>OX411308.1:89686355-90951951 GCA_948150685.1 Rhaphigaster nebulosa | reverse complement strand
TTGGATAAAGCATTAGAAATGGACAGTTTTGACATTTTAAGCGGAAAAACCCAAGTTTAGTAACTAATATCTTATTCTCATGATGAAGACTTGTTAATCTCACAAATGGGGAGGAAAAATAGTATTTTAGACTCAATTTTAACACTTAAAACAAGTCATAAAAATGTTAAATTGGATTGAAAACCAAATTGCTTTTGTAACCTTTATTGCCGAAACATATGATTTCTCTTTTAATTTAAATATATTTTTTGATGTAAGCTTATTATGACCTTCCAGTAAAGTACCCTTTTCCGCTCACGAATCTTAACCAAAATCTAGTAAATACATTTATACAGATATAAAAGTCCTATTTACCAAATTTGAGATGTTTTACATTATATTTTAATATAATTTTTGATGAAAGTCTAATATCACCTTCAAGTAAAGTACCGCTTCCGGTTTTCCAATTTAGACCAAAATCTAGTATTTAATTTAATTCAATATATAAATTATAAATACTAAAATTGAGAAGTCCCTCATAGTATTTTAATATAATTTATGATGGAAATCAATAATGACCTTCAAGTAAATTACCACTTTTAGGAGGTTTACAACTACATTTTAGGACAATCCTAAATACAAAATTTCAATACAAAATACAAAATTCGAGATACGAACGTACATACAGACGCCACGACAAAACTAGTCAAAATGGATTCAGGGATGGTCAAAATGGATATTTCCGTCGAAATCTGAAAACCGAAAATTTTCGCGATTACAATACTTCCTTTACTTCGTACAAGGAAGTAAAAAGTAATACACTGGATAAATTTTCTGATCCAAACACATGCGTTTCTTTCCACTTAAGACATCAGTGATATAATACAATCACATGTGGATGCTTATGAACACTTTTTCTAACAAGGTAATATTATGAGATATCCGTGATTTTTCCATTAGAAGTTGCGTTTCTTATTACCTTTATTACCGAAACATATGATTTCTCTTTTAATTTAAATATAATTTTTGATGTAAGCTTATTATGAGCTTCAAGTAAAGTACGCTCACGAATCTTAACCAAAATCTAGTAAATACATTTGTATCGATATAAAAGTCCTATTTACCAAATTTGAGATGTTTTACATTATATTTTAATATAATTTTTGATGAAAGTCTAATATGACCTTCAAGTAAATTACCACTTCCGGTTTTCCAATTTAGACCAAAATCTAATATGTTATTTAATTCAATATTATAAATTATAAATAATAAATTTGAGAAGTTTTGCATAGTATTTTAATATCATTTTTGATAAAAATTAATTATGACCTTCAAGTAAAGTACCACTTCCGGTGATCAAGCAGTAACAAAAAAGGAAGATTCACAACTAGATTTTACAGCAATCCTAAATACAAAATTTCAACTTTCTACGGCTAACCGTTTTTGAGTTATGCGAAATACGAACGTACGAACGTACGTACAGACGCCACGACGAAACTGGTCAAAATGGATTCAGGGATGGTCAAAATGGATATTTCCGTTGAAATCTGAAAACCGAAAATTTTCGCGAATACAATACTTCCTTTACTTCGTACAAGGAAGTAAAAACAAATAACATCTTTTAAAAAAATAATAAATTAGCAAATTTTATTATAAAAGATGTTTAGCGCCTTTATGAAGTTCTAATTTGTGTTTTATGTTTGGTTTGGAACGATAGGTATTTAAGCATTTTCTGTGGCAAAACTATGAAGAGATTGAAAATCTTCATTAGTGTGTGACCGGCTGCTTTGTTTATCATATTTATCGTTTATCACATTATGAGCAGTTAAAATTTCCTGTTGTGTCTTTCCTTAGCAAGTATTTACACTTGATTGACAAAAAAGATTTAATAATATTAAGTATGTACTAAATAAAGCTACCAATTACAAAAATTGCAGCTTCCCACAGCTGGTTCTTTCATTTATAGTTAACACAGAATTTAAAGAATATTTTAATGTCAGTAACACGTTGGCGCAAAGTATTTAGTACATATAATTATCCCATTAAAATCGAAAATTTCAGAATATATTAGGAATAACTTATTGTTTAATTCGTTCTAACAAATTATACTCAGAAAAATTCTGTAGAACTCAACAGACTGCATAAAATATATTTCTTTATTTTTCAACTAGCTGTAAAATTAATGTCGTGAAAATTGGTGAAATTATTTATACACTAATGAAAGTTCTGAAAATCAAGATTTTTATTCGTGCTTGAACAGAAATATGTTAATTATGAATTTTCTGAACACCTCTTTTTATTTTTACTTAACTTTAATTTTCTTTATCTTGGCTGTTTAGTTATTTTGCTATTATTTATAGGTATACATAATTTATCTATCTATTTATTTTTATTTGTGATGTAAATGTATTATTTTACTTATTTTTATCATTCTTTATATATTTTTCCTGTCTGTAAATATGGCGTGAATAGATACTTACAGCCGTAATATCCTATTATCCTTAGCTGTGGCAGCTTGTAATATTTTTTACTTTATTAAAAACAAAAACGATAATTCGTTTTCATTTTTAATGTTGTAGATGCTTTTTTATTTATCTAATACCTATCATTTATAAATCATTTCCACCCTAATTTGATCTGAGTTTTATTTAATTTGATTTCGCATATATTTCGTGTTAATTACTTTTCTTATAACTGTGTTGGCAAGTAAACAAAATAAAAACTACCTGTGAATTAAGACCATGAAGGTAACTTGATTTATAAGTAAAGTGAAATAACTGCATTAAAACAACAAAAAATACTTTAAACCTACAACGATTGATCCTGATCTGGTGATTCTTATTTTTGACCTTGAAAAATAAAAGTTATGATTTGATTTTTATATTTTAAATAAAAAAAAAAATCAATGTTAAAATTTTATTATTTGATTATGAATATAAAGGTTTTTCAAATATTTTTGATATTGGGTCCATTATTAGATTACAGAGGGTGCTGATTCTGGAAAAACAATCGATTTTGGATCGCGGCTTCACGTATCGATTTATTTTAATATTTCGCATTTCCTTGAAATCCAGGTCATTAGGTTATCGAATTATAAATAATAAAAAATTTAGTATGAAGCTGAGTATGAAAAAGTATGGAATGAAGAATTTTTCCATTAAGGTGGAAGAAAAATAAGATAATTTTTGGATGTTCTCATGAGTAATTCATCGTAAATTGTTGTTAGAAATGATAAAGTAGGATTTCAATAGAAACTGAAATTAAAGCTAATAACAAATTGTAAAAATTAAAATTTAACGAAGAGTATTTCAAGACACCAAATTTATTTTGTAGAGGAGGCATATACACACAAATATTTGCCATGCCCAAGTGCCGCCAGGTATACGTTTTTTTTTGTGTTTTTTTTATCGTATTATTAATGTGACCAGATGTTATTAATACTTTCGGCGGGACAGTCCCTCTTTTAGGCAATGTATCCCGGTGTCCCCAGTAAGACAAATTAGCTCAAATGATAAATACGAAACATAAAAATGTATATAATATGTAAATATCAATAAAGTTTTTAATTTTTTCAAAATTAATACAAAAAGTTGTCTTCTCCTCTCTCCCCCAACAAAAAAAATATCTGATTACGCTACATATAATCCATTTACATTAATTCCGTCTGGTTTTCTTCAGTGATAAGTCGGGTGTTATTTTCCTATTTTTTTTCCTTTAACGTCATTGAAAATATATACAAATCAATATAATTTTTCTGCAAAAACGGTGTATTATTTGTATGCCAGTGGTTATGAACTCGGTGGAGAAAGGGCCGAGGCAGATGCTGCACAATGTAATCTTAAATGTTTGCAGTAATGAGGATAAAAAAACATCTTGCTATATTTTTTTTCGAACAACCACTCGAGGATGATGTTATATCAGAAGAATTGACAAAATAGGTGAGATCTCACTTTTTTGTCCCTTAATATTAAATATTGGAAGGAGTATGCCCTTAAAGTTGAACGGTTTGTAGTAAAGCACCATGAATGTAAATGTTGTTTTATATATTCCTATAAACGTTAAATACATCCATACCGATTTCGTAAAGTGATTTTCACATGAGCATGGAAGTGAAAAAAAAAAATTATTTTTTTGTTTTCCATGATATTATGAGCATAAAGGTTTTTTGGTGCTCTGGATCAAAATCTATAACGTTGGTTTATTTAATAATTTAAAGATTTTTTAAAATGTATTTGACCAAGAAGAAATAATTTTTTTAAACTATTTTTTTTTGAAGTCGCTCTAAAAGACAAATGGTTTTTTTTTTCTAGAAAAACAATGTCGCTATCATTTTTCAAACTCGAGATATATAATAAGGCAGTTTGTCCTTTAATTAAATTAAATTGTCCTTTAATTCAAGGGTTGTCAATGAATGGGATACCATAATACGTTCTTATATAAAAGAGAGGATTGAAGGTTATACAGAACGAGACTCTGGCATAATTGAAAGTGGCTCTAAATATGGTTGGGATCGAGATGCCATTACGTAGGAGCTGCTTTTGAAACGACATAATTGGATCCATATATCAATGGGCCAGTGGCTTTTGTTTTAAGTTTTAGCGGCCTGGCCTGGGGGTGACTTGAGGATATTGATCGCTAGTGCCATGACCTCTACCCAATTACCCATTTCGTATTCTCTGCGATGTCGGCATTCCGTCTTCTAATGGAAAAATCACGGATATCTCATAATATTGCCTTGTTAGAAAAAGTGTTCATAAGCATCCACATGTGATTGTATTGTATTTTCACTGATGTCTTAAGTGGAAAGAAACGCATGTGTTTGGATCAGAAAATTTATCCAGTGTATTACTTTTTACTTCCTTGTACGAAGTAAAGGAAATATTGCAATCGCGAAAATTTTCGGTTTTCAGATTTCGAAGGAAATATCCATTTTGACCATCCCTGAATCCATTTTGACTAGTTTTGTCGTGGCGTCTGTATGTAAGTTCGTATCTCGAATTTTGTATTTTGTATTGAAATTTTGTATTTAGGATTGTCCTAAAATGTAGTTGTAAACCTCCTAAAAGTGGTAATTTACTTGAAGGTCATTATTGATTTCCATCATAAATTATATTAAAATACTATGAGGGACTTCTCAATTTTAGTATTTATTATTTATATATTGAATTAAATTAAATACTAGATTTTGGTCTAAATTGGAAAACCGGAAGCGGTACTTTACTTGAAGGTGATATTAGACTTTCATCAAAAATTATATTAAAATATAATGTAAAACATCTCAAATTTGGTAAATAGGACTTTTATATCTATATAAATGTATTTACTAGATTTTGGTTAAGATTCGTGAGCCGAAAAGTGTTCTTTACTTGAAGGTCATAATAAGCTTACATCAAAAGTTAAAAGAGAAATCATATGTTTCGGTAATAAAGCTTACAAACGCAATTTGTTTTCCAATACAATTAAACATTTTTATTACTTGTTTTAAATCTTAGAATTGAGTGTAAAATACTAGTTTACCTCTCCATTTGTAAAATCAACAAGTCTGCAGCATGAGAATAAGGTATTAGTTATGTGGGTTTTTCCGCTTAAAATGTCGAAACTGTAGATTTCTAATGCTTTATCCAGTGATATTGACAGTTTTATTCTTGTCACGGAACATGAAGAAATATCTTGGAAACTAGTTACTTACTGAAGGAAAACGACATATAATAACGGAATGAGACCTCCAGTGTGTTTTTGTGTGTGTGTGTGTGTGTGTGTGTCAATAGATGGATGTCGGGACGCCGAGTGTATTTACTGCAATCTTTTTTTTTTCCTGCATTCTTCGGAAACTAGTAACAAAATTCAGTATCACTTTTTGAGCCACGGATTTATAATTTAATAGGCTTACAAGGAAGTCATGTGTTGTCCACATCAGATATTTTAATGTCATTATTTCAATTGTGTAAGATTCGGGAATATATATTAATAAAGCTTTGTTTCTGTGGCTTAGTTGTTTCAGTAGAAAATCATTTGCATCTAGTTTTACTTCAGTTTCACATCCTTATATACTCCAGCAAGGACAGGAACGATGCACAGTGGTCCAAAATGAAAAATATGTGCGCAAAATAATTTACTCCTGTAAAAATCACTTTCCATTAGCAGAAATCAATATAGATACATTTTCGGTATATAGTCATATATAACAATGTTTAAGTTTATTACAAAAAATAAATTGTTGTAAAAAATGTGTCTTTAAATAAAAATAAAATAAATAAAAATGTGTAAATACTTAAACTAAACTATATACAAAATTAAAAAGATTTACAGGAACATTTACTCCGAATAATTTCTCTTCGCTTTCTGAACTTTAGTACATTTCTGGAAATTGGCAATCTCCTGATCTCCGGCAATTGGTACTTTAGTACAGTTTGGTTTGCAAAAAATTGAATTGTTTTAATTTTCAGGTATCGTACTACATACCTCTGAACCTCTTGTGAAATATTTAAGTTTTGGACTTCCTCCTTCTTGTGTGTTTTTCGCCATCTTGAAAAACCGCAAAGAAGAATCTTTTTTTCAGTTTTCCAAAATAACTCGCTTCCAGTGCATTTAAGGTAATAATTTGACAATTGTTTGTATATAATATTATTTTTATATTCGGAATAACTACTGAGATACGGGGCTACTCAACATCTAGCGTTTGCGGACGATGCAGTAATGAAAAGAAGAACAGTCATTGATCTCCTAGGAGCATTCGAAGAGTGCGAAGAACCAGCAAGGAAAGCAGAATTGGTTATAAATAAGGAAATAAATAAATATCTGGTTACAATGAAGAAAAAAAGAGGTAAAAGATACATCGAGGGGGCTGGCTGGATTTCGCTTCGAGAGAGTATCAAAGTTTAAGTATTTAGGCACGGTTATCACTGAGGACAATAAAATTAAAGAAGAAATCAAGGCAAGGATGTTATATCATAACTTTTTCGATATAATACACCCTTTAGGAAACGAAATCCTGGCTACGTTACTGACTGTAGGTAACTTACATCACTCCTACAATATACAATACAATATACTATATATACTATAAATACAATACAATCTAATGCTATGATATGGTCTGTAGCCGTCGTGTTGTTTCTTTTTGGTACATGTCGTTTATTTTCAGTTGTTTTGTTATTGCTGATATACTGTTAAATTGGAATCTTTCACAGCTGTTTTAATGTCGCCTTCTTTTTGCTTCAGTTCCTGTTGAACTGCTTTGAAGTTACAATAGAATAGAAGAAGAACTTTATTCTGATACTAGGCCCCTAAAGAATAACACAATTGAACAAATAAAACAGAAACAATATCTTGCCATAAGACTACAAAATAAAAATTGGTTAATGTTTACAATATTTTCAGTAATTTAAATAAACAAATAATATAAATTCTTGTCTCAAAAAATATAATTATTATGAAAAAAAAAAAGAAAAAGAGAGAAAATGAAAAATACAAAAATAATGAGTTGATCAGCAAAGTCAGATCCAGATGTTTATCCTTAATTGAAATTTCGTAATTAGAGAGCATCATTTTGGAAAGAAAAGAGGTGTTGGAAAAGGAGGGATTTGCATGATGATAGAGAAGAAGTATGGCGGATATTAGAAGGAAAGAAACTCCAGAGGGTAAAGGAGCGGGCGAAAAAGGAAAGTTCGAATGTTTTGGTTCTGTGGGAGGGTGTAAGAGGTCTGGAAGGCGCGATCTTGTTTCCTGTGTGTGGACCGAGGATTTGAACTATAACCGTTCCTAATCAGTCCCTATCTTCCTTTCTTGCCCTGTCCTCAGGAGTAGCTCTGGGTTCGAGTATTTCCCCACTCCTTTTCAATTCCTATATCAATGATCTTCCTAATTCAATCCACCACTGTTCCCACCACCTATACGCCGACGACTTCCAAATCTATTTATCCTTTCCTCCTACTGAGCTATTAGTAGCGTTTGCCAGTCTTCAGGAAGACCTAGATAGAATAAGTGCCTGGCAAAACCTGAATAGATTAAGATTAAACGCTATGAAAGCTCGGGCCATCGTCATAAGCCCCAATTCCCTTCTCAGATCCAATGCCACCTTTCCTACTTTAATCCTAAAGGATCACCTCACCTCATTCAGCTACTCAATTAAAACCTTTGGTGTTACTATCGGCCAAACCCTTTTCTGGAAACCCCACATCGTCCCAATTCCCGTCGGGTCAATAAGCACCCTTAAGTTATTCCTTCGTTATCGATATCTTCCACAACCTACCCGTAAACTCCTCGTATCCTATATTATAGTATATCCCCCCAATTTGTTTATATCTGTGTGATATACGTGGGCCTCTAAAATGTGCTCGAGGACAGATTGAAACGGATTATGAACTGCTCTTTAAGATTTGTCTTCGAGACGGATTCATGTGTCCCACTGTGCGAGTTAAAGCGGTTCTTCCCCTCCGTTGACAATATTTCCTCTGATCTTTCCTATACCAAACTATAACCACCCAGCACCCTTCCTACATCAACAGCCTTCTACAGTTCAAATCCTCGTTCCACGCAAAGGAAACAAGATCGCGCCTTCCTGACCTCTTACTCCCTCCCACAGAACCAAAACATTCGAACTTTTCTTTTTCGCCCGCTCCTCTACCCTCTGGAGTTTCTTTCCTTCTAATATCCGCTTCTTCTCTATCATCATCCAAATCCCCCCTTTTCCAACACCTCTTTTCTTTCCAAAATGAAGCATCATTAGAGAGCACTCTAATTACGAAATTTCAATTAAGGATTAACATCTGTATGTAACATTGCTAATCAACTCATTATTTTTGTATTCTTCATTTTCTCTCTTTTTCTTTTTTTTTTCTTCATATTAATTATATTTTTTGAGACAAGAATTTACATTATTTGCTTATTTATATCACTGAAAATATTGACAGGAACTGAAGCAAAAAGAAGGCGACATTAAAACAGCTGTGAAAGATTCCAATTTAACAGTATATCAGCAATAACAAAACATTATTACCGAAACATATGATTTCTCTTTTAACTTTTGATGTAAGCTTATTATGACCTTCAAGTAAAGAACACTTTTCGGCTCACGAATCTTAACCAAAATCTAGTAAATACATTTATATAGATATAAAAGTCCTATTTACCAAATTTGAGATGTTTTACATTATATTTTAATATAATTTTTGATGAAAGTCTAATATCACCTTCAAGTAAAGTACCGCTTCCGGTTTTCCAATTTAGACCAAAATCTAGTATTTAATTTAATTCAATATATAAATAATAAATACTAAAATTGAGAAGTCCCTCATAGTATTTTAATATAATTTATGATGGAAATCAATAATGACCTTCAAGTAAATTACCACTTTTAGGAGGTTTACAACTACATTTTAGGACAATCCTAAATACAAAATTTCAATACAAAATACAAAATTCGAGATACGAACTTACATACAGACGCCACGACAAAACTAGTCAAAATGGATTCAGGGATGGTCAAAATGGATATTTCCTTCGAAATCTGAAAACCGAAAATTTTCGCGATTGCAATATTTCCTTTACTTCGTACAAGGAAGTAAAAAGTAATACACTGGATAAATTTTCTGATCCAAACACATGCGTTTCTTTCCACTTAAGACATCAGTGAAAATACAATACAATCACATGTGGATGCTTATGAACACTTTTTCTAACAAGGCAATATTATGAGATATCCGTGATTTTTCCATTAGAAGACGGAATGCCGACATCGCAGAGAATACGAAATGGGTAATTGGGTAGAGGTCATGGCACTAGCGATCAATATCCTCAAGTCACCCCCAGGCCAGGCCGCTAAAACTTAAAACAAAAGCCACTGGCCCATTGATATATGGATCCAATTATGTCGTTTCAAAAGCAGCTCCTACGTAATGGCATCTCGATCCCAACCATATTTAGAGCCACTTTCAATTATGCCAGAGTCTCGTTCTGTATAACCTTCAATCCTCTCTTTTATATAAGAACGTATTATGGTATCCCATTCATTGACAACCCTTGAATTAAAGGACAATTTAATTTAATTAAAGGACAAACTGCCTTATTATATATCTCGAGTTTGAAAAATGATAGCGACATTGTTTTTCTAGAAAAAAAAAACCATTTGTCTTTTAGAGCGACTTCAAAAAAAAATAGTTTAAAAAAATTATTTCTTCTTGGTCAAATACATTTTAAAAAATCTTTAAATTATTAAATAAACCAACGTTATAGATTTTGATCCAGAGCACCAAAAAACCTTTATGCTCATAATATCATGGAAAACAAAAAAATAATTTTTTTTTTTCACTTCCATGCTCATGTGAAAATCACTTTACGAAATCGGTATGGATGTATTTAACGTTTATAGGAATATATAAAACAACATTTACATTCATGGTGCTTTACTACAAACCGTTCAACTTTAAGGGCATACTCCTTCCAATCTTACACAATTGAAATAATGACATTAAAATATGTCATTAAATATCTGTATGTAACATTGCTAATCAACTCATTATTTTTGTATTTTTCATTTTTCTCTTTTTTTTCTTCATATTAATTATATTTTTTGAGACAAGAATTTACATTATTTGCTTATTTATATCACTGAAAATATTGACAGGAACTGAAGCAAAAAGAAGGCGACATTAAAACAGCTGTGAAAGATTCCAATTTAACAGTATATCAGCAATAACAAAACAACTGAAAATAAACGACATGTACCAAAAAGAAACACCCCGACGGCTACAGACCATATCATAGCATTAGATTGTATTGTATTAACACAGAATGGTTAACTTAATAAATAAATATTTCACGGTTATTCTGATGCTATCTAGCATTTCCTTAAGTACTTGCTGAACAGTTTAGGAGTGATGTAAGTTACCTACAGTCAGTAACGTAGCCAGGATTTCGTTTCCTAAAGGGTGTATCATATCGAAAAAGTTATGATATAACATCCTTGCCTTGATTTCTTCTTTAATTTTATTGTCCTCAGTGATAACAGTGCCTAAATACTTAAACTTTGATACTCTCTCGAATATTTTTTTTCATTTTTGTTTGTATCCTCTACCCCTCTATCTCCTTATCATTGGGATTGCAGCTGAAAAATTAGGCGGCAATTGCTGCAGCTCACATTACATTTGTCCTCTCTAGTTATAGCGCCGTTACAAACTGAGCATGAACCGTTACGAAAGTTAAATAATAAGCAGTACTAACAATTGTCAGTGGTCAATCAACAGTGGTGGTGTTCGATGGCCTTTAATCTACTGCGACATGGCAATTAACTTCGCTCCACAGCCCATAGCACTGTTAAACTGTGCTTTCTTCATTGATTTTAGATGCACCATAAATATTTAAAATACTTTACTACTGTAGGTTTATAATTTATTGGGTAGTTCGGGAAAACAAAAAAATTATAAAATAACTAAAATGAGATTTTAAAGAAAATGAAGAATACGATGTTGACTGATTGCCGTCCAGAGACTGGCATGATATTTATATAAATATCATATAATTATAGATATAAATATAAAATATAAATATATATATATATATATAAGTTACAATTAGTGTATTTATGTCCTTCTCCCTTTTTTTTTAGTACAAGTGTTCAGTCTAATTATATATTATATATATATATATATATATATATATATATATATAAGTTATAATTAGACTGAACACTTGTACTAAAAAAAAAGGGAGAAGGGCATAAATACACTCGCGCTGATAGTAAAAGACTGACTTTATTTCCAATTAGCTTCAGAATTTATAGATACATTTATTTACATATCATAAAAGAAAAATAGACTTAATCCTAAACATAATCATAGACAATAATCCTTCAAATATTATCCTAACTGTCCCCCTCCAATTCCTTCGACAGGAGGAACTATATAATACAAAAACACACACACAAAAAAAATTAATAATAAGATAGAAATAAGAAACACAAAACAAATCCTACAGAACAAATACAAAATAAATGCTACCTTAAAGGTTAAATACAGAACATGTTAAAACAAAACAAAACGAATGCTTAATAATAAAAAATCTATACTAGTACACAGTATCAGAGTCCTGAAAAAATAATTAGGATCACTGAATTCTGATATTATACACAATTTTTCACTCTTGAACGCACTCTGACTGTGATTCTGACCGTAGGTGAGGTATCCTTAATTCCTCGAAATGAACTGTCCGCAGTTTAAAGGGATAGTCGACGGCGCGAATTGTGAACAAATTGCGTTCTCTTATGGTAACTATTCTGTAGGGCCCTTCGTATCTTGCGTCTGTCTTATTGCGCGCTGTTCGCAGTCGACGATATACCACCGTCCCCAATGCCAGCGATCCTTTCCTAAATATGACTTGCTTCTGATTGGCCTTAGCAATCCTCATTTGTTTTTCGCGAACCAATCTATCCCGAACTGTAGCCCAACGCTTTTTCTGTAACTCGCGCAGTCGGCGGATCTCTTTGTTCAACCCAGTATGATTGATCGTAAGCAAATCCCCACGGTCCCGACGTTGTTGCCCGAAAACAATTTCCACTGGTGTTAATCCTGTTGCGGTATGAATTGTAGTATTATAGGCAATAATTGCGCGTGTTCTCCTAGTGTGTTATGCAATCGTTCCACAGCGCCCCTGCCCTTAACGTGGTGTGAAGTGTTCAATCGCCAATTAATCCCCAGCCCCTTACTCTCGTCGCGAATGAACTCATTATTGAACTCCCTCCCACAATCGGACACAATTTCTTCTGGCACCCCATAGGTAGCACACCATTGCACTATAGCTTCCCAAATTGCCCCTGGTGTTTTCTCCGTGACCGGATAAGCCATTGCTAATTTACTGAAGGTGTCAATCATGGTCACCCATGATTGTCCTTCACTCGAATATAGGTCCACCTTTATTGATCTAAGAGGTTTAATAGACGTTGGAGTAACCATTTGTTTCCCTATGGGGGGTTGGCGTTCATACTTGGCCCGCTGAAATACTGAGCACTGCGCGATGTACTCCTTAACGGTGTGTCCCACCTTCCGCCAGAAATATAACGTTTTCAAGGCTTTCAATGTTTTCTCTACCCCACGGAGATTGGTATTCCCCTCGTGATGATCGGCCCCGATTTGTTTGTGAGCCGCAGCGGTAGTGATCTCCACTTGGCGTAAGCATCGAATGATCGAGTAACCCACCCCAATCCTTTCCTGTCGCCACACTCGCTGTAATTTGTCTATGATAACGCTATTCCCCACGTAGATGTGCAGTGCACGATCCGGTATGCTGAACGATATCCTGAAAGATCCGTTCTAATTCGGCCTCATCCATCGTCGCCGGCATCCACCTAAGATGCTAGAAAGCCCTTCGTACTAACTATCTTGTGTCTCAATCCCGCGACCCTGCTTCCTTCGAAGAATCAATTAGCGTTTCTTGTCATTAATGATCTCATCGGACTCGGAGAGGTCCACCGGACGCTCGGTAGATACCGCACTTTCCTCTGAAACTTGCCGCACTAAGGGAATTTCCGGGCCGCTTTCCGCCCAATCCCTCAGGTAGCTCACAGCGAACGGTTCGGCGGGAGTCGTTTCGTCCTCCAACACATTGATGACCAACTCTCGTGATAGCCAATCGGTAACCGCATTTTCCGCGCCCTTCTTGTGTACTACTTGAAAATCGTAAACTAGGAGTCGTTCCTTCCATCTGGAAATCCGCGCCGATGATTCCTTTAGCGTTCCCTACTGGATCAGCGGTTTGTAGTCGGTAAAAAATGCGAATCGTCGCCCATAAACGTATGGCCGAAAATGTTCGACCGCCCAGACCACTGCCAACAGTTCCCGCTCAATCGCGCTATAACGTCGCTCGGTATCGTTTAACTTGCGACTTGCGAAAGCTAATGGTTTTTCCCCATCCTCGAAGTTTTGAGATAACACGGCACCGATCGCAACATCGCTAGAGTCCATCGTGACTCTAAACGTTTTCCGGAAATCAGGGAATGCTAACAGTGGCCCCGTCGTTAAAATCTCCTTGCATTTTCCGATGCTAGCCAGTTGTTCCGACCCTAACTTGAATCGCTTTCCGTTCCTAAGGATGTCTGTTAAAGGATGCGTCAGCTCCGCTATACCTGGGATAAATTTTCGGTAATAATTGATCATTTCCAGAAATCGACGAACTTCACGAACATTAGTAGGGAACGGTGCCTCTTGGATCGCCCTTATTCTATCAGGATCTGGTTGCACTCCTTCGAAACGACGTGGCCCAAAAATATAATTTCTTTCATAGCGAACCGCGACCTGTCCTTAGATAGTTTATGGCCGAACTCTCGTAACTTATTAATGCCCTGAGTGAGGAGATGTACATGATCATCCTCGCTTCTGCTGAAAACGATGAGGTCCATATATACCTGGGAAAATTGTTCCCCTAATCCTCTCTGAAACTCATCAATTAACCGCTGGAATGTGAGGGGCGCCCCCTTCAACCCGAACGGCATCCGAACGAATTCGAAATGACCTCTTTCCCACAAGAACGCGGTCTTCGGAATGTCCTCCTCAGCCATTCTGACCTGGTGGTACCCACTTTTTAAATCTAACGTGCTAAATATAGTGGCACCCGATAGACGGTCTACTATATCGTCAACGCGTGGAAGGGGATAACGTTCATCTTTCGTTGTCTCGTTCAATTTCTTGAAATCAACGACGACCCGATATTGTTTTTTAGATCCGCCTTTCTTCTCCATCACCCATAAGGGACTATTAAAAGGCGAGCTACTGTGACGAATAATTCCTTGGCGAAGAAGGTCTCCCAATTGCTCATGTATTAAGTCTCACAATGCCTGAGGGTAACGCCTATCCTTGACATATACCGGGGTTTCTTGTTTCAGGGCTATTCTATGTTCGGTTTTTCCTGTATTTGCCAAGAATTCCCCCTCTCTATAGAACAAGTCTGAATTCCTCTGGAGTATTCGTTCTATTCCGTTTGTACAATACTCCGCGGTCCCAATTTCCATATTTGATCGTTTAACTGAAAGGGGTTTGTACCTTCGAACTCCTATCTGGTATCGCCAGGTCTCTCGATTCACGCTCATCATTAATCCCGCCTCTCGTAAAACGTCGCACCCTATAATGAGGTTGTATCCCGACATCAATTTCTCAACCACGTGAATTTTAATCTCTGTTCTCGACCCTGCTAACTCATTCAAATCAAGCAATACTTCCCCCAACGTTTTACACGACCCGCTCACCGTGGTTATTGTGCAACTACACCGTTGTTTTCTTTCCCAAATACCCATTTTCATCGCCCCTTGTCGACTAATCAGTGAATTGGTACTCCCCGTATCCACCAGAAATTTAACCCCCGACACCCCTAACTCCGCCACGGGCAACCTTGTCCATAATTCTCTCGCGACGCTGTTGTTAACCAAAATCTCTCCGCGTTGGTTGCCACACCCTCATTCCCCTCGCGATTGTCTCGCGAGTGTGTCTGCCCCACTGCTCTGCTCCCTTTTCCACGTATTTCCCCTCTTACCTCCTGTCTCCTCACCGTCAGAGTGCTGCGCTCGGACCCAACACTTCCTTCCTCGGATGAGTCCTCACTGGACTCGTGTCCTCCGGTCCTCCTGTGGTTGTGCTGACCTCTCCATCTCTGGTTATTGACCTCCATCGGTTCATAATGAAGGTCCCTCCTGTTTGCTCTAGGGTTAAGTTTCGGGCATTCCCTGGCGACGTGTCCTCTCCTTCCACACTGGTAGCATCTTATGAGGTTGCATTGAGCTGCTACGTATCCGGTTTTATTGCATTCGTAGCAACGGCATTCCTGCTTCCTTCTCTTGTCCTCGTGCCTTCCGTTAACTTGCCTCGGAAATGATCTGTTGTCGGCGTCCCTATTAGATGTTCTCCTCGGATTCTTCCTGGGCGATTTCACCTCCGTCCATTCTACCTCCGGTCTCTCGGACCGCGCTTCATTTCTCTCGCACACGTCAATAAGGTCGTGAGCGCACTCCACGAAATCGCGATCCCGAAGTAATGAGCACTGACGGTCCACGTAGTGGTTCAGCTGGACCTTTAAAAATTCCACGTATGAATGTCATCCTTTCTGCCCCTTCAGCCTGACCCACTGACTCCACCATCTTTTCCACCAATCTGTTATATAAATTATCCCTCCGATTGGTCTCGACTCCTGCTCTCTTTTAGAATATAGAAGATGTCTTCTTCAGGGGTCCACCTTCCTCCGCCATATAATTTTTTTAAGCGGGACTTAAGCACCTCCCACGAGTGTGTTGAATCTCCTTGAATCGCATTAAGGACGCGCCTTGAAATACGTCCCACGAGTGATACCTCTAATAGCGTCGCAACATCTGACTCCTGGAGTGTACCATTTTCTTTCCTTGACGCTATAAGTCCCTTGATGTGATCTGCCCTTTTTATAAAGTGGTCCAGATCATCTATGACTCCAGTAAATGGTTCAAGTTGGCTAATCACTTCATGTATAAAAGCCGAACTTTGCGTACGGATTTTTACCAGTTTAAACTGGGTCGTTTCTGTGGCGTTCTTCAACTGTTCTTCCAACCTCGCCCTCTCCACAGCTGCCTGTGCCAACTGATATTCTGGTTTCTTCAGTTCTTCTTGTTGAGGCATGTTTTCGAATTCCAGATTGTAAAATACTAGCAACAAAAACAAGACTTCTCCTTATGTCTGAAACACGCGTACGTATAAAAAGGTTCTCGGCTTTCGGCACCAGTTATAATTAGACTGAACACTTGTACTAAAAAAAAAAGGGAAAAGGACATAAATACACTCGCGCTGATAGTAAAAGACTGACTTTATTTCCAATTAGCTTCAGTATTTATAGATACATTTGTTTACATATCATAAAAGAAAAATAGACTTAATCCTATCCTATAGACATAATCATAGACAATAATCCAATAATAATTAATATTGTCCTAAGTTATATATATATATATATATATATATATATATATATATATATATATATATATATATATGATGTATGATACCGTCTCTATTTGGATCGTCTGTATAGGCTGTTTAAGCTTGGCTACCTCTAGTATTGCGGTTGTATGTTTTTCAGTCCTGATGATGTCTGAATTCCCGAACATTGAATTGTTAATTCTTTACAACCTATACTATTTGAGAGATAAACCAGTTAGTGCTAATGGCGCGAGAGAGTGGGTAAGTTCGGTAGGAACCAGTGATAATGCGTCCCGATTGTAAAGTTATACTCTTAGACTTTGTTTTGGAGTCATCCAATAATTATAATATCCAATAAATAAATAATAGTTTGTTTTTTTAAGTTTAGTTTTTGTTGTTATTAATTAATTAAAAATCTATAAATTTAATTTAATTCAATAATTTATTCTACATTCAAGGACCTGTCGACCGCCTGTCATCGGGGCACAGATGGATCATATTTTGTGTAATCGTCCATATCTGTCTTCCTACTGCCAACCCCTCATTCATAACCTCCTTATGGATACATTCCTTTTACCGACCCATTTCAATGTCCATGTCTTTAAATATGACATTTATGTCAGTCTTCTGATACCGTTTCAAGAAAAATTTTCTCTTTATCTTATGCCATCTTGTCCTTGCCGATATGAATATATTGCTTGAAAGTGTATTCATTTAAAACTCGAAATTTTTAAAATATTGAATTTTCTACATCGATTCTATCCCATACCAAGGTATAGTTTTAATTGTTAACTATAAACTTTTGCAATCCCCATTGAAAAATTTTTATATGAAATTGAAAAACACTTGCTATTTGCATTGTATTATTAGACTTCGTTGTAATATTCAATGGGTATCCAGCAGCAATTGAGTGGTTTAATTTAAGTTCACCTCTGATCTGAAGAGAGATGATTTTCATCAACAGAAGTCCATCTACAACCTTATTTATCTTCTTGATTAAAATCTTCCCCATGAAATTTTTGAGAAAACATTAATGTTTCTAGTCATTTAGGACATCAAATTAATTGTTGGCTATATTATGAATAAAATCAAAGGAAATCATGCAGCTGGTTCGGTTCCTGACTGGAGGACCTGACTTTTATTTTGTTGGACGAATCCGCTGTGTCACCAATTTTTTTTCCTTTATACAATCGCTAATATAATATAATAAACACATCAGAGGTTCCCAAACCGTGGTACGCAAGGACAAACAAAAGTCATGGATATAATAATCTTTTTAAAACGTTCGAAGGGGTAATATTCTTTTTTGTAATTATTATTTAATGTATCGATTATAAGATGCACAAACGCGATTTGCGATTAAAAAAATATTCAGGATGGTTACCGTAGTAATGGCGAAAGCAATGAGTGTTGAAGAGAACTTAAGAATCAAGTTGAGCTCCATCATGCCTAACATTGGTGATAAATAATCAACATGCTTCCGACTGAAAAATATTTATGCTTTTTTTCGCAATGTACAAATTTCTTACTTTTGATTGATACAATTTTATTCACACACAATTTTTGGTGTTGTTATATAGTGTGATTATATATTGAGCTCATAATGTTTCAAAAGATTCATGGGAATTCACTGAGCCATCAAACAACAAAAATACAACATTTCTTTAGTATTTTGTGCTTAAAATGTTTCATTAAAATGTTCAAATGAAATTTGAAAATCGCTTAAGCCATTCTCTCAAAAAATCGTTAGATACCATCAAACGGACAGATTTTACACAAATTTGTTTCGTATTTTGACCTAAAAATGTTTCAGAACATTCACGGAATCACAACCAATAATTTGATCTTTGAAAATCAGTTGAGCCGTTCTCTCAAAAAATCGTTAGATACCTACTAACTGTCAAGCAAACACATTACGCTCCTTGTGGCTTCGCCATAGTCAGGCAATAAAATAAAACTTTTCGTTGTTTGGCGACCCAAAAGTCCACATACAATAGATTTAGCCAAACCATATTTCTAATACGGAATTTCATCTACTTTACGATAGTACAATTGGAACTTTATTGCCTTGAATAGTTTCTGAGTGATTGCTTCCTATTTAATCAAAAACGAGATTTAGCTAATTTTCCTAAAACTAAGCTAATTTTTCGAACTTATCTAAAACTTTCTACCGAGATCACTACCTCAGAAAACTAATTTGGATATTCCGCCTCATGACTTCTACTAACGTTCGCTTGAAAACAGAGCGGCCTAACAAAAAAGTCATTAGAATAAAAATTGTAGGTAATTTACTCTTCTTCAACTTATTACAAAATGATTATTATAATTTATTCGATTAATACACGCTTTTTAAGTTATAAGCAATAAAGAAAAAAAAGTTTTATTTTTATTTTTTTACACTTCCGGGAAAATTCAAGGTAACAAAGTTGTAATTCGTAATCGGCTCCCTAAAAAAAAATAATTGAGCAAATTTTCAGAACTTCTCCAAAACTTTCCACCAAGATACTTTTCTGGTTCCCATTTGGCAAGACCCCATTAGACTAAGAACGGATGCTCCTAAACGACGCCACGAGCGAAAAATATTATACGGTACCAAATCTAGTGACTTTACTCTAATTTAGTACAAATTGATGTTAATAAAAAAAAAAATGCATGGTTATCATGCTATGTGCTATGCTATGTGAAAAAAAAAAACAAAAAAAAATTCTCAGCGTTTCTGCATTTAAAAAAAATGTTTTAAGGGAAAATTTGAGGTAACAAAGTTGAAATTCGTAATCAGCGCCTCAAAAATAATTTAAATGAGCAAATTTCCAGAACTCCTCCAAAGCATTCCACCGAGAACCCTTTCAGATTCCCAGTTGACAGGACTCAAGAGACTTAATTATCATTGAGATTAATCCTTAAGGATGTGGATCCTGTTTTGCTTAAGAGGGCATTCATTTGCTATCAATATCGGACCAAGTCTATCTCTAACACATAGCTCCATACGTTCCAAGTTAAACTGTTGATGAGATTAGATAAGCCTGAAAAGCGATAGTTCTTTTATAATTTACGTGCATGAATATTTTTATACTTTAGTATTTAAGTCAATAATGATGTAATGTAAAGCAAATATATTAAGTTTAATTAATAAACATTTAATTCATACAATCAATTTCCCTTTTATAATGAGGAAAAATCACTTCAGAAATTACATTTTTTTTTTTGCATTTTACAGAAATAATACATCTACAGGATAGGGATTATTTTTAAAAGAAAGACGATGAAAAAATACATAAAAAGGATGTAACATGTTGAACAGATCCGCTACCTAGGACTCCATCTTGATAAACGCCTTACATGGAATCCTCATACCAGACTGAAACGACAAGAAACTGCTCGTAGATACCGTTTACTACAACACTTACTTGACAAACGCTCTAAATTCCCGATTTACTATAAAAAGCTCATAAAAAAAACATATGGAATTAAGCTTTGGGGCTCCACGAAGCCATTAAATTCTTAAATTTACCATTAAATTCGTACCCAATCCTTACAATCCAAAAACCTTCGAAAAATCCTTAGTGCTCCTTATTATGTTACAAATAAAATTATCCATAAAGACCTAAATATTCCCTTTGCTGCAGACTTGGCCCAAAATAGATATACCTCTTTTAATTACAAACTTCTTGCCCAAACTAACCCAGTAGTGCGTAACCTTTCATCCCAAACTATTCCCGATAATCCTCCGAGACGTCTTAGAAGAAGATGGCCGCGGGACCTCCTAACAAAAAAGTCATCGAAGTGCTACCAATGGGTAGCTCCTTCTCGCGTCATTATCAAGTGTCATGTACTTATTATCACATTTACTTGTATATTCTTATACAGTTGTAAATTTCTGTAAATAAAAAAAAAAAAACATGTCTCCAAGATTCCAGGTTATGAGATGTGTTTATAAAAACACAAAAATTCAAAAATAAGCAATACAAAATACAATTTGGTATTATTATACTTATTAAATTAGATGTAATATAAATCAAATATATGTTGGTACTCAATATTTCTTGTCTTAATTAAATTCATAATTCATAAATGTTTTTTTATACTGATTTATATTACATCTAATTTAATATATATAATAATACCAAACTGTATTTTGAATTGCTTATTTTTGAATTTTTGTGTGTTTTTAGAACTGAAGATCAATGTTTAACATTCGAAACTAGTTTTCGATAAAACAAAATTATAGAAGTGGCAAATAATTTATCAATCCCTAATATAATTGTATTAAATTTTTTTCTCACGGCCAAATGGATGATTTAATCAAAAGTTGTCATAGCAAAAAGTCATAGTTCAACTTCTATAGTTTCATCAACCGCTATTGTTTTTAAATTTTGACGCGATACGTCCGGTTGGCGCGCGGCGAAAACTTGGGATATGCAGATATGAACTTAATTATTATTTTTTAGGCATCTCATAAACTGAAATCTTGGAGATATGTTACATCCTTTCTATGTATTTTTTCATCGTATTTCTTTTAAACATAATCTCAAGCCTTTAGATGTATTGTTTCTGTAAAATGCAAAAAAAAAATGTAATTTCTGAAGTGATTTTTCCACATTATAAAAGGGAAATTGATTGTATGAATTAAAAATGTTTATTAATTAAACTTAATATATTTGCATTACATTACATCATTATTGACGTAAATTATAAAAGAACTATCGCTTTTCAGTCTTATCTAATCTCATCAACAGTTTCACTTGGTATGTATGGAGCTATGTCTTAGAGATAGACTTGATCAGATATTGATTGCAAATGAATGCTCTCTTAAACAAAACAGGATCCACCTCCTTAAGGATTAATCTCAATGATAATTAAGTCTCTTAAATCCTGTCAACTGGGAATCTGAAATAGTTCTCGGTGGAATGCTTTGGAGGAGTTCTGAAAATTTGCTTTTAATGAGCAAATTTATAGAACTCTTTAAATGATTTTTTTTGAGGTGCTGATTATGAATTTCAACTTTGTTACTTCAAATTTTTCCTTAAAATATTTTTTTTTTTAAGGCAGAAATGCTGAGAATTTTTTTTTTGTTTCGTTTTTTCCACATAACATGAAAACCGTGCATTTTTTTTTTTTTTTTTAGTAACATCAATTTGTACTAAACTAGAGTAAAGTAACTAGATTTGGTACCGTATAATATTTTTCGCTCGAGGCGTCGTTTAGGAGCATCCGCTCTTATCTTGCCAAATGGGAACCAGAAAAGTATATCGGTAGAAAGTTTTGGAGAAGTTCTGAAAAATTGCTCAATTATTTTTTTTTAGTGAGTCGATTACGAATTACAACTTTGTTACCTAGAATTTTTCCGGAAGTGTAAAAAAAGAAAACGAGCTTATTTAAGTTTAGCTTCGTCACCGAATCTTCATTGAACTGTAGCTCTCCCGAGAATGAGCATCCTAAGTACTTAATGGTATCTCCTTATTTCAATTTTTGGATGTCATCTACATTCTCAAGGGAGAGCATCTTTGTTTCCAGCTCTCCTTTATTCATGATGATGCCCACACTTATCCGAGGATTATATTCAAACCAATCTCCACAAATATCCCCTGGGTGCTGCTAATCACTCTTTCTGCAGCACCCCTGTCACATGCTGAGACAACCTAGTCATCCGCGAACCCTGCGAACACATTCTTCATCACTTCTTAGCTTGTATCCAAATTTTTTGGAGAAGTCTTCGTCGCACAGGTCACGGTATAGATGCTCAATGGTCAGATTGAACAGCGAAGACGACAGGAGACCGCCCTTGGGCACCCCACGCGGCACTTCGATTTGGCTAGTTGAGTGGGCACCAATACTAATCCTAATGTTTATATGAGTCTGCAGCTTGGAAATGAATATTCCAAGAGAAAAACTAATATAATAAAAGTTGTAGGGTATCAAATATTACATCCATTGAGCAGAAACATTTTTAAATTCGGTCAAGTATACCTCTTGAAATTGGCAATGTCCCATTCATCGGCAATTAGCATTTTAGCCCAGTAGGAATAATATTATGGTTTGTGGAAAATGGAGTAATTTTAATTTCCAGGTATGTAATATTTTTGCCTCTTTTGCGAAAAATCCAAGTTCTCCTCCTTGTGCGTTTTTCGCCATCTTGAATAAACGCTAAGAAAAAGCTTTTGTTTTTCTTCAGCAACACGCTTCCAGTATATTTAAGCTAACAATTTTGAAGAACGTTATTAAATTTCCTGCAAGTTTGGTATATAATATTATTGAATATTCGAAATAGCTATTGAGATATGCGGCCGTGAACATCTGCATTTATATTGATTGAAGTCTTTTTTTTTTCTGTTTAGACCTGATGAAGGCCTACAACGTAGGTCAAAACGTCGTCACACAATAAAAAATGAGTTCCACTTATTAGTGTGTTTTTCTTCATTGACCATACCACCCGCCCAACTTCTTAAAATTGCGTCTACAGTCAACTATACCCACCCCAACATTTTAAATAATTATTTATAAGTTATTTAAATTCGATTCATTTGTTTGTCATTATCATAAGTCTGTATATAAATATTCATTTTGCCTCTCACTAATCAAAAAACTGACATTAATTTATTTATTTCTGTTTCAGGTAGTATTAGTCTTTATACTAAGTATAGCATCGCTGATAATCTACTTCATAGATGCCTCTAGGTGAGTTTTACATTCTGAAATATTTCATTCAATTTCTTCTTCTTCTTTTACATAAGAGCAAACCTCTTGTCTAAATACGTTTCATGAGTCTAAATAGATTTAAAACAAGTGCAATCAAAAAGCGAACAAATCAATAAAAATATTTATTACTCGAATTTGTCTCACCATTTGAAATGGAAGACACAAGACAATTATTAGACAATGTTGGGAATTGTATCATAGTTTGGACGTCTTGGCAGACAGGGGCGGACCAAGGGGGAGTGGGCGAAGAGAACGACCGCTGAGGTTCCCGCGCTGTTGTGGGCCTCACGCCCTAGAAAAATTAAATAAATGACTTATTAAAGACTAACACATAGTTTTTAGGGAGCCCCGTACTCCCTCTTCCTTTTGGGATTATTCCATACCTTCCAACCCTCCGATAGTCCTCCGCCATAACGAAAGGGTGTCTCGCAAGGTCTAGATTCCGCTACTGTTGGCAAACGAGGTTTCCAGTTGTTCTCTGTGAGTTTTCATCTCCCTAGTAGTTTTTTCTTTTTATTATCACGATGTGACCTACAGAAAAAGTGTAATTTTTTATTGAAAATTTTCACCTAGCACCTTTTATGTGGGGTGTGACTAATCCCAAATATAAAACCCTTACCTATAAAAAAATCGAAGCGCTCGCCAAAAATATATAGTATATATGGTTATAATATAAATGCAACCGAAACGAGAACCTTTCGCAAAAATTTCACGCCTCGACCAAGGCCTCTTTCACTTCTTTTCAATGCTCATAATTAGAACTGCGCAATCAGCGACCCCAACAATGCCATCCATAATTAGCTTATTATAGTTATAACAAATTTTTATTTATTTTTTGTAGAACCGACTTCAGGTTCAAGTTTGTCACATTAAAAACATTATAGAACTAATTTTGTGAATTAATTAATGAATATAAATATTGATTTTTTATACTCGTACATTTTAGTTTTTTTCTCCTTGATAATCATCAGTAGAGGATCAAAACAGGGGTCTATGATGCAAAAGGTAGGGTAGAAACTTTTATTTTATTTTTTAATTTGTTTATATGGTAGCAAATATTTAAAAAACAAAAATGCCAACACTGACGGAGAACTTTTGACACCTAAAAAACCTCGAAATTTTAGGACTTTTTTTGTGTTGTCGCCTATGATTACTAAACGGTGCATTCAATCCAAGAAGTAATAGTATACTATTAAAAAAAATCTGCGTCGAATTAGTAAAGCAACATAATATCTCGATTAAGTGGTGTGGTCGAAAACCACGGTCCAACAAAAAGATTTTTTTCCAAATTTGTCAAAAACTGTTACAGATGAGTCTGTAGCTTGAAAATGCGTACTCTAAGAGGAAAAACTCATCAGATTAAAGTTATAGAGCATCAAATTTTGCCTCAACTGAACATAAAAATTTTACGTTCGGTCAAGTGCACTTCTGGAAATTAGCAACCATCCGATCTCTAGGCAATTGGCATATTAGCCCAGTAGAGATAGATTTCATGTTGGATTGCAAAAGATGAAGTCTTTTTGATTTTCAGGTATGTTATAAGTATTGCCTCTCTTGTAAAAAATCTAAGCTTTCGAACTCCTCTTTCTTCTATGTTTTCCGCAATCTTAAAAAACCGCTGGTAAAAACACTTTTTTCAGTTGTGCCTCAGTAACCCGTATCAGTTCATTTAAGATAAAAATGTGTCATTCCCAATTTTAAAGAACGTTAAATTTCCTACACGTTTTGGATATAATATTTTTTTAATTATCTTTTAATTATTATATTTTAACTACTGATCTCCGGGCTAATATACCGTATATATATATTTTTGCTGGAGATCGGGAGATTGCCAATTAGTACTCAGTCTCAGTTTTTGAAAAAATCACAATACTTAACCGAATGTTGTGGTACTCATTCGACGCAGAATTTAGTGTTCTTTAATTTATTATACTATTCTTTTTTTCAACTGAATACACACTTTAGAAATCATAGGTGAAACACCAAAAAAAAGTTCTGAAATTTCGAGTTCTCGGAGGTAGCCCATGTTATAATAGTATTTTTGTTTTTTACATGTTTATATCCCTAAATCTACGCCGCCTTTTGCAACCTTCAAATCCTCTAATGACTGGCCTATTATGACGAAAAAAGGATAACCCAATAAAAGTTAACAAATATGTGTATAATCTCCATAGAGCACAAACTATCTTCTCCCATAAACTATGACGAGATTGTAAACATGTTCACTGAAAAAAAAGTTCATAATTTTAATATATATATATATATATATATATAATTATACAATAGCAAATACTCAAAAAGAGACATAAATTAATTACTATAAACAATTGGAAGGTTCCAAAACACAAAGCCTCAAGTCTCTAAAATACCAGCAACCAACTAACCAGACAACATTTCACCAATTCAGTATCAGGACATACACAAAAACATCACATCTATGAAGATCAAATATAGGACATCTCACATCAACTATCCAGAAAGACGCATCAAGCAGAGACAGCACATCACTCCAAGATATCCATTCATCTTGGATTGGCGAAATGTTGACTGGTTAGTTGGTTGCCAGTATTTTAGAGACTTCAGGCTTTGTGCTTTGGAATCTTCCAATTGTTTATATTATATATATATATATATATATATATATATATATATATATATATATATATATATGTATGTATGTATATATTGTATTTTTGTTTACCTTAATTTATTCAATGAAATGTGTTGATGTTATGAGATGATATTTTTTTTTTCTAAATATATTCCTAAAATACAATTATAAAACTGTTTGCTTTAATTGGAGGAAGGGAATGAAAGAAGGGGTGGCAGAATTAATCTTGTCCCCTTCTGGAAAAAACCCTAGCTAGACCTTTGATCTAGTGAAATAGACATGGCAATAAGGAATCTAGGTCCAGAGAAAAGAGGATTGCAGGTACAGAAACATATTGGCAGAAAGGCTCTTATAATATAACTTCAATATTTGTTATTTCTCAAAATATATTGTCATTAATATTAGAAACAATTACTCATCGAAAAATAGCCTTGATTTTGAATAATGTTTCAGATCTATGTATGTTAAATTGCTTTAAAGTTTAAGATAAATCTAGTTTTAAAAATAACCACCTCTAAAATTTGTATGTAGCACATCCTCACTCTTTATTGTTTATGAATGATATATTATCAGATACTCAAATGGTTAACTGGCAATTTCTATCTCTAATAGAATCTAGTAAATAATTCTTTATATTTGATTTTTTAAATAAAAAAAAAATATTCATTTAACTTTTAACCGTAAAATTCTTGGATCTTTTATCATAATTTTAAAAAATTTAATTAGAAAATAAATATTTAAAATTGTCTATTTTTTTTTCCATATAGCGAAGAGGTAGAGAGGTGCCAAAAATGGAGTAACAATGTGACTCAGCAGATAGATTTAGCTTTCAATATATTTTTTATGGTCTACTTTTTTATACGTGTAAGTATGTTTAATAATATATTTATAAAGTTTAACTTTAAAAAAAAGTGTTTTATTCCATTTATTATTTCACGGCACTACAACCCGGTTAAGGGTCTTGGTTTCCTCCAATCGCCACGGTCTTTCACCGATGCCATCCAGTTTCTGACTCCCAGAATGTTGTTACTATTCCCCGCCTCAGCTTCTTTTTGTTCTGTGAATTGGCTGTGTGAGTAGTATTTTTCAACATCTGCCATTCTGGCGACATGTCCTACATATCTTAACCGTCTCAACTTCATTTCTCTGACATCAGATTTTTCAAAGAGATTGCATAACTCCTGGTTTGTGCGTCGCCACTTTTACACCTCAAAAGTATGGCAAAGTACTTATCTTTCAAAAATAAGGAGCTCTTTTTCGGTAGCCTTAGATGTTGTCCAACACTCTGATCCATAAAGAAGTACTGGGCGTAACAAGGTTTTATAGAGGTGGAGCTTGGTCTGGCTTGAAAGTATCCGCTTGTTCAGCTACTTGCTCTGCCCAAAGTAGCATTGGTTGGCTGTGGTAATCCTCCTTCTAATCTCACAATCAGGGTTATTATCCTGGGTGACCAAAGTTACCAGGTAATTAAACTCAGAAACTTTTTCAAAGTTATGAGGCCCAGTAGTTGCAGTCTCATCTGAATCTCTTCTGTTAACATTATTTTTGGAATTTACTTGCTTTTGGAAGTTAAACTTGAAGTTACTTGCTTCAAAGTAACTGGAAGTTACTTGCTTTTGGAATCATAAACTTCTTGTTGAAGTCTGCTGGCTGGGCCCACCAGTACCAGAAAATCTCATTCTCAGCCTGAAGAGTCCCACAATGTCTTTATCATCCACACAGCCCAATAGTTCGACAAGCCTAGTAAATATGCTTCCTTGCCCTTTCTCTAGTCCGTGTAAACCTGCGTCTCTTATGGCCTTCTCAAGTGCCAGATTAAACAATGTACAGAAAAGTTGGGCTGTGCTGAAACCATTTAAGTTCAGAACATTTTCAACAGTTCCAGTTCTGACGTTAATGGTTCTAGGCCTAAACACCTGTGTCCATTAAGCCCATTTAGCATGTTGAACCTCCTTGCCTTGGCTTGTTACACACTTACCTGGTAGGCTAATTAAATACATTAGATCTGTCATTTTTATTGGCCATTTATCTAATGTATTACAGAAAAATATTTATGAACATTTATATATGTCTGAGTATGTATTTGAAGCTAAATTATATTTACTAATTAAAAATATACTCTATATTTGCTCATTGCTGTGATGTATTTTTGGTTCGAACCTTAAATTATGTAAGAATTATGTAAATAAACACATCTACCTATAAACAATTTTATGTTAGTATAAAAAAAATACTTTCATTAACCTACTCTGTCGAAAAATATGCATTTATGAGTTTTGCTTCTGAACTTGTATATTTCTAGGAATATACGTAAATATAAGTTATGGTCCATAACTTTCCAGCCTTCCCTCGTTCCCCTATTTCCAGCAGAGTGAGACTTGCCCACCGTGCATGTCTACGCCTGCACTACGCATACCATCACCCTCACTTCCTCAGTCGTCAGTCTGTATCTTACCTTGAAGGAATCTGTGCATTTTAACAATGTTCAAGATCGAATACCGTGGGATTATTAAATTCTTGTGTATAGAGGGCCTTACTCCTGCACAAATTAAAGAGCGCTTGGATGGTGTGCATGGGGAGTCCTCCCTCTTGTATTCTACTGTAAAAGAATGGACAAAATTATTTATATTAGGGAGAGAAAGTCTGGATGATGACCCTCGTCCTGGTTGCCCGTTGGAAGCTGTTACTTCTGAAACAATCCAACTTGTAGAATCTGAATTGCTGTCTAATCAGAGGCTGAAGACCTAAGAAATATCAGCAAGGTTGGAGCTTTCAAAAATGAGTGTTCTGATGATCATTAAAGAAAATTTGCATATGAGCAAGGTTTGTGCCAGATGGATTCCAAAAATTCTTTCGGCTGCTCAAAAAGAGGAACGTGTTCGCTGCTGCAATAAATTTTTACATGGGTATAATGCCTTCCCAAAAAATTTCTTGAATTCAATTGTGAGGGTGAGACAATGGTTCTGTATTTATGACCCACTCAGCAAAAGAGAGTCGATAGAATGGAAAAGGCCAGAAGCACTGCTGCATATTTCTTATTAAAAATAATCAGTCCATAGTCAATAGAGAAAGTAAACTGGTGCAGATTATCGAGGCTTAGTGAGCATGTGTCCTTGGGTTTGATGCTTATACCACCAACAACCATCATCCACTTACCTTTCCTCACTGAACATTTTTTTTTTTTTCCCTACCTGACCTTTCGGTGATACGGGGTCGTGGCGGCAGTGGGGTATTACGCTGGGATAGCGTATGCCACTGCCACCAATAATCAACTCATTTATTAACAAAAAATTCTTATTATACAATGACCTATGAGGATATTATATTTCTGGGAACAATTTGTCTGCTACTGTGGTGCAGCCCGGTGTGCGTTTGCACACCTTAGGACTGCACCTTGTCCGCTACTGTGGAGCAGCTGGACCAGATACTGGTCCAGCCCTTCTGGTCCACCGCATCCGTCCGGAAGCCGGTCCAGCCTTCCCGGTCCACTGCCTCCGTCAACCATCCTCAGGCTCGCCGACGTCGGGTGGTCTGGCCCTTCCCAGTGTGAAGTGCTCGGGGCCCACCACTTCCTTCCACCCGTATATGAACTCCTTGAAGAAGGAACTCTCAAACGGAATGATGCCAATAATAATGATTTACCAGGTGCATGTCAAACCGAGTCGTATTTCTCCCCAAAAAATTAATTGTGTGGTCTTGAGGCGGTGGAAGCTAAGCTAAGGAAGCATATTAAGGCAATGCTGATTGAAGCCATGAGGATTAAAATTTAAGAAACTTTTTGGAAAACAGAAATTAAATCTTTTGTGATGTTTTTTTATCATTGAATTAGCTTTTTTATCTCAAAAATCTTGAACAAACAAAAATTTATTTAAAATTAATATGTTTGTAAACCAAGCTTTGAAAAAGATTGATTTTACCTTAGACCTTGATTTTATGGCACTGAGATTATTAAATTTACTATTTTTTTTTTTAATTAATCAACAACTAAGTTAATTTGAAGCTTTTTTTATTTTTATTTTTTTAATTTGTTAACTCCAGATTATAGCATACAAACATGATCCTCATCGATCCTAGTCTTAGTAGCTCAGTGAGTAAAATAAATTTCCCAAGAATAATTATTTTATATTTGTCGATTGCATTAAACTGTTTTGTTATAGAAGAATATGATTGTTCTTAATTGATATTATATCTGAAACAACTCAGCCATAAGCAGAAAAAATATTAATTGTGTCTTATGTTACAGTTTATAGCAGCAAGTGATAAATTGTGGTTTATGTTGGAAATGTACTCATTTGTCGACTATTTTACGATACCTCCGTCATTTGTATCTATATATTTAGACAGAACTTGGATAGGTATGCATGAAAAGTATTATTAATTGTAATTATTAGTACTCTGATGAATAATTGATTTTTTTGTTCTTTTTGAGGTCTGAGGTTCCTAAGGGCCCTTAGGCTAATGACTGTTCCAGACATACTTCAGTACCTTAATATATTAAAAACATCAAGCTCAATTCGCCTCGCTCAGCTTGTTTCTATTTTCATATCTGTATGGTTGACGGCTGCGGGAATTATACATTTGGTAATTTAAAATTAATTTATTTTCAACTTAAATTAGTTTTTATTTTATGCATTAAGTTATTTATAAGTGTATAATTAATGATTGAAATGGTTTTCATCCTTTTTTTTTCTAGATATATTAAAAATTCAAACCTTAACATTCATATACTACATAAAATATCTGATGTAGACACTGCATGACTTCCTTGTACGCCTATTAAACTATAATCGGTGGCTCAAAAACTGATTTTGAACTGAAGAAACTAAATCAGGATAAGTCCACTTGCTACGGTTGTTTTGATTGATTCCAATAATATTTAGTAAACAAAAATAACTAATCGATGTGGTTTTTGGGTTCTATCCATACCATCGGTACGCCGAATTTCAAACTTTTGATTTTCCCGCAAGTCCACTGGTGTAAATGTTCTGTACAAGCTTTACAAACCTGATGCGGTGCCCAGGATTTATTCTGATAACCGAGCTTAACACCAAAGAATCCGTGATAAGCTCTCTTTACAAGGTCACTAACAGTCTTTCTGTTATCTTTTAATGTGTATTCTTTGCATATGTAGCAAAACACATCAGGATGATTTACACAATTTTTCTACTTGAACTCATTTTTTATCAACTTCGATCTATCGTATGTGGCTAAAAGTTACAAACTGACCTCAAACTTAGTTGAAGCATTGAAATGAAGAATGGGATTCCCAGTGACGAAGTGAGGATTCTCAGCCTGGTCAAGCAGGAAGTGGCTTGAGTTAAGCATGCGGTTCTACTTCTTTTTTCACACTCATCTCAAAAAGTAGAGCTGATGGAAAAAAACTGATTTCATATTTAGATTCAGCGCCTCAAATATAGCTAAAATCATTTCCGAAATCCAAGGCACCAAAAATTTTTTTTCTCTTGTAGGCCTGAGTTATTGGGATAACTGGACCCAATGGGATGGCCCAGTTATCCCTTTCTTGAAATTTTTTTTGGGTAACTGGACCAACTCTGCCTGACAAGCAACAAACCTAGGAATGGTAATTAGGATATTTATAGATAAAATCACTCATACTGCTTATGCCTAAATATACCTTTCAAGAAATGGTGGAACCCATTAAGGGCTTCAACACATGACGTTTGAAAAATCTCTTCTTTAAAATTATTAAACCTCTCATAAGTACAAAATGGCTCCAAATGAAATAATGCCTGTTGTTCTAGAGAGAAACAAAGAAGATTAAGGTGTACCAACCAAATAACATTATAATTTCCATAAATGTGCATATGAATAACCCAGGGCCTAGTTATCCTCTGGGCCTAGAAACCCTGAAGCACCCTATTCTTTAAAACATTAATCGGATCTGTTAAGGGATTAAGATCCCAAGGTAAAATGTAACTTATCCTCTTAGTGATCTTTACCCTAACCATGATCATGGCTGATTCACATATTTGAGATAGTGGTTCTCTCCTCTAAGACTAGAATGAAAAAAATTTAACTCATTCGCATGATTAGGGTCCAGTGTCCTTCACCTGTAGTAAACAGATATTAATAATTATTTAAGTTATTAATTGAGATTTATTTTTTAATTATTAGAAAATAAACCTCATTTTTTTCTTTTCTATATTACCTGAAAATATTTTCTAGCACTTTATTTTTAAAAATTGAAATATTTTTAGTTAGAAAATTCGGGTGACCCAATGGAGTTTAAAAACCCTCAACAACTTTCATACTGGACTTGTGTCTATTTCCTCATCGTAACAATGTCGACAGTTGGATATGGGGATGTCTTCTGCCAAACCATACTTGGTAGAACATTTCTAGTTTTTTTCCTGCTTGTTGGATTGGTAAGTTACTGTTTTTTACTTATTTTTTTCAAAAGTGTTACATTACAGTGTTAAAAGTTAATTTCAATGATAATGATAGTAGAAGAGGCAGAATAACAACGTTAATTGTTTGGATTAAATGGTATTAAAATTGCTCCATTAAAGCTTTGACTCCAAAAATATGAAACATTTATTAAATTACTAGATCAGTTAATCAATTTGCAATTTACTTATCAAAGATTCTAAATTCAGAAAAATTATAATTCAGCTTTGATTCTTTACAATATGATTTATCCAATGCTTGCCATTCTGTCTTTATTCAGAGAGTTATCTATTTATTTGTTATGAAATAAATTGCAGCTTATTCTGTCACAAATAAAATCATATTTTAACAATCATGACGATCCATAAATTTTAAATTCTCATAAGCTAAAATCCATTTACTATATTATATGGTGTATAATTAATATTTTAATTTAAATTGGAAGTTATGTATTGTGTAAAACCCTTCACCGATATAAAACCGTCTATAGTTAAATCAATTTTACTAGAGGTAGTGAATATTAGTGTACAAATAAAGATGGTGTTAAAAATATTGGTGACTAATAACATTAGTACAAATCCTGCTTATTTTGTGCACTAATTTTCCATTAAATTTGTATTCTATTGAAACATTCGTTTTCTCATAATTTCCACATTTCCCTATCCATTTCTTCGAACTTTCCTCAATTTTTCAAAATATCTTTTTATATTTAAATATTTTTTTTTTTTGTCCGTTCTTCCTCTACTGCTTACCTTTTGTAAATAAAAATTTAATCGTCGCCTCAGCTGAATTTGTGGAACTATGTGAATAGCTTAACGCTTGTCAATTCTTTATCGTACTTTCTATCCATCTATGTTATGTATCCATCACATGCATAAACACTCATTAATATGTCATTGCTTGAATATGATGGGTCAGATAAGTGAAAAATGCTTTTATTAGTCTTATATAAATATTTGTTTCATAAATATACTCTATATTAAATAACTTCTTTTTACTGAAGGCATACACTGTTTTACTTAAAAAAATAAACTGTTGATCAAAATCAGGTTTAATTAACCAAATCATCCTATATAGTTAACAAGAAAGTGTGTGTTTTTGAGTATGAATGCTACCAAAGTAGATTAAAAAAATTAAATGAAAATTAAGTATAATTTGATTTTTTCAGCTAATTTTGAAAGCATGCGCCTAACCTTTTTCTTCTCTGATTTATTTTTTAGACTATATATATATATATATATATATATATATATATATATATATATATATATATATATATATAGTCTTTTGCATCTTTTATATTGTGTAGTTTGTTAAGGAAATATAGATGCTTTAATCTACAAAGTGTTTATTATTCGTTAAATAATATTAATATGAATTTATTTCGTTTGTAACTTCGAAGCATATAGAGAATTTAAAAAATATATTTATAAAAAATTAACAAATGGTTCTATTACTCATTACAATTTTTTTCCATGTTGCAAAAAAAAATAAATTCAAAATTCAAGCCCACCCTGTATGTCTAATTAAAAACATTTCTATCACTGGCTTTAGTTTTACGGTTTTTCTTCCATAGATAATCTTTGACTTTATTGTTATGAAAAAAGAAAACAAAAAGTTGTATTAATTTCAGTGTCAAATATATAAAGCGTTCGGTTTTTTTTTTTTAATGAGAATTAAAATCTCACTGTAAGGATTTTTATTAGGCTTTAGAAAATTCTTGTTGTGGAACCTTTTTGTTAAATTTGAGAAACTATTAAGTTACTATTATTAATGTTACTTGTTATGTTTTATTTTTCCAACATGTAGGGTAGAATCAGCGAGCATAAAATTATTTAGAGGGAGCATCCCCACTCTTCTACCTAGGGGAGAATGTGTACCTTCCTCCACTCCTCCGAATCTCCCATTGTATCATCTCGACCCATTGGAGTTTCTGTGTTTCCTTCTTTCTTATTCTATATCAAACTTAATATTCAAAATAGAGGCCTATGATGAACATTAATTTATTCTACACTGAAGCAACTTTTTGAGTTTTTTTTTTTTACAAAAAAATAAATGTAGAAACATTAATTACAACCAAAATAATTTATCTTAGTGCTTTGGGCTACTAAGTTCATTCTCAAGTACCTATTATAATTCCTAAGCTACTTTATCATTGTTATGGAAATCAATTATGATTGATATGGAATAAAAAATAAAACAAAAACAAATAATAAATTTAATTATTACTTTATTATTACGTGCCTATTGTCCTTCAAATAATATAAGCTTATTCAATTGTTAACAAATTTTAGAATGATTATTTTTTTCATTTGTAGCTTTTATATATTTATAAATTCTAATTTTGTAATATAACATCTTCTTCTTCCATAGAAATTCTTCTTCTTCTTTCCATTACTGGGTCCTGACCTCCTCAAGCAGCTTCTGTTAGTTAAATCGATTAAGTACAACAACCCTCCAATTCCAAACTCCGGACAGGGCCCTCGAGTCATCTCAAAGAGTCGGGCAGCCTCTAGGTCGGGTGACATATAGGTCTTCGTCTAGGAGTTTTTTAGGATCTCGCAAGGTCCAATCTTGGCGACATGGCCTGCCCATCGTAGCCTACTAAGCCTGACAATTCTTGCAATATCAGTCTCATTAAGCAAAGAGTATACTTCTCTTGTGCAGCTTCTCCGCGCTGAGCCATTTTTCACTGGGCCATAGATACGTCGAAGGATTTTCCACTCTTATATCAGGAGATCCCTTTCACCGGACTTCGAGAAGGCCCATGTTTTTGATCCGCAAGTACATAAGTACTTGTTGTATGTAAGTACAAGCACTGGTCTGATGAGTGTCTTGTATAACCTTGTTTTTGTTGCTCTTGATATCAAGTTACTTCCTAGATGCCAAATAGCATCTATTGGCAAATGCTATTTGCCTCCTTACCTCATTACCCGCATTAACCTGTGAGCCCATGTACACAAACTGGTCAACTCATTCGAATGAGTAAGGACCAACTGGACGAATTCTTCATTAGGACCTCTTGCTTGACCTGCAATCATATATTTTGTCAAGGTATTGACAGCAAGTCCCAGCTTCTTAGGAACATCCTCAAGGGTAAGGAAGGCTTCTTCTAGTGCAGCTTTTGATCTCCCAAGAATATCAAGGTCATCAGCATAGCCCAGAATTCATACCATACGATCAAGGATTGTTCTGCTGGTCTATCTTTGACTCTCTTATAGCTTTTTCTGAACAAATATTGAAGAGCAGATAGACAAGAGAATCTCCTTGTCGAATGCCAATTTCCAGAGAGAAATCCTTCCGATAGGTCCCCTTGAATACAATCAATATTGCTCAACATCAGTTTACCTGGTGTATAAGCTTAATTGGCATCTAAAGGTCTTTCATCGCCTGATACAGAGGCTCATGCTGGAAAGTGTCATAAGTGGACCTAAAAACAACAAATAGATGGAGCGTTTGGATCTAGTATTCTCTAGAATGATTCGTAAGATGAATATCTGGTCTGTAGTAGACTTACCTTTACGGAAGCCACACTGATATTTCCCCCAGCATGCTCTCAAGAGACAGCGATCATTGGTATAATATATTTGAGAAAATCTTATAGGCGCAGGGAAGAAGAAAGATACCCCGATAATTATTACACTCAAAAAAATACAATAAATATATATATATATATATATATATATATATATATATATATATATATATATATATATATATATATATATATATATTCCTAAATTATTAATTTTGAAAATATATAATACAATACCCCCCTAAACAATTTAATAATAACTAATGCAGTCAGCCTGGCCCTGGCAAATTCTGTGAACGTTTCACAGACAGTCTAATATCGAATAAATTAAAAAAACCATAGATTGTGGAATTATTGATAATATTAATGACATAGCAATGGCCAAAACTAAAAATTATTTTAGCATTAATCTGTGAAATGTTATTCCTATCTCATCGTTCTTGAATTCGTTCTTATATTATTACCACCATAGGCCACACAAATATTACCTTTCCCATTATTTCAAAATGAAGCAAAAAGTAAAACTAAAATTGTCATCTGGAAACTCTCACAATAAATAACTTATATTGGACAAAGAAAACTGAAAAACAAACTGAAATCCTGTGAAATTTGAGGGAGGATGGAAACCCTTGGGAGTGGGAGTAGGAGTACACTTCTTTCCCTCCTCGGTGCTCCTAGTTAATTCTATACTCATTCGGTAGCTTGCAGATTGTTCACTCTTCTGCTTGAATAATGAAAAAATTAATGAGCATTATTCAAGGAAGCAGAGGAAAGGATTTGGTGATGGCATTTACTTGTATACATACCTATGGATCTTCATGCTTCCCTATGTTCTTCGATATTCTGTTGAATATTTATTTTGAAATACCAATGTGTCTCTTTTCAGATTCATTGGGCAGTGTTTTTAGTTTTGAATTATTATTAAAATAGAAATAGTTTTTCTCCTAAATGTTTTTTAATGAGATGAGAGAAAATGGTTTGTTTAATGTCCAAAAATTTCATTACCTAAAGTAGTCTTTAAGATCTGCTACACAAGCAATCATTGCAAGATTATGCAACTTCTTTGGATGCACTTATCAAATATTTTGATAGTCTTAGAATACAGACAACCCACCATCTTGTTAATATTTCCAATTTCTCAGCATTATCAAAACATTTGTTGTCCTTTTTGGAAAATTTGTTGTCTTTCATATTAGAAAGCGTGTCTGTTTTTTTATATTGAATGTTGCAGATCCATCTTGGATCATACTTTATATTTATATTCTTAGACTGTTGGATAATAAAACCAGAGAACATTTTGAGATGATGTTTAGTACAAAATCCGAATTGCTTACTTAGCAAGAAATTGATTGCACAGCAGATAGTAAAACAAGTCCTGTTACACATTTAAGAAATGGTGCAGCAACCAATATTAACGCTTATTTTTTCTTAATTTTTCAAAGAAGCATTAAACCCTTCATAAATTAAAAAATGTTCCATTTTTGCATACTTAAGAACATTTCGAACCCAATTTGGCTCATCATCAGGTTCCCAATCTAAAAATATCAATTGCACTTTTAAGATAAATAAATTATGCTTAAAATTTTATTATATTACATTTGTTTAAATTATTACATTATACAAATAGGAAAAAAATATACATATATAAAAAAGTAAAGATATTTCCAAATTAGTTAAAATTATTTTATGATCACCTAATTATTTCAGTCCTCAATATCAATGAATATCAACTTATTAAGAATGTCTCAACTGAAAAGGTTGAGTTCACAGTATCACTTTGTAATATGGAAGATAGAGTTACTATAAGTCTTGGCATGCAGTGGGCACCCATCCAAGATTGGTTATCATGGTGGTGCACATTGAAGGACATCGCATATACTGTAGTTTGTATGTGCAATCCATTGGGATACCTGTCATTTGTCATCTTCCTGGCGAAAGCTATTCCGCAACAATTGTGAAAACTTAAATTGGCTGGGACAATCCGATTTTATCATATATTCAGACTCAATGAGAGTCATGTTTCAGGGTGCGTTATTGGTTGATACCTTGAAGGCCCATTAAGAATTCCTATCCCAATGGTGGGGCATGCCAGTATATCTACACTGACTCAGACACTATTTTGGCCTGGCTCAAACTACCATTTCATCAGATAAAACTTTCCTAGCTCATAGGGTTGTCAAAATTGTAGACCTTTCTGACCTTGCATCATGCTACCATATTTACAATGGATTGTAGTACAGTCGCCTCTTTTGGCAGCGATCCTGTAGATCTAATTAATATTTCACCCTAGTGGTTCCGATCTGATTGGCTGCACCTTCCTATCTCAGATTGGCTTTTTACTAAAATCAACGATTCTAGCATTTCACAACTACCAGCAACTAAATCAGATGTAAGGATTACGTTAGCACAAAATAAGGATGGCCTCAAAATCATGGACGGAATCAAAAACTTTTCATTTTTTACTAAATTAATTAGAGTTAAAATTAAACTGTCAATTCTGTGGTAATGTATGACCCAATTTGAATGATCAAAAATCAGGATAATTAATGCAGATAGAGTTAGAAATAAAAATCATACAAAACTACTATGTTCCTAGGACTTATCTACAAATCCTAATGCCTATCTACAAATCTGATTGAATAATCCTATAATCTTTTTGTCTCCCATTTGTAGTTTCGGTGGATGTCCTTAGGGTGAACGGTAGATTACAAAATATACCACTATCTGATGATGCTAAATATCCAATATTACTCTCTTGTTTATCTCATTTGGTCAATCTGCTTGTTGACTAATACCTTATAACATACTTACATACAGGTCCTCAGCTTATACAATCCCTTCTGAGACAAAGGTTTTGTATAGTATATGGTTAATACTAGTCAAGTTTAATACGACAACGAGTGCCATTATTATGTCGTATAATGAAGAATTTCACCTATCGAATGGCCAATTTACCACTGTTCTATTTCGAGCTAGGACAACTATTCCTCATTGTAGGAATAGATTTCCCTGGCACGTTCATGTTAAGAGAATCACTCAGGCATAAAGTTGTGACTCATAAATAAATGTTTGTCTTAATGCAAAGTCAAAGCATGTGGAAATCATTTTTCAACTACTATAGAGGCCTTCTTAGCAGGGCTAGATCATTTCATTGCTCGACGAATAATACCTAATAAAATTATGGCACATCAGGATACCAACTTCTAAGCTGGGTTTTTTTTTTATTTCCATTTTTTCTTTAGTGACTAATTTTTGACTTTTTCTCTTCTCAATATTTCTGGCATTCATTGCTAGCAAGCAGTCCATCTCTATTTAAGACTGCCTTTTGTTGTCCAGGTCTCTGCTCTATACATCTTAATACTCAATATTATGCTTTAAAATTTATTTATTTTTATTTAGAAATGATATTCCTAATCCATACTACCAAGTTTTGTATAGGTATTGTCTTTTTTCCAACATGGGGGTTCTTAAACTACACTGGAGGCACTGTCATTCCCTACTACAGGAATTTTATGTACCAGTACAATTATCAACTTGATTAGAGTGCTGTACACCACCTCTATCATCCATGAATCATATCGGACTCTCCGGGAGAGAGGGGAGGCACTGTAAGGAGGTGACAGTAGGTGTTGGTACGGATAGGGAGAGCTGGGAATTCTGAAGAAATGAATATGGCAATGTCTGATTGTTGTGCAAAGAGTGGAGGAGACTCCTGCACCTGTTTTCCTCTAGCCTTAATGTTGCCCTACCCATTTTACCTCCCCTTCTCTCCTTCCTATAAATATGCATAAAATCAAGGAAAGAATGGAGCTGGTTGAAATAAGGTCTGTGTGAATCTGGATTTTATTAGGTGGTGGACTTATGAATTAAACCTTTATCTTCTCACTCTTGCTAGAATAGATTGGTATTTTGTAGTTGGGTTACCTGCCCTCGCTGAAGTACATATGAGCATTAAATAAGCAAGCAACAACAAAGTCCATATCAAGGTCTCTTAATAAGAAATTTAATAAAACCTACTGGTTGAGTCTGAAATTCTGTTATCTGTCCACTGCTTTCAGACTCCAATAAATTTTATTATCTTGTAGGTCAAGGCCTATTTTTTTAATATATTAATGAGGCCATATTGTGATTCATCAACTTAGTCAAATACTGAAAGCTGATACAATCAACATACTGTTTTTCAATCTTAATATATTTTGATATAAATAATAAAATATTGTCTATAAATGAGATAATGCTTTTGAATAGTAAATACAAATTCTTAATCAATTATGTTTTGGATGTATTATATTGAGGGAGAGTACCCCATTTTAGTATTTAAAAAATAATGTCAAGAATAGTTAAAAATAAAATTAATCTAGTTCATTAAATTTAATTTTACAAATTATAAAGTATTAAAAAATTTATATCTCTAGACTTCACAACTTAATTTTTTTTTTTTTTTTGATTAGCTGCTTCTAAACATATTTATTTATTACTATTTTCTATTTATAATTTTAATTTGTTGAGATCATAAGTATAATTTTGTTTATCCAAGAAAAATGTACATATTAACTAAAAAATGTTTTTAGATCATCCTTTTTTAGACTTGGTTAGTGTACATAATGCATGGAAAAGTAGTTAAGAAAGTATTTACTGTTATCTTCAGTTTTGGCTTGTGTAAATTGTTTGTTAGTATGTATATATATATATATATATATATATATATATATATATATATATATATATATATATATATATATATATATATATATAGATTTCTTTAAAAATATTGCTTTTTTAATAGTTTAAATTCATGTAAAGTTTAATTAAATGAATTTTATTCATGTCATCGGAATTTGTATGATGACTACTTAAGTAGTTTATAAAAGTTTTCATTTTTATTAAAAAAATAATATAAATTCCTAACGAATTGGAAGTTCAAAATGACTAACAATTGTTGCCTTCACTTCTTGTTCCACTTAACCTCATAAATAAAGGCATTAATCCTCCATATCTGACCTAATATATCCCTTTCATCAATATTTCAGTCTGCCATAAAAACGTTTTCCAATTGGGTCAGCAATGAGTACCTTATTAGTGATTTGTTCCTTATCTAGTTCAATATCTTAACATACCATGTTGTCAATGACCAGAGTTTTAATTTAAAACTGATGTATAATTTATAAGCTGGAAAAAATAAATAGTATTGCAGATTTGTAATGAATAAAAACATATTTCTGTGGCTTGGTGCTAAAAGGACCAGTGTCAAAAACAGTTTTGAGCTGGTTTCAATATCAATCATACAACCTTATCTTTGCCTAAAGCAGTTAATTTTTTTTCCTTAAAAAAATCATACATGTATAATAATCACAGTCACTTATTTAACTATTTTCTAAATTGCCTTAAATATTATTTCTCTTCAGGCACTTTAATTAAACAATTTAATTATTTTATTAATTTTAATGATAGAACTTACAGGACAACATCTTGTCAGAAGAACCTCTTAATTTTCAAATTCTCTTCGAAGTAAAAGTTCAAATTTTCATTTATTTTTTTGCGCAACTCAGAATTTTCTAAAGTTTCTGGTAGAAGTATAGGTTGTCTTACCAGGACAGAAAAGGCTCTATACTAGGGTTGGAATATCAACAGGCGATATATTGATATATCGGAGTTAAAAAACCGATATTTTCTATGAATATCTTAGCTTCCGATATATCGATATTTTACAACGATATATCGATGGCACCATATGCAAAACTATATTACAGTAGAATCTCGATAGTTCATATCCCGGTAATTCGTATGGATTTTCTGGTCTCTTGAAAATCTCCCTTTATTTGGCATAAAAGCAATGCAAACCGGTCCCCTTGATAACTCTTATTTATTTTCGTCTTCCAAATAATGTAAACGTCTTATAATTCGAATTTCCAAAAAAAAATCTGGTTAATCTTTTCAAGAGGAGAGGTGAGTGAGAGAGGAATCGTTTCTATGAATTTCGGTCGGTTTACCATTTTTTTTTATATTCAGCTCTTTAAAAAAAAAATATGTAAAAAAACCTGTAACTATACTGATTGATCTGAAGAATTAAGTTCGCTCATGACTGGCAAATCCGCGAAAGCAAGGTGTTTTATAAAGAAAAACGTAACCAATATCCTAACGTGCAAACACAAAAGCATGTACCACAAGCGAAATTTTCAACGAATGGGTACAGATATGGAATGAAAACAGCCAATATTTTCAATTGTTTATTTATAACACAATCCAACAAAAACAATTATTTTGCATCCGGACTGAAAATAGCTGATTTTGATAGTACATTGAGTAAGAAAAAAGAAAATAACAGACAGAAATTTTTCTTGGCTTCTATTTTATTGATATATGGATTTTAGTTTATACGCAATTACAATATCCACAATAAGAAATAGCATTTAAATATTTACCTTCATACAATACAAATAAAAGAATTTAAATCAGAATAGTTTATAAAATATTTACGTTGTTAAATTTAAAAAAAAAAATCAATAATTGAAATAGTTCATTTTGTCAGTAAAATTGTTTATTTACTGTCCTCTGATCGGTTCCTTTTTGCTTGGCGCTTATGCATTTGGTCTAGAACATCCCTTACTAATGTCCAGCAGTAATCTGCAAGCATAGACATGTGTCATTTACCCTGCTATCTTTTCTCCATGGCGGTCTTATGAAACCTTTCACCATGTTCGTCACTGACGTCTCCACAATTGTCAGGAAAGAAATTCAGGTGTGAGTGGAGAAAATGAGTGTATAAAGACATTGCATCCTAACTTATAGAATTTTTCTAAAAGTATATTTTTGTTTTGAACATAATTTTCATATAATTTCTTACCTAAAAAGCCCGGAACAACTTTTTCAACTGCCTCTCGAGCTTCTTTCTCATTGATGTTAAGTACAGTTACAAATAGTTCAGCTCTAATCAGCTTTCTAATTTGAGAGCCAACAAAAACGATTATTTTCATTCTTAAAATATGGTATCAGACATTTTTTTCGATCTCTATATAAACTTTAACATCAGTTGACAAAAGCTTCCATTGCTTAAGTCTAGATCCTAAGAGTTCGGCTTTGTCTATCGTGAGGTTTAATTCTCGTATCAAATCGTTTAACTCTCCCTATGTAATTCTGTGTGGCTCATTCAAGTCATCCGCCGGATCAAACTCAGAATCTTGTTACATAGAAGGCTCACTTACAACGTCACTCGATACGACTTCATTGTGATCTGGCAACAGTTGGTAGTCTTTTGGAGGGTTAGGCACCGGAATCCCTTCACCATATGGAACGGGCCGAAGAGCTGATGAAATATTGGGATATTCTACAGTCCACTTTTTTTTATTTGATATTTCCTGTTGTAAAGCTGGTGTTATGCAGAAATAACAGTCACTTGCATGCTTTGTTGGCTCACCTCATATCATCGGTATACCAAAGTTCATCGAATGTTTCTTTCCAGCTCTGAAGATTCACTGGACAAAAGTGAGATGCCATGACATATCTTGATCGCCTACCTAGGCTCCAAAGTAATGAAAATAGGCTGTTTTTACTGTCTGAGTTAAAGGCCATTATTTAGGCAAAGAATGTCAATTCACCACACAACGTTTATAGCAATAGTTGTCAGTACTATTAATGCATTTGCACAATTTTTGTACTCAAAAAGTTAAAAAGTATCACTGGCTTTCACAAATCATTGGCTGTGTTGTCAGCTAAAACATTACCTGAATTGACTGAATTGAGTTGTTGCAGGCAGGTTTTCCAACTGCAGAAAAAAAAAGTGCCAATTCAACACTTAAAGTCCTATAAATATACTTAAATTGTATTATATCTTCATAATAAGAGCTGACTAAAAGTTCAAAACGTTAAATTAGGTTTTTGTAACCAAAATGGAATACAAATCTGCTAATTTCAATTCGGAAGCATTTTTACTGTTGGTTAGTGTAATTATACGACCCACAGCAGTACCACATCACTCAGCAATGCTAATCTTTTGTTTTTGCCTCCCAACACAACCTCTATCTAAGCTGCAGTCTCTAGACTTACCCATAATTAAACGATTTAAGACATTTAACACAAAGAAGTAGTGATGCAACTTTTAGAAAGCATCGAGGATGGGAATCACCTTCCTCAAAATTAAGAAACTCCAAAACTTTTCGAGATTTCGCCTATTTTGACGAAGGTTAGTCGGATATATTTACTAGGATATAGTCGGACAGTATAGTTGGAAGCGTTATAAGATAAATACAATTTTTAGAAGTTTGAAGGTTTTATTATTGAAAAACTTACAGAAGACTATAATATATGAAATATGGCTAAAAGTCTTCAAAATAAAAATATGTTATAACATTTTTTTTTAAGTAAAATTCTTTTTCATCTTTTTTTAGAATGATTCATGGCTAATAAATATATTGTTTTATAAATAATAATAATTATATTATTTCATAACTTTCTTCACAGTTTAACATTATACTCATTTGATGCACTTTTCTTTGCTTTCTTTTATTTCCTTTCGATATATCGATAATTTTCTAGCGATTATCGGTGGTTATCGATATTTGGTTTTGCGATATCGTACAATATCGAATATCGATAGTTTCCATTCGATGTTCCAACCCTACTCTATCGTAAAGGTGAGTACTATTGACAGGACTTTGTGTCCTGGAAGGACGTTGAAAATTCTATAATTAACAGAGTGAGCTATGTTAGATGAATGATTTCATTTTACCATACTAGAAATGCATTTAGTTCATTTATTTCTGGTGAGGCAAAAAATATCAGCTTTTAGAGAAGTTATAGGAATTGATAACTCTCCATTAAAACTTCTTATTAAATTTAATGATTACTTGTAATGATGGTCCTTGTTAGTTTTGTTATCAGGTAAATAAAATAATGTTTTTTAAATTAAAGAAGTTAAAAAATATTTTTTGTTTATGAAAAGCGATCATTTGTTTAGTTAGATGCATTGCAAATAGTTCCCATTAACCAACAGATTTGTGTTTTCGGAGGAGGGGGAGGGATATTTTTCATTACTGAATACAATTTATTAAAATAATGTCCAAATCTGCCTAACAGAGCCTACTAATTTTCTGTCTTGAGAACATTGAATGCAGCAGACTAGGATTTTAACCTGGTTTCTTCAATATAACAAGCCAATACTGGACTCACCAGGTTACCTTGATCCCAATTATTTGATCTAATCAATTATTTTTGTAAGAACTCATGTTTTGATAAAAAAATTGTTATTCTATTTAATTAGTTTAGTTTAATTTAGTTAGCATAATATTGCTACAATTGTTTAAGGAATGTAGATACCTATGTATCTGATATGTATGTAATAAATGTGTTTGTTAGCAAGGAAAGTGCTGATTTCCTGTGCTTGATAAACTGAAAATTGGCTTCATTTTATCTGCATAAGAAAGGATGGAAATTGTGATTGATAGACATTCTCTGAGTCTAATTAATCCTATGATAAGTTCATTACATCAGTTTGAAGATATATCAGATGACTTATAACTATACTGGACTCATATGGCCGAAAGGCCAGGTAGGGTGGAAACAAATATATAAAACAAGAGATTATAACTATATACCAAAGTGTATAACCCAAGTGTTTAGAGATTCCTTAGAGGGAAAGGCCTTGCCGATTTGGCTCCAAATGGACCAGTTATTGAGGATGAAAAAATACATAAAAATGATGTATCATGTTTTCATGATTCAAGTTTATAAGGTTACAAGGTTTTAAAATGGTGTAAATCCTCCAATCTTATAGATACCGATATGTGATTAGCAGGGTCTTTCATAACTGTTTAATGGCTATAAATGAGCTTATTAAAAAGTAGATGTTATCTGTAAACCCCAATCGGGTTGGCAGGGCCACTCCATACGATTTTTTTCTCTGGGGACATCTCATGGACAAGATGGTTAAACATCGACCTCGTTCTCTGGATGATGTAGAGGAGAGGATCAGGCAAGAAATCAATGTCATTCTACCACAAATGACTTGAAGGTTGATGAAAAATATTGGGTTATGTCAATAACAACCAATATTTGGAAGATGAAATATTTAAAACTCATTGAAGTATAACTATTTTCATTGTAATTTTTGATAATAAAACCATTTTTTTTTCTAGAGAAATTGGTTTGTTTTTTACACCCCTTCAAAATGTGTCATTAATCTCTGCCCCAAACTGTTTATTCATTATTTTCGGGTGAACCTTTTCTTCTCGTACAATTCTGCTATCATCTCTGCTTCATTCTTTAGTCCGGTTCTGCTGTTCTAGGAAGGCACGGCAGCCTGCCATCTACATTTACTGTTTCTGAGAACTTGGACATCCCTTCTGGGCAGTCTCTTCTATCACATAGAAGTTACTTCTTATTCTCGCCCATCATGGGCATAACTGACAAGTATGCATAGGTTTCTGGGAACTTTGCAACCACTGGAATGTTTGGGACCACAATACACTGTCATGGGCTAAGGATAGATAGAAAAAAAGAAAAAAAAAAGAATACATACATATTTATTTATTGTATGTATTTATGTATACCTACATACAAGAATATTTATATAATCGAAAAAATACATGCCAAAAGCAAAATAATTAAAATTAATAGTTACATATATCATATCAGAAAAACATACATTCAAAATATAAGAGAGTTTTTAATGATGAAAAAATATAATTTTTGGTGATAACAAAAGAGAACCAAATAAGAAAATAAGAAAAAAAAGGAAGAGTAAAAATATTGGATTCATCTTCTAAATGAAAACTTGCTAAAAACTTAAAAGAACTTGAATGTAATAGAAATTAAAACATTATTTACTTCTGATTTTGTTAAAAATGAAATTATATGATTAATGAGCATCTGTTTAGAATGCAAGGTGTTGGAAAAGAAGAGATTTAAATGAGGGCAGGGAAGAAGCATGGTAGATATTAGAAGATAGGGAATTCCAGGAAAGGAATGATTTAATGTTTCAGTTCTGTTGAATGGAATATAGAGGTCAGAAAGAGGGAATTTTGTTTCCTGTGTGTGGATTGAGGATTTGAGTTGAAGGAAGTTGTAGATGTGGGAGGGGTGGTGGGAGTTGATGGTTTGGTAGATAAGATCCGAGGAAATATTCTCTACGGGTGGAGGGAAAGAACCACTTTAACTTGCTGTAAAGTTGGGACATGCATCACTGCCTCAAGATAACAAAGACTAATCTTAAAAAGCTGTTCATGATATGCTCCAATCTGTTCTCACATGATATGCTCCAATCTGTCCTCGAGTACAATCGAGAGGCCACTGTATACCATACATCTATAGTCAAAGAGGGAGTGGTCATAGAGCCTGGGGGTGGGTTGTGGAAGAAGATGGCGGGAACGATGGCATAACTTTAAGGTACTTATTGACTGTCAAAACATTTTGGCAATATATGTCGTAGAGACAGATTGGTCTATACAACCTGGGTAGTTGGTTGTCTTTGTCTCCCTTCTCCTTGTAGAGGATTCTCGGATCAGGGATCTCTTAAGCTCTAAGAAAGTGTACCCTATCCAGGCAATCATTAAAGGTCTACAGTACTCTATCCTCAATGTATTAGACACTATTCTAGAGTCTCTCGCATCGATTCCTGGAGCATGATGCAGGTACAGATTCCTGGAGTCTACCTCAGGTATTCCTGGCAATATCAGCAATGTGTTAATCTCAAAGATATGCTAATAGAAATTTCCTTACTACAAACCTGGATTTAAACTTTAATTTGGACCAGCACTTAATGAACTAATCATTAAAAATGAATGTTTTATGTAAATGTATTCTTACTTACAATGTTAAGTAAATATATTCAAGACTAATTTTATTTTTGCCGAAGTATTTTTTTTTTTTTTTTTTTTTATAAGAATCATTTCATTTAAGAAAACTGAAACAAAATTTATGTTTCCTGCTTCAACTTTCTCTTAGAATTTTATACTGTTTTCTAAACATATTTCTTTAACATATTAAATCAAGAGTTCTTAACTTTTTAAGCTATGAACCGAATTAGGAATCCTTCCTGTCGTGGCCTTGAAGAATTACAAAGCAGTTATTAAAAAATATATTATATAGATTTTTATAAAATATATTTTTTTTTTACTTCCTTAACTTTGAAAAATTAGGAAACTATAAATAAATTTATTAAACTTATTGGTTCAAAAATTAGTGTGAATTTGAATAATACAGTTTGAATTATTATCCAAAAATTCATTTAATAAAAATTAGCACTAATTAATAATTTTCTGATGTATTTATATCACCTTTTTCCTTTCAAGCTTTTCATTTGAAATTCACTAATTCGATGTTAAGTTTTAAAACAACTATTTACCGAATCTTTTTTCAAAAATATATTAGTCTCACATGTTATATATCGTCAGCATTCACGAGAAAGTCACTCAATCTGGTTAGTGAATTTTGCATGACAATAATTTCTCCATGGTGAAAAAAGAACATACATGGACTAAATGAATTTATTTATCAAATTACAGCCAAATAAGACATTGACAGAAATAACTGTCACATGTTTAAGGGCTTAAATTAGAAACCAATGTCTTTAGAAAAAAAGTTTTATTTTCAAGTAGTACATTCAAAATAGTATTATTTTAGTGGATTTTAAAGATTAGATCTCCCAAATGTCGCTCATTATTGATTATGCATTCCCAAAGAGGTTCCCAGAAATTTACATTTCCCCGCATTTCTGGTGGAATAACTGATACATTTCAGGAGGGTACTGTGGGTGATTTCGGTGTTGAGTTTTCTGAGGTGGAGGTTGTAACGGTAACTGTGCACTCTGACCATTGCATGTAATATTAGAGACTATCCTATTCCCAAAATTGGATAAAATTGACGCTAAGGATGTGTGGTTCCAAGTAGATGGACAGCTTACACATTTCGATGTTCGCTTGAAATTTTGAGGGATGACTTGGGGAGGCCGGTAAATAGATTTATCTTCATACATTTTTCTTCTCTGGGGACATCTCAGGGACAAGGTATTTAAACACCGACCTCGTTCTGAGGATGATTTAAACGAGAGGATCAGGCAAGAATAATTCAATGCAAAGCCACCTAGAATGACTCAAAGTGATGGAAAATTTCTATGAACCTCTTCGGCAATGCGTAGTCAATAATCACCAACATATTTGGAAGATGTAATTTTTAAAAACCTTAAATACCCTGAAAAACTGAAATTGAACTGTTTTCAATGTACTTTTTGAAAATAAAACCATTTTGTTTTCGAGAGTCATTGGTTTGTTTCTACAGCTCTTCATTTCTGTACCATAACATGTTTTGAATTTTTTAGTCAATCTCTACAGTATTTAAAGACAGGAGTTCAAATCACTGAAATCAATTTAAAATATTTATTCAATTCTAATTACACCAAAATTATGTTTATTTCAATATTATTGTTTTTCTTAGCTCAGTTTTACAATCTGATATAGAGTCTTGTCTCCAGTGACATCCAGTTGTTAGGCATCATTTCCTATACTGCATATCATCGGTTTTAAGGTAAAAGTGATCAACTGCAATTTTTGCGAAGATGAGGTTTGTTGCTATCTACCTGTGCCTAAACCAAATTTACACTACATTATTGATAAAATTGTGAAATTTTAAATAATTATAATTAATAATTATTGATAATTTCACAATTTTGTCAATGCTGAAGCATAAATTTGGTTCAGGCACAGGTAGATTGCAGCAAATCCCATCTTCTTAAAAATTGCAGTTGATCACTTTTACCTCAAAGCCGACAAGATATTCATAAAATCTTGGCTTAAACTTTAGTTTTGTATATCAGTTGCTTTACAAGCTTGCTGGAAAATTATTTTTAGTTTTATCTTCATTTTCAGCTTCCGAAGGAAACCATCAATTCCTGGTATTTTATCGATTTCTTAACCTTTACATATCCATAATTTCTTCAACCTCTGGTCGCTCTATATCTTGGTAGCTCATGCAAAATTTTCTTAGTGGTGCTGCAGTAGTCCTGTATACATTCGCTCTAAGTGCCTATTCCATTGCAGCAGGATGACTTCTTTATTTGTTATTGTTCTCTCAATTATAATTATGGAGAGTCATTTGTTATAATCTCTATCTGTTCTAGCAGTAGGAGTAGGATTGAAAGGTTTTTCACTCATATTTATCACAGATAAAAGTTTGACATTTATTTCATCCTTCAATTCTTCATTCTGTTTTCTCTTTTATTCCTATTTCTTTTGAAGTTGTCAGTTTTTTTTTTATTGCTTGTCATTGTTTAATTTCTATATAGCCATTGCTGTTATTTTTGTGTTTCATTTTCTATTGGACCAAGTTTTTCCTCAGTATTTTATTTTAGCATTACTTCTTTGATATAAATTTTATAGTTGGAACGTTATTTTCATAGTTACAAATTTGATAAGTGAATATCCTAGTATGACTCATTAATTAATTACTCCCGCAATAAATCATACAGATCTATATGAGCCGTTCTCTTCAGACTTGTCAAATTGGCCCTTCTAACAAAGTGATTTTTAGAAAGAAAAAAAAGTGATCTATCTTTCTCAAATTTTTTGTGTATGTTCTTTAACATATCTGCTATTAGGATCAATATAATTTTTGCGAGTTCTTCGATTGTTAATATTAAAATAAAAATTTAAATTGGAATTTTTTTATTATTTTTGCTTATGTATGTTATTAAAGATAATAATTATTTTTTTTACCCCTTGATAAGGAAAAAAAGTCCTTTTCACTGTTTATTCTAGTAGAGCAAACTGTGAGCTACACTATTCATGATGGTTTTTATTTCTTTGAGCTTATGACTTTTTTGAAAGATAGGCGTTTACCTTTTATGTTACCTTGACATAGAAATTTCATACTTTAAATTTGTTCTGAATGCTCCATATCTGTATTTAGCCCTACATAGCTAATGTGCGTCACTAGATTAAGTTATATGAAGCTTAGAACTTATTTCTTTAAAAAAAAAATCTTCCCATTGTTGGCGTATGGCAAATAATTTATGAGGGATATGGTTACAAACATGGCAACCTAAATGATTTCCCATCATACCTACACTTAGGATCATTATAGTCATCAATCAAACTACTCGTACACTTGTAAAAATATTAATCATTGAAAATATAACAGAAACATATTAGGATAATTCTCATCAGACTTGAAGTTGGAGTTTCCAGAACTGTAGATTTTCACAAAGTTCAAGTAAAGTCACTTGACTTCTATGTAAATTTATTTCAGAATATATTTAAATTATATTTAAGTATCCAATCAAATTCAATGGGCTAAAAAAATGTTAGTGTGGAAAAAAATATACAAACCTACAAGTAGACTTTTTTTAACTTAAGCATGCTATTTAATCTAAATTTTCAGTGTGTACGAAAAAAAATTTGTTTACCCTAGTTGTTATAAAAACATATATCGATTCGTTGGTATCATTCAATTAATATTAAAATATCCCGGTTAAAGCAAATTTACCTTTACTGAGCACTTGTAATCTCTTGCCTGTTACAATTGCTGGGCCTGCACAAGCAAATTTTTGTTGTTGCATGGCAAGTATGAGCTTAATCAACTCTGCATTATTATTGCAGTTATCTCTATAGTGTGCGAAAAAACAACTATTCTATTTTTTGACTAATTTCATTCCACAATTTAGCAGCGAAATAAAATATTATTGATGTGGTATGATACTTGGTAGCATTCCTGAGGAATACCCATATATGGAGGAAATAACTGGAAAACTGACTTTAATGAGAAAAAATTGAAAATTGAAGATAATTATATTTTGATGTTATAACTATAAATTTTGATTTTGCTTATGTATATATATATATATATATATATATATATATATATATATATATATATATATATATATATATATATATATATTTGCTTTTATGCCAGAATTTATAATCACTCTTGTAAGTTTTATATAATTGCTCTTTTCTATATTCAAAGTAAAGCTCAACAATACTAACAAATTAAATCACATGATGCTTGATCACATATTTAAAGTAGATAATCACATTCTTGATCTAAAAACTAACTATAATTTTACCCTGCAATTTATAATTTTTGAAGAAAAAAAAAGATATGTTAACTCTAAACTTGGGAGAACATTTTTCTAAATCTAAAAACTAACTATAATTTTCCTCTGTAATTTATAACTTCTAAATAAAAAAAAGTATGACTCTAAACTTGTTGGCAGAACATCTTTCTGAATTAAAAAAAAAATAATAATCTTTACAAATTTTAAAAAAATATTTAATTTTTTTTTATAACTTGCCAGAACATTTTTATTATTTTTTTTTTAATATTTTAAAACCACATTTTTACAAAAAAAAATCATTTAGAAAATATATGTACCTAAACTTGGCAAAACATTTTTATGATTTTTTTTTTAATATTTAAAAAAATATTTTTTACACAAAATTTTTAATTTAATATTTTTTACAAAAAATTTATTTTAAAAATATTTATCTCTAAACTTGGCAGAAAATGTGAATAATAGAACTGTATTATGAGAATAAGTGAATGAAAGAACTGTCATGTGTGGCACATCGTCAAGTTTAGGGTTAATAAGTGTGTTACGAGCTTCTCAAGTATGTTACTTAGTGATAATATACTTGAGAAATGAACTTTAAAAATAAATTTTATAAGGTTGTTCTTAAAAAAAATAAAAAATATTTTATTTTTGTAAACTTAATCAGTAGGGCTTTTAATCTTAGCTGCTTAAAAAAATTAGAAATTAACTGAGAATGATAAAAATATGGTAACATGCTTGAGGATGAATAAAAATGCCCACCATTATTTCAGTTGTAGGTTAAGTTTGACACTAATTATCCGGATTTCAGTTTAAAACAGCTACAAAATCAGAACCAAGATCAGAGGAGTTCAAGGTTACCACTTTAGGAAATAAATATTTTTCGAAAAAATAGTGGCAACATAATTTATCACTCACTTTCACCATACCTCGGAGAAATATGATCTTGATGACCTCCTAACCATTGAAATTTTTAAAAATTTAAATACCATTAATTTTTCAAAATAGCAAACTTGTACCTTCTAATTACTACTTTAAATTTGAGCTTACTTTTTTTTTCCATCAATATATGTCAATGAAGGTTTTAGTGAATCAGGTTGTGGACAGTAACATACTTGAGAATTTTTAATTTTAACATTTATTTTAAATGTAAATATTTTGGCCATTCACTATTTACTAATTGTAGGTTTAATCAACAATGAAATTCATGAAAATCGGGGACACGGAACTCCATAATAATTAGAGGCATATAAAAACAACCTCAAAGGTAAAATATGTGAATTTGACAAGTCTCATGAGAATGATTCATATAGGTTGTTCAAAAATAATGTAATATTAAAGAAAAATATCAAAAAATTAAATACTTTCTACTAGGATTTCAATAGGATGTAATGCATGAATAATCAATTGAATATAAAGAATCAACAAATCAGTTATAATGCAATAATTTTGAATGAATCAATTTAAGAAGAAAAAGGTGTAGGAGCAACAGAGCTACATATGTCAAACACTGAAAGTTGGAACATTGTACCTTAACTAGATGATCGGAATAGAGCAACATAATATGTTTAATCAAAATATAACCTTTTAGCTCCCTTATTAAAATATTTCATTTAATTGTTGAAAAATATTTTACTAAGTAGACAATATTATTGTTTTAACAGTAGCTAAAGTGAAGTATGTGCTATTAATTGGTAATGTTTAAATTGATAATGTTTGTCGATTAATAATAAAATACTATCAGTAGCATAAAACAATGTTTTGAAATCATTAACAAGGTGATGAAACTTTTTTAATGTAGAACTTTCCTATTAATGATCTTATAAGTAGCTTAGTGCATGATTCTATTTGTGTTATTGTTCTTTTATTTATGGCAAAACAGTAAGGGGAGAATAACACCTCCATTCAGGATTTTTTTAAAAATAATACTAAACTGTTATGGATCTTCTTTTTTTCCCATGCTGCTCATAAAAGCTTCTCGTTATTATTGTTTTTATAATGAAATTTATGTAAATCCAGATATTTTTTTTTGCTGTTGAAAGCAAATAAAAAATAGTCATAACTTTTAAAAATCTTTATTTTTTCTGGTCTGATGCCACTGTTGCCAATGTTATAAAATTTCATTCTATAAAAAATTGTTTTTTATATCCGTGCTTAGTTGGAACAATGCATTTGCTCAGTCCCATACTTTTCTCAACTTTTAAGATAATTAAAATTTTATTATTAAGACTGTTCATTAATAAGATTATTATTCTTTTGATCTGATGTTGAGGTTAAAACATACACCATAAACTTTTTGTACTGAAGCATGTCCTACAAATTGCTGGATAAAAGTTTTGTATACAAATTTACAACTTGTTTCTGATTCACTATTTAGTATTTCTGATATATTATAATATTTAATAGTGATTTATCTATATATAAAAGATTCGTTTTGAAGGAAAGTAAACAAATCATTTATTTTTTCAATAATTATCAATGGTGGAAATAATTTTTCAATAACTTTTTTAATGTTAATAGCTGATTCTTTTGTTAATTTTTTAGTACTCAATCCATACTTGACACCAGTTTTCTTTTATCTCCACAGTTTTGCCCCAAGCCATTCATCAACAAATTTGTTTTGAATTATAGAATATATGAATAATAGAAATGAAATATAAATTGATGTTACAATATGATCAAAGTGTTTAAGTAAAAACATGAAAATACCTCCTTACTATTAAGGATTTATTTGTCCATAAACTCAGATTTCCTTTTCCACTCCTTGAGATTCTGATATATTTTTTCTCCTATGAGTCAATTGGAGATATGACTAACAATATCCTCCCAAAATATTGTTATTGCAGCGCGACCCTGATTCAGTCTTTCATAACTTTGATCTTTGGCAAACATGCTCATCTTTCTCCTTCTCCTTACTGATTCATGACCAAAATTGTCTGGAACGAAATGAAGATGATTGTTTTATAGTCAATCTTCGTGCTCATCCAAAAACTTTTTGAATTTTCCCACTCCATGGCTACAAAAGAAATATACTGTACTTCCAAGAACTTGGCAACAAAATGCTTGAATGATACTCAAGTCCTCCTCACATTCCAAGTCATTTTTTATTCATTTTTATTGGGTTGATGCAAAAATAATGTGGATTATCGATATTTATTCAAAATATGTCATATCTTTACTTCAACAATATATATTAAGTCAAAATAATTTCCATCAAAATCTATACAGTTTTACCAATGTGCAACAAACAAGCTTATTTATCAGTTGACATCCGCATGATGGTAGAGAGGGATCAATCCCTAATAAGCTTATTTATCCCGTCTGGAAAGAAATTTGGATTCCTGGAAAAAATGAACTACTGAATAGCATTTTAATATCACTCTGGTTTTGAAAGATTTTCTCCATGTACTTGTAGGGGAGAGATCAGGCAAATAGGGTGGGTGTTGAAGGATTTTGCAGTCCTACTATGTGCGCTGAACTTATTGTGGAGAAGGATCGGCCCCTTCCGATTAATCAATACCGGGCAAACACATTACAGCTTTCGATACATGACTTCAATTTCTTGACAGTACCTGTTGGCAGTGACTACCAATGTGGTTTTAGACAGAACCGATCAACTATCGATCAAATATTTTCCTTATGGCAAATAGAAAAAAATTTAGAATTCAACGGTGTAGTTCATCAGCTGTTTGTTGATTTCAAAAAGGCTTATGATTCCATTGATCACCAGAGACTGTATAACAATATGATTGAGCAGGAAATACCAAAGAAGTTAGTAAATCTAGGAGGGATGTGCATGACCAAAACATTAAAAAAAATTTGAAGTTCGCTCAGGTTTAAAACAAGGCGATTCCCTTTCACCTCTCCTATTTAATTTAGCACTAGAGTATGTCATTAGAAAGATGATATGTACTGAAAGGGGTTTAGATCTGGGTGCGGATGATTTGGTATTATTAAGTGAGGGCGCGGAAACTATAAAACTTAATAAAACAATGTTGATGAAAGCTGGCAAAGAGGTTGGCCTCAAAATAAGCGAAGTTTCGGGTTCGCTAAGCCTTTTATTATTATTGTAACTGTCGGCAGTGATAGTCTTGCCAGGATTGAGAAAGCTGTAGTAGATAATACCAACATTCCAGCATAGATAATATCAACAGATCAGCATTCTGTGACCATAACTTTTTGTCAGGTGCTCTTCAGTAAACCAATACTACACTATGCACTCATTAATGGTCCTCTGACCCCACACTTCATTGATATTATGAGCAGTTTGCGTTAGTTTAAATTTGTAAAATTAAATTTGAGGAAAATCACTCTTAGACATTATCTTTTAAAAGGCTTTAAGTCGACTGAACAAAATGATTTTACTGTTTGAATTTTGGGAGATAGAGAGAATATAGAATAAACTTTATTATGATATAAATGGAATTAACATTAAGGATTAGTTTTAAAACGTAGCAAAACCTGCATTATTTTTGTATCAATCCAATGGAATAAAATATAATTTTTCAGCTGCTTTAGGACCAAGAAACAGGCTTTTCAATTTAGTTCACAATGTTTATGTTAACTTCTCACAAATATACTTAAAACCTAAATTTTGATTACTTTAAAACTCACCAGATGTATTCAGTATAATAAATCTACTAGTTAAGGGACAGGAAGGATACAGACCCTGGCCCATAATGAAGATGTTGGTCTCAGCAATATCAGTGCTAGAGAAGCAACAAATCATTGCAATTTTCTCTTGGTTCCCTCCATTTCATTAAAATTCTAAATCTAATAGTCTGCTTTTGGCCATTACCTAAGATTTTGAATACATACCCACACTTTACTAAGACCCAAGACATTAGCATCAAATTGTTTTAAAGCATAAGAAGTACACTTTTTTGATGAATTCTGTTATCATTATTTTTTATCACTTTTTATTGTTTGTTTAAATGGAATTTTTGTTTAGTGGGTGATATTCAATAAATGAATCAGATTCAGCTCTTATAAAATAATAACACAAATTGGTTAAAACTTTTGGCGTCATCATTGAAATTGGATATAATAGTATTGCATTTCTTTATTATTTAATTTTTTTAATTAAAATAAATTAAATTTTAAAAAATAATGAATTATTAATTTATTAGATATTTCTATTATATTTTACCTACAAACGTTCCCTTTATTGGAGTAAGTGGCTCCTTTTACTTAAGACTCTGCCAATCACAGCTGATCTCAGAGATCTACCTAGTTGTTTTTTACAAAAAGCTACCTAGAGATGAGTGGTCAGGGTTCCTCCTTCCACCTATTCTCCTGACTAATAAAGCCACATAATTCAGTGTGATCGAAAACTTAAACACCACTACATCGTTTGTTGACTGAGAATCACTTGAATCTCTAATGATTCACCCAACCAAATCAATAAGTATACTCATTTTACACATTTATTCCATTTTCATATATATTTGGATATTTTGTTTACTATTACCAGTAATAGAATCAGTTTCTTTGATGCAATGTGTTCAAGTGTTTTAAGGGCACTGAATTAAGCCAATTAATGATGCGTTTATTGATCCCCAACTTGTCTCAAACTATTTCGACAAGGATTTGAGAAATTATGCTAGAAAATGAAAGACCCCAAGATGCCAATGCTCATTTGTCTAAAGGTAAAAACCAATAAATGAGAGTGATGCCAAGACTTGCTCGGCTCTAAAGCAAGAAGACTCAAAAAGTGTAAATGCAAATTGTGGGGCCAATATTCATGTGCCTGCCAGCACTGTGCCTTCAAATGTTTCTATGTTTGTGAGGAATCTGAAAAACAATAACTTAAGTTTGACACTTTATTATTATAAGTCTGTGATATGTATCATATTAATGCCTTTATGTGAACAGTCAAAAGCTGAAAAAATATGTTCATAAATTAGATTTACTTTTTTTTTTAAATTACCTTAGGTTTTGCTAGAAAATTTTAATACAAATTGTAAAAAAACATTATTTGGTTTTAATTTTGACCCTAAAATAAAAATGACCAGTTTTTCCATTATTATCAAAATCTGAAAAATGGATCTCACTGATCCAGTGCGACCGTCCATGCGATTAAATGGTTTGACCAATGGTGTGTTATTGCTCCAATTTTCTTCAGGGGACCAGCCATACTGCAAAATAGGGACCGGGATTTGATCCTATGATCTGTATGTAATTAATATTCTTCTTGTCAGACCACTCAACTAAACCAGCCCTCAATATTACTATAACTAATTAATAAAACTTAGTGTTGATAGATATTTCAGTTTTGTCCAGCAATTAATATATAGTATTTAGACGCTTATTTCATTGTTTTGCATGGTATTTAATCTGCATCTGTAGATTGCTAAAGTTAATTTAGTATATCCTTCCGATGCATGTTAACATCGATTTATTAGGTTTTCTCTCATAAACCATCTTGATGAGTGACTTATGTTACAGTGAATATAAAGTTTTAAATCAGCAGGATTTAGAAAGTATTTTACTCAATTAAAATATTTATGGACACCGGTAAATGTGAACAGACAATATAAAAAGATTAATTATTTTTTAATATAATAGAATGAATCTTGTTTAGTTGTGAATAATTAATAATACTTAACAAAGGATTTTTTCACATTAACTGATGGGACATAAATATTCTAATTATAATATTTTAAAAAAATTCTAGGATTTCAATTTCTGTTTTGTGTAATTAAAATGTTATTTAAGTCTTTTGGGTCATAATTCCCTTTAATTACATAGCTAGACTGCTAAAATTTATAAGGAAATTTATATGAGATAATTCCTAAACATTGAAATATCATGTAGTTATGTAAAATATATGGCAATATTAGCATATATATATTATTTAGATTTGTAAGCACAATCTTGCTGTGGTAGTAGTTATTTTAATAGTTTATTATTTTTCTTAAAAAATAGTGTAGTGTTATTTTTTGTAGTTTAGAGTTAGGATTTTTTTTTATAATTCAAATTAGTTAACTTGCTGATTGCTCATGAGTGGTAATTGTTTTTTATTCCTCTATTATTACTAATTTGCATGGTGTTATTTTTCATAGGCAATATTTGCCGGTAGCATCCCTGAGATTATTGACCTTGTAGGGACTCGCTCAAAATACAGCGGCGAGTTCAAAAGGGAACATGGAAAGAGGTAGTGCATATTTGCTGCCAACTAATTCTACTTTCTTTATTATCCTTCAGAGACTTGCACTATATGCCATCTTCAGAATATTAAATATGCTTTTTTCCTAGCACTATTGTAAAAAGAAATAAAGCATAACTCCTTACTTCTATTCTTAACCATTAAAAAAATAAAGAATAAATACATTATATATATATATATATATATATATATATATATATATATATATATATATATATATATATATATATATAAACTCTTTTTTCTTGGCAGCAAATATTTTATTATGGTGGGATAGTGGTGTTTATATTACTTTGCATGAAGTGTGTCTGAATATCTCTATTGTCTGTAATAAAAATGTCTAACACTTATCTTTATGTAAGCATATGACTGATACATGCATTATTATTATGGCATAATTTGTAAGAATATTTTACCCTTTCAGGACTAATTCTTGTATTCAGCTATTAATTTTGTAAAATAAACTTATGCAGTGCTAAAAAGATTTTCTTAAAATAACAAAATATGTATTATTTAAAATCATTTTATACTTGAATAATATTGCTCTGGCAGAAACATAAATCAAAAGTAAAGTGATCTGGCCTACAAAATTTTTATTTGAACCTTTGTCATATACAACACCGACTTCCTTAATTTTTAAATTTTTCTATCATCAGGATTTACATAAGAATAATATCTAAATGTTAATGATTTAGATTACTTGCTTCTGACAAATACCATGCCAAAATCTCAAAACAAGCAATGATACCTGATCCTGAATACTTTTTGAGATATTTTAATGTAATGCTAGCCAATGTTGCTAAGATAAGCAATGCCATATTTAATTTAATTTATTTTTTTTGTTTTGATTCTCATGATAGGGATTTGTTATTAATGTCTCCTGAATAAAATTTTTTTTAGTTTTCCAATGGCATCTATGATTGATGTTGAGCATAGTAAGTGTAATAGTAAAATTTCTTCAAAAATAGTTGTTGGATGAATGGCACAAATCTCTCATTAAAAATAATTTGCCAGCTTTTTAGTTTGTACTCCATTCATGACAAGATCGCAGACGCCCAATTTTTACAGATAGTTTTATATAAATTCTTTAGCTATTACTAAAGATGAGATTATTGGTTATTTCAGTACCATTTTGGAAATTGATGTAAATCAGTTGATAAAAAACAATCAGGGAAGAATAATGGGTTTTTGGGAAGAGATAGCAAACAAAAGTTTTTTTCCCAGAACAAGTTTTTTTAGCAATAAATTTTTTGTCTTGTATTTGAGATTTGTTAGTTTTTAGGCTTCATGCTCCGTAAAGGGCTGCTCAGGATTTGGATTGACCAAGACAATTACGGATTTAACCAACTACGCGCTTACCCCACATTATCTAATAAGAAATAATTTTGCTCCTTAGCAACCTTTAGTAGTATTAAGAAGGGGTTATATAACATTTTTAACAATGTGAAACCAGCAGGAAAATAGTAGAACTGTGTAATATCGATTTTTGGTATAGTAAAATTCAGAAGCATGTATTGCAAATAATTTTCATTTAGGTTTTGATTATGTTATAGTTTTATTCAATATCCTGCTCATCAAATATTTTTAAAACTTATTATTTTTAACAGCTCTAATTACAATCGTAAATTCAACAATTTTGTAAGTTAAAAGTGGACATTATCTTCTGTTGAGCTTTATTTTGGGTTTAATTTATTTTACTTACCTAGTTAAAATCTATGTAAAGGTAGCATATTACATTATTATACAAAATACCCATTAAAGCTTGCATGTTTGACCAGTATTTAGACATAGTCATGCTATTAATAAAAAATGTATCTAAAGTTAATCCCAACTTTTAAATTATTCTAAATGCAATAGATATTTATATTTTGAAAACGCTTTATTATACTTTACAAACTTTAAGAAATAGTTGCTGAAAAAAGTGAAAGTTGTTGAGATTTCCAACTTTTTATATCTGCATTTCTCTATTATATGTATGTATCCAACTAATTTTTAGCCAGTTATATTTACACGCACATGTCATTTGTATAATTCATTTTAATTTAAAAAAAGTTTTTTCTTTAAGAATATAAAAAATTAACAAAATACATACAAGTATTTTCGCCCAATGAGTCAAATGTTGTATTTCACAGCTGGTTAAATTTACAAAATTCTAATACTTTAAACCTTTTTATAAATTTATCCTTTTCAAAATGAAAATAATAATTATTAGTAATTAATTTTATTAAAATAATTTCAAAATAAATTTTATTTAACCTTTTCAAAAATTCAAGGTAGTGATTTCAATCATAGATCATGTGAATCCTGTAACAAGGAAAATTGCCATTTACAACTGATGTAGGTGAATATACTGAATTAATTTTGATTATATGTTTTAGTTATTTCCATTATTTCACTATTGCTTGTTAATAGTGGCAAAGATGTATTTGATGAAGCTATTTTAAATATTCTTACTTTTATAATATATATATATATATATATATATATATATATATCTGTAAATTTTATAAAAGAGCTCTATATCTAAAAATCTTGACAGTTTCAAATAATATAATAGTTGAAAATGAATTATTATACTCAAAAGTTTAAGTGAAAAACATTTTTAACTTACCTCATAAAGAATACAAAACCTTTCTAATGAAAAAAATATGCCTTTTCAACCATTCAATATTCTACTTAAATAGAATAGATACAAACAATACCCTCACTTTAAAAAAACATTGTCCATCATAAAAAGCATGTGTATTGGCCTTTGCTGGACCGACTTTTGGTGCTTATTTATATATAGAAGAGCAGTGGGTAATAAGGAAAAGTTGGGTAATTTGGAATTCCTTATATCTTGCTCATGTGTTGTGACCTTGTCACAATGCTTGAGATGTTTTACTTATGCCTCCAGAGACAGTTCTAGTTATCGCTGAGTCAAAGAGAAAAATATTTTTTTCCTCAAGAAAGTTTCTGACTTTTTTCGAGGTAAGTATTCTTATTTATAAAAGGTACTGAAGAAATTGCAGTATCAGGCAGAACTGATGTCACTCCCCATAGGGAAGTGGAGTTAATTAGTCATTAGTCATTTTTTTTTCATCTACTCGAGTTATCATTGTAATACATCTGGTCATTTTACTCCAAGGAGAAATAAAAAAGAAGAACTTAGTTATCTTGAAATAGTTGTTTATTGTCATAGTTTTTCTGTGCATAATTAAATAGCTATGAAATTTCTTAAGAAGATGGATATCATTACTCATTTGAGGCAGTTTATAGGGTTCTGTTCTTTGTCCAAACATTTATTGCTAGAGTTTATTCGAAATGAAAAAAATTAACCTTATTATGGGATACCTAGTCCCCTAAGAATAATAAAAAGTGTCTGAATCAGGTAACCCTTGCCTGGCTGCATTACAGATTCTTATTTAAATTTAAATCCTCCATAAGTTACTAGTTCATTCTAAACATAGTTTGTTTCAACATTGGTGAAAAGGAAATCGAGAAATTAAAAAAATGATTTTGCATTTCCATAGGAGAGATGAAAGAAGTATGGCTTTCGAACCTTTTTCACCCAAAATCTCCATTTCTTTGTTTTGGCATTTACGCCTTTCTGCCTTGACACCGTTGATGTAAATTGTTATTAGTTTGATTGCAACATTTTCTAATGTATATTATTGTCTTTTATTACATTATTTTCACTTCTTTTGTTTGTTACCTACATCATTCAGGCTACCTTTCTTTTTTCCAATACAGTTAATTTGAGATTTATATTTTCGTGGGTAATCATTTGAGACTAATGATTTGATAATTTATCATAGAATGATTTGCATCTTCCACATCTGTGATTTTACTTTGAAAGATTCTCCCTTTTTGATTATGACTGTGGAGGCACTATAAGACTAATAACATATTTACTTAAGTTACAGGCTTTGTTAAAGATTCTCAACATATTTCTCTCCTATGTACTCTATTATAAAGCCCTGAGTCTCAGAGAAAAAAACTTCCATTTAAAAATCATTATGTAACCTATATGATTTATATTTCTACAATATAAAATATTAAAATTGAATTAGCGATCGAAGTATAGCTACCGAGCTGTTTTTTTATACGTAAGTGATATTTTTATTTTTTGATGGAATTTAAGTAGGTATTATTTTGATGGAGTGGAGCAGCTCTATCAATCCCTAATTAGGTATAGTCCAAGTCTGCCAGTAGCAGAATAAATATTTTCTGTAATATCAACTCTGGTGTGAGGAGATTCTCCTAGGCCATACCCAGCCACTGCAAAATGGGAGCCTAGTCTTTTATCGGATTAGGGAAAAAACTGGAGGTAGTTTGAGGATGTTGACTACAGCACCTCCTAGTCATACCTGAATGACTACAGACAGCTAGACTCTTATCAAGTATAAAACGCACTGCCAGTTCATGGACTTTAGTTACATACATTTTTTTTTAAATGGAATAGTGCATTTAATGAATACCCTTCTGCTTTAATTTTCACAAAATAAAAAAAATTGCCTAATATTTATTTAAACGTATATCGTTGGCTTGGAGTAGAAGTGATCAACTAAATTTTTGCGAAAATGAATGTTTGTTTCTCTCTACCTATGCTTGAACCAAATTTGCGCTTCAATATTAAAAAAAAAAAAGGGAGAGTGTGAAATTATCAATAATTAACTAATAATTATTGAAAATTGTCTATATTTAAGGATAAATTTGATTCAGGCACAGGTAGATAAGAACAATTTTGCAATTGATCACTTTTATCTCCAAACTGATGATATCTAGGACTAGATGTCAGTTGTTTAATACTTTGTTATTATTTACTGTGATTGATCTTAGAATCAGAAAATCTTTATAGTCTTTGTCATATAAAAATGTATAACTTGTTTTTTAAATCGAAATATATTAAAAGAAAACATTATTGCAATAAGAACTTTTTTTCTTTGGAAAAATTATTTGTATTTTAAAAATGAAAACTTTGCACTTGAAATGCAATTTTTTAAAAATCTAGATCTTTAAAAAAAAAAAATCCTGAGAATTCTGAGTATTCTTTTCTTATTTTGTATTAACTAACATAGATTCATTATCAGTTGATAACTTATTGCATACTTTTATACATTATTTAAGCAAAAGTTTTGGCAGTTGTTTGTGGTGTTGTTTAAAAGCTTTAAAATTTTCATGAACAATGAAATTAAACTTATTTGCTCTTTGAATTAAAATAAATAATTGTTCTATACCATAAAGGTTATATTTGTCACTATTACATATTATAAATAATATGATACTCAAGGCGTCCTAAATTAGCCAATTTATTTATTAAAAATATTTGTTTAAGTAAAAGCATTTTAAATTTATTGACTAAAGTTGGAAATCTCATTTAGTGGTAATCAATACATAAACGTTAATGTAAGCTTTTATTGCATGGATTTATATTTCCTGAACCTTTATTTTATTATTTTAAAAGTTATGTGACCTATTAATTCTAAGAATATTTTTTCTAAGCATTTGTAAACATAGATGATGAAAAAGTACCATAAAAAATAAATAAAATGACATAGTTTAATGAAAAGAATTGAACAGTATTGAATGTATTTTTAAAGACAATGGAGACTTGACTGTTTTTTTACATTAGCTTTCCACTATTCCTTGTTTTTAAAAGTTATTTCTTGTCTTGACCTTTCCCATTCAGTTTTTGCCTCATAATATGTGTACTAATAATATTTATATAATTATATTGTAAGCTGCTCGTAGATACACTGGGGTTCCCGATGTTTTGTGTACATGTGTTCATATTTTTAGATTAATAAAATTGTCTGCTCGCAAATGTTCTTGAATAGCTAATGTTTATTTTCGTTCAATTATTATAAGTTAATTGTAGTTTTGAAAGCCTTGAGGATGGTGTTGAAAGAATGTCAATTTATATTATTCATTTGTGTTATGTTGCTCTTATTTTTTTCCTTTAAAGAATGTTTTTCTTAATGAATAATTATAGCTAGGTGTTTGCTTTGGATTTAATATGTTAATTAATCATATTATTGATTTCAAACTATACCTCTCAATTTTATTTTGTTTTGATTGAAAATTTATTATTTCAGTGATTGTAATTATTCTTAAAAAAAATAAAATAAATTAGGGGTAAAATTAATTTGAAAGCAAAGAACAGTTAAAATGTTCACTCATTTAGGAGTGCATGTACTATGTCTAAGTATTTTCCTGCATAGGCTGTGATGGCTAGCTGGATTCCCGAAATCACTGAACTCGCAGCGAATCGCTCCAAGTATGGTGGCGAATACAAACGAGAGAGGCGGAGGTAGCAAAATCGTAGTCAAAAAAATTTAAAAACTTTTTTTTGATATTCGTGCTCACTTAAACCGCTTATAAGTAATATTTTACAATTAATTTCATAGTAGATGCAAAATATAATGACATGTGTAATATAAGTTTATCTAATATTTTACTCTCCCCCCAATAACTGCATATTGGACTTGAATTTTACAATCATTGAGTGATATGGCATATTAAATTTGTTTTAAATATTAAAATAGTCTGGTATTTGTAGAACTGTTCCACATTCTTGTATTTCTTCATTGTTTTAAGAAGGAAGAATTTTATGAAAAATTAAAATGTTTACACATCACATGCTGTTTCACTTTTATTTTATTTATTTTTTTTAATTTTATGATTAATTTCATAAATAGTTATCCTTCAGTTTTTATTTTCTCCTAAAATTTTTTAAAAAAAATAGTAATGCAATGATTTTTAACTTTAGTACCCAAGTTTTATCTACCTCAGAAGTAGATCTTTAATTATGCTTAAAGTAACCTAGTCTCTCTCTTAATTCTAAATTCATTAAATTTAAAGATGAAACCTTAATTTTGAATTTTGTAACAATGTTTAGTGATTTTGGGAACTCTATCAAGGAAAATTATTCTTTGAGAGAACTTAATTACAGTTATTATTATTATTTTTTTTTTTTATTAAAATCAAATACTTTACTAACAATTCCTTCTGTTAATAATTTTGTATATAAGAATGTGGATAAGTTCAATCCACATTAGTTTTTCTAGTGAAATGTTTCTTGGTGGCATGCATCAAATAGAATTAGACCCGAATGCCTTTAGTTTTGCCCTAAACTTGTGTTTTTTCAGTAAAATGCAAGAATGATTTTCTAGAAATATTTGGAGTAACATATATTGCCTCTTAAATTGATCATTTAAATGTAGAGTGCACCAGCTTTTGTAATTTTTTTCACTTTGATTATTAATAGATATTTTATTAATATTTTCAAATATGAAAAAAAGTGAAATTTTAATTTTCTATGCACATGAAGTTATCAAATTGACAAATACTTACTTTACAAAAAAATACGTTAACCAGCAGTTAATCTTGACTTATTAGAAAATGTGACACAATATCCGTTAACCTTATCCTCTTCTTTATTCCTACACCTTAGAATCACTATGAGTATTTATTGTTTTATTCCAGTATTCTGCTGTAACTATAGTTATGTTTTAATCTACACAGTGTGTTTCAAAAATAACCACAAGAAATGAACATTGCACTGTTGGTTTCATTGCACAAAGCAATATTATTTCTTTGGCCACTCTTAAAACTACAAATTTTGTAATAAAGAAAAATTATAACTCTCAGGGAACGAATTAGCTATATTTTTTTGGCATGTAAAAATATGTTAAATTATTGTAAATATATTAGATTCATAGAGAAAAGTCATTCTGGCATCTTAATTATTAATATTGTTAACTTTCATAGCTTGATAGAAATGACAAAACAAAAAACAAATAACGAGAGGGAAGGAGTGCTTCAATACTAAAATAAGCTCATAAGACTTAAGTTGTTATAAGCTTATCTTTTATTATCTCTTTACTTTTATTACCTATCATTTATGTAGATGACTTTGATACTTATACTTATTTTAGGTGGTACTGTAATGGATTTCTAATTTTTCAGTAAAATTGTTATCACACATTAATTAGCTAATAAAAACTAAAATTTACTCTTTTCTAATGATCGAAGTTATCTTTCCTGGTTAAGGATATATTAATAGAAGATGTTTAATCATTGAAATGCCAACATCCTCCACTGAAAGGAAAATATATTGCTGATAAAATTAAAAGAGAAAAAGGAAATTATAATGTAGAAATGCACTCAATAAATACTTCACATCTTACAATAATCTTGTAAAACTATTTTCTTTTGGTTTTGTAATAAATAATCATAATTGTGTGACACCAAGAAACATTGGTAAATTTAAACAAACTATTTTAACATTTAAAACATTTGTATTATAATAATAATTTTGAATTGCTTCTTAATCATAGTGTTGTCCAAGAGTGTGAGTGTGGATGTTTGTTGCACTCAATTTTAACTGGATAATAAGATATACCAGATATGCTAAAAGGTGTGTGCCTTTTAGTTTGATTTTAACTGTACAAAAATTCCTTTTGAGAATCTTGTAAATTTCATAGAAAGCTTTATAAAATTTGCTTTCAAATGTAATTTAATTATTTATAATTCTAAATATGGTTCAATAAAAGCATTCCTCTTCCCCTTCCTTTAAAAGAGTAATATTCAAGCTTATGATTGTATGAAAATTTATTAGTCTCTGAACTACGAAAGTAATTTTTAGCTACACTTCTATCATTTCAATTTCAATTCTTCAAAATTATCAGCCTATGAGTTATTATTTTTTGTTTTTTATTCATATTTGTTTACAGCTGTGGGTATGTATATTACTTGTTATTACTTGTTGAAAATGGTATCATTTTTATAGTTATAGTGAAATATGAACACAACTATTAGTGAGGATTAAATCCTTAACCTTATCGTCGTTTACACTCCTTTTCTTTCTTTCTAAATTTATAATTACACCTTCTTAAGGAGACCCCTTTAACATAAGAATGATAAAATACCTAAACATTATACCTTACATCTTGGAACCAATTCTTGGTTTTCATTTAGGCGATATTCGCCAGTTGTATACCTGAGATCATAGATCTGATCGGAACTAGACCAAAGTATGGAGGGACACTGAAGAATGAACGTGGACGAAGGTGAGAGAAAAGAGGTTAAAGAAATTCTTGTGAAATGTGAAGCAACTTAGAAATACAGCATTGTTGGTTATACGTTACAGAATTATTCATAATATGTATCATATTTCATTTTTAGTATGCTATCAGTTTGTTTAAATGTTGTATTAGTTGGCATTTCAGTAAGAGCAATAACAATGTAAGCACTAAAGTAAAATTAATCACTATTGATGTTAATTTTTTTTCTTGTATGATATTTTTTCTCTCTGATCATTTAATATCAGTTTGCACTTGAGCTTCATAAAGAAATAAAATAACTATTCCGTTCCATTTGAAACTGAAATGATAGCACATTTGATAAGTGTATGTGAACGATATTCTTTATTTACTGATATAAATGTCTTAACCTTAAGAAAAGGGGATAGGTCCTGTTTAGCCTTTTTTCTGTTTGTTGTTACTAACAGCTTTCCCACTAATTATTCTTTACTTTCCTGTGTGTTCTTTATATGTGCGTGTGTGTGATTTAAATGTTTAGTAAGCACACCTTAACCTTTGCTTGTTACCAGATTTATTTAATAATGACTTCCTGTTTAGTTTAGTTAAAACTTTAATTATGATTAATAATTTTTCAATGTAATAGACTATTAAAAAAAAAATCTTCTCTTCATTGTTCAAATCATAAATTTTGCACCAAGTATTTTTATCCACTTTTTTAAATTTTTATTTATGTATTATTTTATTTATTTTTTAAAATCAAACTTTAAGAAAAATATATGTTTTTATTTCCTATTTCACCAATGTGATGCTTTTGTATTACCGCTTAACATTGCGAATTATAATATCAACATTAATAATTCATTACTATTTTTTTATTTGTATTAAAAGTGATGTATTGATAAATAATATTTCAATACTATTGCAGTTTTATTGTTGATTAATTTGTTTGTTTATTATTTTAGCGTGATACACTTTATTAACATCTAAAATATTAATTGCACTTCTGAATCTTTCTGAAAGCCGTCTTTGCATGTGTTATTAGAAATCTTGCATGTACTTTGATTTTGTTCTTTTCTGTTTCTTACTGTTATTGTATTGTTTTGTTTAATTCATTTCCCTCTGTCTTGATTCAGGACCAAAATTTCTTTACTAGCTTTTGAAAACCCGAGATCATACTGACCAACTGATTTTTATACCATGCTTGGAAACAACTATATTGAATTCCTACTGAAACACTTCATACTCTACTTGTTTTAAAACTACTTACATGAGTTTTTTATTGCATATTTCATGACGTGTGATAGTATTTTAAACATTGTTTGCACAGTGTAGACTATTATTATAAACAGAATTATATCTGCTTTGTTTAGTTGGCACTTAAAACTATTGGCAGCAAAATGTTTTGAATTAAATCATGTAACATGTTTATATTAAAGATATTCTCTTTTATCTGAACACCTTAAGCATCAATTGACAATTAAAAATTATTCATGTGCATTTGATTATTATTTATTTTATGTTTAAAAAGGTATACAAATATTTATAATGAACTGGATTTAAAAGTAGATCTGTTTAAGGATGAAAAAAAGTAGTTATGTTGTAGCGTTTACAAGAGCATACATAATTGGTAAACACAAGTAATTTAAAAAAAAAAGATTGATTACAATAAAAAAAACAAAAAAATATTAGTTTGGAATTGAATTTGCAATTATATGGCAACATTATCAGTTTTCTAAAAATAACAGAAAGAACATGATAAATCTTAAAAATTTAACTTTTGATAAGGTCCCCACTAATGACTTTATTCTGTTCCATTGGGGTGTTGGTAGATTGTGATTCCTCATATTCCAAATATTTTGATTAATTTTTTATTGAATAGATCATTCTTTAAGGTCAGACATGATTCTTGAAGAGATTAACTTTGATGGAATAGGTTTAAATTTGTAAAGGGCTATTCTGTTTAATATCTTAATTGTGAAACTACTTTATTCCTTTAGTTTGTGGTATCATAAAGGATATGGTATCATGTAGTCATAAGAAATATTATTGAATAACATGATGAATATTGTTATGAAGGCATTAGTCTTAAGTCAACCTAGCAGTACAAAACCTCCTAGCAGTAATTTGTTGCTCCAATCTTTATTTTAAATTTTAACTTGAAGCTTGTGTCCACCTCTCTTCTGATCCTGACTCAGAAAGGCTAAGGAGAAGATGAAAATTTTCAACCTGATGCACTGGAGCCTGACTGAGACAAGTAAGGCACTGATGACTTATTGAGATTCCTTTTTTAGGAAATTTTGACAGAAAGTTTCAACTGAACTGAGAATTCTTCAAGTAGAATTAGGATCTATCAGCATGAGCATAAAATTAAAATATCGATAATTTATGAAAGATCTCAAGGATTATGAGAATGATAAAGTGGAATGAAGAACAAGTGTGAAACTCCCAAGACCTTGTTGCTGACATCAAAATATTTATTTATTCATGAGGAAGTAACAGAAAGGATAGGGAACATCACAATATTATCAGATCCCTAAGAATTGGTTTTCTTGCCAGGCAATAGACTACGTGTTGGCAAATATGAGATCAATGAGCGACACAAGTCAGTTTTTCATGTATTATTAGAGCCATCAATACAATAGTTACATGGTATTAATGATGCAAATTCAAATTTAATTTTATTAATATTGTTGAGAAGTATTAAACGCTATGCAAATTATACATATCTAAAAAAAAATAATTAAGATAGAACTTATCATGCTTTGCGTAACTAATAGTGTAATTTACTACAAATTTATTTCTGAGCTAAACACAAGTACCAAAATGAAATAAGAGAAAAAAAAATGAAATGAGAAATTTTTTCATCAAATTAGTAGTTAGTTGACTTCAAAAGATTCAGTAAAGAAAAAAAAATTAATTTTTATTGGGAGCTACACTTAACTATTAGAGCAATATTACTATAGATTCAGATCTATTGAACTGGTTTTATATAAATATGTTCTTCCTCCCATAATTATTTATACTTTTAATTTGGGACCTTGACTAAAAAACATAAATCTATGTAGGACACGGAGAATACAAAAGAAAAAAAAATAAGAGGAACTGAATTAGAAAACAGCAATAAGATTTATCTTTGAAATTAAGTCAGCTATAACCAAATCAAAGAAAACAGGCTAAGTTGGTGTAGATATTTTATCAATAAAAAAAAATGTCAGAAATATATCAGAAAGGAAAAAAAATGAAGATAGGCCAAAACAATACTTAGCAATATTATTCATTTCATATAAAAGCTCTTTGTTTATTCTATGTCCTTCTTCTCAGAAAGTGAAATGAGATTTTTGAGAAATTGTCTATGATAGACCAACACATCTCAATCATGTTCCTGATCACTTGATAATGATCATATTAGCCCTTTCTTCGGAATAAACTCATTACAGATAGTACTAACCCTTAATAATGATAAACTATTAATGAAATCTCAGTTACGAATTATGATACTATTTTGGTTTGGGGAAAATTGACCAATAATTAGTAAATTTTTGAAAATTTTATGGATGTGTTACATATAGTTATTGGTGTTAGGTGTATTGAAAAATATCAATGGCATTGCATTTTCTTGAATACCTCATCTGTATGTGTTGGATTCCTTGAACATTTTAAAATTATTTTATACCATCAGTGTATGAATGATCATCAGTGGTTATAATAAAAATGAATGCAACCTACAATTTATTAATAGTAACAGGTTATATAAACCATTGATGTGCGATTTAAGAATAAATTAAAAGAATTTCCTAACCTACTTTATTGAAAAACCAATTCTCTAAAGAGTTACAAAAAATATGCAATTCATTTATTTGAGATTGTTTTTCATCTAATAACAAGTTAAAATCCCTAATATCTTTTTGTCTCATTTCAATCACCTTTCTAAATTTTTATTGTTTGATGTGACTTATTGTTCTTTCTGTTTATTGTTTACGGCATCATAGAAAGCTGTGTTGGAGAGTTGCCACAGATAGTTTTCCTTAACATTTTGAATAACAACTTTCTGAATCTTTGAAATTATTATCCATTAGATTTATTAATGATGCTAAAGTGAATAATAGATATTTACTACACATTTTCGGTAGCAGAAACTAAACATCCGAAAAATTTGTAACCAAATCATCATATACCAAACAAGACAAATCCAAAAAAATTTAAAGATCCTATGGTGATAGTTTGAAATAAATGATTAAGTAATTAATTGCATATGTATTTTTTTTCTATGTATGCTAATACATAATATGACATTTATATTTGAAACAGTTTTAACTAAAAACACTATATAGAGTCTCATTAGCTTGTTACAGTGATTAACCATTATGCATTTTACATTAAGGCTATTTTGTTGCATGCTAGGTATGTTTGATATGCTTGTATTAATTTGTAATTTTAAAGATTTTATTTTGTTTATTTTTTACCAATGTACATATGTAAATTTATAATATTATATTTATAATAATTATACAAACATTAATAGTTATATATATAACTATTCCTGATTAATTTTCCATTTAATTTTTTGTATGAGTTAATTTATTTGTTTTTAAGCTATATATCAAGTTTTTTTCTTACTCATCTTACTATTAAAAATAAAGGCAGTTTTTTCATAAGCTATTTAAAAAGCATTAGTTTGATTTATTGTTGAAATTAATTATTTTATATATTATTAGTCATCTTTCAAATTTTTAATCTTTCAATTTAAAATTTACAAAATATTAAAAAAAATGTAATCTATTCTTTCAAGCTTAATTATTGTTTACAATTGATGATTTTAAAATTAATATACTATAATTAATGTCATTTCAGACACATAGTTGTATGCGGGCATATAACATATGAATCAGTTTCTCATTTTCTGAAGGATTTCTTGCATGAAGATCGTGAGGATGTGGATGTAGAAGTAGTCTTCTTACATAGGTATGTTTGTTTGGCATTATGTATTATATTTAAATTTATGAAAATTCTTGGGTACTAATCTATATATTAATTGGTAAGCACTTTTTTTTGTCCTGCCAATAACTATCTATTTACATATTAGAGAGAAATATTGAATTCCACAAAAAAATAAAAATTACACATATGTTGCAGTTAAGGTAGGTAAAATCTGTGTCTGTGCTATAATTATCTCTTGAACTGTTGGACTGATTCTGTTTTGCTTTGTTGTGTTTTTGTCTCCGATGCCTTTGTACCAAATTGGGCACTCTGTACACAATAGCCGATAAAGCGTGCTTTTCTGTAGATTTTAGCGTCAAATCGGCTCTAACTATTTTGATGAAACTTGCCTAAAATCTTATCCTTAAAGCCCTTTAACAATCCATATATATATATATATATATATATATATATATATAGTACATCCCTGAGAAAAATTTGGAAAAATGTTATGACAAAAAGAATATTTTATTGGAATATAGCTCGAAAAGTATGCATTTTATGGTATATGTTCATTTGGAAGATAATTTCTTAGCAAACTCTTCAAAACAAAACAAAATCATCTAAATTAGACTATTAGCAAATATACAGTGATTAGATTTAATACCTATATTTTTAAAAATATTTTTTAACTTTTCTGTCTCGAATAACTCGAGAACAATACATCTCACGGAACATTCCAGATGCTCGTGTAAAAGATAATTAAATTGTCTACAAGGCCAAACTTTGTAAAAAAAAAAAATATCAGATTTGTATTAATGAAGATAGTGCAAAAAATATTGCATTAGACTTGTTACTCAAAGTGGTAAGGAAAGTTATATGTGTTCACACACCAAAATATTTATATTTTATTTTAATTTCATCAAATTTTATATTGAACAAAAATCAATTTTTGGTTCTTCATAATTGTTTTGTGTAACAAAATAATTTTTAGTTCAATAAAAGAAATTCGTCATGAAAATTATGGTAATCAGAATGCAATTATCAGTCTAACATTTGTAATATTAGTGCTAAAAATAGAAATTTCTATTTATGCATCATTGGGCTTTCGTGCTTGCTTTTACTGTCGTAGCAACAAATGATGGCACTTTGAAGTGCAGAGCAATTGATTTCACTTCAGCTTCGTAAGTACATATTACAATGTACCTTTTCATTTTATCTCATTTTAAGAATAAATTAGTACGTGTTCAATTGAACATTTAAGCATCTATTTATTTTCAACCTATTTGTTTGGAAATGCCGCATTTTTGAACTCTAACAGGCCAGGGTGAAAGATAAAGAGACAGAAATGATCGTTCTTTCCATTGTAGAGTTATAAATGAAGATGATAGTATTTTGAGGGATGCATTTAAATTTAATTCCAAGAAATATTTATAATTTGATTGTGAGTCTTTGCATTATAACTGGAGTTTCACGATTAAGGTACTATTTTACTATTCAATTTTCAACGAACACAGTTTCAGATTTTTATTGATTTTCTAATGACAATTAATAAGTCACATGACCAAAAATTCAATAGAGTTGGCATTTGATTATAGAAACAATTTTTACACACTACTAATTATATGTTAAAGCAAGCAGAGTTTGTTCTTTTAATGGTTTGCAATTTTTTATTTCTGATCGTAGGCGACAAGGACATTTTGCTAATCACAATGGAATATTTACCAAAAGTAAATCCTGACAAACATTTTTATAACTATTGTTGGCTGTTATAGATAGTTAAATTTTGTTATAAATTATTTCTATTTTGAACTTGAATAAATTTGATTTTTTAATTTAAATTTAAATTTAAAAAAACTAAGCAATGTTTTATATTCATTTTAATTGTATTAATAAATCACAAAACTGAAAAAAAAAAATATGGTCAATAATTCTTTATTACACCTATAGCAAAACCAATGGTACATGAAATTAAATAAATATAATACATTGTAAATTTTAAAATACATTTACCCACTGATAGCTTCTGTAACATACCATTTTAAAGTTTAATAAACCATTAAACTTCTGTTGTGCTGAATTTTGTAAACTTACATCATGACTAATTATCGCATCACCTACTACAATTTTTTGATACAACCTCGCTGTTTGAATATTTTTTTTCCAGTACTCTATTTCTTCTCCTCTTTAAGCCAACCTGCGGTTTAAATAAAGAGTCATTTAGTCATTTTTTATGATGTATACAGACTTAGTGTACAAATTCCACTGAATGTTTGTTATTGAGCATCAAACCATAGCTGGTGATGTGTACTTGGCATGGAACCAACTGGGTATAATATGACTTGTGCCTAATACAGAATCATGTATCAGAATCACGGCCGGTCCGAAATCTGACATATCAAGTGGACAGGACAATTAGTTTGACTGTAGGACAATTGTTGGGCCATATGAAAACGCCCTACTATATCTTATATGACATCATAGCAAAGCATGAACTATGTATCTCAATGCCTGAGATAGGTCTACTGATCATGCTCATCCTTTCAGTGAAAAGTACACTGAATGGCTTGTAGAAGAGAGAAAAAACAATAGCTGTATATTATTTATAAAATTTTCAACAAAACCGGCTTCACCAGAGCCTAGAGGTTTAAATTAGAGATGGTTTGGAATGTATCAATTTGATACTTTGTCACCAATACCGACAAGTAACAGCTACGCTAAAATGTGACAAACTGAAAGTATCAGGTACTTTCAGTCAACAAAATCACCAAAGCCAGGTCTCCAGGGGATGGCTTTAAATAAGATTTGATTAAAATAATGTATACAATCAACAAGTTTTTTGAACGAAAATATGAAAAAAATATATCATTTTAATCTAAAATAACTAATGTCACATATTTTTATCATCCTCTTACAGTGTAGCCTAATTTATAAATATGTACGTTGCTTAAAGATAAAAGAAAGTGTTGGCTTTTTAGTCTATATTAGCAAGATCCTTGCATTTTGACTTGATTCAAATAAGGCTTTTGCAGGCTTTTGACTTTTGCAGAAAATAAGGCAAGAAGAGTGTTGTTGTGAAAAACCGTAAATAAAAAATAATTCAAAGTCTACTAATTTTGTTATGAACACTTTACTTGAGTAATTATTATTAAATTATACTTTCATTGTTAAGTTATTTTGTAAAAAAAAATTGTGTTGTTTTATATGGAAGACAGTGAACTCTTGTTACTATCATGCAGGTATAAGTTTCGTTTTCATTGAACCTTAATCCATACATTGATATTTTTGACAAAAATAAAATGTGCGAATTATTGATAGAGGGGGAGCCCGCTGTATTATTTTGCCCGGGCCATGACTCAGTTAAAGGTGGACCTGCCTGGGACAGGACCAAGCTAATGCAGAAATATCAGGTAACAACGTTGTATCAGAGACATTGGCACCCAGCAGCGATCTTGGGTGTTAAGTGTTGCTAACTGATCCTTATGTACCTGATACAACTGTGCCACCCAACGACCTTGATTGGTACTCTTTCTCAGTTAAGCGCTGCTGCTTGATCTTTTTATACGGACCTGATACAGATGTACTGCCCAACGTCCTTGGTTGGTACTCTGTCTCAGCTGAATGTTGCTATTTGATACTTTTTTCCAGCTTGCGCCTGTTCCAGAAAGGTCTCCCATCAGCTGAGCCAAGACCCAGACAAAATAATACAGCGGGCCCTCTCCCACTCAATAATTCACATGTTTTATTTTGTCTATAATATAATAAATTTTTGAATAACAGGTTAGAAAATCACAATTTATTTAATCACATATAAGATCGTATACCATATAACATTTAAAAGATATAATCACTGGATATATTTTTAACCTAGAATATTATAATATACAATTAAAATTACAAATATACATATTTATTTGTAATTAATAATTGTTCATTATAAAAAAGTGTTTATATAAGAAAAACACTGGAAATAACAGTTTGGAAGTCAAACAATTATTTAATAATACATAAAATAATAACATTGTTAAAACGTAATCACAAAACTCTATTTTTTGTTGCATAGCAAATTTTAAATATACATTGATCAGAATTGATACATATATATTTAGTAATTTTTATAATTATATTTTTAAAATATTAATTTATCAACTTAATTAGATCCGATAATATTGCACTTGATTTAGAAAAACAAAAAATCACGGTTCTGAGGTATTTATTGGAAATTTGAAGTACAAGAAAATCTTCACCATCATTTGCATCTAAAATATTGTCAGTTTGGTGGTGAGAGTGACCAACTGCATTTTAATGAAAAAGTTGTTGCTATTTACCTGTACCTGGACTGAATTTATGCTCTATTATTGGCAAAACTGTGAAATTATCAATAATTAACTAATGATAATTGATAATTTCACAGTTTTGTCAATAATAAAGTGCAAATTGGTTCAGGCACAGGAAAATAGCAACAAACTTTTATTTTCACAAAAATGCAGTTGATCACTTTTACCACCTAACCTAAATAAATATTATGAAATATCGTCTTAGGACCTACGGTTGTTGGTACCTGTGACAAAAAGTATCAGCTAAATGTATCAGGTACATCTGTGGAACAGGAACAACTTGCCACTGGTGATGCCACTAGCGACTGTCACAACCCATCTCTAGTTTAAATGGTTAGGCCATGCACTAAAAGCCATTGCTGAAAATGCAAGAATAGTTAAGAAGGCATATGAAGGATTATATGATGGTATGCATATTATTGTATATATTATATGACGATGGTAGGATATTCAGTGTTAGCCAGATTGTTAGGGTGTCAGGTAGGAAATAGTAGCTCTGACAATGGACAGAGTGAAATATCAGGTAGGCCAAGGACAGTTTGGTGCACCTGTTGTCAGTGGTAGAAGAAATGTTTATCAACATTTATTTTTATCAATAATTATTTATTTATATCAAAACAGCAAGTTACTGTGCTTGGTTTAGAAAATTATATTTGCTTATTTTGAATATTTCTGATTTTAAATTTCATGAATTAAAATTTATTATTTAATTCTAAAACTTATACTTAGGCTTGATTAACAATGTGTTTATGATTACTTTGTTTGAATAATATTTGTATATATTTTTAGTTCATGAAATATTTATAAATAACTTATTTAGAAAGAATGACATAAAAGTAATAGTTTAGGGGAAAATTTGGGTTGTGAATTACAGAAAGGAACCTGATTTGGAGCTTGAAGGCCTTCTAAAACGCCACTACACGACAGTGGAGTTTTTTCAGGGCACAATGATGAATGCTGTCGATCTTGAGCGTGTGAAGGTAACTGGAGATCGAGGCAGATAGAGAAAGCACGTTAGATGCTTGTGAATGTCACTCGAGTGAAGTTAACCTGGAATATTTCCAGACTTTACTAAGAGTGGTTAATGTTACCATCGCATGCTACGACAATTAGAATGTAGAATAATTTTTTATACTTTCTATTTTCTTGCTGTCTCTTTCTTTTTTTTTTTTAAGTTCATTATTTTCTGTTATAATTATAAATGGTAGGAAGCCACCTGATTTGGAGCTGGAAGGATTATTCAAGAGACATTTTACAACTGTTGAGTTCTTTCAAGGATCCATCATGAACCCGATTGATCTGCAAAGAGTAAAGGTAATTGAGCCTTTCAATAATTACAGAAAACAAGTTTAACCGTATTGATGGCTGAAAGATTTAATATTTATATTGAAATTGAAATTTATTTTGAAACAATTACTATTAATGAAGTGGTTTAAAGTAATCCTTAAGTAAGAACTATAATCGAAGCAATAGTTTGCTATGAATTCATAACAGATTTGGTTGGAAATAATGGAATGAGGAATAAAAAATTACCGTTTTCTTGTTAATTTAAAAATAATTTTATTTTTAAACAATTTTTTTTCTCAATATATACTGTTGTGTTCTATGGTTTGTTGCCATCTCGAGGCTAGCTTTTGGATTCCTTCACAGTACCAATCTTTGGGTTTTGAACGGAATAATTCTTCAACTTCGTCCCGAGTATTGATGTTTTTTTCTTGAAGATAGTGAACCATTGATTGGAACAGGTGGTAGTCGGAAAGTGCCAAGTCTAGATTGCAAGCAGGATGAGGGATAAGCTCAATCCCATTCAGTTCTGAACTTTTTTGTGTAACCAGAAGTGTGTGTTTGGGTGTTATCTTGTTAAAACAAAACCCAGCTTCTGTTTCCTAATCCTGGGTAAGGCTGGATCATAACATCATATATTCTTTGTAACTGATCTCTTAAATTCTGAATCCTTTAGAGACCTTCTGGAATAAATTGTGCCTTCGTTATTCCAAAAACAGAGAGTACTGTATTTTTTTAAATTGCCTTTGCTTAGAAATTGGCACAGCGATCTGTTTGCAGTTTAACCATTGTATCTTGGTCTTGGAGTTTCTCCAATATATCCAATTTTCATCGCAAGTAAAAAAATCTTTGAATGAAATTATGGTCATTTGCTTTGTGACTGGGACAGGAAGCTGATTGCAGTCTAACCATTGTTTTTTGGTCTTAGGGCTTATCCAATATATCCACTTTTCATCGCATGTAAGAATTCTTTTATATTTTTAAAAGTTGTTGACAAATTCCTACTTAGTAGTCTGCTTAGTAGTTAACTCATCAGTAACCACTCCTAATGGGCGATTCACTTATCCCATGCTATGCAGCCCATAATGCATGATGGGTTGGGAAACTCCAAGCTCTTTTACCAATTCCCAAGTAGTTTTTGTTGGGCCAACCTCACTAGGTTGCTGCAGACCTTCCTCATCAAATAATGATTTTCCTCTCAAGACTGTTGCCAGCAGTTTTAATGTCTGGAACCATTCACACTCTGTTCAGAAAGAGCATCCTCTTATTTTAATTACCACAAAAAATGGGTTGTTTTGGCAGCAGAAAACTTACATTTTCTATAATAGTTTAATATTACTAATATTCCATATTTTAGTGTCATGCTTATAAACCAAATGCTAAGAAAAAAACGAAGGCAAGGAGAGTCCATTTTGTTTACAGATTCATTTAGTTTAGTCAAGAGATTAAAGTTATTTCAACCTTAATTGGATTTGAAAAACAAATAAAGCTGATCAGTGGATTACAATTTCAAATAAGATATGTCATTTTTTATGACTCACTTCATCATATTTTTTAGTATTGCTTTAAATAATTAATATGAAATTACATTAAAATTTATATTGTCAAACATTAGAATAGAATTTGTTACTTAATGTATGTTCATTTACATAAACCATGTTATTATTATCATCGTCATTTACATAAACCCCATATTATTATTAAAAAAGCTCACCAACCTGCTTGTTTGATCAGCAATTGCCCAGTGTTGTCATTAGCTGCTGCTGCTATTCAGTTATTTAATCTTGTTTTATCTGATCTCTGTTGCCATACAATCTGACTACTGCAATCTTGGCCTTCGCACTTTTCAACCTCTTTACAAGGTCTCTGCAAGGCTCCCTTTCGATTATATACTTTTTTATTCTTGCAACACGTTTCCTCTTCTTTTTCCTAGCTGCTACAGCCCACTAGTGAGACATAGCCTTCAAAATCAGCCCGAGTCATCTTGTTTGTGTGCTTCCACTTTCCAGTTACATACACCAAGCATTGTCCTAGCATCATGGGACACTCCATCTTCCTATTGTAGTTTCGCCCTTCCTGGCCTTCTTGTCCCATGCATTTTTTCTAATAAAATCTTCATTTATCAGCATCTCTAGGTCAGACATTCTTGACACATAGCCCACCCATCGGAGTCGCCCTGCAGGTATAAACTTTGCAATATCAGGGTCATTGTTTAAAGTATAGATTCGTTGGTTTGTTCTTCGATTCCAGCTGCCTTCAACGTAGTATGTACCACAAGAATGAACCCCAAAATCCTTTCAAATATTAATAGACTTTGCTTGTCTTTTTTTGCTCCATGTTGATGTTTCTGAGTCATAGCTCAGACAGGTCTATTGGGTTTTTGTAGAGCAAGAGTTTAGTTGTTTTGGGTAGGATGTTGGCACTGCTACCCACAGGAGCAACAATTCATTGACAGTATTCTGTTTTTGATCAAAACTAATGTCATTATTAGAATTCACAATGCATCCTAGTTATTTGAAATAGTCCACTTTTTGAAACATATGTGCTAAAAATTCAACCAGTGCCATACTCTGCAACATGATTAGTTTTCCTATGTATTTTTAATGTTACTACTCTATTGGTAGATGTTTCCTCTGATGGGAATAAGCTTTACAGCTTATTGATTCTTCATATTTATCTCCTTTTATTGCAAAGTCCACAAAGAACTATTATTTGAAGTTCTTTTTCATCTGTTAGTTGGTGTTGAACTGGAAGTTAGTTCGTGGTAAATTTATTTTCAAGGAATCATTCACCTTACTCTAACTCATTTTTGGAGACAGCTTAGGCTGGAAACAGGCACTTCAAGAAACTTATTTTGAACCACTCTATTTAATGTATTGAGACAGAACAAGAGAATTCATCGACTGCTTATAAAAATCATCTGGTTATTGTATCATAATAGTCTATCAAATTCTCCTGAAATTAGAGATAAGGTATACAGTAGTTTATTATGAAACGGTATATAGATATTAAATCATGTATATTCATTAATTAAAAATGTAGCAAGTTATTTAACATTACTGGAGAAACAAAAAAGAAAGGAAGAATTTGAACTATCAGTTCCACAATTAATTTGTCGGCACCTACTTTCTAGAAACCTGAAAGTTAGAATTTAAAAAACTATTATCCTTCCCTCTCCTTAGTTTGCAGCATCTTCGCCTTTGTTGTCGAGTAGCTTCCCGGAAACTAGTATTTGCCCTAGATTGAAATGGGCTGGGCTTACTATATATTTCCAGTAGTATACAAACTTCTTGTAGTGCTGGTAGTTGTTTGCTGTCACTAGCTAAGGGAATTCTCTTTCAGATAGAACTTTGTGTCCTATTTCACTCAGTCTCCAAGTGTCTCATAGGTGGAGCAGGCAATGACGACAAGCTCAGCAGTCTCTGGTTCGGTGCAGCTGGTGTATAGGGAGTTGATATCCTTACCATATTCCTGGAGTTTGGCACAGAAAGCTCTATGACCTTAAGTTGCTGTGATACCCAATAGGAAAACCCAGGGAGCTGCTAGATGTGCCCTGATGGTTGGAAAGTGGGATAGACTTCTTCAGGGTGGCCCTATTTAGGGTTGTCGCCCACTGCCAGTTCCTTTCATCTATTGTATCATTCAGGTAGATTCACCAAACCTTCTCTTTTTATTTTAAATTTCAAGTCATCCTCACACAGTAGTAGGTCGAAAGGTAACCCTCTGGCTAAGACTTTCACCGTCTTACTAGAAACAAGTCTATACACCGTGGTGAGCCGCAGCAGAGCTGGTCTGAATTGTTCTCTGTCTACTCTTCTGTTGGCGTGAATGATTCTGTACCAGACAATTGTCACATATCTCAAGATACCCAATATCACACCTTTGTAGATTGCCATAATCGTTGGGCATCTGAGGCCCTAATAAGCATCCCTAATGTGACTGCGATTGTTCAAGAATGATGTCATCTTATTTCATAAGTAATTCAAGTCAGGCATCATACCGATCGATATGGTCCTTGGCCTCCTCACTAAGCCTTCGCCAGATAATTATTTTGTGCAGTTGCTAGCCAGTTGTGTGTATTCCGCAGTGGGCACCTCGGATGACAGCATCCCTCCATCTAAGCCGCAGTATGCCTCTGCCCCGTATCTGGTAGAGCCTTCCATCCAGCAACTTTCTTAAAATACCTTTTCCTGGGATTCTTGCAATTTTCCAGCCCACCCAATCCTCCAAACTTGATGTACCTCATCACATCAAATTCCTCAAACAGATTATAGATCTCCCAGTTCTTCTTCCATTGGCAGTGATCTCTCCAGTTCTTCCTGATATTAACTGGTCCAAATATGCGACAAAGGATCTTCCGTTCATTGACAAGGATCTAATTTTCTTCCATGGTTGTGAGGGTGCAGGTATCTGATCCGTAAGGACAGGTCTGATGAGGTCCTTATAGTTGAAATATTTCATGTAGCAGGAGATGACTGAATTTCTCAGGTGTTTGCTGTGACCAAAATAACACCTGTTGTCCTTACCGACCGATTCGCTTGAGCAACGTTCTGCTTGCTTCAGTTGGGCTCTGCTTTTGGTAGCCACCATAATGGCTATGTCGCCCATGTAAGCAATTGTGGAGATCAGCTGTTCTTCGAGTACTCTCAGTATTTCATCAAAACCTATTTTCTACAGTGCGGGATTCTGAAATTAATCCTATGGACAGCCGCTGTCCGCTGAATCTTTGTATTTATAGAAGCTTTTGGCGCTTTGGTCATGGAAGTAACCTCTTACTAATGTGTTCAAATTATTAGAAGTATCGTACCTCTGGAGCTGCTGTATAACGTTTAGCTACCACACACTGTTGAAGGTGGAGGATATGTCAAAGAGAAGCAACAAGATATAACTCTCCACCCAATTTTCTTAGCTATGATGTACCTGCAGCAGTGTATCCGCTGTCCCCCTATGTTTGATGGACCCATAGAGCCATGTTTGCTCCCTTTAGGACTGGTTGTTAGATCTTGATCAGCAGGTTCTCGAACACCTTATTTATTACAGCGAGGAGACAGATAGGACCATAAGACTTAGGTGGTTGCTTGTAGAGAAGTCTGATATTAGAAATTTTCCACATTTTGAAAAGTATCACCTATTCAATCATTTATTGCCAAAAGCTGATCTAATACAAGGATTGCTGAGTCAATGGTATCTAAACCTGTTGCATGTGTATTCCTCTGCAGTTCGAAAATCTCATATATCCCCTATTTAATCACTTATTGCCAAAAGCTGATCTAATACAAGGATTGCATTTCTTGAGTATTGCTGAGTCAATGGTTTCTAAACCTGTTGCATGTCTATTCCTCTGCATTTCGAAAATCTTTTATATCTCATGATGGGTACAAGTCCATACCGGATAGGCATATCCTAGTGCGGCTCACAATGGCATTGTTTTTGTTGTGTAGTGATAGGTTATCACTTGGATATGTAACCTGGAAGAAAATTCTTGCTGAATCTTCTAGGATGGCTGCCTAGGTACCTCCTTGCTTCAGAAGTGCAATTATCAGTAAGGAAATAAGCTTGCCAAGGACTATCATCTTATATGGGATATAATTAGGGATTGATAAATTATTTGCCACTTCTATAATTTTGTTTTATTGAAAACTAGTTTCGAATGTTATACATTCATCTTCAGTTCTACAAACACTCAAAATTCAAAAATAAGAAATGCAAATAATAGTTTGGTATTATTATACATATTAAATTAGATGTAATATAAATCAGTATTATAAAACATTTATGAATTATGAATTTAATTAAGACAAGAAATCAAATACATGTTGGTACTCACCAAGGTTTAAATAGATTATATCAAACAGAGAAGTTTGTACTGGTTTCTTCTCTCATTGAACTAACAATGAAAGAAAGGTGGGATGGTTATAGGTAAACGTTTAAGGGTTGGGGTTTTTCCAGTAATGCCGGTGAGTAATTAGTTTTTCTGATATATATGGGAATAAATTTAAGATGGAAAAACCCCAACCCTTAAACTGTTTACCTACAACCATCCCACATTTCTTTCATTGTTAGTTCAGTGCGAGAAGAAACCAGTACAAACTTTTCTGTTTGATATAATCCATTTAAACCTTGGTGAGTACCAACATGTATTTGATTTCTGGTCTTAATTAAATTCATAATTCATAAATGTTTTTTAATACTGATTTATATTACATCTAATTTGATATGTATAATAATGCCAAACTATATTTTGAATTGCTTATTTTTAAGTTTTTTTAGTGTTTTTAGAACTGAATATGAATGTATAACATTCGAAGCTAGTTTTCAATAAACAAAATTATAGAAGTGGCAAATAATTTATCAATCCCTAATTAGATTGATCCTTCTATTCCATCATGCGGATGTCAATTGATTTTATTGGATACCCCTAGGATTCTTTGCCAACTTTTACTCAATAAAATCTTCCCAAGTTTACCGCTTTTGCAAGCGTACCTCATTTTGATATATCCTGGTCCTAAGGGTCAAGTCTAAACTTGTTCCAATTGTGAAGTGCCACTAGTATGACTGCTGGGTCTTGTAGAGCTCTCTTTTTAAAGTGGTTAAAGCCGGCGGAAGAAAATATGTAGGCAGAGATTAGTGGTATATGCATCGAACCTTCAGGCTTTTTGAGCCTTCTATTATTTATTTTATAGAATCAAATTCCTCTTCCTCTCCCTTTCTACCCCACAAGATACTGCTTCTTTTTCTAGCAAATAGTCATTTTATTTTCTGATTTTTTTTTTTTTTTTTTAAATGAAACATGAAATTTCTTTCACTAAGAATTTTTATCGAATATCTCTACTTTTTAATATAGCTTTTGATTTACAGATTTTGAATTTTAGTCAAGTAAAATTGATTTTTGAAAATTAAAAACTGAATTCATTAAAAATGAAATCGCTGAACAGAGTTGAAGTCATTTTAATCAGTTATTTTTATACTAATTATGCATAGCTTACAATTAAGTATTTTTTCTCCATTGCTCTATATTGGTAAGTTTCTTACTTTAACTGTTTCTTTATATTTGTTTAGTTTATTATTGATTTGCAAGCATGTTTATAAGTTAGATTAGATCTAGAAGTGTGTAGATTAGAAGCACATCATGAATTTTATTTCACTATATTTTCTTCATAAATTTGCATTCTATCAGTTATTAATGATAAATGAGAGCTTTATTTTTTATTTTATTTTTAAAAAAATGTTACTTATTATTAGAATTATGTAAGTTAGAAATTATTTCAAGTTACTCATATATCGAATATTCATTAGTTCTTATAATAGGCTATTTATTAGTTTTAGTTGATGGTAGAATATTTAGATTATAGATGCTTAAATACATTAGAAATATTTTTATAAGAATATAAAAGTCATTTTTAATCTAATTAGGGATTGATAAATTATTTGCCACTTCTATAATTTTGTTTTATTGAAAACTAGTTTCGAATGTTATACATTCATCTTCAGTTCTAAAAACACATAAGAAATTCAAAAATAAGGAATTCAAAATATAGTTTGGTATTATTATATATATCAAATTAAATATAATATAAATCAATATTATAAAGCATTTATGAATTATGAATTTAATTAAGACAAGAAATCAAATATACCAACATGTAAAGTCGGAAATGAATTGAAAAAACTAGGATTAAATCCTGCATTTAAAATAAAAATAGCCCTATCCTCATATTTCTCTTCTAGAGACAAAATAGACCCTTTCCAAAAAAGCGGAGTATACAAAATAAATTGTAATGATTGTGCAGCCAAATCCACGGGAAAAACTGAAAGATCACTAAATCAGAGATTAAAGGAATATATGCATGCATATAATAATAAGACAGAGAATTCCAAATTTGCAATTCATTTAAATGAAAAAAACAAAACATAAATTCATCAAAGACTCAGGAGTTAAATTAATACATCACGTTGAAAAAAGCCTCAAATTAAATATATATGAAGCACTTGAAATAATAAAATCCTTCAAATCCAATCCAAATTTTTGCTTAAATGACCAAATAAATATCTCCAATAGTCCAATCTTAAATTTATTCCCATCTATTACAGAAAAACCAATTACTCACCGGCATTACTGGGAAAACCCTGACCCTTAAACTGTTTACCTATAAACATCCTATCTACCTTTCTTTCATTGTTAGTTCAATGTGAGAAGAAACCAGTACAAACTTTTCTGTTTGATATAATCCTTTAAACCTTATACCTGAGTACCAACATGTATTTGATTTCTGGTCTTAATTAAATTCATAATTCATAAATGCTTTATAATACTGATTTATATTACATCTAATTTGATATATATAATAATACTAAACTATATTTTGAATTCCTTATTTTTGAATTTGTTATGTGTTTTTAGAACTGAAGATGAATGTATAACATTCGAAACTAGTTTTAAATAAAACAAAATTATAGAACTGGCAAATAATTTATCAATCCCTAATTAGATTGATCCTTCTATTTCATCATGCTGATGTCAACTGATTTTTAATCTAGTTCTTAATTAGTTATTTTAAATTTAAATATAAAATTTGAGGTTTAACATTATAACTAGCAATGAGTTGTTTCTCCACTAGTCACTGTCATGTCCAAAGAATGGATTTTTATGCTGAAAATAATCATAAAATATGATTTCATTTTTTATGTAATTCTAATATTGCATAAAGAAAAAAAATCCCAAACAAAGAATATATGAAACAATTGATTTCCAAAATTATAATAAATAATGAGTTGTTAAGGTGAGGAAGATACTTAGATAAAACAGAAATTTTTGTGTTTATGAGATTTTATAGGCATAAAATAAAATCAACGAATCGTATGTATAAAATGTACATGTTTCTAGATAAGAAATGACTATATAATTTTTTTTTTGTAATTTGATGAAGTAAAAAGTTATTAAAGATAAATTTCTTCATTGCCTTTTTTAAGGTTAATACTTTTTCTTTATAAATGTGCAATTCTAATGTTCAATATAAGTTAAATCATGGAAATGATTCAAGTATTTAAAAGAAATTCATTTAAAAAAACCATTGCGATTGAGCATATCAGGAATAAAGTCGATTCCGGCTTGTGAAGCTTGTCTTTTATTTTATTACATACTCATGGAATAAATTTTGACCTTCCTACTCTGACTAGAATAAGTTGGTTACTTATAGAATAAACAGTTCTTTCTGTCCTGTTTGGAATACATAAAGATATTAAACCTAGAAAAACAATAACTTTAAGACTGTTTTAAATCATTCGCATGTTTTATTTATAAAATCTCAGTTTAATATTATTTTGATTCTTAGGTTCATGAAGCAGATGCCTGTTTAGTTCTCGCAAACAAGTACTGTCAAGACCCAGATGCTGAAGATGCCGCCAACATCATGAGAGTAATTTCAATTAAAAATTATTCTGATGATATTAGAGTTATTATTCAGCTTATGCAGTATCACAACAAGGTTAAATTGTTTTGCCCCATTTTTGAATGCTTAATTTTTAAAATTCTGTTCAACTTTTTCTTACATTTCAATACAGGCTTATTTGTTAAACATCCCTTCATGGGATTGGAAACAAGGAGATGATGTTATCTGTTTAGCTGAGTTGAAACTTGGCTTTATAGCCCAAAGCTGTCTTGCACCAGGCTTTTCAACAATGATGGCTAATCTTTTTGCCATGAGATCGTTCAAAACGGTAAGTTAAAAAATACCCTATTTAATGCTATTTCACCATTAAGTTATGTATTTCAATTAATTGTTGGCTACTTTTATATAACTTTCAATGGCAGACTATATTATAAAAAAAAAAAAAAAAAAAAGGAAAAACATTTAAGAAAATAAAAAATTAACCCTCTCCTTCTTTGGGTATTCAAGAAAATAATAGCCTGGAGCTATTTACCAGTTTGTGTTTTGACAATAGCCAAGTACAGAAAAAACTATCAAGATGTGTAATGATATAAAAAATAAAAATGTACTTAAAATACAATAATGACCAATCATATTATTGTAATTATTTAAAAAATAAAAAATTACAAACTAAATTCTTAGCCGTTCTAGTTTTAACCCTTAGCTGAGAAAATCTACTAAACATAGTTTATCTGGGAACACCTGCTTCTTATACTGATATCTCACTTTTTCTTCAACTCTTCACTGTAATCTACCACTAGAATTACTAATTTAGCCTGAGATAATTATTATTTGAACCTTCTAGTATATTTAAAGTATCTATAGGGTGGATCCACAAGTTTATTCGGTTTTTGTTAGTAGTGCGAATTGTTTTCAAATATCTTCAGTTCTCTTTGCCTTATCTGTCAATAATGATACTTATTGGAAAAGTCAAAGTTTGCTCTTCGATGTTGTGTTTGGTTTCATTAACATTAGTTTTGTTTGTGCTACATCATAGTGAATATGTCAGATGACAAAGTGTATTTTCGGCATATTTTGCTTTTTTATTTAGAAAAAGGCAAGCAATCTTTGGAGGTCCACCGAAAGATATATAAGGTATACGGAGGGACAATGCCTTAATAGGATATACTGCTCCAAAATGGTTTGCCAAGTTTCGTTCCGGAGATATGAGTCTCGAAGATGCACCCCGCAGTGGTCGGTCAACCAAGGTTGATTGGAGTGATATCTCTACTCAAGGCTCTACTAAAACAAGACCGGTCGCTACAGGTACGAGAAATTGCGGAGACCCGGTAGCTGGAAATTGGTTTTGGAATCGTTTAAAGGCATTTAAAACAGCTTGGCTATGTCTCCCGCCTCAATGTTTGGGTGTCACACTAACTGATTGAGGCAAAACTGGCCAACCGAATATCAATCTGCTACTCTCTTCTAAACTGGCACGAATAGTGACGGGTGATGAAAGGTGGATCATCTACGACAATGTAGTGCGTAGGAGATCATGGACAACTTTTGGCGAGCCGCCTAATACCATTCCGAAGGCCAGCCTACATCCGAAAAAGATTTTGCTCTCCATATGATAGGATTATCGCGGCGTGCTGTTTTATGAACTGCTTCCACAAGGAAAAACTATTGATTTGAAGATGTACTGCACGCAGCTAACGAAATGGGACCAAGCATTGTGACAGAAACGCCCAGAACTAGTCAATCGCAAAGGCGTTGTATTCCACCATGACAACGCCAGACCACACTCTACAATAATCACATAGCAAAAGTTAGTGCAACTTGGCTGGGATGGTTTATCAAACCCACCGTATTCTCCAGACCTTGCACTATCCAACTAACATTTATTCCGGTTCCTCCAAAACTCCCTCAACGGGAAATCATTCGCTGATGAGAGAGAAGTGAAAACATATCTCGATCAGTTTTTCGCTTTTAAGTCCCAGATGTTTTACGAGAGCGGAATAATGAAATTGTTAGAAAGATGGCAAGAGGACTTTAATAAAAACAGTGAATATATTATTGAATAAATATTATTCTTTGTATGAAAAAAAACTTGTTTTATTTCATCCTTCAAAAACCGAACGAACTTATGGATCTACCCTATATATCAGGATAAAAAAAAAATTGAAATTAGTATTTTCAAAGGTGAGAGGAACAATAGTCTATAAGAAATAGAAACATTCAAAAAACCAAAAAGTAAAACGAACAAGACTTTAATAAATAATTATATAAAATATAGTATCATATAAAATATAAGTAAGTTAACAGAAACGAAATATAAAAAGAATTTCAAAATATAACAACAATAATAGAAACCTCTGAAGAACTAGATTATTTACACACAAAGGTACATGGCTTTGAAAAATTTCACTAAAATTACAAGAACTTATAAAACATTAGTGAAATTAATAAAATATGTTTTTTTTTATGAAACAGTCATTGGATCCTAATAATTTTTTTCATGAAACGCCAAAAGATCATTACCACTTTTTTAGAATAAAATACCAATAAAATTGAATTACTCAGATTAAGAAACAGATACAAATGAATGGTTATGACTATCATAAATCTATTAAGATAACTGATTGAAAATCACTGAATAAGATCACTAAGTATAAAAAAATATCATAAGATCACTGAATGAAAAAAATCATACTGAAAAGAATATCGGCTTCTCAGACAGGGTTTTTCAGTTTTTTTTTTTTTTTTTTTTTTTTTTTTTTGGCTTAGTGCATTGGCATCTTTTAAGATCTATTGTGCGCCATATCAATAAGATATTCAAAACATAAGATTAGTAGATTCAGCGGATCTCAATAGGCTCAATGGATAAATTAGTTCACGCTACTTGGGATTGGATGCAACTTATGCCAAGCACCACAAACCACAAATCTAAGAGGCTGTTTAGATTCTAGGAAATGGTTCTTCCAAACACCTGATGACTCTTCATCTGCACAGACACATTCTCCTCTTGGAAGCAAATACACAACCGAGACTCTCCAAGAATCTTTGTGGGAATTGATGAATTTCCATTATATAGTGGACAAAAGATTAAACCTTATCTGCCTGTGAGACAAGTGTTTCTGCTAAGGATTAAAATCTTTTTCTGATTTTGAAATATTCCAATGCCTTAAACTTATTCCATTTCCACACCAGCAGTGACTTTCTGAGACAAGAGCTTTCCATCAAATTTACCCTGGTGGTAGAGTTTTGTCAAGATTAAGCCCTTCTGTTTTTTCCATTCAAATTGTTTACTTCATCCATTGAGCTTTTGACATCAGCTTGGCTGAGACTTCCATCAGATTTATTTTTTCGGTAATTGTATTTCAGTGTTGAGCTATACCTACTTCTGTTTCATGTTTTTCAAGTTCCAGAATCCAGAATGTTTATAATCTATTCTTCACATTCTAGGCATGCTTTCTTTGGCTTCCTTCAGGGTAGCATTGGCAAAGCACTGGGCTTTCTGATTTACTTTTATTAATAATATTATATTAATATATATGCTCGATACTGATCAGATGGATGTTTGTATTTGTTCAGTTATCCTTTTGCAATTAGGGAAACAGAAATGCCTGGTTTTCTGATGTGAATACGAGTAGTTTGATCAAATATAGATTCCTCAGAGATAGCATCTAAATTTTAATAGCATCTGGGTTTGTTTAATACCAGCAATTTTCAAACTGCCAAATTTCTATCTTTTACTTTTCTTATAAATTTAATCATAATTTCAAGAAGAGGAATATGCTTTGTAATCACCAATGCCTTGGCATACTTCTTCTAGGATGATTATTGAATTTACAAAAAGCTTTTTACCATGAGGATAGTAACAATTGGTAAGGAATTGTCACTTTTTATTGTAAAGTGTCTATAATTTATTTTATTTTTATTTTTTAATTAGCCATTATTTCTGACCCAATGTGTTTATCCTGGCTGTCTATTATCTAGTAGAGTATCATTCCTTCTTGGATAACAACTATAATTGATGCCCTACTGTACTTCTTATTTATTGTTAGTAAAAGTAACAAAGTACGTAACATCACAAATGAACTATCTTAATGGTAATATAAATTTGTAGGTTACACTTTTTAAACATTTATCGTGGTTTAGGGACCTTAATTTAATTCTTTTCATAACTATTTTTATGTAGTTTTATCATGTTTTGAATTTTTCTTCTCATTGAAGTAAGATAGCATAGAAAAGAAATGGAAGTTTGGAAGAAAAAACTTTACATGCATAGTTTGTACAAAATTATACCCTCTGTAACTTAAATTAAAACTTTATCTTTACGATCTATGATAAGGAATCATGGCTGAAAAACTAGAAAAACTGCAAAATGTTTGAAGTTTCTGGTGCAACATGACATGAGTAAATGGTATAATATCCACTCTTTATTAAAACAATTGCTCACTAAAGTGTTTAAAAGTTTTATCACTTGAACAGGTTTTTCATGTAAATCAAATCTTGTATTTCTACTTTCTCCACTCTAATATGTATTTTTTCATATTTTGGAAGTTTTAGTTGTTAAAATGTGGGCTAACATCAGATTCTTTTCAATTGATCAATGATTACATGATCATTTCATACATCTAGGAAATTTAATGATATTTCTAATGGTATGGTTGAATTTTCAATAGTGTAAATCATTGTTGAGTTGTAAACATATTTATAAGAAAAAAATCTCTAATTACTAAAGCTAGAAAAACTAAAATAACTTCATTTTATTATAAATATATAAAATGCCATGATATTTAATAAATATTTTCTACTTGTTTTGGTGTTATTCTTGACTGCCACTCAGATCATCTCTTCTTGTTTAAAATTACTTAAAAGCAGAAGAGAAAGAAATTTTAGAATTGGCTATTTTTTACCACAAATTGAGTATATAATAAATTTCCGAAATGTTATCACTTACAACATTTACACACTGTATAGCTCCTTGAATTAACTTGTTTTTTCTTTATTTTTTTTAGCTTTAGTTTGAAATTTTTCAATCAATTAAAGAGAGCAAAAAAACTCCTAAAAGAGACAAACATGTTGATAGGATATTAATGGATATAGGGTATAAAAACAAAACCTCAAGTGTCTCAAATCTCATTAAATAACTAACCACTCAATGTTTCGCTAATTTAAGCATTATCAAGACAGAAAAATATAAGATCACATAAATGCAGACCAGAAACAGCAAGAAACTCTCAGACAATTCAACACCTACTTCAATAAAGAAAGTAGATATTTGTTAAACACAACTGAAATGCACGTTGAATTGTCTTACAGTGAAGTGCTTTCTCTATTTTGAGTCTTTTTAGGGACTGATGTAATTTAGGATTTTGGAAAATTTTGTCCCTGCACAGACCTGGAGCACTACAAGTGCTCCTTGAACAACTTGACCGCTATAAAGTTGACATTGCTGCCATACAAGAAATACATACAAGGAATATAGATCAAAAGATTTAATCTAAGGAAATTAAAGTCTCCAGATGTACAAAACATTTACTCACAGGCTGCCAACACCAATCTAAACAATACTGCTGTGATTGAGGATTGTGTTGAGTCTCTCTGAGATCGCTGCTCCAAGGCTATAAAGAGGGCAGCCGAGTTTGTCCTTGGCAGTGATGACAAAGAAGTAAGATCTCCATAGTTTGATCAAGAATGCAGGATAGCTACAAATACCAAGAATGAAGCATATAAGGCTATAATACAGAGAACCACCAGACAAACAGTGGAGGCATATCGACAAAAGAGAAGAGAAGAGAAACACCTGCATCAGAGTTAAGAGGCGGTACGAATTTGAAAGTCTGGAAGCACTTAGAGATGACAAGCAGTATCGTGACTTCTTTCTGAAGGTGAATAGAAGCAGGAAACCGTTTTCACCTTTGAATTCCTGCTGCTTGAGTGATGACAGTGACCTTATATGCAATATAGTGGAAGTACTGGACCAGTGGAAGAACCATTTCTCACGTCTTCTGAATGAGGAAGTTACTCTTAGATCACCCGACGAAGGTAATGAATTAGAAGCTTGTAAGACCAGACGAGGACAAAATAATAGATGCCATAAGCAAACTCAAAAACAATAAAGCTCCTGGACCCGATGGGCTCCCAGCTGAATTGTTCAAGTGTGGTGGCAACAAACTCTTTAAGACTTTTCAGAATATTATTACCTCTATCTGGATAGAAGAAGAAATGCCAACAACATGGAACTCATCTCTTATATGTCCTATACACAAGAAAGGTGACAAATGAGATTGCGCCAACTACAGAGGAATCTCTACTCCCATCTGCATATAAAATATTCTCTAATATTCTATTCGGGTGATTATTGCCATTTGCAGAGAACCAACTTGGTCCTTATCAATGTGGATTTAGAAAAGGCAAATCTACACTGGATCAAATCTTCAGCTTAAGAACAATTCTCGAGAGAGGACGAGAATATAACATCAAGACGCACCATTTATTTATTGCTTTTAGGGCAGCCTACAATAATATAAACAGAGAAGAACTCTATAAAGCTCTATATGACCTAGAGATTCCTATAAAATTAGTCAGGCTGGTGAAGATCACAATGAAGAATGTGTGCTGTGCAGTTAAAATTAAAAGCGAAATATTCCGGGAATTTCGCTTGGACAAGGGCTAGAGGCAGAGAGATGCACTGACATAACTTCTATTTAACCTTTCACTTGAGAAAGTAGTAAGAGAAGCAAGGATCCAAATTGGTGGAACAATATTTAATAGATCTGCAATGATCCTCGTCTATGCTGATGACTTAGACTTAGTGGGTAACTCATACAGGGCAGTACTTGAAGCTTTTCAAGCCCTGATTGGCCCTCCAGGAGGCTCAGACCTGAGGTCAATGCCATGAAAACCAAATATATGATAGCGGAGGAGACCCCAACTCCAAGAGAGATGATTACCTTCGACTAGTATAAGTTTGAGAAGGTATCACAATTTGTGTACCTGGGCTCAATGCTCACACAGGATAATATACCACATTTAAAGGTTAAGAAAAGGATTCAGGCTGCAAACAGTGCGTACTTTGGGCTATTGCGGCATTTCAGAAGTAGAGGCCTATCGAGAAACATTAAAATAAATCTCTACAAAACTCTGGTTCTATTGTATGCATCAGAGTCCTGGGCAACCATCAAATCCATAGAGCAAGATCTCGGCATTTTCGAAAGGAAAGTTCTGTGTAGAATATTAGGAGAACTGCAAGTTGGAAATGAGTGGCGTAGACGCACCAATCAGGAGTTGTACAATATACGAGGGCTATTCAGAAAGTAAGGAACGTTTCTACTTGATGCTGCCAGGTGCGTGCCAATAGTGTATACATTGGTGTGCTCGTGCTCGGCATCTCAGTCAGCGTCCAGCTGTGACAACGGTAACATCTCCGCGCTGCCCCTTTTTTTTATATTCAAATTTGAAATGTGTGCTGCAATCCAAAATCCCACCAGTTGTGAGGTGCGGTCTGTGATTCCTTTTTTGTTGGCAAAAAACTTAAAACCAATAAAAATTCATCGGGAACTGTGTGAATTGTACGGGAAGAATGTAATGAGTTAAAGTTCTGTCAGGAAGTGGTGCATTCAGTTTAAAAATGGCCGAACAAATGTTCATGATGAAGAGAAGAGTGAACGTCTGAGCATTGTCGCCAAAGTTGACGAAAAGATTCGTGAAAACCGCCGTTTCACTATAACTGAGCTTTCTCTATGTTTCCCACAAGTTTCGCGGACTTTATTGTTTGAAATTGTTTCACAGAAGCTAGGCTAACACAAATTTTGTGCTAGATGGGTGCCAAAAATGCTTAGAGATCACCATAAAGAACAACGAATGGGGGTAGCTTTGACGTTTTTGGAGGTCTACCACAGTCATGGTGATGCTGGATATACTGGATCGAATCGTAACAGGAGACGAAACCTAAGTGAAACATGTAAATTGTGAGACAAAATTACAGTCTATGGAATGGGGGCACACAAGTTCCCCTAAAAAACCAAAGAAATTTCTGCAAACTTTGTCGGCAAGGAAGATTATGGCAACAGTGTTCTGAGACAGGAAAGGTGTTCTTCTTATTGATTTTCTTGAGCGTGGTGCAACAATAAACTCTGAGCGGTACTGCCAAACATTGCAAAACCTTAGGAGAACTGTCCAAAACAAGCGCTGAGGAAAATGGTCATTCAAAATTTTGCTTTTGCATGACAATGCCCGACCTCACACAGCAAACAGTATGCAAGAACTCTTGAACTCGTTCAAGTGGGAAGTTTTTCCTCATCCCCCCTACAGTCCTGATCTTGCTCCAAGTGATTTTTATTTGTTCCCGAAAATGAAGACCTGGCTAGCAACACAGCGTTTTGACGACGATGAGGAGCTCCAGGTATGCATCACTGAGTGGCTGAGATCACAGGTGGCAGAATTCTATGACAGGAATTTCAAAGCTTGTCCACCACTATAATAAGTGCCTAAATTTGTATGATGATTATGTTGAAAAGTAGTATTTTAGTCCCTCTTTCACATGTATATAATAAAATGTTTTTCTTGTACTTGGTTTTTTTAAAATTCCAAAACGTTCCTTACTTTCTGAATAGACCTCGTATATAACGACCTGACGTAATAACGTTTTTTAAGCTAAACCTCCTGAGGTGGGCTGGTCATTTTGCTAGGATGGAAGAGAACGAAATACCGAAAAAGCTCCTGAGAGAACCAATCTATGGTAAAAGGCGGCGTGGAAGACCGAGAGCAAGGTGGGTAGATGGCATTACTGCTGATGCCCAAAATATCCTGAGAGTCCGCAATTGGATGGTGGCTGTGCAAGATTGTGACAATTGGAGGAGGTTGTTGCAGGAGGCCAAGACTCGGCAACGAGTTGTAGCGTCACTCAGATAGATAGATAGATAGAGTCTTTTTAGAATGTTGATGTGAGATGTGATGTCTGGTCTGCATTTATGTTACTGCTTAGTTATTAACAGGCATTTTAGAAACTTATAGATTTGTTTTTGAAATCTTCCAATAATTTCCTAATTAAAAATTTTCATTGGTCACTGCTTCAATATTTTTTCGTCTTTTGGTTTGTATCAAAAAATGATGCTATAACGTAACATTCTGAATTAAGTAGGGTTAAATATCCTCTCATTTCACTTATCTCTGTTTTATTGATAGGAATACATAATAAATTGGTTATGAGGTCCTACTCTGTTTTTATAACTAAATATCTATCCTACAGTTTTACTATCTGAACATTGATATAACTAATGCATGATATAGAATTTTTTTTTTAGTTGTTTAAGAGTCATATTCATAATAGTTGCAGAGGTAATGGAAGTTGAATAAATATTTATTTTGTTTATATTTATGTACATTTTAATAATATTATTATTTATATTTTTTAATAAATATTTCCTTTTATCAAAATTAAGTTAAAAAACAAACTAGAAACACAATTTTAGCTAATAACATAAACAAAGTGATGCAGCTAACTAAAAAGATTTTATAGAACGCACGATGTGCCCAAGCAGTAGACATGCAGGCTTGGCAGAATGACTATCTGCGAGGAACAGGCATGGAAATGTACACAGAATCATTAAGTCCTACATTCATTGGAATGCCTTTCGCTCAGGCAACAGAGTAAGTTCCCTGTGAAAACCAAAACAAAAAAGTTGGCGCTTCTTCGTTACAAGCGATTGGAATGATTTTTAGTCCCTTATTGTTTCTATTACCACAAGTAGTTTGTCACACCAGTTATTTCTCATTTCTCTTCCTTTTTTCTCTGTTTTCCTATTTATTTTTTCATGCTGAAACCTGTGTCCTTTTATCCTATTAAGTTTTATACCTTATCATTTCAGATCTTATTAAATTCCTTTACAGATGCAATATGTGGTATGATTATTAAAAAGCATTGCACTCTCCTTTATGTGTATGTTGTTTCCTGTTTCAAAATTATGAATTAATTAATTTATTTTTTTTTAATTAGTGGAATGTAATTTTAAAACTATAATTACAATTTTATGTATGTTAGAATTTGGTTAAAATAAGGAGTGTTTAGATTAGCGAATATGGGATTAAAGATATGAAAATTTCAAATTAAAAAATCATTCCAAGTGTTTGTCATAGATGCGTCATATGATCATATGTGTCACTACACACTGCTCTCGCTCAAATTTGCAATCTACAATCTTGTCTTCATTTGAATTGTCTTAAAATGCATAAAGCGGACAAGGTTCCTCTTGCTGGCCATCACAGTTTTGCATTGAACCAAGAATGCTGGGATTTTGTTGTTCTTTCTTTGGCTTTTTTTTTTTATTAAGTGTGATAACTGCTTCTCAATGTTTGATCTATTGTATGCTCGATCAGTTGGAGGTACATTCTATGTACTAATGTTCTTATTTATGTATTACATTGATTATGTCACAAAATATATATAAGTTGCATTTGCTAAGCGCTTCCATGTTGAATGTTTTGCAAATATCGAGCACCTAATACAGCTAGTTGTTAAATTTAATGACTGTTTTTGATATTTTAACCTTGAACCTATGTACATCAATATATTTGATTTTTCAATGATTGAGCTTTTATTTAATGAGATTTAGGTTTATTTTATTGATAATTTTTTTTAATGAAACAATAGATAGAGATCCATACTGTGATTGAGATATTTAAGGAAGCTCAGAGGCTTTTAAAAAACTTCTTTTTTTGCTTTCATTATTTTTTGATGACTTTTTTTTTCTTATGTTTTGATAAGAACCGCATTTATGAAGACCGGATATTGTATTTTAAGTACTATTAATTAGTGTATTATAACTAATTTAATCCATTTCATATATGAATCAAAATTTGTTAACAAGCATTGTATTAAATGTTTAAAAAAAAAATTTTGTTCATTTCATCACATTCTAATGATTAAGGAATCCTAAAAATATAATTCTCCTGAGTAAAACTAATGTGTGTTCTCATCCATTTTCATTTTTTTATTTCTCTTTTGTCTATCCTTTAACTGGGACAATTATTTTTGCTTATTGAAATATTTACCTGTAAAACCTATTCTACTCCGATCTATACTTCTTTATTTAATTTATTCTCCTAACTACAGGAATATAGACTTCTGTATTATTTCTTTTTTTTAGTGTATTTTGGTGATAATAAATAGAATATATTTCACTTAATTTCTTCCAGATTAAGATATATTTTCTACTATTTTGTTATTTACAACTTATGAACAATTATTTTTCTAATAATCTCCTGTTCTTTTTATATTAGCTGTCTGTTTCTAACAGATTGGTTGCAGAGATTAAAGTTAAAACTTAAAACAAACTTTATAATTATAATAAATAATGTTCAAATCCTGTGAGTCTCTCTTGAGTTGCTGTTGGGCACCAAAGATTTTAATCACGTATATTTTTCCGATTAATACAATGGTCCATAAAAATTAACTTTTTATTTCTGAAGAAATATGTTGTGTTTGGCATAAGGTTAAATGATAAAAAAATATATTATATTGATATTTTATCCTCCATTTCCCTTTCCTCTTACATCCCAGTCTCCAATAACAGCAAAGCTTAAGGTCGTATTTAACGACTGTCTATGTGGACAAATGAATTTCAGTCACCTGACACTCAGGCTTGGCAGAATGATTATCTCCAAGGAACTGGTTGTGAGATGTACACTGAGACCTTATCCCCTTCGTTTACTGCCATGACCTTCCCACAAGCCAGCGAGTAAGTCTCTTTCGACATTTAGACATCAATCTTTTACTAACCATTTATGTAAAAATAAGGATTGGGTGAGGTGTTGGTTTTTTGAGCCCCATTCATACATAATAATAAGTGTAGTTGATGTATAATTATCTTAATGGTTTCTAAAATAAAAAATAATGAAAACTTTGTTAAGAAAGAAATTAGAGGATTGCATTGTAGAATTTTACTTTGAGACAATAACGATTAGTTACAATTATATTGCAAAATTCTATACTTCCTATCGCTAGTAGCTTTTATATAATTTGTTATAAATAATTTTCATCTTGGAAAAATACATAACAAATAACTGATCGATAAATAAAGTGTTTTTGAATGAAATTAAAGTAAATATATTTCTCACTTAGCTACTTTGTTTACTTTGTGCTATTAATTATCAATTATCAATGCTATTAATTATTAATTATTTTTAATTTTAAATAATGTTTATTATTTTTTCAACTAACACTGATCGTAAAGATTATTGATTTTACTTTAGTGTTCTATGCTTAATCTTGAATATAGTTTCTGTTTATATATCATTACTTTTTTTTTTTTTTGTTAATGAATGCTGAGAATAAATAATGTATTTTTCAAAAAATATATATGAATAACATGTAAACTATGATCGAAATAATTAATAAATAAATTTTAAAATTCTCAGTTGACTTCCGCATGATGGTATAGAAGGATCAATCTAATTTGGGATTGATAAAATATTTGCCACTTCTATAATTTTGTTTTTATTGAAAACAAAATTATAGAAGTGGCAAATAATTTATCAATCTCTAATTTAAAATTCTCGATAAGATGATCAAATTTGTAAAAAAAATGGCTTTAACCTAAACAATATGTGTTCTTTCTATGTAAATAATATTTATTTTTGAACGAGTGTGTGTTATGGCATTTTGTTTTATTAGAAGTTGGCTGGTTTTTGAAACTACTTGGACATTATCCACTTTCAATGATTTTAGCCAAGCAGTCTATTCATTTCTTGCTCTTTTGAGAACAGCTAGAATGTATGTACAGTAAAACCTCGATTAACCATCACTGCCGGGGCCAAGTACATGACAATTAAGCGAATATAGGGCTGACAGAAATACTGTTAGTAATATACGTTAGCCTGTAAATAGCAATCAGTTGACTCTAATTTTTGTGTAAATATATATTAATCACGGTTGCTGTGTAAAAACAGTTTTTATTAAATGACTAAAAAAGATTTACAGTAGAAAACTGATCAGCATTTAAGTAGGTGATATGTAAGTTATAACTTATGGTTATAAAGTGATTTTTGAGCATGAAAATAATCGGTAATTTTCCCATTGAACAATAATCCCGATACTTAAAAAATATTTGATATTTTCAAATCATTTTTATCTTAAAATATGGTGCATATATTATTTAAATTATTCTTTTTGTTAGTGTATGCTACATGATTATTTTTCTACTTTTCTGTTAATATTTTCATTTAAAATACTCACAGCATGAGTTAAAAACCCAACTTTTTTGGGGTTATACTATACTGACAGTTAACAGAAACTGATAGATAAACGAATGATGGTTAGTTTTACTGCATATAGCTTTGACTCGATGATAATCAGCTTAAGTGAACTATGATTGATTACCTACTGTTTCAAAAGAGTAATTGATTGCCTACTGTTTCAAAAGAGTAATGACAGAATAAACAGTGAGCTACCACCTGAATTAAATTTGATCTTGTGCAAAACTTGATGGTCTGATTTTAAACCTCTTCCGGCTTACTCCCCTGGTCTCATACACATGGATTATGATTTATTTCAATTACAGGATTATCTCGTGAAGATTCAAAAGTTTAAAGAACATCATAGTAAATATTCATGAATTCTGCAAATAATAGAGATGCACAGAATTTAACTCTATTTTTTGAGTTGAAATAATAATAATGTTTTTTCATGCCAACTTATTAATTTGATGTTCTTCTTCTTCTTAAGTAATTCGACTGTCCAGAATGGACTTTGACCTTCCGAACGATTCACCCCCACTCCTCTCTATCCTGAGCCTTTCTTCTCCAGTCAGTCACTCCAATTTTTCTGGGGTCCTTCTCTACGTCCTTTTGCCAGCTTTTCATGGGCACCCTTTTTCCTGGGAAGGATTCTCTTGTGATCTTCACCATTTGCTCGTTGGGTAAACTTTTGACATGTCTTCTGGATTGATAAATATCCTTGTGGTTATTTAGCTCATCCAGTTCTTGGTTATTTCTTATGCACCAGGCACCTTGTTCACAGATTGGATTATAAATGCATCTCATTGTCCTCTGCTCAAGACTGAGAGCCTATTGGTTTGTTGCTTTAAGTGTCCATGTTTTAGCACCATAACAAACTACGGCCCTAATAAGTGATCTGTACATTTTTAATTTTGTGCATTTAGAGGGCAGAATCAACTTAATCAAGTTCACAAGGTTGTAGTATGCTTTATTATCAATCATTCTTTTCTTGGTCTCATCACTGTCCTTATTTTTAATATCTGTTCCGAGGTATGTGAAATGATCAACAGCTTCAAAAGTGTAATTGTTTTATTAAGATTACGCTTCCTTTTTCTTGTTTCAGAAGTTGACATTATCATGTTATTCGTTTTCGCTTTTATCTTGAGCCCTACTTTTTTACTTTCATGGTCCACTGTAATGATTAATTCTCTTAATGCTAAATTTCAATAAACATGATGTTACCTTACAGAAAAATACATTAATTAAAATAGTGTTTTTTATTTTTCAATGGATAAATAGAAACTATATGGAGACCATTTCATAATAAATCTATCCTAGTTGCCATTAATATAATCCAAATGATCATTTTAACAATAAATTGATTGATCATTTTTTCTACTTATTTTTTTAAACATTTGTTTAAACATTAAACTCACCCAATCTAAAAAAAATGTTGTTAGATATCATTACTTTTTATTTGCAGAATTGCATAGTATTATAGACAATGTATTCTGAGCTTTGACTGAATTATAGCATTTTAAACATTTTTTTTCCATAAATATTGTGTGATAGTTTTAAATGGAATAGTTTGCTGCTAATTTCTAATTACACTCATATTGCACTGAAAATTGTTAGTTCTTTTATGTGTTCATATTTTAAAATTACATAGATCAATTTTTTTTAATGAAGTTATACATTCTTAAGTACAATTACTTAAGATATTCTTATGAAGTTTCATTATCATTACTTGCAATATATTTTTTTTATTTTATCTACACTTCACAATTTTTTTTATATAAATATTTTTCTTTAGTATTACAACTTGAAATTTCTGCACAATTCATTTATATAGTTATAGAGGTGTATTCAGTAAGGCAAATCAATCATTTTTTATGTTGAACTATTAATGGCTATTCCATCATACTGTCATTGAGCAAGTTTCTTGAATTCCAGATATTTTTGTTTCATTCAGATAATCTCAGTTGTCATGCATTTGATTTAGCTATGATTAGTTCTTTATTGAAATAATCAATGTCAATGTAACTTTTGAAAAAATAAATGCAATTCTTTTATTCATCTGGTGATAAGAATGGTGTTATAAAAAAATAAAAGCAAGGCTATATGTAATGTAGCCATCATAGCAGCTTCTGTATTTTGAGAGTTCATGTAATAAAATTTGTAAATCTTTTTTTATCAAAAGTAACTACAAATTCTTTAGTATTAAACATTAATTCTTAGTTTCATTAATGACATTTTATTATTAATATTATGTGTTGGATTTAATTTTAAGGTATGATACTGAAATGCCACCGTTGATCCTCCCTACTCTATTTATTTTCATTTTATTAAAATTTGATCTAGTTATATGTTTTTAAGGAGCATTCCAACATCGTTCAATTGGTTTACCTAAAAGCAAAGATGTGATCTAGGTTTGTCCTGTTTCTCCAAATAACACATTTGTGTTCATCCACAACTGTTTCGTGAGACAATGAGAGTCTGTTGTAAATTAACACTGATTTATATATAACATTCCTCTGTTATTGCTGAACTCTATTAAATACATCATGCATTCTTTTTATTGAGTCATACATAAAATTGATGCCTCTCTCTCCTCGTTTCTGCCCATCTGTACAATGATAGGATTCATTTACTTTTTGATTTGTATTTTCAATTTAATGCTGGCCTATCACCACATATGATATATTGATTAGAAAGTTCTTGATTTTAGGAAGAAAAAAAAATTAAGATCTCAATAATGTGAAAAGTTATTGAAGTTATTATTGCTATGTTAATTATATTTATATTGATATGATCAGTTATATACATTGATTTAACTAGAAAAATCTAGCTTACTGAATACCTCTTTGAAAAATTGTAATTATGACCCTGACTCACATTAAACAAATAAAACAAAACATAAAAAACATTTGTTTCAATATTAGATGTAGTATTTAATTTTTGTTAGTTTTTTATTATTATAGGAATTTTAAAATCACTTTTTAAATCTTTTGCTTAGATACATGATTTTTTAGTATTTATTGGGTATACTGAATTTCAGTTTTTTCTTTCTTTTTCTTTTGCACAAGAGTATACTGCTTATTCAATATGAACCTAGAAAATAATAAATTATTTAAATCTGTTTTGTTGTTTAAGAAAATTATTTGTTTGTAAATTCTTAGTAATTAAACTTTTTGGTTTCTTTTCATTTGCTTCTAGTTTGAAGTTTAATTACTAAAACAACTACCGTATACACTACTCGACTTTTAAAGTGGATCACTTCATAAAATTACTCATTAACGTATTAGAATCATTAACTTATATTTTTTTAATTTTCTAAATATTTTTAATAAGTTTCAATTTGGATTTTGTTTCAAGTTAAGAAAATATTAACATTCTTGCCCATTATAAAGGAATTGTAACATCTAGCTTTGCTAATTTTTATTCAATTCCAGATTCCCTTTAGAAATATTTGTGTTTATAATTTATTTACTCTTATTTAATATCATAGATTGCTTTATGTTTATTAGTAATTTAATTTTTAGAAATTTATTGTTTATGATGAGAATGGTGAGCGAAACAAATAAAAATAATTTGATGTGATTTAGAGATAGTTCTGCTGTAGTTTTTGTTCTGTTGCTGTATTCTTGTCATGTAACAGAATAAAAAAGAAATTTATGTAATAGAAAATATATTACTGACAAATCATTTATTTCAACTGATTTTTCAGCGGATAAAGCTTTAAATTTGCAAACAGGAATTATTTTAATTTTTTCTTCTGAACTTTTAATTTTATTTAAGAAAATCTGTATTCAAGTATTTAAAAATTAATAAAATAAATAAGGCATCACAGTAATATTCAGTCTAATTAAAACGCTAAAAAACTTAAGCTTGTCTTTATAGCCTTGAATACTGTAATATATTGTGGTTAATGAAGCAACACCATAACATCGAAACTCACACTTTATTCAATATCAATACAAGAATCAGAGTGGGGGTAATGCGCTTCTTTAACATTATTACCTGCATCACAAAGACAGCCTACAAAATATGTGCATTGTTTTTATTTTATTTTGACTGCCAACTTGTTCAATCTTCTGAATTGCCACATTTAACAATATAAATAATACATTTTATGATCCATAAAGCATTGAGTCACACCAACCAAAACCATACCAAATTACTAGATAAATATGGTGCGGTCAATAAATGAACACACTGTTTATTATATTATTATATTATTATTATTATATTATATATTATATTATAATGTGTGCCGACAGTTTTCTTATTGTGTGTTCATTTATTGACCACACCCCCAACCAAGATTCTTTTGTATTGACCGTTACCCTGACTATCTCTGCTGCATTACTGTGATCACTATTTCATAAATAATAATAAGAAAATGCTTGGAAAGGTTTGGAAATGGTTTAAAGAAAGCTCCCTAATAATTTTTTTTGTTTTTGCTAAAAATTATACTTTTGACACCACAATTTCAAACAGAAAAAATTATTCTTTGCAATCTATCACCATATCTAATAAAATTCCATTTATGGTTTCATTGTATAGCTTTAAAGCTCATTTATGACACTGCGGCTTACAGTTTACTGTCAAACTTCACTTATCATTGATTTTCCCATTTGCAAACTCAACTCAAGAATTATTTTTTCTCTCCAATGCTTATTCTTGTCATGGCATTATTTAAAAAAATTAAAATTAATTTAGATAAAAGATTTGTAAACAATTTAAATACTGGAATGGGCTTTGTTATTGTATATTTTTTTAAATATTACAAACCAACACATATAGTCAATTAAATATTAATGCAAAGGTCTTTGCTGTTATTAATATGATTTTCACAAAATTTAAATTCTCAAGTGTTTTTATTTCATTGATCATTTTATTGAGTGGTCCACTTAAAATGTTAAAGCATTAGAGATGTGATATGATTAGCTTAGAAATAGTACATTGTTTAGCCAAACTACTAATAGTAACACATATACACATAATCCATTGCAGTGCCTTAGATGTAACTACAAAAGAAATTAAGGATGCACCCATTATGGTTATTAATATATAGCAATAGAATATGTGTAATAGAATAATTGTTAATGTATGAAGATTAATAACATACTATTGTTATACTTTATTGATTTAATTAAATATTATTTAATGTATATGTGATTTTTCAACAATAAATGGGGTATTAATACATTAAATGACCTCTTAATTTTATTTTGCTTACGTTTAGATTGATTAATGAAAAAAAAAATGAATGGTTAAGAAGGTTGGGTTTTGGATATTTACATATGCATATCAAAATTCGACAATGTAATTATTATATTTCATTCAAAATCAATGTCTTTTGTGTTTACTACATGATGTCCTTTAATCTCTGTAATCTAATTAATCAATTTATCCATCTCATGAACCCTGCATGGCTTGACGTGCATGATCGATAATCCTGAATGAAATGCATGAACAAATTTATCGAGTATATTATGATTATTGCTTGTTCAGTCTTGTTTAATATTAAATTAAGGTGTATAACCAAAAATTAGATTTAAAATTAGTTTTACCTGAATTTTCATTTACATTATGTTTATGATTAACTTAAGTCAGTATTGAAATATATTATATAATTACAATTTTATTACCTTATTTATTATAGTTCATTTAAAAAGTCATAGTAGTCATTATTATAGCTATTGTATATTAAACAAAAAATATATAGCTAGGAAAAAAAAATCTTCAACTGTTATTAGATATACTAATGCTTGTTTTATTTTATCTATTTATCACTTGAACTTATCTGAAAAAAGAAATAAATTACTATAGTGATAAAAACTTTTAATTTTTATTATAGTTTTAAAATACATGGCAAGAGAGGTTCCCAATAAATGGTAACACTTTATTCGCTACACATATCACTAGACACACCAAAAAAAAACAACAACAAAAAAACACCACTATAACAATCTGCGGCATTGTAGGCAGGTTAATTGGTTTTGAACCTGGAGAAACTGTTTGATTTATGGGATCTTTTAGTTTTTTCTAATATGGTAAGCTCAGAAACAAGATCCAATCAACTTTGTGAAGATCCTTAAGTAACTGTTTGAAAAAAAACATAACAATGGTCTATGGAATTATGGATTACTGACAGTACATTCTGAAGCTACGTGTCCGCTTGAGTTTAAATCGAATGAGAAATCTCGAGAGTAACTCTCCAAGCCACCAGTTTCTGCCCGACTCTGGGAGCTGTATCCACTAGCGAGTGCTAAGTGATAAACTCTCAAGTGGACAAGTAGCTTTAGTGCCAGCAACTATCATGTTGGTAATTGATTTTATAGGTCTTGTCTCTTTTACTATATATTGAGCCATATTGCCTTTTTTATTATTTTTTTTATGGTTCAGATCTTTTTTTATTTTTTTTTATCTGCTTTGTTAAATTATTAGGATTTATTTTATCCCGTTAAATCCTGAGAAAAAAAAAATTAACAGTGAGATACAGGCTTATAACTTCTTTTTTTTTAAACAAAGTATGCGATTTACCATTTTCATTCTTAAAATGATTTTGTTAATTAAAGCAACTGTATTTATTAAATCTTTCTAACTTCCTATGGATTAGATATATATTTATTTTTAATTCAGGTTTGCATTTATTAGTTTAATGTAAGGCTAAAATGATTTTGTAGAATTTATATAATGGTAGAATAGTCTTGAAATTCATGCTAATTTTAACTGTTATTCTAAAAACATTGCTAAAAACACCACTAAATCTATTACCACCATAATGGCAGCTAGCACTTAAAAGTGTATGGTAATCAGCTATCATTAATTCCTGATCATCCTAATTTTGGTTTTCTTGACCAGGCATACATACTTCTTTTTTATGCTTTACATTTATTGCCATGAAATGGCTGAATGGGCCTCCCCATTCTGTACATTAAATCTTTTAAGGAATTTCTCATGGATCACATTAATCGAACTCTCATCTCCAGATGTTTAAGCAGCAATAATACTTAAAACACCACAGGCAGATTCATAAGTTTAGAAGAGAACCTAATATTGAAAACTTAATAAAGAGATCTGGAAAACTTTCCTCTTCAAATGTTTGCAAGAACAGTTTTCAATATTAATAACATATTTTTATTCTGCTTTAAATAGCTTTAAAATAGGTCATGCAATTGAGAATAATATTGTAATAATATTGCTAAAGTTTTGTGTAGAAATTATTTCTAACCATGAATTGGTATCGGAGGCAAACACCTCCTTTCACATCATATCACTACATTTTTTTCTGGTCTCCCAAGAATAATTTCTACTAAAATTTAAAAAAAAAATTGTTTTTCTTAAACAACATTTTGATTTTGAATAACAACTTTAATAATTGGTCATCAAAATGAATGGTAAGTGTCATATTAATTACTTTTAAAGCAAAATTAAATAATTATGATTACAAAATATTTGTTATTGTTCAAATACAATTTTTTTATATCATGGCAATTAAAGTTTAATAAGAAATTATTTAAAGTTGAAATATTCTTTCTATAAAAATGTTCTCTGGCCATAAGTAACTTAATGGAAATTATTTTAATTGCATAATGTATGGCATAAAATTAAATAAAAGAAAAGAAAATTATATAGTATATAATTGCTATTGCATTAGTTGCTATAAATTATTGATTCATTTCATCTTAATTGGTTTATAAAATTTAGTAACTGTGTTAGTTATATAGATTACGAGTATATTTTTGCGCTTCAATATATAATAATAGAAATGCTGGTTTGATATTTTTTTATTAAGGTACCTTGATTATCATGTTAATGAAACATTTGTAATTTATTTTAATTTTTAAGCAGTGTAATTTGAAACAAATTGGATTTAATAGATTTATACTCAACTTATTTATTTAAGTATTTTAATTTCAAATTATTTGATGACATTCTTTGATATAGGTTATGTTTCACTAAGCTGAAACTTTTACTTCTTGCCATTGAAATAAAAGGTGAAGATGGAAGTGATAGCAAAATTTCTATTAACCCACGTGGAGCAAAGATATCAGCTAATACACAGGGATTTTTTATAGCGCAGTCTGCTGATGAAGTTAAAAGGTATGGAACATTAGCACTATATTCTTTTGATTTAGTTATTTTAAAGAGTGTTATTCTGTAATCTTTACAGAATATGAATATATTTGCTGTATTTAAATCAAAATACAACCTAGAAAAAAAGAAACTATGTATGTAAAAAGTAATAATTATAGTAGTAATAATAATATAACAAAGCATGATGGAACTTGTGTCTATGTTTTTTGCGTCTTTTGGTCTCGAAAAGTGTGCTACAGTTAATGTTACTAAAGGGAGTGAAATGGACAGGAGTTCTTTACAACTTCGTTCTGGAGAGATCATCAGACACCAATCTGTAGGAGAATTTTACAAATACTTGGGTATTAAGCAAACTATTAAGATAGCCAAGTACTCGGTGAAATATGTACCAAGTTTAAAAAGAGGCTGCAGTAAATTCTCTAAAGTCACCTGACTGGTAAAAATAAAATACATGCCATTAATATATGGGCAATACAACTGGTAGCATATAGTTTTGGTATAATAAACTGGTCGACTACCAAACTGCAAGAATTGGACCTCCTGGTTCACACAATGATGACGGATGATTATTATTATCACCCAAAGGTTTCTATGGCTAGACTCTATTTGCTTAGTAAGGAGGGTGGCTATGGCCTTCGTCTTATTTCGATAGAAAATTACCCTTAACTACCCTTAATCTTAAATACCCATTACTGTAAGAAATAAAAAATGATGATCAGTACAAGGCTGTTTGGAAGGAGAAAGAACTACATGGGAGATTTTACCGTCAACTGCACGAGCCTGAGATTGATGGTGAGGTCTCAGTTCATTTGTTAAGGATTGGGCAACTATTTGGTGAGACTGAAGGTTTTGCAATAGCTATCCAAGATCAAATTATTGTGAGAAGGGCAATGTCTATATTCTGAAGGAGAATTTGGTGACAGATAAATGTCGCCTTTGTGCCAGGACACATGAGTCTATTCAACATGTTACAAATGGATGCGAGACTTTGGCTGGGACGGACTACTTGATTAGGCATAATAATGTTGCCAAAATATACCACCAAAGTATTCACAGAACATTATGGCTTCTGAGCAATGATGAGGTGCCCTATTATCAATATATCACAGAAAAACTTTTAGAAAATGATAATGCAAAATTTTATTTGTATGAGCAAATAATTATGGAACACAGAGTATAGGATAACTGTGAGGATATTTTGGTTATACACAAAATAAACAAAACGTCCAGAATCATAGATGTAGCAGTCGCAAATGATTCCAACCTATTGATAGGGCCGAAAAAATTAGAAAGTATCGAGAACTTGCATTAGAGTTGAAATCTCTTTATCATCTAGAAACAGTGGTGACTCCAATAGTAATTTCCTCGAATGGACTAATACTCAAAAGCACAAGATAGGGTATGGAAGACTATGGTCTGGATCTAGAAAAATTAAAATTAGCCCAGAAGGCAGTTCTGCTAGATACCTGCAGGATTGTCTGAAAATTTTTAAATAAGTAAAATCATCTGCTTTTCCTTGATTATTTTTCCGGGATGTAAATGTAACTAGGAATCTGAGAGGAAGAAAATTTAAAAAAATTATATAATAATAATAAAAGACTTGGTGAACCCGAAGATTTGATGTTGATACCACTACCTACATTCTTCCTGTGGGTTAGATTTGAACGCTCTACATATTATTACATATTTTATAGTGCAAACATTTGTATTGTAATTAAATAGAAAAAAATGCTGTGTGCCCTTGAAATAATCTGAAATACCTTTCACTATGTTACAATATCACTTTTGATTAGTATTTAATTTGGTGAGTAAAAATATGTTGGTTTTGTGTTGAGATTTAATGTTTTATTTATTAATTAATTAGGAATTAACTTCTACTGAGAATATCATGTGTTTTATTACAGTAACCCATCTTGCTGGCTTCTCTGTTTATACCATTTGGCTTGGAGAAAAAAAAAGTTCTAATCCTCTTTGAAATTCATGCAATCTATTACAATTTATTGAAAATTTCTAGCAAACTGAAAATTTTAAGTAATCCATTGGTGGGAATAAACAGTAATCAAAGAGTACGAGATATGCTGGATAAGGTCCCAACACTAGTTCATCAAGATCTTGTTTTTGTATCTTAATTATGCTTGATGTAAGGGTTTATACATTATTCTATTGCAACAATGCTTGCCGATGTTTCATAGTAGCACTGAGCCAAAGGTGCAAAATTAATGTTAAACTGGGAATTTATGTACTGGCCTGTTGGACTAAATTTTAAGTGTGTATAATGATTAAAGTAAATGATGTATAATATAATATAAAGGAGCTTTTTGGAGAGATGGGGGGAGTGTACTCCTTCAGAGGGATAGATTATTTATTTTCATTAAAAAAAAAAAAAAAAGATTAGTCAATTTACGGTTTTTCTAGTTGTTACAAATGTGAAACCTTAGTCTAAGTTCAGACCAGTAAGTCTAGACAAGACAGAGTTTGATAGAATTATTATCTGGCAAGTTACAAAACGACCTGCACAGAAGTCGCCTCAGCCGGCCTTGCACAGTGGAGAAGGCACGCAAGGGTCCTCATTGTGGCTATTGCTTTTGTTGTGATAGGCATGCTTTCTGTTAGAGTTGCAATTACTATTTTGTACTATCCTTGGACTTCATTTTTTATTTTTTATTATTATTTTGTTTTTGACCTGGCTTCCCTTGAACTCTATTTTGGATTTTCGAATGTTATTTATGTTTGACCTGGCAATGACTAGCCCTAGTAAATCTATTATTATTATTCAAAATCATATATATATTGGACTTACTATCGTCTATTTATATTGGATTTACTATCGTCTCATGTGTTTTCGACCAGGCTTTCCTTGAACTCTATTTCGGATTTTCGAATGTTATTTATGTTTGACCTGGCAATGACTAGCCCTAGTAAATCTATTATTATTATTCAAAATTATATATATATTTGACTTACTATCGTCTATTTATATTGGATTTACTATCGTCCCTTGTGTTTTCGACCAGGCTTTCCTTGAACTCTATTTCGGATTTTCGAATGTTATTTATGTTTGACCTGGCAATGACTAGCCCTAGTAAATCTATTATTATTATTCAAAATTATATATATGTCCCCTGCTGGGGACACCATCCTAAAAAAAAACGCCTTGTCTCTACCTCGTAGATGGTGTGGAAATGAGACAATAGCCACAAGAAATGTTCTTTTGAAACACAAAGAGAGATCACAAGCAAATAGGTGACTCATGGGCTGGCCCTCGGCCTTCACTCAGGTACTGAGGTGGTAGAGTTCCCTTCCCTTCTTCCGCACCCCTCAGCCCCGTCTCCGAATTCGCAAAAGGTTGTTTTGTAACTTGCCGGACTATAGTCGTCACCTTTTTGTTCATTGATCTTAATTTCTCTAACACACTATCTCCCTACACACTGATCAATGTTTTATCTTGATGAGTGTCAAGTCTTTGGAAGTTCATGAGCATGCAATATTCCTCAGACAGCAGTTGGTGCCACAAGACACATTTATCAAAATAGGTGTTACATTTATAGTGAAGATGAAAAATCAGTGTTGTTAGTTTAAAATGCAACAATGATTATATATTTTTTTCACTTTGTCTTTTAGAATTAGAAGCAAGCAGAGGGAACATTTTTTTGGCATTTAACTAGTAAAACTATAAAACTTTTCTTCACCTTCTCTAGGCTCAAGAACTAAAGTTTCTTGTATGCATTTTTTTCAAGAGCAATGAATCCTATATCTTCTGTTTTTCACTTCTTCTACATCCAACACTTCCTAATCATTTGTGCTTCCCATTGCTCCCATTCTGCTAGTTCAGGACCGATTGGTTTGAGTTGATACAATTAGACTAAAGGTTTCTTTTTTTCATTTTGTGTAAAGATGTTTATACTAAATTTGTTATTTCTATTATTGACTATTTGGGTTGTGCACAATCTTATATTTTTTGAGGAATTGACTCTGGCTAGTTTAAAAAAAGCTCACATCCAAGAAGTCTATTGTTTTTTGTTTTTTTATTTTTCAGAGCATGGTTTTATTGCAAGGCTTGTCATGATGACATTAAAGATGAAACATTGATAAAGAAATGCAAGTGCAAAAACTGTAAGTAATCATGACATCTTAAATTTCAAAAATATATATATCAGTCATTTTTTTCTTTCTCAGTTGTCAACAATATTTGGCCACCTTTTGAAAATATAAAATGGTATCGCATTGGGTAGCATTTAGAGTTCATTGGTATTTGAAATTGCATTAATTCCGAAAGATTTGTTTGTTATACAAATTCATATTAAAAAAAAGTATATTTATATGATTGCTTGGTTTTATAAAATATTACTGTGTGAAACAAACAGATCTTTTTTCCTTTATACTAATGAATGTTGCATATCATTATCATAGTATATTTCAATAATGAATGATGTAGTTCTTTTTAAAATACAGTGCACATTTTATTGCCTAATATTTTTTTTTCTGTTTCAAGACAACTATCTTTACAGTTTAATAATATTTTTTTTATTTAATTAATTTAATATAATTTAATTTAAGAAAAAATTATGAATATGATTTTTGATTTTAATAAAAAATAAAAATTAATGGTTGATATATTTGTTAATATATAATTAATAACACTGACGAATATATTTGAAAAAACAAATAGCTAAACTTCAATGTAATTAAAATATACTTAATTACCATGGAGGATTATTATTATTATTATTATTATTATTAATAATGTTTCTAATTGAAATGTATTCTAATCAATAATTTTTTTTCAAAGTTTAAATTTACTTAGTATTAGTTATTAATTATGATAATTAACAAATTTGATTATTTTTGTGTGATTTTTATTTTTTAATAGTAAAGAAGTGGTTGAATAAAATCATTTATGAACTCTATGTTGAAATAAAAAAATGTAACGGCTTTATTGAGGAATTATTTAATTCTAAAGATTTTATATTTATGTACTTTCATACTTTTTAAATTTTTAACATTTCATTTTCATTAGCAGGTTTTTGAAAATATTATTTCTATTCAAGACTTGCATAATGAATGTATTGAGATTAATTTGCATTGCTTACAAGCATATTTTTAAGGAAGTAGCCTATTCATTGACAAAATGGATAAACTAAAATTAATTTTTCTCCATAGTATTTATGATTTTTTACATTGAATAATTTTATTAGTTAAGCAGTTAAGCCTTCAATGATGGTAAAGAACTTAGGTAACAGTGATTATTTATAATATTTTGTTTGAATTTCTCTTGAACCTAGATGCCCTTAATAAGTGCATGCATGCACATGTTTATAGCATTTCCAGGTCAATTGTAACCTTTTCCAAATCAATTGTCACCTTTTCCATTTCAATTGTAACTTTTATCATTTCAAATGTTACATTTTCCATTTCAATTGCAACCCTTTCCAAATCAATTGTCACCTTTTCCAATTCAATTGAAACTTTTTCCATTTCAAATGTAACTTTTTTCATTTCAATTGTAACCCAACGGGACATGAATTAATTAAATATTATTTATTTTATTATTGAAAAATAATTATTTTAATTACATTAATGACTTTTGAAGTAATTTCGGCATATTCATTTGATATTTTTTTTTGTTTATTAGATAATTTATATTAAGTGCTAATTTCAAGTACTTTAAATTTTTGAAATAAAATTGTAGTTTATTTATTTTTAAATAGTTTTTATTTATTTCGTGGGGAGAGGGTGGATTTCGTTGATTTGGTAATCATTCATTAGGTTTTTGAAATTATTAATGTCAACTTTTGTTCAGCCACCAGTATTTCTACTTAATTATTAGTTTTCAAAATTCTTGGGTATAGGTATTGTTTACTAGGTTTTCAAGAGCGCTATTACCGAATTCACCATCGGATTTCCGATCGCGCAGGCGCATTTCCCTTTTCCGTTGCTATTGAAGATTCCTATGATAAAGAGATCGTTTATTAGGTTTTCGAAGGTTCTGGTTCCATTTCTTGAATAGGATATAGGATCGCGCATGCGCATTTCGCATTTCCGTTACTTTAGGAGTTTTTTATGATAAACGTATCGTTTATAAGGTTTTCGAGGGGTCTGATTACATATTTTTAATTGGATTTAGGATCGCGCATTCGCATTTTCGTTACTGTTGGAGTTTTTTTATGATAAAGGTATCGTTTATAAGGTTTTCGAGGGTTCTGATTCCATATTTTTAATTGCGCATGCACATTTTTCATTTCCGTTACTGTTGAATTTTTCAATTACATAGCGATCGTTTATTTTGTTTTCGAAGGTTATTCGTTTATTCCATTTCCTGAATTGGATTTAGGATCGCACATGCGCATTTCGCATTTCCGTTACTGTTATAGTATATAGTATAGTATAGTATAGTATATAGTATATAGTTCTATGATATAGGGATTGTTTATTAGGTTTTCGTGGATTCTGATTCCTTTTTTCAAATTTTATTTTTTATCGAGCATGTGCATTTCAAATTACAATTATATTTGACAATTTTTTGAATATATCGTCCTTTAAAACCTAATAAACAATAACTTTACCGAAAAAAAAGGTCAATTACGGTTATCCGTAATGATTATGTTCGATAAAATATCCCATTCCAAAAACTAAATCAGAACCTTTGAAAATTTTATAAACGGCCCTTATAAACGAAGAAAAGTTCAATAACAAAAGTAAATCAAAATTATCAGGTGGAATCAAAATCCGATAGTAAATTTGAAAAGATGATGATTCAAAACTTCATAAACGATACTCGCACCAAAGAGATATCAACTGTAATAGTAATTCGAAATGCGCATGCTCGATAAGAACCTAATAAACGATCTCTATATCATAGAAAAATTCAACAGTAACGGAAATGAAAAATGTGCATGTCTAATTAAAAATATGGAATCAGAACCCTCGAAAACCTTATAAACGATACGTTTATCATAAAAAACTCCTACAGTAACGGAAATACGAAATGCGCGTGCGCGATCCTAAATCCAATTCAAGAAATGGAATCAGAACCCTCGAAAACATGATAAACGATCCCTTTATCATAGAAATTTTCAATAGCAACGAAAAAGCGAAATGCGCATGCACGATCGGAATTTGACATTAACAACTTAGAAAACCTAATGAACGATCACCAAATCGATGAAACCCACCCTTCTCCCACTGAATAAATAAAAAATAATAAATATTTAAAAATAAATAAACTACAATTTTATTTAAAAAATTTAAACTATTTGAAATTAGCACTTAATATCAATTTATCTAATAAACGAAAAAAATGTCGAAAGAATATGCCAAAATTATTTTAAAAGTCATTAATGTAATGAAAATAATTATTTTTCAATAATAAAATAAATAATATTTAATTAATTCATGTCGGTTGGGTTACAATTGAAATGGAAAATTCTGGTGCGGTGTGCGCATCATACAACTTTCCCTTACCATCCTATAATAATTATCTTTTTCAATATAATTTCAAAGAGTTCACATAAACACTGCTTCTAATAAACTCAGCAGCATTCACTTTTTCTCCCACTTATTTACATTAAAACAGTTTTTTAAACAATTTTAGTACAGCAATTCTGTACACTAACTATATATTTTAACTTTGTCAAGTTCCAGATATATTTTAAAAGTTTCAGGTTTAGTTTCCATGGAAACATTTTCTTTCCATTAAATAATGTAAAAGTAGAAATTATTAGGTTGATTTCCGCTTTTGTATTCTTAAATTACTTTATTACAGAGGGTATTGTTTGCAACAGATTGGCGGATTGGTGGGAGGAGGTTCGGTTGCATCCATCTCCTTTCGGATGCGCTCGGTTATCCATCTATTTTATGCTCCTCATAAAATACACTGTATCTTTGCTAATACTGGTCCTATTTTGATGATTTTGTTTTTCTAGATAATTTAATAACCTTTCATACAATTCTGTACATAATTTACTATAAATTGCATACTTTTTAAGCCGTGCGCAAATAAAATATTCTTTTCATCATAACTTTTTTCCCTAAATTTTCTCGGTGATTTACTACATAAATAAAAAGTTAAAGGCCTTTATGAAGAATAATTTAGGCGTTTCATCAAAATCGTTAGAGCCGTTTTCAAGAAAAATGTAAAAAAGTGTAAAATCCATGATATAATAGCTAATTTCGGTTAGTCCGATGCGCTGTATCTTTGCTAACACTGGTCTGATTTTGATGATTCTTTTATTGCTTTTTAGATAATTTAATTACCTTTCATACAATTCCATACATAATTTACGGTAAAATGCATACTTTTTAAGCTATATGCAAATAAAATATTCTTTTCATCATAACTTTTTTCCCTGCAATTCCTCGGTGATTTACTACATAAATGAAAAGTTAAAGACCTTTATGAAGAATAATTTAGGCGTTTCATCAAAATGGTTAGAGCCGTTTTCGAGAAAAATGTAAAAAAGTGTAAAATCTATGATATAATAGCTAATACCGGTTAGTACGATGTGCTGTATCATTTGGACTCAGGGGAACTTAAAACGTGTATTTCCTTCTAAAACTCGAATTCGAAAATTTTCACGATCGCAATACTTCCCCTTACTATATACTTCCTATATAGGTAAGGGAAAGTAAAAAGTTACATTTGAAATGGAAAAAGTTACAATTGAAATGGAAAAGGTGACAATTGATTTGGAAATATTTTAAATAGCATAAACCAATATTATTTAATTGTGTTTTTATGCTTTATTAAAGTTTTGAATTTGTATTCATCTAATGCTGAAATCATATAATTCTTTCCATCAACAAAAAGTAAATAAAATTAAATGATAATAAGGTGCTTGAATTATATAGGTATTTATTAATTATCGGGAGGATTTTAAATTGTAATATATAAATATAAATATAAGTTATAACTACATATATTTTTTTTTAACCATTCACGATATTCATCAATTTTTATTTATATTTACAATTGTATTATTGAATGATTTCCCACTGATTGTATATTGTATTTTAAAATCTGATGATGTATTAATAGTACTTGTGCAGTCTTTCCTATAGTTATTATTATTATGGCTATTTAATAAATAAATAAAATCAAATAATAAAATGCAAATCATCTGTTTTTGTTAAAAAATAATTCCATATTTTTTTTTCAATACTAATTTTTCTTCCTTTGTTCTGGTTTTACCTTATTTCCACATAATGGATTTATGATCAACTGTTTGTTTTAGATCCTTCTTAGTATTTTCTTAAATAACTACACAGAAAACTGCCATTTGAATTATAGGAAATCTAATTAGTAATCATTTTGTGAAGTGTTAGGTACAAGTCTGAGCTCTCAGAAAAGCAAAAATTCCTTAATCAAAAAGTTGTTAATTATATAATGTATTTACAAACAGCTCAAAAAACATACCCCTTTCAATAAAAACTGTTGCGTGATAGGTTGCAAATGTTGTATAGTGGAACAAATCATTGTGGTGCTTTTAGAGAAAAAACAAAACAATGACAGATTTTTGTATTGCAGAAGCCTACTTCTTTTATTGTCATCAGCCATTTTTTAATAGCCCATTAAGAGTTGTAATTTACCACTGATATCAACATAGATTTTTTTTTTTGTGATTCTATTGAGTATAAGAGGCAAAAAGATATAATAAAGATTAAATAGTGGGCTATAGTTTTCAAACTCTAAAATGAACACATTTGTTAATGGTGAAAATGTACTGTAATCTCTAGGATATGTATATATATACATAGATTAGGTATATATATATATATATATATATATATATATATATATATATATATATATATACCTAATCTATGTATACTGAAGAAATAACATGAAGAAAAAAATGGCAATGAGATTTTATAAAGAAAAGTATCGAATTAAAAAAAAATATATATATATATATATACTTATTAGATTTTATAAATGTTTTGCATCATATATTGTTAAGGCTGGTTTACAGGAGTAAGTTTTCTATGTATGATTTAAATATTTTTAACTGCTTTAGAATAAAATGTTTATTAGTGATTGCCATTGCACTCAATTTTATAAATTGATGTAATAGTCACTTATTAATCATAAAGAGCTGGATATTTTGGGGAGATATTTCAATAATTACTGGTAAGTAGAAAAACGGAAATACTTGAAGATTAGCATGTGATTAACATGTTCTGGTGAATAAAATCTTCTTTATGCTATTGTTATCCTTCAGACTTATATCAAAGAAGGACTTTTGAAAAGTATGGTGTGCTCTTAACTTTTGTCAATTTTTAAATTTTTTTTAAGAAATATAAATTTTTGTGATTCCATTAAATCACACATAAATTTTATACTATGCTGAATTAGAGGAAATGCTTTTATTGTTAGGAAGTTGGAAAACAAAGTGAACAAACAAGGTACAAATGCTAGCTTACCAGTCTAAATTGTTTCTGGGTAGAATATTAGTGGGCTTTATCAGAATGGGAACCTTGGTTTGATTGATTCTTTTGGGGTCTATTGAATTCTAAAATGAGTATTATGATTATCCAGGTGATAAATCAGATGGTTGAAACATTATGCCAATGACATTTTGTCTCTAGAATTCCATAAGGTCAGAATTAGGCACCTCTTGAGTCGTTTATGGGCTACTGTGAGGGATATATTCGTTTGTAACAATTTATTTAAATGACTGCTGAAAAAATAACAGAAAGTGGAGTAGTTGAGATGAATGTCTGATAACCATTAAAAAATGAATGTTCTAAAAGTTTCAACTTTAACTAACTCTGCGGCACTACAGACTGATTTGGTCTTTGGCCTCCTCAATAAGCCTTCACCAGTTAGCTGTATCTTGGGTGGTCGCTCACCACTTAACGGGCATTCAGCAGGTCTCAGCTATCCCGAATGACATCATCTTGCCATCTTAGCCATGGTCAGCCTATCCCTCTTGTCCGGTAAAGCCTTCCGTTCAGCATCTTTCCTGATATCCCTTCTTACGACATTCTGGCAACATTTTCAATCCAACGCAGTCTTCCAAGCTTGATGCGCCTCATCACATCAATATCCCTATACAGATCATAGATCTCCCTGTTCTTCCTCCTTCTCCAGTTCTTGTTGACCTTAACTGGTCCAAATATGCTATGAAGCATCTTTCATTCAAAAACGAGGATCTCCTTCTCTTCCATGCTTATGAGGGTCCAGGCCACTGATACGTAAGTAAGGACAGACCTGATGAGGGTCTTGTAGAGAAGATATGTCGTGTGGCCAGAGATGGCCGAATTTCTCAGGTGTCAACTTCTCAACATACTAAAATAACATCTGTTGGCTTTCACAGTTCACTCACCAGCTTCAAGGGATATTCTATTTTCACAACTGATACTGGATAGGATTGTAACAACTAGTTCCTGATCTGATATCTCCGCAAGCATATACTTGGTTTTCTCCTGATTGATACTCATTCTCTTAGCTTCTGCTTCTTCGGCCAAATTTAAAAATGCATTTTTGAGGGACTCAAAGGATTAGGTCTAGATCTAGATCATGTGCAAAACCTAGTATTTGAACCAGCCTGTTATTAATGGTGTCATTGGTCTAAATTCCTGAATCATGAATCACTTTTTCCAGAGCCAAGTTAAACAGAAGGCAGGCAAGCCCATCATCCTACTTAACCCCTCTTGTTGAAACAAACTCTGTAGACAAGTCCAACTGCACTCAAACAGTGCACCTAGCGTTCCATGGTCATCTTAATCAGGCGGACAAGTTTCAGAGAGATTCCTAGTTCACACAGTGTTGTATGCAACAAAAGTTTAGGTCTTATAAGGCTATCATAGGCACTTCAAAAGTCAGTAAAAAGGTGATTGGTCATCACTCAATTTCTCCAATATCATCTGGAGGATGAACATCTGATCGAATATAGATCTTTCTCCTGTGAAATCCGCCTGATATTTACCAATTTCTCTCTCAGCAATCAGGATGAGCATAAGGTAGATGATGTTCAAAAGAACTTTGTAGACACACTGAAGAAATGAGATCATGGAGCAGCCTAGGATTTACCCTTTCTTGTGCAGTGGATAAATGATACTTTTCTTCCATTGATCTGGCATCATCTCTTCAACCCAAATGGTGAGGATGACATTGTAGAGATCTCTCTGAAACTCTTCACCATCATGTTTAAGGAACTTAGCCAGAAATCCCATCTTCCCCTGTATCTTTGTTATTATGCAGTCTTGGTCACATGTTGGTGGGTCTGGGGGTTCCAAATCATGTTCAGCATTTGGGATTACGAACTCTTCTGGGTTTCCTGCATCTTCATTTAAAAGGGTATTGAAGTGGTGAGAATACTGGGTCAGAATCTCCTTCTCTGAGATCATGGAATCATCTTCTTTTCTACATGATCTTACCCGTGGCTTGAAGGATTTCATATTCTCATTTACTTTCGTGTAAAATGCCCTGGTTTCTGTCTCCCGTGCTCCTCCATTTCCTCTAGCTGCTTTCTTTCCCATCCTCTCTTCTTTCTATGATGCATCCTCTTCCTATACAGTCTTGTGAAAAAATATAAATTCAATAAATAAAATTGAAATATTTTTAAAATCTGAATAAAATAAGTGGCCTGATAATTACTTTTAACTTGATTTCGGTACAACTACAGAGGAGTGGCGCACTATCAGAAGAGTCTTGAGACTGAATCGAGTGTCGTCTCACTAGCGATCTCTGGGTCCATTCTTGTTAACCACGTGCCTCCTTTTTCAGCACTTTCTTATAAATTGTTTTTATGCTCACCGCTTAAAGCTATTTCACAGTTTGCAAATTGATTCTTATTTGGATATAACTGTTTGTTTGTTTTTTTAAAGAAAAAAGTTACTTTTTATTTTAATGTACTTAACATCTCCCCCTTTTTCACATAAGAATATAAGTATTTCACTTATTTTTATACAATTAAATAATAATTAATCAAGTAATGTTTTTTTAAATGATCTTCATAATTCAAGGCCATGATTAATAAACATTTGTAATAATTAATTTCATTAATTTAATTATCTAATTATATATTAATTATCTAAAAATAATGTAAATAAATATGTTCATAATTAAAAACCATAAAATTACCACTTTACTATCGCAATTGAATTTTTTAAATAATTAATTTAATTTTCTACAAAAATAAATACTGTTAATATTATCCATTATGATTATAAATGATTAAATTCATAATTGAAACATGAAAAACATGAAATTACCCAGTAACTATCATAAATAGGTGCAAACTAGAATCTAACAAAATTAAATCACAATGGGTGTAGCAACTCCGAATAAAATTTGTGTGACGTAACAAAGCGGGGTAAAATATTTTTTTTTAGGGAGAGAAAAAGTTGATATTCGTTTTTTGCACCCCCCAAAACTACTAAATATGAATTTTCATAGCAATCGAAAAATTGCTTGTAAAAAAAGAGCTTTAAGCGGTGAGCATAAAACCAAATTTATAAGAAAAAGTAGGCACGTAGTAAACAAGAATGGACCCAGAGATCGCTAGTGAGACGACACTCGATTCAGTCTCTAGACTCTTCAGAAAGTGCGCCGCTCCTCTGTAGTTGTACCTAGATTTCATATTATTATATTGACAGAAAGTAGTTAAAGGTCAACTTAACTTCATAATCTAACAACAATAAAATATGTTATACTAACCTTATTTACGCTGTGAATAAGTATAAACTCAATGCACTAATCAAAATTTATTTTCAATTTACTTTTATATTTATGAAAGAATATCAATTCAGTTCTCCTTTTCACATTAAATAGAGTGTGTTTGTGTTGATTAATGTTTTAAAATATACCGCGTGGAACTCCACTAAAATGAAATTGAGCAACAATGAATAATAAACTTTAAAGGAGCTAGGATGACAAAGGCAAATTGCTCATGAGATAAATCACTTCATCATGTTACTGTTATTTTCTCTGTCAACCAAATATTGGATTCCAGAGATCTAATTTCTTCTTTCAATATGATCAGCTTTCAGGAACAGTGCTGTTATCGCATTTGGGCTTTGTTGCTTTTAATTTCATTGAGAACAAGTTTGATGGTCTATAAAAGTTTCTTTATCACATGTTGCATCCAACCAATATTTACCTTGAATATAGCTTTCAGGTTTCTGGTTTAGGATTTCTGTTGTATGTTCATGGAAACTTCTTTTTAAATATTCATATTCACTATCCTCTTTAGCTCTCAGCTTTCTTCTCAGTCTGTTTTGATAGATATACTATCAACTGAATCATGTAATAGATGTCTGCATTTTATAGTTTATATATCCCAAGATTTAATTTGGTTTCACTATTAGATTTTGGCTGTTGAGCAACATTTAGTTGTTAATAGACTTCTAACCATATATTGATCTATATAAATCATGGCTTTTAACATTATTCCCTTTGATTACTGACTTTTCCTTGTTTAATGAAACTTTTAGGAATTAGCATTAAGTTCTTTTAATTTGTGTTGTGGAATTTATTTTTTATCTAGCTAGACTGGATAAAATGTTGTGATTGATTTACTCTCTACAGAAAAAAAAACAACTTCTGAAAGCATTATTCTTAATCAAACTATAAAATTAATTATTCTGGCCATTAATACAAATTAATTAAACAATTATGTAAACTGACTATTATTTAATTTAATTTTTATCTAAAATTTGAAATTAATCATTACTCAATAAACAATTATTTATTGGAATGAATCAGTATCAGATTCATCATATGTTCCAATTCTGTCAATTACATACTAGTTAGTCCTTAAGGCTACAATGATTTAAATTTTGAATTCTTGTCGATGAACTGCTTTTCACAAAATTTAGTATTTCCATGTTTGTTCTATACTTTTCTGATTGAGTTTATTTTTCACTGATCAAATTTACATCTTTCCAAATCATTTGAATCTCTTATGAAATTAAATGTATTTCTCTCTTAAATTGAAACCCTAACCAAAACTTTTTCTGTTTTAATTTGAATCCATTTCATTTCATTAGTAATCCTTAGAAATAATTAAGAATTAATGTTCAGTGAAATGAATGGCCTTAGTATTATCGTCTACTGTTTTTTTAATGATCAAAATTTATAAAAATTGATAAAAAAATAAAAATAAAAATCTCTTCAGACTTTTTATTTAATAGAAGTTAACCATATAAAACATAAGTTAAGAATTGTGATTCTTTAATAATAGAATAGAGGTTTAAAATAAAATGTTTAGAGCATTGTTTTCCTATTTGTTAAATTTCTAATTGTTTGGAGATATTGCAACTGAAATATATTGAGGTGGTTAGGGGTGGTTTGAAAGTAACAGCTAAGATGGTTTGGATAGTGTTTTAACATCATGAAGTTAAATACATTTAATTTAATGTCAATTTATTTACAGGATTACAAATTATTGAATTTGAGTTACATTTGATTTTCAAGAGGTTCAAATAAACTTGGAAAGAGTAGATTTAATTCTCCTAAAATATTTTCTATTTTTTCACTTTTACATTGAAATCAGATACTTAATTGACTAAATTCTATCTAACATGATTACATCAGGATTAATTAATGTGAAAAGTTAAAATTGTGTTTTTTTTATTTAGTTTTTTATTCTAATGAAAATATACATTAGATGTGTTAATTATTCTATTATTTAAGTTTATTGAAAGTAGGGGGATTCAATTTGGGAAGTGACTTGGATGTTTTTACAGATGTTGGAATGTTGATGATGCAGACCGGAATGGTCAAAGGGGACCTTAACCAGAGTTATATCGATGGTAGGGAGCAACGTATAACTGCCATTCGCAAAATGCCTGCCATGCGTGTCCGTTTTGTCCTGTTTGTAGAGTGAGCCCTCTAGCTTGTGCCATATGTATGAAGTCGGCTTTGCCATTTCAGTTCCATGTAGTTTACTTATGTAACTTAATCATGATATCTTTGAAGATCTCGTAATTATTTTCTTTTTTTTAAAATCACCTATCTTTTGTGGTCCCCTTTATATTACCCATATGTATTATTTTATAATTATTATTAATATGTTATGTATTTTATTTTTTGGAAAAATATTAATAAGTACAAGAATCACTCGGACAAGTACAAGTTGTTAATAAATAAGTATTTATTTCTTGTTAGTGAAACAATATCTAAAATTGAAGAATAATTTGGTAATTTATAGTTATTGTAAGTTTTGTATTTACTAAACAATTGCTTTTATTTAATTAATCAATTAAAATTTACCAAGCTGTTGTCAAATTCTTATATTTTTAAACCGCTTGTTTTTTATTTATTTTTTAAAGCAGTGCATAAAAGATCATTTTGAAATTTATTATTTAACTTTTTAATTGTCTGGTAGAATATATTTTGGAAATTAAGAAAATACATTTTTATTGTATTTTATTTTATCGCTATTGACATATTTTGAATTTGATCTTTATTTTGTTTTATAACTTTTCTGACTTTATATTATTTAATAAAAAATAATTTAATTAAAATATTAGCAGCAAATTTTTAAAATAAAATTGTTTAATGTATTTATGATTACATTTGATATTTTTCTAATGAACAATACCAAAAGATTCGTTTTTGCAATTCTTCAAATTTATCGTCTAGTGGTAATAATTTATTTGTTTAACCTCTCTTGATTTCTCAAGTCTTAAGCTCTTATTAGTTTTTCTATCTTGATAATTTTGTTTCATCAATATAAAAAACAGAATAGAAACTAAAAGCTCAGAAGTGTGCATCAGCTCCAGCTGGTGTTTCATTCATCTTTTGAATTTAAAAATAAAATAAAATGAATAAATGAATCTTCATAAAAACTTTGGACATCAGTATTTCTTTTTCTTTGTTTTTAGAGATTCTTTTGTTTTATTTGAATATTTTATTTAAGTAACATTTTTAACCACTTGTATGTTTCTTATTGAGCAATTAGACGACTTCTAGTGTATTTATATAAGTAACCTGAGATCATTATTAGTCTATGACAACATTGTACAAATTAAAAAAAAAAAAAGACTCGGATGCTTGCTACTTCTTTAAATTTGATTTAAAAAAAAAAAAAGTATTTAATAGCAATGTAGTTTAAATTTGTAGAATAATTTCATTTGTTTTTATTTATTTGTTTAGATTTTTTTTTTAGTTTTATCTTTTTGTTTAGGTGTTTATTGTATTTTTATTGTAATGTGATTCATGGAAATTCAATAAGGATATGGCCAGTTACATGGCAAAGCTGACTTCTTTAAGTTGTCTATATGCTCGGGTTTTTATTATAGGTAAAGAATGAAAATTGAAATTATTCTAGTTTGGTGCAATAATTTATTGCATGTAGTTAAGGGAGTCTAAATAATGTTCCTTCTTGTTACTAACTGTCCATCGTTGCAGTTTGAATTGTTATATGTCTGCGTGGATCATTTAAAAAAAAAATTTAAATAATAATTTTTTTAATATTAAATTTTGTTTTAATCTTATTTGGAAATAATTTAACTTTTTATTTAAAACCTTTTAACTTTAGACTTATGATATAAAACAGTGGATTAAGAAATCACATTTGAATCAAATGACTTTTGTCATGGCAGTATGTTGCGATTATTCAACATGCTATTATATATAATTGTGTTTTCAAAACCTGCTACTTTAATAAAGCTTTTGCATTTTCGCATGTTGGATTCTTTTACTTCGCTTATATAATTACTAAGCTTATATTTTATAACAAATAATAATTCTTTTTAGTGTTGCTGTAGCTTACGATTTTTATTAATATTTTTCTAACCATGGCAACTAAATATTTTTAACATTTGCAGATGCTTTCAAGTCTCAGGTCTTGCCTTTGGTCATTTTCATTTAGTTATTACTTACTTATATTATTATATGTAGTTTTGAATAATTCAGTTCTGTTAAGTAAATGTTTCTTATTTTTATTTGAAAATGTATAACCAGTTTCTGGTAGTACATGATCATTATAATAAAATAAGGTTTTGATCAAGGTATAATTTTTTTTTTATTAATTTAGATAATTTTCTTATTACCGGAAATGGCCTATATTTTCAATTGTATAAAATATTTTGAAAATTTTCTATGAATGACTTTTATGCTTTTTATGAATGGCATTGCTACAGTAACGAAGGCTTTTTTCCTTTTTATTACTATTGATCATTAACAATTGAAAAGAACAGAAATGAAAATTGAACACACACATTTAATGAAAAGTGTGATGGAGAAAGCCTAACAACTTTTACTTATGTAATATTGAGCCTATAAAATGACTCTAGCATCTGGCTCGGGACTAACATTGTTGTGTGTGTGTGTTGAAGTGGCTACCTTCAGGAAGGGAGTGAGGGCAGTTCAGATGGTCGGCAGGGCAAGTAAGGATCAAATGCTAATTATAACCCCTACATTCAAGTTTTCATTGTGCCACATTAGTACCATGTTATTCCAAAGTTCTGAAATACTATATTGATATAGTGGTCTCATTTAAACTTGATAAAAACTAGCTTATTTTCAACAGTTTTAATTTTACATTGGTTTTTTTTTTTTCTCTCTTCTAAGGACTGTCTATAAGATTCACACAATTTATCAATCTTTGGAATTTCATGGTGGTGGAAATCAAATAATTATTAATTTTAATTTATATTTATCAACTGTATCAATTGTTATAAAGTAAATAAGTGCTAAATCTATCAAAGTCTCACTTCATAAATTGATTTAATTTAACTCAATTTTCTCAATTTGATTAAATTTAATTTCACTCTAATTACTAAAAATTTGTTTCCTCTTTTTTTTTTTTTTACTCATTTCTTCAGTTAAATTGAATCTTAAAACAAAGATAAATAAATAAAAAAAAAAAATATTATATTCTTCTTTTCCTTTCCTTTTAGTCATAAATTGAATCCAAATAACGCATGTTTTTTTTTTTTGTTTTTTTTTCAAATTTACCCAATTAATACATACAATAATTGAAATCTCTGATTTAAAATATATATATATATATATATATATATATATATATATAGTATAGATGCGTATATATTCAGATAAATATATATACCCAGCATTTTGGAGTCTACTTGAACTTATTCCATCCATTAAATCAAATATAGCCTCTGCCAAATCAATTGTAATAATGTCAAAACTATAAATGTATTTATTTCCATATAGATTGAAATTGCTGGAACACAATGTGATCATAACCGAAAATCCCAGTGTATAATCCTGCCTGATCTCTTTGAGCAGCCCTGCCTAATAGTAGTGGAATTTTATGCTCCTTTTTCTTGAGGAGCCATTTAGAGACTATGGTGTTGGAGAATGATGCTGTTTCAGTATTATTCCACTCATGGACTCAGATGCCATTTTAGCCCATTAACTTGTCTGATTTCCAGGTGTTTAATTTCATCTCGCATATCAATCTTAACCACATTCAGATCCAGTTAGTCTGATTCATTCTCTTATTGGCAGAAGAATGCACAGATGCTTCTTCTGATGATGAGCATATTAATGTATGTGCCATAAATTTATATATCATCGGTGCAATGTCAAAGTGGTGTATCTGCAAATTTTGCTGTTATGTTACATTTTAACGTGTGGTTTTCTATTCCCTTTTGCAATGCCAAAAATACTTAACTGAATATGTGACATCATTAATTAAGGATACAAAATACAACAAATTTGTTTAATAAATATGTAAATGAAAGAGAATATTTTTATGCGACTTCCTTTCATTCAGCCTCAGCTTGAACATTCTTCCCTTGGCTTTGGTAATGATAATTTCTTTCATCTCAATTTTAACTGAATCCATTTAAATTTGAACTATTTTCATTTCTTTTGTTACCCTTACAAATAATTCAATAATTCAACGTGCACTAAAATGGGTGAAGTTGCCTTGGTATAAGATTATTTCACAGGATAAAACAATTATAGTAGATGTGTGCTTTTCAAAATTTGTATTTAGCACAAAATAATAATAGTTTTCTTTAAATATACTTCAAATTAAATAAACTACTTTAATAATAGTAAGTTATTATTAATAATAGAATAATAAAAATAATAAATCTGTAAATAATGGAACAAAGCCTTCAAATAAATTTTTTGGGGGTATTTAATTTTTATATTTTCTAATTATTTGCAGATGTTAAAAATGAAATGGAAATGAATTGATGTAAATAGGATTCAAATTGAGATTGGAAGAATTATCGATGTTTGGAAAAGAGTTGCAAGTGGTTTAAAAGGGGCTATATTTGATTTTGATTTAATACAAATAGACTTTGACATGCTTAGCACACTTCTTATGTTGTGACTTTGATCAAATATGCACTTCTTTTTCAGTTGATATTGATTTTTTTTTTTTTATAGTGACTGTACTTAAATTGTCATTAATTTAATCCTTCATATCAATGTTGTGTTAATGTTATAAACATAATTCAATGTGTTAGCTTGTTCGGCATGTTTTGAAATTCTAAAAAATATTGTTAAACATTATGTTTAGGACATGAATAAAATAATTAGAAGTAAATGCTGAATGAAAAGTCCATTATAGATTATATTCAATATTTTTTTAACTAATTGATAGTGCTGTTTGTAGAATTAGTTTTGGTGTTTAGAAGTGGCTCATTTTAGAAGTAAACAAAAAAAAAAAAAGTTGAGAGGGGTGTAACAGTTACTTTTTTGTTTCAACAATTTTTTTTTTCTTTTGTCTGTCTAATTAGGCGAGGAGATTACATACTCAAGTAAGTTAGGTTGATAAAAATATGGCCTCATTGTTAAATCCTGCAGAAGTTAGCTCTTTCTCATAAGGAAAATAATGTCATTTGAAATACAAAATCTAAAATGCTTGTGTTTATTTCAATCTGTAGATTTTATTGCACATGTTATCTAGACATAATGCACCTTATGCACAGCTTATTTAGCCAAGCATGGAGCATTTTCTAAATATATTCTATGTAGATTTCAGTAGTTGAAAATCAAGTATAATATTTTATCAATTTACTATTGTGGATATTTTAGATATCTTTAGAGGTTCGTGCATTTCTTTAATTTAAACAGTATTTTTTTGTCTTAAATAATTATAACTATGATGAATCTATTATCAACACTTTGAAAATAAATTTGCCAACAGTTCTAAATCTATTATTCTTTCACAAATAATATTTGTGTTAGATCAAATTTTAGATAAGTTTATCAGAATTTTATTCAGAACTGGGTGGTAAAGTAGGTATCTGGACTCTTTTTATTGCTTAACTAAGATCTTATGAATTAAAAAAAATTTAGGGCAAATATTTTTTAGTTTGTGGTTAAAGTCTGTAAATTTTCTATTATTATTAGCAAATGAATTTTAAAGCTTATTGCTGTTTCATATCATAGATTTTTTTAAAGAGAAATTAATGTAGTATGTATAGAATCAGACATTTAAAATTATATTTATATTTTTAATTTGAAATGTTTATTGCGGGTTGTCTCTCTTGCAGATGATCATCATCTTGCCCCTTCATTTACAACACCAGAACTTCCTAAGAAAGTCCACATCAGAGGTAGCTGATTAAGTTTTGTTGTTCAAATTATTTGTTTTAACTTTTTGTTCACCTGCTTATGTGTTGTATTTGAAAATTTTAGTTTTGATGTTATACCTATCTACTTGAAATTGTGCTCTATTGCTTTACCCTAGTACCTACTAATATGAAAAATTAGTAGTATTCATTACTACTTATTACATTATAGTAAAAGCTGAGGAATGTTTCTGTGTTCCTCAGTATTCATTCCTTTCATATTGTTATGATTATGCACTAGTCTCTCATGTATGATTGGGGGACTATTAAAAAATTACAATAACAACAAAAATTATGAAGTGAAATCTGCTGACTTAATTAATAAGACTTTATTTCTATCATTAAAAAAAAAATTGGTAAGAAATACTGTAAGCACAGAGTTCAAATGAAAATTAGAAGTAACATGCAATAAATCAATATAAACAAATAAACTATAAAATTTAGTTTTAAGAAACTTAAGATTGGGATTGAAGGGAAAGCTTTGAACTATCAAATAAATAATTGTTTGTTAAGAATTTTGTATAGGTTATACTTGTTGGGGTTATAAATATAATGAAATATCAAAGCCAAGTTTGGCATAAACAAGTTTATTCATTTATAATGATAAACAGTGCATCTAGCATCATTAGGTGGCCATTACATACAACAGAACAAAGAACAGAGTACAGCAAAGATGGAGGGGGATACAATGCCATCTTGATATTATGATCTTTACAAACTAGTTTATATACAAGGCATATACATTTGATTTATTTCCAACACTCTCCCATAAATCTAATTTATGCTGGCAACATTTATTTACAATTTACCAAACCAATCTACTTTATACATTTTTCATGTTGCAGTTTATTTAAGGTTTTTGTAAGGAAGTCCGCTGTCAGATCTTCACTGGGAACATAGCTGACAGCAATGTTATTATTTGATTGAGCCAAGTACAGCTCATGATCTGTTTTTTTTTTTGGGATCTTTCTTCATTGCGATCTTCTGAGTACTGGAGTATCTTCATCACTCTCAGGAGCCTCAAATCCAAAAAACCGTTCGTCATCTGATTCATGCACTAATTCCAAGTTATTTTGATTTTCAAGTTGTGCTTCAACAACCTCTTCATCATCCTCCTCCAGGATCGAATTTCCAATTATTATTGTAGGAATTTCAGAAGTCTCTTCTTTAGACGAGTCTTCATTTGATAATGTACCAAAGGGTTTATTATTTATACCTCTAATGCTTTCAAGAAATTTGACATCCCTTAAAATAATAACACGTCTCGGGTTCTTCGGGTTGATAAGTCTGTAAGCCTTAGAATGGTCACTGTAACCAACAAAGATGCATTCTTCGCTTTTTGCATCTAGTTTACCCCTATTTGCACTAGTGATTAATCTCATGGCTTTACATCCAAAGACTTTTAAATATCTCAGATTTACTTTTCTACCTGTCCAAGCTTCTTCTGGAGTCATTCCTTGAAGAGCTTTTGTAGGGCTTCTATTCTTCAGATGCACAGCAGTATTAACAGCTTCGCCCCAATATTTTCTATCTAAACTGGAATCCTCCAACATGGTTCTTGCTCTCTCAATAATGGACCTGTTGACTTTTTCAGAAGTTCCATTTTGACTTGGGGTATGTGGTGTTGATCGTTGGTGAATAATTCCATTTTCTTTTAGAAATTTATTGAATCTAAAATTTATATATTCCCCTCCATTGTCACTTCTAAATATCTTAATTTTTTCACTTACTTGATTTTCAACTAATTACTTGAACTCCTTGAATTTATTAAAGGCTTCATATTTGTTTTTCATTAGTTAACAAAATGTTTTTCTTGTAAAATCATCAGTGAACGTGATAAGTGAACCCCAACTAGAAACAGATGTGGGTCCAAAAATATCTGAATGAATAAGTTCAAGTTTTCTTGTAGAGCTGACACCCTTAAATTTTCCAAATGATTCTCTACATTGTTTTCCCTTAATACACGCGATACAGTCACTATCTTTGTTGTCACTAAAGTTTATACCTACTGATAATTTCTTCTGCAAAATTGACATATATTTTTTATTAAGGTGGCCTAATCTCCGATGCCATAACTCTCTGGGTAATTTTTCAGTATGTTTAGTTTTATTTGCTAAGTTTACCTTCTCAACATTTTGATCTAGTTTGTAAATACCATCAACATTGCTTCCAGTGACTAAGATGTCACCTTTCACCTCACAATCCTGACAGACTATATACTTTTCAGCATCAAACAATACTTTGAAGCCCTTTTCAGCAATCTTGCTGACTGAAATTAAATTAGCAGATAAATTCGGCACATAAAGAACATTAGAAATGGTCACCTCACTGCTTAATTCAATATTGCCCACGCCTTTTGATGTTAATTTATAGTTATTAGCAACAGAGATTTCTTGACTGCTTTCCTTGATGTCCTTTAGCCATGATTTATTCCTGGACATATGAGATGTACCTCCAGAATCAATAATCCAGTCTTTAGTATCACTTGGAGCAGTGGATAAGGCAGCAAACAATGTAGTGTTTCTGATATGTTCGTTTTTATTCCATTTTTTCTTATTTCTACACTCATTACTTTTATGACCTCTTTTGCTACAATTTCTGCACACTACTTTTTCTGTGCATTCATTTGCCTTATGTCCTTTTTTATTGCAATTGAAACAGGTAATAGTACTTACTTTATTCTTGTTGTTTGATGTTAGTGCAGATTCTTCAGCAGAGGTATTTTTCGACACTTTCTGTATTAACATCGATCTAATACGGTCAGATGTTGTTTTGGCACCTGTACTTTCTAAACCCATAATCATAGGTTCATAATCCTCTGTGAGACCGTTGAGCATCAGTACTCCTATAAATTCATCATCTAAACCAGCATCTATTGCAGCTAGTTTTGGGGATATCGAGATAATTTCATTTATATACTCTTCCTTACAACTGAAATTCACCAATTGGATCTTGAATAATTGCCTGAGCAAAGATAATCTCCTAGTGAGCCCTTTATCTTCATAGGTTCCTTTTAGTTTATCCCATACTTCCTTGGCTGATTTGCATGGTTGTACCATGGGGAACAATGACTCATCTATCAAGAGACAAATTTTTGATTTTGCCTTGGAGTCCTTTTTTCTGTCCTCTTCTGTTCCCATAACAACTTCCCATAAATGTTCGGCCGTTAAAAGCATTTCGATACTAAATTTCCAATTATTGTAATTTTCTCGTCCGGTTAACCTCTTAATTCCTGGTCAAATTATGGAGTTCTCCATTTTTCTATATTCTTAATAAGAATTCTCACGAAAAAACACACACAAAAAAAAACGGTTAACAAAGAAGATCGTAACTCACAATTCACTAAACTCAAAACAAACTGTTTTTAGAAAAAACACTAACTTTGCCATTCAAACTGACTATGATTTTCATTTACTGGGCCCATAACCATTGTTGGGGTTATAAATATAATGAAATATCAAAGCCAAATTTGGCATAAACAAGTTTATTCATTTATAATGCTAAACAGTGCATCTAGCATCATCAGGCGGCCATTACATACAACAGAACAAAGAACAGAGTACAGCAAAGATGGAGGGGGATACAATGCCATCTCGATCTTATGATCTTTACAAACAAGTTTATATACAAGGCATATAAATTTGATTTATTTCCAACAATTCTCCCATTCATAATCTTTCCACAAATAACCATTTCTTTGGTCTCTGGTCAGTGGATAAATTATTATATAATAATATTAATATAAATATAATAATAAGTGCTAAATAAAAGTACATATTTTTCTTTGTGAACGAGTTTTGTTAAGTTTATTAAAAAAATGACCTAAATTGATTGTGATAAATTATTTTGGAAAATTAATCTGGAAATTATTACAATAAAAGTTTATGAAAGCCAAAATAATCTCTATTGATTTCTTAATTCAGCATCTCTTTGCACTTGATCTAGGACTGGAGGGATGGGTTTTCCTACAGTTTACTAACCTATCAATACTAGCCAGAGTTGGAAGGTCGAGACTTATTCTATCGTCGGTAGCAAAATAAATATTAACTCTCATGGGTCTGCATTGACCTACCAACATCCTCCAAATCTGTTTTGAGCATGCTGGAGGTTCACTTCATTATGTGCAGTTTTATTTATTATTAATCATTAAAACTGTTTCACTGTTTTATAATTCAGTGTTGATCTGTTTTTTTCCTTTAAGTACTTCTTTTTCTTACAGTAGGCCACAGTGTCTTTTTCTTATCTCTGTTTCGATGTTTATTTAGTTTGATAAGAAAATTGCATACTTTGAACTTATATATGTTAGTTAAAATGTCAATAGCAAGCCATTAACCTTTTCCCATTCCTGTTTTATGTTTTGGTATCATTGTATTTCCTGTGTTAACGTATTATTTTCCTTTGTAACTAAGTTTTTACATATAATATGCCTGTAGAACTTAATTTTTTATATTTATGCAGTTATAAATACAAACATTTTTTTTCTTTTATTAAACTTGATTATTTTACTAATATTGAAATGAAAGAAAGATATAATAATTAGTTAATTTATCATTATTATTTTATTTCTAAATTTCTTTTAGTTTTGGGCTTTTGAAGTGGATGAGTGGCCATGTTTTTGCAAATATTACCTTTTGATTGCAACAATATCTTCATATTAACAAAATAATAAAATTGCATGATATATGAATAATCTTTATTATTTATTTATTTTATTTGTTTGCATGTTATTAATAATGACATCCCCTATATCATTTATACCTCTCAGATCTTCTCAGTCATCTTGTTACTTACATAGTTTTTTGCTAATTATTCTTTCCATTTTATTTAGTAAATGTTAATTTCTCTAATTTTTTTTCCTAGCTTAATTTCTAAGTGACGACTTTATTACATCATTTATGCTAAGTTTTTGGTATGTCAGTAGAATCAAAGTTCAAGGATTTAATTTTGAAGTTTGAATTTAACTAAATTAAAATTTATCCCTTAGCATTTTTTATTGTTTGTGAAAAAATGAGTGAAAGTAATGGTAGATGTGCTTAATCAGTTCATCTTCAAAATTTTTATTTTTATTTTAACAGAAATGCCAGCTGTTAATGACAAAACAATTTTTCTCAGTTGGTATGGATGATCAGTTTCGATCATATTATTTAATGATTTATTTGTAGGTACTAAATTATATTAAAATAGATTCATAGTTTACATTCCTTTTTAGGGCGTTGGCCTGCCAATTGGTTTCTGTCAAGTTGGCTTGGTTTTAATCAGCTATACTCTTATCCTCCACACATTGATTTTTGTGATCCGACTGCCACTTTTATATTCAAATAGTTATTCAATTGACTGTCGTGTTTTTAAAATTTGTGATTAAAGATATTGCAATTCATGAAAATTTCTTGAAAAAAACTTTTCTAAGACTACTGGATCATAGGTAAATTATCATGCTCATCTTTTGTAGATAACCATTTTAAACGTTTTCTGACACTTTAAGTATTTACTTGTTGAATATTCAGTAGTATGGTATATAAATTCTTTTATTTTTATCACTAATGCAACCAACACTGCAATTAAATTAATTAATTTTTGTAATTCATAATATTCTACATGCACTCCTCAAGGCAGATCAAGGGCTGCCTCCTGTAGGTATTGTGTTCATGTTTTTTTTTGTTTTGTTTTTTCTACAGATTCCTTAAATTTCAGAGACAATTACACATCACAAGCATGATGATTCCATGGTCTATAGCATTCACAAAATGAAACAAAATACTTTGCATCTATATATTTTGAATTTTAGTTATTATGATTCTAGGTATTGATGAATCCTTTTAATCCTAATTTAGATAATTTGCAATTTACTATGAGCTTAAGAAAATTCTCAATTTTTTTTTTTCATACTTACTGATATATAAATGTTATGCACTTATAGGTGACATCGGTCGCGATAGGGAAGACTCAGGTAAGAAAAACGTAAATATGTAGACAAATTAAATTATGCTTGTAAGTTTCTAATCATATTTGTGTTTTAAGTTGGTAATAGGAATCTGCGAAATTCTACTCCTGTTATGAATTCAACCAAGCAAGTCAACAAAGTGAAACCAACTGTAAATAGAGTATTGAATGAATCTAATGCCAATCAAAATTATAACAGGTAACTAATTTCAAATAGGTGATCTGATTAAAAATAAGCTTAATTTTATCGTATTTCTAAATCTTATTTTTTTAAATATTATAAATGCTGCTAATGTATGCTATTTTTTGCTCAATATATGCATAATGTTAAGTATGAAAATATTAAATGTTTGCTAGAGTTTGGCCTCAGACATAAATGCCCATAATAATTCGTTCTTTCCAACTTACAATAAGCAAAAGCAATAAGCGCTTGTTGCTATTTCGCTTTAGCTAAGTAAAAGTAAACAAAAACAATTTATTGCTGCCTTATGAAGTTCTTTTAAACATCTTAGATTTGTGTTAAAAATTTGCAACTATCTTTGAAAAATTAAAATAAGGACCATAATCACTGCTAGATAACGATTATCTCGATTTCGATTAACTATGTTTCAAATTAATTCGACTTGTTTTTTTGGAGAAAGAAAATTTACATTCATTTTAATTATATTAGTTTTCATTCGATTATTTTAATTCAAAAGGTCCTGAACACCATTTTTATGAAAAATGAGATTTATCTGGAATACTGGCTCCTGTACGATAACTACATTGAAAAATACAAATTTATGTTGGTTTTGAGGTAATCCGTATTTTGAATCTTAATAAAAAAATTACCATTACATTTTTATATTTTCATATGTGAAGTGTAAATGGTTAACCTAAAAAAAATCACATGATGAAAAATTTTCCCAGTTAAATTATTTTCTTGAGGATTGCCATTATATTTTTTGATGTGATTTATATGAAAAAAACATTATTTTATATTACTGAGTGTTTGATTTTTTTTTTTTAATTGATCTAAAAGTTCATGACATTTTTTATTGACCGCTATTCAATTATCAAACAATTTCCGATATATTAAAATCTAATTCTGAATCGCTTGACTAATAGTATAGAAAATTAGTAGATATCCTCACCCTAATTATAAAACCTCTTAACTCCACTGTTATTTATATTGAGTTTGAGGTTTTGTAATTAGGGTGATTTTACAAAATACATAGTCTACTTAGGTAACCAGACATTCCCCATTAGGTGGGGCTGTCCCACATTTGGGTCCTCCCAAATTTTGTTACACATCGAAAACTGTCCCACATTGGACAAAATTTAATGTTTATTAATTATTTGCATTTAAAAAAAATCAATATACAATATATATATTTGATAAGAAAAAACATTGTTAAACATCTGGTCACTTTAATTCTACTACATGTATCAATAATATCGTGTAGTGATTTTGCAGTTGAAATCTCTTAAGTATGTTTTATTCTTGTCTAGTTTTCATTTTGTGACCTATAAAATCATCAAAAATGTCGAATTTATCAAGTGTCAATATATTTGTCCAGATAATTGTTTTATTTTTTCTGTTATTGCTGAATTAGTATTTTATTGAACAATTAATCAATTGAATTTTCAAAAAATATTTTAAACTGTCATGCTATCATAAAAACACAGATACCAGATGCAATCAACCCTGTATATTTTAATTAAAATTACCAAGTGTCATTTGATATTATTGAAATGGATTTTCCTTTTTATTGATTACAAATTATGGACTTAGAAAGTAAAAAAAAACAATGCTAATGATGTGATCCATCAGCCTATCCTCATTAAGTTATAGAAGTTAAAGACAGATAATTCTTATTGATTCATTTAACAATGCTAGTTATAAATGCAGTACAGCATCTATAATCTGGCTGTTCTTTAATTTGGCATGCCCAGTGTCTGGTGTTCTGACAGTACTGGCGGGTCAGATATTTTCATATCTCCACATGTTTGCAAGATCAGGAGACCGAACTTTACTATACTATAGACAATTAGTGTGTTGAAGTTTTCTGTCGGTGACTGTATTTAACCTTTCACGAGTAAATGTTCTGTGCAGTAGATGTATAGTACAATGCATGCTTTGGAATACTGTCAGCTGAGGTCTCAGCACAAATAATAAATAATACAATAACATAATAAATAAATAAATATTGATAACAATTGTTTAGATTTAAAAATAAATCTTTATCTCCAAATTATAATAATAATGATACTAACAATAATAATAAAACAAAATAAATAAATCTGCCTAATAAAACTAAATAAAAAAGTGATAGTTAACTTATCATACAAAAGAAAATAAATATATTTCCCACAAAGTTAAATAGAAACCATACATCATAAACTACTGAGTAAATTGTCTCAAAACTTGATCTCGAAGTGACCAAGCGCTAATAGATAGACTGTCAAGAAATGTAATGAATCTAACAAAGGCCAAAAATCAACTTTGCTTTTCATCCAAGGCCTTTGACTTAAAAGCAACAATTCAACTTTTAATTTAGAAATCTGCCTAAGATGATTCAAAAATAGTCCTTCTGAACTGTCCTCCATTAGACTGCATATTCCAAAGTCATGGTTAAGATGGGCATTTAATGAAAACCAAGTGATGCAGTGGAAGATCTCAAAAACTCCTCCTGAGCAGCTGAAGAGATTTTAAACAATAAGATATCAAGTTCCTCCTTCCATACCAAAGTTGTATATAAATATTTACATGTGGAGTTTGGATTAATGATCATAGAAAATGTCTTATGTGCTTGTCATTGCAATATATAATTGGTTCTAAAAAGCAAAGATACATTAAATATTCAATCATTTCCGGCAGCTTTTAGAAGAAAAATAATGTTAGGGATTTTACTCTGTTTTGGATAAATAGGTTTTTTTGTAAGAATTTATAGCCTTGAAATATGTTCGTTTGTTTGTATGAATAAAAAGTATTGAATTCAAACATTTAAATAGTCCACAGTGCAGTTTGATCATTTAACTTAATAGCCAGTTATATGTATACATATACATATAAATGGCTATTAAGTTGAATGATCAAACTGAAAAAAAAATGTGTGTGTGTGTGTGTATATATATATATATATATATATATATATATATATATATATATATATATATATATATATATATATACATTTTTTTTTTCAAATTTGTAAATTATTTTAACCATAACAAAATGTGAAAGAAAATTGAACTGAAAATTTTTTGTTATAGCACTTATTTTAATAATCTATATTTATGCAGCAGCATCATAACCTTAAAAAGTATTAATTTTAAGTCATTCACTTTCTATAACTTTAATTGTAGAAATGATACATTGGCAGCTCAAAAACTCATTAACTAGAGATTTTTGTCATTCCAGTCAAACTCTTTTTATGAAACTATTTTATCTTTATAATTTCCTTTATGTATATTTACTCTCTTTGATAGATAGTAATTGTGGCCAATTCTAGAACTGTCATGGTAAGAGTGTACACTTTTTCTCCATCAATGGTGAGCATGTTATTCTAGAAATTTAGCTTATATTTTGGCATTATTAATGATTGTTGAAATTATTCATGCCTTTTTGATATCACAGATATTGTCTCTTACTCGCTCAAGATACAAAAGAACCCTCAACAGGTCTCTGGCCAATGTGATCGGTGATAGGCCAAGTATGGGCTCTTTCTGAATGGGGTCAAACAGTATTGTTACTTCTTACCATTGCCCAGAGAAAACATATAATGCAAGACAGGGAAAGCCTTGACAGTCCTAGAATTGTCTAAAAATAACTATTACCCAATTATTATAACTCAATTCCATAATCATTTGAAAATAAAATATTAATCATCATAAAGGCCTATTTATAATAAAAGAGGGAAGCATGAGGTGAGACAAACAGGTCCTTTCTAGAATTTTATTCATGCTACAAACTGCTATTTATGTTAGCCTTTCTTTCCCTCATAGTTTTAAAATCCACATTCATTTGTTTGGCCAAAGTTTTATTAAATAGATAGGTTTTTATTATGCATTTTTCAAATATGAAATTGATAACTGTAGTTTTCGACAAGGAAGAAAAATAAAAGAAGATATGATAGGCTATTCATCCAGAATTAACCAAAAAAAAATCAAAGGGAAATTTGCCTTGCCACCCTCTTGAATGGTTAAATAGGTATAATATTTTTTAATAAAATGAAATTTGTAAACACTTAAAAGATTTCCTTTGAATTACATTTTGGAAAAACCACTTGGTTTAGAATAGAATTTTGGTTCATGAAACTTTCTTACAATAATTCACTTTATCTGTAATTTCCAATGGAATTAATTTCAAAGATTTGGTATCTGAGTAAAAATAACTAAAACCTTTCATTGCAATTTCTAATGATTTCTAATTTTTAATTGCAATGACTAATGAGGCTTTTAGAGTGATGAGGTTATTGCATCTGATTAGCCATTGCTGGGACATGGACTTTCTAATAAAATATCAATAACAATAACCATTTAAAAATAATTAATAAAGTTTTATTGGCAATAACTCTTTCTTATCTTAAAATAAAGATAATAGGTGAGATGTGGGTGTTGCCTTGCTGTCTTTCCCTTCTGGGTACAATTTTCCATGTTCAAGGTTGCATCTTTTTTCCCGAACTAACATAATCATTGAATCAATTGATACAATTTTTCTTATTCTCTAATTAAAATTAAATGCTATTAGTATAGCAAGTTTATTTCCTTTGTAATAAACTATAAATTTGCTTACGATTAATCCAGTTATTTGAAATTATTTACCTTTCAATATCATATAGTTCTGATTGCTATATATGTTTTGTACACCTATATTTATGATGAAAAATTAAAATATGCTAAGTTTCCAACCTACCCAATATTTCTTCTTTTTTTTTATTACTGTGTGACTGATAAACAATATGGATAAATGTTTTACTAACAGCCTTCAAGAGGAAAACATTAACCACAAACACTATCCTGTATGATTTTTATAAGCCCTAGTAGTTAGGGAGTTAAATCCTTCTGAATATCAGTCAGAATGAAAAGAGACACACAAAATAAATGAATAAATAATTAGATCAGTTTCTTCATTGCTGTCACTCCTACATGAGGCTGTAGAGGCCGATTGTGTTGGGAGGAGGGTCCTAATGTGCCCAGTTCAGAGAAGTGTATGTTTGATTTCCATCTGGGCCATTTAAGCTTTCCTGTGAAATGAATCAATACAATCACTCTATTTAAAACTAGTCGGTAACCTCTCTGTGGCTGTCAGGGATTGGAAAAAGTATCAGAAGGCTCACTTCACTTGCATGGATCGTTTCTCCAACCGTAAAAATAACAGTAAAGTCCTACATACAAACATAAGTTAAATTTAATTACAATGAGACTAAAATACTTCTGAAATTTCTTTAGCTTGATATTGTTTGGAAATTCTTTTCAATGAAAAAGTAAAGTTATTAAACTTGAGATTATTTTTCATAAATTTGTCTGAAGATAAGGCTTACTTGATCTAACGGATAGAGGGTTTCTTGAATGGAAATAGGTACAAGATGGGGCTATGTGCTGAAGGAATGCCTTTTGGATGCATTTTCACCACTCGTTGGTTATACAGACTGCCTATGTAAATTTTATATATGCTGTTTGCATAGGCATTGACTCTGGAAATTGTCCATTTTTTTAAATGAATGATTATGCAATTTATTAGTTGTGGTTTGTATTGCAATTTGTTTATTGTAATATTTCAATTGAATAAAATTTAAATAACAGAAAAAAAAGAAAAAGAATTGTACATTTTACTCAACTCTAAAACATCGTGAACATTTTTTTAAAAATTTAATTAATAGAATATTAAATTTGTAACCTATTCTTTACATATTCACTTGAACATAAGTCCATACTATGTTGCTTTTGGGCCCTTTGTTAGTTAAATTTACATCAGTATTTATGTTCTTCATTTAATAATGTGTCTGTTTTTATCATTTCCTTTAGAATAGTTTTGATTTTTAGTTGCTTTCTTTAACTTATGAGCCAAAATGTTTTTTAAAAACTAACAGCAGTTTTATCTGAAACAGAATCAGGATTTTTTTGGGAGGCTTTGTTAGCTTTATGCGAAGATTACTTTTAAATTTGATTACATCCGATAATAAATTAAATTCATGTTATTTACCTGAATTTGATATTAGAAAGCTTAGAAACATTCAGTTTCACAATACACATACAAAGTTAAATTTCTTGCACCTCATAACAGTTTTTTTTTTTTGTTTTTTTTGAGTCAAGAAAGAAGTTCTTGTGCATAAAATTATTTTATTTAAAATAATGTATATGTATATATATATATATATATATATATATATGTATTTTTTTTGTACTTTTCCTTATTGCCTTCCTATTTCCACCATCTTTCTGCCAGCTGTCGAAACTTTATGAAAAACTCCTTGTATTCTGATTTCACTCTCTTAGTTTGAGAAATATCATCCTTTCATTCTACTCTGACCAGAAAAAATTATGGTCAGATTTTTTTGAATTTTAAGACTTGTGCTATTTTAAGACTAGACATTGATGCTTTTTGGTCAAAATTCTTAACCAATTTTTTTTTTGGCCAGATGTGGACTGTGTTTATGGGGATTGTCTTGTTGAAAAATAGTTTTGTTTCTATTGATTCAATGATAGTATTTAGCATTTAAAATTTGATTGGCTATATTGAGATGTTGAGTATAAAGTTCCGAATCAGTAGGATTACCATCTGGAACATGTTTTAACTGCACGCCACTTCTTAATTTCACCTAATGCAATGCGTAACCTTTTTGAAACAACCATAGCCATTGAAGCGTTTAAAGCAAAGCACTGCTATGTACAACACCCCTCTAGTTCCCATTATAAATATTTATTTGGCTGCTACCTTTGCACTTGTCCTTTTTTCCCCAAAAATTATGCCTTAAAATAATGTGATTAAAAAAAAAAAATGCAAAAACGATTCTAGTGCATAATTAAATGAAGGACTTCATGATTTATACAATGATTTTAATTACATATAGAAAATATACAACTAAATTTAAAATATAATTTTAGGTATAACTATTTTATGTATAAATAATATTGGTTTTAAGCAAATAGAACATAGGATACCAAACTTTTTTTGGAGTAGCTTATTTTTCAATGATAGTATTTCCTTTGAGTGAACTATACTGTATTTTACTATATCTTGAAAAAAGTAATGCTTTTTGATAATTATTACTTCCTTGTATGAAGTAAAGGAAGTATTGTATTCGTGAAAATTTTGGTTTTCAGATTTCAACGGAAATATCCTTTTTGTCCATCTCTGAATCTATTTTGACTAGTTTCGTCGTGACCATTTACGCTCCTCATAACTTTATATCAATTTGAGTCAGTTTACAAAAACTTTTAATGAGTATGAAATTGTATATTGTTTCACATGATCAACCCTTACTGTTAAACATGAATACTACACATAGAAAATGGTATAGCTGAATCTAATTGTCTAACGGCTGAATTGAACAGGTGTTTTCCAATAGGGTTAGAGTATTAAGTATGAACTGTAATTTCAATATAGTCATTACAAACTACGTAGCTTCACCAAATGTATATGTTAAATAAACTTTTAAGGTAATATTATATTATTTACACGAATAAATATTTTTCCCTAATATCGCTTATACTTGGAATTAGGAATTAGAAGATATCTAATGCGAGAGTTCTCGCTCGGGTATACTAGTTATATTAAAATTAAATAGATCATATGTTTCGGTAATAAAGGTTACAAGTGCAATTTTTTTTTCCGCTCCTAGTAAACATTTTTATTACTTGTTTTAAGCATTAAAATTGAGTGTAAAATACTGGTTTGCCTTCCCATTTGTGAGATGAGCAAGTCTGCAGCATTAGAATAAGATATAAGTTAAGTGGGTTTTTCCACTTAAAATTTCGAAACTGTTGATTTTCAATGCTTTATCTAGTGACATTGGCATTCTAATGTTGTAACGGAACACGAAGAAATCTCTTGGAAACTAGTTACCTTCTGAAAGAAAACGACTTATAATAACGGATGAGACCTCCAGAAACAAGAGTATGTGTGTGTCTCAATAGATGGATATCGCGGCGTCGAGTGTCGTTTTTGAGATACTGCAATCTTTGGAAACTAGTAACCAAATTCAGCACCACTTTTTGAGCCACTGATTTATATTATAATTTAATAGGCGTATAAGGAAGTCATGTGTTGTCCACATCAGATATTTTATTAGATAATATAGCTATGTTATTCAGTTGCTCAAGTATCATTTAAAACGTGTAACGTTGACTTGTTAATCATGCTCTAGATTAATAATTGACCTCTTGGATTGCCTTAGTGCCTACTGGTAGGCAGTAATGATTACTTTTGGTGGTTAGCTATGATTAAGAGTTATGACATTGTTGTATATAACCTTTTTTCTACTTCTAAACCAATATTTTAATTTTAGTTACTTTATTTAAGACAAAAAAAAAGTAACATGAACATATAAATAAGAATAATTTTAATAAATAATTTGTATTAAAAAACATATTGAAGTAGAATAATCTTAATGAGAATAAGCCTATTTTCTATTCATGTTATGTTGATGTCTTATTAAAATTTATTTAATAATTTCTTATTCTAAGAACAAATGTATTTGGCCATCATAAAGTGTAGTGATGAAAAAATAAAAATATAGAATAATTTTTTAAGCATTTTCAATTACAACTATAGATTTGAATGTCTGCTTTTATCTTAATTAAAAACAAAATATAATCAAAACAACTGAATAGTGTTTCTTATGATGTGATTATTAGACATATAATTTTTTATTTGATCAATTTAATATTCAATCTCTCTATTACATTAACTAAATCCTTTATGGCAAAAGTTTATTGCTTTTATAAAAATTATTTAAAGTTTATGAACAATCATAATATTGATATAACTAATTATTTTTTTTCATCGAAAACATTAATTTTTATATAATGAGGTCATCACATTTTTAATATCTATTTTATTAATTTTTGTTTGTATTAATAATTAAAAAAGATTGTTGGGGTTGTGATTTATGTATAGGCAATATTTAAATATGCATTAAGTTATAAGCTTTTTCTTTTGATATTATATATATATATATATATATATATATATATATATATATATATATATATATATATATATATATATATATATATATATAATATCTTTTATATTTTGATTGGGTTATACATATATTAAGTCTTTTGACTAGTAGAGTAACTATCGAACCCTTCCAGTATATTTTTTTTAACAGAAATTTACCAAATAAAAATTAAGTATATCATAGTAAGATTCATATGAGTGAGAGGTAGGTGTTATAATGCTTACAAAAATGTAGAGATAGGAATTCCAAGTTTTTATGCAAGGCTAACAAAGGCCAACATTTTAAATTGGATAGAAATCATCTGAGAGCTGCTGTTTAATAGTATGCAATTGTGGCATTTGATGAAGAAAGTTCTCAAATTATTTAATAACTAAAATTACTTATGTGGTGGCCTGAGGGCAATAAAGATTTCCTGCAATGGTTTCAGTTATGTTATTGAATTCCATTACTGTATTCTCTAAAAATATGTTTAGAATATATTAAAATCATAATTATTTATTGTAATAAGTTCTCCCTTTACTTTTTTACTTTTCTTCCTTTACTTTTTTACTTTTCATCCTTTAATTTTTTTTTTAAATATTTTTATTGAATTTTGATCATATTTGTCAATTTCGGATTTTTTCAAAAATGTTTTTCATGAATTTGTATATTTAAACTTCCTATTTTCTCTATCAATCAAATTAAAATGGAACATTAGCCTGAAAAAGCTGTATAAAGTAGTAGCCTGCTAGTTTAGCTATTTTTAGCAAAACATCAGCATTGATTCAGTATGAGCTTTTGAAATGAAAATTGTAATTTTTATATTCTTCTATTGCATTATATACATATTTTTTACAAGTGTATGTACATTTCTTTATTTTTATATTTCTTTTTACGCGGATGCATCTGAAGAAGTTCAAAAACTTATTTAGCTTGTAGGTATAAAAAAAAAAAAAAAAGAATGAACATACATTATTTAGTTTTCAAATAAATTATATCCTTCTTTCACTCACTCATTAGAGCTATTGAGCGGTAAGTAACCCTGCTAAACCCGATGCTGTCGAAGCCTCTAAATTATCTAAGATAGAGGAAGTTTGGTAGTCAATTAAATAAATTGTTTTTGAGTAATCGCTTGATTAATGTATTTTACGGATCGCCAAGTCCGAAAAAGTGGTTTAAAAAAATTGCTATCTATTATCTTTGTCCCCTGTTTCCAATGAATCTACTATTCTCCTAATTTACAAACCATAATGGCGATAATTCCAATAAATCATATCTGATCGTAAGTTTTTTAGGTCTATTTCCTTTGGCATGTAAATGAGCTGTAAAATGGTTGGAAATTTTCAATTGACTCCTCACTAAGGTATTTAAAAAAAAAAACAGCAATTTTTATTTTTTATTTGTTTGTGTGCTATGTCATGAATTCTTTTCCAGAACTTTCAGTTCAAATCGTTTCTCAGGTGCGATTCAATTTGAAAAATTCTTTAAATCGATATAAACTACGGTACTGTTTATGTTTGTATTTTTTTTTTTTAATTAGATAAAATATTCTATGAAGTTTCTTGAAGAATCCAGATCCTTCACCTCACCCTTCCTTCATAAGAATCGTATTTTGATAAGACCATGAAAATATTTTATAATGTATAAATATACTGTCATTAGAAAGGCAATACCTTACAACAGATTAAGTGTTGAACAAATCATTCACGTCAAGTCATAAACCGTCTAAGCATTAGATGGTGGTATTAGATGTTTAAAATTAACTACATTTCTTATTATTGTTTTTGGTTTATTATTTTCAATAATAGTTCTTTGTAATTGACCAAGGAAAAAAAAGTTTAACTCCCCTCAAAATTTGAGGTTTTGCGTTTCAACATTAATAGAATCCAAATATCGAATAAAATCCGCCGTCCGTGGCTTTTCTCCGAGACTACTGAATCGATTTTCTTGAGATTCGGCACCAAAGTCACCCCAGGTTGATCCTCGGAACTCGACATTACCATCCGTCTCTTTTTTTTTAAATGGTGGCCGTTTAGAGATTTTATAAGCCCTTAACTAAGGCTTTAAGGACTACATTAGGGGAAATGTAAGTTTTTTTGGAATCAGCATACCAAGAAATTAAAATTAAAAAATCTATATAGATACTTTTGGTTTATTATTTTCAATAATAGACATTTATAATCGACCAAGGGGGAAAAAAAGTTGAATCCCCCTCAAAATTTGAGGTTTTACGTTTCAAGATACTTAGAATCCAAAAATCGAATAAAAAAAATCCGTCCATAAAAAAAAAAAAATAGTGTAATGAACTTCTTAGACTAATTCTGCGGCGCTACATGTCATCGTGGCCCTTGGCTTCCTGACTTCCTGGCATCTGTCTACTTCATCCTTCCTTGCATTATTTCTGCACTTCCTTTAGCTTCTTGGTCTTTCCTTTTTCTTTTTCCACTGAAGTGCACAATCCAATATTTTCCTCTGTACCATTTTACCCTCTGATTACATGTCCTAACCATCTCAGCCTACTAGCATTGGCACAGCTTCTTAACACTTTCAGTTCAGCACTCTCACGGCGATCGTCTTGGGACATGCTTCAAATGTCTGCTCCATAGGTGCCTACTTTATTTCTTTGCTGAACTTAGTAGATATCTTTTATTAAGCATTCTGCACATGTTTCTTTCCCGAAACACGGCAAATCCTCTTTTGAAAGATAATCTCACTATCTAAACCGTAAACTAAAGCAATACGGAAAGTCCTGTGAATTGACAGACCAGATATTTTTGAAATATTACTCTTTGGAAATAATAAACCATAAAAAATTCATTGTGTAATAATTTGCAGCGTTTTTCATATCAATTAATGCCTTTGATATACCATAACTTTTTTTTTAATTGCAAGATATTTACATCTCAATATTTTCCTCTTCCGTTTATTACAATTAAAAAATTCTCCATTTATCATGTTGTGAACCTTATTCCTTATTATTTATTCTCAGCTATTAAAATAAATTATATCAGAATAGTTTAAATAGGTAGATAGATGATTAAAACTATTCACTCCAGAATCTCTTATTTCTGCAAGCAGAGAATCTTCTGAATATAACAGTAATTTTTCTTATGATTATAATTTATAATTTAAATCTCAGTTAGATTTTCAGTTTAATAACAATTGATGTAGAAAAAGTCATTATTCTGAGTCACCTCATCTATTTTATAAGATTAGTGAAAATAAGGAAGTAGGATAGTACAGTGGGTATAGGGGCATTTATACAATGGTAGTTGACTGGCACCTGTACACTGTCTTGTGTGCACGTGCAGCACTAGCCAGCTACTAGCTCTGTTTAAATTGAGGTGTTTAACTGTCAACTAAAATGTGCTAGTGGACTAGGTCGTCTTCCAACATTCTGGCTGTGCTAGTCAACTAACATGGCTTAAACACACTTTAAGGCTAATGTTACAACTACGTTGGATCCGATCCGACTCGATAGCTCCCGATCTTCGGAAGTAAAACAAACATCGGATATTAGGCTGCGCCTACATTGGAACCGACCCGATCTGATTGCTCCAGATTTAACCCGAATGCTCCTTATGTTCGGACGAAACGATGAAAAACAAACACGAGATCTTATGCATGTTTTGCACTTGAAACCTCCAGATAATGCCTGATGCAATCTGATCCGATATAGACCATTCAAACTTTTTCGTTTTCAGTCTGATATCGGGGCCCGACGCACAGTGGGGACATTAGGAGTGCTAAACTTCAAAACCTTAATTGCTTGATTAAAAATACTTTCTTGATCAATAATTATATAAAGTAACCATGATATAAAATATAAAAATTGATTGTCATTTTGGTGAACTAATACATTTTTTTTGTTTATAGCTTAATAAACAAAATAAAAAATAAAATAAAATAATAAACTTGATGTTTTTTTATTAATAACTTACTGACGTAATAGGTAAATTTTATATTTATTTTTCAATATTATAATAATTTATTATGTGAAAATAAATTAATAAAATATATTTTTAATTAATAATTTAATCAAATAAAAAATTAAATAAAATGATTTTTATTTTTTATTAATACCTTATTGGAATAAAATTTTACATTACTGATTTAATTTAATATTTTGCATTTGTTATCAATATTATTATTTATTATACATACATACATATACACATGTATATATTGCAATGATAAAATTGGTTATGGTTAAAAGTTTATAAAGTGTTATTAAATATTATAATATTTTATAAAAAAAAAATAATTTGTGAACAATTTTATTTTAAAAAATAAATAATTATTAACTTTAAAAGTGTTATTGTGTTAAAAAATCAAATGAACTGTGGAACTAGTGTTTGCTTGAGTGATCAAAAAGTAAAATTTTCATATTTATTAAAAAGATTTTTAGAATAAATTTTTTCTATTAACTTGAGAATATGTTTTATTTAAACGAAAAAGTAAAAAATGTACATTGCTCTATGAGAAATAGAGAAACAATTATGAAAAAGAAGAATATCGACTCAAATATTTTAATTATGCCTCCTTGATTAACAAGTCATTATGGGAAGAGATGTGGTGTGCCATTTGTTTGTTGACCCGTAGTGAGGACCTGATCTCAGTATTGTCAGATTGGGTTTTATTCCACTAGATTTAGGGTTTTTTTCACCCTCTGCGTTTGTTTTTTTTAGGTTTAGAAAATTTCTAGATTTTTTTTTGGGGGGGAGGAGGTCTTTTTTTTTCAATCCTCTCTTAAATGTTCACCAATTTTAGCTAATTAGAAACTATAAATTAGAATGATTAGAAAAGAATGGTTTGAATGTTAGGATTTTAGTAACAATTATTATAAGAAGTTAAACACATTTGCTAACTTCTCTATTTCACACAAGTTAATAAAAATAAATTGAAATACGGATTTTGTAAATTATTTTTCTTTTATTTTTATAACTTTATTTATTAATTTTTTGTGGTATTATTAACTTTGTATTTACTGTTTTAACTTTTCCTCAATTTGATTATTATTAAATTGAATTCCTAGCTCATACTATACTTCCTAATATCAAAAATATTTTAATTAGCGTAATGCTAAATTTGTAAAGGGATAATTTTAACCAAAACTTTTAGATTCTGTTTTGTAGATTATATCCAATTTTATTTTTATTTTTGGTTTATTCGTAATTATTACTTTGACTTTTTCTTTAAATTACTTTATTATAAAACTACTTCATATTAGATATACACTAACTATTCTGATTTTATAATATTTCATAAATAATATGATGAAGCCTTAATGGGGACAATTTTGAACAAATAATTTTGAATCTTTTTTTTTTGCTATAATTAACATTCATCAATTAACATTCTCATCATTAACATCATTAACATTCTCTGTTGTATCTTGTTTTGTTTTTCAAGTTTGCTTGTAATCACTAATTTGACCTATTAATAAAATAAAATAAACCTTAAATTCTTTTTAATTATTGATTCTTATCTTGTACAAGGGAGTAATTTTGGTTAAACTAATAGAAATATATGAAGGAATAAGGTGGTCCGAGAGGCGGTCAAAAAGAATCGATCACAAATAGTAAAAACTATTTATTAGGAACCGTGAGATTTCAACCCACTTTGCAGGTCTTCATCAGAGCTAATAAAAAATAAAACAATTATATTTACACTGAATGATATTAAAATTTACAGAGTAAATATTTGTACATTATATTAAATATTGACTAAGTATTTACTTTGTAAATTTTTATGTCATTCACTGTATATATTATTGTTTTATTTTTATTTTTCTATATTGTTTATTTAACCCTGATGAAGACCTGCAAAGTGGGTTGAAACCTCAGTTCCTAATAAATAGTTTTTACTATTTGTGATCCATACTTTCTGACCGCCTTCCGGACCATCTCATTCCTTCATGTAATTTTTATGATCAACTGTTAATTATTCAATAATAGAAAAATAAGGATTAAACATAGGGTTTGTTGGTGGATAAGTAGACAGGTCCTGACTCATCGCTAGCCAACGAACAAATAGGACACTAATTGCCTTATAGCATCTTCCCATCATGACAATAATTAATAAGGCGTAATTAAAATAGTGCATTGATATTCTTCGTTTTTCTTCATTCCTTTTAAATGTCCACATTTACATTTTACTTTACTTACTTTATCCTTATTTACTTTATATTTAAGAAAACATATTCTCATGCTTGTAGAGAATGAATTAATTCCAAATATATTTGATATATATATATATATATATATATATATATATATATATTGATGATCATTTAAACAAGCACTTGTTCCACTGCTTATTTAATTTTAATTCTATAATAATTATAATGGCAATTGTTTTTTCTCTTTAAAATAAAATTGTATATAAGTATATTTCTTTTGCATAAAATTACTATATTTAATGATACTTAATTTACAATTCAACTCTAACCATTTTTATCTTTACAGTACATATTATATATATTTTCAAAGTAAAGATAATTAATAAGTATTAACCATACCATAATAAGAGTTAATTTATATTTATTTATTTATTAAAACATAAATATATCTTTACTTATAAAATCAATATAATATAATATAAATAATATTATTTATAATATCTAGTATTATAAAAGCAAATACTAAGTGAGAATGGAGTGAAGTGCAAGTTTCTATTTGGTCTTGAGGCACTAATCCAGAAGCAGACTTCTAGAGATGAGATTATAGTCAGCAGGTTTCAAACGATGCCGGGGATCTAGGATTTCTGAGAACTTCTTATTGATATCAGCCAACATAGGTGGTTGTAGATGAGAACTTTGTCCGTAAGTTGGCGACTTCTTCATTATCTGACAGCCAATCAAAATTAAGAATGGAAACGAGGAGGGATGGACAGTATAAGAAGGACAGAATCTCTGGTTTTTTACAGCTCATTCTGTTCTACTTTGTGCCACTACTACGGACGTCATCTATAAGAGTTTGGATTTCCAGCTGAATTCACATTGCAATTTCCCGTACATCACTACAAAGATAAATTATTGATCAGTAATTATTCTGCAGAATATTATTTGAGTTGATCATTCATTATAAAATTAAACATTCTCAAAGTGAAATTAAATTGTAATGTCCATAATGAGTATAAATTGATTTGATTGTTAATTACTATAAGGCATAGAAAATTAATATTTTGTACTATATTATTGATAAGTAGAATCTTTTGATTAAACATATTTGCTTTATTTTCTGATATGAGTTTAAATATAAATTAAATATTTAATTAGTAAAGTGTATTATTATTTTATCATTAATTCAGTTCTCCTTAACTGCAAATCATTTAATATTAACCATCTACAGGTTATTTGATAAGTAGTTATAAAAAGTGGAGACAAAGCAGTTAAAATTAATAAAATATTATTTAATTAAATATTTTGATTGCAGCTTCTTCGTCTACCTAATGCTAATTAAATTAATCTCACTCGAACTCTTCCCTTAAGGGACTTCGTATCCTTAGGCCAAGTGAATTTCAATTAATTAATAAGAATATTAATGAGGCAGTCTGGGAGGGTTGTAGCACTATATATATTATTATTATTATTATTTATATATACGCATTTATTATATCTTAAATATTAGTAAATTTATAAACTCTAATAATAATTAGAAATCAAACTATCAATTAGTTCCAAATATACTAATGTGGTAGAGTTTTTCCTGATATGAGGACAGAAGGGAGTGTTTGTACACATCTGCCTTATTACAGGAGAAGGGAGTAAAAGCCTCTACTCCAGTCACCTGGGCATGTACTCTTGTCAATAATTGTTTTTATGTTGGCGTCAAAAGAGATCATTAGTTAAGGAATGACAATAGGAGTAGCTCATCATTTCCTGACATCTCCTCCTTCGGAGTATGCATTCCAACTTTATTCACCTCACTCTTTGCCATCGTGAAACCTCCTATGTGGCCAAAAATCAGTTATATGGTTTTGATTTTGTTAGAAACAATATTTCATCTCCTATGTGCTGCGGAAAAGTACTCATGTGTTTAAATTGATAAACATGATTTAAATTGATCAAAAAGAATCCTTCTAATGTTAGTATTTATCACATTTGCAACAGTTACTGCTTGAAATCACTCATGAGACACTTGAAAGGCAGTCTTTACGTAAATGTTTCTCGGTTATTTACCTATCATGTTGGAATGTTTATAATTAGTTTGTAAAATTATATTTTATAACATTGCTTATGAATCAATTTTTCCTTTGACCTATAAAATCATGTGTTTTCACGGCAGCCACAACAGTGAAAACACATGTACGGGTTTGCTGTCCACCTGCTGGAGAATTTATTTATCAAATACCTAATCGACTGGAATTTCATTATTTAATCATGCTCTATTACAAAAACAAAAAAAAAGGACTTAAAAAACTCAAATTTCCCAGCGGGTAGACTGTGCTAGGCTCATGTCTGAATCCATTTAGGCTTTTTGGTTATGTGACTGGTCCAGCTGTAAGCACTCACGACGTGGAGTTTTGAAGATTTGAAAAGTAATGTAATAAAAAGATATTATATAAAAGCTAAAAAGTAGGCTGTATTGTGAATAAGACTAAATGAATAACAACTAGACAGGAGGGTGTACATCATATTTTTTAATTACTGTCATATTTATTTACTATAACTTTTGCAATTTTTTAAAATATTTTATTACAAATAAATTTTTTCTTAGTGTTGTTATTTTATTTATTTGATATATGTAATTCAGGGTATTTAATAATAATAATGTTGTCTTAGGTGATCAAATGAAAAGATTGTTTAGTTCTGCGGGTATTGTAGACACTTAGTGCTGTTCTCTGTCTGTTTTTTAGTTGGATCAGGTTGGATTCAATGTAGGTGTAGCCTAAGATCTGAGGTGTTTGTTTTTTTCTCTGAAAATTGGGAGCTATCGGATCGGATCCAACGTAGGTCTTGCCTAAGGCACTGGATCTTTAACTTCTATGCCTGGGTGGGTTCTAATTAATTTAATTTAACTAAGTACTAATTTTCGTTTTTTTTTTAATTCCCAGAAAATTGTATGTCTAATATATGTGCAGTGAATTGACTCTGGGCTTGGGATACACTAGGTGCACCTAGCTTTTATAAACTTGGCACTTCATTGGGTTTGAGGATAAATCTGGCAGCAATATGGTCCACATGAATCTTACCAGTTGCATCACGTGGCATGTGCTTCAATTGAGTTTGACAAGCCTCGTCTAGAAACAGTTCATCCTTAATCAGTACTGAGCCCAAGACCCTTCATGGGTTGTAGTCTTACAAGCTTTTAGTAAAAATAAAAAAGTAAGTAAACTCTCTCTTAAAAAGAAAAGGTGTTACATTTCTAGTGGAATTGAGTGTTTATTGATTCATAATTTCATTATGTCTTTGGTTATTTTTGTATGTCCTTTGGCTATTTCTTTATGATTCTTAATTCTCCCTAAAAAATCTTAACTGAATAGGCATTTCCCACTTCATATTACATATATCTTTTGTTTCAGAATCGTAATGGTTCTATTAACTTATATTTTCCCTTATGTGAACAAATTCTTTTATTGTTTTTAATTTTTTAATTTAATACACCAATGTTTTACACATCTACAAACTAAACAAGTGGTGAGACTTGTTAAAACAGTATAAGGTTTTTAAAAAAATAAGCAAAAATACTAATTTTCTAACAAATAACTGTTTTCTCCTAATTTTTTTAAGATATTTATTTTTCTTCCTAAGTTAACTGTATAAAGCTGAGGTCTCCAAAATATAGTCCATGGGTCAAATCTGACCTGCAAACACCGGCAATCCTGCCATAAATTATTTTGATTACATTGTAAAATTTACAATGCTAAAGGCCTTTTTGATGTTCGTACCAGACTGGAGAAAACGGGTAGTGAGCAAAAGTAGATGTGGCCACACTTTCTGACGTAGTAGTACGTTTAGATGATCGGATCGGACCAGAGAAAACAGGAGCCACACCCATCTGGTGCAAGCATTTGAATGACCTGTTGGAGGGACGTGGCTCCCGTTTTCTCCAGCCTCAAAGGCCCTTTAGTAAATCATGCAATATAATAATCAGATGTTTTTATTTAATGGTTAGCTAAGAAATGTAATAACTAAATCAAATCCAGACAAATATTAAGGTACTTTTTCTGTTTTATTCATTTTTAGTATTTAGATGAATTGTATAATTTTAGTTGGCCATTCGTATTGTAGAAATTTAAAAAAATAATTTGTTTGTTGTATTATTACTTCTTTTCCTGAAATCTCAACTCAAACCGTTTCTCAAGGTCAGATTCAACAGGGAAATATATTAAAATTCATTCAAATATGGAACTGTTTGTTTTTATGATAATTTTTTTAGTGTTTGAGAACATATATTTATCAACGGATTCTGATTTTGTTCTGAAAAGTGCCAATCATTTGGTTATCAGAACAAACTGATGAGCAATAAGTGTCCTTATTAATATTTTCACTAGCTATGGATATTTTATATAAATTCAAAGACTTTGATAATAATGACTATTCGATAATAATGTCTATTGGCAGTGTATAAAGTTTACACTATCTAGGAAGTTAAATACAAATTCTAAATATCTAAGTTAAACAACCAGAGAGATAGAGCTATTCCAACTAATGGCTGTAATTGGGCAGTCCTTTAGCTACCAAGTGCACACTTAATATACTGACTACAATGCTATTCCTTATACTTGTATTGATTCAGCCTAATAAGGAAAACTACTAATATGTTACCTGTTAGAACAACCCTTAATATATCTTGTACATCATTTCATTGTTAGCAATTAGATTGAGAGGCCTGACAATTCAACTGTGAATGTCTTCATAGACTGCCTGAAATCAGTCTTCTAATTCCTTTTGTGCTCAGTGGTTCAGCATCTTCCTTTTTCTCCAACTGCAGAGACCCTCTTTGTTCCTATTCATACTGCCTACAGCTCATTAGAACCTTTTCCGGAAGAATAATATGGTTTAACATCTGCTCCTTGACGCCATTATTTGAGGGAATTTTCGTGTTCCTGCTCGACTCTCAACAAAGCTGTCTTCCTAGCCTTTCTGCATTGTTACATAAACACTTAATGTTTTTAATCCAGTTGTACTTTTGTGTCTGTTTGTCTTCACTAAGTTTATTGTAGTCTCAGATCTAAACATTTTTTTGAGATTGGATCAGCTTGTTATGTGATTGTAAGTTGATATATCTGTTAAGTTTTTCATGTAAATTCACTAAAAATCGTTATTAATTATTTGAAACTATTACCAATACTGAAACTGTTATCCAGATTTCCATTCTCATCATTGAACTTAAATTCTGAATCCTATAATTCAGATTTTCAAGCTTGAGATATCAGATATTTAAAATTTGTATTATTCTAATTCATTAGAATATTCAGATTTAAATAGTTCTAGATAAAAAGCCTGTTAGGAACTTTCAAAAACTGTCAGGTCAGAACAATTATCCTTGCAAACTTCCACAATCATTGTTGCTTAATTGCTTCAAAACATAAAGCTTACGTTAAAAACCTAAAGAAAAACTATAAAAAATGAGAAAAATACTTAGTTTATTGTAAGTTATATTTGATAAATACTGATTTTAATTTTCTTAACTCTTTTGTTGGATTGGCTGTTAATTTTGATTATGTTATTACATATTATTGCATCAGACAAATTTAGGCTCTGCTTACTCTTGAAAAACATTTTTTGTTCTAGTTAATGAGAAAAGATTATAAGGTTAATGATTTCAGCTTGTTTTTAAATTGTCGATTGAAATGTTGCTTGTCATTAACATAAACGTTTGATAGTTAAATAATATGCTATAGTATTGCTAATATTTAGCAGTAACTTTTATTTTGTTTTTTATATAATAATGTCACAGTAAAGGCATTTTCTGTTGCACTTTTCCTTCACTTGTTGCACTTTGCTGAATTAATTTTATTTTCACTAACAATTTCATGTTTGTTTAATATTTTTATAGATTTTGTTATAAATCTATCTTTTTTTACTTTTTGTTTTTCACAATTTTTGCTTAATACCACCTCTCACCTTTTTCAAAGTGTTGTCCTCAACATTTTCTGACTTCTTAAAGCAAAATATAGTTAATAGTATTATTATTAATGGCATATGAAAAAAAAATTAATGTTGATGCCAGTAAATCTTTATGAGTTCGTTTTATTTCTAATGCTTAAACATTTTATAGTTTTGAATCAAGGAAGCCAAGTGTTAATATTTCTGGATTGTTAAATTATGTGATCATTATTTTTTTTAATTGTTTGGTATTAAGATCATAACTCACTTCAATGTTCATTAACTGCCATATTCTATATGTGTCTTTATTTTGTTGAACCTATAATTTCTTTTTTATTACTATAATTTTTATTATTTTTATGTGGTACCAACTTTTCAGTAATTAAATTTCAGTATTACTAAACTATAGTGCCAGTTTTTACTTAACTTTTTTCAATTGATATTGGAATGATTTCAAGTAGTCGTGTGATTTTGACATGAATATATGCTTATGACCATCATTTCTCGAGAAGGAAGCCTGGATAACAATTGGTGGCATGGAGGCACCAGAGTGATGTTTGGCGATGTTTTTCAGGCCTCAAGAGGAATCAGCGTATGCGGGCTACCATCTTGCTTATGAAGTCAAAAAACTCATGTACGCTCTATCTGTCTGTCTCTCACTATTTCACTTTCTCTGTTCTACTTTTACCTTTCCCCCTTATGTTTTGTTTTATTTTATTACTTACATTTTTTTTTTTTTTTTTTTTTTTTTTATATGTTTGCTTCCCTTATGTTGATTGCTTTTTCTTTCTTTGTAATATATGTTTAGGTGTTTCTTTATGTCATATTTCTAGACTGTCTTAATTTATTTTTATTATTTTGCATGGCTTGATGGTATATTGTGTTGTGTTACACTGTTCTATTGCTTTTTAGTTGTGTTCACAAAAGTTTGTAAATTTAACTTATCAGAGATGGGAAAGTTACAAAAAAAGTTTAAAATCTCAAATGGATTTTTATGGAATATTTAGGATTCATTTCCTAACAGATGGTATAAACATAATTTTTACTATAGTCATAATTATATTATTTTAAATTTAAAATTTAAAAGACCTTAAGATATTGGCTTTACCTTTTATCTTCTAATTCAAGAAAGTGAAATAAACTATATTTTTGTTCTGTTTTTATAGTAAGTTTTTCGTAATTTGGTTTTACTTTATTGATAAGATGTTATATTTGTATTATACTAATATTTTTTTAAAAAAAACTTTTATTGTTTTTTGCTAGAAATTTCATTGTACTGTCATCAATATTCTAAGTTTATACTAATAATAATTAGTTTCAAATTTATAAGTAACTGTGACTTTAAATAAAGTAAATAAATACATGGTTCAATATCCCTGATAGAGACAAGGCATAACAATTTGGTCACCACCATGCAATTGGTGTCAAGTGGTATATGGTGGTCAACCATATGTACCTTCTAACAGCTATAGTTTAAACCTTTTTTCAATTAGCTGCTTGCCCATCCTTCCGAGGCAGTCTGCTCCGGACCTGACCTCTCAAGAAAAAATCCTAAAGTGTTTCAGGAATTTAGCCCATCTCTCGAGGGTTTTTAGACAAAGATACTATTTTTTTTAACTCTGACAAAATACAACATATATAGTGCTTTAAATATTTATTTATTCCAAGTTGAAATACATTTCATAAATGTTTGTAAGTGTATTTTCATTATTCTTCAATAACATTTCTTTTCAAACCTTTTAAACATTATGATCAATTCATAAAATAAGCGATAATTTTCCTATCCATGATTCTATGTGACATGGTGCATGTTTTCACTAGTAGTTTAATGAATGAAGCATAAAGCTAATTTCAGGAAGTTTTCAATTTTACAAATTTATGAAAAACAAGTGTAGGCATGAATGTTTTTATTTATTCTTAACCCAGTTTTACAATTATATATTTAGAAATTATTTGTAAATATAAAAATTTAGAATACATATTGAATTATTAATTTTATAGGAACAGCCATATTTTGAGGAGTAGATCTGAATCATTATATCCTAATTGAATGATTAGTTCGTTATTTATTGTGAAATAAGACAACACTAGATGTTCTAGTATTGTAGATATTATGTACTTGCATGTTTTATGTAATATATAGTTGATTTGAATTTATTAAGTGTGATTTTATCCTTTAATTATATTTTTTTTGTAATGAATTCTGTTATAATATATACTATAATTTTTATTACATTATAATTTAACCTTATTAAAAATTTAATATATTCTATAAAAAAATAATAATTTTATAAAGAAATTTTCATTATTACTTTTAAGAATTAAAATTAAAACTTATAATTTTAATATTAATTTAGTGTAAGTCCAGTTTTATTACTTTTTATTTTTGTAGGCCTACCAGTAGGAGCACAGGTGGCAATAATGTGAACAATAATAGTGGAGTGGGCTTGCAAGTTGGAATAGCAGATGATCAGGCTAAGGATTTTGATTTTGAGAAGACAGAAATGAAGTACGATTCGACAGGAATGTTTCATTGGAGTCCGGCTAGAAATCTTGAAGACTGTATTTTGGTATGGATAAATAACTAAAGATTCATGGAAAGTGTTTTCGTTCAGAAGCAGATAAATACACACATATGTATATATATATATATATATATATATATATATATATATATATATATATATATATATATATATATATATATATATATATATATATATATATACTTATATATATATATATATATATATATATATATATATATATATATATATATATATATATATATATATATATATATATATATATTTATATATATTTATTGAACTTCCATATATCGAAAATTTCTATATATTCAATTTAAAAAAAAAACTTGAATATTAGTTAGAAAAACTCCTTAATATATATCGTTCTATGTGTAATTCTATAGTTAATATTCCTACCTTGTGAATATAGAAGACAACAATAAGCATTTTTCGAGGAAAGCAATAGGAGATGATTATTTGAAAATGTGATAACTAGTGATACTATCAGCAGTCAATGTGTAATTTAGAGAACAATGCATGATTCTTGCATATACTTTGCTCAGTGGGAACACTTAACAAAAGAATCATATGTCATTCACAATCTCTTTGAAGCCGAAGTCATATAGTGTGATATATGTCCCAGGTTCCTTGAACAGATACCCTGCTTTGTAAACGCATATCAAATCATGTTCCTGAAGTGAGACACATTGAACTGTAAGATTGTGAAAACTTGCAACTGCAGGAACCTGTCACGATGCCGAATGTTGACGTCTGATTCAGGAATCACTGTATCAAATTCGGGATTGATAAATTATTTGCCACTTCTATAATTTTCTTTATTGAAAACTAGTTTCCAATGTTATACATTCATCTTCAGTTCTAAAAACACACAAAAAAAAAATATAAGCAATTCAGAATATAGTTTGGTATCATTATACATATTAAATTAGATAAAATATAAATCAGTATTATTAAACATTTATGAATTATGAATTTAATTAAGACAAGAAATCAAATACATGTTACTACTCATCAAGGTTTAAATGGATTATATCAAACAGAAAAGTTTGTACTGGTTCCTTCTCGCATTGAACTTACAATGAAAGAATGGTATGTTTATATGTAAACAGTTTAAGGGTCGGGGTTTTTCCAGTAATGCTGATGGGTAATTGGTTTTTCTGTTATAGATGGGAATAAATTTAAGATAGGACTATTGGAAATATTTATTTGGTCATTTAAGCAAAAATTTGGATTCGATTTGAAGGATTTTATTATTTCAAGTGCTTCATATATATCTAATTGGAGGCTGTTTTCAACATGATTTATTAATTTAACTCCTGAGTCTTTGACGAATAGAAGGTTTTTTTTCATTTAAATGAATTGCAAAGTCTCTGTCTTATTATTATATGCACATATATGTTCCTTTAATCTCTGATTTAGCGATCTTCCAGTTTTTCCCGTGTATTTGGGTGCACAATCATTACAATTTAGTTTGCATACTCCGCTTTTTTGGAAAGGATCTATTTTGTCTTTAGGAGAAGAGAAATATGAGGATAGGGTTTTTTCTATTTTAAATGCAGGGTTTAATCCTAGTTTTTTCAATTCCTTTCCATCTTTGGTGGATATAGGGCCGTAATATGGAATCAAAACATAATGTTTCGGGTTGGGCCTTTGGGGAATCTTTTTGGATCTTCGGGGGTTGTTGAATAGATACCGTTAATTATCTTTTTTTGTATTTGTTTTTTTAAAATATGATTGATAGTGGTTTTATTGTACCCGTTATTTTTTGCTATGGAATGTATTATTTCAATTTCTTTATTATAGTTCTTTTCATTTAATGGTATGTTCAAAAGATGGTAAATCATGCAATTAAAGGCTGCGAGTTTATGTGCTATCGGTCTCCTAGCTTCATTATAACAACATCCGTTTGGGTGGGTTACCGGTCAATTCCAAATTTATGATGTTTGTTTTTTACTGAGATTTTTAAATCTAAAAAGTTTATGGTTTTGTTTTTTTCCAGTTCTACTGTGAATTTAATCGAGGGATGAATTTCATTTATTTCCTTTAAAAAATTATTTATTTGTCTTGTCGTACCAGACCATATGCATATATGCATATAATTGATCTACATACCGATCTAGATACCGACATCTACATACCGATACCAGTATATGATATGTTGAGCTAGTTAAGAATTGTTTGGATCAAGAATTTTTTGTTCTAATTTGTCCATAAATAAATCTGCCAGAAGGAGTGAGAGAGGGGAGCCCATCGGTATGCCTTTTAAAGAAGGCTTTTTCCTGTTTAAAGAATTTTCCATCAAATTGAAAATAAATGCTTTATAATACTAATTTATATTACATCTAATTTAATATATAAATAATACCAAACTGTATTTTAAATTGCTTATTATTTTTTTTTTGTGTGTTTTTAGAACTGAAGATGAATGTATAACATTCAAAACTAGTTTTCAATCAAACAAAATTGTAGAAGTGGCAAATAATTTAATAATCCCGAATTAGATTGATCCTTCTATACCATCATGCGGATGTCAACTGATCACTGTATCAGTTATGAAACAAATGAATGCCTGAAGAATTGCACATCCAGTGGCTGAATCTTCCCTATACTAGAATAAGCCTCTTGATCAACTTAAGCATTTCCTGCATCTAAATCTGATGATCCTGCAAGCATTTAGACGTTCACAGGAGAGACTGCAAACATGAGCAAGTCGAAGCAACATCGATGATGTTCTATAAAGATGCCATGTGGCCCAGTATGTCTGTGCCCCAAACAAAAAGTCCTGTTCCTTCACTGATGGTCAACTAACACAGACGACAGCCTCTCACCGCTTTGTGTACCAGAAGGTGTCAAGTTGATCAAGAGGCTTATTCTAGTATGGGGAAGATTCAGCCGCTGGATGTGCACTTCTTCAGGCATTCATTTGTTTCATAACTGATACAGTGATTCCTGATTCGGACGTCAACATTTGGCATCATGACCAATTAGGCACCAATTTTGCACTAAATTTATAAGGCACCCTAAATTTTGTTTAGATTCTAGCACTATCAAATTGCATAAGTCTCAGTCTGCAACTCAATTCACCCAAACTTAACATTTATTTGTAAGTAAAAATAACCATCAATTTGTTTCATGTTTAAGTGTTCTAGGCTTGCCCTTCTACATATCGCTTTAGGGTATTGTTTTGGAATGTCTGTGGGATATTGATGTGCAGTGTTATATAGGTATTAAAGGAGTGGAACTTGGTGGAGACTCTGGAGCGCCATGGGAATGGCCTTAGAATTTCAGTCTGAGTGAGGGGCCAGGAGTGCAGAGGAAGTGCCCCAGTTGATATGTTGTGTTTTTACTCTTATTAATCTGTATTATATATATGTATATACATATATACAATACAGACTGTATATATGTATTGCACAGAAAAAGAGAGATGAGATTCTAATTTGATTCCTAAGTATGTCAGGTGTCTTTTAGTTGTGATTGGCTATCCATGTGGTGTTGGTTGTTTTGATTTCTTTTCATGTGAAAAGTTAATTTTGCCTGTTTTGGTGATGTTGATGTTTCTGAGTTGTTTTGTTGTGTATTGGGCTGCATTTTGGTCCCAGCCCCTTGCATGTCTTGCGTTCGAGCTTGCCTAATATAAGGCAATTTCATCAGCTGGGCATTTTCCAGTTTGGTAGTATATGAGCCATATATTATGTGAGTCATGTTAATGTTGAAAGTTGCTGTTATGGCTTCTGATGTCGACCATTGGTCTGTGAAATTGTAACTGGTTTATTAGGGTGTGATATAGATTCAATTACCTGTGTGCAGTCTAGTGAAATCATGATTGTTGCTAAGTTTTCCTAAGGTTTTTATCAGCATCATACTGTAATTTTGCTAAATGGTAGTAACAGATGATGCCAAGAATCTGGTTTGTGATAGTTCCAGGGAAATTAGGTCGTGTGTATCACAAGGTTCCTAAAAATTTAAAAGTACTTCTTTTTATTTAAACAGCCTACATATCTATGTTGTTTTTCAAAAAGGCTTAAGCGCCAATAAGTCGAAATTCAGGTTTCAATTTTTATGAGACATAAACACCATCTCTAGCGATTTCCACTCATCATGGCCACATCATGAAATTTTATGAAGGTTGGAACACATACAGATGCAATAAAAGGCAATACCGGTATGAATGTGGTGCGTATACAGGTACCTGGCTATGTCATTGCAAGTTACCGTTAAATAAGGTAGTATTATTCATTTATTCATGGACAAAGGAATATACGACAATTAAATTCTGCTCGAAAGAATTTGACATGAGCTCCCATACGATTGCTGATTGGAAAAATTATTATGAGGGAGGTGTGCGCATTCAATTTATTGATATTAATACCGTCAATTAATATCATAAAATCACTGGTGGGGGAATTGGAAACAAGACCCAACTGTTCTTATTAATTTTATATTGAAGGTGCTTCTCAATCACAGGCATACATAAATTAACTTATGAACTATTTTTGTTACCTCTTGTGAATCTCTATCCCACTTTAGATGTTTATCCACATAAACCGCTAAATATTTTCTATAATCGCTTTGTTCTAAAAATATATAATGGTGCTTGCATTAGTATTAATTTTCGGTTCATTTGGTTGACCAATAAGGAGCGGAGTAGCTCAGTGGTAAGGCACTAAGTTACAATGCTCCCGGTCCCGGGTTCGAGACCGGCTGTGGCAGATAATTATTTATTCTGTTATCAGCCGTGGATCGACCCTGTGGGATCGGGAGACCCTCCTCGGGAACATCCAGCCTCTATAAAATGGTACCCTTAATTGGGGGAAAAACCTAGCGGTTGAGCGTGGTCTCGGCCTAACCACCTCCTTGCACAACCATTGGCCTAGAGAGAGTACGGTCCTTAACAAGTACTGAACCCAAGACCCTTCATGGGTTGTAGTGGTACAGGGTTTTTTTTTTTTTTTTTTTTGTTGACCAATGTTTGTTATTGGGAAAAGAGTAAATTTAGTTTTATTAAGATTTAGGGTTAATTTAAACTGATTTAGGCATTTTATGATGTTTTTTAAGCCAGTTTCCATTTTTTCTTGTACTTCTTCCAGTCATCATCTTTAAAAATTATTTTTAATAATAAATTTATTATTAAATAATAATAAAATTATTATTTTTCCAATATCGATAGTGGCATCAAAAATAAAATTGGTCCTAATACTGCCTCTTGTGAAATACAATATTCGAACATATGCTCATAACATATTTGACCTTTTATTTTAGTGTACTTTGGTCGTTTGTCCAAATAAAAATTTATACTTCCCACATAGGCTATTAGTATTAAAACAAATGTGTGGGATTGCAGTGTTTATTTTACAATTAATTCAACTAAAGTTAGTATTTCAATACATTTTAGTCTTAAAAATTCAACCAATGAAAAATATTTCTTATTCTTAATGGCATAATAATAGAAATAAACAACTTAACCGTAAACTTAACTCAGTTGTAAAAACTGCACTTGTGAAAGTTAACCCTCCTAACACCAGAGGAAGAAACTAAGACTTAAACAGGGTGGTGTACATCTTATGGACTCCTCCTAATTTGTTGGTACATCTAATATTTTTCTTATCCTGGAGGCCACTTTTTTAGTTCAATGAATAAAAGTTTACTGAACTATACCATCAGTTTTAAGGGAAAAGGACAATTTAGGTGATGGTGGGTGAAGATTTTATCAACAAAGTAATGATTGCTAGTGTCATCACTCTGGCCAGAGAATAGACTTTTCGTGATCGCAACTGTTGCATTCTCAGGACTGAAAAGATTAATAAATTTAGTGACATGGTTGTTAGAAATATGACCTGTTTTAAAATTGTATCATGATTGTTATTTAAACTGAACGTGACCTGTTTGTTATCTAACAGGACAGAAACCAAGCAGCAATGACAGTTCTCAATGGGCATGTTGTTGTTTGTCTGTTTGCTGATCCAGATTCACCACTCATTGGGCTAAGGAACCTGGTGATGCCCCTGAGGGCATCCAACTTTCATTACCATGAGCTGAAACATGTTGTAATTGTTGGAGCAGTTGATTACATCCGCAGAGAGTGGAAAATGCTTCAAAATCTTCCCAAAATATCTGTTCTTAATGTAAGTAAATTTTAAAAATAATAACAAGATATAAGTTTTGTCAATGTATTTCTTTAATAATTGCCATAATTTTGCACATTCTAAAAGCATATGTTGTTCCAAGGCAGAAAAAGTATAAACCAAAACAGTATTATTAAACACAAGCTTTTTCATTTAGTTGAAGCTATTACATCTAACTGCTCACTAGATGTGGCCCATATTTCGGATATCAAAATTTTCCTATGACTTTTGAATACAATTGAGGAGCTGGGTGCAAGAAGGGCCCATATGCTAAATCTGTAATTTGAGGTCCTGACATTCAAACATTTTATCACATCAAAGCAATGACTTACAATGAATTTTTCTTCCAAATCTTTGCTTTTCAACAAGGCAACCCTTGTATTGTAAAAAAAATATAAATAATAATGTTTGGATGAGTTTTGTTTTTATTGAGCTTAAAACAATAAACTATTAGAGATAGGTCATGGGTCCTTACAGGAGAAGAGCTAAAATATCTTTAAAAAAAAAAAGAAGTGTTTTAACAGTTTAAGTTCGGGCTGACGAAATATAGCCTACTGGTCCTGCCCTATGAAGTTTAGTGGCTTCCATTGTGAGGTATAGTTTTCAAAATCTCAAAAGCAAGAGTTTAAATACCTTCTTCTAACTTTTTCTGCTTACCATGCAAACCTTTTTGTTCAACAAAACTTCCTCCCCAATATCTTTTTGTTGGATCACTCTTATTCTGTTTGCCTATATTTGAAGGAATTTCAAAATGAGCTGGTGGTAAACTACAAGATCTTGGCCTTAACTATTAAAGAAATATTTCGAAATGTTAGATCTATTTACTTTTACCCTAAACTGTGAAGCTGATGCTATGAGCCAGCAGGTCTCAGGAATTCATATAGAAGGCACTATTTTAATCATTTGGTCCAGCTTAGGGGGCTCTCAGATGACCTTGATTTTGTAGGAAGATCAGAGAGAGCGCTTAGAGAAACCTAAGAAGAGTCTTAGAAGTTGGGCCTTTCATATTTGAATGAGGATAAAATTAATGATATAATTAATAATAATAATAAAAGGCTTAGCGAACCCGGAGGTTCGATGCCGATACCACTAATCGCTGTCTACAAATCTCGGTCCACCGACTACCTTCCAAACCCAAATTCATTAGATCACTCTTAATACTATCCTCCCACCTACGTTTCGGTCTACCCCTCAGACGTTTACCAGTCAGCTCAGCGTTTATTAACTTTTTAGGAATTCGTTCGTTACTGAGCCCAACAACTTTGCAAGCCCATTTCAACCGTCGCGATGATATCACTTCGATTATATTAACAGGGTGCATGCTCCGCAATTCCGCGTTGTGTAATCTCCTAAACTCTCCGGTTGACTCATCCTTTTTCGGACCAAATATTTTACGCAGTACCTTATTCTCGAATACCTTAAGGCGTTGTTCGTCCTTCAAGGTTAGCGGCCACGTTTCACACCCATACAGAACTGTAGGCAAGATAATAGTTTTGTATATTCTAAGTTTTAAGTTTCTGGACAAAATGCGCGACCTAAGTAACGTTGACACCGAAAAATAACAAGCATTTCCCGCCTTTAACCGCGCCTTTATTTCCTCTTGAATTTCGTTTTTTCTAGTAATCACAGACCCCAAATACTTAAATTTCTCAACGTGTTCAAACCTATTTTCTCCTATATCTATATCCTCAAAATCGCCTCTGTTTCTATTGCTAACCATATATTTCGTCTTATCCGTATTTATTTTGAGGCCAACCTCTTTCCCAGCTGTCATCAACGTTGCTGTATTCAGTTTTATAGTTTCCGCGTCCTCACTTAATAATACCAAATCATCCGCAAACCCCAGCACGGATATTCTACCACCCAGATCTAAGCCCCTTTCGGTAAGCATTACCTTTCTAATGACATACTCTAATGCTAAATTAAATAGGACAGGTGAAAGGGAATCGCCTTGTTTTAACCACGAGCAAACTTCAAATTTCTCCGAAAAATAATTACCTATTCTAACTTTATTGAATGTTTCGGTCATGCACATCCCTACTAGATTTACTAACTTCTTCGGTATTCCCTGCTCAATCAAAATGTTATACAGTCTCCGGCGATCAATGGAATCATAAGCCTTTTTGAAATCCACAAAAAGCTGATGAACTACACCGTTGAATTCTAATTTTTTTTCTAATATTTGAATGATATAATTAATGATATAAAATTAATGATATTAAGTCTTTGATGGACGGGTAATGTGGCTAGGATAAGTGACTAATTTACTTACATACCTAAGGAAATCATGATGGCAGAAACGCATAGTATAAGAAGGGTATTGGAGGGCCTGCGTATGTAAAGTAGTCTTATCTTGTAAGTATCCGTTCATGTGTAGTCCTAGTATAGGATAGAACCAAGGCTCTTGGTCTTAGAGGTTCAAATCAAGTAATTGATAATTTTTCCGTTAATGTCTGGTAAAATGAATATAAAGGAAAATAAAATTTTGTGATTAACAAATATAATGAGCATGCTCGTATATTTTGATCAGAATTAAAAAAAATTCTGATGTAATTATTAGGTCTTGCAATCAAAATTAAACTACTACTATTGGTTTATTGTATATAGCACCAGACCAACAAATTATATTATTCTGTTATTTAAGATAGAACATTAATGTTCAATTATAATTGTTTTGAAAAATATTTAGTACTTTAAAGTGTTTCTTTCAGCTTCAGTTTAGTTACTCTTGTTCACAAACTATTCACTCTGTAGCTTTAATGGCTGTGTAGTGCTGTGAGCTTAATTAATTATTCATTTTTCTGCTTCCTCCACTTTTTGACCCTTGATCCAAGCTTTGATCCTAGGTTGCTCCAGGTATAATGATTTTTTTTAAATCTCTCGATATTCCTTTGTGTGGTACCTCAGGAGTCTGATTCTCATTAACATATTTTAAGTAACACTTATTACTATATATATATTTTTTTTATATTTACTATATATTTTTTTTAAGTAACAAATGTTATAATTTACTTTTTATTAAGAAAAAATCCTAAATAAGTGAATCCTAAAGTTGTTTCACTTAAGATCCCTATTTCCAAATCCATAATGAAAAATGCCAATTGAAGAAGTACTGAGGTGCTGTAATAGAAGAGGTATGTATTTTTCTTAAGGTATGGCATTTTTGAAATTCAGAAATATTTTTTGTTAAAAAGTAGAAAATAAGGTGATAATCTTTAATGCTAAAATAGTTTACTTGTCCTATTTTTTAATTTCAGGGTTCTCCTCTCAGCAGGGCTGATCTAAGGGCAGTTAATGTAAATTTATGTGATATGTGTGTAATACTATCAGCAAAAGTGCCTAGTAATGATGATCCTACATTAGCAGATAAGGAAGCAATTCTTGCTTCACTAAATATTAAAGCAATGACTTTTGACGATACAATAGGGGTCTTGAATCAAGGTGCTTTGTTACATCATTATTCATTTGGTATAAAATATTTTTATTTCATTGTTTGCTATCTCTCTCACAAGAATTGAGTGGAAATTAATTTGTTTGTACTAAATTTACTTTTTAACCGAATTAAATATATTAAAATTAATGTCTAATCCTATTCAAAACAATGCAAGTTATGGTTTATTCATGAAAGATTAAATTCTTAATAAACCTGTATGCTGATTCACATTTTATTTTTTGAAATTGTTATTTAATATTTAATTTTATTTTGACTTCTTACTTTTTGAACTTACACTAATTATTTAGTTCCTTTCTGTTAACTAATGTAATTAAATACTGAGATTAATAAATTTTGTTGTATTAACTTTTTCGTTTTGTAATGAAGAAGTAAAACGTACATGCTCCAACGACTCCACTTATTGTGCATATTATGGTCTGATTTAGTTGGGAGTCATGTTGCAATGAACATATTGAATTTCATGTTGCAATGAACATATTGAATGTCATGTTGCAATGAACATATTGAATGTCATGTTGCAATGAACATATTGAATGTCATGTTGCAATGAAAATCAATGTTCTCATGAATTCTTTTTCACTTAATGGTCTTGCATTTCGGTTTGTTGTCATTAACTGATAATGGTCTTGCATTTTTATATTATAGCTGGATATTAATTGTTTATTAAATTATACAATATTGACAATTATTATTTTTGTATTCGATGCCTTAAAACAGGGCAGCTAACATTTTCCAGTCATGAGCTACAGTCATGGTTTCACAAACTTGGGTGGGCCAACAACTCTTCCCTTCTCCCCTCCCCACAAACATCCATCTTAAAAATAGCAATCCCCACAACAATTTATATTTTCTATTCATATTCAATACAACAGGATTAGGCCATTCATGAACTATAGTTATAGGTAGGCATTATAAATAAATAAGACCTGCTTTAGTATTTATTTTCAACAAATTTCAATCTTAATTATTCAAGGAATATAGGTATAGCACCTGGAAAACCAGACTATTAAAAACACAAATGAACCAAAGTTTTTTAAAATCAAATCAAAGTAAATAATACTGGAGAACTCAGTGAGGAACTTGTAATTATTTCTTCTTTACCAACTGCTCAATGTTGGGAGGCTTTTTTTTAAATTTTTCAAACGAGAGGTGGTCAATGACACCCTGTTGTCAGCTTTTATAAAGTTTATCGTGGAGATAAAGGGCAAGCTTTGCCTCTAATGATGGGACATCAAGTATTGGTAAATGGGTTGATTTTCCTTGCATTCGAGTTTTCAGCAAGTTGTCTTTAATTCCATTTTTTTTAATCACTTTTCTAAGCGATAAAAAAAAAAAAAGATTCTAAATCTAAATAAGTAAAAAAGAGAATACAAATAAATAAACAGACAAACAATAGTACCTTGAAGCTCAGAGCGAGGAAGAATGACTTTGCAAAAAGCAAAGTAATTAAGGAGGTGGTGTAGGAATAGTAATTAGAATGTAATTAATAGTATATAGAGAAGGCAGTGGGGAGGGGTTTTCACTATAAGTGCCATCTGTTGGGGATGTAATGAACAAAAATAATGTACATACAGAGGCATACTGATTGAAAGTTTTCTGTATTTTAAAAAAGCTTTTATATATAAGAAAAAAAAAAAATATATATATGTGTGTGTGTGTGTGTGTGTGTGTGTGTGTGTGTGTGTGTGTGTGTGTGTGTGTGTGTGTGTGTGTGTGTGTGTGTGTGTGTGTGTGTGTGTAGAAACTTTTTCTTCAATGCCCTCACAAAACTGGTTAAATTAAAGCTATAATTATAGGTATAATAACAGGAGGAAATTTTTTAACAATATCCTTTTTAAAAAATAAAAATAAGGATACAAAATTGTGATATAATAAAACAGTTAAACATAAAGTTAACCATAATGTTTAACAACATAAAAAACATAAGGTTAAACATAAAGTGACATAATCAAATAGTAAAGAAAATAGCAGAAATTTACGGAGTAGAAAGTATTATTTGGTACCAGATTAAAATAATTACATAGGTAAAAAATTGAATAAGTAATTTAAATGTTATTATAAGTTTAAATTATAAGTTATTATTAGTTTACCTTTTGCAATCTTATTTCAATTTGATAGTAATTTAATCCTTAATTATTGATAATTTGCATTGTTAAATTAATAAATAACAATTTTTTCCAAGTGTAATCAGTTTGCAAAAAAAAAAGAATTTCATCAGAACTCTGGACTCGCTATGGGAAATTCTCTTGCCCCATACATTTCCAATATCGTCCTCAATGACTTACTTGATTCAATTATCCTCACGAGAAGTAATCATCGGTGATTCAAGTGCATCTTTTATGTCTCTTTTATCAGTCACTGGTCCTCCAGGTTGGGGGAAACCCAGCACCGGGAGGTATAGCCCGGTCACCCTTCCTCCTGAGTGGTCATAAATATTCATGGAGGCCAGTTGTCCCGAGGGAGTATTGGCAGGACTTTGACTCATTAACCTCTGTTAAACTAAACCCTTTTCTGGACTCACTATCCCACTCCCTAGAACCCATCTATTACTTTTCTTCCATTGATAAAAGAAAAAGAATTAAAAAACGCTCAGGTCAATTGTTGAGAAGTCATGGGACAGAGGAAGAGCATTTACCTCGCATTTCTCGATATAAAGGCAGTCTTTGATTCGGTTCTGAGAAAAGAAACATGGGCAGCTTTAGCCGCTAAAAATGTGCCCAAGGAATTGATTGGTTCAATAAAATTTACCTATCACCACTTTAAAGGTATTGTTAGAATATACAGAACAGAATCCTGGACTTTTAATATGATTAAAGGAGTTAAATAAGGTGAAAGACTTTGTCCTCTCCTTTTTGCCATATTCATGGATGAAATTTTTAAAATATGCAAGTGGAGGCCAACACGGACAGTCATGGGAAAGTGGAATATGAGGACAATACTGGCCCAAGTTTTAGTTTTTGCAGACGATATTGTCTTCATTGCTGATTCCCATGAAAACCTCCACCAAGCAGTCATTGAGTGGGAAACCTAGTTGAAAAGAAAGGGAATGGTACTGAATGCAAAGAAAATAAGGTGATGCACATTGGTTGTGAGGAAGAAGAAGTGATAATTCGCTGCAAGGAGGAGGTATTGGAAACAGTAGAGGATTACACTTATCTTGGGATTGTGCTCAGTAAAAATGGAAAAATTGACCATGAGCTTTCCAACAGGATCAAAAAGGCAAATAATATATATTATCAGCTTTGCAGCTCAGTAGTGGGGAAAAGGGAGATAGAAAACAGTATAAAATTACACATATTCAAGGGCATCTACCTACCTACCCTTCTTTATGGCAGTGAAAGCTGGGTTCCGCTGGACAGGCACTGTAGTAGAGCTACAGCCGCTGAAATGAAGTACCTTCGGAGAGTGGCAGGCCAAACAAGGAGAGATCAAGTTAGAAATGTACGGATACGTGGAGACCTTGGAGTACCCGCTTTGAGGGATACTGTCGAAAAGAGGCAGCTAAAGTGGTTTGGTCATCTATACCAAAGGAATGAAAACCGGGATCCACCAAAGTTTTTTGAAGCCAGGCCCACTGGACGTCGCCCTCGAGGAAGACCCAGACTATTATGGTCCGATCACATCTCCAGGATAGGACAGAAAAAGAGAAAGAGTCTGAACGCCATGAGAGCGCTGGCTCGGGATCGTGATGCCTGGCTGACTTAGACTGGGACACCTCCTCGCTGAGAGGCATAAAGCAGGAAGATGAAGAAAAAAAAAAAGTTTAACGATTCACCTTTAAAACAAAAACATGTTGCTTAGAACTAAAGTTCAAAACTTTTTTATAGGCCAACAATGTTAATTTTTTGGTTTAATTTTAATGCTAAAATTGTTTAAAATACATTTTAGACTGCATATTCTTTAAATAATTTTTCAGGAGTAAATAACATCACTTCCTCTAACTTTTGTAATGGAATAAATTAAGTATTTTACTGCACTTTTTCTATGTAAAAAATTTATATATCACATATTTAATAAATCCATTTCATTATGTATGTATTTAGAATCTGCTTATATAAAAAATCGATTCATGATTTTTCTTATTTTACTTAAATTAGCTTCTAGTGTCTTTTTCCATAATTATTAATGTACATTCAACAATTAGTTTTTAAAATTTTAATATTTCTATTCAATATATAGAGGTTTAATTCAGTATACAGTTTGCTTGTTTTTTTCAATTGAAATTCAATATTCCTTAAAAAATACTAAAAATACTAGAGAAAGAGCATGGAAGTTTTATGTAGCGGTATTATGTGATTTTATTAAGAAAGAGAAATGCTTTATTTTTAAACTATGCTGTCCAAATACATGAGGTTTCTGTATACATATCATACTTATCCATCTATCATAAAGCATAATATTAATATATTACATTACAAATAATTAACATAAATGCATTTACTGCTATTATATCTGTATTATTTTACTTCCTTATCTTCAACTAGATGAATCAGGTGTTGTCTCAGCCAATGAAACTTTAACATCTGTGAGCGGTCCTATTGTCCTTCAGAGGAGAGGGTCTGTTTATGGAGCCAATGTACCTATGATAACAGGTAAACAAATTCTTTCAGTGCTTGGATTCAATATTCCTTAATGGATTGCTTGTTGCCCAATAATTTATGAATTAAATAAAAATATAGATCTTCATATCTTTTTTGTTTTGGTTTCAGAATTAGTAAATGATAGTAATGTACAGTTTCTTGATCAGGATGATGATGATGACCCCGACACGGAACTGTATCTAACACAACCATTTGCATGTGGAACAGCATTTGCTGTTAGTGTTTTGGATTCTCTCATGTCAACGGTAATGACTTTTATTTGTAATCATATATTAAGAGTGAAGAGGTTAATGGGTATAATACTCAAAATGAAAACTTTACAAGAGATAGAAATAAAATTTTACTGTCTTCCTAAGATTTTCATGAACTCATTCTTATTTTAATGTTTTAAGTAATTTATCCAACGATTATAGTTCTTAGGAATGTATAGTTTTTTTTGTATGAGATAATTTCCATGAATTGAAAGGTTGTTAGTTTGCCGCAGTTGCTTTGCTTTTACATTCAAGAAAACATATTGTGAAAATCTTTTTCTATAAAAGAAAAAATTGATTTAATTAAAGAGTTCAACAAATTTAATTGAAATTATTTAGATTTTGGCACCTCTAAAAATATAAGTGCTTCAACATTTGGTACTATTTTAGAAAAACAGGACGAGGTTGTTTCTTTGCTTAACGGAACAAATACGAAAAAGATTAGATCTTACCTCTTAATCACATTAAATGCATCTTGACTGACCACAAATGTTTTGTACGCACTACAGAAAATTCGCACAATTTTTTTGTCCTACTCTTCTGAAATGTAAGACAAAACTTTTGAAGTAATAAAAAATAGAAAATGTTGTTTTTAAAAATACATTATATTTCCTTAAACAAAAGATATTGATGATTACTTTAAACCAGAAACATTAATAATGTATACTTATATGCTTATTTTTATTTGTAGTTTAAAAAATATTTAAACAAATTTTATTTGTTTTTTATGATTTCCCAGTTATAGTGTTTTCCTTGATATATCTTTTTCTCTGGGCCTTAAAAGTGCATTATAAAAAAGTTTTACTGTACATTGTAAACTTTTATCAATCAAGATTATTTGCATACCATAATATTTGAATGTACCATATAGTTGGTTAGAGGTTAAATTTGCTAAATACAGCAATTGTCAATGTAAGGCAACACCAGTAATTGATAGGAGATTTTGTAGGCTTTAAGTTTCTGTTGGTTACAATTAATTGTTTTTATTTAGTTTTGGTTTGCTTATTTTCCTTATAAATACATATATTTATATAGTAAATTTCCTTCTAATTTCAAAAATATTATTTTTGTTCAACAGACATACTTCAACCAAAATGCATTGACTTTAATAAGGTCTTTGATAACTGGAGGAGCAACACCTGAACTGGAACTTATTTTAGCAGAGGGAGCTGGACTAAGAGGCGGATACAGGTAATTTGCTTTTAATTTATAACCTATAATATTAACTTCAGAAAACTTTTATAGAAAAAAGTTAACTTATTTTGTATTGAGATCATGGTTAGTACTGATTAAACTTATTATTGACCTGTTGATGTTGACTCTATAGTCAGTACCTTTTCTTCTCTGACTCTATGGTCAGTACCTTTTCTTCTCTGACTCTATAGTCAGTACCTTTTCTTCTCATGCAATAGAAAATCTCTCTGTTCATCTAGAGATCCTGTTTGAATCATATACTTCTTATAAAGCACTTGGAATCTGTTCTGTTAATACCTTCAGGTTTAATTATTGTCTGTTTTGGGTACTGCAGTCAGAACTGCTTTCTTACAACAAACAGAATTCAGCTTCATTAAGGGTCCAATTGTTTTGCTGTGGGTTATTTCCATCCCATGCAAATATTGACTCTCCTTTCTGTAATTCATTGAGAAAAATGAGTTGTTTTTTTATAATACTTTCATCGTTTTCTTTTTATCCTCAGTCAAGGTTTTGTCTGGCTTACATAGTGAGCCAGGATCACTTTTTTGGTCTTTTGAGAGGACTTTATGTATCTGGGCTACTGAGCGCAAATCCTCGATCCCTTCACAGAATTTTCTCTTGTCATTCTTTTTGACTTTCTAATTTATTTGTTGAATTCTGTTAGCCTTGATTTCCACCACACTACATGGAAACATGACCATCTACTGTGATTCCTCCCGTGGCTACAATAGACTTATCTTTTCTTATCTTATAGCGGCGTGACAACCCATTGCCGAGTCAGGGCCTCTTTATTAGCCTTTGTTACTTGTCCTGATCTTGAGTTGCTGCCTTCCAGTTCCAGACCATAAGTAGCTCTCATGCATCGCATGCCACACTGCCCTCCCAACGAAGCAGATTACAATATATTCCAAAATCCTTGTGACCAGCAGTATGCTCTCAACTCCATAATCTTTCTCACTCTGGACGCAAAGCTACACTCAATCAATTCCGGAGAAGGTTCATCTGGCGACAGATGTCCAAATTCATCATTATTCTTATTCCTATTTCTAACCCTAGCATATGTGTTGTCTGGAATGCCAGCATCTTTCCTATTTTGATTGAGTAGTTCAGTTCTCGTTGCTTTTTCGTTATCCATTCTAGATTTTGCTTGTTCATGTATGAATTTTAAATTAGTATGATATTGTTCTACTAATTTTTGCAGTGAACTGGGCTTTATTTTCTTTATCTTTTTGTGTTACGAATGTAATTTCATTCAGAGTTAATTTTAATTTTTCGTTTAAACTATTATTAAATGCAATGACTGCAACGCATATTCTCTTTTTTTTAGTTTAATAGTCGGTTAAACTGATTTAATTCTAAATACTCTATGATTACTTCTGATACCTATATAGAATTGCAAGTATCGGTTATCTAGCAAGAAGGCATTTAGAGAAAGTGTCTACTATGGTAATAATAAATTTTTGCTCGTAGTACAGTGTGTCTATCATAAGTTCCTCAAAGGTTATATCCAGAGTTGGGGTCACAAAAAATTTCATTTTTATTAGCTTCCAGTCATATTTAGTTTTCCGGCATACTTAACATTTATTAGAATACTGATGGTATCTTTCGTTTGAGACCAATTATAATCCCGTTTGAGTTTTTCATATGTCTCCAGATTGCTTTTGTGGTATGTTTTACCTAATTGCTATGAATTTATGTCTAATTGTTCATTAGGGTTAGTGATATCTAAACATTTCTTCCTGTATCTTTTTATTTTTACTGATAGATAGTTTTTATGAATAGTTTGTGAAAATTTTTAATAAATTCTCTCAAATTCACTGCTAACAGTTTCTATATTAGGTTCACAAAATATACCGTATGTCATATAGGTTTAATAATTTCTAATACAGTTTCATTGAAATTGTTACTCCAAGGATTAGCAGTTTCGATATAGAAACTAGTTTTATTAAAAGGCTTTTCTACACGAATTGATTTTCTACCTTTTTGAAAAAAAATTTGGAATTTTTCAATATTAATGAGTTTTTCCTGATCTACTATTCAAATGCTGGTTGGAAGAATCATGAGAGTGTACAGTGGCAAGACTGCTAGTTTGTAACACATTGTCTCTATTGTTGTTGAGAGTTGAAGGATCAGTATTACCGATGATATAATTTGTCAAGAAATTCTTATAATTCGTCTGACTAGGCCATAGGGCATATTAGAAGTTTATTCCAAAATTCTGTCTAATTCTTCATAATCAACTTCTTTGGCATTTAACTCATGTGGATTACTGGAGAATGCATCCGTAATATAGTTAGTTTTCCCTTCTATATATTTGATTTAGAATTTAAAGTCCGAGAGTTCAAGTATCCATTCCATGAGCTGAGCATTGGTGTTCTTTATAGTAAATAACCGAATCAATGGTTTGTGATCTGTATGTATCATGAATTATTTCCTAAAAAGATAGGGTTTGAAATGATTTCAAGCATATACTATGACCAATAACTCCTTTTCAATTGTAGAGTAGCGCTGTTCAGTATCAGAGAGTGTGCGTGATGCAAGAGTGAAACGATGGTCCCACCCTTCCGAGATTTGATATAACACTTCACCAAGCGCTACAGAACTCGCATCTTTTATCAAAATGAAAGGGAGTTCCCAATCAGGGAATTGAAGTATTCAGAAGATGTTTTAGGAGACGAAAAGCTTTCTGATAAGAGGATGGACAAATTAATGTTTCATCAGTGCAAAGAGACTGAGTAAGAGGCTTGGCTAAGTGAGCATAATTGTAAATGAATTTTCTATAATACCCTGTCATACCTAGAAATTGTTTTATTCCCTTATATGCATGGTCGTAGCCAGAAGAGGAGTCCAGAGGATCCAGACTCCCACCCAAAATTACAAAATACTTTTACTTATTCTTATCTGTGAAGAAAAATTGTACAAGCCTATTTGAATATTATTTTATAAATAATAGATAGAAAATATTATATAGAGAGAGGGGCCTCTTATATCCCCGGTTGGGGTGAGTTTCTTTAAATTAAATCCTGGGATGGACTCCTCCTCTCCCTTCTTTGAAACAAAATCCTGGCTAAGCTACTGCATATGTGTAGTAGGTAAAGGGAATTTTTCCATGGCTTCGACTTAGAATGGATTAGTTTTTAATCCCTCCTTGGAAACTATATAACTTAAAAATGGGAGTTCAGTTTTTAGGAACTCGGTTTTATCAACCTGGATGGTTAATGAATGCTGAATGAGTTTTTCAAAATGTAATCATTTCAAAATGTTGCATGTGCTGTTCAAAATTAAAAAAAAAAAAATATTATCATCCATATAGACTAGACAATTTGGTGTGTTGCTTAATTCCATATTTATGGCTTGGCTCTCTGATCATATTGCGATCTGAATGGTCGGTGGTGAGTACAGAGCCCAAAGAGCATACATAGAAATTCATAATGACCGGATTCCATTGAGAAGGAGGTTTTTTTGATTGACTTCTCAACCATCACAATTTGGTGGAAACCAGATGTTAAGTCTAGTATGGAGAAGATATGAGCTTTATTTAATTGATTAAGAATATCTTCAGTGTTTAGTAACGGAAACTTATCTGGTGTAGTCTCCTGATCCAATTTTCGGTAGTCAGTTACCATCCTAATTATTTTTTTTCCTCTAGCATCGGGCTTTTTTGGTACTACCCAAATCAGTGAGTTATATGGTGATTTACTTTCTCCAATAATGCTGGATTTTAGTTGTTTATGGGCTTAGCATAAATGGGCTTATCTGTTTTTAAATTTATAGTATGCTTTAATAATTTAGTTGATTTAAGTGGATCATTTTCATCTTTGATCATCTCTGGATATTTATTTTAAAGTTTAATTTATTTATTTAAATTATCTTCACAACATTATTATTACAATTATTATTACTAAAAGTATCTACTTCGTGTAGCTCTTGTTCTAGTGAACCGTTATTTGTTTTAAGTTTTCCTCTTAACAAAATATTTTTATCTTTTTTACTAAATATATTAATATCTAATTCCTTCATAATTTCATATCTCAGTAATATGATATCTTTTAAGTATTACTAAAAGGAAGAATATAAAACTTAACTAATAATTGATTGTCAAGACCTAAATTTGGAGCAAGGTCAATACATGCTGTAGTAGTGCCCTTTTTGCATCCGTTAGGTGTTTTGACAATAAATTTTTCTGGCTTAATTTTAGTTCCCTTAAGTAAGGAACTTGCATTAATGTAATTTTTTAAAGCACCGGTATCAATAAGCCAGGTTTATGACTTAAAATTCTGAACTTAAGGTAATTGATCTGTAAAATTTAAGGGATATTCGGGAATTATTCTGATAGACTTGTGCCTAAACAATCTCAAATCTATTAGTCAGTGCTTCGAGCTGTTGTTTGATGTCATTCATCTCGCCATGATTTTGTTACATGATTCACAGGCGAATTTGACAGTTTGTTTGACCTGACAGTTCTCATAGAAACGGTATTTGCTTGGTTAGGCTTAAAAGGCCCCAGGTGTTTTCTGTCTTAGTTGTCTTATTGAAATTATTTGAGGTTTGATGGATGAACCGCTTATTTTGGCTTGTTCTCTATTATTACGATTTTGATTATAGATATGGTTAGGATTGGAATTTTGATTGTAATCATTGCTAGGGTTTGAATTAAAATTAGAATTAGGATTGGAAAAAAAGTTAGAAGAGTGACTAAAGTTAGGATTATAATTATGATTAAAATTAGAATTATAACCGTGATTAAAGTTAGGACTATAATTGTGATTCTGACTATGGTTATATTATAATCAGGATTAAAATTGTAATTCTAGTTGGGATTATTGTTGGAAATAAATCAAATTTATATGCTTTGTATATAAACTTGTTTGTAAAGATCATAAGATCGAGATGGGATTGTATCTCCCTCCATCTTTGCTATACTCTGTTCTTTGTTCTGTTGTAGTAATGGCCGCCTGTATGATGCTTGGATGTACTGTTTATCATTATAAATGAATAAACTTGATTATGCCAAACTTGGCTTTGATATTTCATTATATTTATATAATGAAATATCAAAGCCCAGATAATGAAAATCATAGTCAGTTTGAATGGCAAAGTTAGTGTTTTTTTCTAAAAACAGTTTGTTTAGGGTTTAGTGATTTCTGAGTTACGATCTTCTTTAACTGTTTTTTTTTTGTGTTTTTTCGTGAGAATTCTTATTAAGAATAAAGAAAAATGGAGAACTCCATGAATTGGCCAGGAATTAAGAGGTTAGCCGGACGAGAAAATTACAATAATTGGAAATTTAGTATCGAAATGCTTTTAACGGCCAAAGATTTATGGGAAGTTGTTATGGGAACAGAAGAGGGCAGAAAAAAGGACTCAAAGGCAAAATCAAAAATTTGTCTCTTGATAGATGAGTCATTGTTCCCCATGGTACAACCATCCAAATCAGCCAAGGAAGTATGGGATAAACTAAAAGGAACCTATGAAGATAAAGGGCTCACTAGAAGATTATCTTTGCTCAGGCAATTATTCAAGATCCAGTTGGTGAATTTCAGTTGTATGGAAGAGTATTTAAATGAAATTCTCTCGATATCCCCAAAACTAGCTGCAATAGATGCTGGTTTAGATGATGAATTTATAGGAGTACTGATGCTCAACGGTCTCACAGAGGATTATGAACCTATGATTATGGGTTTAGAAAGTACAAGTGCCAAAACAACATCTGACCGTATTAGATCAATGTTAATACAGAAAGTGTCGAAAAATACCTCTGGTGAAGAATCTGCACTAACATCAAACAACAAGAATAATTTAAGTACTATTACCTGTTTCAATTGCAATAAAAAAGGACATAAGGCAAATGAATGCAGAGACAAAGTAGTTTGCAGAAATTGTAATAAAAGAGGTCATAAAAGTAATGAGTGTAGAGATAAGAAAAAATGGAATAAAAACAAACATAATAGAAACACTACATTGTTTGCTGCCTTATCCACTGCTCCAAGTGACACTAAAGACTGGATTATAGATTCTGGAGCTACATCCCATATGTCCAGGAATAAATCATGGTTAAAGGACATCAAGGAAAGCAGTCAAGAAATCTCTGTTGCTATTAACGATAAATTAACATCAAAAGGCGTGGGCAATATTGAATTAAGCAGTGAGGTGACCATTTCTAATGTTCTTTATGTGCCGAATTTATCTGCTAATTTAATGTCAGTCAGCAAGATTGCTGAAAAGGGCTTCAAAGTATTGTTTGATGCTGAAAAGTGTATAGTCTGTCAGGATTGTGAGGTAAAAGGTGACATCTTAGTCACTGAAAGCAATGTTGATGGTATTTACAAACTAGATCAAAATGTTGAGAAGGAAAACTTAGCAGATAAAACTAAACATACTGAAAAATTACCCAGAGAGTTATGGCATCGGAGATTAGGCCACCTTAATAGAAAATATATGTCCATTTTGCAGAAGAAATTATCAGTAGGTATAAACTTTAGTGACAACAAAGATAGTGACTGTATCGCGTGTATTAAGGGAAAACAATGTAGAGAACCATTTGGAAAATTTAAGGGTATCAGCTCTACAAGAAAACTTGAACTTATTCATTCAGATATTTTTGGACCCACATCTGTTCCTAGTTGGGGTGGGCATCGTTATCTTATCACGTTCACTGATGATTTTACAAGAAAAACATGTTGTATCTAATGAAAAACAAATATGAAGCCTTTGATAAATTCAAAGAGTTCAAGCAATTAGTTGAAAATCAAGTAAGTGAACAAATTAAGATATTTAGAAGTGACAATGGAGGGGAATATATAAATTTTAGATTCAATAAATTTCTAAAAGAAAATGGAATTATTCACCAACGATCAACACCACATACCCCAAGTCAAAATGGCGAAGCTGTTAATACTGCTGTGCATCTGAAGAATAGAAGCCCTACAAAAAATCTTCAAGGAATGACTCCAGAAGAAGCTTGGACCGGTAGAAAAGTAAATCTGAGATATTTAAAAGTCTTTGGATGTAAAGCCAGGAGATTAATCACTAGTGAAAATAGGGGTAAACTAGCTGCAAAAAGCGAAGAATGCATCTTTGTTGGTTACAGTGGCCATTCTAAGGCTTACAGACATCAACCCGAAGAACCCAAGACGTGTTATTATTTCAAGGGATATCAAATTTCTTGAAAGCATTAGAGGTATAAATAATAAACCTTTTGGTACATTATCAAATGAAGACTCGCCTAAAGAAGAGACTTCTGAAGTTCTTACAATAATAATTGGAAATTCGATCCTGGAGGAGGATGATGAAGAAGTTGATGAAGCACAACTTGAAAATCAAAATAACATGGAATTAGTGCATGAATCAGATGACGAACCGTTTTTTAGATTTGAAGCTCCTGAGAGTGATGAAGATACTCCAGTACTCAGAAGATCGCAACGAAGAAAGATCCCAAAAACTTGGCCAGATCATGAGCTGTACTTGGCTCAATCAAATGAAAATAATCTTGACCTCACAGAAGCTTTAAAAGAGCCAGAAAAGAGCAAATGGGAAGAAGCCATGAAGAAAGTGATAAAGTCCCTAATAAAAAATGATAGTTTTGATGTTGTTGATCCACCAGCAAATGCGAAAATATTAAAACATAAATGGGTTTTGAAAATAAAAGAAACACATGATGGTGACGAAATACATAAGGCTCGCCTAGTTATAAATAAATGTTGCCTGTGATAAATTAGATTTATGGGAGAGTGTTGGAAATAAATCAAATTTATATGCTTTGTATATAAACTTGTTTGTAAAGATCATAAGATCGAGATGGCAGTGTATCTCCCTCCATCTTTGTTGTACTCTGTTCTTTGTTCTGTTGTAGTAATGGCCGCCTGTATGATGCTTAGATGCACTGTTTATCATTATAAATGAATAAACTTGTTTATGCCAAACTTGGCTTTGATATTTCATTATATTTATAACCCCAACAATTATAATTGTGATTATAATTAAGAATTTAATTATTGTGATTTGATTTATACTCTTTATAATTTTTGTATTTATAGTTATTTTTAGGCATCGGTTGATTTTGATGCCCGTATAGTCGTTCTAATATAAAAGAACAGTCAGTTTCTATTGCATTCCTAATATGAACCATACCTGAAAGGTTAAGGTGATTTAAGAAATCATAAACTTGAGTATGTAGGTTTGCTATTATGTGATAATTAATCGCAAGGTCTTATAATTTCATTACTTGTATTTATTTATAATTTCTTCATCCAGAGAGATCCTAGAAGATATTAAAGCTCTAATGTAAACTATTCTATCAATAAATGAAATAGGATCATCCAATTTAATATTTATTGTGATTTAATAGTTAATAATTATAATTTAAGTTGTTCAACTATCCTGGAAACTTAAAAAAAAATCTGTAAATGTTCTAAGAGCTCAGATACGTTTATGAAAGTATTTGTTAAGAGGCATTGCCAAGCATTACCTACTAACCTTGATGTTACTTTGGAAAGAAGCCGGATATGATTTTGAACGCTTAACGTGTTGTTTTCTCTGCAAAATGAGCCATAAACAGCTTTTACCGATTTCACAAAAAATATTAAATCTTCAGGATTACCATCATAGGTTGGGATGTGATTGTAATCCTCTTTAACCATAGAAAATGTAATGCAATGAAATGAAAATGTATTGGATGTTGAACTATTACTTGTATTATTATTAATTAATAAATTTCATAGTTGATCTGTTATTTGACTTTTATCTAATCTAATCCTATTTTTCTAATCCTTAGGAATACATGAAATAAAAACTTCAAATTTACATGTACATCTAGGTTTATTCTAAGTTCTGCGGAGTCCTAGCAAAAGTTTTTTTCCTGACCTTATTAAAGTGTTAAAACACAAGCTACAGGTAGTTTACTCCAAGACCTGTTATCAAGAGACTATTTCTTCGGTCCTATCTGAGTATCTGTTCAAGGTTGTCTTCATTGAATTGATCCAAAATCTGTTGTGGTATTTCTTTGATTTCTCTTGATGTTCAGAAAAATGTCATCATCTTTACTGACCTGAGGCTGATAGGGTCCCTGTTCAGTCGCCAGATAAAGATCGTACCAAACAAATAACTTTAAAAAAACTTTATTGGTACAAACAAACAGTTACATGAACTAAAACTACACTATTACTACGATTAACAAGATGGTAATAACTCTAATGACTGAATTACACCTCTAGCAGGGGGTCTATATACAATATTGCAGGAAGGGGAAAGTACTGATTCAGGTATATAGGGTCATACACTTTAACTGACAAAATAACATGTGTACGTAGTAAAGCCATTCAGATTAATACAGAGAAGTGATGAGGTATCTTAATTATAGGGAAATTAATGTTTTGAAAAAATGATTTAATATTTATAAGATTTAATGTAGTAAGATGAAAAAGTATAAATTATAAAAATTTTCATCTTACCATTTGTTAACTTTCTTATTATTACTGTTACTGCCACTGTTGTTATATCTATTGTTATCTTTTTTTTTTCTTATCCCTGACGATAGCCTAAAACTTAGTCTGAAATGTCGGCACACATTATAATAAGTTTTTTCTTATTGTGTGTTCACTTATTGACCGCGCCCCCAACCAAGATTCTCCTTCATACTTTTCCACGGTCAACCTTGGAATACATTACATTACAATCATTATGATTTCCCATGGATAAATGGCACATATTAGTTACGATTTATAAAAAATTGATGTTGCTATAAAATTTAATTAAATGTTACCTTCTTAACCTACCCACAAAATTGATTTATTACTTTAAAATCTGTAGTGAAGAGAACATTGTCAGGATGATCAACTGTATCACAAATTAGATATTAATTCTATACTTTAGTTCATTGTGTCTCTATTTTTGTTTATGCAATAAAATGTATTGAATTGAAAAGGAGAGAGGGGCACTGAGATTTTCTTTGCCTAAGGGCCTATACATTGCTTAATCTGGTCCTGCAAGCACAATACTGCTTTAAAATTATGCTTGTTTTTTCATCAATTTGTATTTTAATTTTGATTCTTATCTTTATTTATGACTTTCAATTAATTAATATAATTTTTAATTTTTCAGTACTTCTGATAGCTTGTCAAATCGTGACAGGTGTCGAGTTGGTCAAATTTCTCTGTATGATGGCCCTTTGGCTCAGTTTGGGGAAGCAGGAAAGTATGGCGATCTGTTTGTTGCAGCTCTTAAAAGCTACGGAATGCTATGCATAGGACTATATAGGTGAGGAAGACTATATGTTTATTCTAAATCATTATTAGTATTAATAAATGTCTATTTGATTGGATAAGTGAATATTAGTATTGATTAATACTGCAGCTCTTTATTAAATTTTATTGAGATATGAAATATTAGAACAAAGCGGGGTGGCTCAGTGAGTCACTGCACTACTATCTCCTGGGACCACGTTCGAGTCCTGCCGTGGTAGATAATTATTAATTCTGTTATATCAGCTGTGGATTGACCATGGGATAGGTAGACCCTACTGGAGCACACCCAGCCTCTATAACCCTTAATTGGGGGGAAAACCTAGTGGTTGAGCATGATCCTGGTCAAATCACTTTGCTCAATCGCTGGTCTAGAAATAGTACTTCCTTGCCAAGCACTGAACCCAAAACCCTTCATGGGTGATAGTGGTACAGGTTTATGAAATACATATAGTTTTATATATATATATATATATATATATAGTTTATTATTTATATATAGTTTTATAAATATTTATCCATTACAATTGCATTTATTTCTGTTTTTTTCTTCTTCCGTGGTATCCTTAAAGAAGTGGTACTAATTAATTAATTTTTTTAATACTTTATAACATTTCTGGGAAGTGTGCCATCTTAGGAATGAGAGGAAGTAGAGAGGAAGGAAAAGATGCAATACCTTATTGACTAAAAGTAGTATAATAGTCAAGACTTATTGTCTATCCTGACTTCTGCACCACAACACTTGGACTTATTAATTGATCCAGGATTACTCAGGCTGGGATCAAATTGGATTAGGATTGATCCAGCTGGGATCCAAAATTCCATTCAATTTATTTAAATGTGTTGCTAAGATAAATCTGCTTATTTTTCTCTCCATTCAGCCATAATTTGTGATAATTCATCTTTTCTCCTCTCTTTGGTCATTTGGGGTAATTAAGAGGTGATTTGATTGCTTTTGGAAGAAATAATTTCACCTCTTGGTAATATACAACAAAAATTGTTAAAGAAAAGAAAAATTGGAAAATAGACTTGGCTGGTTTTGGAATTTTGTGCCTCATTTAAGGTTGCATCCAGTTATCTATTATTTCCATCTTTTATCCATATAAATGTTGCCTGTATGACTGCTGATAATCTGCACAATTAGATAGATAACAATTATGTTTAATATATTTTTAATAATAACAACAGTTAACCTTCACTAGATAAATTTGGTAATATTACGAGGAGGTTATTCCATCATGATTGCAACTCGAGATAAGGAATATTTTTCCTTTGTTAAAAGGAACCTTTCATTTTCCAGACATCGAATTACATCAATAGTAGCTGGCTGCCCGCATGATTATTGTTTATCCATTTTTAGTTTGCTGTGGAGGGAAGGTTTAGGGGCCAATATTCTGTAGTATTAGCTATAGTTGCCTTCACGGAAATTGCTGTATGGGGATGAAGGCGCTGTTTGGCAAGGTGTTGTCTGTTACGGGCAGAGATCTGGTAACAGGGCATCTCTACTGTTGCTAGCAACCTCCCCCACTCCTACACTCTCAATTTCAGCAAAGAGAAATTGTGCACAGATTGGCAAAAGCGCTTCCCATGTATTGCGGGTCTCAAGCATCAATTTACGTGAAGGCAGCTATATTCATAATTATGCATTAAATAAGATTCATGACCTAGTTAAATAAATAAAGACATTTACCATTATTAAACAATTTGAAGTTATTTTTTTCTTTTTAAAGTTCTACCATTAATATTTATCTTTTATTAAGAATAAAATTTAATCATTTAGTAGATTGATAAACTAAATCATTAATAATTAATAGGGCCCAGATCTTATTTTATTTAAAAATAGCCAATATTTAAATATATTATCTAACAAAAAAGTTAGAAGATTTATTAAAAACACAAATGATTTACTAACGTGTTTTAATACAATATAAACCAACTTTATATAAAAAATAATTTGTTCACAATTCAAACTAATGGTTTTTTTTTTTTTAAATGATCAAAAGTAAAACTTTTTTGATTACCTCAAAACAAAGCTTTATATTGTGATAAGCTTCTTTCCACATCACATGAAGTAATTGGAACACATTTGCTCTTGTAAATGTCCACAGGGCTTAAAGCTTTTAACACTTCTAAATGTTCATTTTCTTCATCAAGGATCCCAAGAAGTTTGTTTTTTATCCGTTGTAAAAATGAATAGCCTTCTATTGAATCGATTGATTTTTGTTTATTTGAATGTTGTGAGGAAGATAAAGTAGACCTAGGGTATAAGGATAAAGTCGATTATTTTTTCTGGAGAGGAGAAGAGAGGGGCGCACAGAAAAAACACTTGTATTGTGGCACAATCATCCTGAAGAAGAATGGCGAGTTTGTTTACAACTGGCAGTTAGCGATTTAATGAGCGCCACTTTCATGGAATCACTTATTCATTTCTTAGCTCACCTCCGTTTTCATATGTAGGCCTATTCTTCAGAAAGAGAATCAGAAAATATTGAATTATATTTAGATTAAACGAGAAAGAATTAGTTTCTCAAACAAATAAAATATTTATTTGTCCTCAAAAATCACAAAATATTTATTAACTAAAGATCTGGACCCTTATAATAATGTTATTATAAATTTGTATTTATTCATTAATCTTATGAAACAACATTTTAAAATTAGTAATTAGTAAGACAATAATTATGAAATTAAATTTCCTTCAGGTTCCGTGATACTAGTTCATCATGTGATGCTTCTTCTAAACGTTATGTGATAACTAATCCACCAGATGATTTTTCACTACTTCCTACAGATCAGGTAAGTAATAAAAAAAAAAAAAACATATATGTATATCTTATTTTTTTTAACAATTGTATTTTATAGAAACCATCAACCACTGCCCAGGATTTGCTAGAGACAATACGACATCATGTTGCATTATCTTTTACAGTTTATGCTAAGTCATTTATCTTAGGTATATATGCTCATAGTTGCCTTCTCTGAAATAGATGCTTTGGATGAAGGCGCTGTTTGGTGCAATGTTGCCTGATGGCGGGAGGGGATGCCATGAGCCGATCCTTCTCAAAGAGCTGGCAACAGGATATTTCCATTGTTGCCAGCAGTGTTTCCCACTCCTATACTCTCAGTTTTAGAGAAGAGAATTTGTGCACGAAGCATTAACAGCGCTTCCCATGTATTGCGGATCTCAAGGATCAATTTGCTTGAAGGCAGTTATAGTCATGTGCTTGCAATAATATCATATGGCGGCTTAATTAATATAGAATATGCGTTTTGTTTGGACAGATGCTGGGTTTATTGGAACAATTTTTTTCTGATTATACAATTATACCGTAAACTGCTGGGTTTGTTGGAACAATTTTTTTCTGATTATATAATTATACCATAAACTGGAGTAACTTTAAGACTGACAAGACAATTGGGATTTCAAAATTTAAATATTTATGTGGGCTTATTGTTATTGCCTTTAATTTATTTTCCTATTTTAGTTTAGCCCACTAGAGACAGGTCAACCACCTGTAGCCTCTTTGTTACCTTGGCAATAGTTAATAAATTGGCTGTTATTTAGGAATCGATTAAACGTTTATAAAACTTCCATTGCCCAGTTTCTGTTATTATCAGAGAGTATCACATAAGTAGTTAAACAATTATTAATGTTATCACAATGACTATATCATTTGATCCATTCCTATTTTCGAAGTTTGAACTCAAAAAATATAAACATATTCAAAGTACTGGGGTAACATTGTGACTTCATTTTAAAACAGCTCTAAAGCATTTTATTGGAAAATGATTGGTCTGAGACAAAAATGGTAGAGGAAAAAAATGTAAGAGAAAAGCAGCATCAGAGCTTGCTAATTCAAAAGTATAGGTCAAGATGAAAATGGCAAATCAGTACAAGAATGTCCAAACATAAGAAGGAAACTAAGGTGCTCCATACCTAAGAAGGGAACTAAGGTGCTCCATTAATAAGAAGGGAACTAAGGTGCTCCATATATAAGAAGGGAACTAAGGTGCTTACAAGAATTATCAGCCTATTAGTATATCTCAAGTAGTATACAAAGTCATTCCAAAGCAGAAAGTTAGAAAGATTATCGAAGAAGATTTAGAAGAGGAACAATCAGCCTTTGGACCACACTGACAGACCCAGGATCTGGTTTTCCTCTTTGTATGACAGGTGAAAACTGGAGAACAACAGCCGTGGTTAAGATCTGAAAAACTGATGTAGTCTTAGCAGGGATGGATTTGTTTGCAGGATTAACAATAGATTTGTTGTATTGCCTCCCACAGGCATAGCAGAGCAGATAATTGCTCTCCTATCTCTAAAACAATTATTTCTTTAGAGTTAAAAGCTAAGTGGACATAATTTTTATATTTAGCTGTGCTTAATTAAGCTGTTTTAAATATTTACAAATTCTCTAGAATCAAAAAATAAAATTTCACTCAAATTTTGCCATTCCCTCTTCCCTTTCCCCCTAAAATTGCCGCCCCAGGCTAGTGCCTAGTCTGCCTGTGTGTGCATTCTGCTCCTGGATCATCGAAAAAACTGAAAAACTAGCATCTTCTCTCTTTTGGTTTTACAAAGCCTCAGTGTGAGACCGTAATTTTTTAAATTGTAAATACTTTCCTGACAATAGTTAACTTAGTGAGATGAAATAATGTTATTTAAATTATTTCCTTTTTGATGCAGGTGTTTGTCTTGATGCAGTTTGATCCTGGAATGGAATATAAGCCCAACAGAGGTCAGAAAGGCAAAGATGATAATTCCTGACTATTGCTTTGTAGCGCTCTCACTGATGGACCTTATTCATACATATAAATTGTTTATTTATCACATATTAATCTGTTGCATAAAAACCATTAAGTATACCTTATTTCTTTTTTAAATATCCCCTGAGTCTGTCTACCTAAAATTATCCTATTATTTTTATTATCCTATGTTATCTATAATATTTTTTAAATAAAAACTTTACTTGTCTTTACTTTTTTTTCTAAGCAGGAAAGCAAACAAAAAATATTAGGGACTAACTAGTAAATAATTTCATAAGTTATTGTAATATGTATAATTTAATGTATAATTGAAAAATCTTTGTTCAAAGCACACTTCCACATGGTTAAAAACATTATGGGTAGTTATGTTTGTGTTATATTTTGCACTTACCACATCTTTGATTATGAATTATTATAGTTATTTCACTTTTTTTTTTTTTTGTAATAAGTAATTGTAGTTAAACTGAACTGAATTTTATTTTTATTATTAAAACAAATCTATTTTTATTTTCATAATTTTTTTTTTAGAATGGCAAGTATATTATTAAAAAAGAAAATAAAGGTAAATTATGTTAATCTAAATAATATCTCTTGGTCTTCCCAGGTTTTATGATTCTTTTGCTCCTCATTTCGTTTTTTGGATCTTCAATGACTACTTATTTAAGATCACAGTTCCTAGAAAATTTCTGTAATTGAGTTTACCATTTATCTGACCTATTCATGGCACCAGACACTAAAGTTAATTAATTGTTTTTCTTAATAATGGCATCCTATTCTTTGAATTGAAATTGTAGTTCTTCTTTTGTTTTTCTTAGTTTTTTTTAGTTACTAGATATGTCTCATGAAAGGTAATGGATTTCTTTTTTGTAGCACAATGTTATACATGATGTAAATATTTTTCCTCACAAGCAACCGATTGCACTCAATTTGTCAATATATTTATATCTCGGACAGAGATGATCATGTTAAAATTGTGTGCAAAATTTGTATATATCCAATATTTGCTGGGCTGTGGACCAAATAGTTTAAAAATAGTTGTCCTGTTTTAAAATTTGTTCTGCTTTTCTGCTCTCATCAATACTAATTTATCAGCATATTACAAAAAAAATCTTTAGTTTGTATAATTATAAAATCTGAAAATTAATTTTATATATGAAAACACTTAATGACCTTTTTGCAACTTTATATGTGATAAATGCAATATAAAGGTTGAGAGCTGCTACATTGTCTACTGAAACCAGGAGCACACAAAGACTTTCTGCTATTAAAAAGCATTTATAAATAAATTGGTTTATATTAAATTTATATACTGCAATTCATAACTGTATTATAAAAAATCCACCATTTCTACTTCATTAATAAAAAAATAAAGTTATAAATAAAAAAATATTTTATAAAGTTTGTAAATACGTTGTTCTTTGTATATGCGATAAAAGCTATATAATTTCATATGTGTTTATAAATAATTTGGATGCTAAAAATGTATGAGAAACTCTTATTTTTATTTTAAGGTAAAAATAAATAATTTATCATGTCAAGTACTGATTAACTTTGAGATATAATAAAGAAATGATTTTTGTTTCACAAAAGAGTTTCCCATTATATGTCTCATATATTAATTTTTTTTTTGTAAGCACCAGTTGCTAAATATCAATGATAATGGCCTAAGTGTAAAGTACTTGTTTGTACCGTTTGCAAATAGTGTGTTTTAATGAACTTGCCTTTACCCACAATCATGCAGCGTTTTAAGAATACTGAATGTGTAAATGAATTTATATATATATATATATATATATATATATATATATATATATATATATATATATATATATATATATATGTATATACTTATTGATGGTTTGTTGCCTTGCAGGTAACAATATATTTGCTAACTGTTAAGGAACACGTAAGGCTGCCACTAAATCATTTCTATTAGATTATTGTGTTTTATTATTATCTAAGATAATGAAATTAGATCTTCTGTAGTTTATTCAAAGCCTTCAGCAAAATACCATACATTTATTTCTTAAAACAAGGGATTTAAATTTTCATTTATTCTTGGAATTTTCATCTTTTACAAAACATGAAAATCAAATATTGTGGCTTGATTCACAGCTGAGAAAAGGTAGTATGGTAAGTGTTCTTTCACTTTCTATAAAACACCAAGACTTTGTGTGAGAGGGTGGTGATCTATTAATCACTTCGTTTAATTGATATTCCCTTAAAATCTTATTAGCTTTTAATACAATCATTGAGCTATTAATGATTGTATATTCACTAAATTTGCAATTACTCACATTTTCCTTATTAAACTTACTAATATGCATATGTTGAAAATTATAAACTTTGGATTTTCGAATTTTCTTGAATATTTTCAGTTATTTTTGTATTCCTTACGAAGACCAGAATAAAGCCAAATTGTCATTAGATTTTTTAAATAATCTTTCACCACTAAGATTATCTTTTCCATCGCTGCCTTTTCTAGATATTTTAGTATTACATCGGTCTATGAATATGCATGAATGATTACAATGGCGTGTTGAATACAAACATTTTGAGAGCCTTGCAGACAACTGCACTCACATCGAGCTTTATAGAATTATATTTAAAGTATATCTAGCTAAGTCATTATTCCATAAATGTATAGCTTTTGTTAAATTATAAGGGAAAGTTTTTTGTAGTTGAGAATACGAAAGAAACAGAAAAATAAAAGAATAAGAAATTAAAGCAATATAATGTTTTTCTGTATTTGTTAAATTTAATTAGATTTGAATCAAAGTTCTGTTACAAATGTTGAATGTTTTAATTATGAAGTTTGTATATTGAATGGATTACAAAAATCAAAAGAGAGATTGAATGTATTTTTTATGAAATGTGTTTAGCATAAATGTATAATTATATAACAATAGATGTGTTAAGATTGTTCATTAAGTTTGTATGAAAGATTATTTCTAATAAAAGATACTAAAGTTGCCTTCCTCAGGACTTTTATCAATTTTAACAGTTGCTTATCAATTATTTTGATTTGATTTATGTTGGTCATTTAAAAAAATAATATTACTGCAATATATTTTTTTACATAAGAATAAAATCCAATATAAAATTTTAATTAAATTCAAACTTTGTCAATACCTTACTTTACTTTTGTTTGTTCTTGATTTTTTCTGTGATCAGTGCCTTGTCAGAAGGTTCTTGAACTCATGAAAATATTGAAATATATGAATAATTATAAAATTCAGGTTCACATGCAGCATAATATCTGAGAATTTGTTTCAAATTAACTTTATTATAGGAACAACATTTTTAGAAGCTGGTTTCTGTCAGCTCTCTCATATAGGGTCTGGTTGATAGGGAAAAAAAAGAAAAGCTTATATGTATATAAATGCTGAAATTTTAAAATTATTGGTAGATAATAAAAATTAAAAAAAAAAAAAAAACAGTCAAGTTTCGTTCATGATAATCGGTATATTTTTTAATAACAATACTATTTCTCAGTAATCAATCAGCATTTTATTTATTAATTTGATGTAATGCAGTACTTTTGGAGATACATCTTGTATATAAAAAAAAGAAACTTCTGATTTGGCACTACTAGAATCTTTAAATGCATCTATGCTTTAAGAATTTTTTTTTTCATAGGATATTTTGTTCCTATGATGATCATTTTAAACAGACTGTAGTTCACTCCATCATTTTGATGACTCCTGTAATAAGCAATTTTATTGTTATAAATTGGAATGCTTACAGTTCAGCACGAAAGAAGGATATATATAAAAAAAAAAAAAGCTTGCTGTACATATGTAATTTGTTCTAACCTGTGTCTTATTCACCAAAGATTTATATATTGAATATATTGTAAAATATTTGTGTGAGTGTATTTTTCACCAAACTATGTATAAATAGATATGTTGTACGATTTTTTAAACATTACAGTATGCTCATATTATCTGCCATTTGATAACATTTGTTAAATACAGAAAAAAAATAATTTTGATTCATAAATTTTATTGTTAAATAAAACAAAAAAAAGGTCTAATTGTATTATGTAGATATTGTTGATAATGAATAGTCTAAAATTATTTGTTTAATGATTTTGTTGTCATTTTTGTATGAGATCTAATTTTTAGTTTGGCAAATAATGTTTAGAAATTATTTCTTATTATTATAAATATATATATTTTTTGTTAAGAAAATTTTTTGTACACACTAGCTAACTGTTAATTGTGCTTACCGAGTTTGGTTAAGTACATTTTTTCATAAGCCAAATGTATTCCTACTAGAATAAATAACAACAGTATTGATGGCTGTATGCTTTTGGTTGCTGTTATTATTTAAGAGATTTTTATGATTGTTTATTATTACCAATTTTGCGGAAATATAATGATTTATTATTATGTTATTAATATAGAATTTATATGTTAATTATAATTAATTACACCTTTAAAATCAAATTATAGTTTTTTATCAATTTTAAAAATATAATACACACTGTACCTGTTTAGTATTTTTGAGAAACTTCCTTTATGCTCTGTCAATAAAAATTAAAGTAAAAGAAAAACAAGCTTATTAAGATTATACTTAGCATTAACTAAATCATTGGTTTATTATTTGCATACACATTTAATGCAGTGAATGTAACAATGTTCAGTGCAGTATTAAATTTTTTATCTTTTACAATTAATTGCTTTGATTTTTTTAGTACCAATAATAGAAATAATTTGTATCCTCATGTTTTCCTTTAAACTATAGATGTAAATTGTTATTTATGTGATATCCTGATACTGGTCAAAGGTTTTCAAAAATAATTTAAATTTTATGATAAGCATAATGCACTGAATATTGAAACAATTTATTAAATTTCCTTCTTTTTTTTGTTGATTTCCATTTCAGTTGTAACTTCTGAATGAAATATTGTTAATTGCTAGTTAAAGTAATTTTATTTTACAACAAAAAATATTTTTGGATTTTAACCAATGAGATATTCTAATTGGAAAAAGAAATTATGTATTTTTTAATGCATCCAATTGAACTGCAATATAATTAATTAAAGCACGGTTGATAAGTGTAAGTTATTAATTTTAACCAATATAATCCCTATTACCTCAACTCTCTAGTCAACGAACGATTTATAGTCCAGTAAACAGCGGTCCAGAAAGAGGTCCCGGTGGTAAGTTCTGAAAATTTGCACATTTATGTTTTTGGTGCTGCTGATAACAAATTTCAAATGTTGAAAATTTGAATACCTCAATTTTTTTATGGAAACAGAAAAAATAAAATGCAAATTAATCTTTTTTCTTATGTAGCATGAAAACTATGCATTTTTGCTTGCATCGTCAACCTATACTAATTTATACAATTCCTTACATCTCTGTATTTTTTTTTATCGAAGACATTGTTTGGAGCATCGGCTTGTTTAGGAGCGAGAGTCAAAATTAATATTTGTTTATGTTTTTTTATACTTCTTGGAAATATACAAGGTTAAAAACTTTAAATTCGTAATCAGCACCTAAAAGCATAAATAAGTAAATTTTCAGAACTTCTCCAAAACTTTGCACAAGATCTCTTTCTGATCCCCACTTGACTGGATCCCAGAAGATTAAGAGCAGATGATCCTAAACAATGCTCTGGATGAAAAAAATTATGAAGTGCAAACATGTAAAGAATATACTCTTGTTTAATTTACTATAGGTATACCTACTAAAAAAAATAAATGCTTGGTTTTTATGATCTGTAAAAAAAAAGATTAATTTTTTACATTTTTATTTTTATGGAAAAAACTTCTAACTCTCCAAAACTTTCCAGATAAAAGTACCATAGGCGTGGGTTATTAGTATATTAGGAGAACAAGAGAGAAATTGGACAACATGACATCTTTATTACAGAAAGATGCTATCTAAGCCAATAAATATCCTTTACCACTTTTATAGCGTTTCGGTACCTTTCCAGAATTTTTGTTATCCACCTCATCTTCAGACTGTATTGTGTTTCCTGCTTGTCTCTATTTCCTATTATGTAAACATATTATTATATTTGGAAAATTTATCATTCCTCTGAACCCATTGATCCCGAACATTTAACACTCCATTGACCTCACTGTGGTTCTTAATTTATTTATAATTTTATGGTTTAACCTAAACTTATTTATTTGCCAACTTTTGTTACTATTAAAACAGTTGTTTCATATTTTTACTTCCTTGTACGAAGTAAAGGAAGTATTGTAATCGTGAAAATTTTTGATTTTCAGATTTCAACGGAAATATCCATTTTGATCATCCCTGAATCCATTTTGACTAGTTTCGTCATGAGGTCTGTACGTACGTTTGTATCTCGTATATTTAGGATTTTTGTAAAATTTAGTTGTGAATCTCCCTTTTTGGTCACTGCTTTTTGCACACTTCATTACCGGAAGTGGTACTTTACTTGAAGGTCATAATTGATTTCCATCAAAAATTATATTAAAATACTATACAAAACTTCTGAAATTTAGTATTTATAACTTATATATTGATTTAAATAATATACTGGATTTTGGTCTAAATTGGAAAACCGGAAGTGGTTCTTTACTTGGTCATAATAAACTTTCATCAAAAATGATATTAAAATGTAATGTAAATCATCTAAAATTTAGTAAATAGGATTTTTATATCAATATAAATAATATACTAGATTTTGGTTAAAATTGGTGAGCCGAAAAGGGTACTTTACTTGAAGGTCATAATAAACTTACATAAAAAATTGTATTAAAATTAAATACAGAGATCATATGATTTGGTAATAAAGGTTACAAACGTGATTTTTACCCACTCTAATTAAACCTTTTTATTACTCGTTTTAAGTTTTAAAATTGAGTGCAAAATACTTGCTTTCCTCCCTATTTGTGAACTGAATAAGTCTGTAATAGAAGAATAAGATATAAGCTAAGGGGGTTCTTCTGCTTAAAATGTCGAAACCGTTGATTTCCTATACTTTATCTAGTGAAATTGACAGTTCTAATGTTGTCACAGAACACGAATAAATCTCTTGAGAACTTGTTATCTGCTGAAAGAAAACTACATTTAATAATGGAATGAGACCTCCAGAAACAAGAGCTTGTGTGTGTTTGTGTCAATTGATTTATGTCGCAATGCCGAGTGTCATTTTTATTGCAATCTTCGGAAACTAGTAACCAAATTCAGGATCACTTTTTGAGCCACAGATTTATATTTAATAGACGTACAAGGAAGTCATGTGTTGTCCACATCAGATATTTTGTTTTATAGCTAAGGATCGATTACTTTGGAATTATTTTGTTTCAAATTTTAGCTTTCCAATATAATGTGCACCTTATGTTTAATTAACAAACGTTAGGTATTTTAGGTGAGAAAGGGAATTAGGGGACGACAACATATTCAGAGATGTTTTGACATGCTTTAGTGTTTTTAAGTCAATAAACAGTTGGCAAACACACTATTTACGTCATGGTATTATAAAAATGTCTAGATAATTTCTTTTATTTTATCATTCAGAAAATATGTTGCCCAACAAGATACTTTATATAATCAAATATTCTTATGAAATTCATTTAAATTAACTTAAATAAGCGGTCTATTTAATTTCACTGTAGAAAAATTAAAATAAAATGGTATGATTTTTCTTTTTTTTAAATAAAATGATATTAACATTAATATTAACCTTTATTTTGTGCAAATTATTTTTTTCATTATGATCCAAAGAAGGTTAGCTACAAATTTGTGGTTGTTTTAGAGTTCAGACTGATTTGACAACTAATATTATTTTTAATGATGAAAGTATGGTTGAGCGTGGAAATATATGTTGGTTGGTTTGGGGTGTGGTTAACGAAGAAACACACAAATAAGAAAAAACTTGAATTGTGTGCCGACGTTTTGGCCTAAGTTTTAGGCCATCATCAGGATTAAGAAAAAAACAAGATAAAAATAGTAACAGTAATAAAAGACAACAAACTATAATATGACAGTATGTTGAAAAAAACAAAAACTCTTGTATAAAAAAAATTTAAATCGTAAGAAATAAAGAAAATTATGTTAATTTAAAATGTAATTAAAATAATATGAAATATAGAAAGAGAGATTATATATGGTTTTGAACCAAAAAATATAAAACAAATAAATCCTTACAACTACCTTTTTAGTTTAAATATAAAATTTATTTCCTTAAGGTAGCACATATAACTAGTCCATTTATAACTTGATTTCAATTTAAGACATAACATTACGTTTCCTAATCTTATTTACTGGTAGGAGGGGTAATGAAGATGCCTTGTTTTTACATACATTACTCTCTTGTGCTACTATAGTTTGTAATATAATGCTTAGACTAATGATTTAATTGTTATTACTATTTTTTCCTAAGCCCATTTTAAATATTAATTTGTTAAAGAATATTGATAAAAATTAGCACATCCTTTTTACTGTGGGCATGTTTTAAATAAAGGATTACATTTTTACTAATTATTTAGTTTTTAATTTAATTTTTCTTATTTTACGAAGAGCAGGGATTCCTAGACTGTGGTATGCGCACCACTGCTGGTATACAAGGAGGTTCCAGGTGGAACGTGAACAAGCAAACAAAAGTCATAAGTAAGATCATCTTTTTAGTATGCTCAATGAGGAATAACATTTTTTTAAAAAATATTATTGAATGTATCAATTATAATATGAATAAAAACAATCAACAATTAATAAAAATGATTCACGATGCTTACAGTTGCAAAAGACGAAAGCACTCAGGGTTGAAGAGGACTTAATAATTAAGTTGAGCTCCATCAAGCTTAAAATTGATCCTCTGATTCTAAATAAACAACATGCTTCCAACCTAAAAATGTCCAAATTTCTGATTTTTGATGGATAGACTTTTATCTGTAGAATTTTTGTTGTTGTTAATCTTACTGTTACTGTTATTTGATATCAATTCCACTTTTGATTTTTGAACTTTGTTTTCAATTTATTATTTTCTTAAGCACATTTATTATTGTGGAATGGTATTAATTATAACAGTGGAAATGGTACAAAGTGACTTAAAGTCTGAGAATCCCTGACATAGAATATTAATGCTTCCATTATATCAATAATTACAATGGATATTTAAATGATTTTTAAGTAAATTTATTCAAACTTAGGATGACAGTTGCTAAAAAAATTTCAATACCGTAAATGGGGATTAATTGGTCCTATGGGGTGTAACTTGCACAAAAAAAAAAAAAGATGTTTAGATCTATAATAAATGAGTGTTTGTTACTACTAAGTTCTCACATTTTCAAAAAGATAACAGCACTAACTGAAGATTTTTTAAAAGTTATTTTTGATGGCGTATCAAACACTTTTCTATTCTAAAAACTATTGCTGTCTGAAAAACTTGGATAACAATTTTTTAATAAAAAGCTTTAAATTAATTTTACTTTATACACATTTTAAAATGAATCCTGTTTATATCTAAATGATTTTCAGGAAGTAAACTGATTGCGTGTTTAAAAATTTTACATACACAGTCAACATTTTTATAGATGTTCAGAAAGTAATGTTAAAAATAGGGATATGTTAGATTGTATCAATCAGATACTGAGAAGTATCTGATACGAGGAGTTGATCCAGTCGAAATGAACCAGATACAGATACTAATAGATACAAATCCTGAGATGAGATAGTTGAGTAGAGTGGAAGGTGGGATTTGATACCAACTGTATTTGATAAAAATCACCTATGTACCTTGCTGGAAAACAGAAGTCAGTAGAACCAACTTAACACTAGGATAGGAAAGGAAAGGAAATTATCACATAAATCCGAAATTCAATCCAAGGGTTAGATTGTATGATTAAATACTCAGTTTTTAAACAGTTGATCTAGTCAAAATGGACTTGATCAAGATACTCACCTTGATATAAAAGGACTTCCCAGTAGAGCCATATCAGTCACAACATTTCAGAATCAATTATCAGATTCCAAAAAGTATCCACATCAATTATATTCAGATACAAGAATTCTAGCAATAATCCATGCCAAATCTTAAATATGTTAATAATCAGCTTGTACTAGTAAAGCTTAACTACAGATTACACTGATATTTATTTGTACTCATTTGTTGTTATAGTTAATTTCATTTTTCCAAAATTATAATAATGGGTTACATGGAACCCACTTTGACAATGCATTATTATTTAATAAGAATAGTTTTTGTTGAAAAAGATTTAATTATAATTAAAAATATTAATTTTAAAAAAATTAAAGAGAGAAGAGGAGAAAGAGTTCAGGATGTGTGCTAATTTAAATATGTCAAACAAAACTATCAATAATTTTATTAGACACTAAGGACATCTGGTTTATGGTTGAATAACTAATACTTCAAAAGACAATTTTAAATATCTGTAGACCGACGTAGAAAACTTTAAACCTAAGAATTAAACTTTTGATTGTATTTTAATAAACTATTATAATATAATTAACTAAATATAACAACTTAAATCATTTTATTGAATATGATATAAGAATATGTGGAAATCTGGAATTAATTAAAATTTCAAATTTGTACATTGATTATGAATGTTTAATAGGAATTTAGTTTGAAGTTGTTTTATTATTTCTACGGTCCATAATTCATTATAAGTTTCATTCGATTTTAATGTGTTTTCAGACCTACAATATATATTTAAATAATTACAATTTGAATTTAAAAATTTCAAAAGTTTAAGACAACTACAAGCTACCGAATCAGATCAGATATAATTTTTAACTCAATTAAAACTTATAAAATTTAACTGACTTCTATAAAGAAAAATATAATCGTGAATTTTAGTTTGGTTTATATTAATTTGTTTGTTATAAAAATAACAAATTACTTTTGTCAGTTCAATTTTTCAGTAAATAAAACCTAACCCTTTTTAGTATCTACATATTTGTGATAAGGGAATCATGCTTGTCATGTGAATAAATGTAAATTCATTATTTTCCTGACCACTGCAGAGGAAACAGCTTGGTCAATTCTTTCATCTCTAATTTTATAAGGTACAGTTGTTTTTGTTTGTGTAACATACTAATACATGTAGGCTAGAAATGATTGGTTGTGTTATGGATTTTTTTATTTTTATTTGAAAGCTTAGTAAATGATGATTAATTCAATTTTTACATTTATGATAAAGTTAGTTTATTATATTACAATGTGCCAGACCTAAAGGATAAGGTGCAACAAATGCAATTCAAATTATAATATTTTAGAAATTGCAAATAATTATTTTTAAATTCTACTTGTTCTTTGTATGAACTTAAAAAAAAAAAATACTTTACCACACACGTTTTATCTAAGAATCATATTTAAGATAAAGCTATCATTCCTATATTCTTTAATTTTTAAATCAATAACATATTATTATTAATATGTATCTAATTATTATCATTAAATCAAATATTATCTAATTGCTTGTTTCATTATTATGAAGTAAATTATGAATATGCTCAAAAAAATTATAGTGATCTTATTTTATTCTAGAAATTATTTCTGTAATGAATATTATTAAAAAAATATTTTGGTTTAGCTGTATTACATTGGCTAAATAATTGCTAATTATTAAATGAGATTAAAACACAATTAAGTATATATTTTAACATACGAAAGAAGTACATATTTTTTATAGTCTCTGAATGTAAATTGTAAAATTTAATTTCTGAAAAATTAATTAAAGATAAATTTTGTTTACTGCTAACATTGTAAAATATCTTTAGTACATTACAAAGAATTATTATTCTTATAATTATTTACATTTTACTTGAAATAATGACTTTGTTTTTTTTAATATTCAAATAACCAATCTATGGTTAGTTATTAATTCATTATTGAACTAAATTATATTGTTTTATTTTTTAAGATTATTAATTCATTATTAATTAATAAGAGTATTCCACTATTAAAATCACAAATTAAATAATTTTAAAATAAAGAAATATCAGAAATGTAAATATTAATTTAATTGCTATGCTGGAGGTAGGATATAAAAATCATTCAATCCTTTGAAGCTGTTTGTTAATGGCTTATTTACACTGACCTCATTTTCTTTGTTTTGTTTTTTTATCTAATAATTATGGCCAATTTTAAATCCTTTACATCATAAGCCATAGAAATCAATTTGAAAAAATTATTAAATGACAAGAGTTTCACTATATTTCTCTTATTTTTTTATACATTAAGACAACCTTACTTTTAAATAAGGAAATCAGCTGTTTTAGGCAGACCTTCATTCTTTCAAGGATTTAGCTGAACTGCTCTGTCAGTTTCAATTATTTCTCCCTCCAAGCATGATCTCCAAAATACATTAATTTATGTAATGTTTTATAAAACTTTGATATTTGTCTGTTTATTCAGTATTTTTTGGAATTGTGATGCTGACAGATTCATAATAAATTTTAACAATAAATTAATTTTGAAAATTTTCATTGGTATAATATTGTATGTATAGGGATTTCAATAAGATGACAACTTATAAATTAACTTATTTTAACATTATGGGCCTCGGTGAAACCATCAGGTACATGCTCTCGTACCTTAAAAAGGATTTTGAAGACTTCAGAATACATGATTACACTAGCTGGATTAATGAATTTAAACCAAGTGAGTTAAATTAAAAATATTTTTTTATTATGTACTTAAACAATTATTTTAATATCACATTTATTTTATAAGATAAAAAGGTTTGACTAAAGTAATTTATTGAAATGATAATAATTATTTTTATTTTATATAGCATTTCCAACTCATTTATCATCTTTTCCAAGTCAAATGTAACTTTTTCCATTCCAATTGTAACTTTTTTCATCTCAGTTGCGACACAACCGTTCTTAAATTAATTCTTAAATATTATATTATACTTCCTTTTTTATCTAAAAATGATTAATTTAATTTCAAATATGACTTTTCAAATAATTTCGGCTTATTCTTAAGACTTTATTTTTTCTAATTAGATAATTGATGTTAAGTGCTAATTTCAACTAGTTATAAGTTTAAAAAAAATTGTTTATATATTTTTAAAAACTTATTGTACCCAAAACTTCCATTTTGGGGACTGCCAAGGAGACCTGTGGTCTACAATAATTTCCAAAAAAGGCAAATGCAGTAAATGATGGAGCGATTATAAAAATTGATACTTAAAAGAATTGATTATAAGCAAAAAGAAGCACGCAAGGAAGTCCTACCAACGGAATAAGACACCTGATAACTTTTCGAAGTATAGAAGAGCAAGAAATGAGGCTAAAGCAGCAGTTAAAGCACACAAAAGGATATCATGGGAAGAATTCGGGAAGAGCCTAGATAAAAACCACAGCAGAGATATCAAAAAGTTTTGGCGCACTGTGAAATTCTTGAAGAGCAAAAAAGCAAAGCCAGTGAGAAATGTAAAATATAGTAATGGTGAATTGCTGACTGAACAAAATACAATATTAGATAGATGGCGTAGACACTACCTAGATCTCTTCGCTAATGAAGAAGCAACTAGAGAACTAAGGAACAGACGCTCTACAAAGTCAGTGAAGAAGCCATTAATGAAGAGGAAGTAGAACTAATTCTTGAGCAGATGAAGACAGACAAGACAATAGACAGATACAACATTGTTTCCTAGTTCCTGAACTATGGTGGACATGAGCTCATTAATGCTTTGCAAGGACTATTTCAGACTGTTTGGGACACCAAGAAAATCCCGAAAGATAGGGAATACAGCATGATTATTCCAATAAACAAAAAAGGCAGTCAAACATAATGTGCTAATTACAGACCAATTAGTCTCTTGTCTGTGACATAAAAGATGTGCACGCACATTCTGGGGAAATGGCTGTGACGAATTGTGTCAAATATACTGTGAAAGTACAAATATACAAATGGGGCATCCACACACCTGACAAACCGTTTGGCCAATCGTTTGCCGAATGTTTGTGAAAATATGCTTATGAAGATATTGAAAGGAAAGCTCAAGCAAAGCTGTTGCGCAAGAGTCGAGGGGATTGAGCTCTTCCCGCAATATTATTAAATATTATTTAATTTGGGGAAATAGTACTTTATTAGGAGCTGAGGATTAAAATTTTTATTTTTTAATTCCATAACTATTTGTTCTTTGAGAGAAAAGGATTTGCTCTCCATTGTATTGAATAAAAGATATTGATTATCCTTCTATATACATATTTTTTTTACTTTCGTACCGCTAATAGGAGTTAGGAGGTAGCTTTTTTATTTTTTATTTAACAAAAATATTTTTTGAGGTTCCAAGATCGTTTACAAATATTGAACTAATAACGCAGAAAAAAGTATGAATCAAAACAATAAATCCAATTAGTAACCAAAAATTATCAAGTTATGAATCGTCGGTTATTTTAATATCAACTATAAAGTAACAACAATTATAAAATCCAATATTTAGGTAAAACTGAGGAACCCATTGGGCAAACCAGTTCGTCATTGATACGGATGGAAAGCAATAGCAATGGCCAATCTCTTTGACGTGTGAAACAAAACCACTCAGGAACGGCCAGCGCCATCGGCCAGTACTTTCACCAATGCTCCAACATTCACAAATACTCCGAACCACACCAGTGGCCAACGACTTGCCAAACGATTTGTCCAACGATTTGGCACTGGTGTGGAGCAGTAATTTTGTCTGCGCAATATCCGAAAACTGTCCCAAGACTATAGCGCAAAAACGGCTCTAACGATTTTGATGAAACTTGCCTAAAGTTTTCTCTTAAAGCTTTCCAACTATTCATATATAAGGTATATCCTCGAGATAAAGCAGGGAAAAATGCTATGATGAAAAGAATATTTTATTTGAGCATAACTCGAAAAGTATGCATTTTATGGCAAATTACATAAGTAATTATTGAAATATAAATGAATTCTTAGAAAAAAAAAATCTAAATCGGACCATTATTAGCAAAGATATGAGGTATCAGGCATTACAGCCATGTTTACTTTCCTATCGCTACTAGGTTAGGAAAGTATTGTAATCGGGTCAAAATTTCAATGTGCAGTTTTCAGCGTTTCAAAGCTCACTGAGTCAAGCTCTGCGAATTGATGGACCCACACAATATGTGCAGATTTGCGGAGGTTATAGGTCTTCTTTGATTGAGTATGGGATGGCACAAAAAATTTTAGAATGAATCTACGGAGCATTTATGACGATTAAAAAATATTCAGTTAAAACATTGATAAGATAAAATAGATAAAGTCCAAGACTCGCCATCACCACATCGTGTCATAGGCTGTTTCAACGTCTAAAAAAATTAAAAGGATAAATTCTCAATTTCCGCCAAAGTTGATTAGATTTAGATACGTTAGATATGCCCAACTGATAATCTTATTATTTCTTTTAGGAATAACTAGGTCACGCATATTCGAAAGCTAATTAAATTCCCTACAAAACACAAAAAGAACCAAATAAATCGAACCGATATTAGTAAAGAAATAGCGTATTGATCTTATACAAACAGTTTTTATTTGGGACTGTCACCCAAAGCGGTATGAAAAGTCGTATGAATGGACACACTAAATATTTTTATATAATATTTACAAAACAAAAAACAGCTCGCCACATTATCTGATTTATCAACCTCAAAAACTATATAGAATACCTCTGATTTTATATAGAATATGTAACAATTATATATTTGATGTTAGAACTTTGTGACATCAGTAAAACGACTATTACCCAACAGATCATTGATATAGTTAGTTCTCTTCTTTACCAGATAAAGGAGAGTCAGAAGCACCAATAATCTCATTTTAGCCGTAAATGTCCGTTCCAATCTTGTCAAACCAGAGTAACAAATTTTGAACTGTCGAAAATATCTTTCTAAGTCACTGTTTGTAAGGAATAATTAATAAATATATACTCAAGACTTAAATTTTAATTAATACCCATAATCATTTCTATTATTCTTTTCAGAAATGCCGTTCGAAAAAATACCATTGTTGGAATTTGATGGACACAGACTACATCAATCCATGGCAATTTGCAGGTAATAATTTGCTGATTAATAAGATATTGTTCTTATAAGACCAAATATTTCTTTTAATGTACGAGTTCAACTCTTTAACGGCGGTAACATGGTCAATTATTCTTAGAAAGAATGGAAAGTGTAAAAGCTAATTGGCATATGACCTAGTAGCGACAATCATTAGATATTTTGCACGACTGGGCACACAAAACGAGATATCTTTATCGACACGATGGTAAACCAATAGGCTACATTTCACTGGATGCTCCTCCTTAGCTGCCCCAGCCTAGCGTATTGCTATATCTGTAACATCTATACGAATCGTTGAGAGTGAAAGTTATTTCACTCTCATACACACTTCGTGATGAAGAGATCTTGCTTCCTCAATCGGCACTAGCCGTGTAGAAGAGAAAAACAAAACAAAAAATGCTAGACTCACGACCTCAAAAAAAAAAAAAAAAAGAAGAAGAAAAATCCTAAAAGCTTTGATTAAAAATTAGTTAGAAATGCTGAAACTAGTTAACCTCACGTGAAAATCAGCTGAATAAAAAAGTAAAACAAAATTGACCGATAATCTTGGAGAGATTGGTTCAGGTTTATTAGCTGAGAAATATGCTCATTTGAAAGATAATCTAATTATCTGAACTGTAAACCAAATCGATATGGAAAGCAATACGAATGGACAGACTAGATATTTTTGAAATATTACTGTTTGGAACAAGGGAAATAATAAACCATCGTGGAAGAGTTTACAGCGTTTTTTTCTCTACTCCTTAGGCCCATTGGAACGAACACCGACACACTTGGCCCATATTTTTGGATGTAGAATCACCGAAACAAAATTTGGTTGAAATCGGTGACCCATTGACTGTGCCCTCCCCTTGTGAGTTCCCTTCGTGATACCGTAACGCTTAAGGTAAACTTTCGTTGGTACTGCCTGGCTGGCAGAGATTGAATAGATAGGGACTGAATAGATAGAGACTGAATAGATAGGGACATATTTCACTGGCACTGCCCGGCTGACTAGGTATGACGCCATACCTATACCGCTGCGCCCCTGACCGTTCCAGAAGGAGTCATACTGCCACGGCCGCGACGATTACCGCTTGTTTTCGTTTAACAAAATGTCAAAGAAGGGATTTAATGAGAATAACGATGAATGTCTTGTAGAATTTTTTAATGATTATTCGGTTCTTTGTTTAATAATATAGCAAAAATGAATAAAAATAAAATAAATAAACTTCTTTGTTTGTTTCTTGAAATTTTATGATAATAATATAATAAAAATTAATAAAAATAAACTTCTTTGTTTGTTTCTTTATTAAAATATGTTAAAAAAAAATTATACAAATACAGAATCCTTTATCAACCATTTTAAAAAAATTATAAAAAACTCGCCACCATGAATAACGAAATATACAAACAGTAATAGTTAGCGGAAGCGGTTGGGAAGCGCTGCCAATTGCAACCGTGGGCAGTCTAGCAGACTAGCGAAGTCTACCTTTAGAATGATTCTTATTTTTATTCTCTTCATCAGATCGATGAATAATCTGCAATATTACGATCATTCATTAATAATAGTTTACCTATTAATTTATCACAATTGTTTCATATAATAATCTGAAAAATTAATAATAAGACAATATGATTCAATAAACAATATTTTTATATAATATGTATACATATTTTTTCCTACTTGCCCATTAATGCATCACAATTTCGTCATTACATAAATACATAGTCATTATTTTTTCTTTTGAAGTGCTTCGATCACAATGGTCACTAACATTAAATTATAAAATTAAAATGTTATAAACAATCTTTGTTTAGGAGTAACCATTCAATATCTGTTCCATGTTCAGAACCATTTAAAATTAAGTTTTTGTACTTTGAATCTATTTATCTCATATAATATATATCTCATTTATTTACCTCAAACATATTTTATTAAATGATTTTATTGAAATTTTCATTATTCTGAGCTACCTTTATTAACTGTAGGTATTTATACTTATATACTTAGAATTGATAATGGGAAAATATTTGTAAGTATATATATATATATATATATATATATATATATATATATATATATATATATATATATATATATATATATATATATATATATATATGTGTGTATATATATATATATATATATATATATATATATATATATATATATATAATATATATTATTGATATGATGATGATGATATCTGCGTCATGATTGTTTAAGGTTTTGGTATATCTAAATTAATATTATTAATGATTTCTTTAATTTCAAAAGCGAATCAAATTCAGTTGACATCTACATGATGGTATAGAAGCATCAATTTAATTAGGGATTGATAAATTATTTGCCACTTCTATAAATTTGTTTTATTGAAAACTAGTTTTGAATGTTATACATTCATCCTCAGTTATATAAAACACATAAAAAATTCAAAAATGAACAATTCAAAATATAGTTTGGTATTATCATACCAAAATATACTTTGAAATATACTTATAAATATTGGTATTATAATACCAAACTATATTTTGAATTGCTTATTTTTGAATTTTTAGTGTGTTTTTAGAACTGAGGATAAGTGTATAACATTCGAAACTAGTTTTCAATAAAACAAATTTATAGAAGTGGCAAATAATTTATCAATCCCTAAGCGAATCAATTATTTGGTTACTTTTTTTTTCAGAATTATAGTTTAATTTTTTATAGTTTTTTAATTGATTTAATGGAGGATTTAAAAATTTGGACAATGACTGGTCCATTTATTTATATTGTTTTTAATAGGCTTTAAGTTATTTTTAGTTTTATACAATTTAACAAGATCATATAATCATGGTTATGTGGAGTCCGAGGCTAACAACTTATTTTTGGTAAGCTCAGTTTTTCAACATAATTTTTTATTCTGTCAATTATGTTTCTAATAATTGTGTTTGCATTTTTATCATTCTGAAGGTTTCCATTTTATTATCATAATTTTTTTTTATACAGAATTACAAGTTTCTTAGTTTTATGAAATTTGATTGCAACTATTTCTTTATTTAACTATTAAATTTTTTTTTAAATATCCAATATCTTCATTTGTTTGCATGTCTAAATGGGAATTTATTTTGTTTTTATTTGAATTACAATTATTTACTAGGGAATAGGTTTTATTTCTTGTTGCATTAATATGATTTTCTCTTGTATCAAATATATTTTCCAAATCAATAAAGGCAGGAAAATAATAAAATTGAATAATTAATATAATAATTTCCCTATTTTTATTTTGAGATTATCTTCTAATGATAACAAATTAGGAATATTAATTGGTATTACTAAATCAGCTTTGTTTTCAACCCCATTTTTTATTTTATGTATGTTATTATGTTTCATAAGTGTATCTATTATATTGTAGCAATAGAAGGTGGATATCAATTAATTTTCATTCTATATATTAAACGCCTTCTCATAGGACTCATAGGATTTGACCGACTGACTTGACATGACTGATATGACAAATATAGAAAATTTTGCTATTTTGACGTGCAGTTTTCTATTCCCTTCGCAATGAAAATAATTCCTTACTGAGTATGTGACGTCACTAATTCAGGGTAAAAAATACGGCCAATTTAATTAAGAAATTAGCTAATTTACATATGTAATTCAGACTCAAATTTCTCAGTTCCTAAATTTTTCCGATTCGCCAACTTGACATTGCATTAATGATATAATTATTTATTGTACATTGACTGTGTATAAAATGTAAATAATTAATAAGCACATAATTTTTTAATCCAAAAGACATAAGATTGTCCAATGTGGGACAGTTTTCGATGTGGGACAAAAAACGTAAATGTGGGATAGTAACACTTTACGTGGAGCGTCTCGTCAATGTTTTGTGGAGCCACCAGTGTTGCCAGATTGGTGGTTTTTCCCCTAGATTTAGGATTTTATTCACCCTCTAGGGAATATTTTACTTTTCTAATAATTTATTCTTATCTTATACTAGGGGGTAATTTTGGTTATACTAATTGAAAAATAAGAATTAAACATCTATGGTTAAATTTGGTGGATTTAAAGGAAAGTTTAGATAAGTTTACGGTTAAAGTTGGTGAATTTAGGGGACAACTTAGAGAGTTTTAGGGGGAAAATACATGGCTGACTTGGCAACACTGCCGTCCATAGAAATGCCGGGCCTCCCAAGTACCAATACTTCACCCGAGATTGACTTTGGTTAATTAAAAAGTTGTAACCATCGATATTATTAGTAAATTATTACATAATAATAAATAAAATAAAGAAATATTTGAACAATTGTGATGAGCCCTCTCTAAGTCCCGTTAAGGGTCGGGCCCCTCTGACTGCCGGTTCTCCAAAAGTTTTCGGGCATTCAGGCCTTGTGGACGACCTTTCAACTACCAGACTCAGCTCATCCTATCTGGTGTGAAACCTCTACAGAAGTAGCATACCGCAGGAAAATATTTGATGTTTTACATTCACATAGCCACTCTGGTGTGCAAGCGAGTCGAATGGTGGCAAAGAAATATTTTTGACCTTCCCTCAACATATATGTCGGCAAATGGACTAAAACTTGTATACCTTGTCAGAGATCCAAGGTAATAAGGCATACCATTGCACCTCCAGGTGTATTTCCAACATCTGGCAGATTTGAACATATCCACCTGGACTTAATAGGACTCTTACCAACTTCTCGAGGTAATAAGTATTGCCTAACTTTGATTGACAGGTTTACCAGATGGCCTGAAGCTATCTCTATTCTTGATATCACAGCAGAAATAGTGGCATGTCTTTTACAACGCCTGGATACCAAGATTCGGAACCCCTTCAAAACTGACAACTGACCAAGACCGCCAGTTTGAATCATCCTTGTTCCGAAGTCTTAGCTACCTCATGGGAATCAAACAGATTCACGCAAACGCTAATCATCCACTGTCAAATGGATGTGTGGAGCGTTGGCATCGAACATTAAAATCTGATTTGACAGCCCATCTAAACAATCAACATTGGGTAGACAATTTACCAATGGTGCTTTTAGGTCTTCGAAGTGCTTTCCTGTCAGAGCAGGAACGGATGCCAGCGTTGCTGAAGCTGTATATGGTCAGACTCTCAGACTCCCTGGAGAATTTTTCTCGGCCACAGGCACCTCTGGTACTGTGCACGAGACAATTCAAAGACTTAAAGAAGCCATGAAAAACGTGGACCCAGCAGAGTTTAAGGCGTCCCGGAGATCCATCTTTGTACACAAAGAGTTGGATAAGTGCACTCATGTGTTCCTACGCGTGGAATGAGTTAAGAAGCCTCTGCAACTACCATACACGGGTCCGCATCAGGTCATACAAAGAGACGAGAAGACCTATAAGATCCAGCTACAAGACGGTGCACCGGCGACAGTCTCTATAGACAGACTTAAGCCTGCATTCCTATTACAAGAAGACACTGATATGCCTTCCAACACTACCCCATTCACCAGGATCAACAGACACTCCACCAACTGGGTTCACCGAAGGAGGAGCAACCGACAGTGCACCACAAGATTACATCACAAGATCAGGCTGAATCGTCAAATCCAGTCACCCTGTAATAACACCATCTAAGACTATCACAGCTGGAGATTGATTATCACCATGGTTACATTAAGGTTAACCCTCTTTTGTTACTGCCTGTGTTGTGTGTGCTTGCCCAATTATGTACATATTTGTTTATATTTGTGTAACTAATCCTTTAAGCATGTGTAGTAGTTTGTAGTTGATGTAAAAAATGACCTTTCTTGATTATTGACGATTCTTAGGCATGCTGAATTTTTATCGTCCCTGTGAGTCCGGGCAAGACTTTTTCTTAAAACCGTAAACCAGCGGTTTATGGTCTGTATATATTGTGAACTGCCTCCCTTCTGTTAACGACCTGAAATACTTTACCGCTTTAAGGATTGCTAACTATTCTCTGTCATAAGTGGAGTATCCCCTGTGAGCTGAAGACAGAGATTTGGAAAAGAAACCAAGGGGTATCCATTTACCTTCTTCCCATTGCTGTAAAACAGCACCAACGCATGAGTCTGAGGCATCGCAAGATAAGGAAATCTTTGCATCCCACGCAGGATGACCTAGTACAGTTGCCTGTTTAAGGGCATCCTTGCATTTAATGAAAGCTGCTCCACTTTCCGGGTCCTATTGTATTTCTCTGCGGTCATTTTTCTTAGCGTTATGAAGAAACTTGTTGAGTTCCTTTTGAAGTTCTGCAGCATTCTTCAAACAGGGACGGCGAAAATTCAGTATGCCTAAGAATCTTCTAAATTGGTGAACTGTGGTTGGCTTGGGATACACATTAATGATGTCCACCCGGCTTTCCAATGGCTTAATTCCCTATGAAGTGACTCTGTATCATAGAAAATCTATATCCGATTGACCTAGGACATATTTATCAGGGTTGACAGTAATTTCGTTGACAGTATTTCCTATGGAGCTGGATATTGAAATCTTTGAGATTTGGGACACCTTATCCATCAGGAAGAGTTTGGGCATTTAAACTACGACAATCTCCATATGGTCGCAATGTTCCGTCCTTCTTTGGAACTATATGCAAAGGTGAAACCCAGAGGCTTTTGGATGGGCGACATATTCCGTCTACCATCATCCGTTGGAATTCTTCTTTTATGGCTTTATACCGTTCTGGAGCTTTGGGTTCCATTCGCAGCGAAAAGATTAAAATCTTTCGCCTTAAGTTTTGCATTTTTGGGAGTGGAAGAACTGATACCGCTGCTCCCGTATCTATGAAGGTCAGCTCATACCGCTTATTGGTTATGAAAAGGCGGCGTTGAGATGGTGCAGTGCTGGGTTTCGTCCTCGCCAGCACTGCATCTAGTTTTTCCGGCGAAGCATCTTGTTTTAATTGTTTTTTCCATGTGCAGGGTCACTCGCATTTCCTTGCTTTATCTCAGAATCGGTGGTGATAGAAGCACAGCCATTTAGTATCATTGCGATTTCTGTGTCGGGATTTACTTCTGTATCTAGATATACTTCTGTTTCTTTCCGGTGAACGGGTCTGCCTGTGGTAGCAAGTGTGGCAGGTTCGTCGAGTCATCAACCTGTTGTGAGAGCCTTTCTATTTGTGCTTGTAGATTCGGATTGGTGCTTGGGATTGCGATAGAGCTTATTTCTATGGGACTCTGTATCTCATGCACTCTGTCAGCCATCTCTGCCAGCTTATTTAAATTAGTGTGCTCTGATGCAGTTAAGATAGCCTGCATGTTATTGGATAGTGACCTCATCCATAAAGACTTTAACATTTCTTCCGATGCCATTTATCCCGCTAACTGTCTCATGTGGCTAACAGTTGTGAAGGTTTTTCATCACCTAACTGTTTTCCCTTTAGAAAATGCGTTATTCTACGGTTTTCTGATTCGGAAAATGCTTCGATGAGTCTTCTTTTTAATTCTTCATAGGAGTCTGGGCCTGGTTTTTTAACAATGTCTGCTGCTTGCTGTAGGATATTTTATTTTAATCTTAATATAATGTTAATTATTATAATTTGAAAAATAATTGAATATTAAAACTAAGATTTATTTAAAATCAAAATAGTGAAAACTAAAGTTTTAGTAAATTAATAATTAAGTAATTAACCTTTACTCTATTCGATAATACCACGTCGGGGTCACCACTGTAAGGGTTGTTAGGGTTAGGTTTATAAATAAATAAATTACATAAGGAAAAATCAATAGGTTTAAAAATTTTAAACAAAAACAACATGCAAATTATAAAAATAAATTAAAAGAAAAAATCAAATTAAACATTCTCCCGAATTGACTATAAAAAATAACTATTTGCATGCCAAAGAAAACATAAAGAAAATGTAAAAACAGCTTACTACTCAGTTGCACAACCAATTCACTAAAATTTAAATAAACAGGCTGTTTTAATATGTTTTACATCAACAACAAACTACTACACATGCTTAAAGGGTTAGTTATACAAATATAAACAAATATGTACATAACTAGTATACCCGAGCGAGAACTCTCGCATTAGATCCTAATACATTAAGAAGTATAAGCGATATTAGGAAAACATATTTATTCTTATAAAAAACCTGTACCACTACAACTCATGAAGGGTCTTGGGTTCAGTACTTGTTAAGGACCGTACTGTCTCTAGCCCAACGGTTGTGCAAGGAGGGATTTGGCCGAAATCACGCTCTTAGATCTCTTGCATTAGATCCAAATATATTAGAAGTATAAGCGATATTAGGGAAACATATTTATTCGTGTTAAAAATATATTATTACCAAAAAAGTTTATTTAACATTCAGATTTAGTGTAGCTACATAGTTTGTAATGTTGGTTACAGTTACTATGTTGAAGTTACAGCTCATACTTAATAAATAATTAGCTTACCCCACTGGAAATCATCTCTTCAATTTAGCAGTTAGGCTATGAGATCTAGCTATACCATTTTCTATATGTAGTATTCATATTTAACAGTGCCCTATAGGGTTGGACATGGGAAACAATATATTAAACTCATTAAAAGATTTTGTAAACAGACTCAAATTGATATAAAGTTGCCATGACAACATGTACGCAAGATGGCATAGGGCCCGTGCGGGCCTATATCGTGCATTATCTCGAAAACGGTAGGTTTTAAGGCTTTAAAATGCTGGACCAGTATGATCCAAAGGATCATACATGATTTTGATGCCCGCGTCAAAATCTTTAAAACCCAACTTATCCCGTCTCGATCCGCTGACTCTCAGTCGTCAAATTTGTGAAACCTCCCAGTTTTTTTCACCACTTTTATTTAAGCCCTTCTAGGATTTTAAGAAACAAAATTGGAATTCGTCACTTCTCCGTGAAATTTCCTTTCTTTTGATACCTCATTCGTCAAAATCCATCGCTCCTGAGAGCCGGAAAAGGGATCTATACTACCTTAATAATATATAGTAGAGATTGGGCAAGCACACACAACACAGGCAGTAACAAAAGAGGGTTAACCTTAACGTAACCATGGTGATAATCAGTCTCCGGTGTGATAGTCTTAGATCGTGTTATTACAGGGTGACTTTGGCTAACAATATCACTTTGCTTTGAATGCAATTAAGGTATTTGATAGGGTCTGGCACCAGGTACTTCATTTCAAACTAAAACTATTACTGAAGTAACCTTGAAATTCCCAAATATTAACTTTTATTTATCGGTTTTTATGAAAACATTACCAAATTCACACAAGTTGAGACCACGTAAATTCTCTACGAAGTTGTATGAGGCACCTTTTGACATAGGCATCATTATCGTTCCTAGACCTAAAAGTGTACCCGATAAAAAAAAGCATCGTTAGTTGTTGTCTCATTCATAATCATGCCGAGATTGATCGTGAATGGGTTTAACTCTTATTCACTTTATAATATTATAAATATAAGGCTAAAGAAAAATGTTTTAGGTCGAACAGATGAAGAAAAAAGTTATCAAACTATTGATATCGTGCTAATTTAAAAGCACACGTGCTGATTACAAAATCAATGTTGATAAATACTTGAATTACGGTTCAAGACCTCCATTTAATAAACCAGATATATTTGAGAGAACGGAACCAAACCTTTGATACTGTCCGATTCATATCTACTGTTTTACTATCTATGATATTTGGAAAATTAATTATCAACAAGTATACCGTAGATTAATAACACTTATCAGTGATAAATGTGATATGATTTAAAATATTGGAGGAATGATCTCATTCGTTCAAAATTTTTTGTTTCTATTTTCTGAACAATGCCCTGAAAAATTTTTGCTTTTTGATTTTATGAAAATATTGTGCTGTCGATTACATAGAACATATCAAGAATATTTGCTCACTTACAGTGTATTTGTTTCCATACTTACTTAATCAGTGAGCGTGTGATCTTGCTAATAAATAACACTTCTGATGAAGTCATTATTATAAATGTACCCAGGATTAGTAATTATTATGAAAAGTGGGTATCAAAGTTTAGTAGGTAGATATCAATATCCTAAACTTGCAAATCATAATGCTTATATGGCTGGCCATTCACATCTTGGAAATATGAAAATACACAAGGAATTAGTATTGTTTATGGCTATGTTTCTGGTAGTCTGATTTTCTAAGGCAGGTAGGGGTTCCAGAAACCGCATTTACGTAATTTATTTATTTTTGTATCTGTATCGGTTCCAGAAGGGAACTGATCAATCAAACTGAATTATTTAGTTACCTTAACTAAAAAGACTGGCTACCACTGACCCCCCTGAAATTGCGACTAGGCTGGGATATTATAAATACCATTGGAGTTCTTTTCCAAGGACATCGCGTTTACCAATTCACTTAACTAACTATATAGCGGCATGCAGGGTAAATAGAATGACAGATTTTGACATAGATCTTACTTTATTTATTAATTAAACTGCTAGTTTAATTATGAACAACTTGAATTAACTTCATTATAAAAACCTATTGACTTTAACATATGTATTTGAGAATACTGGTTCTAAATTGCTCATTAAGGTTTTACTATGTTGCCATATAATATTAAACAAAAATGTACACATGAATGTAAGGGACAACTTATTTGGTGTTGTCTTCGTCGTCTCGGGTACTTTCCGCTTTGCCGCCTTATGGTCTGGTTGCGTCACCTCAGCTGCTGTCTCGAACTATCTAGCCTCTCCGACTCAATTCGACTCTTCCTTCAACTCCCAAATTTACTGACCACATTCCAGCTCTGACTCTTGGACTCTCCAACTCTGACTGATCCTTCTTCCGTGCCGCCTGTAAGTTCTCTCTCGGTGCCTCGAACTGAGCCGTTCTTTTCAGGTACCCTGCAGGTTTAAATTTTAGCATCTCCATTGTCAATATCAGAATCACATCATTTTTTTTTTAAGTTCCTGGTTGAGGCTCATGTATATCGTGTAAAACAAGATTAGACACAAGGAATTAGTGAAGAGGAATTAGTTAAGATTACTTCCAATATTGAATAGTATTCGAATTCTGTAATATTGGTTGTTACAAAAGTCCTTGTCCATTAGTATAGCTTTATTTCAGATTAAATATTTTAAACATTATTAAATATTAATCTTCAAAGTAAAGTACATTGTTTTCAACTACTTTCAACCACCTTTCTGCCAGTAATTGGATTTGATGCCGTTACTACTTCTTTGATTTTGAGGAAAATAACTCTTCACATCCAATTTTTACGTCCTCGTAATTATACATCCTCGTAACGACTCGATAATTATCGAAGATCCGACCTTTTAAAAAATTAGCCATTGATCTAAACAAACCATAATTTGATGGTGCAATATCTGGGGTATACATACGCAGGATGAAGCAAAATGTTTACTCCTTGCAGTTCCGATAATTTTTCCTTGGTTAAAGGAGAACGATGTGCAGGGGTATTGTCGTGTGGTGTTAACCAAAGTGGGGTACTTTGCACTCAAAACTGCATAAACTCTGTCTAGCTGTTCACAATAAAGGTTTGAGTCCACTGCCCGACCTTCAGGAACAAGCTCAAAATGTAAAACGCCTTCGAAGTTCCACCAAACACAAAACATCACTTTTTTCCCAAACCGATCTTTGCGAGCCTCCGGTTGTGCAGCTTCACCTGACGGTATCCACTGCTGGTAGGCTTTTTTTTTTTTTTTTTTTAAATATCCCCTTTTCCTCACTTGTGATAATTTTTGTCCAGAATCTGTCATCTTTCGGATTTTTAAACAAAACTTTGCACATATCAACTCGCTGCGGGGCTTGGGCCTCTGTCAAGCCATGTCGGTCGGACCTTGGTCTTAAATTTCTTACACCCAGGTTTTTATGATGACGAACCATAGTGGCATTAAAAGCCCCTATTATGGCCAATAAATCACGAGTAGTTGCATGCCTGGTTTACGCAAGAACGTCACCATCAACTGTTTGTATCTTTTATTTGTAATACTTAATAAAACAAGAGTCAGTAAAACTGTCTTTATTTATAGAAAACATGTGCTACAATACAGAACAATGATCTCCAGAACCTCTCCGGTGGTTATATCGCAAGTAACCACCCCAAACATCCTCTCCGGTGGTTATATCGCAAGTAACCACCCCAAACATCCTCTTTTGATTAATTAAATATACAATACAAAATTCTATTTTAAATTAAATTTCTTGAATAAGTCTTTTGGGTTTGATCACCGTTCTTCCAGATCTGGTTCTTTTCTTGTGCATTGGTGCAAGTTCTCCAGAATGATGGTCATCCGGAACTAATACTGGTTCCGTAGTCATTGCTGATGGTTCAACTGAAACTGAAGTCTCTGTTGTCATTGATAATGGTTCAGCTATCTGCGCTGTCTTCTCCGTGGTACTCCACATCTCACCGTCAGCTCGCTTTCTTCCGTCTATCCTCTTTAATATGTTTACGATTTCTCCTATATAAATATCCTTCCACTTCTATCAAATATGGTCGCTTATCAATTTTGGACTTTATAAAACCTGGTTTCTATATCAAACTCTTGGCTCCTGGATTAATTAATATCCTTACATTCTGACATATTTCCAAAACTGTAAAATCTTTTGCATTTTTATCGTACTCCTTTTTGTACCTCTTCTTTTTTATATTGATTTCCTTTCTAGCTATTTTCAAATCCACTTTAGTTTGAAGAGCTTTGTCTGTTCCTGGTACCAAGGTTCTAAGGTGTCGTCCAAACATTCTTTGAGCTGGGCTTGTTGTCATCGTCACAGTCGGGGTATTTCTCCAGGTAAGCAATGCTGCATCCAGTTCGCCTCCGTCTGCCTTTATTTTTAACAATCTCTTTGAATGTTTTACTGCAGCTTCTGCTCTACCGTTTGATTAATGATGGTGAGGCGAAGACATTTTCAAATCGAATCCCCACACATTTGAGAATGAATCAAATTCGCTGGAACAAAAATTTGTTCCTCCATTACTAAACTTAACTATTATTGGCACGCTATACCTTGCAAATGTCTGCTTCAGCCAACTCATAGTACTCGTAATACTGTCATCTTGTATTCTGCCAAATTCAAAGAATCCTGAAAAATAATCTACGCACACAATTTACAGCAATCCTAGGAATCAAGATAGGTCAACTGCAAGCCCGTCCCAAGGATTTTTTGGCGTCTCTCGTAATATGAGGGTCTCCTTTTGGTTTCTTTTGTCATCAAGATTTTGCAGATTAAACACTGTCTGACTTTATCTTCAATATCTTGGCTCATTTTGAAACATAAAACACTCTCGTCCTTGCATACCTTATATATGATTCTACCCCCTGATGTCCACAATGTATTTTCTCCATAAGCTTGTCTCTCATTCGCTTTGGGACTTTGTCTTTTTAGTATTATTCTGTCAATTACAGTCAATTCATCTCTAATTTTCCATAAGTCTCGAACTCGGTTCTGGAACCAATTTTATGTCATCTGGCCAACCATTTATTATATATGACTTTACCATTTCTGCTTCAGTATCGTCCTCAAGGTTTCCTGCTATTTCCTTAAGCGTTTCTTAGCTTATTCCTGTTTGTCTAAATACAACTGTTTTTGTTTCTAACAATATTTTGGCAATCTCTAATTTTCATTGGGAAATTCATCTAATGGTAACCGCGACAATGCATCTGCGATGCTGACTTCTGCTCCTTTTTTGAAATTGATCACTAGATCAGATCCTATTAACTCCAGCAGCATCCTTTGGATTCTTTTTGGTGCTTTGCTTAAACTCTTTTTAAAAATCGTTTCCAAGGGCTTATGGTCAGATTCCACTTTAATATTTTTTCCAAAAAAATATTTTTCAAATCGCTTTACTCCAAATAAAATTGCTAGGGTTTCCTTTTCAATTTGGGCATACCTTTTTTCTGTTTTAGTGAGTGTTCTCGATGCATATTCCACAGGCTGTCCTTCCTGCAACAGCACTGCACCCAACCTATAACTGCTTGAATCCTCTTGAAGACGGATTTCTTTGGTTTCATCAAAATATTTTTATTATTTAAAATATTTGTTTGTATCAGTCTTTCTTTTATCAGCTTTCACGCATTTTCTTGTGCTGCGTCCCAGTTTTCACCTTCTCTTAGTGGAGTCACTATACTTAAAAGATTTGGTAAATATCTTGCCAAATAATTTACCATTTCTAGGAATGATTTCCTCTCAGTTTCATCGCCAGGTCTTGGTAGTTCAGCTATTGCCTTCAATTTCATTGGGTCTGTCTTGATTCCCTCGGAGGTAAAAATGTGTCCCACGTATCGAATTTCAGTTTGCCTAATCTTGCATTTTTCTTCGTTTAACTTTAATTGTCTCTGCTTAGCTCGCTCAAATACCTCTGTTAATTTCTTATCATGATCCTTAATAGCCTCCTCCATCGTTCACCTTCCCCATAGATCAAAATGTCATCCGCTATGGCTATTATTCCTGCAATGCCTTCCATTATTTTAATCATCCGTCTTTGAAATTCTTCAGGTGCAATAGATAGTCCAAATGGACATTGCTGGTAACAATATCTCCCATATGGAGTCCAAAATGTAGTAAGCTCTTGAGATTTTTTGTGGTGCTTCATTTGATGAAACCCATTCTTTGCATCCAAAACATAAAAAATCTTGGCTTTCCTCAACCTGGGTAGGATTTCGTTGTTCGTCGGAGTCATGAACCTATGTCTTATTAGGTTATCATTTAATGCTTTTGGTGCGATGCATATACGATTTCTTTTTGGTGTTACTACTAAAACCATGTTTGTGGTCCATTCCGTAAGTTTAGTTATTTTTCTAATTATTCCCTGTTGTTCCAATTTTTCTAATTCTTCCTTTATTTGCCTTCTCACACCTATGGGAAATTTTCTTGGTGATTCTATTATTGGAATAGCATCACTTTTAATTTATAGTTTTAACGTCCCAATATCTCCTAATTCATTAGAAAATACTTCCTTATATTCTTCAGCTTCAACTTTGCTCACTATAACATCCTTCTCTGGGATAATTAGTTTCATTTCTAAAGCAGTGCCTAATCCCAATATAAGATCTTCATGATTAGTTACAAAAAAATTCACTTGAAAAGGTCTTTTCTTCATTTTAATAGTCAAAGTACCTTCATCTGCTGCTTTCTCTCTTGTTCCATTAAAAAACATTAGTCGCTGTTGTGAGCTCCTAACTATAGGACAGGATTTCATTGAATACAAATATTTCCATCCAGTGACATTGCAGGTCGCTCCCGTATCTACGAGTGCCTGCCATTTATATTTAAAGAAACTGTCGTTTTTCTCGTCTTTTGTTATTGTCTCGTGAGGAAATTTTAGGCACACTCAACTCACTATCGCTATCAACATCCTTTACCTCTCTCACCTTGTCTAATCTTGCACGGCAGATTATGGCAAAATGATTAAATTTCAAACATTTATTACATTGCTTGCAAATGCTGGGCACTTACTTTTATTGAACTCATGAATTTTGTCACAAAACTTGTATTTTCTAGAGTTGTTTCTCTTTTTTTTCTTAAAGTCATCACATTTTCTACACCTCGGGTACCATCTTCATTTTTTTTCATATTTTTTAATTGTTTTTCCATTTCCTCTACGACATTAGCCATGTCAATCAATTTTTACAAAGTTAATTCCGTCGTACTATGCAGTCTTTTTCTAAAATTATTACAGATAATTCCAACAACAAAACGATCTCTTATCATTTCTTCCTCCAAATCGCCAAAATCGCAGCTTATGGCTTTTTATTTTAAAATTCTTATTAACTCGGAATATGCCATTTCTGGAATTTGATGAGTAGAAAAAAACACATACCTTTCGTAAAAAACATTCCGTTTTGAAAGAATTTCTCTATCTAAGGCTTGTATTAACGCTTCGATATCTTCGTTGTCTTCCGTCTGTAACTTGATCAATCGGAGTCCTTCTCTCCCAATTACCGTTTTGAAAACAGCTGATCTACCAGATTCTTCTTCAAGACCCGTCCCTATTTCATAGTTGTGCCATTTTTTTCTTCTGATATTCCAGTTGCGTTTTATACTAAATAAAGCCAACCCAAGTTATAAGGAATTAAAGGATTAGTCAAAGTAAACATTGACATAAATAGTAGGGACAAAGACATTCCTTTAGGATTAATTATGAGAGTTGGAATAAAGGGTTGTGTTCAAGCAAAAGGATTTTTGTAACATCCTAGTAGTAATAACTGGTACTCACCTTCAGTCATTTCATCGTCTTCATCCTCTGGTACAATGGACAGGATGCCAACCTGCAGCTCAACTTCTTCCTTGTCCTCGTCCTCATCCACCGCTGCCATATTGTTGCAGGCTCCCTCACAGCTGAGGCACAAGCTGGAGCTGCAGAGGCACCCAAAATCCCGCTTGCAGTTCTTTATGCACTTACAGGACACCAGCTGTTAAAATGCAGTGAGAGGAGGAGGTAGGAGCGTGGTAACAGACTCAAGACTTGATTTCGTGCGCTTCCATCCTCATTATTAAAGGGTTTTCTTATCCCTAGCCATTGCTGGACCCGAATCTCTTCATGGCTTCGTCAATTCCTGCGCAAATGGTCCACGTATCTTGTTTATTGTATATTGGGTTCTTGCACCTTTGGCCGTCCATAGAGTTCCTTCAAACACTTGTGGTATTTCAGTACCAACACATTTTAGCTGATAAATTCTACGGAAAAAAGTTCTCACTCGGGACCGTGTAACATAAAAATGTCACAGGAACTAATCATATCTTTAGCATCTCAACATATGCATCTCTTCACAGATCTATCTTAGCTCTGAGGATGACTTGAGCAGAGTTATGTATTTTTTTTTTTTTTTTAAAGTCACTGACTGATTTCCTGATAATCTATTGTTCCGAATATATATTGGTTAACGAACCATTTGGAAATAGTAAACCATAGAATAATAATTTGCATTTTTTTTTAATATTGGTATTGCAAAAGGTTATTGTGTGAACACATAGATTAAAATTACCATTTCATAGTATGCAATTAAGTAATGTATTATAATTGTGTATTAAATAATGTATTATAATAATTTATTATATAAGTAACCATTTGATACAAAATAGTAACTGTTTACCTTGAGAATTATAGTCATTTTGTAATATTAAAGAAAAGATCAAGTCATTAATTTTGTATGTTTTGAATATAAACAAATTAACAATTCTTTATTCCTAAATTTGTGTTTATAATGCTTCATCTTGAAAGTTTTGTAATATCTTAAAATTTTAAAAATAATGATTTCTTTTATTGCTTTTGCTTTAAGTATGTTCAATCTATATAATGTTTCAAGAATTAATTAAATCAATAATGATTTATATAGTATTAACGTATTTGTTGATATTATTAATAACTTAACCCAATTTATATTTTTAAAAATGAATTTTTGAACAGGTACTTTGCAAAAGAGGCTAATTTGTACGGCGATAATGCTTGGGAGCAGCTGCAAATAGACATGATTATGGATTCCTTTGTTGATTTTCGTCACGGTAATTTTTTTTTGTTATTTTTATGTTATGTATTTGTGTATTGTTAAGATTTGCTGGTTTTAATAATTTACAAAAAAATATACAATTTTTTTTTTGATTAATAAAGGTTTTTGAATTACGAGCTACGATAGTAAGACAATCCAATTTAGTACAATTCGTTAATAGGTAATTGTGATTCCCTTAGCTGAAATATTTATCTTATTAAATGACAAGATCTCCACAGTTGTTCAAGAATCGAACCTCAATACTTAGAGGCAGTTCGCATTGTGGTTTCCAAACGGTTACGGCTATGGTTAACATCGATTCATCGGAAACTTCTCGAGGTGCTTGTTCGGTGAAGTACGCTATCTACCAAAAACAGTAAATAATAAAGTAAACAGTAAAATATTCATAAAGAAATAATAACGACATTTATTACAGTCACATGACAGTAATTAAAACATTTTGTGGCTTTCTGTCACTTGCTGTGAAAGAACGCTTTATTTCATCAGTGCACCGACTTTGTCCTACATGCCCTTCCAGGAACAATAGATGGAAAAAAACAATATTAAAACACCGGAAAATCATTCGGATGGACTTTGGGCACTAGTTTATTTATTTATTTTTTATTTTTATCTAATTCCATAATTTCTCTACTTTAGGCAGTCAAGGAATTAAAAGTTTTCGCAATATCGTTTTGCATTCGATTTTTGAAAACATTGAATTATATCAAAAATACTGTGAATCAATTAAGACACTATGCATATAACAAATCGTGAAACAATGCAAAACTTATAAAAAAACTATTAGCCTTACAAAATTTTCTCACTTTATTTTTCTCAATTTCTTTTAAAAAATACCCAAGAGTGATTGTACTATATTATTGTTTGGCATTCAATAATTTTATTTTACTTCTCCTTTATTTCCGAAACAACTTAATACAAAAAATTAAATAAAACAAAATTAAATAGAATTACTTGAAAATATAAACAAATTTCAATATGCCTTAATGGTTGTTCAAATATACAGCATTATTAATTAATTTTCAATAAAACGACCAACGAATAACGAAGACAATACCGAAAAATATTATCACTTTTTTTTAGCCAATCTCAAAATAAATTTTTGTAATAATAAATTTTCTGAAATAAATGATTTGTAAACTTAAAAGCACATATATTTGTAAAAGGGACATTTTCACAGATGTAGCTTTTAAAATAAAAATATACAGATTAATTTATGCAATTTTAATTAGTATTCTTGGGGTAAGCATTAGCAAAGTCGAAGTTAATATTACTGATTTATTAGTTAATATTCAATTGTGTAACAATGTTATAACATTTCTACTCCTTTTCCAAATGTATTGAAGCGTATTAATTTATTCGTTTGGGTTACAAATCACAAAACCAATTTATTGAAATGCGATTAATTTATAAATAAAAAATATTTAATACACAATAAAAATAAACAATTGCACACAAATTATAAAGACTGTGCTTACAACCTCGAAATTATAGAAAACACCATTCGCAGTTATACCGTCTGTTTTCTGCTTCTTTTTTAAGTCTGAACACAGTTTCAGGACCACCACAAACACTGGACTGCCGTGTACTTAACTAAGTCAAACTGAGGCTCTATTAATATTGAACTGTCCATCTGTTTTTATCTCTTTGTATACGGTTATGGAACCTTCTCGAATCGTACGAGCTAGAACGTTCTCGAATAATCGACCACGGCCAAGTATATCACCATATCAGTCGTGCTCTTGACTGACAAAATAGCCACGTCACAATATATTTAGTTCTTCTAATATTAACAAGTTTAGTTTGTTCTGGTTTTAAGCGTTGAAGCAAATTTGGGACTTGCCAAAAACTCTTTTATTGGAAATTGTTTTGAGCAACAAATCCTAAGACAATTTATGTGAAAAAAAATTATGACAATATTACTGCCTGCGGAGTAATCTTATATATCACATTATCATCTCCAATCTAAAATTTCCTCATCGTTATGCAGAAACGAATGATAATTATATAATTTAAAAAAAATTGGAATGATTACTTTGTAGATACCGCCTCCAAAATGGAAGGATACACAGATAACACTAGCATCTTTTCGATTTAAAAAAAACCCGCAGATCGATTAGACAGTGTTAGAATTATTAGATAGAATAATAGATATCGATTATCAACGAAACTGACCAATGTGCCAAATCTTTTGCGGAGATAACTGGCTAATAATGAATGAAAAATTACAAATGAATCCTCGCCAGCATCATTAAAATAAATTATTAAAATATCTGATGTGGACACCCCATAACTTAATTATACGCTCCCTAAACTATAATTCGGTGGCTCAAATGTGACCCTGAATTTAGTTATTAGTTTCCGAAGATAGCAGTAGCTCAAAAATGACACTCGGTATCGCAACGTCCTTCAATTGAAACATACACAATAAGCTCTTGTTTCTGGAGGTCTTATTCCATTATTATATTTATATTATATATCACCGTACCATATGATCTCTGTATTAAATGTCGATATATCTTTTGATGTAAGTTTATTATGACACTCAAGTAAAGTACCCCTTTCGGCTCTTCAATTTCAGCCAAAATCTACTATATTATTTATATTGATATAAAAATCTAATCTACCAAATCTTAGATGTTTTACATTATATTTTAATATAATTTTTGATGAAAGTCTAATATGACCTTCAAGCAAAGTACCACTTTCAGTTCATCAATTTTTACCAAAATTTATTATGTTATTTATATTAACATGAAACTCTTAAATACCAAATTTAAGAAGTTTTACATTATATTTTAATCTAATTTTAGATGAAAATCAATAATAATCTTCAAGTAAAGTACCACTTCCGGTGATCAAGTAGTGACCAAAAAGGGAGGTTCACAACTCGATTTTACAATAATCCTAAATACAAAAGTTTTGACTTTCTATGGCTAACTCTTTTTGAGCTATGCGAGATACGTCCGAACGAACGAACGTACGTACAGACGTCACGACAAAACTAGTTAAAATGGATTCAGTTATGGTCAAAATGGATATTTCCGTTGAAATCTGAAAACCGAAAATTTTCGACTAAGGTCACCTACATTACACACCCTTTTCCACTTTTCCTAGGCAGCCGCCCCGGAGGGGGTGCAATTATACAGGCACAAAGGTGGCAGCTCCACTAGCATACTAGGGTACGTAGAGAAGGTTGATTGCCCCACCTCCCAATAATAAATAATCGTGAAACCCCACACTATTGCTTAGACAGTGAACTGATAAAACACGGCAAACGTCATAGGATAAATCTTTGTTTTTGGAGTAAATTTATCACTTTTTAGATCTGGAGCACTTCATTTGCTTCTAGGTTGACAGACTCAAATTGGACATAACTACCATACAAGAAATAAGATGGACCGGTCAAGGGATTAGAGAAGAAGCACCACACTGTGTATTACTGCTGTAGCAATAATCACCTCGCCTTTGATATTGAATTTCCAGACGACAGCTCAGACGACATGTGATTGCATTTAAAGCCATTAGTTCCAGAATCTGTCGTTTCTGAAAGTTTCGGAATCTGAGCATATTTTGTGTTCATGCACCCATTGAGGACGCTGAGGAAGAAGATTTTTATGATATGCTTGAAAGAGCAATTGATTCCTGCCCAAAATACAACCTAAAACTAATAGCTGGAGATCTCAATGCTAAAGTTGGAAAAGAAGCCCGTTATGAGCCCACAATAGGAAGACACAGCTTGCATGAAAAGACCAACGATAACGGTCAAAAGTTGATCAACTATGCAGTATCGAGGAATCTGGTAGTGGCAAGCACTCGGTTTCCACATAAGGATATCCTATAGGAACGTGGTCTACTTCAGATGGCCGGCATGTAAACCAAATCGATCATCTTCTAGTCAGCGGTTGACACATGAGCAGTATATCGGACGTACGGGTCTTCAGAAGCGCAAATGTAATAAGGCCATTTCTTAAGCATTGCATACATCAAAGAACGCATAAGCTGCCCAAGACATGCAGCACTACCAGTTAACAGGCGGTTTTATCTAAAGAAGCTCAAAGAGAAAGAAATTCAGCATCAGTACTCCGAAAACTTGGATCAGAGACTTTCTCAGCGGCCTACCAGCGAAGATGTCGAAAAGGAGTGGGAAAGATGCTCTTCAACCATTGCAAATGTAGCAGAAGAAGTTATAGGTCCAGCAGAAAAAGATATAGTGTCTCCGTGGTTCGATGAAGAGTGCAACGCCCTCACAGATGCAAAGAATGAAGCGTATAAAACTGACCTGGAAGAACTGGAGAAGTCTCGATTCAAAAACGAATTTAGAAAATCATTTAAGCAGATCCCGACTATATAAAAGCTACTATTTGACGAATGCAGAAGGAACTTTATTGACAGATGATAAAGCTTGCATGGAGGAATGGAGGAAATATTTTGAGACCATATTGAATGGAGGAGAAGAGAGAGGAGATGATAATCCTCCAGAACATAAGCTTTTTGAAGGCGAATTAGAACCACCTGATGAGGAAGAAGTTGTTGATGCAATTAGTCGGTTGAACGATCATAATACTCCTGGCATTGACTCACACCCCGCAGAACAGGAATCTATGAAGCTAGTAAAGTGTTAGCACACCTTCTAATGAGCATTTGGACCAGTGAAGTATTGCCTGGAGACTGGAGAAAAACGTTGATCTGTCCCATAAACAAAAAGGGAGATATGTTTAAATGGACCAACTATAGAGGAATATCCTTGCTTCCCTGTGCATTTAAAATCCTCTCAAATATTTTATTGAACCAGAGATTGGTTATTATCAATGCTGATTCAGGCAAGGCAGATCTACTATAGACCAAATTTTCAGCCTCCGAACTATACTCGAGAGAGGAAATGACGTGCCTACACATCATCTCTTTGTTGACTTTAAGTCGGCATACGATAGCATTCACTGAACAGAACTTTATAAAGCATTATATGAGCTGAATGTTCCACGGTATGGAACAAATCGGTACAGATATTAGCATACACATACGTCATAGATATTGTGGGGAGATCCAGACAAGCGGTAGTTGAAGCCTTTCTTGCTTTAGAAGCTGCTGCGAGACGCATGGGACTCATTATCAATGAAGCTAAAACCAAGTACATCGTTTCGGATCAGGCTCCGAGATTGGTTGGTGCCAGTGTTGCCTTTGGACCTTACAGGTTTGGGCAGGTCGCAGAATTTGTCTATCTCGGATCTATGGTAACTTGAAACAATGAAACCGCAGTTGAGATCAGAAGGAGAATATTAGCTGCCAACCGCTACTATTTTGGACTCCGAAAGCATCTTTCAAGCAATCTGGTGACAAGACGAACAAAAGTTATCATTTATAAGACTCTGGTAATCAGAGACCTGGACTACATCCAGAGCTGAGGACCAACTCCTTCTTATATTTGAGCGGAAAGTGTTGCGCCGGATTTATGGAGGTGTGTTAGAAAACAATGAATGGAGAAGGAGAAGCAATGATGGGCAGGGCATCTTGCCAGAATGGCTGACGAATTACCACCTAGGAAGATTCTGACCGAGCTCCTATTTAGTCGTCGCAGAGTTGGGAGACCAAAGCTGCACTGGCCAGATTGTGTGGCCAATGACGCAAGAGATTATTTGGGTGTACGAAACTGGATGGCAGTGGCACGGAATAGGGATGAATGGTGGTTGCTGTTGGAGGGAGCCAGGACTCTTCAAGAGTTTTAGTGCTAACAAAAGAAGAAGAAGAAGAAGATTCGACATTAAAAAAATATCGACAAGTACTCAACCCTTTTGTTCAATGGACCCCTAGCTGTGAAAAAAAATAATAATAAAACACGCTGAAAGAGCTTTATTTTATATCTCAAGTTTGGTAAATTATATCGACATGTTTTTTCAAGCACAACATTTGTTCAATGTTCATATTTTTAAACATTGTTCAAATGTAATTCTTCTTCTCCTTGGCGCTTCGATCCGCATGGGACCTAGGTATCCTCAACAATTCGTCGCCACTCTTCTCGGTCCGCCGCAGCAGCCATCCACCGCCATATCCCAATCCGCCTCAGATTTGTCTCGACTTCCTCTAACCATCTTAGTGTTGGTCTGTCTCTCCTTCTCACTCCTCCAGGTCGTCCTTCCATAATTTTTTTTGGTAATCTTCTCCACATGTCCCAGCCATCTGATAGGTTCGGCGTTTAGATATAAATAAAGCCTGTTTTATTTTATTTTTTCAAAGCTTCTAGGGCTCATTGGTCGATTGGGAAAAATTTCAATCGCAGAATGCTTTTGTTATTTGTTATTAATTTTTTTATTACTGAATTATAATTTTATATCCAGTGGTAAGATACTGGACTCCATTACTGTAGGGCCGGATTCGAGTCCGGTTGTGGCAGATAATTTATTTATTCTGTTATGTTAGCGGTGGATTGACACTGGGGTCCAAAGCCCCTCTTGGGGCATACCCAGACTCTATAAAGTGGGCACCGTTAATCCGGGTGGGTGCTAACCCTGACCACATCAGCCCATTTTATAACAGTGGATCAAGAAACAGTACTTCATTACCAAGTACTGAACGCAAGACCTGGGTTTCATGGGTTGTAGTGGTACAGGATTGTTTATTTATTTTATTTTTTAATCCAATAGGAGTGTGAATTTTTAATATTACATTTGTTTTTGTCCATTTCTACATGCAGGATTTTATCATATGATAAAATTACGGAGGTTCAGTTGGAAAAGAGAAAAACAATGCAATATAGGAAACAAAAACCGAATATATTGATATTGAAAAAATATTAAGAATAAATCAATAGAATATATTCGTGAATAAATTAATTAAAAGAAATAAAAATATACCTATTATTAATATTATATGAGTACTGTTATAAATAATAGATTGATTACAATGGTTGTATTTGACCAGTATTGGTAAAGAATAAAGCGTTGAATAACCATCGACTTGACTTGTATCAGATATTGACTATACCAGGAATTATTTTCATATTTATTTTCAAATGTTTTTTGCCCAATTATACTTTCCTTTTTTTTATTTTACTTTTTATTACTTTCACCCTCTCTATGTGTATCTCAATCAGAGATTTTTGTTAAAACCTATCACTGAATGCGGTCTGTGAAGGGATGACACTTGTTTTTGGACACTGGTGTCCAAAAACAGAAGTATGCCAATTCATCCTCCAAATTATAAATCTCATAATTCCTTGTAAAATCGATATCAATCTACCAAAATCAGATTACCTAAATAGCAAGTGGTTCAGAGAGGAGGACTGAATCAGCTCCCATATAACCATTTATGGTCGCATCTATTATTTTCAGATATCTATAACCAGGAGTTTTGCAAGAATTATTGAAAATTTGTCCATCAACATTCGACCTTTGTCGTTCTCTGTTTTTTAACTCGTTCCTAAATTTTTCGACAATGTCAATTTTAGATTTCAGTGTTACTGCCACTAGCCAAAACCCCCATCAAGTAACCACAGGTTTTGGAGGTAGCTGACATTTCATGAATCCTTTTTAGGCAGTTACTCGCTGCCCGGGCTTCTTTTAAAAGAGTTGATTAACATGTGGAAAAATATGGTGCACTTTTGCGGCAATATTTTTAATCCATATGCCAAAAAAGTATTTGGGAAAAATGTAAAAAGAATGGAAAAAATGTTTACTACTTCACCGACTTAAACCATGTAAAGATCGGCATCCGTCACTAACAGAAGAACTCTGTTTTAAAATGGCGTAATAGTATTTTTGACATAAATTAATTAAACTGATATTCAAAAAGCGAGAGACCGTTTCGAAATTTGTCCTGACACCTTAGTGGAGATTAAAAAAGGATTAGGGTCTATTTCTGGATAAAGTTTTCCAATTATCAAATTACAAATATATAACATGATATATATATCCTTGAATCTGTTATATCGCCTACCGTTGTGTAAATAAAGTGATCCCATAGGTCTTTTCGAATTTGTTTTACCATGTTTGTAGTTAATTTTTTTCTCCAAGTGCTTTCGTCAGGAATTTTTAATCTAATATATTTTTGTAAAAATTTCGCGAGGTTGCGGTTCTAATTTATTTAAGGGAATGTTTGAAATAAATCTTTGTTAAATTTTTTTTGGGTTTCCAAAGCTGAGCTGCATTCAGTATTAAAATAGACTGGCTTTGAACTACTTTGACGAGATGCTACCATCTGTTTATGTCCAACTAATTTCATACAACAAATAAAATTTAAATAGCCGATGCCGACTGCTTTCTCACATGATGTACCCCGTCGTCTTTTCATTGAACTTAAGTTCACGATAATTTATTACCTAACTTTTTACTTTGTAAGTATAACTTGATGTCTCTTTTGGTATAATTGTTATTCTTTTAAGAAACAAAGTGTTCTCACTTACAATTAGCAATAATGATTGACTGAGTGAAGCACTATGGAACATAAATGGATGAGGATGAAATTGTGCAAATAACTGGCTCTCCACGAATTTAAAGAGAGAAAAAAACGGACTTATAAAGGTTCTGAGAATTTGTCAGATAACTAGATTTTATTTAGTGCATTCTAAATAACCACGTACTAGATACATTTGTAATTTTGTTTTAATGTTTAAACTTTCAATTTAACTTACATATAAATTTTTATTTATTATTTTCAATAATGAGCCTTTGTAATCGACCAAGAAAAAAAAATTAGCCACTCATTAACATTTGAAATTTTACGTTCGAATATTCGTAGAATCCAAAAATCGAAAAAAAAAAAAAAAAAATCAGGCCGCTGCTTTTCTCCGCTTTCTACTGATGAGCTGATTTTTTTTTTAGATTTGGCACCCAAGTGGCAGGCTACCCCAGAGTGAAGCTCGGAACGCGACATTACTAGCCGCCAGTTTGTTTCAAAATTACGGCCAATTAGATGTTTTATACGCCACCGTCCGCGGCTTTTTTCTAAGACTTCTGGGCCGATTGTTTTTTTGGTATCAAAGTTACAGGTCTTCCTAGAATAATTATCGATATTTTACATCACTATTCGCCCCTTTGTTTCAATTTTTTTCGCGGCCAATAAAAATTTCATTCTCCCACATCTCAGTCATTTATGATTGAGGGAAAATATAAAGCGTTTTGGAATAATTATATCAAAGCAAAAAAAAAAAAAGTATATATATATATATATATATATATATATATATATATATATATATATATATATATGTGTGTATATATATACATATATGTTTTCTAATTACTTCAAAATTTTCAATAATTACATAAAACCTTTAATTTAAAGAAAACCGTAAAAAACGTGAAATATTATGCAAATTAAAATCTACATATATTAATCAGTGTACCTTAATTCGTGAAAATAAATTTTTCTTAATCGATTTCAAGCCAGTTGAAAAAAAAATGTACAATTGCATGAGAATCCGGTATCTAATGTTAATTAACGTTCATTTACGAGATCTCGGACGTCGTTTCCTTTTCAAATTATTGCTTACTTTGAATACAAAATGACAACCAATCATATTTTTTTTCTAAATACATTTATCCTTGCTGTTCCTCCTTTTCAACTATAACTATCAAAAATACACTATGGAAACGTTCACACAACTGCTAATAATAATAATGAATAGAATATTGAAAATAATTAGTGTTTATAAAATAAGAATTTTAATGTAGCAAGATGTTTTGTTTTATGATGGACGAATAATATTTGTAACTAAATATTATTAAACCAATATTAATATTTATAATTCTTATGTTAATACAGCCTACGGATATGCAATTTTATTCAAAGATGCTTCAGTATACTAGCTTCAGTGTTTTGATAATCAATTGAAAACTTATTACTGGTCAGTAGTAAATTACTATCTAGAATAATAAAAAAATAGACCGTTTGATTAGTAATTAAGTTCATTAATAACTGGTAATAATATGATATTTTTTTAGAAAAAGGGAGAATTGCTTTATTTATAGTAATGCTGCCCAAATACTTTGGGTTTCTACATGCACATAAAGAGCATACTTATCAATCTATTGCTACACATAATATATATATATATATATATATATATATATATATATATATATATATATATATATATATATATATATATATATATACATAATATTTTTTTTTCTTTGATTTTAGTTCTAAATACATTATTATCATCACTACGCTATCTATATTATATCTGTGTTTTTTTCTATTTGTTTGCTATAAACCTTATATCACTCTCTAATCTATCTCTTATTTCTCTTTTCCAGTGACCCTCAACTATTTCATAACTTAAAATAACGCTTTTTTTATAAATGCAAAAAAAAATTAATCGAATGCTCACATTTTAGAAATGAATCCCTAATCATCAATATTAGTATAACAAATAAAAAGATACAGATAAATAATAATGGCAACAAATATATTTAAAGAAAAAATAAATAAACAATAATCATAATAAATATCCATTTAGTTAACTACCATACAAGTGATGGTGGATAATTTCCAGGGAGTCCAGTATAATATTTTCCTTGTTCTGTTTGGGATAGTTCCGCAACACCCAAAACAGAGATCTCTCACGGCAAACTCTTTCCAAAGGTCTCACGTAATTTTAAAAAAAATCATATGAGATCATCGAACATCTCACATCCTAAGGTTAACCTTACTTAGTAATTTGATTTGGGAGACTTAAGACTTCTATTTGACAATCTTCCAAAACCAGCGTGAAAAAAGTATTTATTTTAATTCAAAACTATAATGTTCACAGCTGTTTGGTCTTACTTCTACAACAGAGATCAAAGAAACAAAGAACATTTAAAAGATACGCTTTTCAACAGAACAGTACCACTTTATTTGGGAAAGTTTGACAAGCTGCTAAAAGAAGAAGGCTACCTGGCAAACGGAAAGGTAAGTATACTGAAAAATTATAAAGTCTAAAATTAAGGTAATTTTTATTTTAATAAAATTAATAGAATCAACAGTTTGAAGAAGGGAACAAGCGCCAAAAAATCGAAATTCATATTTTTGTACCATACATTTGTTTTTATATAGACGCTTATTGTACGGTATAAAAAAGAAACAAAAATCACTCTTATGCCTGTTTAAACGGGTTTATAAATATTCGTTCGTTTGAAGAAGGGAACATATCCAGGCTTTGTTTCCTTATTCAAACTGATAATGATCGAATGACTGTATGTGAGAATGCATTCAGTATTTCTTACTGCATTAAGAATAAAGCCATCTTTCGTTTGACTTCTTTGATAACTGAAGGCCAAGCTCTCGTAGATAATAGGGATAACCACAGACACCGCTGTAATGCAATAACTGAAAACGTTCCTGCTTTCATAGAAGAACACATTAAAAAATTTCCAGGTAAAGAAACACACTACAGCAATAAAAATATAAAGTACTTAAGTGTCGAACTTAACAGTAAAACCTTTTATAAAGCCGAACTCTTTTATAAAAAAACATCCTAATCTTGCCGATAAGGTAAAGTCTGATGTTTACAGGAAAAATTTTCACGAGAATTGTGATTATAGATTTGGATGTCCACATATCGACGTGTGCAGCACTTGTGAGGAGCTGACTGCAAAGATTAAAATTCCGCATCTTAGCGACAATGCAAAGCGAGCTGTTGTTGTCGAAATCACACATCTTTGTCGAGCTAAAAAAATTTAAAACAAACAGAAAGAAATATAAACTCTTTGTTCCAATGAAAGAAAGATTAGATGATTGGGCATAATTTATTCACCACAACAATACGTTGAATACGTTGATTTGATTCAATTATCCTAAACTTTAAGAACTGGTGGCCTTTGTTTTATAAAACAACAACTAAGTCCCTAACAAAGTGTCCATTTTCAATATCCAAGTACAGATAGTTATAATATTCCTTACCAAAAGTTTATCTAACCATATCCGAGTTCATTGATGGTTTGTTGAAAAATACTTTCTTGTTGCAAAAGCCTAACACAGGAGTACCCAAAATTCCAACAGAACAAGCTTACAGTGAAAAACTCCCAATAAAAGACAAGAAGATGCAGGATGCTTTTATGAAGAAGTGTTGATTAGACCAACTACTACGGCGACAATAGCAGATGACATCGAAAGTGAAGTGTTAAATATGATTTTCACAGTACATCGTGCTACATAATACTTTTAAAAACATGCAAATAGGGTTGAATTTACTTTATTCATTGTGTTTGTGATGTTTTGAGAAAATAAGAATATTATTGTTTACTTAATAATAGATTTTTATAACTAGCTCTTTATCAATTTTAAGAAGGGAACAAATCCACTGGTTTCAATACTTTATTACTTTGTTTAGAGCAGTCTAACCGATCCATCCAAGGTACTGAAATAACAGGGATGATGTAAAGAAACTAAAATTAAAGTTTGTTAAAGATATAATAACAAATAAGAAAAGCGGGACGTTTAAACTTATTTTCCGAAAAAATAGTTTTTGGATTCGTTCCCTTCTTCAAACTGCTGGTTCAATTACGGGTCAGTTCTCTGATATTGAGACAAATCGTTGTCTTTCCTTATTGCGTATTTATTATATAAGATATTTTATTTATCAACGTCGATCAAATTATACAACTGATAAATTTTTTTCAATCCTTATCTATTGTTAGTTATCTCATTCATACTATTCAAATATCAAATAATTAGTTATCAAATAGTATTTTTTATATACTTATAGTATTTTTGCATAAGCTGTTTTTATAATAATACCTAAAAATAAATTTAATATCTATCTACTACAAATTATAAACGTATCGTTGTAACAGCAATAACAGTTTTTTGGCTTCAAAAGCAATAAATATACATATCAATACACTATGGTAGGGATATATCAATACACTAATTGAGTCAATAAACATATAAATATTACTACTTTTCTTTCTATGGACAACTTTTCTATGGATAACTATCCTTCAAGAAAAAAAAGACAGGAGTTAGTTTCCACAATATTACACTTCTAATCGGTCACTGTAAAACTATAAAGATTACCATTAAGCCTCAGAAACAAAATATATTTTGAATCAAAGATGTGAAAGTGGTGTGGCTGACGTTCCAGTGGAGACCCTCACCATATTAGACGACATAATCAGGGCTCTGAAAAAAATGCGAAATTGGAAAGTAATCGGTATTATAATCCCTAGCAATCCCACAGCGTTGCTAGTTTTGATTAATTTGGTGGTTAATTTGATTAAGCTAATCTATAGTCCTTGAATAAGGATCATACAATCCAATGTCAAGTCTCCTCGTCAAGACTTCCAGCCAAATAAAATCAGCTCAACATATCCTTAAAGTATATCATAAGATATGGAAGAAAGTAGATAACTCTTCGGTAAAGCAAAGCCTCGGTTATCTGCAGAATGGGGTGGCAAGAGCATCGCAGTTACCAAAAATCGCGGATAACCCGGAAAAAGACGGGAACAAATATTTAAACATAAAAACTATGTTTTATTGTCCAAAACCATAATAAAACTTTTAAAATGTATACATACGTAGAATATAGCAGAAACCTTTACACTATATCTAAATCACTGAAACAACAAACAATACTTATGACGTACTATATATACAAAAAGTGTTCAGTTACATCTTTTTTATTTATTACGTATACATTTACATGTTTTACATATAAATTTATAAAGTTAAACTTGGATCGTATTATCATTTAAAAATCTGAAAATTATCAATAACTTATTTAAATAAGATTTTCGATCACTACGATCTCTCTAGTTACCAATAATCAAATGCCAGACAGGTTTTTAAAGTATAAATCATGACAAAACAATGTTGCAGCATTGCTTTTATCTGATAAGATTATCAAAAGCATTTAAGCACCGCGACGATTATATAGAAATTTATAAATGAGAGCCGTGCCAAGGTTTTTTTTTATATTTTTTTTTATCATGAACATACTTTTTTTTCAGAAACTTAGAGTGAGATTACAAGCAACTTAGCGTTGTATTTGGTATTGTTATTTTTAGAACGTATTGTTCTAGTATCGGGCCTCGATATTTTTAATCTTTGGTAGGAGGGGTCTTGTGATACGATTTTGCTGGCTATTGAATATTTGTTGCAACGGAGATCATTTTTTTTTACAATAAGTTCCATTTAAAAGGTAGTTAGTTATATATTGGTAAACTGACATAATATTATGAACAGTGCTAAATAAGGTTTGACTGCATCTAAAATTCATTTTGTTATAAAAGAGATATCTTTGGCGGTAATGGACATCATGGACACCAGATTCACTCAATATATGCAACTTAATTCAAATATATTTATTTACGAACAAAAATGAATAAAGGACACAGTGAAATGAAAAGTAAAATCATAAACACACAGTAATATCACACATATAATTGACTTAGCCAAAAATAAATATTAAACATTCCTTTCAAATAAATTACACATGTTCTTAATGGCAACTAGAGGCGGATCTAGACAAATAAGGGTCCTACGCGACCTTTTAGTCCGCTTACCGCTTAATCCATCCCTGCTAAGCGGTAAAAATTTCGAGTTCCCCCGAAAAAAAGTTGCAATTTAGAAGTCATAACTTTGCCATTTTGTTTTTAGAATTGTTCGATTATTTTATAGTTTTTTTTTTAGCCATTTCGATCATTTCCAAAATCTTTAAGTTAAAATATCCGAGTCCCTAGGCGGCCAATTAGTTCTTTTACTGCTTAATCTAATGACTACTGAACAAAATCGATGTATGAAATTACCCTAATATGCAATAATAGGATAGATATACAAGCTAAAATTAGATTTAAGAGATAAAATGAAATTAACACACAGACCATATCGTCGATGCAATGCTAAAGTGCCGTGTCTCTAAATTTGTGGAACTGAGGAAATGGGGTTTGAATTAAGGTTGGAGAGGTAAGGTAGCTAATTTCTTAATTAAATTGAAAATAGTTTGTATTTTTAATTAGTGACGCCACATATTTAGTTGGGCATTTTTTAGGGACTCCCAAGGGAATAGAAAACCAAGTTAAAATACCACAAAACCCCAAAAATAGATAGCTACTTTGCCATCAATGGAGGCTTGTAGATAAAATTAGTGGAGGTGCTGCTGCAGAAATTTTTTTGCCTTTGTTTTAAAATTGTGTAAAAGGAAACAAACTGTATAAAAAGAAAATTTAATCAGAAACTTGTTAAAATCCTAAAAGAGGTAAATTAAACATTTTTTACTTATAACAAAAATCGTGAATGAATATGGATATATCGATTCGGAAGTGACTGAACGAATCGCAGCTGCGGGCAGGATGTTTGAAGCAGTGAAGAGAGGTTTTCTAAGCAGGCGAGAGGTGGAAAAGAAAACAAAAGTGGCTGTATTCCGATCGACATTTCTGCCCATTTTAACGTACTCGTCAGAATCATGGACGCTGACAAAGAAACATCGATCGAGAATACAGGCATCGGAAATGAGATTTCTTCGAAAGATCGAAGGAAAAACAAGAAGAGATAGAATACGCAACAACACCATCAGGTTGAACCTCAATGTTAAGTCGGCAAACGATATAATAGAGGAAAGTCAACTAAGATGGCTAGGGCACCTCCTGAGGATGGAACCAAGCAGAATCGCTAGCGAAACCTATCGAGTTAAAGTTGAGGGCAAGCGAGGAAAAGGGCGGCCAAGAAGAAAATGGGAAGATGAGGTAAAGAGCCACTTCCAGAGAAGAGGACTTCAATGGTATGACAGAAGGCGTCTTGTAGAGGACCGGCAGAGCTGGAGAGGGCTCTGTAGACTTCCTCCTCACACTGCTTAATGCGGTTCATAGAGGATAGACAATGATGATGATGATGAACAAAAATCGTTACAGTTCAAGCTTGATCAATTTATTTAAAAGTAAAATACATTCTTCTTGTTTAGGTTTGCACGGAAAGATGGGGACGCAACGTCATGGTTAAAGTTTTCTGTTTAATAAAACAAACGAAAAAACAAATGAACCAAATAGAATAGCTAGAAGCAGCATAACAATCTAATTCTACACTTTATCACATACTAGAATATTGTATGCAGTTTGTAAGCACAACACAAACAAATAATAAAACAAAAATAAACATTACACTACATTAATAGGCAAGTGTCGGCACTGAGATCGACAATGTTCTTTCTTTCCACACCATGCCGTGTGCATGCACTCAGCAGCAAAACTCCTTGTCCTAGGAGGATGGAAGAGTAACCTCAAAGTAGAGCGATCTCTTCTTCTGTCTACTTGTTGTGGATCAGATGCTATTATAAGCAAAACAAGTGAGAGCTGATGCATTTACAATGGCCAATACTAGCAAACATGCTCCAAACCAAGCTATCTGATGTTTGCTATCTCTGGTCTGTGCCAGTGTTGCTTTATTATTGCTGTTATACAAATCATTTAAATTTTAAATATATACTATATTTACAAAATTAATCAACGATAGCATTTTTGTGTTATTTTAAATCACAGATTTGTCCATGCCAGTTTGATTATTTCTATGATTACTTATTCTATGGATATCTGAAGTTTTTCCCTGACCCACTTATTAAGATATATTTGTTGAGCTATTTTTCTTTGAATTTAACAGCATATATTGGATTTCTCCAAAAGCAGTTCTCCATCTTTTATTTGACCAACACATTAAATAAAAATCTTTTGATATACTGCTCTCCCTTTCCTGTTCCGGAAAGACAAAAAATTTATCATCAACTAGAACTGAAATACTTAATACTAAACTGTTGTAACTTTTAAAATTATATTTTTCAGCTTTCCTGGGCCGACTTGTACTTTGCTGCTGTAATTGGCTACTTTAGTTTTATGCTGAAATTGGACATTGTGAAGGAATATCCAAATATTGGTACCTTCAGAGAAAAAATCCATGCTATACCCACCATAAAAGCCTGGTTAGACAAAAGACCAAACACAGAATGGTAAATTGGAATATCTGTTCAATGGGAGTTTTACTCTGAGATGCTGATCTATTACAACTAACTTTAAATAAGCTATTACAGTAATTTTTAATTGTATAATGAGATGGTTTATTTAATACTCTATCAAAAAGTTACGATTTATTTATCTTTATATTATTTTTCATAATCTTGTTGCTCCGAAATTATACTGTAAATGATATTCAAATAATGTATGATGTACTTATGTCATAGCAAAGAAATCATTAAATTATTATTTTTTTTAACTACCTCATTCGTTATTGTAATTGCAATGATTATGTGTATTGATAAATTATAAAGTAATCTAATGAGACTGTCTTTCTAATTTTTTCTAATGTTTTTATTAACCTTTTTCCCTATAATAATTTTTAAGTCAATACTAAAGAAACACACGTCTCCTCTTTGCTGATACTCAGTTTCTACTTGAGGGAATAATTGTAACTATACCAGCATAATTTGATTATCATCTAATGTTTGTTATGAAAAATAGAACATTATGAATTTGAATTGTGTTAGTTATTTACTCCCTATATTAATTAGTTTAAAACCAACAGATGATATCAGGGATTAAACCACTGGTATTAAAGGGATACTGAACCCTCAGCCTGAAAAGTAACTGTTGACTTCCTTTAATAATGAGGGTTATCGATTTCATTAATAAATTATCTTTCCCAACTTGATACAGTAGGACCTGGAATGTTCTGACGTTCCTAATAAATTTCCTGTTCCCCTGATCTTTAGCCAAAATAAAATTTTCTTGTTGAAGAATTTAAAAATTTTTGGTGTTGTGCCATATGTGGAAATTGTACTCCTGCTGTATGAACAGATTTTTTACTTTCTTTCCGGTTCCAATTCTAGGATCTATGAAACACCCAAGTTTCCTGTGGAAATGCGAAAACCCGTGAGAAGTCAAAGAACAAGCAGAATATCATCGAAAACTTGCCTATAGACTTCTCGGCAGGAAGTACATATAAAGGATAGAAGACCTCTCAATTTTCTATGATGTCGACTAGAAAGAGCAGCATCATTAAGAGGCCAGCAGAACTTTAATATGATAAATGGTCCTTAAATTTTTATTTTTTTTCCAGGTACTTTAAAATATTTTTTGCATTGCTTGTCAAGATAATCTCATAATTATAATTTTTTCTATCCAAATTTATTAGGAAGTCCATAGTTAATTAAAGGATGAGCAATTTTGACTTTCCTATAAATTTTTAGTATGAGCTAATGGCCAAGTGGTAGCATCAATTTTATAAATGTGGCAAAATAGTGATTTATTTATTGACAATTATATACATGCGAACAAGAAATATGTCCTGATGGGAGCACATTCTTGAAATATCAGCATTATTTTGATATTTACATAATATAGAATTTATTACAAAGTCATAATTGCTCATCCTTTAACTTCATTATTATCTTTGTACATCAATAGAATCTGAGAAAGTTCTTTTTTAATGGAGTTCTTCAGCAGATAGTGCGTTCAAGCTATTTACAAGGTCTGTCTACCTTAGAAAATTTACTTAAAATTTGAGGGTTACATAATTGTTTTACAATCAAATATGCCATCAAGGAATTAATTTCTTCTTGAACTCCAAGGTTTAGGAGGATTCAATCCAAATGTTTAAGGCATATTCCGTGAAGTGAATAAAAACCATACAAGATTAAATTGGAATTATTGATTAATTAGTATTCAATCTAGTTTAATTAATACTCCCTTGAGAAGTGACATTATCATGGGATAAAACAAGATGGATGTATGGGTTTAATGTTCATCTTCTCAGAAACTAAATACATTTAATAATATATTTACTACAACAATAAATAAATAATACATAGTTTGATAATAGGAAATATGTAAAAAGGAATAAAAATAACATGCCTAGGTTTTATCATACATTCTTAAGACATTTATAAAATATATTAGCATACAAAAATATATAAGAATATATATGTGTTATTTTTCATATTTACATTTGAAAGAACACCTTAAAGTTCTTTTGATTAATTTTATGTAAACATTCATAGACACATCATTTAAAGAAAAGTTACTTTATCCCGTCAATATATTTATCCTAAAATATTATTTCTCTGGTATTTTTATTTTGGATTGTTCTATTTCTTTATTAGTAAATTTAACATTCAAGATATTAAGGGTATTAAAGTAAAATTCTCATGAGAATGAAAATGTTAAATAAGATATTTTATAAACACTTAGTGGGTTACCTTTTAGTTAGTAAGAGATAACAGTATCTTGCTTGGCTCTTCTTAATATTATGTCATAATTTTTTTTTTAATAAAAGAAATATTTGAGTGATGAAAGTTGAAGGAAGAAGTTAACAATTAAATTACCTAAATGTAGATTCTAAAATTGATTATAAATTTCCATAAATATTACTATTACTAATCAATAAGCAACTAAAGTTGTTTTAATAATAGAGCTATTAAATGTAAGTTTATTTCAAATGGAAACATGAGATGCTAAAATAGTTTTTTAGTTACTTTATATATCAAATGTTAAAATCTAAAATTGAATACTTATAATAAAGATTTTTTAGAGAAATAGAATGAATACAAATTAAATTTTAATGCATTCTGAACTCCATAAATTATCCAGCTAAATTGCTAATAATACTATGCTAGAGAAAATATATAAAAAGCAGTGCTTAACAAAATATTGCTTGCGTATCATCAGGAAAACTTTAGGCTTATAATTAAATAAAACCATCGATTCTAGGAGGCTATCAAGAATAAAATGAAAGTTGGAATGTAGAGTGGAATTTTCAGAAAAGTATTTCATTATCAGCCCCTTATCACTTTGCAATGATCTGAATGGGTTTAAAAGAATTGTAAACATAAATAAATGAATTCCATAATCAAAGAGAATATTAAATTATCAAAATCATTACTTGATTTATGATTATCAATGTTAAATAGATTATATCCCTCACTTATTGAATCTATGCCCTTTTCCTAATAAAAAATTTGTATTAAATTAAATTGAATAAATATATATGTATAATTATATTAAATCTTTTATTAAATATAATATAATAAATATAAATAATTTATTTGTATTAAATAAATCGAATGTGAGATTAAGTGTTTTTTTTTTCTGAATCTAAATTGATTAACATTACAAATAAATTAATATAGTTTTTTGATTTTTCATAAGTTTATAACACTGGTTAAGTTCAAAGGACTGGAAATTGATCCTCATTATTTATCTTTTAAAATTTTGGATGAGATAGTTATAATTTCTTGAATATTTGTAGACATCATTGACACTTGTAGGTGAAAAATTATGGTTATTCACAAATTAAGATGTGAATGATGCTGATAATCAACGGGTTTTTTTCATATTCTTTTACAAAATCAAAAAACTTTTATATAGGAGTTAGAAAAACAAAATATAACAAATAAAAAGGATTAAGAAAATAAAAAGATATATGATGGATAAATAATTAAAACAATTAATCCATAAAATGAATTAAGGACATTAATAAATAAATTCTGCTATTAAATAAAAATAATAGTATGATAGGGATAAATAAAAATATATGATACAAGATAAGAAATAATAGAAAAAAATAAAGAAAGAAGGATTGATATATAAAACAATGTAATGCTAACAAATCAAAACAAAAAAAAAATCGTATGTCAGCAATAAATAAAAGGCAGGCAGATTATTGGAGATCAATTAGATATTTATTAAAAAAACCTTCTTTGAGTAGAAATTGTTTAATACTCCAGGTAGAGCAAGAAGTGTTGGTCATTCTAAAGGGTTCCAATCTATTCCAGCAAGAGTGAAAAAATTGAGATTTATTGTATGGATCCAAAACAAAATAAAAGCCAACCAACATAGGCCAAAATCAAACCCACATCTGCTTCTGGTTCTAGAGTACTAGAGTGCTACTCTGACCCACTGTAGCAATATGACCTCAAGATAGAATGAGTTAATTAACATGACAAAAATCTCTTCTTCTTTCATGATACATGAATTTTATAATTTAAGATTATATCAAATTGCACAGTAAGTTTATATTTATATACTTCTGGCATTTATTGAAAAGTGATTTTATTTGTATTCATTAATTTATAATATATATAAAAATGTGTAAATGTTAAAATTGAAGAATGCAATATTTCTTACAACTTAGATAAAACTGAATAGAAGTTATCATTTAAAAAGTAATGCATGGGAATTATCAAAGATAAGAAGTAGGTGAGCATTGGAAATGATCTGGCAGAAGGGGATTTCCCCATCATCGAGTTGCAACTGTTGGTACGACAACAGTATGTGCAAGCGAAGAGTTTCGTTCTTTCACCTACTGAAATGCAACCTTGCTCGCACTTTGACGTACAATTTCGTTGCAGTGCCCAAAGCTTGGGTTTTGATGTGGAGTTTTCTGTACTTGTTTGATAGGAAAATTTCTTGACCTGAAACAAATGTTATTTGATTTATATAAAATTCCCATAAGTCATAATAATGAAATTACAATATACATTTAATAAAATAAATTAGAGTTGTTATGAAGGATTAAGACAAATATTTCATGAGTTGTGTAGGTACTAATTTAAGCTTAAATAAATCTGTACCACTTAAATCCATGAAGGGCCCCAGGCTTGGATTCAGTATTTGGTAAAGAAGTGCCCTTACTTGACCAATGGTTATACTAGGAGGTGATGGAGTCAGCATTCAAATTCATCTGCCAGATTTATTCCCCAATCAAATCAACCCAACGAAGAGCCTGGTACCCACTTCATAGAGGCTGGGTGTGCCCCAAAAGGGTCTCCTGACCCCATTGAATCTTTACTTTTTGAAAAATATTCAACCTGCTGAGGGGTATTCTCACAAAATCGTGACCACACAGAGAGTGTCAAGAATAAAGTGTAAATCTCAGGAACCGAACCTATACTCCTATTTTCAGTTCTATTAACACTGAGTTTGAGTAAACTTAAATATAGTAAAATAGTTACAAAGTAAGTGAAGAATTTCACCTTCAAGTTTGGTTTTATTATTGCCTAGGCACAAAAAAAAAAAAAAAAAAATGCATCTCGTTTTTCTTCTTAGATTATGAGCTCTGTGATAAAAATAATTAATGTTTTTTGCAAATTTCTAACTTAAAATATTTCTTAAGAGTGCATGGTTGTAAAAAATAAAGAATAAATATGAAATAAAACATTGAATTGAGTTCTTTGTCAATAGCCAAGTTTGTGAAAAGATTAAAGGACACAAATGTTCTAGGAAGTATTTACCGAATTGGGGCTTTTGTTTATAGCAAAATTTAAAACATCAAATAAGAAACATTTCAGCAAATTAATTAGCAATTTTACTTATAGATTCTTGTGATAAATTCTGTGGTGTTTGGTTAAAGGTCTACAAGTCATTTTTATTTCACATTGGTTTTAAGTTTTGTTCTTTTTAATGAACTTTATCATTAAGAAAAATACCTCAGTCATTGGCAAGTCATTGAAACAGTGTTCACATGGAACTGACTTATTTCCTTTTTCTCAAAGGTAAAGTTCATTAAAATAAGCAAACCATTTTTGCAAAAAAATTACTTATGTCCCTATACCCAAACACCGCAAAATTCTTTAATTATGATTATGGATTGTTATATAATATATAATTAAATAATTAATCGTAATGCAATAATTTAAAAAAAAAATTTTGATGTTTTTTGATGTAATATTGCTCAGGCATTTCTTTTTCTTATCTAGTTATTTGTTAAAATTATTATGAGAAATATTTTTATAAATAGATACCTAAGAAATTATTTATGAAATTCATTTTTTAGTAAACGTTGGTTAAAATAAATAAACAAAAGAAAACAAAAAAAAAAGATCATGTATGATACCTCGCGGTTTCTGAAAGGACCCCAGACACGCTTTTGATGGAGAAAAACAAATTATATATTTGCACCAAAGTATAATTGTTGTTTTCACAACCCTCTAAAATTAGTGATAAGGTCTTAAAAGGATTTTCCTGCTTGGAAAAATAAATGACTTGTTATTTTCACCAAATGTAGTGATAGGTGCTTTTTTAATAAATAACTTAATAAATAAATGATTCCAGGAAAAAATATAAATAACTATTCAACATTTCTAAACAATGGAGTTATATATTTTTTTTATGCTACTTATTGTGTATTTTAATTACAATCAGAAATAATATAATTGGAAAAGCTGAGTATTAAAAAAAAATTAAAATAATATAAGGAAAGTTAGTAGCTTAGTATGAAAAATACATCGTTGAGATTTGTCTCTAGTTTTATTTCATGTCAACTGAAATGTTCAAAAAATACATTAAAATAGACTCAGTTGTATGACTACATGAGATATGTGAATGATAACAGGATACCAAGGATTGGGATTGTTATGGATTGGGAGGCTGAGGGTAGAAGAAGTAGAGGAAGACCCCCCCGATGGAGTGGTGGAGAATAAGGCTGAGGACCTGCTCAGACAGGAGTTTTGTTGATGAGACCTTTATATTAAAGAAATTCTTAAGAAATAAAAAAAAAGAAATATATATATATATATATATATATATATATATATATATATATATATATATATATATATATATATACACACACATATTAAAATAGTGATTTAAGACTGTTACAGAAAAACTCTGTCTTTAATATCATCATATGGAATTATTACTTCAGAATTTTAATGAATCTTGAAGACATGAACCTGAAAAAAAAAAATTGTTTCCATTGGGTATGAGAGTATGCATGGACTCAATTAAATAACAATGTAATTGGACAAAATTAGGTTTATAATCCTTCAAAAAAAAAAAAAAAACTGTAAATAAAATTTATGATAAAATCTGTCTGATGAAATTGTAATTTTATCTAAACAAATGGTCAATGTTCTTGAAACAAACAAAAACATTAAATCAAATGAAATCAGATAAACCATACTATGATAAAATGAGATTAGATAATTACATTATTTTACACTGAGGAGCAAAAAATAAAAAAATAAAATGGCCACCCTTAAGGTTTTTTTCAAAACCTGGAATCGAATGTTTAGAGTGTAAACTCTATTGACCATCTAAGGAATGAGTTGTCAAGAAGAGATTCCAAACTTTACCATATTTTCTTATATAATTATAAGAGTTATTCTGATTGAAGAATATGAAAGTATCCCTCATAATTTACTGAAAACCTATTTGGTCAATGCTAGATCAAAATTAATTTTTTTTTTGCTGCTATTTTTTACGTTTTGTTTTTGATCTCTAGTTTTAATTATATTCCCAATTGGTTTTATACAACTTCTGTTATTACATACCATTGGAGGTACTAATTGTTTGTTGATTGGAAAACAACAAATGTTAAAGGGTGACCACTTTTTTGAGTTTTCTGTGGAGGTATACAATTTTAGTCTGATAGCATGAACATCCAATTTACTGTGCAATTTACCTAAATGATTCCAAACATTTTAATTTTAACCAACATCTTTTATAAATATGAATGGCAAAATTTTTGCAAAAAGTTGCAAAAAGAGTGACTTTTAATAAAACTATATTATTATTTATACTTTTTTAATAAAACCATATATTTTTTTCATCCTCATTGTAAGCGATGTCTTTATATGGGAGAAAAAACAACGTAAAGCGTAGAACATATCCGATTGTCTGCATTAATTAATACCAAGATTCGCTATAATTATTTATCATGGATTTTTACATAAATAAAAAGTGGTTTTCATACTCACTATACATATTTTCATTTCATCACCACACTTCCTAACCAGACTCGAACGGTTGGCGTGTATGCTGAGGTTATGGCAACCTGGGCCATCGACAGAGGTGTCACAGTAATAGCAGAATAGATCGCTTTTGAAATTGTAAGCTCCAGAAGTCCTGTGAGCATTCTTGTTCAGCTCAGCTGAAACACGTCATACAAAAGTTGAACAAATAAGTGGAATTGAATATTTTCTAAGTGGGGAGTCAAAATCTCACGAAATATTATAGATAGATATGTACGCAAATAATTCTGTTTTTAATTTTTAAAAAATGGATCTTTTAAGTAAAAGGATCATTGCATTCCTATGCATATGCAGAAAGTAATACACTACGATGTTATCTTCCAATTAAGAAATCAATATAACAAATATTCCAAGCAGATGATTTTTGATGATAGTTCCGAATAAAATGATTAGTATGTAAAATATAAGTATAAACACATCTTTGTCGATCTAATTAAAGTGCATTAGGGCGTAGAACTCCAAAAAGAATAGCTATCATATCAAGAAGTTGGTAGTTGAAAAAGAACTGCTCTGAAGTGTATTGCTGTAAGTAGGCAGTTTTTTTTTTTTTTTTGGCATTGGATTGACCCATTTTACTTTTAATTTGTGTAGGAGTTTTCATTGCATTTTACATCATGGTAGAATAAATACTATTTGTATTAACCAGCTATACTTTTCAACAAAATAAGTGATGTTTTTGTTATTTGTTTTAAATTTCTTTATGGATGTACGTATGGACATGCTATCTACCTGGCAACAGTTCTAGATTTGTGGTAGTCAAGCGCTTAAGACAGTATATAAGTTAGAAGTGGAAATAGTATACATATTAACTCATTCAAATACTAGTGAATTAAGGACTAAAGAAGGATGGATGGACGAAGTTATCCCTCTGTTAATGGCTGTTATAGCAGAAGAAATGTGCTCTGGCTGTATAGCAATATTCAAGTACAACCATGGCCATAGACCTATGAAAAAAAGATTCTGGTAATCGCTATTTTGGACCCAACAAGCTTTCAACGGAAATAAATTGGCAACGGGTTCTGGACACTAATACTTTTATTGTTGCTAGGGGATACCTGATACCAGAGGACGGAGCTGGGCCAGAAGTACAAGGGCTGGAGCCAGGAGCTGAGCCGGCATCATCCACACTGGGCCCTGCCCATGCGCGCCGCCATCGATCTCAGCCGTCCTCTCTTCTCGACATTTTTGGGTCAGCGCCGTTTATACCATCAGGGTCATAGCAATTGCTAACAGTTGGATTTAACTTCCTCATTATACGCTATCTATGAAATCCTCTAGTATCGAATAGCTGGGCCAATATCGTAACAAAAATCTCAGCTTCAAATGCGAAGAAAGAACATCTGCTGAATTCGTTTAATACCATTAAAATATAGGAAGGAACTAGGTAATTAGGTTTTTACATGGAAAATAAATTGATTTGGAGAACGCATATTTAAATAAATCGAAAATAAATAAACAGACAATACGAAAATTGTGGTAAATTAATATAAAGTTTTTCGAATTTTGTTTTGAAGTATTTGTGCAAATTCTTTTTTCATTTCTTTAAATAAATGTACCGGTATTAAGAAATCACACTCGGGTCATCGGGAACCCACTCTCTTTTTCTTAGAGAAGACGAGGAAGCTTAAAAGGTTGGGACATTACCTCGTTATTGTACCAGCGCACAGAATAAACAATAGCAACTAAAGATACGAGAGGCCAACATCATACATCACACAACTTCGTTGCCCTATACTTTTTTGCAATCAACTTCAAAGCTTAAGTTAATGAGATTAACTTTTAGAACTTTTAGGGCGGACAACAGAACTCTCAACAAAAAAAGGTTTACCGACGAAAATTTTGACTGAAAATATTACAAGTACAAAGGTGCTAACATTTTTCACAGTAACAGGTTGTTTTCTTGAGAGTTCTGTTGCCCCATCCCCTTAAGAGTTCTAAAAATTATCTTTACTAACGTTAGCTCTAAAGTTGATAGTAAAGAAGTTATACGGCTACAAAGATACAAAAAATATTTTGAAAATTCTTAATTATCAAGTACTTGTCATTCATTACCTGTACTTCCTGTAATGATGATTTATGGGTTTTTCAAAAGTAGTCATTTGAGAATGTTAAAAAAGTTTTTAAGAAAGTTGATCATCTGTATATAGAGAATACCCGTAGAAACTTTTATCATGGCGAGAGGCTTCTTCTTCTTTCCCTATCTCCACCGTGTCGTTAGACGTACAGCAGCCTCAGCCCATCTTCTGTACGTGTCCCTGTCCTGGACCATTCTTTTGTCTTAATCAAGGAGGAGTCCCGCTCGTTCCCGAGTCTCTCCAGATAACCATTATATGTGAGTCTTGGCCGGCCAACCGATCTCTGCCCCCTTGGTCTTGTTTCTAGCAGCCACTTGTCTTTATGATCGTCGCCCATCCTGCAAACATATCCGTACCACTTGAGCTGGCGTTTCTCCAGAATATCCCTCGATGGTCTAACTCCGAGGGTTTCCCTGATAGTTTCATTCTTCACTCGGTCTCGTCTGGTATTCCCAGCTACTTTCCTTAGATACCTCATTTCTGCTGTTGTGACCTGACTCCCATGTTGCTCTAAGAGAACCCAACTCTCTGATCCATAAAGCAAGACTGGGAGGAACACTGACTTAAAGATTCGGAGCTTGGCATCATTGCTGATTTCTTGTTTTCCTACCAGGGTGGCCGATATTTGATAAAAGACCTGGTTAGTCTTTTTTACTCTGTTGAGAACCTCCTGGTCTATTTTGGCGTCCCGGCTAATCATAGTATCCAGGTAAAGATAGTCATCCACCACTTCTAGTTATCGTTCGTCATATACGATCCTCAGACCTTCCTCTTCCCTGCCTACATGCATAACTTTACTCTTGTCTGGATTTATAGCAAGACTTCTTCTTCTTAGCTCCTCCGCCCACTCCTCCACAGCGACTTGCAGTCTTCCAGCACAATGTCTTCTTCAATCCACAAACCTCTCTGGCAGCATGATGTATGTGGTTCTTGATGGACGCCCAGAGATCGCTCAAGTTTTGATCGGCATTTACTTCCACCAGCTTAGTCCTCAGTGCATCTTCATATAGCCTATTCTTTCCATCCTGTTGGAGGACCCCTATTGCAAGTCTTTCATACGATTTTTTCTTGACTTTCCTAGGCTTCACAATCCGGGTGTCAGCAGCCAATAGGTAATAGCCTGTCCCGAGGCCCGGAAAACACCATAGTCAGTCGTATAGCTGGGAAAAACTTTTCATTACGATCAACAGTAAAAACTACTACAGCTAATTTTTTTATTAACAATTAAAAGTAAAAATTATTCTAGACACGACACGATACGAGGGTTGTATGCAGGCTGTTTTGAAGAAAATAAGAATTTTTTTACTGAGAAATCCTTGTTATGTTTTTTTTATATATTCGGCTGCTTTGGCCTTTAAGTTGACTTCCATTCATCAATTAGAACACCACTTTTGTCATAAACGGAAAAAAAATAATTAAAACGTTCGAGTATAAAAAATCAATATTTTTTCTGTAATGTTCTTTAATGTGAGAAACTTGAATCTGATACCGGATTTTCAAAAAATAAATAAAAATTTGTTATAGCTATAAGTTGCTATATTTGGCTGACTTTGTTGGGATCACTACTTTGTCTAACATTGTCTATACTTTGTCTAACATTGTCTAATAATTTTCTCATTGTCTGGTGTCTTCCATTTCAAATGGAGAATATTGAATAGCATCGCTTTTTGATTGCACTAGTCTTACATGTATTTAGAATTAGGACAATTATTATTGATAGAATTGAGAGGACACAATTGGAAGATTCCAAGCACAAAGCCGTGCGTCTATAAGTTTGAGCTTTGTTCTTTTGTATTAATCAAAATTGTGCATAAGCAAATATTAAAAAAAATATAAATAAAATTTCGCTCGAAATGTCTCCCCCTGAATTCCGCAGCCCGGGGCAAGTGCCTCCTTTGCCCCCCACCCATAGATCCGGCCCTGTCATAGCCACTCGTGCAGAGGATGGTTTCGCTTGCAAGTGATATGCTGCATTGGGCAGACAAATGTGCAGCGGAAACTACCTGATGCAGATAGCTAGAGGCGGCGATGTCTTGACAGAAGCTCTTGTCCTAAGGTACAAGTCATGCTGCCTTGATAATATGGTTTCAGGAAAATTACTGCAGCATTTGACAACTTCTTTAGTTAGTCCTAATGGAATTCTTTCCTACTCCTTGTCAGCAATGCTCTCTTCCACTGAGCCTTTGAGAACGTCAGGAGGTAGTTCTATCTAGTGAATTAAGAGATAATTTTATATTAATGTAGTTACCAAAAAAAGTTGAATAATATATTTAAGTAACAAAATTAAGTTTTATTAAAGAAGAATATTGAATTTCGGCAACAAGAATATCACAAACAAAAAAAAACTAAAGGTATTAAAGAGACCAAATTAAAAAATCCATCTTGCTAACTGGGTTAAAAGGTGTTCCCTCAGCAAATTTATCGAATTAGATAGATACCACCCAACCGAAGCAACTTCACAACTTCATTTCGTTATGATCCCGAAGGGAATTAGATTTCTTTGAGGCACTCCGAATTATCACCACGACTCTCCCATTTTAGCCTAACAATAATAGCCACTTATATATTTTATTCTCTGCCGAAGTCTATGGTTTTAATGAAATTAGCCGATTAAATTCTTTCAAAGTAATCATCTTTTTTCTTACTTCTGAAAATTAAATGCTTTTAACCCTCCCTCAGGCGCAATGCAAATCTAAACACGATCGGGCGCAATTCATCTGACAGATTAATGCATACAATTAATGCAATTTTTGAGTGTAGGTAATGAAAAACGTATCAAACTGAACTTTTCACTTATATTTGCGTATATTTGTGTTTTCAGATAACATTTTAATATTTCTTTACAGTTTTCATTTAAAAATTTGTACAAATCATCAAATTGTTCCAACAATACTCCTCCTTTGGAGTTGTTCTATACACAACTCGTTGCATAGAACTTTCAAAAAACCTCTTCTTCAAACCTGGAGTTTGAATCGGAATTGTTATTTAAGACATATATCACTTCTGCATTAATACCTGCTTTAGTAGTGTGATAGATTTAGTACTGCAAAGAAAACCACCATTGACCATCTTCGTACATTTCTTGCTACATTATAGGTAGCGCACAATTTGTGAACTACATCGAACGCCAGATTTGGTGGCGTTATAATCCAAAATCATTTCGTGCGACTGCATCAACTTGATCGTCATCGTGCATGCTTGAAATTACAAGCACATTTCTCCTTTTTTTTCGGCACAAATGACACAAGTGAGCAGTTCTTTATAAAGATGAAAAATAAAATTACTACTATTTACAGTCCTAGATTTTGTGTTCAAAAATTCAGGAGCGAGCTTGCGTTTGTTTTTTTCACAGGATTCCCAATTATGACAACTTTTTTGCTTTGAGACTCTGCACTAATTCATAACGTCCTGATCAATACAACGGTTGAGCAATTCTTATCTCCACGTCTTGCGACTTATTACTTATCGCGAAGGGAACATCTGGTTGTTTGTCTGATATACCTCTAAATTATGTGTGCAGACAATTTTGGCATCAACGGCAGCACGAATCTTGATACCATACTTATTGGGTTTTGATGGGATGTACTGTATAAATGAGCATCTTCCTCGAAACCCTTCTTTTTCATCTACAGTAACGTCCTTTCCAGGAAAGGAACTCTTTTGACAGTTCGTTACAAACAAAAATTTCGCGAACTGCTGCTAGCTTATCGTATTGTTTTCTCTGATCTCGGGTATTTACGTGATCCAAGCGAGTACACTTGATAAGGGATTTGAACATTTTCAAGTTCATTACCAAATGAAAAAAATTGTTCACCAAAACCACCTTCACCCCATAATTCTTCTAAGGACTGCCTATTGCTCCTTAGAACGCCTGCAAGATAGAGCAAGCCAATAAAACAGCGAAATTCAATCAAATCAGTAGGCCTCGCATCCATTTCTCTTAAATAGTTTTCTTTTATTTTCTCAGTATATATATTATATACTTTAAGATCAATTCAATTACGTCATCAGAAAAAAGATTATTTGAGCTTTCATTTGGGGACCTTGCATTCCGAGCATTTCCAGTGGGGTCAGGTATACGCAACAGAATATTGGGTGCTTTCCTTCTGGTTCTAGTTGAAGGCTTTACTTTTGACCATTTAGCTCCGTCCATACCTGAATAAAATTCTTGACCAGCCGTTTCGTCTTCATCAGAGCTCTCATCGTCTTGGCCAGTATCATCATCCTCTTCTTTTTTCTACATTTTCTTCATTATCAGTGTCGCCTTACTATTCCGTCTTCATCCAACAAAATACGATGGATTTCAGCCAAATCAGCAGGATTCCGCAGGTCAAACTTTCGAGGAGGAGGCTCTCTTGATGTTGAAGCCATTGGGAGAGTCTCGGAGAAAAGCTAAGGACGGCGGATCGACGGATTTTTTGTTTATTCGATATTAGGGTTAACCTCAAATTTTGAAGAGGGTGTTACAAATTTTTTTTCCCAAATCGATTACAAAGGCCTATTATTGAAAACAATAAACCAAAACCATTTATAGATACTGATCATTTTTCTCCTTTTTTTTTTTAATGCCTTGTTATGCTGATTCCAAAACACCTTAAATTTCCCCCGTATCTTTATAAATGTCTGAGTTATGAGCTTATAAGATCTTTAATCGGCAATTATAAGGATTTTTTGTTTTTCCGTTTATTATTATTTTTTAAATTGTTTTTATAATATCTTGTTATGCTGATTTCAAAACACCTTAAATTTCCCCTCTATGTTTATAAATGTCAGAGTTATGAGCTTATAAGATCTTTAATCGGCCGCCATTTTGAAACAAACAGATAAAGGTAATGTCGAGTTCCGAGGATTATCCTGGGCTGACCTGTGACGTTGGTGCCGAATCTCAAGAACATCAGTCCAATAATCTCGGAGAAAAGCTAAGGACGGCGTACGGCGATGGACGATTTTTTTATTTATTCGATATTTGGGTTTTACGTATCTTGAAACTAAAAATTCTCAAATTTTGAGGGGAGAGGGAGGTTTACAACAATTTTTCCCTTGGTCGATTAAAAAGGTCTTTTATTGAAACTAATATACCAAAAGAAAGATAATTCAAAATATTCCATTTTCTAAAGCGAGAAGCTGAGAGAGTGAACATATCAGAGTGGGGAATCACAAGGAAATAATGACAATAAAATAAAAAATATATTGTTTTATTGAAATATCTTTAGTTTCAATAATTTTTAGATAAATTATTACTTTATTATTATTAAAATATTACAAAGCGTATGAGATAAATACATTTTAGCCTATTAAGGAAGCAACTGAATTAGAGGCTTATCGAATGAAATATAGTTTTTAAAATAAATAAAAAGTGAAGGCGTGAGAGTGATGGAGTAAGGTTTTTGTGCTTATTCATTGTTTACTGATTATACTTTAACTTTAGAACCTCCATATTTACACTGCACCCAATCCTATAAAACCTTATTTTCTCTGTTCAATGAGCAGGTGAGGAAGTGAGGATCACAAAACACAGAGCAAATTTTATATTGTTTGAACTTAAAGTAATTGCTGATTCAAAATGGAAATAATTTAAAACAAAATTTAACTATCAATAACGGTCAACACTCGATCGTGATTAGTGAAATGTTCAGAAATATAAAATCGCAACCCATTAAAATAACGAAGCCTATTTCCTGTGACATATACCTAATTTACCGTATGTGAAAACTGCTTGACATAATACAATACCAACTATATCGAATGTTTGGCCCGGCGACTTATTAATTGTTATTTCAAAGGGAAAAATAACTAGAAACTATGTTCCTTGAAAATCGATTAGTGAAATAGAGGCCGAATGAGCCAAATGTATGCCCCAAAAAAAGAAAAAAAAACACTTATTTCATGCAACTCCAGTCAATATTTCGCATTCGACGGTGCGAAAACAAATAAACCTTAACCTATAACCACAATCATTACTATCATCATATCACATTTAAATTCATCTCTAAAATTTTTATCATTTAGACACGACTACCAATACTTTCCATACCTAGTAGCGGTAGGACAGTAAAAACATGGCTACAAAGTATAATACGCTGTATCTTTGCTAATAATAGTCCGATTCAGATGATTATTTTGTTATTATTTTTATCCAAATGACCATATATAATTTACCGTCAAATGGGTACTTTTCGAGTTATGTACAAATAAAATATTATTTTCGTCAAAACCTTTTTTGGTGGGTGTTAACCATTTGTGCAAATAGAGTAATGCCGTATAAACATTTTATTTGGGAAGAAAAGGGATTTCATTTATGTGATTTATCTTGCCTTAACGGCAACATAATATCTCATTTATTTGTTGTCCATCTCTAGTCGACAGTACTTTTCCAATGATACATAATGCTATGTATTGAGAATACAGGGATGGAAGGAAATATTTCTGATTAAATAATAGTAATCAAATAATGGATAAATTAAATAGATACCACGTGGTTTAGCAATATTTACATAAATCATTTTCCTTTTCGAACAAAGAAACAGCGGCCACGCGATGCTTGAGGCGTATATCTAAGAAGGCCGGGACCAGATCGAGATTACCGACGGCCCACTCAAACAGTCATAAAGATAAGCCAGACTGAAAGCACTATAAAACTAAGAGATAGGTCTGGTCGACAAGTTATAATAAAACTTGCCGCCAAGGAAAGGAACAATGGAGAAAAAAAGTCCAAACATTTCGAAACCCACCTCTAAGCGAAAGCCCCTTCAAAACTTTCTACAACATCAAACAATAAGAAAGCCCTAGAGGAGAGCGGGGACAAAATGCATCTTTCAAGAAGGAGGAGGAGAAAGAGACAGAAAAGTAGAAATTAGTTGTAGTTAGAAATTGAAACAGAGAGGAGCTAAGAGTAGAACCAGAGTGTCCAGCTGAGCAGTCCATCCAAAACGGAGTCCGTGAGTCAGAAAAGAAGACCGCTGTGAGGAGAGAAGACCAGACCATCGAGCGACGAAGCGGCGAGTATCCGAGACGACGAAGGCAACAATAAGATAAGTGATAGTATATGGCACCATAATAAGATTTTAAATAAGCAAACTAGACCCAGTATTCTCCAATACATATGGTTTAGTCAATAGGTTTTTATAATGAAGTTAATTCAGGTTGTAAATTATTAACCAGCAGTTTAGTTAATAACGTAACTTAACTAAAGTAAGAACTTATGTCAAAACCTATAATTCTATTTACCCCGCATGCCATCATATAGTTTAATTAAGTGAATTGGTAAACGCGGCACACTTGGAAAGGATCTCCAATGGTATTTATAATATCCCAACTAGTTACCATAGATGGGGGATCTGTGGTCTCTAGCCTTTTAAGGTTAAATACAGTTTGATTGGTCGGTTCCCTTCTGGAACCGATGCAAATACAAAGTGTAATAAATAAGTAAATGCGGTTTCTGGAACTTCCACCTACCTTAGAAAAGCTGTTTGCCAAAAACAGCAATATGTAGGCTGAGTTACTGGACAAAAAAAATATTTTGCCTATTAATATGTAGAATGTTGTAGGCCTTGTCTCTTTAAAATATGTGGAAATAAATATTAAGTTTTTTATTATAAGGGATTGCTATAGTTTTTATGCACCATTTTCAAAATAAATGTAATTTTACATAATTCTTAAATAATTTTTGCCAAATACTACTACTTTTCTTAAATTAGTAAGATCTTATTAATGTGACATGGAATTATTAAATTATAGTAAATTGAATGAAAATGTTCAAAACATTACATTTAAGTAAAATCATTAGTGTAAGACTCATGAAAATGAATTAAAATACTCGTACTGACCATGTTTCTTTTTCTTCAATCAAACTTGGTCTGAAAAGCACACATCTACCGATACCTGTAAACAAAGTGGTTACTCTTTACTTACCTAACTGAAAAATAATTTCTATAAATATCTTTTAAGCCCATATAGAACTCCTGAATTAACACATACGAGAGATTTTAGGAATGTACTAAAACTTGATAAACTGAAACTTTATCCCTGATTTTTTTATGTTATATCTTACATTACTCTATTTTATTAGTTCTCCTAATAGCATATTAGTACAATATTCGTCCTTAAATAAATTAATTTATTTATACAAAAGTAATTAAAAATGGTTAAGGACAGGAAAAAACATATATTTAACAAAATGTATATTTTTTTTAGTACTTAGCTTGAATGTTAATTTAGTTGTCCAGTGTAAATTTTTTATAATTACTTTTACTTTATCTGTAGAATTGAAAATCATCTCCAAAGCGAAATCTATGGACTAAAATGTAGCATATATTTTGAAAATTACCCTAATTATATTAACATGAATGGAATACACATAACCGTTTCACGAGTTAAAATAAAATGCGATACTTTCCAAAACTGGCAAATGGCTTAGTGATGCATACAGACGCTAGGGTGGTGCCTGCTATTGATGGCGCTTCCCAACTTGGATCCCGACATCAATGACGCCGGCAACAGAAGGCGTGCTTGGGAGATTGAATGCTCTTATCCAACCATTTCTAGCTCTCGTAGTGTAGGGCTCGTACAAATATTTATACTGGAGGATTTTATTGGTACAAATATTTTCCTTTTTCCCATGCACAAAAGTCTCTCTTCTTTATGGACACATTTATGGAATTAAATTTTAGGCTCAAAAGTAGCTAACAGATTTTTTGTACAATTCTAGGAATAGTTAAAAAAAATTTTTTATCCTGATTATCAATCACTATTTCCTATATAGTGAAACCACATAATCTGGATTTGAACTATAAACAATTTTGTTTTCAATAAATGAAAATAAATATAAGTTGAAGTATGTGAAAAAATTAGAAATTGAAAACATTATAGATTTACTTGTTATGAAAAATAATTATCTACTATCGTCAAGATTTACAAAAGTATTTTCGTCTCATGGACTCAATTTTGGTATATCCAGATTTGAATGTACAGTTGTAATAAGATTTAAAAATTGGAACTGAAGGGTAGTAAACGTATTTAAAATTAAAGTATTTTAAGAAGGGTATAAAACTTATCAAAACTCGATCGTAAATAAAACATGGATTTCTCCTTCTTTTTTTTTCTAAAAATCCTGGTTCCGGAGATGAAAAAATAAAAACAACTGAGGTTTTTAATTTTATGGAAATAATGAAACAATACTCTTCACACTGAAATTAAATTGTCTGTAGCAAGAAGTAGAACTTGACTCCAATTCTTGAATCCAATCGTATCCTTTTTCTGAGATACAAATTGGAATAACAAGTTTCTTCATGAGGAGATGAGGAGGCATAATTAGCTAGTGGTAAGGTGACAATACCACGGGTCTCGGCCCAAGGGTGTCCTCGAATTGGCCTTTTGTAACAATAAAATACAACATCAAATTGTGTACATGTACAACATATGTAGTAATACAATATTATACGAAGTAATACAATTAACAACTAACATTGTATTATTATGGACTCGTATAAAATACAGCAAGCCGCACCTTCAAATTTTGAGTAAGAAGCTTAGGGAGCCTCAAAACTTGGCTGCCACGGGCCTGTTTTTTAAAATTTATTTTAGCCTTTTTAATTTCACCTATCCTATATATAGTGAGGGAAAGCATTGCGGTCGTGAAAAGTTTCGAATTCGAATTTTCAACGGAATACGTTGAATGGAAATACATGTTTTAAGGTCTCCTGAGTCCAAATAACCAAGTCTCGCAAAATGGTGTGTGTGTATGAACAGCTCAAAAACAAAAAGTTGTACGAAACTGAAATTTCATATTTAAGGTAGGTATCTATATGCCTGTGATGTTATAAATTTTTCGCTAAAATCGACTTCCCGGAAGTGCTAATTTATAAAATTGATTTTAAACTTATTTACAATAGTCAAAAAACGGCTCTAACGATTTTGATGAAACTTGATTAAAGTCTTCTCCTTAAAGCCCATTAACTTTTCATATATGACCGAGAAAATGCAGGTGGGAAAGTTACGTCAAAAAGAAAATTTAATTTTCTTATAACTCAAAAACTATGGATTTCATGGTAAATAATGTATATAATCATATGAAAGGTAATACAATTAAACCCCTCCTTCCCAAAAAAAAAAAGTTGGACTTCACGGGAGTGCCATTTAATTCAATTTACATGAAACTGAAATTACGCTTTTAAGTAAGGTATATCTTTGGGATGCTCCAACTTTTCCCTAAAATTGGCTTTGCGGAAGTGGAATTTTATATAATCAATTTTACACTTTTTTACAATTTATTTATTTCACGAAAACGGCTCTAACGATTTTGATGAAACTCGTTATGCCAATGTACAATTAAATGGTCTTTTATATTAATTAGGTCTTATCCTCATTAAAATAGTCTGACAGTGCTTAAATGCCGAATTATCAAAATGGCTACCTCTAATGAACGTTTAATTTTGTTTATTTGAAATAATTAACCTTCTCTTACTGTTAGTAGTAAGGAAAAATGGATAAATATAAACTATGAACTAATTTGATACATATTTTCCCAGATTAAAAACAAATTTCCGGAAATAACTGTAGTAATAAATTTGTATAATATACCGTTGGAAAGCTAAAGATTTTATAAAAATTAATATCTGGTATATAAAGTTGTAGAAGTTAGAGGAGAGTGACGAAAACCGCATAAACTTCAGTTTACAACAAATAATAATTTATACTTTTACACCAATTAATGAAATCTAAATGTTTCCATGGAAACTAAAAGAAATTTCCATGTAAACTCAATTGATCCTTATAAACTTTATTTCAAAAACGGTGGTCAGTGACAGTTGTTGTGATGCTCGTACCAGATTTTTTTATATTTTATTGGCAGATCTCATAAAGGCCTATCTCAAACATTTTGTATTGTATGTCTTGGACATTATAGTAGGGTTTTTGGGAACTTGAGAAAAGTTATTTTTTTTATTTTTCAAATTATATATTTCTTGTTATCTGTTGCTGTATATATACTTACAAAAGTGTATATATGAACTATTAAGTTCATAAATGTATCCTCTCAGTAGCATAAGTATGAATTTGGAGGTTCGTAGCAGCCAAATTTTGTGGCACCTTAAATAAAAATTAAGATTTTACCTATATAAACCTATTCAAACCTATGGCTCTATCCAATTGAAATCACCCAATGTACATTTATTTTATTGGCTAGTAATTTTACTTTTTTTTAACGGTTATTTTCTATTATTTGATGAGATAAATACTATGGTTATAATATTTATAATTTGCTTTGAAGCTGGAAACAAGTTTTTGGAAAATGTCTATAGTTCTGGTAATTTTGCAGATAACAAAATAAAAACTAACCATAAAGATGTGCTCTACGATTTTTCTCCCAAAAACACTACACATAAGTAGTGAAGAAAGTGCTTGGTAAAATTCACGAAAATTGGCATAAAACGAGACTTTTGGAGCTGCAAAAGTTGGATATACATATACACCCATGGTAGAATGAAGAAAGTAAATTCTAAAAGTTCCTCATGTCGTGAATACTTGAAATACGAAAACATTTGTTTATACCAGATTTACCTTTGATGTTTTATTTATTTACTTATTAAGGAGTGCAATATACCAGAGTGAGGCCGAAAGAAAATTATGTTATCTGTTTATTCTATCTCTTCATAATATCGCTAAAGGGGGGCGTAGCTATAGCAACCCACACAGATTAAGTTAAAAGCTTTCCTCCCTTCCCGGCTTTGGCCACATTGCAAGGGAGAGGAAGTTTTAGTTCTAGGCAAATGGAATATTAACTAACTAAAAATATTCAATAATTTATTTCCACCAAGTAGCACTACTACAGTAACCACTTCAACTGAATATAATCAGCTGGGTTATTCATTATTCATTGTCAATTTAAATTTCAGATTAATCGTTTGACATAACCAATCTTTCATTAAATTAGTTGGGACCGAAATACTCCTTTTTGAGTATATATATTTATTTCTAACAATAAGGTAATAACAAACTTTTTATTTATTCCGGCACAAGTCCCTTTAGAATAACGATTACAAGCAGTGGTAGGTAGGCTTCAGAGCCTTAAGCGGCCTAAACACATGAGAACATCGGTTCGCCAACTACGGTTCGGTGAACAAAGTTCCCATGTGTGTAGAGCTGACGAATAGTGTGTTCAGAGTCATTGTTCGTATAGTGTATAGAGAGCTACGAACCGAACTTCGGTTCGACAAATCGTTTTTCGCGAACCGATGTTCCCATGTGTGTAGGTCGCTTCAAAGTAGATAAAATAAATAAAAACAGGCGTTGAACTGGATTGACAGAAAGTGATTGAATAAGCGGGATTTGAAGGTGGAGAGAGTATTGGAGCGACGGATGAAAGAAGGGAAGAAATTTCATAAGGATGAGGATCGAATAAGAAATGATCTTTCGAAAGCTAAGGATCGGTATGCCGCTGTATCTGAAGACCGAGAACAGTGGGAATGGACAGAAGATTTGAATTGAAGGCGGTTGAAGATGTATGATGAACGGCGGGATTAGATAACTTACCAGAGGAAGGATGCCAGGAAATACATACGATGATTGGAAGGGTAAAGCCACTTCAACTCTTCATGTAATCGGGAGACAAAGGCGTCCCTCGGGATACCAAAGATGAATTGTACAAAGCAATTTATCAAAAGTTTTATTTTTTCCTTCAGGTCCTTAGAGACGCACCTGTACACAGAAGTCAAATTATAGGAATATTAAGGAGGCAACTAGGAGTCTACGGGTTTCAAATGGAACTAGGAGAAGAAGGTCATTCAGGTGGAAAATGTACGACGGTAAATATCGGAGACATGGTTTTTGTCTTCAAGATGATCGAAGGTTTTTGATGGTTGGATAGAACTTTATGGTTGTATTATTTAGGAAGATATAAGTATATGAAGAACAGGTTTAAGGAGGTGATTCGAAGCTATTGCAATTGCCTATTTCTTCTCCGTTTTAAATTTCACCATGACATCCCTGTGACTTATTCGATTCATGTCCTCTTGGAGTCCTTTTGTGGTTGGTAATAGATCGGAAGACGGGAAGGACAGGTATATTTTGAAATCGTCAATATAGATATGGTATTGGGAGTGATGGAAAAAAGGGAAAGGTCGTTAATATAAATAACAAATAGAGTGGGGATGGGAGGCAGGATTTATATATATTATATATGAACTATAATAGCTCGTTTTTATAACTCTACATGAATAATACAATCCAGAAACCAATGCAATTTTTTTTAAGGATATTGGAATTATTAATAAATACAATTTTTTTAAATGGCGATTTGGGTTCATAGCCTATTCTGGTAATCAAAAAAAATTCACTACAACTGTGAAACAATAACATTTCTTTGTAATACTCTGTATGCCAATATATTGGGCCAAAACGCGCTAGTATTTCTGGTATTGATTATGTTAATTATAATTTCAAATGATTTTTGGATGATCATTCAGGATCAAAATTTAATATAAAGGTCAAAATAAATATATAAACAAATGCTTTTGTTTTTTATTATGCCAGCCAACGCACAATGGTTCAAACCGCACTTTTTCGGGACAAAACTCCGCCCTGGTCGTTCTATTATGATAGAGCAACCATCTCAACGTAATATTACTCCTAAGTAAATCCACTTTAAATGTTTAGATTATCAAATGTTTAGCTAATTTTAATTTGATAAAAATGTATAATTCTTTTTATTTTTTTCATAAAATAATTTGCTTACTAATAATTCTTGTATATATCAATATTTTCTGTATTTTCCTTTGTTTTTATTTGTCATTAGATAAGTTTAAGAAAATATAGAGTTTTATATCACAACTTGGTGATTTTTTACGATTTTTCCAAAAGTGATGTAAAATTATAATTTATTTGCATATCTCAATGCATGCATAATATATTGGAGTGCGATATGTGCGTAAAATTTTAGTTTTGTTTCTAGATTTTACCATGAAAATTTTAAAACTATACATCAATTTCTACGCTTTAGACGAAGCGTAACGTGTATTCGCTATAGAATTTTTTTCAATGAGTAGACAAAAAAAATTGTTATAAAAAAATAGTTTAATCCTTAAATTGAAGTTTTCAGTAGAAAAACCATAATGAAGTTCGCCCCCCAAGCGAGATATAGCTTCAAATGTGTTTTTGTAGGATATTTTTATTTTACATATGCAATAACGTAATGTGATAGCTACTGTTAAAATGATAAACTAGAATGTCAGATAAGATGGAATTAATATTAAAAATAATAAAAATTCTGCCCCGAAAGGCGATACAGCTATTTTTTTTTTGTATTTATTAATTATGACAACTAAACTTTTTACGAGTGCAACTCTTGAAGGAGAGGACAGACAGCCGGAAGAGCTCATGAATATCTGCTTATCTTCTTCAGGTGGGAATAAATTGGAAGCCATTTTTCAAATAATTACGAAGATTGTCCAGAACATTATCTGAAGAACTTAATTTAAAATTTCTAAAAAAATTCAAAGCTCAAAATTCAAGGTTAGATTGGAACGGAATGACGGAACGTTTTTTTCGCAATTAATCTTAATCGTTCACATGGGATAAATTGTTCGTATCAGAAGGTTTACAGCCATAAATGGAAGAAGTGGCAGAAGAAGGCGTACTCAATATATTATGTTGTGCTTTCCCGTCCAGAATTGGAGCTGATGGATAACTTAGATGATGGAACTGATGGATAGTGCAAATGCTTCTTCTTAATTAAAGTGGTCTTTACTGTTAAGTTTCGCAGGATCTTCAGCAATTTTATCAACTTCTTCCGTAAGGGTATATTTATTTATTTTGCGACATTACCATCACTAGCCTGACAAAGATTGTATTCACGAGCTTATTGAATTTCATTTCTTGTATACGTGGCATTTATTTCTTATGATCTTCTTTGTTGTTGATATTTTGCAGCAATCAAGGAAAACAATTTCCCACCTACCTTCAGGTTCACCGCATTCTGCCGTAGATTTAGATGAACCTGCAATCGGTTCCTCCATGATATGTATGATCATTCATTATAACAATTTTTTAATCGATTAAAATTAATTGCGTCATTCCGTTCCAATCTAACCTTCTCGCTTTGAATTTTTTTAGAAATTTTAAATTGTTCTTCAAATAGGCTTTGAAAATGTTCTGGACAATCCTCCTAATTATTTGAAAAATGGCTAAAATAAGGATTCTAATTTATTCCCACCTGAAGATAAGCAGATATTTACGAACTCTTCCGGCTGTCTGTCCTCTCCTTCAAGAGTTTCACTCGTAAAAAGTTTAGTTTCGCTTTTAGTTTAGTTTAAGTCATAATTAATCAAAAAAATAAAATAGAAAATAGCTGCATCGCATTTCGGGGCAGAATTATTCTTATTTTTAATATTAATTACATCCTATCTGACATTCTAGTTTATCATTTTAACAGTAACTATCACATTACGTAATTTCATATATAAAATAAAATATCTGGTGTGGGCAACACATGACTTCCTTGAACACCTATTAAATTATAAATCCGTGGTTAAAAAGGTGATACAGAATTTGGATACTAGTTTCCGAAGATCGCAGTAAAATCGACACTCGGCGTCGCGAATTCTATCTATTGACACACACACATACTCTCGTTTCTGTAGGTCTCATTCCGTTACTATATGTCGTTTTCTTTCAGTAGGAAGTTTCTTCGTCTTCCATCTTGACATTAGAACTGTCAATGTCACTAGATAAAACGTTGGAAATCGACAATTTCGATCTTTTAAGCGGAAGAACCCACTTAACTTAAATCTTATTCTCCTGCTCCAGACTTGTTCATCTCACAAAATGGGAGGAAAACCATTATTTTACTCATAATTTTAACACTTAAAACAAGTAAAAAAAGGGAAGTGGAAAAAAATCGCGTTTGTAATCTTTATTACTGAAACATGATCTCTGGATTTAATTTTTGTAAGTTTGTAAAATTGTTGATGTAAGTTTATTATGACCTTCAAGTAAAGTACCCTTTTCAGCTCACCATTATCAACCAAAATCTATTAAATACATTCATATAGATATAACAGTCCTTTTTACCAAATTTAATATGTTTTACATTATATTTTAATATAATTTTTGATGAAAGTCTAATATGACCTTCAAGTAAAGTACCGCTTTCGGTTTTCCAATTTAAACCAAAATCTAGTATATTATTTAAATCAATAAATAAATTATAAATACTAAATTTGGGAAGTTTCTCATAGTATTTTAATATAATTTTTTATGGAAATCAAATATGACCTCAAGTAAAGTACCACTTCCGGTGACCAAGCAGTGACCAAAAAGGGGGGTTCACAACTAGATTTTACGACAATCCTAAATACAAAATTTCTACTTTCTACGGCTAACTGTTTTTGACTTATGCGAAATACGAACGTACGTACAGTTAACAAATGCCATTGACCCAGGAAGCATTTGTTATTAAATAGGGTTTATAACCCAGAAAGTTATTGTTATAGTTCCTGGTTATCAGCGTTAAAACAAGTTCTATTTCCTTAATCATTCCTTCTCCTATTGTATGTATAAAAGCCTATCTGAAAGGGACAGATCAATCAGTATCAGAATGTTAATTAGAATGTAAGAACTAGTATTAGAATAAGTATTAGAATGTAGTATTAGAATGTAAGGTAGAATAAGGTTATGTGAGACACTCTCACTATGTTTAGCTTTAAGTCTAGTTATAATATCTTTAGAGTCTATCTGTAGTTAAACACTCAGAAATCCATTATTTATATCATGTAACTTGTACTCTGCTTAATAAAGTTATTTTTAAGACTTACATTTATCGACTTTGTTAATTGTACGAACGTACGAACGTACGTACGTAAAGACGCTACGACGAAACTAGTCAAAATGGATTCAGGGATGGTCAAAATGGATATTTCCGTCGAAATCTGAAAACCGAAAATTTTCTCGATTTACAAGTACAAGGAAGTAAAAATACCCTACACAAACACATTTGTAGCTATATCTCGCTTGGGGGCAGAATTTCATTATGGTTTTTCTACTGAAATCTTTAATTTAAGGATTAAACTATTTTTTTATGACAAATATTTTTTGGTCTACTCATTGAAAAAATTTCTATAGCGACATACGCGTTAAGCTTCGTCTAAAGCGTAGAGCTTGATGTATAGTTTTAAAATTTTCATGGTAAAATCTAGAAACAAAACTAAAATTTTACGCACATATCGCACTCCAATATTTCCAATATTGAGATATGCAAATAAATTATAATTTTGACATCACTTTTGGAAAAATCGTAAAAAATCACCAAGTTGTGATATAAAACTCTATATTTTCTTAAACTTATCTAATAACAATTAAAAACAAAGGGAAATACAGAAAATATTGATATATATATACAAGAATTATTAGTAAGCAAATTTTTTTATGAAAAAAACAAAAAGAATTATAGATTTTTATCAAATTAAAATTAGCTAAAAATTTGATAATCTACGCATTTAAAATAAATTTACTTAGGAGTAAAATGACGTTGAGATGGTTGCTCCATCATAAATAGAACGCCCAGGGCAGAGTTTTGTCCCGAAAAGTGCGGTTTGAACCACTGTGCAACATTTCGGGCAAACTTTGTAGACCATCTTCAGGGATAGAGGTGCTGGAAGGGACAACTCTATTTATAATTGAATTTTTGGATGTTAAAGAAAACATTTTTATTCTGTTGTTTTCAATTTAATTTTCACCTTGTCTAATGACTGACGGATTATTGTTTGAAGTTATCATCATAGCCAACTATCGATCACTGCTAGTTAATTATAATTGGTTTGGGTTTGAGATAACCAAGCTGTGCTGAAAGACCCTGGTTCAAATCCTGTATAGAAACACTAAATTTTCTATTACAGTAAATTAATGGTCAATGTCATGGTAAGAAATCCTGGTGGAGGATGCTGATCACATCTTCACCTTGGATATATAACTAACTGTTGGCCATGAAAGAGTACTGAACTGATTAATATCCAAATGGATATTATTGGATAAAGTTTTTTTTGTATTATTATCAGGATGAATATTAACTCGTTTTAAGAAATTATAACCATTGTTATTTTCACAGTGTTAATTTTGATTTTTTAAATAATGGAATACCTTACAAATCTACCAATTAATTCCAATGTAACATGGTATTACGTTTTTATAAAAAAAAAAAAAAAAAAGGAGGAGTAAATAAAATACGTAAAACATATTTATTATACTAGCCAGTGGATATTTTGTTAAAAAGGGATAGGGACTTAGTTATTCCTAAAATATTTTGATAGAATAATAAGAAAACGTATAGCAAGTATTATTAAAGTAGACCCGATCAGATTATTGTTTAAATATTTACTCTATACCCAAATTGACTCGGTTTATTCCAACAGGACGTTGGTTAGAAGCTAATGAAATGGGTGAAATTCGTACCAAACTTCATAAAAAGCAGTCTAGAAGTTCGAAAGAGACCCTGAATACTCAGAAGGATATTGATTAATCCTAAAATTATTTTGTTATATTTTTACACTCAATAGTTTTGAATTATTTTTATTTTTTATCCTTCCAATGCAGGTGATGTGGAGTTAGTGCTTTTTCGGGGTGCATAATTGTCTTATTAAATCCAAACCTTCAACTGGTTAGAGCTGCCTTTACGGAGTATGGAAGCCAAAACACTAATGCATGAGAAATCAGTCACAAAAGTTGGCTAAGGAGATGTATAACGAGTTGAAAAAATAATATTCCCACCTGTTGATAGAGTAGTGTCTTTCAACTTTTGCAGTACCGCTTTATCGGTTTATATCTACCAGGTGGATTTTTTTTTTCATTGCCGGAAGCTGTTTTTCAAAATACTTTGTGATTTACTTTTCTCCTTGAAAGTTTTCTATTTTTTAAGCGCTTGCCCGCAGTCACCCAGTAAACATGATAGTAGTGGAAAGTGTAGACCTCTGTTGTGTGACAAGGGTGCGTTGTCTACACTTACCCTTACTATCACGCTTAGTCGAGGAAACTACGGACTATCTAATTAAAACAGAAAAAAATTATTTCAATAAATTTATTCAATTATATTCTATATCCCACTTTTATAACTCAATGAAGATGGTAAAATGTGAATCTTAGACAAGATTTAACATTTTTCCATTATTCCACCAATATAATAATATTCTGGAAACAGAACTATTTTGCACTTGCCTCGAAACCACTCCTGCTTGAATAATGAGTCTTCTAGATACTTTGTAAGCATTTCCCCTTAAGGCAGGTGCAAGCGCGTAAAAAGTGCTATTCATATGTCTACATTATCTTATATACAGTGTAGAAAAAAACAAAATATAAGAAATTACAGATCTTTTGGATCCTTCACTTGATGTTTTATGTTGTTAATCCAGTGCCCAGATACATTTTGAATTCTATTCGAGATATTACTATGGATCATAAAGTAGGAAAGTTGAATAAGAAGAAGGCTGAAGATGAAGATGAAGATGACATAAGATAGATATATCTGGGAGCTGTGAAGGGCAACAGGTTGCTCGGGACACCTGTAGCCTTTCTTCGCTGGCCTGGAATAATAAAGGAAATGGGGCGGGATTAATCCCTGGGTATTTCTGAGCGCGTGTTGAGTTCTAGTCGATAGCCGGCAACTGCCTGCCTATAATAGTGCCATTCTGTTGTCCAATATTATCACTTATATTTGTCTTAATAAGGAAGAAATAATTGTTTTTTTTAATTAAAATATATAGTTTAGTTTTTCCATGGTTCTTCATTGCAGAATAAAAATATGACACTGAATTGTTTATCAAAGGTAAACCGACGCTTAATAGCAATAAATCAGGATTGGGCTTGTCATCCACTCCAGTTTTGACCCCGCAAATGCAAGAAAAATCAGATAATAATTATACTTTATTAAACTGAAATATTTTCATATGTAAACATAAAATGAACAATGTATTAAGGCGATTATCTCCCGCCACTTTCCAAAGTTTACTGTTTAAATATTATAGACAAATAATAATTAATAAATTAAAATAAAATGCTGAAGAATAAATAAATAAATAAATACAAACTTTAGAAAAAAGATAAAAATGAAAGAAGCACAAACATAAAAAGATAGAGCTACTAAATAAAACAAGTGATTCATTACAATATTAAGATTCTAGAAAAAGTGATAAAGAGAGAGAAATGTGCAGATTTATTGATCCAATCATACTCAATCCTCTAAGCATGGTTGTCATCAACTATTATAGATCGACAGTCCGATTACCCGATTAACGAAGAAATAATTTCTTCCACAGGCAAGAATACATTTAAAAAAATAAAGATATGTAGTTCCATTAATATGGAACACATTGCTAGGAAGTGTTACAGGTCTTCTTTGGTGCCAGCGTTACATTAGAAACACTGTTCCTGTTCTACCCTTGGCACAAAATTTAAGAGTGAAGTAGTTTACCCGCTAAGCTCTCTACTATAAAAATGCAGGTAAGATTAGAAAATTGAATCACACAGGCATACACATAATGCAATAAGACCATATATTTTCATCAATATTTTTTTACGACAACATAGACTGCTTGATGATAAGAAGGTACCTACTAAAATTGTATGGATTTTATTATTATTATTATTATTATATTATGATATTATTCAACCAAAATGGATGGATATTATTAAAATGTGTATAAGTAAAACAAACCAAATAATGAAATTTTATTTTGTTTAATTATCTGCTATATGCCTCCTTTACTTGACATTGAAACTTAATTTAATTATTATCTACTAGGTTTAATTGAAAAAATTATTTCCTAATTTTGAGCCTTTCGCATTTTCTAGATTGCCTGTATTTTTTTTTTTTTTTTATTAAAGAAACTATTATTTTTATGATCAGCAGCTATTTATTTTTTAAAGACATATTCCAAGAGAAACCTCATTAACATCAGAAATTGAAAATTTATCATGCAAAAATGTATCGTGGAAATAACAAGTTAGAATGCCCTCTGCTCATAGTTTGCACTGAATACATAATCTTTTATTCAGATATGCATACCCAAAATGTGCCAATTGAACGATAATCCCTCCAAAATGGGTCGTAACTGGACATGATTAGGTTCCACCTGCGAAGATGAATTTGTTGTCAATTAGATTGTACGCGTTTCTAATTTCCTTCACATGTTAAAATTGGTGCGGATCAAACTTATTTTTATCAATACTTATTTAATCGCTGTAAATTTGTCTACTGATCAAAGTAAAGGTAAATATAGAAAAAGCTTGTTTTTTTTTACATAACATTATTCTGTTAGCTCATAATTTTCATAAATCAGAAATTAAGAATTTACTTTCTACATTTCGTTGAATTAAGAAAAAAACAACTTCAAAAATGCGTATTGTGTCATTTGATCCAAAAAGAGATATGTCGGCTTGTTGTCTGATGGCAGATTGTATTGCTCGGTGAAGGGAGACTGAGAGGGGTATGTAAACAATTAAGTCTTAATATTTTTACTATTATTTACAATTAAATTATTACTGGAAGTTTATTAAAAAACCTTTAACTTATAAAACGTTCCTTCCAACATTTGGTGAAAATAACGCCATTCTCTATCATCCTATTCAGATCCTGAAATGGCATCCTCAATATTGCTAAGGCACCTCTCCCAGACTGAGCATTGGTGTAAATATTGGCACATCAAAGTAAATAGATCTAAAAGTAAACATTTCACTTTCAGCCTCCGACGCAGATTCTGTACGCCAGTCTTTTTAACACCATACCGCGCCCGTTTTCAGAAACAGTCAGGTATCTTTCTATTTCACTGAAGACTAACTATCCACATATTAGACTTAAAAGACAAGAACTTAACCGGTGATAGGATCAATTACAATAATATAGATTAATTAGTAGAACATCTCACCTTTCAATTAAAAACAAATTTACAAGGCCATTCTGAAACATCTTCCGACCTTCGGGCTTGAACTGTTGGGTTTAGCTAAACGTTTGAGTATCAAACGCATCTATCTTTTCAAACCATATTCTCTCAAACAATAGTAAATATTCCATACTATTGAACAAACAATACCATAGATCATGAACTTAACCATTTCTTTTAGACTTTATTCTTCTATATTCTCCAAATATCAACAGAATCTTACTAATCATCCTAATTCTTCAGGATAGCAAAATCCTATCCTGGCTCCAGTCATCACTATAATCCTCCTCTAAGGTTGAAACGGCAGTGGTCCGGGGACGTTTTATAAATATGCATGCTAGTACTGATGGCCAGATTCTTCTCTAAATTCCTTTGCTAAGCCTCCACTGGCGTTCATTGTAGTTGATAGAAAAACGCTGGAATGTCCTGGAGTTAATAAGATTGGAGTTCTCCAGGTTAAACATTTTTATTTATACAATTTTTGTAATATAATAATTTTTTATGTTTTCCTTTTGGATTTCTCAATGTAAGTTAGAAAATGAATAGACTTTTAAAGGCTTAGTGCAATTAAAAATTAAAACAGTAGATCCCTCAAGATATACTAATATAATATAAGTATTTGTTGACGTGTTTACAAGTGATGTAGAACCTCAATTTTTTTTTTGTTTCTTTTTGCCTCTACTAAAAGATTGGCTTTAAGAAATCGTCTTTATAATCCAGTTTAGTATCCAGCAGTATCTCTTCCAAAAGCGTCAATAGTTCTAGATTAGGTCAAAATTATTCGAATTGGGAAAACTCTTATAACATGAATTTTACTGTTTCATCTATATTATAATCCCTTTGTCATCAGAGCGCTTCGAGACCATTTAGAAGGTACCCATGCGTGAATTGGCAATTTCATGTCCATACTCTCAGCATAATATTTATAATTTTCTCCTTTTTCATAATAATATAATATACTTTCTGGTGCCTGTAGCTTGTTTCCCTCTAGCTTTATTTCTGATAGTTCGGATTGATTTCTTTTTCCCAATTTTCCAGAAAAGTTTTGTTTGCTTGATGCAACGGGTTTTCTAACGAGTTATTTTTATTTCAGTTATTCCTGTTGTAACTGATTTTCTTGCCAAGTGGACTGCTTGGTCAGCTTTTTTACTGTCCAAGATTCCGCAGTAGCTGGAACCCATACTAAGGTTTCAGCTATTGCTTTGTTTTTCATCTTTCTGTATTTTAAACTTGGCTGTCAATGACAGCCAAAACGCTTCTGGAGTCTGTTGCAATGACACAATAATTTTTATTGGAAATTGTTATCAAATAAAGAGCTTTCTTGATGGCTGTCATATCGGAATCATTTTCTATTTTTGAGGCATTGTTTTCAAAAAACACTTGGATCTGACCAGCAGTTTTAGAAAAGAATTTTGAATTTCTATTGGGTATCATTTAGAAAATCTGGCATGGTCTATCATTAATGGTCTATTTTCCTTCCAACGAGATATTTTCAGATCTGGGATGGGCCTAATTGATCACAGATTCATGTTCACATCAATTAATATATTTTAAACAGCTTGTTTGAATTTGCCACTCTCTATATCCTTGAACTCCGTGGCTATCAGATTCTCATGCAATCAATTAAGAAGCAAATGGAGGATAAGGATATGTCTTCAATTTGAAAATATATTTTATTGATAAATATTCCCGCTTCGAGTGCAAATATGCTTCTCCAGATTCGTCATAAAAATAACTTTCGATCGGGGAAGTAGTTTCTAAGAGCCAGATAGGGGACCGAATCTAACATCCTCAGCATAGTGTTATTGGATGTTCCACAGATTTGCGCCCCAAAGTCGATTTTACTTGCCTATCGGTATCCCAGCTTGAACGTGAACTGCACTTCAGAATCTCAATCCTATTTGTGCATTGATCTCTTAAATATCTAATAGTTGAATCCTACATATCCTACATGAACAAGTATCATTTCGAAGTACCTACAGAATTTTTTCAACGCTTATTTGGTTTTCGTAGCCAATAGTTTGACCAATTTTTTATTGAATCTATCGCATATTGCAACTGCGATTGGATAGAGGTCAGATACTTGCTGCAGGTTGTGCAAGGCTAATAGTGGACGTTATCCCATTAATTGCTAAAAGGAACAGTGCAAAACTGAAGTCATTAGGACAGGAATGTAATCAAGTACACTAGGCAGAGAACTGTAAATTCCAGGTTGGAATATTACTAGCTCATTCTAGGTACCACATCTTAGTTCATCATAAATAAATTCATGATATCTGAGCAATGTTCCTTGTTCAATCGTTTTAAAACTTTATTGTTCTCCCTTTTAAACTTACTTATATATAACCGATCAGAAGAAAAAAATCTTAAAAAAAAAAAAAAAACTTATTGAATCCATCAATGATTCTTTTTATTTATTTTTTTCTGTCTGGAAGTAATGATTCGCATCTGCCACGAGTTGAATACTGTCTGGAAATGTAGACAGACCATACATTTATTTTATTTTTTCATAACAGCATTGAAATGAAGAACAAAATTTAAAAAATCAACGAGCTCTGCTAAAAGAGCTAAATGAAATTCATTCAAAATAAAAAAAAAAAATCGAATCCTTTCTTTGACACCATCATTTTTTTAGCAAAATTTTTTCCAAAGATATTATAAACAAAAAAATAACTGTATTGTTTTCGGCTTGTTCAGTTTAATAGGAGTGAAATAATAAAAAAAAAAAAAAAAAAAGTGAACAATTGATTTTTTTAATTTTTTTTTATTTCGCCGTGAAGCAATAAAAGGAGAGACAGTTCTTATCAAATCCAGTCTGTGATCATCAATTGTGAGTCCAATTAAAAAATTCAGCCTTCGGCCAAACCAGGCAGTTAAACCAGCAAGACAGTTATGTGTTGCTGGTAGGCTTATTTAATATACTTTATACTTTACAAGGCTTACAACCGTGTGAGCAGTCCAAGGCTTACCAAATAATCCTTTATTGGGATATTATAAAGAACATTAATAAATGAAAATTTATTTTTGATTTTTGCAGTTTTTTTTACTTATTTTACAAAAAGATCAAACAATTTAGCTTGTAAACTTCAACCTTGATTTGTTAAATATTATTGGTTATTCTTTTGGCTTTATACTTCTTTTTTTTTATTGGGAGGGGGATTACTGGTACTAATAATGTTATTCTCAGGAGGGAGAGGAAGTTCTTGTTCGGGAAGTTTGCCTTTTATTCCATTCTGTCAACTCCTGACAGCTACCGTTAGGTTTTGGCCCTATCCCAACTAGAGTGGGAGGATCAAGATTCATTTCGCTAAATCATAACGAAGTAAACATTTACTGACTCAGGTTGGTATTGAACCCGCACCACTCTGGACCCCTTGCTCCAATGCGCTTTGCCATTACCTTCAATCTCTTTGGGTTTTAATGTTTTTTTTTGTTCCTCTTTCTATTATTTCTTTCTCACGTATCAGAGAATCTCTTCTTATAAATTAACAGTTTATATTAACCTAGGCGTCTTTAATCACTCAATCTACCATCCTACTAATATACACTCATCTTCTTCGCCCATCTTTCAGATAATGATACAGAATTGGCATTTGAGATGATATCCTAGTTATAACCAGTTTTCTAAATATTTTAGAGAATAGCTACTGCAATCTCTATAAAAATACAAAATCCATATAATCTCCTGAGAAATGAAAACAATACGAAAATAAAATCAGAGGATAAATAAAACCTTTCGACGATCATGTGCTATGTTTCTGGCAAACTGCTTTTCTAAGGCAGGTGGGGGTTCCAGAAACCACATTTACTCAATTTACTGATCTAATTTAGTCTCTATTTGCATCGGTTCCAGAAGGGAGCCGATCAATCAAACTATATTTTAACATAAAAGGCTAGAGACCGCAGAACCCCCTGCTATGGTCAATAGCTTGGGATATTATAAATACCATTGAAGAACCCTTCCAAGGGTGTTGTGTTCACCATTTCACTTAATTAACTAGATGATGGCATGCAGGGTAAATAGAATGGTAGATTTTGTTACAGATCTTACTTTATTGATGTTACGTTATTAATTAAACTATTGGTTTACTAATTTATAATCTAAATTACTCTCATTGTAAAAATTTACAGACTGTAACATATGTATTTGAGAATACTGGGAGAACTCTTGCTTATTTAAAATATTTCTCGGATGCCACATAATATTAGACATTGAAGTACATCATGAATGAAAGGACTAGCCACTTATCTTATTGTTGCCTTTTAAATTCGGTGTTCGACGGTCTAGGATTCTCTTTCCTGCAACGGCCTCCTATTCTCTTTCTGGCTCGAATTTCGTCTCTCGATGGACTTCTCAACTCTTCCCTCTGCGAACCTCCGTCTTCTGACTTCTCCCAAGAACTCTCCTCTTCAACTCTTTTTTTTTTTTTCTAATCCCTCAAACAAAAAATAGGATTAATAAAACAAATAATTATAAAAATTATAAAACTTACTGTACTTTACCTTTTTCTACCTGTTGGTACCAGAAGGTCTGATGACTATTTACAAATTGAAACGATATTTCCCCGTCAGGGAATCTTCTCATTCTTTAGAGGTGAGGGTCCTCTTCTTGTTGTGTATTAAAAAATAAAATAACCTACTACTAAAAGACTATATACATGATTAATAATAATAATAATATTTACAATATTTACAGGGTTATATTTACAAGGATGGATATGTGAGAGCGGGGCTGGGGTCGGAGCTGGAAGTTGGTAGGACAAGGTGATGGAAGAGGATATAGGGGATGGGGGAGCTCTAGAAGCGGATTAAATGTTTACAGGGTTAATTGGTCCCTTTCGGACCTACCATCTGGCAGGAAGTGGGGATGGGGTGATGGAGCGGAAAAGTGGGTTAAATGAGGCAGGGAGGTTGTCGAAGAACTTTACGTGTCTTCTTGTGATGTGCTGTTGAACAGTGTCGAGTTGTAGTTCATTGTGAATGTGTATCATGTTTCGTCTTTCGGGTGACGTTCGTTTTGTGATTTTGTGTAGGACGCTGTTTTGGAATGTTTGGAGGGACTTCAGGGCTGAGGGGAATAGGTAGTGCAGGAGGGGGGCACCGTGAAGCAGTGTAGGCCTCTGAGGATGGCTTTGTAAATGAGGATTTTGAGTCTGTGTGACAGCCCTGGTTAGTAGAGTAAGTGATTGATGTGTTGTGGCTTTGGCTATATGTATTTTGTGTGGGCTGTGAATGACTAGTGTGATTCTAGTTTCATACCGAGGTATGTGAGCTGTCTTTTGTTCTGAATGGTTTGTCCATTCAGTTTTGGTTGTTGTTTTAGAGTTTTCTTGTATGAAAATGTGATGGCATCTGTTTTTTGTGTGTTTATGTGGATATTTATAATTTTAAGTTGTTCTGTGATATATTGGGCTGCTGTTTGGGCCTTGCCCATGGCGTGATCTGCATTCATGCTTGCTGAGTATTGAACATCGTCAATCTTTTGCCATACTATATTGGGTGTCTATAAGTTAAAGAGGACTGGCGCAAGGACCGAGCCCTGAGGAACACCACATGTAACTGGGCGCAGGGTCGAGATCTCAGATTTGACACGGACAGAAACTATCTGGCCACTGATGTAGGAGCCAATAATGTCGACCAGTTGGTCCGGGAATTGGTGAAGCCGGAGTTGATCAATTAGGGTGGAGTGGGATACAGAGTCAAATGCCTGTGTGCAATCTAGTGAAATCATTGCGGTAGCAAGATTTTTGTTGAGGTTTTTAGCTGTATCATACTGTAGTTTTGCTATGTGATGATAGCAGCTAACGCCGCGAGAGAACCTGGTTTGTTCCGGGGGGATGATATCATGTGTGTCGCAGTGTTTTCGGACCTGTATGAGGATTAGTTTCTCATATATTTTTGAGACGTGGTTGAGGAGACCGATGGGCCGGTATTCTTCCGGCACCACTCCTCGTTTTTTGAGTTTGAGAAGTGAAACATTTATAGCATGTTTCCACTCAGTAGGGTAATATCTCAGGCTCGAGCATGAGTTTAAATATTGAGGAGAAACATGTGGGCTTTGCTGGGGAGTTGTTTGAGTAGGACATAGGGTATGTTGTCCTCTCCTGTTGATTTGTTTCCCCTCGTATTTCTCAGTGTTGCAGTCAGTTCTTTATAGGAGGAAAATATTGATTGTGTTATATCAGTCTGTGGTCTGTGAACTGTGGTGGTATGTGGTGTTGGTACGTGCTGAGTCTCTATCGACGAAATAGTCGGCAAGTATGGTAGCCTGATCTGCGGGAGTGAGAAGCTCATCGCCTCGTTGTATTTTCACCGATTTTGATTTGGTGTTGTGGCTTCTGACTAGTTTCCAGAAGTTTTTGGGTTCGTAATGGGTAAGGCGTAGTTGTTAATGCCAGAGGGATGTTTTCCACTGCGACATTAGGGATGTGATTTGTTTGATGAGACTGCTTATGATAGGTCTGTATGTTGGGTCTTTAGTCCTTTACCAGCAGTTTTTTATGTTGTTGCGTTGTTTGATTAGTGTGAGTATGTGTTTTGGTGGCTGGCGTAGGTGGATGGGAGTGGGGTTGAATGAGGGTATCGAGGTGTAGGCGGCTTCGTATATGAAGTTTTGGAGAGTGTTTATGGCATTGTTTATGTCTTGGGTGTTTGTGAGTGGTGTGATGTTGGGTGTGTTAGTGTATACTGTGTTATTGTACAGTTTCCAATCTGCCTGTGTGAAGTTGTATTTGTATTCTGTTGGTGGGATTCTTGTAGTGTCACGGCCGAGATGATAAATGACGGGGATGTGATCATTGTGGCTGAATTCTATTGTTGTGCAATTTGTGAATCTGTGTGATTGTTGTGTGAGTAGCAGATCTAGTGTAGGGTTTGCCTGATGTCTGAATGTGTAGGCGTTGGGGTGTATAATTGTGTATTTTGTTTTAATGAGATGGGTACCTAATGCATTTGGTGTTGTGCAATTGTGGTGTTTAGCGTTTAGGTCCCCTACGATGATGTGTTGTCTGTCTGTTTCGGTTTCCCGTAAGAGTGTTTTGAAGATGTCGAGTTGAGCTCCTGGTCTTTTGTATTTACATGTGATTTTGTATATGTGTTTAAGTTTTATTTTAATGACGGCTGTGTGTTTTTCATCATGGAGTGTATTATTGTTTATCAGTTTAGAGGGGACGTCATAACGCACCAGAAGTGCAACGCCACCGTGTGCGGGGGTTTGTGAGTCGAGTCTGTAAGTGTGGTAACCGCCAAATTGTACTCGCGTTTGCCTGTTTAGTTTTGTGTCTGTGAGTGCGACAACTGATGGCCTATGAGAGTCCAGGAGGGATTCCAGCTCGAGCTTACGCTTTATGAGCCCTGTTATGTTATGTTTAGGATAGAGTGTCTATCCATTAACTTTAGGTGCGAAGGCTTGTTGGAGCACGATGTTAAGCGTGCTCATGAGGGTATGGAACATAGCCTTCATGTCACTAAACATGGAGACAAGGTCCTCCACCCATGGGGGTTTATCCGTGGACGGCTGAGGGGTTGGGGGTGGGGATGTGGGTGCGGGTGCGGGAGTGGGTGTGGGGGTGGGTGGTCCGTTGAATAGGACATCGGCGTATGAGCTCGGGGCAAAGGTGGTGGTTGAAGCAGAAGATGCACTCTCCTGGGTGTTTTTGGTTGGTCTTATAGTCTTATAGTCTTATAGTTGGTCTTATAATTGGTCAGCCAGCAGCCAAAGTGATCACACAGTGTCTTCGTTACGGTCCGGCTATCTATAGTGACAGTGCTAGTTCCTGTGCTTAACGGCTTTAACGGTTTTTAACGGTTTTGGCTGTTGCGATCTTTTTGTGTCATCCTTACATCCTCAGGATGTAAGGATTCCGTGAGTACTAGTTTTAAGTTATTACTTAATTGCTATTATTGTATTATATTGTAAGTAAATATTTTAATAATCATGAACATTGAAAACATGGAACACGACAACGGACCTCAAACAACGGACACTACTACACAAGCTGCAACAGAAAGCAACACGAAAACAAACACCACACAAATACAGAAATCAAAATCACTCAAGAGACATAACACACACGACGCGGAAGGTTTTATAACACCTAAACGCAAAATTACAGTAAAACCCAGACCAACACACGCCGCGACCACATCCATCGAAACACCCAACCCCTTCGATGCATTAAATACACAACCCTCTACAAGCATGAACAATAATACACCAATAACAACGGCCAACACCACAAACAACAAAACACACAAACCCCCCCCCCCCCCCCCCTATTATAATCAGGCCAGCCATTTCAGCGGTTGAGCTTAAAAACTCATTCCTTAATAACGGAATTGAGAATTTTTCAATACGGTCCACCAAGGTTGAGACAAAAATATTCGTCTCAACCAAGACTGAATATGACAATATTATAGAATTGCTAAATGACAACAAGGACATTGACTATCACTCATATGCTCCTCGGGGCACAAAACCACTAAAAAAATTTATAATTAAAGGGTTTGACTTAGATCACTCCCTAACATCATTAAACAACGCATTCCAGACCCGTCTTCCTGGGTTTAAGTCCATTTGGAGAATGAAAAAGACCAGCCCAACCGGTGTTAAAACTGAGTTATCTTTTCTTATCCTAACAACGGAACATAATGTCACTCTTAAAGACATAGAGAAAGTGGGTGCTATAGACCACATGATATATTCAGTAGAAAAAATGAAGAACATTGCTGGCCCCAGGCAGTGCCATAACTGCCAGGAATTCGGCCATACCAAAAATTTCTGCGGGCGCATCATCAAATGCGTACGCTGTGGTGATAACCACGAAACTGCAGAGTGTCCCCGAAACATTCCCCCAAAATGTGCAAATTGCGGTGGCCCACATGTGGCCTCTTATCGCGAATGCCCTGCTAGGGTCAAACTTATTAAGACCAAAGCACAAACAAAGGTCATCAGACCTAACATAACTCAGCAGACCGCATCTAGCGCTGCTACCACCACCTCTGACCCACGCTCTTATGCAGGGGTTGTTTTTAACGGACCACTGGCCCCATCAGCCCCACCCCAACCCACCCAATCGTCCACGGAACAACCCCCATGGGTTGATGGCCTGGTCTCCATGTTCAGCGACATGAAGACGATGATGCACACCCTGATAAGCACGTTGAACATTGTGCTTCAACAAGTTTTCTCAGGAACAAAAAATGGATAGACATTCTATCATTAATTATAACATAACAGGGCTCGCAAAGCGTAAGCTAGAGCTAGAATCCCTCCTGGCCTCTCACAGGCCATCAGTTGTCGCACTCACAGACACAAAACTCAACAGACAAACACACATACACTTTCGCGGTTATCACACATACAGACTTGACTCACAAACCCCCGGACACGGTGGCGTCGCACTCCTGGTGCGTTATGACGTCCCATCACGACTGGTAAACAACAACACACTCAATGACGAAAAACATACAGCAATTACAATACAAATCAAACTCAAACACACATACAAAATTACATGCATATACAGGCGCCCAGGAGGAACACTTGACACCACCAAGACACTGCTACAAGAAACTGAAACCGACAGACAACATATCATTGTAGGAGACCTCAATGCCAAACATCACACCTGGAACTGTAGTCGACCAAATGCATTAGGAAATCATTTGACAAAAACAAAGTACACTATTATTCATCCTAATGCATACACATTCAGACATCACTCAAACCCGGCATACACATCCACACTGGATCTTCTACTCACGCAACAATCACACAGATTCACACACTGTACAGCATTGGAATTCAGTGACAATGACCACATTCCCGTATTATACAAACTCGGCAGGGACACAACAAGAACCCCACCCACTCACCACAAATACAATTTCCAACAAGCAGACTGGAAACAATACAAAAATACAGTATACACTAACATACCCAACATAACACCACTCACAAAAATCCAAGACATAGACACTGCCATAGGCACGCTACAAAACATCATAAACGAGGCAGCCACTACAGCCATTCCCACATTCACCCCCACTCCTATACACCTGCGCAAACCACCGGCACACATACTTACTCATCAAACAACGAAATAACATTAAAAACTGTTGGTACAGGACCAAAGACCCCACATACCGACCGATCATAAACAATCTCACTAGACAAATCACTTCCCTAATGTCACAGTGGAAAACATCCTTATGGCATGAACAACTCCGCCGTACCCACAGCGATCCCAAAAACTTCTGGAAATTAGTCAGAAGCCATAACACCAAATCCAAATCGGTGAAAATACAGCGTGGCGATGAGCTTCTCACTCCCGCAGATCAGGCCGACATACTTGCCGACTACTATGTAGAACGTGACAAAGCACGAACAGTCACAACATATCATCATATCCCACTGGCTGATACTGCACATAACAGTATCTTCTCCACATATAAAGAACTGACTGCAACCATGAGAAAAACGAGGGGAAACAAGTCAACAGGAGAGGACAATATCTCTTATGTCCTACTCAAACAACTCCCCAGAAAAGCCCATATGTTTCTCCTCAACATCTTCAATTCTTGCTCACGCCTCAGATACTACCCCACTGAGTGGAAACATGCTATCGTCGTTCCACTCCTCAAACCCCGAAAACGAGGAGCGGTACCGGAAGAATACCGGCCCATCAGTCTCCTCAACCATATCTCAAAAATATATGAGAAACTTATTCTTACCCACATCCGCAAACACTGTGAAACACATGATATCATCCCCCCGGAACAAACCGGGTTTACCCGCGGCGTTAGCTGCTATCACCATGTAGCCAAACTACAGTATGGTGCAGCCAATAACCTTAATCGAAACCTGGCCACGGCAATGATCTCTCTCGATTGCACGCAGGCTTTTGACTCTGTATCTCACTCCACCCTAATTGATATACTCAGGCTTCACCACTTCCCGGACCAGCTGGTCGACATTATTGGATCCTATATCAGTGGCCGGACTTTCTCTGTACGTGTCAATTCTGATACCTCTGCCCCCCGCCCAGTCACCTGCGGTGTTCCACAGGGCTCGGTCCTTGCGCCTGTCCTATTTAACATATATACAGCCCAGATAATAGGGCAAAAGATTGACGATGTTCAAATCGCTGCGTATGCTGATGATATTGCTATATACACAGCAAGCATGAATGCAGACCACGCCATGCGCAAGGCCCAAAATGTAGCCCAACTGATTACAGACCAACTACAAAACATAAACATACACATCAACACGCAAAAAACTGACGCCATTGTATTCTCTTACAAGAAAACACTCACTAAACAACCTAAACTAAACGGTCAAACAATACAGAACAAAAGACACCTCACATACCTCGGTATGAAACTCGAAACCCACCTATCATTCACAGCACACATAAAACACAGAACACATATAGCCAGAGCCACAGCACACCAACTCAAACACCTACTCTACTCACCAGGGCTGTCACTCAGACTCAAAATCCTAATATACAAGGCCATACTCACACCCACATTATTACACGGTGCACCCCTCCTTCATCACCTATACCCCACAGCCCTGAAGTCCCTCCAAACATTTCAAAACAGCATGCTACAGAAGATCACAAAACGTACGTCACTCGAAAGACGAAACATGAAACTCATACATAACGAACTACAATTGGATACTATACAACAACACATCACAAGGCGACACGTCAAATTCTTTGACAATCTCCCCGCTTCCTTCAATCCACTCTTCCGAGCCATCACACCATCCCCCCTTCCTGCCAGATGGCAGGGTCGTAAGGGCCCAATCAACCCGATTAACATCATCCAACAACCCACTTAAATAGTCCTCTCCCCCTCCCCTTTTCTCTCACCTACCCCCAACTCCCACAATCTCCCCTCCCACATCTCATTCACTCCCACATCCCATCCTCTCCTATCCCACCACTTTATTTATTATTATTATTATTATTATTATTATTATTATTATTAATTTTATTGAATTTTTATTTTTTGCACTACGCGTCACGAGGAGGCCCCTCACCTCCGATTCATTAGAGAAATCCTAATAGGAAAAGATAATCCCTGGTATGTATATAGATGATCCACCTTCAAATACTAACAGGTAGAATAAGGTAATGTATGTATTCTGAATCATAGTTTTATTTGCATGATGTGATAATGTTACTAATTTTATGTTTTTTCTTTTGTTTGAGGGATCCGGAAAAAAAAAAAAAAAAAAAAAAAAAAAAAAAAAAAAAAAAAAAAAAAAAAAAAAAAAAAAAAAGTTGGTCTTTATAGACCATTGTTTCCTTCTTTTTAAGAGGGATTTGCCTTTTTGGGCATTCACGGTATGAGGCCACATGAGGGCCGTCACAGTTTGCATATTTGGGTGGGGTGTTTTGGGGACATTCCTGAGTCTCGTGGTTTTCACCACATCGAACGCATTTTATTATGCGCCCACAGAAATTTTTAGTATGGCCAAATTCCTGGCAATTGTGACACTGCCAGGGGTCGCTGATATTTTTCAGTTTTTCAACTGAATAACCCGTATGGTCGATTGGACCAACTTTTTCCATATCTTGGAGGGTAACCGTTTCATTGGTGGTATCAATGGGGAGTGGGAGATTCCTCTTATTCCCACTCTCCTCTGTTATCTGCATCCTCCAGATGCTTTTCAATCCGGGTAGGCTGGCTTTGAGGGCATTTTCTATAGAGCTGACAGAGTGGTTAATGTCGAACCCTTTTAAGATATATTTTCTGAGAGGCTTAGTGCCTCTTGGGACGTAAGAGTGGAAGTCGATATCGTCCGATTGGTGGAGAAGGATTAGGGTGGCGTCATAATCAGCCTTAGTGTGCGTGAATATTTTATTTTCGTTCTGATTTGAACGAATGACAAATGGTGTGATATTGGCCTCTAAGAGGTATTTCATTAATTCCACTGACATAGGTGGTCTTATCACAATAGGGGCTGGTTCATACGGCTTTTGATTGGTTAGTGGGGAAGCTGGGGTCGGGGTAGCTGGGATGGGTATATCCTGTTGGGAAGTGGACGGGCCGCAAAGTGCAGCAAAGCTGTTTGAGATTTGTGTTTTAACAATAGGTGTATTTGTTGGTCGGGGGACAAAAGTTAGTTTTTTCTTTAGTGAGATGAAGCCCTCACTGTCAGTAAACGGAATAAATTTCCGTTTTAGTTTTAAGTTAATAAGAGGGGGCGGGTTAATTGATGATGAAGTTGAAGCAACTTCAACTTCAATTAACTTCAACTTGAAGCATCTAGAGCCATTGAGAAAGGTTGGGGTAATGTCATTATATAAATAAAAAAAAAAAAAATAAACTAAGCTAACTAAATCTAACACTTCACTTAGTAAGTAAAAGTGTACTCACATGACACCAGGAGCACCAGGACAGACCGTAATGGAGAGCACCAATCACAGGCCGCAATGAGAGTACCAGTTGTCATTAGCGATAGCTTGTCAGTGTCTGACTGGAACTCGACTGACTATCCTGAACTCTTCTTTCCTCTGTCTCTTATACTGTTTCCCCTACTTTTTCTTGAAAAGATGAATTTTGTCCCCACTCTCGTTTTGGGACATTTTATTGGCTGACGCGATAAGGACTTCGAAGATGTTTGATCTCCTTTCTCTGTAACCTTGGGCGGCAGATTTTATTACACCATGTCGACCTGGCCTATCTCTAGTTTTATGGTGCTCTTACTTTCGCTTATCTTAAGCGGCCTATTGGCGGTTTTGAACTGCATCCCCTCCCTCCTCTCCCCCCCGCCTTCCAGGTATAGCGCCCGACTTTGTACATATTCCTTTGTCCGAAAAAGAAACTGGTTAATATCCACGGTATTTCTACATATAACGTGGCATCTCTTTAATTTATTCCTTATTTAATTACAATTATGAATCTTAATTATTTCCTTCAATTCCAGTATCCTCAATACATAACACATGATTATGTTATAAAAAATCAGATCTCGCAAATAGTACCTTGTTTCAAATAGCAGAAGAGTACAATTAATGTCTGTAATAATTATTTAAATAAAGAATGAGGGTAAGATCCAGAGTCATAATGTCTCAGAATACTTTTTGACTTTGAATTTTTGATACCAAATTGTTCCGAAGTCTTTTATCTTGTAATATCTTACGTATTAAATAAAATCATCAGAAAAGTTGGAGAGAGATTTGAAAATTACGTATGCATGTACTTAGATATATATGGCTGAAATTAACCCTTGGTTAAGCATGAACAGAAAGCATTAAATCTTGGAGAATTATTAAGTCTCAAGTCAACCTATTAACAGAGTTGGACTCATGTCCCTAGGCCAATTAGTAATCGAAGCCAGGCGTGATTGAATATTATTGCTATTACAAAGTGGAAGAGGCATTTACCATCCACACAGACATGCAAAACTATTGTTTAACCTTTTCAAGGTATTATTTATAATTTATTATTATTTTTTTAATTGGTTTAAGTGGTTTTCTTTTGTCTTTTTTATATAAAATGCACATAAGAGGGAATAGAAATGATACTGAAACAAAACCATAGATGTTTTCTTTGGACCTTACATACAATTCCAAAAGTATAAACAGAGCTCTTTCAGAAGACTACTCCATTATGTTGAGCTCAAAGCAATTAACCAAATGAATGTTTCTTAATTAACAAATTATTCATGCAATTTATATGGCCAACTGTCTGCACTACGCTTTATTATCACTCAAATTCATTTCGCAGCTCCTTTTGCTTAAGGCATCCGTGCCTTAACAAAATAGAATTTTTGAAATAAGTTTATGGGATTAAAATAAAATTTTAACTAATATATTACCTACATTTTAAATATGAATACGTATTATTAACAATTATTTCTCCCCGTTTCCTCATAATTTCATGAGAACTTTTTGTCTCAGAATAACAGTTAATTTTCATAGTATTATATATAAGTATAACCGATCCTCAATACTAAATCATTTTTTCTTTGAAATAGAAAAAAAAAGATGAAACGAATAAAAAATCAATCTCATTGGAAACTAATAATAGATATTTTGAAAAAAGAATAATGCTAATATTTCGGTGTGGGATAATTGTTTTCGAATTCAGTATTTATACACCTACATATGTGCCGCAACGTCCCGTCGCCGAAACTGCGCCTCCTCTAAGAACCTTCGCCAGTAGGCTCTGCATTCTGCTGCAGCTCTCCAGTTCCGAATGCCAAGCAATATTCTGGCATCACTGACTACACTGTTAAGCCATCTGATCCTCGGCCTTCCTACTCGTCTTGTGGAGTGCAGCTCCTCGGTCATTACCTTTTTTGGTATATCATCCATTCTGGCTACATGCCCTGCCAAGTTTAATAAAAGTGACGATGTCGAGGTCGGCAAATAGAGAGCTGAGTTTCCTATTTTTCCTTCTCCTCCAGACCTCACCCATCTTCACGGGCCGTAGATTCTCCTGCGGACTTCTCACTCAAATACACTCAGCTTCATCTCATCACTTTTAGTCATAGTTCAAGCCTCTGAGCCATATTAGGGATTGATAAATTATTTGCCCCTTCTATAAATTTGTTTTATTGAAAACTAGTTTCGAATGTTATACATTCATCCTCAGTTCTAAAAACACACAAAAAATAAAAAAATAACCAATTCAAAATATAGTTTGGTGTTATTATACATATTAAATTAGATTACTATAAATCATTATTATAAAACATTTATGAATTATGAATTGAATTAAGACAAGAAATCAAATACATGTTGGTACTCACCAAGGTTTAAATGGATTATATCAAACAGAAAAGTTTGTACTGGTTTCTTCTCGCATTGCACTAACAATGAACGAAAGGTAGGTAGCATGTTTATAGGTAGGTTATAGGTAGGTTTAAGGATCAGGGTTTTTCCAGTAATGCCGGTGAGTAATTGGTTTTTCTGTAATAGATGGGAATAAATTTAAGATTGGACTATTGGAGATATTTATTTGGTCATTTAAGCAAAAATTTAGATTTGAAGGATTTTATTATTTAAAGTGCTTCATATATATTTAATTTGAGGCTGTTTTCAACGTGATGTATTAATTTAACTCCTGAGTCTTTGATGAATTTATGATTTTTTTAATTTAAATGAATTGCAAAGTTGGAATTATCGGTCTTATTATTATATGCATTATATGTTATATGCACAATCATTACAATTTAGTTCAGTTAGGGGAAGCAAAATATGAGGATAGGGTTTTTTCTATTTTAAATTCAGGGTTTAATCCTAGTTTTTCAATTCATTTCCGACTTCGGTGTATTTAGGGCCGTATGTTCGTACGTACGTTGGGAAGTTCATAAGTATTTCGCATAACTCAAAACCAGTTAGCCATAGAAAGTTAAAATTTTGTATCTAGGATTACTGTATAATCTAGTTGGGAACCTCCCTTTTTGGTCATGGTATGATTACCGGAAGTGGTACTTCATTCAAGGTCATTACAGATTTTCATAAAAAATTATATTAAAATATGATGTAAAAAATCTCAAATTTGGTAAATAGGACTTTTATATCAATATGAATGTATTTACTAGATTTTGCTTAAAATTGTCGAGCCAAAAAGGGTACTTTACTTGAAGGTCATAAAAACCTTACATCAAAAATTATATTTAAATTAAAAATCATATGTTTTGGTAATAAAGGTTACAAACGCGATTTGGTTTCCAATCCAATTAAACATTTTTATTACTTGTTGTAAGTATTAAAATTGATTGTAAAATACTGGTTTTCCTCCCCATTTGTGTGATCAACAAGTTTGCAGCAGAAGAATAAGATATTAGCTAAATGGGTTTTTCCGCTTAAAATGTCGAAATTGTCGATTTCCAATGCTTTATCTAGTGATATTGACAGTTTTAATGTTGTCACTGAACATGAAGAAATGCCTTGGAAAATAAGGAAAACGAAAAAGGAAAACGACATATAATAACGGAATGAGACCTCCAGAAACAAGAGTGTGTCTGTGTGTGTGTCAATGGATGGATGTCGCGAAGCCCAGTGTCATTACTGAGACGCTGCAATCTTCGGAAACTAGTAACCAAATTCAGGATTACTTTTTGAGACACCGATTTATAGTTTAATAGGCGTACAAGGAAGTCATGTGTTGTCCACATCAGATATTTTTAAAACATGATTGATAGTGGTTTTATTGTACCCGTTCTTTTTTGCTATGGAATATATTATTTCAATTTCTTTATTATAGTCCTTTTTATTTAATAGTACGTTCAAAAGACGGTAAATCATGCTTTTAAAGGCTGTGAGTTTATATGCAGGAGACTAGGAAGCTTCATTGTTTATAACTGTTAGGATTGGCTATACTGAGATATAGCCTAACCTTAACCTTCCCTCAGTGTATTAATTAGAATTAAATCATAAGTGTTGTGTGTTAATTATTGTAAAAATAAAAACATTTATAATTGGCTTATTTTGATTGCAAACATGGCGCAGTCATAAATTCAATCATGGAATTTAATAAGCCTTTAACACTGAATGTTTACGGTAACAATCTCGCCAAAAGTTATCGAAAGTTCCGCCGAGAGGTCGAGGTGTACTTCGTGCCTACAGAAACAGGGAAGAAACCAAGAGAAGTCCAGGTAGCTAGACTGAAAAATTGATTGGGCTCTGAAGGCTTACAATTGTATGAAACGATTGATTACAACTCTCAATTCAAGCGATGAGACAATATTAGGAAAATTGGATGTTCTAGAAAAACATTGCACACCAAGAAAAAATGAAACTGTGACTATTTTTAAGTTCTTGAATCTGAAGCAGGGTTCCAATGAGCCATTTGAGCGGTTTTTACTGATTTAAAAACATTGATAGCTCCCTGTAAGTTTGGCGATCAAGAAAGTAAGTTGTTGAGAGCACAAATAGTTCTCGGGATCTTCGATTAAAACGCCCAGGAAAGATTATTAAGAGAGGATTGTTCTATAGAAAAAGCTATAGACTTTTTTTTGTAAATCAGTCGAATTAACGGAGGCCAACATGAAACTGATAACTGCGCGCCCGGGGACCGATACGGCTGAGGCTTTTGAGGTTAAGTCACAACCATTGGACAAACCTATAACCAAAAGTTCTTCAACACAACTCAAGCCATCGGACCGTTGCTGTAATCGTTGTGGTTACATGCATAATTGGGGGCGATGCCCAGCATTTTGTAATTAATGTTCTAATTGCCAAAAATTCAATCATTTTGCAAGAAAGTGTAACACGAAAAATCTCAAACAAACAGAGTTAATTGAAGTTAAACTTAAAGACGATGAAATTTTTAAACTAGACTCCCTACAACTTTGTTTCTGTGATTCTAATGATTCTAACAGTACTGACAATGAATGGCTATCCGAAGTGACGATTAAAGATAAAGTTATAACGTTTAAATTGGACACACTAATGTGATAGTATTCACTGACCAGTCCCCTTTAACTGCAATTATTCATAAAGATTTAGACAAAATAAAAAACAATAGGCTTAAGCGTCTCAGACTAAAGCTCTTACCCTATAAATTTGAACTAAAACATTTGCCTGGAAAATCAATGGTAATTGCTGACCTGCTATCTAGAAATTGCTTGATGACAGCTCTTAGGGATGATGAGTCAATGTGGAGTCCAGTTAGATTGCTCCGAGTCGCAGATGAAAATTTTGAAAACGGAAACTAATTCAGATACAGTTTTAAGTAAAGTCCTAAAATTTTATATGGAAGGATGGCCCAATTTATTACGTGAATGTGGAGACCTAAATCATTATTATAAAATAAGAAATGATATAACAGTTGAAAATGGATTGATTTATTTTGAAAATAGACTAATTATTCCCCCTTCTTTCAGAAAACGCATCCTGAAACTGCTTCATGAAACACATTTAGGACTTCCTAAAATCAAAGACACGGTTAAGAAATTTTTCTATTGGCCTGGGGTCATGTCAGATGTAACTGATATTGTAAACACATGTAATGTGTGCCAGAAATTCCAAAGATCCAAATCCAAAGAATGCTTCCTCATGAAATCCCATCAATCACTTTCAATAAGGTTGGAATGGATATTCTTGAATTCGGTGGTAACTATTATTTGGTCGTGATAGATTATTATTCTCGGTGGATTGAATTGAAACAGCTAAACTATAAATAGTCCAAAACAATAATTCAGTGCCTCAAGTCTATTTTTTCCTCATTAGAAATTCCAAAGCTTGTCATTGCTGATAATAATCCTTTTAGCTCTCTTGAATTTAAAATCTTTTCAGATAATTGGAATTTCAAAATATGCACCTCTAGCCCCTATTATTCCAAAAGCAATGGCCTCGCTGAAAAAGCAGTTGGTGTGGTGAAATCAATGTTAAAAAAGTGTAGTTATGAGAAAGATGATTTAGAATTGTATTTGCTTAATTACTGGAATTCTCCTGTTGCAGGACTTAGTTACTCTCCTCAACTCCTCCAAAGTAGGCTCCTTAGATCAAAGCTTCCATTAAATCATCATTTAATGCCGGTAGTAATTAACGATCCTAAAGTTTGTGGCAAATATAGTCAGAAATCTTACTACAACCAACATAGTAAAAAACCTGATGAATTTGTGGTGGGTGAGCAAGTACTGGTTCAGGACAAGTTTAGTAAATTATGGTCAATAGCAGTTGTTGTGAAAAAACTATATTTTAGATCATACGTTGTGAGGATAAGAGGAAAATCATATAGGAGAAATTCAGTTTTCATAAAAAAATATATGGGTGACAAATATTAATTGTACTGGAAAACATAATAAATATAATAGTGATCAACTATGATGAACCTGTATGTGAAACTAGAGATAATGTAAACAGCTTCAATAATTATAATTGTAATGTAGAAATAGATCCTGATTTGACTACAACCAGATCTGGCCGTGTTATTAGAAAACCTCAACGACTTAATTTGTAAAATAATATCTTATGAATATTGTATTAAGATTGGAATTCATGTATTTATTTTTTATATATTTTTAGTTTTAACAGTTTGTGATTTTGGTTAGTTTATCTTTTTATATTGTTAGCTTGAGGGGAGGGGGAGATGTTAGGATTGGCTATACTGAGATATAGCCTAACCTTAACCTTCCCTCAGTGTATTAATTAGAATTAAATCATATGTGTTGTGTGTTAATTATTGTAAAAATAAAAAAACATTTATAATTGGCTTATTTTGATTACAAACAATAACGACATCCGTGAGGGTGGGTTTCCGGTAAATTCCAAATTCATGATGCTTGTTTTTTACTGAGATTTCTAAATCTATAAAGTTTATAGTTTCTTTTTTTCTAGTTCTACTGTGAATTTAATCGAAGGGTGAATTTCGTTTATTTCCTTAAAAATATTATTTATTTGTCTTGTCGTACCAGGCCATAGGCATATAATGCTTATCACTATATGACATGTTGAGCTAGTTGAGAATTGTTTGGGTCAAGAATTTTTTGTTCTAATATGTCCATAAATAAATCTGCCAGAAGGGATGAGAGAGGGAAGCCCATCGGTAAGCCTTCTTCCTGTTTGAAGATTTTTCCATCAAATTGAAAATAATTATGTCTTATGCAAATAGACATCAAATTGTAAAGATCTAATTTTTCTAGCGGTGATAGATTCGATCAGAAGATTAACTGTTCTAAAATTTCTATTGTTTCTACTAGTGGGATACTTGTGGAAAAAATTTGTGATGTCAATGATATTAATTTCGCGTTATCCGGAATTACTATGTTCTTAATTTTGTTGACTAACGTTATAGAATTTTTTACCGTGTGTTTTGGGGAAAATGAGATACTGGTTTTGAATAAATTGTTCAAGTAATGGGAAAGTTTATAGATTGGGCTATTGATGTAAGTAACGACTGGTCTAATGGGGATTTCCGGTTTGTGTATTTTTGGTAGGCCATATAGTCGGGGAGGTAGCGGATTCATCTTAATGAGAGTGTATTTTTTATGATCCGGTATCAATATGCGGTATCAGGAGTTAAATTGATATATCACGTTGAAAACAGCCTCAAATTAAATATATATGAAGCACTTAAAATAATAAAATCCTTCAAATCCAATCCAGATTTTTGTTTAAATGACCAAATAAATATCTCCAATAGTCCAATCTTAAATTTATTCCCATCTATAACAGAAAAAACAATTACTCACCGGCATTACTGGAAAAACCCTGATCCTTAAACCTACCTATAACCTGCCTATAAACATGCTACATATCTTTCGTTCATTGTTAGTTCAATGCGAGAAGAAACCAGTACAAACTTTTCTGTTTGATATAATCCATTTAAACCTTGGTGATTACCAACTTGATTTCTTGTCTTAATTCAATTCATAATTCATAAATGTTTTATAAAACTGATTTATAGTAATCTAATTTAATATGTATAATAACACCAAACTATATTTTGAATTGCTTATTTTTTAATTTTTTGTGTGTTTTTAGAACTGAGGATGAATGTATAACATTCGAAACTAGTTTTCAATAAAACAAATTTATAGAAGTTTATCAATCTTATTGATTATAGTTTGATTATTGATTATTGATTATTAATTTATCTTATTATTTATCAATCTATAATTTGATTGATCCTTATGTACCATCATGCGGATGTCAACTGATCTGAGCCATATGACAGAACGCCGTACGAAAACTGGTGGGTGATTATCTTATGCTCCAATTCAGTATCTCTATAAACATATTATATATAATAAACCTAAATTCCATCTTCCATAATTCTAACTCTATCTTTATAAAATAGTGTATTCTTAGCTATACAAGGCTATGGAAGAACTCAACATTCCAAGAAAGCATATCCGTCCCACACAACTGATAGGTTTCCACCTTTCCATCTACTATTTACCACATTCCATTTACATTTTCATTATCTGCGTATGTTTCTTAAAAAAAACTACAAATATTCCTTTGGCGATTTGTGTGGAAAGCCGATAAGCGGAATGATAACTATTGATCGACCTGGGCCGACGTAATGCCTTCTGCTACATTTAGCATCTAATTTGGTTTGAATTAAAAGGTGATCAGCAAGGCATTTTTCCTACCTCAGCTGAATCATACAGAAAGGGCACCATGTCAGGGTTGCGCGGAAAGATTTTTTTCTGACCAAAGAAAATATGTTATTGATTTATTTTTATGTATTAAATGCTACATAGAAGTATATTGCTAGTAATACTACCTCACTTTTTTTTTCTTTTTTTTTCCATTTAACCCTTTATAGGACATAGTTCTTATGATTTCTTTTTCAACTTTTTTTTCATTAGGAAATACTATTTAGAATCAAAATACGATGTTTTATGACATTTTTTGATTTTTTATTATGCATCATTATTACAGTGATGTAGTTATATCAACCAGTGTACGTTTATTGCATGATTTCATCTCAGACACTTCTTCATTACCTATGCACTCTGGCTGAAATATCAATCACTTATTTTGTGAGGTCAATTAAAATAAAATTATGAAATTAAAATGAAATGAAAAATAACAAAATAATTAATGAAAAAATGTTTGTTTTAAAAAACAATTAGATAAGTAAAACTTTGAAATAAAAAAAATATATTTGGAAATAATTGAAAAATTATGTACAAATTATATTTGCATTTTTTAATTTGCAAAGGAAAAGTGTTTTACCAGTCCCAAATAAATTCCTTGTTCACAAATTACTCGATGTGAAACCTAATGACAAATGAGCAATAAATTTAAATCATCAATAAGTTAGTATAATATATTTTTTTATATTTACATATATATTTAAAACATATAAATAATAAGTTACTGTATTGTATGAAAACAAAATAATAGATGACGTTTTAACAATTCCAAAATAATAATTTATTTAAATTTATCAGTTAAAATACGTGTCAAAAAGTTTTTAATTTGTCATAATAACTGAAAGTAAGAAAATGAAACTTACTGGGAAAAAGTGGTTCCAACTAAATTCCTTGTTCACGAACTACTCGTTGTGAAACCAAATAAGTGAGCGACAAACTATGTAATTATTTTTATCAAATAAATATGCGGTCAACATCTCAACAAAACAGCACTTACATTTTGAGCGGAGAAAAATAAGCCAGTAACACATAGCTAACTGAAAAAAACACTTGTTGACAGTTATGAAGCTAAAAGTACACTGGTCGAATATTTAACCACCTACGACGCTAAAGGTACTCTGCAAACTTATACAATCATCAGCAGCATCTAACTTTAGTTTGAATCCATAAATAAGATTAACACAGCGTCTAGTCCTTTCAAAAATCGAAAGAGGCTAAATATATCGATGTGGTCACTAAATCGAACACTGTCCTATAAAGGGTTAAATAAGTCCAATTTAAAGATCATTCGTATCCTTCGTGAGCCGTCTAAGAACCTTTAAATTAAAAAAAAAAATTAACAAACAAGTTAATAAAACGCAAAACACTTTATTTATTTATTTCTTAAAGAGATCCATTACCCTGCTCAACCAGTGATAATAACATAATAAAATGGAGATATACAGAAAGTTACCAATCTTTACTTACTTATGACTTGAAATTTAAAAGATGTTATTCAAGTAAATCAGCTATAAGTTACCCCCTAAGAAAATACCTGTATGCCTTTCAATAATGGGTATGGGGTCCAGGAGACCCTAATTGTAAGCTACTGCCAGATATCAGATTAAGCTATCCAAACCAATGCAGTTAAATACCCTCGTTATAAGTAGCTTCCAGTACAAGCTTGCGCATGTTTGAGGTTGCTACTATTGTAGAATCGCTAGAGGGAGATTAGACACCCTGCCACCTAGTCTGCTGCTCTGCGCGCTACCTTACTTGACTAGTAAGCCGAAATGGTGGTTTCAACCAACTCATACAAACATATGGAAGAAGCTAAACTTTCCTCTAATTTGGTAAGAGGATGATGCTATCCCGTGCAAATCCAATATAGAAATAACGACGACTTCGTATAAATTATTCCAGGAACAAGAAAACGTCTACGTGAGGTGGTAGTTTGGCATAAGATTCTTAAGAGAATTATGCATGACCACTCACTCACACTTCCTTGAGAATAGAGGCGTTCTGTCTACGGTCATCTAAGGTAAATGGTTGGAGCTGATGTAGAAAAGAGGATGAGAAGAGGTAAAGATAAGATTAAAATTCAGAATTGGAACATGAGGGTATATTTTGAAACTGTTAGCGTAAATATAATAAGAGCAGTGTTTGAAAGTATTTGACATATGTATATATGTCGAACCTTTAGAGATACAATGGTGTAAGTATAATTTTTTCTTAAAATTTGTTAATAAAACCATTTCATTCCTAAAAGTCAACTCTATTTGGTGAAGCCAAGACAGATTTGCGACTCTTCCCTTTTGCGCTAATTACGGATAGGCCATTGTTGATTGCTGCTTATGACCAGCTTTCTTGGTGCTGAAAGGTCAGAACCGTCAATTATACATTATCTTTAGTAAAGAGTATTAGTATCGACAGAGACACAAATGATCTTTATGCATGATGACATTATCACTGTATTAAGAACAATATTGACAAAACTACATTTGTGCCTTTGCTGCTAGTATAAGTATAATCATATTTAAGTTCATGTACATAGAAACAACAACGACAGAAAATCGTTAAAATTTTGAGACACTGACACAATCAGGCCTCAGTTAACTGCTTAAAAAACGTGGTTTTGTAAAACATAAAAATCTATAAACACTAAAAATAACATATAAGCTGAAACTATGGACGATTATATCTTAAATTTCTGCATAGTTTTTTTTTCAAGACATTATTTTAAAAACTTTAAATGCGCGTTCTCAATAATTCATGGCTTTGCACTTGCGTTGTGCAAAATGTTTCTGAATATGTGCAATGCATATTTATGCATATTTCAATGAGTAACTGATGTTCTATGCTTCTTCAGAATATAAGTTAAACACATCAATATTCTTTCTGGATTGAAGCACCCATCTTATCATCTCACTTTTCATTTCCGTTAAATGAATTCACAATAACATTCCCGAATAACTTTTTATGTTATTTGTTTCAGTGTTATCTATTTTTTGTTGTTAAATTTCTTTTTTTCTCTTTCTCCCCGGAGATTTCTTCCCTAATGTCAATTTGAGGGGCTTTCCGCTCTAGAAGGTATTCTTTATTTATACCTTCCTCTCAATAAGATACGTTAAGAGGGGAATGTTTTAAAATGTTTTCTTTCTTTACCTTTGCAAGTTGAGAAATAAACTTCAGGTATTAGATTTGAATAAGAAATTTGACTGTTTAATACTTTCTTCTTTACATATTCGTTTCATAAATATTTTTTTCATTGTTTATTTTTCCTATCTTGGGAGAAAATTATTATTGCTTAACTTAAACTAAGCGCGAAAAATTATGTTATGTTTATATGATGCAGGTATATTTATCATTCTTATTCTTAGTTTTTAATGTAATGCTTAATTTTCTTTATAGCCACCTCAAGTCATGGTATTGGACCACATATAAGTCATGAGCCTAGCATCGCATAAAAGAAACATTGCAGCTTTTTCAATATACAAAGATTTTTAAATAAAGAAAGAAAGAAAATAAAGACATATGTTAAAATAATTATCCTACATAAATGAATATAATTATGTATGAAATATACTGTTAATATCTCTGAGGGAGAGAAAAATAAAAAATATAAATAGCTTTCCCTGCTTATGTATGCTTTTCCTTCTTTCCGTGGAATGAAATAACATTCAATGTCATTAATCAATATGGACGGTTGGAAAAATATTTAGGTATATTATAGTAAATTAATAAAACTTTTATACCTTATATTATATTATATTATGATATTTGTATCTTAAATATTTATGCTTAAATAATTATATTGTAGAACTGAACTCCATTATACCTCCTCCCGGAGAGGCTTTTGCCATGAAAATGACGTCAATAAAGCTATATTATATTATAATTATATTATTAATAAAACCTTTTGAAAATGGATTGAGCAATATCAGATAATTTTGTGTATAGACGACACATTATTCGAAAATCGTTATTTAATGAAATGAAATAATTTATTTTAATAATAAATTTAATGAAAAAAAATAATGCGAGTGTATCCGCACTGCCAAGGCAGTTAGGACTATATTTTTGTATGTCTGGTTGCAAATGTATCTCAGATTGATTTAATGGTTCTCATTCTTTATTCTTGTATTACTTCTAATTTCCAGTTGTTACAATTTAGGGTGTGAATAAATGTAGACATTTATTATATTTATATATTGCGACATCTCTCCGCACTACCTCATTCTTATTCTTATTAATTATGTTAATTAATGCGGCTGACTTCAACAAGAGCTTCCTCGAGGTCTAAAACTTGCCGTGGCTTAGCGGCTTCTCAGTGGTTCAATTGCCGACACAATAATACCGTCTAATGGTGTTCCCTTCCGGATTAACGCCTTCAGATCAAATAGAAACTTTCTCTTCACTCCGCTCTTACTAAATATTTGTTTTTATAATATAATTTTATAATTAAAAAAAAATAAGACATTTTACATTTAAGCAATTAATTATACATGAATCAAACAAATAAAGAAATCTAAATGAATTCTTATTATGGTATGGTTGATATTTATTAATTATATTTATTTTAAAAATAACTAATAAATCCTAATTAAACATATCATACCTATATAGCTAAGTTTAGCTAATCATTATGGTTAACCCGAGAGGTTTCCTTTTTTGATAGTTAATAGAAGTCTCCAGGTAATCGAATTTGGTGCCATAAACTAACTCTACACGACTGGCTTTGAAATCATCATTTACGCAGTTCCATAATCCCGGAAGAACAACTGGTAAATGGCTGTCCATGGTCCGTCCGTAATCCGTAAACGACAAATGACAGCTGTGAAGTAACCCATCGTTTTTAGGGTGGTAAGCTGGTAAGGTGGTAAGCTGAGGTAGATTGTACTTTGGCACCGAGAGGAAGAGATAATGATTAAAAAATATGGGACCTAAAGTTTTTTCCCAGGTTAGTAATTGTTTGGATCAGAGAACCGAATCTGGAAATCCAATTTTCCCGAAATGCCTTAGCCACAGTTGCGCTCGTCTGATAGGATAGTGTTATAGTTTTAATTCATCAGGTATATCTATCGATGTATATAAGCCGGAACCTGTTCTCTCCCGCTGGTGACAGGAGCCAATTATATCAAAATGAACTCAGGTAAATCATCGGGGGTTTTTAATTCCATTAATGGTGTTGTTTTATGCTTGTGATTTTTTTAGCGCTGGCATGGAATAATATTTTGGACAAATTTAGTCACGTATTTGGGCATGTGGGACCAAAAGTATCGATCCTTGATCGTTTTGATGGATGCTGACCTCGCAAGGTGTGAATATTTTCGCAAATTATATTTCTAAAAGGCCGGAGAAAATAGGGTCATTCGATACCGTTTCGGGCGTTGTAGTATAGAATGAGGAAAGCGTTAAATTAATTTTAGTGGAATGTGGTGATTTTATGCTGTTGATTAAGTGTGATAGTTGATCATCATCCTGTTGTAAATGTGCCAAAAATATCACAGGCCAACAAAAAATTTTTTTTAAAAACTTTTTTGACTTTAATAGTTGATCTTTATAGATTTTTATGTGCTGAATCTAAATATGGCCTCAGTTGTTTTGTATCACCCATAGTTATCCATCAATATGCTTTGTATTATATAGTATAAACCTGTATCTAAACCCCTATACGGTATACGGGGGAATTAATGAAACACTATGTTACATCATAAGCATGGTTTGTATTTACAGGATCAACGAGGTTTTTGCGTAGAATGTTCTTCTCAATAGGTTTTAAAGACTTCCTCAAAGGCCAGTTCTTTCTGCTCCAATGTTGATCCCTAGTCCTAATGTACCATTCACAGAAGAAACATGGAAATTTGGTAAAACCACCTTGCTGATCAAGGAGCATGCATCTTATTTTTAAATCACCACATATTATACAACCATGAGCAGAATAGCCTATTCGATTTAACACTGTTTCTAGGTTTTCATAGTTTTCTTTATGATCACAATTCTTAAATTGTGGGTGATACAGCTTTTTTAATATCATATTTGGATTCAGCACCCTAAAAACTATAGGAATGAGGTATTTTCAGTACAAAAGTTTTTTCATCGTTGGCCTGTGTATTTTGAAGTACGTAGGTCTCTGTCGTAAGTAGAACAAATCGTTTCAGCAGAGGACAGCTTTCTTGAATAAAACCCGAGAGGTTGTAAACAACCGGCGGAGAGTTGATTCAGTACATCTTCTATAGCTGAATCGAATGCATCAGTATGTAGTTGAAGAGCGCAATGAGGATTCGGATGGCAGAAATTTACAGCGTGCACTTCTGGTCTCGTGAAAAGCTTTTTTTAATTAAGGTGGCCATCAAATGACGGAATTCATAGATCCAGTAATAGAATGTAGAGAATCTTTGATATGTGCAGCATTAGGGAAGAACCTAAACGATAAATATTCACCATGCCAAAAATTGTCGTAATTGAGAGAGCAACCTGAGAGGTAAAATACCTGAATTATTTTTAAAATTCCTCCTTTGGTGGTTTGATTCCTGATTTGGATATTTCATGACCCAGAATGTTGATTTTGGCCTGCATGTAAACACATTTGGCTGGATTGAAAACAATTCCGTAGTCCTTAAGACAAAACTTGGAATCTACAAGAATGTCATACAAGTATTTGAAGCAGAAAGGCAGTCCATGAAGTGCCTAATTGATAAACCTTCTGTGCCGCATTCCCCTAGCCGAAGGGCATGAAAGGTGGCTAAAACCGCATGGAGTGCTAATAGCAATTTTTTCAACGTTATTTTTTTGGACTAGTATCTGATGATAAGTTGGAATGAGATCTATAATGGATAAATCTGTTTTGTTTTGTAAAAATTGGGAAACATCTCCAATATTAGGGAATGATGATTTATCAGGAATTGCCACAAGCGATAGGTGCCACACGGACGCCATTCACCGTTCTTATTTTTAACCCCGTATAATGTACTAGCCAATGATCTCCTAGAAGGCAGGCATAAGCCAATGAACTCCACAATATCGAAAAAGCTCTTTGCTGTTTGTTGCGCGAAAGTCGTCTGGGTCTTAAGAAAACCGGGTTTCCTTTCGTTTGAATCCATTGTTGAATTAATTAGGGATTGATAAATTTATCAATCTCTAATTAGATTGATCCTTCTATACCATCATGCGGATATAAACTCATTGTTGAATTGTGCGTTTAATTTTAGAAAGTTCCTGGTACATGGGTGGTGTGTCTTGTCCATATTATTTTAGTAACAGTTTTACGGAGTCAGATGATTCCAAAGAACTAAGTGAAAGGGGATACTCTAAATCAAAATGTACGATATTGTTGGGAAGAGGAAGAAATGAATCCCTGACAATAATTCCGCGGCCTAGTAGGTCGACGAAAAGATTAAAATGAATGTAAAATAAAAATGTAACTTAATTGTTTATGCCAGGCGAAATAAGACGGCTAATTTTACCATGACAAGAGGATGCCGCTGATTTCTGTCCCTTACCTGGTTTTTGAATTATAAGCACAAGAAAACTGGCATCTCTCAGCGCATTTACCAAACGTCTAATGGTACCACTCGGAGTCATCATGACGTCCGTTCTGGGACCTAAAAGAAGAGTTCGAACGCTGACGGCACTGGAACTGCCTGGGATGGACGATCTAGTATTTCGTTATGGCGACAAGTTATATACATTTTTTAAGAGCTTGTAACTCGAGTTTGAGTTCTGAACAATCGTGCCCCTGGGAGGGAGCAGCATGTGTTAAATAACTGTTAAATGATATCTTCCGACGTTTGGGGAATACAAAGAGCTTTCAGATCTCGAAGTAATTAGTATGGTTTTTGTCTTCTAGTTCTGACACATAATATTTTTCGAATATTTGTTCGTCTGTCTCACTACGCTTGTTAATTAAGGCATCTTTAAGAAGTTTATAATCTGGTTCAGGGTCAGTCGACCTCAGGACATCGGAAATTGTACTTAAGGTCTAGTTGTCCAGAGATGACAATGAGTGATTAAATTTTATTGTTTCATTAATAATTTTTGCAAACTCGAACTGTGATTCAATTTGCCTTAACTTTTGATGGTTGTCTGATTTCCGAAATGGAGGTGATTAACATGACTTACCTGGGTCTCCTCTCCCTCCGGTTGTGTCTTCAGATTTTTAATGGCCGCTTTCAGTTAAGTGATCTTTTGCTGTAGTTCTTCCAGCACGTCGGGATCACCAATTTGGTTAATTATTACTATAACATTGTTAAGTGACACATTTTAAGCAAAAAGAGGTTATATTCAGAAGAGAAGATAATATAACTGTTTGGCCACTCACTACAGTTTATATTATTAAGTAAAGCATATAGAAACAAGTAACTCATCTCCTCCGGCACAGTTAAATGGAGCAGATTAACAATAGAATGTACATTAGCAATTTAATACATTTATACATTAGTACTTTTATACATTATACATGTACATTTAGCACATAATTTTGCACTTTTATATACCATGTTTGTTATTTTGTCTCGTTATAGATCTTGTAATAGATCGCCATGATTTCGGCTTCGATTCAAACGTGCTTTGAATCACTCTACGCAGGTTCAGCCCACTTTCTCGGCTCCTGATTGGCTGCGAGCTGCCGGGTTCTGACGTCCTGAGTGACCTGGACATATTGGTTTGCTGATCTCAACTCTTAGCGTCGGTTGTGATTAACTGTGATGCATCAAACGATATCAGGACAGGCTTTCTAATCATCCAATAATCAAATTAATTGGATGAATAGATCACGATATGTAGGTAAGCAGACTTATTATAACTCGCTTTGCTGCACCTTGGAAAAGTTCAGAAGCGGTTGCTCCTCTTTGAAATAAAAAGTGACCACCACGCTGTCCCCGTCTAACTCCTCAATTTTGAGCTACTTTGGAGGATTCGTACCTGTCCCGAAAGAAGTGTAATTAGTGAAGTTGGACATTTACTGAAGATTAAAATTGTAGCCTTGATGCCGGTTATCTGGTGAGCCATAAACTTTATATTGTTGATGACAGTCTTGGGTGTAAAACACCGTCTAAATCAATTACTGTTAACTGATATAACCAACTCGGAAACCTGGGGCGAAGTGAAAAGTGTGCCCCTATACATATTCTGCTCAGCTCTCTGTTGAAATACTTTAAGGAAAATGTGACTCATAATCATTTGATTACAAATGCTTTGTATTGTTATATCCGTTCAAGTTTCTTAGCTAAACTGGAAGGTTTAGAGCTAATGAATTTTATAAAACAGGTCTGTGTTCCTATATATAATTTTGTCTCATGTATATATTGGTTAGCAATAAGATTATCTGTTCTTTTATTCCTTAAGCTTTAATACGTTTTAGGTTATTTATTGATTATCCGTGGGAGGGGAAGAGGGAGAAAAAAGTGGCATTTTTGGATTTTCCATGGAAGAGGAGATGGGAGAGGTTTTTTGAACTAGGCTTGACAAACAAGGACTGAAAACAGTAAAAAGAGGAAAGATTTGTTGCAGACGTAAATTATGGCACATCCTAGTTTTTAGATCTCGAATCAAAAGTCAAAAGTTCGAAAACATTTTTTTTTACCAGAAGACCATTCTATGCCAAATGAGAGCAGATAAAATATCTTACACTTTATGTCCGTAAAATATTTTTTTGCGACCAACTCTTTAAGCTGTCACAGCTCGCTGAAAAAGAGGCGAAATTTCTTAACAGTGTCAAATGGCGATTTATGAATATTCACATCCAATTTCCATAAAATACCCGTTACGCTAGTAGTGACCATACATGATATCGAAAAATTTATAGAAATACGTGAAATATACATTAATTTTTGGTGAATGTAAACAAGCACCACAATAAAATATGAGAGTATGAATGAGAGGCCCAGCAAAGTTAACCTCTTTACCTCATACTTTAAAAGCCCTTGTAGCTTGATGATTTTGATAAGATATGTTATGGAAGATAATTGATATCTATCATCAAGACCTATTCCATGTTGAATTTCATTAAATTAAAAAAAAAAATAAATAAACAGACTGTCGACCAGGAAGCAGCAATGTTCATCTAGCAAGATTCACGCAGCTGAAAAGCAAACTCAAAAATCACATCATGTTTTTACATGCTACAACTTCGTCCTTTTCAATCAGAATAAATGGAAGTTTGTGATAGCACATCCCTCGCCTTTGCTGAAGTTATGATTTTTTTCTAAAAATCACAGGTCACTTACCATTGGATAGTACAATCAGAGTATTACATGGATGAAATGAGAGTACCACCCTTTCAGACACCTCCATATGTATCGTACAAGAGGTCGGTGTTCAGATCCTCCATCCAAACTTGCAAATCTGCCACCTTCAACAGCTGCAGCCACCCTGTACTTTTTTAGAGTAGAACTCCAGGCCCAGCAATGGATGATGGTGGAGAAACGCGCGAAGGAGTGGGTTGGGTAGGGAACCAGATCACTTGTGGTCTTGAACCAATAACCATTCCCTTCTCTGCATTGCTGAAGCAAATGACGTGCAGATGCACCAAAACCTGCTTAAGAAACTGTGGCTTTAAGAAGGCAGTCCTCTTGGTTCTTGCAAAAATTTGTTGGTGGACTGAGATAAATACGATATCATCGAAATAGATCTTCAGGTGGAAGTGGTTTTCGACTTGGACAAGAAAGAAATTTGTGGGTGGAAAATAGAGGTGCTCTCGAAGAGGAAAAATTCTTCTCTCTGTACATAACTTCAGACAGCTATTGTCAAATATAAATTGATTGATTCTCTATGCCGCGGGAATTTATCTCCTCGCTGATGAAGAATTTCCTCAGTTGGTGAATAAAGAAAATTCTCCGCGGTTCGAGGAATTCACATATGGCTGGGGATGCTACATTGACTAAGGGGGTGCGTTATGAGGGTGGAAACCTCTGCTAATAAGTATTATTTCATAATTTATTTTAAGTAAAACATAATTTAGTGATTGATACTTATTTAATATTCAGTATTTTCAACTTGGTGAATTTTTAATTGAGATCTCCAATACCAATCGTCTTTATCAAATGGAATGTTTAAAATCAATAGAGTGATTCAATTTGGTTTTTTCCAAGTGATAATTTTTGTTATCATAATCTACGTTGCTCATTGACAATCTATTTTTTCTTTCCTCAAGCACAATTTTTTTTTAATTATGCTTCATTGACATCTTGCTACTTTTCAGGATCATGATATAATGAAATTCTTTAGAAATTCGTGTCGCATTTATTTTGAATTATGAGTTCTAAGAGTTATATAAGGTCTTTGAATTCTTCACCATTTAGTCGTTTATATACAAAGCGAATTTCTCATTTATTTACGTTAATGTAACAATTCTGTTTCACGGTGACAATCCCCTAGGACAGAGGCCCTAAAAGCAGCCGAATTGGGGACCTCCCATTTACATTGTTCAAATATTTACAACCGTGTGTTTAGGTAGAGTTGTTAGTGAACACTGCAGGTTGAGAAAAATTTAGGCATTAGGAGTGAACGAATATAATGTTATAGGGCGAATATGAATAGTCAGATAATACGTTTTTCTCATAATGAATTTGACATTAGTCAAATTTAGCTACCGTTTAGTTGTTTATGAGTCTCAAAACTTTGCGTTACAATCTCTCTTTGGTTTTCTAATTTATATTTCATTCATGATGAGACCGAAATGCATTAGAGACTTTTTTATTTTCACTACCATGAATTTTCACTCCGTAATTTCTCAATAAAAAAATAAAAGCAAGATTAAGACGACATATCCTGGTTATAATCTGTACTAAAATTACTCATATCCAAAATTGTCTATGTGAGAATTCACAAGAATAGTTCTTAATGTTCTTTCATTATCAGATGCGAAATGTGGAGTCTATAGTACTTTACATATCCCTTTTCACAATCTTCTACAATATGACCTTTATAACCTATGCTACTCCTAAACATTCCCCCATATGTCTTAGGGCTAACAAATCTGTACCATTAGTAAATAGCAAATCGGAATGGGAGTTATATAATTTATTTTAAAATTTTTTTTTTTCATTTTTCCGCCGTTGAGTTTTATAATTGTGTATGCCCTAGATCTTTTATTTTCCGAATTTCGTCACAACCTTTTTTAAATCGGAATTCTCTGGTCCAATCCCTATCAAGTCCAATCATTCTAATTTTTCACGAATGATGAATGAGACTAGGCTCGAGAAGTTTCATGATCATTGAGGCCCCTGGCACATACTGGTAAAAACGGCCAGTATATGTGGACATTCGGAAAAAAATCATGTCAACAGATCAGATCGACGAATGGATTTTGTACTTTCATCAAGGATGGCTGACGAGATAAAAACTGCATTGAGAATGTGATTTGAAATATTTACACTAGTTTATAGGTTTCACTCTTTCCAACGCAACAGGCGGTTCTTTGTTCTGAACAAAGTTCGGACCATGTAAAATATTGTTCTACCGGCTTTCAAAGTGGTTCAATTCAATTGTTTCCTTCTGGGTGTACTTAGTAGATATAAGCGCAACATATTTAACCACTTAACAGATTTTTAAAAGTATTAAATCATCCGGCAGATTAACGACAAGTTACGCTTTAAATGATCATAAAATTCAATTTTTGAAATGATGTAACTTTTTTCTCCGCCTCCGGTGTGACATGAGATTGAAGTATAACATCTAAAGAGCATGTAAAAAATAGAATCACACTCATGCAATGGTATTAGTATGGTATACTCAATTTTTCAAGAAAATGTCTCTCATCAAAATTGATCTTTTTAATGTGTTGGTGGTACACGCTGGCAAAAAAGAAAATATTTCTGAGGTCAAAAATTACGTCAGCTAGTAGTTAATTTTAGATGGCATTACTGATTAGGTTCAAGAAGGAATTGGTAATTAGAAAATTAGACTTTTTTCTTGATACATGTGCTTTCATGATGGGCTCAAAGTCGATTTTTTTGAAGAAAAAAAAACACAACTAAAGCCAAATCATGACAAAAGGATAATTTTGCACAACGAAAAATCTTCGTTTTCCTCGATTTGTTGACCAATTAAAATTGTCTTTGGAAAAGAGACTACCCTACAGACAAGGGAAGAAATTGAATCACAAATCGAGCATTTACAACCTACAGTGTTTTATGTAGATGAGGAAAACTCAACTTATATAATTCACAGTTGACGTACGAATGATGGTATAGAAGGATCAATCTAATTAGGGATTGATAAATTATTTGCCACTTCTATAAATTTGTTTTTATTGAAAACTAGTTTCAAATGTTATAAATTCATCTTCAGTTCTAAAAACACAAATTTTTTTTTTCAAAAATCAACAATTTAAAGTACAGTATTTGCTGATTTTTTGGGTGTTTTTAGAACTGAACATATAACATTTGAAATTAGTTTTCAATAGAAACAAATTTATAGAAGTGGCAAATAATTTATCAATCCCTGATTATATATTTTTTTTTTTTTTTTTTTTTTTTTTTTTTCTCTCCCTCCAATTTTATTTTATTAATCATAAATACAATACATAAAGATATAAAAATATAAAATATGTACACTATTGATTTTGACCTTTTGTTACCTGTTGGTATTCTAAGGTAACGTTTTTCTTTGTCCGCTGTTTGCGGTTTTGTTTTGTGGCATTATTGCCTTATTAGTTTGACGGAATGGGGAGGGACCATTCTGCAGATATTTATATTTATTATTTAGGGTTCAGACTGCAGAGCCCAGACCCCCTCCCTCGGCTACCACGTCGACCAAGGGGAATTTAGTGCCTTGCCACCTCCCAGGCCTGGGTGGTGGGGCGATGTCTCTAAAGAGTGGGTTTACGCAGGCCTTCAGCCCATCAAAGAATTTGATGTGCCTCCGGCCGATGTACTCTGGCACCGTTGGGAGCTGGAACTCTTCGTGAATGACGCTACTCTTGGCTCGCTGGAGCGTGGTACCACGGACGATTCGCCGAAGGATGGAGTTCTGGTAGCCCTGCAGATTCCTGATTGTGGTTTTAAAGAGGTGCCGCAGGAGTGGTGCACCATAGAGCATCGTGGGCCGAATGATGGCCTTATATATCTGAAGTTTCAGCCTCAGAGACAGCTGCGGTGACGTCAGCAGGTGGTAGAGCCTGTAGCCTTTGAGCCGAGCCAGCTTGAGTCTCCCCTGGACGTGACTAGTGAAGGTGAGATGCCTATCCAGAGTTACACCCAGGTATAAGATGGAGTTGGAGACTCGCTGCTCTTCTCCGTCGACTTCGAAGTGAGTAGGCAGGGAACTCTTGGCTTGCTGGAACGACATCACTATAGCATCAGTCTTCTTCGGGTTCACCCTGATTCCAATCTCTTGAAGCTCCTCGACGATATTGGCTGAGGCTTTCTGAGCCAGGGTGAGAGCACGCTTAGAGCTCATGCTGGATGCGTAGATGCCGATGTCGTCAGCGTAGGCTGCTACCACCGCCCCTGGATGCTTTACTGCGACCACTGGAGCCGTGAAAACGACGAACAATATTGGTCCCAGTACAGACCCTTGAGGTACTCCGCAGGTTGTGCTGTATGATGTAGAGAAGCTCCCGCCGACGCGTACGACGAACGATCTTCCGCTAAGATAGCTTCGGATCAGACGACATATGGTGGCGGGGAACCTGAACTCCTCCATACGGCGGAGTAGGAGTGCGTGAGACACACAGTCAAAGGCCTGGGTGCAATCCAGGGAGATGAACGCTGTGGCTTCATTCTTCTGCATCTGCTCTATGGTGTGGGCCTGCAGCTTCTGATGATCGCATGCGACACCTCTCTGAAACCCAGTCTGCTCCGGGGGTATGACGGACTCCTCCCTGCAGTGCTTCATAAGATGGTGATGAACCAGTCTCTCGAAGATCTTGCTGATGTGAGAGAGGAGGCTGATCGGTCGGTAGTGCTCCGGTAGATTTCCAGTCTTCCCCGGCTTGAGTAGCGGCACTATGATCGCTTGTTTCCAGGCATCAGGAAAGTATGAAATCCGCATGCATGAGTTGAAGATGTTCAATAGGAAGGCTTTACCCCTCCTGGGGAGCATCTTCAGTAGGACATACGGGATATCATCATTGCCTGAGGCCTTGTTCCCCTTAGCGCGGCGTAGTACCGACTCAAGCTGGCCAAAGCTGGAAAAGATGGGCTTCTCGTTAGGGCACGGTAGTGGTCCTTCAGGAAGTCTAGGAGCATCTGCCAGCCGAGCTTCCTCACTCTTCTCATAGCTCTTCGCCAGGAGTTCAGCCTGTTCCCCTGGTGTCAGTAGGTCACTCCCTGATGTCAGGTGCACAGTCCTCCTCTTAGTTACGTGGGTCCTGACGAGTCTCCAGAACTGGCGATGGTCGTCATGAGTCCGCCGTAACTGATCGTGCCAGAGTGAAGTCTTCCAGTCACGCATGAGGCTGGCTATCTGCCGGGTCATCGCATTGATGGCCGGTTTCAAACCGTAGTCACGAGTGCGCTGGAAGATGTTTCTTAGGTTGTTCCTCTGGCCAATCAGAGCGAGGATGTGCCGTGGAGGTTTCCTCATCGCGTTGGGCTGCGGGCTGAACCTGGGGATGCTGCTGTTGGCTGAGTCCTGGATGATAGTGGTGATGACTTCCACCGCTTCATTCACCTCGGCTTCGGTTCGGCACTGTGTGATGGTGGGTAGTGCTTCTTCAACACTAGACCTGTATCCCTTCCAGTCGGCCTTGTGAAAGAGGTACTTGCTCGCCGGCGGTGCAGCGGGCGTACCCTCAAAGGTGTAAAGCACAGGCCGGTGATCTGACGGTCCGTACGGGAGCGCTAGGCAGTCCGCTACGGTGTGCAGATCTCTGGTCAGGAGCAGGTCCAGCGTTGAGGTACAGCCAGGTCGGGATGCATGCCTGAAGGTGTGCACCCCCGGGTGGAAGACGGACATCCTGGTCTTAGTGATGTAAGTACCCAGTGGATTATTACTACTACACAGCCAGGCGGAGTGTCGGGCATTGAAGTCCCCAAGGACGACATACCGACTCTTCGTCTGGGCGTGTTGAAGCAGTAGTTTCACAGATGTGAGTACAGCCCTTGGTCTCTTATAGACACAGCCGAACGTGAACCGATGCTTCAGTCGCACGTCAACTGTGACTAGATGAGTACCAGGGGTAGTTTCCACTGGGTTCGGGATGAGCCTGGAAGGAACATCTCGTCTGACCAGGATGGCAACGCCTTCAGAGATCCCAGGTGTGCACACCTCTCGGTATACACTATACCCCTGAAAGTATAGGCGAGCCGAGGCGGGAAGCAGGGTGTCTGTCAACGCCACCACTGATGGTCTGTGCTGCTGCAGTAGGAGCTCGACTTCGGCCAGCTTCGATGCTAGACCTCTGATATTCATGTTGATCACCAGGTGCTCAGTCATGATTCTGCTTCTCCAACAGTCTCATCACGAGTCGCATCAGCTGGGCCATCATGGTCATCATTCCGCTTATCTGGCTGCTCAAGTCGGTGTTCTCTTCTTGAGGTCTAGCGGTGGAATGGTGGTGCTGCGGAGGTACTGCTGGCTCCTGGGGTTGTGCCGAGTGGTGGGGATGATCCGAGTGGTGGGGGTGAGTCGAGCGGTGGGGTTGAGCAGAGTGGTGGGGTTGAGAGGCTCGCTGTGATTGGCTGTTGGCTGGAGGGGATCCGCCAATCAGAGACGAGTAGGTTGTGCCCTGCTGTACTAGCCTACTCGGCTTTCTTGAAGGGGCAGCTGCAGTAGAGGGGTCCACTCTCGTCTCTCTTCTAGTTTTTATAAGTGCCTGTCTTTTAGGACAGTCTTTTGATGAAGCGAGGTGCTCCCCTTCACAGTTGACGCATTTCAAAGGGGCAGTCTTTGGGCAGCGCTCGGTTTCATGCTCATCACTACACCAGGCGCACTGAACTTTTCGGCCACAATACTTCATTGTGTGGCCATACATCAAGCAATTGCGGCATTGCACCGGTCCACCGTTTTCTCTAAACGGGCTGACGGTGAACTGCGTGTAATCCACCGCACGCAGCTTAGAAATGTCCTCTTGCCGGACATTGTGGTCAGTGATGACCTGGATGAGCTCGATGTTCTGTCTTCGTCCGTCGATGAGCTTCGTCAATCTCCTGGCCATCCTGAAGCCGGTGAGTCTTTCTTTTAGCTCCTCAGCTATGTCCTCGACCTTTTGATCGAGGTCGAAGCCATAGAGGACCCACTTTTTCGATCTTTTAGTCCCTCGAGGCGCGAAGGTGTGGAATTGCACGAGATCGTTCTTCCGCATCAGCAGCTGCACCCTCATACTGTCTTCTTCACTTTCCAGATATACTCTGGTTTCTCTGTCAGATGAGTTGACACTGAATTTCTTGACTCCATTTACTAATAATATTTTCTTCAACGAAGTCAAAGAAATGGGCGGCGATACAATGATGGGTGGTGGTCGCCTAGGTTTCGGTGGCTCAGCTGGGGCAATAGGCGCGTATCTATTTTCCGTGGGCAATTCCTTGGCCTTCTTTGAGGTCTGCCTAGGCTTGAACCCATCGGTCACCAGGGTCCATTCTTCCTCGTTGCATCTCTTCGCTCCTCGGCTGGACGACTCGAAGTCCATTGGTCCGCCTTCAGCCATATTTGGATGAAAATCACTAACACTCACGGGGGGGTTCTCACAACGGACGGACCGTAACGAACGCACCACGCGACTACTGTCACTGTCAGAGGGGGGATAGCTTGCCAGCACAACGCTGTCCTTATCCAATAGGATGGCTGCCGAGGTTAGATCCAAGTGATATGCATGGACCTCAGCAGCACAAGGACGCTAACTAAGCAAGCGGAAAAGTAGGAAACAGTTAACTTCACAAGAACACTTCCAGAGATGGTGTCGCTTCAGCTGCTAACTGCTGACTCTGACCCTGATTATAAAATTCGCCATGACCTTTAGAAGGACCATGGTTGACGGAAAGACTATTAGTGCGTTCATTGGAAAATCGGTTCAAACATGCAAGATTGTAATATGCAAGAAGTTAATAAATGATCTTCCATCAATATTTAGTCGGTAAAACACAGTGCAACTTCGAAATTTCTTTACTCCACGCCAACATTTGCTGTCTGGAGATATTTTTTAGTCAAATGGCGGATTTACAAAAAAGATGCATTCTATTAGGAAATTTTCGAGAAACCAAAGCTAAAGTACTAAGACAGTTGCGAGAAAAAAAAGGATTACTTCTTGATGTTCTAAAACAAGGCTTTGGACCAACTAACGATTTTTTGTATTGATTTTTTTTTTTTAAGAATATATTCTTGTCACATCGATTACAGAATTTGACGAAAGAATTGCTGAAAAGGTTTAGGATCATTCTTCTGGCTGTTTCTAGTGGATTTGCCATCAATGTAGAGCGTGCTTTAGCTTACCCGAGAGAGACTGCTATATGAGTCCTTTTATAACCGGTGCCCAACACCAGAAAGTGTGCTTAATCTATTAAGCAATTGATTCGTGTTTCATTGTAATCGGGATGATGCCCGAAGAAACTCTCTATGCGAGAAGGATTTGAGAAGATTCAGAAGAGAAAATACAAGAAAAATCAGCCCAAAAAGTAAGATGGAAGACTTGTTCCTCACTCTTCTTTATTCATCTGAACCATTCATTTTAACTTTGATAAGTGAGGAGGGTGGTGCTTGTTTGCATTATAAATACTTATAAAGATAAATGTTTCTCGAACGACTCATTAGATCTACGATCAGAGCCAGCCGGCTAATATTGGCTAATATTCTTATACAAATAAGGATTATCTATCGATAATCCTATCGACCCTGAAAGTAGTTTCATTTGGTTCAGCGTACCAAAAAAAACATTAAAAACGATGCCAAATAGGCATATTTTCGATAAGAACGCGATGTTGTCGCGAGGCGATCAATGCGACAGTCGCAACCAATGGCGTATCTTAGGTAGGGCGAAGAAGGCGGCCTTAAAGGGACGCCTGAATTCCAAGAAATCAGAGTCAGCAGTCAGCAGCCGAAGAGGGAACATCTCTTGAAGTACCATTTCCTGTGCAGTGAATCTGTGTGCATTTTCTTACTTGCTTAGTTAGCGTCCTAGTGCTGCTGAGGTCCATGCATATCACTTGGATCTAATCTCGGCAGCCACCCAATTGGGTACGGACAGCGTTGTGCTGGCAAGTGTTCCCCCCTCCCCTCCAAGTGTCTGTGTACGTGCGTTGTTACGGTCCGTGCGTTGGTGTCTCGGTTACGGTCCGTCCGTAGGTGCTCCCGTTATGGTGCGTCCTGTAGGTGATCCTGAACTTCACACCCTGCTAGATTTACCAACGGTCCCTGAATTTATCAGGAGGAGGCATATCAAATTCCTGGACTCGCTGGGTTACCTATCAAACCCACTATTTAAGACACTAACACCAGCATCACCCCCACTTAGATGGCAGAAAGTAGTGGAAGGAAACAGAATGTGACATAGACACTAAATTTAGTTTAAGGTATTAGTTAAGTTGATTAGATTAGGATTAAAATTAGTTGTATAAAAGAAAAACAAACAGAAAAATAAAGTGTGCCCCAACACTTTTGTTATAATAAGAATTAAATAAGAAATAACAATGTCAAACCAATACCACAAAAATTCCTTAAAATGAAGCCCAGCTTCAGCAAAAGGACAAACATCAAATTAAATGTATATATCTGCAAATATAGGTATCCAGGGGTTTGGAAAAAAAAAAAAAAAGTAGGTGATCCATTGGATTTGTCTGCCAGTGAGGAAAATTAGTGCGCGATATGGAACTGGCGCAGAGCACTCCACTCCCAGAGTCTTCTGATACCGAAGATTGGAGGTCTTTGAATAGTTCCTACGAAAGGGAAAAACTCAGAACAGATTCGTTCTAAAAAATCTACCCACAACCATACCGCCAAATGACATAGAAACAGCTTTCCAACCGTTAGAAGTAGTCGACGTACGAAGGCTCCACAAAACTGATGCATCCGGAAAGAAGACACCGCTTACACCAGTTGTAATTACTGTACCTATCGCAACCACCATCGAGAACATTAGATCAGTAAGACACGTAAACTGATGTCTTTTTACGGTATCTAATTACATACCCAAGAAGAACAATAATACACCTCCACAATGTTACAAATGCCAAAAATTCGGACACACAAAAAATTATTTTGGCTTCACTGCGGTGTGCGTCAGGTGCGGAGAAGAACACCACATTAGTCAATGCCCAAGAGCTGGTAAACCAAAATGTGCCCATTGTCAGGGCGACCACGTTGCATCGTACAGGCAATGTTAAGCAAGGTTAGAATTGGTGAAGCTGGCTGAGAAGAGAAAAGAAGAAAAAGCCTCAGCCAATCAGAAGCTGCCCAAGCCCCCCACTACCAGAGGAACTAGGGTAGACAGGATGGTGAGTGGGGACACCTACTCCTCCCTACTCCGACCCTCCATCCCACTCCCGACAGACGATACTGCTAAACCAGCAGGCAACTACAATCTAGCTACTACAACCAGCGGACCAATCACAGCTCATGATTCAAATGATGGCCCAAATGAACTAACAATTCACTGTTTTATGCACGAAATTGCTCGCCGCCATGCAAAAGTTCATGACGACGATAATTCAGGAAATTAAGGGTTCAAGCACTGAAAAATGAATTTCTACAAAATAATGAATTTCAACTGCTGTGGCCTAACCACAAAGATAGAAGAAATTGAAGCACTATTGGCCCTGATTCAGCCGACAGTAGCAGTGTTCACGGACACTAGAGTGCAAGGACGCTCCCCCCGATTCCGAGGATATGCCATAACTACGGATGATTTAAACGATCCCCATGGAGGTGTACTCATAGCGGTCCGACATGGAACGACGTGGAAAAAGATGCCGCCACCTATGAACACCAGAGACGCTCGGACCAGTCATGTTCAGGTGCTCATGAATCAGCCAACATACATCACGGGCATATACCGGCGTCCAAGGGAATCACTGAGAGAGCTGCGGCAATTCATCGACCCCTGCGGGGCAAAAACAAATCACTGGCTGGTGGGAGACCTGAATGCCAGACACAGCCTATGGCACAACACAACGGCGAACCCGGCGGGAAGGCAGCTGGTAAAAACAGCTTTTACAGTTATTCACCCAGCCACACACACCTTCCGCCACTTTAGAGATGGCTCTACGTCGACCATTGATCTCCTATTAACAAGGCAACCACACCGTATCACGGAGTGCACTGTCTCAGACTTCATCTCGTCGGATCATCGGCCTGTGATCTATGAAGTTCAAGGAAGAAGACCCGAACCGACGGTGAAGAAATTTAAATACCAGGAGGCCGATTGGAGACGTTGCAAAGCCGAGGTATGCCATAGACTGCAACAAGTTCCGACCCTGCGAACCGTGGAGGAAGTAAATGACTGCATTGAGGACTTCACGGCAGCACTGGTCGATTCTGCGCAGACAGCCATCCCCACCTACTATCCACAGCCTCCCCCAGAGACCCGGACACCAAGAGGGCCTTGAACGCAGTGGCTACCCAGATCACTGCGCCAGTGGAAGACTGCGACCTGGCATGAACAACTAAGGGTGGTTATCATGGTGATTATCGGAAATTCTGGAAGCTCACAAAAGCAGCTACAAAGAAGACCTCTGATGTCCGCCTACACGATGGCGACCGCCTCCTGAATCATGCCTGAGCAAGCCGAGCTGCTAGCGGAATACTACCAGCAGGATATAGATGAGCGGACGGGGGTCCAGCTTTCAACATCGGAGATGGCTAAGGAGAACAACTACATGTTTGTCACTCCGAAGAAACTGAAAGCCATCCTCAGAAGAGCCCACGGAAATAGGGCCCCTGGCCATGAAGGGGTACAGACGGTGCTACTAAAACAACTTCCAAGGAAAGGGATTGCTCATCTCACAAACCTGTACAATTCGTGCTTGAGGCTGAGATACTTCCCCGAAAAATGGAAACATGCCATCCTGTTTCCACTACTCAAGCCGAATAAGCTAGGGAACGTGGCAGAACACTACAGACCAATCAGCTTGCTGCCGCACCTCGGTAAGGTTTACGAAAAGATCATCCTGAATTATCTTAGGGAATTCTGTGATGAAAACTCCGTAATCCCTTACGAACAGACCGGTTTTCAAGCCCATCTCAGTACGGAACATCATCTTATGAAGCTACAAACTGAGGTGAACACCAGCTTCAACCGGAACACGGCAACGGATATGATCTCCATTGACTGTACAAAGGCATTCGACTCTGTGTCTCACGGTATTCTATGCCGTAAGCTCACAGACCTCGAATGCCCTGAACAGCTCTACAGTGTTATTGTCTCATTTCTTGACAAAAGGACCATCTCTGTGCGAGTTCACGATGAGCAATCCCAATCCCAATCCGGACCATCGATATGAAGTGTGGAGTGCCACAAGGAGCAGTCCTCTCTCCAGTACTGTTTTCAATATATACTGCTGAGGTAGTTGGCAAAAACTACAGAACAGCGACCGTCGCTGCATATGCAGATGACATAGCCATCTACAGCACCAGTATGAGCGCCAAACATGCACTAAAACAGACCGAGAAAACCTGCAAAGAGATAGTTTAACAGCTGAAAAACCTCAACATACAGGTCAATCCAGCTAAAACGGACTGTATAGTGTTCTCGCACCAAAAGGGCAAGAAATCACCACTGCCGAGGACTCTCCAGGTGGCAGACACCGTCATATCACCTTCCAATTCCATAATATACCTGGGTATGAAGCTTGACCGGCACCTCAAACTTAGTACCCATTTATATCCAAAGACCAGGACGATCAGGAGAAGATCTTACCGTCTTCACCACCTACTGACTTCGCCAGCGCTCTCACTCCGCCTTAAATTACAAGTATACAAGAATATATTGAGGCCGGCACTGCTATATGGGGCACCATTGTTCACACATCTCACCGGTGGCACGCAGCGGCTCCTCCAGAGGTTTCAAGACTCGATGCTCCGGAAGATGGTAAGGACAAAGGCGTGGAAGAAGAAAAAGGCTCATGAACTTCACACCCTGCTAGATTTACCAACGGTCCCGGAATTTATCAGGAGGAGGCACATCAAATTAGGTTTAAATTAGTTGTATAAAGAAAAACAAACAGAAAAATAAAGTGTGCCCCAACACTTTTGTTATAATATGAATGAAATAAGAAATAACAAAGAAAAAACCAATACCACAAAAATTCCTTAAAATGAAGCTCAGCTTCAGCAAAAGGAAAATTGTCAAACAATGTAAATAACTGTAAATATAAGTATTCAGGGGTTTGGGGGGAAAAAAAAAAAAAAAAAAATCTCATAACAGTAACTCGATTATTGACTGAACTAAGGCCAAAAACATCAAAAAGGAGAAACAAATATTTGTTACTTAACTTAAAAATAAACTTTTACTCGAAATTTGTCACCCTCTAGTTTCTGCCGCTTGGGGCAAGTGCCGCCTTTGCCCCCTTCCTAGTTCCGATCCTCAGAGGAGGAGGGAGGGAGAAGGGAATGATAATCTTGAAGTTGACCCGGGCGCCACTTGTCTTAGCTACACCACTGGTCACAACAGCCGCGGCGTCAAACATCACAAGTGGGTCACAAGAACCTTAAAGGATTGTAAGAAGATACCCACAAAATTTAAAGTGAATTCGACTATTTCTTTAGAAAATATGAGAAACTCCCTCCTACATTGGCCTTTTTTGCCACTGTGTGGCAGTGGAAAGCTTCTGAACTCAATTCTCGAGCCTCTGTCTGAGGCTGTAACGCTATCACCCAGCCTCCACTTCAATGGCTGTTGAAAAAACGAGAAACATTAAAATCCTCCCGCGTCCTATTTTTTCTTCCACACGTAGGAGATGAGAGGAGGAAATGGTTTGGTTATTCTCAGGCTTGGCTAAAAATTTAATTTATTGCGTATAAATATTTTACATATATCAGGATTTTTTTTTTAATTTTTATATATTCAATTACTCCTGACAAAAGTGAATTTACTGGCTACAAATTTGGTAATATGGCATGATATGCATGAGAGAGATAGAGTAATACCCAGAGTAATACCTCTTCCTTTCTCGATTTTACAGTTTACATTCAGGAAAGAGATCTCCTATAGTTCCTTTTCGGCCATCTATAGCTGTTATCGGCCTTGTGAGTTATGGTCATGTCTTAAATGATTGAGCTTGTACTTCCGTGTAAGTTAAGGGAACATAGATGTGCGCTCAGGTTCCACAGGTTCATAGACATCTGCTAATCGGATAGAAAAGTAGATAGAACCAAAGTTCAAAAACTCCAACTTTGTAGACCACGAATATTAAAGTTTTGGTTTAATTTTAACCCAAAAATTATTTAAAATATGTTTAGACATCATGTTCTTTTAAAAAATTTCCAAGGGAGTAAAAAATATCCTCAGACTCCTCCCACCAGACTGGAGAGTATGGATGGAATCCCTCATACTATGATTTGTACACCATCTGACTAATAATTCTGCGCACGCATGTGGTTGGTAAGTGTAGGTAGTGTATGTAAAGCAATGTTGCTAACGTACCATGGTTACCGGTTGCTGGTTACCGTCCTAAAAGTTTTATGAAAGGAAAGTTTGGAGTTTACGTATATAGTTTTGGCTGTCTCACATATCTGTGAATAGTAGGTCCAAATGGACTTAACTAAGTAGGTATACGCTTTCAATCATCATCACCGGTGACGCCAGTGGGCAATATCCTAAAAAAATAAAATCGAAAATGACTTTTTTCTTAAAAACTCAATTTTCTTTTTTTTGTGGCACTTAGGCGTAAATTTGGAGTGCTAGTTTACAATTTTTTTTATTACTTAAAACCTTAAAATTAGTTCACGAAAATCACAGCAAAACAGTATACAATTTTGTTTGTGTCTCTTGCAATGTTTTTATTTTTAGGGCTATGCCTATTGATCTTTTTACCAATGTCTAGTTGAGTTTTTATTTTAATAATTTTATTTATTAGTTTATCGTTATAAATTTGACCATATTAAAATTATGTGTTATACCTATATTATTCAAACTTAAATCTATTCGTTTAAATTTAATAATTTAAAAATTAATTCAAAGAATTGCTAGAACTTCAAGAAGAAAATTATGTGTTGTATCTAAATTATTCAAACTTAAATCTATTCGTTTAAATTTAATAATTTAAAAACGAGTTCAAAGAATTGCAGATAGTGCTGAAATTTCAAGAAGGGAGGAAAGTAGTGGTTCTCTTGATATTGTCGAAATCTATAACCTTGTTCTAATTCAAATTATTAAATTTATTTGCTTCATGTTCAATTTAGCGTTTCTACAGCATTAATATCTATCCCTTGAGTGTGTCAGCTTGTATCATTTCTCAATAAAAACATTAATCTGTCTAAATTTAGCGTTAGATTGTTGATCTCTATTCCATTACATGTGGTGTATAAAATTTGAACTTACATGATCTTTGGACTCTCTTTTCTTGGAAATGATTATTGTACAATTACTTTTTTTTTTTGCATTGTTAAATGCTGTATGATTATTCAGTATTAGGATTAAGCTCTGCTACTTATTACCCTTAAATGCGTAAGATCATTATACTTAACAATAAGCATTAATGTAAAAAACAAACAAGTTACTCCTCAAAAATCTAGAGAAATCTTTCCGGTTTTAAGCACTCCACTGGTAATTTTTTATCATTGATGTTATAGATACCTGACATTATGAAATATCTTAAATTATTGATCTACTAAGAAGACGAAACATGCTTAGGTTTGTATCGATTGTGAAGAAGAAGATGTAGGTATTAATGATGAAGCAAGAGATAAGGTAGAACTGTGACAATGGTTTAGATCTCTAGGAATAAGTTCCGTATTCACATCTAAGTTTTGGTAGCTTACGTAGACCAATCTTGATGTTTGACTTGGGAAACATGCCGTTAAAGTTTCCAGCACGAGACAGCTATCGAAGAGCTTAAAAGTTGAGAGAAGATTGTGGAAGGCATTACAGTTATATTTCGAGTTTTACAAAGAATTCCCTGCATATGGCATTTGATTTACGAATCGTGGTCACAAAATGTATCTATTTTTATTCTTGTGACCAATAGTACTCAATGAATCCAACATATAAACAAAATATGTTTATCTAAATAAAACAAGGAGTGGACCTCTAAATATGTTATATAATATTAAAATACATGAATTTATTATGTTCATAAAATTAATTTTAAAAAAATTGACGAGGATTATTTTAAAAAACTTTGCAGAATTGAAAGCAGACTTGGGTAATTTTTAACTTAATTTCTAAAATATTTGAATCTATTAAATATATGTATATTTACGAAAAATGTATAACATATACTCCCCTTTCTCAGGCAATTTTGTTACGATGAAATTGGTCTAATAGGGGTGGACCAATTTCGATCCAAATTGGCATATTTCTTTCATACCTTAAAATAGTTTAGAGTTGATGCTTTCTCCTATTGTGCACGCGCCATGGAAAACCTGTATTGTTAAGTTTAGAAACGATCGGTGGTGATCTGTAACTATAAATGACATTTTTGGGATAAACTCTTTCTGGAGAAAGATAAACAACTGAAACAAACGAAGTTATGGAAACAAAACAAACCATATCAGGCAATGCCCAAAATAGTATAACAAGTATGTTCTCGTAAACTAACCATATAAAATAAAATAGAAGCGTATGATATGTTTCCAACTATATTTGCCATAACATATCGTAAAATTTAATTCAGTGATGATGACAATTAATTAGATCGAAAGGCGTGAATATATTTTAGAACATTATATAAAATTAAAATTAAATTCTGCTTTCCAAATTAGAACTCTGTATAACAGTTTTATTTAGTAATTTTGAATTTGTGAAGATAAGGAGGGAAACTTATCCATTAGAGAAAATATAATAATAATGTAGAAAATAATAATAAATTATAGAAAATCGAGTCATCTCTGGTGGTTGTTAAAATTCACCTAATGAAGTAAATAAAAAGGACTACCTAATCCTTTGACTGAAATCCTTATCACATTGCGCTCGACCTGGAAAGCGGATTTAGAGATGAATTTATGTCCTTTCAAAGGATATTTCTTGATATTTTTCACCCTGCTTTGACGTCACAAGTAACTTTAAAGTCGATTCCAAAGCTTCGGCACAACCCATATCTATTTCTAGATTATGATTAGTTTAATCAGATGGTATGAAACCATTTCGATTAACTTAATAAAGTTTTCAAATCTTATTAAATTTACAAGAATTAATTTTATAGATATTATTTTATTTAAAAAAGTTATTTTTTTTATTATTTTATTTTACAACCTGCCATTAGTGGGAAATATAATACAGTGCTAACTGGTTTGCGTTCATGGGATATGTTCAGCTAAGTAAAAACAAAATACAATAAAAATATATACTTTTAGATAAAATATGAAATAATTTTTTAATTCTTGGTAACATCATACCTGGTTACAATATTTAGCTTGGTGATGACGGTTTTCTATGGGGAAGAAACTACGACTAAGGAGATCCCATCATTCTGTGCTAATGGGTAGGAAAAAGGATTGGAATTTTTTAAATAAAATGTAGGCAGTACATTAATTCTTATTTTGAGTATTTAATATGGGAAATACCTTAACAAACAACCTAAATTCTGCTTTAAATGGTAGGAAATCTCATGTGGTAAGTGCTCAAAATTTAATAAAGTTCTATATTCTAAACTGTAGTTGGCATGTGTACATGGGCAGTATATAAATATATATATATATATATATATATATATATATATATATATATAAAATCTGTAGAGCTTAGAGTAAAACAAAAAAGAATAAGATAATGAGCAAATCATAAACTAAATAGACAAATAAGAAAAAAAAAAATGATAATATAATAAGTCATAATGACAACTTTTAAAGTTTAAAGAAAAAAAAAACTTCAAATACATTAAAAATAAATATAGTTAAAGAGAATGAATTTATAAAAATAATGTATTAATAAAAAATTAGGAGCAAATTTTAGTTGAAAATCTATTTACAAATCATTTGGAACTGCATGGACATGGAGTGACTGAATAGACGGGATTTAAATGTGGGGAGAGTATTGGAGCAACGGATGGAAGAAGGAACGGAATTCCTGAGGATGAGGATGGAAAGGATGAGGATCGGATAAGAAAAGATCTGTCAAAACCTGCGGGTCGGTGGGCCGTTATATATAAATCTGAACACCGTAAACGGGTAGGAAAAGAGGATTTGAATTGAAGGAGGTCGATGTATGTTGGACAGCGGGATTGGATGACATGTGAGAAGAAGGATGCCAGGAAGTACTTAAGACGGTAGGAAAGGTTAAGCCACTTTACCTTATATTATAAGTTATAACCACATAACTATTCATAGAATCGGAAGACAGAAGCGTCCTTCGGGATCCCGAAGATAAATCGTACAAAGCAGTATGTCACTTACTTTTGCCTCGAGATTCTACAGAGACGCCTCCGTACTCCGTACAACAGTAGTCAAAGTGGAGGAATATTTAGGAGATAACTATGAGTTTTTGGGTTTCAAATGGGAATAGGTGACGAAGGTAATTTAGTCGCTTAAGGTGGAAAAGGAACGACGAGAAATATCAGAGACATGGTTTTTCCAGGAAAGAGTTTGGTCAAAAGTGATTCCAAAATTTTTTATGGTTGGGTATCATTTTATGGGATTATTTTTTAGGAAAAGGGTTGGGATAAGAGGAACAGTTATAAGGAGGTGATTGGAGCCTATTACTGTTGTCTTTTCTTCTCTGCATTCGATTTCAGCTTGTTAGTTACAGCCCAATGATTTATTCGATTCAAGTCCTCTTGGACTTTTTTTGTGGCAGATTATAGGTCGGAAGGCGAGTAGAACAGGTATATTTGGAAATCGTCAGCATAAAAATGGCATTGGGAGTGATAGATAACGAGGGGAAGGTCATTAATATACATAGAAAATAGAGTAGGGGACAAAGAAGGGGGTAGTGCTTTGGATAGAGGTTGATCTGGGACGACTACATATTGTGACCGATCTAAGAGGAAGGATTGGAACCATCGCATTGCACTGTTGGATAGAGGGAGATTTTGTAGTTTGGTAAGGAGGATGTTATGGCCAACACTGTCGAATGTTTTAGATAAATCTAAAATGATGAGGATAGTTAGAGGTCAGTGTTCAATGGCGCTCTGGAGGTCATGGATTATTTTAAGGAGAGCGGATTTGGTTGATTAGCTAGGTCGAAAATCACTCTGGAGATGGTTAATGAGGGAGCGTTCTTCTAGAAAGTTTGAAAGTTGAGTTTGTACGAGGTGTTCCAAAGGTTGTGAAGAGTTAGAGAGGAGAGCAATAGGACGGAAGTCATGCGGTGAGGAAGGATTTGGAATTTTATTTAAAGGTCGGACAGGGGCGATTTTCTAGAAAGAAGTTTGGAGTTTTGTAGAGAAAAATTGTAAATACGGTAAAGTAAAGGTATAAGGATTGGAAGACAGGATTTTATTAGTTTTACAGGGATGTTGTCAGGTCCATCACAGCGATGTTGTCATTGGTGTGGGATTTTAAGTAATTGATCGTACGACACGTGGGAGAAAAAGAAAAATCTATTTGGGTTGAAGCTACGGTGTTCAATATCGATAGTAGGTGAAGAATCGGAAATGGCAAAGGATACGAAATCTCTATTGAGATAATCCGGGGTGACTGGAAGAGAACTGGGGTTACCGGATTTGGAATAGATAATTTTCGAAGTATTTTCCATTTGGATTTGGAATCAGAGGCGGTGGTTAGGGCAGAATGGATGTGGATGGATTTAGGACGCCGGACTGCGGATTGGGTTCCATTCCGAAGTTGTTTGAAAGACGCATAATCTGCTGGCAGACATGTGCGACGAAATTTGTGTCTTGCTGCTTCCCTTCTTTTCATTATTTCCTTTATTTTGTAGGCTAGCCAAGGCGCATTGGAGCGGCGTAAGGTTCGGATTTTATGGAGAGCATGAATTTATAGTATGGATTGTAGATTTTTAATGAGAGTGGAAACCATAGGCACAATAGAGTTATAGAAGTATGTAATATCCCAATGGACCGAGTCCAGATCATGTTGAAAGGATTCATAGGAAAAGAGATCCAGACTAGGATACAATACCACTTTGGGGGTAAAGGATTTGACCAGTATGTGATACGAAATCTGGATAAGATCGTGTGACGAAAGAAAGGGAAGAAAAAAGGATTTTCATAGGAGAGTCAGGACCAGAGTGACCGGAGGTCTAACCAGGTGTCGGAAAATTGTGTTTGATGAGTAGGAGAATAAGGAACAATGTAAATATTGAAGGGAAACACTAGATCAACAAGAAAGGATTTATCACTGGTTTCAGAAAGCATATTAGTGTTAAAATCGCCAGCGATAATGACATTGCAATAAGTGGAGACTAGGTGGACAAGGAGGATTCAAAGAGGTTGTTGAATTGCACGAGGAGGTTGGTAAACAATAGCATATAACAGAGGAGAGGAAATTGTTGAAATTTCAACAAACATATATTCTAGGTGAGTAACGTCAAGAGAAGAGGATCGAAGGAGGATTTTGGCCTTGAGAGTGTCATGGATTTATATTCCGATACCACCTCCTGTGCGATCAGATCTATCATGACGAAGGAAAGAGTAATTGGTAAGAAAACTTGGGAAGAAGGAATGAAAGGTTTCAGATACAGCTATTATATAATAAAAATTTTCGAAGAAATAATGATGGAATTCATCATAGTGGGATATAAGAGATTGTGCAATGACGTGACAGGAATTTAGGCTATTAGTCATGACTGAGGGGTTGGAATGTGGAATTGCAGAAATAAGGATAGAGGTGAGGAATAGGATAGAACAAATTTTTATACAGCATTCAGTTTTAAGATAAGATAGAGTGCAAATATACAACAAGAATTGAAACAAAAATATGAAAATTAAATTATGAGAAAAGAAAAAAATATAAATAACCATAGATTAAACAAAAATAAAGAAGAAGAAAAGATATATTGGAAACGATTAAGAGTGAAACAAAATATCATATGCTATTATGGTAAAAATACTGGCAAGAAATAAAAATGAAATGTCTTCCTTATAAAAAATAAAATATTGCCAATATTAAAAAATATAAATATCTTCAAAAAATAAAAAGATAAAAATAGAATATCTTCAATTGAAAAATAAATGAAATATCTTAAATATAAAAAATAAATAAAATATATTCAACATAAAAAAATAAAATGCCTTCGAAATAAAAAAATGAAATATATTCAGTATGTAAAAAAATAAAATACCTTCTAATATGACCCTCTAAAATAACCTCTCGTTTGTAGCAAAGTGGAAAAAAAAATAAATGCTCACAATACTGAGGTGACCAGCATGCCGGGTTCAGCTGAACATGTCCAGGCCGCTTTGCTTACTAATGACCACTGCCGGATAACCACCAGACTGCCTACACCTGCCTCCACTGAAACATAGGTTCTTAATTTTGGCTATTGCCTTCTTTTCCCTGGCTAGCCAGTAAAAGTGCTTGTTGGTAGGCGTCATCGCCTAGCTTACGTATATACGGTGCGACTCATTTTCATACCAGTCTAGATGACGCGTAGAGAAGTCCCTCTTGGTAGTTCTCTGCCGCACAAGCACAACTCGTTTGACGTATAAATCTTACAATAATAGGGCCCGAGGTTCCTTCTTGTCTAGGTCTGAGCGGCAAGGCATGATCCAGCTCATCCGACCACAGCTTAACGCCTAGGCCTGCACCAACACTGAGTATAATGCCTTCCAGTTTCTCTCTTGCTTCTTCGTATACCTCTAATTTCCAGGTTTTTTAATTGATTTTGTTTTAAATTATTCATAAGGCCCTCGAGGTCCGATATTTTAGTTTTCCGATTAGTATTTTCTATTGATAATTTCTCAGTCTGATTGTTTTCATGCTCGAGGAGGTTTTAGATTTTCTTTAGTCTTTCATTATTTTCAAACGAGAGCTCCGCTTGCTTTTTTTTTTCTTTTCCCCAAACCCCTGGATTATTATTTAGAGTTATTTACATTTCCATTTAATTTGATAATTTTCCTTTTGCTGAAGCTGAGCTTCATTTTAAAGGTGGTTTCGGTATTTCTGTAATTATTTAATTATAGTGTTACATCAAAGTGCTGGGACACACTTTATCTTTCTATCTGTTTACTTATAAAACTAATTCAACTAACCTAAGAAACTAAACTAACATCTTAATCTAAATTTGTGTCTATTTCATATTTTGTAGTTATTACTGATACAGCTATTATTGAGCTTCCCCCACTAACTTCTACCATCTTAGTGGGGGTGGCGCTGGAATCATTGTAATAAAAAGTGGATTCGCTAGATAAATCAGCGAGTCGAGGAATTTGATATGCCTCCTTCTGATGAATTCCGGGACCGTTAGTAGATCTAACATGATGTGTAGGTAGTTCCGGAGCCTTTTTCTTCTTCAACGCCGTTGTCCTTACCATCTTCCGGAGCATCGAGTCTTGAAACGCCTGGAGGAAACGCTGCGTGCCCCCGGTGAGATGTGTGAACAATGGTGCCCCGTATAGCAGTGCCAGCCTCAGTATGCTCTTATACATTTGCAATTTCAGGCGGAGTAAAAGCGCTGGCGAAGTCAGTAGGTGGTGAAGACGGTAAGATCTTCTCCTGACTGTCCTGGTCTTTTGATATAGATGGGTACTAAGCTTGAGATGCCGATCAAGCTTCATCAGCCAGTAGGCTTTATCTTGTGCTGTAGCTTTTCAGGTCCGTATTCTGAGGAGTTCGAGACGGATGCTGGTGTAAGACAGGAAGATGTATTGACATTTAATCTAGCACAAGAAATGGCCATCAGAGAATCCTAAATCCAGATTGGTGAAACTGTCTTCAACTACTGGGATATACCGACGATATGGACATTATTTTTGGATCCGAGCGTATCCTACGAGAAGCCTTCATGGATTTTAAGAAGGCAGCCAGGAAATTCGATCTAATAATAAACGAGACCAAAACTAAATACATGAGGAAATCTTGTTGAGTACTTTGAAGCTGGAAAATATAGACTCCAACGAGTGGAGAGTTTTGTCTATCTGGGATCTGAAGTTAATTTAAGGAATGGCGGTTCCTAGGTGATGAGAAGCAGATTTGTATCCTATCAGACCAAACTACGGCTATACAAGATCCTCATTCGCTCTGTCCTCGCGTATGTAGCAGAAACTTGGTCCAAAACGAAAGAAGATGAGAATCGGCAGAGTGGGAAGCCCAAAAGCAAGATAGCTAGATGGAGTGGCAGCAGATGCTAGACTGCTTCTTGAAATATGGTTCGTTCACTAATTCCTATGAATCTTGGTTTTCAGAAAGTGTGACACAGAAAAGTTTCGAAGAACAAAAAGAATATAATTTTTAAAATACTTTAAGAATCGGTCATGGAACACACAACACACTTGAATATTTTATCCCGACTTTTTTAGCAAAATGGCAATTTAGTTTATGTTCAAACAGGATAATCTTAACGGAGGACTCTGCACATGGGCTAATATTACATCTAGTTTAATTAACTATAACATTTATAATGGAGGCATTTTTGATACAAAGCTTTCATATGGATGAAAATATGTCTGAAAAATAAATCTTTCTTTGTGATTAGCACCTTTTCGAAGCGTCTGATCTATTTTTTCATCGATATAAATTATATTATAATTGCTTTATATAAGAATCCGTCATAAAACCTACCCCATTCCTTTGAAAATTTCAGGATTATGTGCGCTGGAGAAGTATTGGAGAATTTTAGAGGTTTGAAAAAAGCTCAAAAGAAACTTAAGACAACACAGTTGTACTCCATCAAGTTTAACCCCTGAATTCTAAAATTTACGGATTTTATGAGAGGTTTCAATCGATTATTGAACATCCTGGTGAGACAAAAGGATAAGAAAAGGTTAATCGAGTGTGTCGGAGGGATCAGGGATCAGCCTTCCAACCACACACGAATTCGAAATGAAAACGATATATCAGCTTTCAGATCTCGTATAGATAAAGACAACTAACAACAAGCGAGGGGATCAAAAGGGATCAAGCTGGTATGGAAAGACTTCTAACTTAATAACATTAAAATCTTTTAGGAGCGATAGATGATGTTTGTAATGGGATAATAAAGATAATTTCTTATTATCAAAGGAACTATTTTAGTCGTTTGTTAAATAGAATTTTCCTGTTGCGGATCAACTAAAAGGTAAATATTTATAAATTTTCAAAGAACTGATGGAAATTGCTTTTAGACAACTTGGTTCATAGATCAATATTTGAAACTTTACCAAGTTTAATGTTTTTCAATACTTTTCGCTATTTTAAGTAATTTATAAATCTGAGTTGAAAAAATTTTGATGATGTTTTCTTGTGAAATTATAAGCACTTGAGGATGAAAGTAATATCAATGCATTAATGTATTGAGATTGATGGATTGGGAAAATAGCTGGAAAGGTCAGAATTTTTCGATCAAGTCTTAAAATTCTAATGGCTCTGAAGTTCGTAGATTATTTCGAAAAGTGACTTCATAAATGAGTTTGTTTCATAATTTATACCCTATCACAAATTTTAGAAAATCTCAAAATGCGATGTGGTCTTAACCATAATCCTAATGCTAGAGCAGAATTCTTATAATATGCTAGCTCCAGTATACTGGAATTTCTGCAATGATCAGATATCAAATCAAGTCCTGACTGCAGCTAACTCAGTCTACAGTGGACCTTCCATCGCGCGGTTGAGAAAAGCACTGAGATCTTTAGAGTCCTGATTTTCTTCCAACAAGTGGAGAAATAAGCTTGGTTAGAAGTTCTGTAGGTTGAGTGTAAGTCTGATTCGAAAGTATAACAATATTTAAAATGTTTTAATATTTTAATTTAACTTTAATATTAATTTTCTTAATATTTTTTTGTTTATTTTACTATTATTTTTTTATTTAAATTGTTTATAAATATCGTCGCTTAAGCTGTGATAACTTGTAAGCAGGAAAAAATAAAAATAACGGTCTTAAAAAACACATCATTTTCGAGACATCTCGATAGTCAGAAAAAATATATCCTACAATGTGATGGCTTAAATGAGAAAATAAATTGAAAATATATTTTTAAAACGTTTTTTCTTCCATATGTAAAATTTACTTTTTTGAGTGATGAGTTGTCACAGCTTAAGTGAAGATACAGTTGCAGTTAACATAGTGGTTGATGAAAGATGATCAGCAATAATGTATTTTGTAAAGTATTGAATAGTAAAGATGTGCAATATCACCTAGAAAAAGAGTATTGAAGATGTTGAAAATTCAACAAGTTGAAAATTAATAGTAAACACTACTTTAGTAGTAGGATAATTGTATTTTAATATTGGACATGACAGAGAAAATAGAATAGGATTATATCTTAAACTACTAAAATATAGTTTATCTACAAATCAAAAAGTTCTTTAAGATCAATTTTAATTTTTGCTAATTACCATTATATATGTATACTTTACAATAATTTCTGTTGAACTGTTTTCGAGTAATGTACTAGATCTGGTGAAGTTGGACATATCATCTTTAGTCTGCATCAATGTGATTTTGAGTTTTTCAGTCCTGATGATGCTAAACTAAAATTCAGTCCTGCATTGACTAAACGTTGATTGTTTATCAACAATAATTGATTAATTAATTAATTTTTAATTAAGAGACTAAAGGCTTTGTGTAGAATACTTCATAGTTTTATCAAAAATCCCTCGTTTGTAAAGGAGAATGAAGGATTCCTAAAAATAAGGGATAACAACAAGAAAAATGGAAATCTTCTTAAAATAACTTTTTTTGTCTTAAACGGATCAAACTGAGTAAAAAAAGTGTAAACTGAGTGAAATTACTGAATGAATATATTTAAATATATATTAAATATAACATGTAACAATCAACATCCTTTCTTGATCTTTGATAATTGAAAGCGACCGTGATGGCCGATCGCTTTGTGACAGAGATCTTGCCGATTGCATTTCAGAGATGTATGCATTCGATTCTCACTGTTAATTACGTAGTTTTTGTTGCAAAAATTCCAGTATTTGGCTTAACTATTGTTTTTAGAGTGTTGAATCCGAATGTGGAATTATCAACAAAATTTTCTGTTGCGTTTTGAGATATTTACATAAAATAGCGAAATTTTCGCCTATCTTAAAAGTATGTGTGGTATCGAAAAAAATCATGATATATTTTTTCGTGTAGAGTGAATTTATCTCAATGTGGGATCATTGTTCTGTAGGTTTAATCCTTCCCAAGATGCTTCATTTCAAAAATTGGTTCTTTTTTTTCCAAAAAAGTGATAGTTTAAATTTTGAGCCAAATATTGGGGAAAATATTAACCCATGAGAATAACTGTTAGGAATGAAGTTGTAGGAAATCTATTAGATTTAATTCAAACAGAGAACAACTCCTGTATACCCAATGGCTGACTAATAATTTACAAACTTTACATTAATTAATTTAAAAATTTACAAGAAAAAGAGAAAATTCGATTTGGGTAGGATTCGTTTCTAAGCCCTTTCCATAACTTGAAAGCCTCTCACGTTAAAAAACGTCAATTTTCATTTTGCACAGTTTCCTAAGTCTATTGTAGTAATATGATAATATAATATAATTATATTACTGTTATATTATAATATATAATATTATAAGATCATAATATTTTTTTATAATAAGGTGTTAAGGAATTACAGAATAGTTGAACGTTTTTTGCTGTTTATTTTGGACATTCCTTAAATTTGCTTTGAAATTCTATTCATTTTTATAAATATAATAATTTTTAGGTGGTACCGCGAAGTAAATTTTGATATACTTACTCTGCTAATATTAGTGTTGTAACCTACAAGTCAAAATAGACCAATTGCCCGACTAATATCCACAAAAATTGCCTTTGCTACTATAATTAGATAGCAGAGAATATCAAATGTCCGGTAAGCTAATTTTTGTTTACAACCTTTGTTACAACGTTAATTTGAAAAACCAAACTGAACAATATTTTAATTCTTTTTACAAAAAAGTGGGTAATGATTCTCGAAAATGACCTACCATTTAGCATCAGATATCTCATATCAATTATAATACGTTTCAGGATTAACACGATCCACACCGATTCGTTAAATTTCAAAGACAAGTTCAAAGAAGCCATGTATTTGTACTACAAAGCTTGTTGGTAGTTTGGAAGTTTCATAATTAATCCTAAGCCCCTATTGAATTTTGAACAAGACAAGCAACACGAAGCTGTTTCTATCAAAGCTACGACTAGTAGGGGTTCATGATTCTCTGATTTCATTGGATAACCATTTCAGTTAATCTGGATTTTATCGTCAAAAGTTTAAATATTTTACAATTATAAATATCTTATTGGTGAATTATTCACCGTACTAGTTTTTGTTCTGTTTTGTTGTTGCAAGATCCATAAAGGCGATAAAAGGTGACTCATTCCTCAATACAAGAGTAATAATAATAATGAAATGCGTAAAGAAATACTTTTAATTTTTGTTATGCTTTTAAGTTAATTACTATTTATTATTTGTTCAATACGAGTTCAAATTCTTTTTTACATCTGACTATTTCTTAATTTTAAACTGTTAAAAATTTTTATCTATGCTACTGGTGGTTCATATTATGGAGAGTTCATATTTATATTACTTGCCCTATCAAATTTTTCGGGATCTCTGCAGAATTATATAAATGAATGAGGCTCAAGTTGGCCAGTCTAAAGCACGATCACTTCGGTTTACTAAGATACCGTGTGATCACATTTGCAATGTTTGCCGTCCATACGATGAAACGGGCAGATATTCACGTCTTAAGATGTGATTCTTTTAAGATACACATTTGTCCTGTTGCAAGAGTAGTAACATGAGTTTTCAATAGGCATGGTAAAAATAATGTATTCGGAAAAAATAGCAAGAATGTAAAGAAGATGACATCTGATCAGCTTTTATGCAACATGTAGTAATATTTGATATTTAACAGCGGATATTTACCTTTTGTGTGTTAACATAATGTATAAGTCAAATTTGTTTTTTTATGTGATATGTGTTATGCATTGGTACTTTGGGTCTTGTAGAACCTGGGCTACTTAATCTATTTTCGATTATAGTTCGATTCTCTAATTCTTACTTAGATGCCTCCTAATGATTAACTATTGCCATTTCTTCCTCAACGTCATATTGTTACCGTAATCGAAGTCATCAGGAAGTAAGAAGTATAAGAAATACTAAACAAATTGATGCATTACTTATGATTGCATTACTTATTATTGATGCATTACAAAGATTGAAGTCGAGAAGTAACAGGGTGAATTATTACACCAGGAGAATGTATACGAGAACCTCTGGAGAAAAAAGTAAAGTTTTTGAATATGAAATAGGTAACGCCTGACCGTCCAAAAATCATGGTCTTAAAAAACGTTTCTAAAAATTGTGTGAATCAAGGCCAAGAAGAAATAATTGAAGAAATCCTAAAAATGGAATTAAACAACTGTAAACAGAGGTAATATCCCTCTACTTTAAATAAAATACAAGTTAACAGCATTTTGCCATTGTGGAAGACTGTATAATACTGCCTGGTTAACTATTAGTTATATTATCATATTTACCCTACTACAAGAGAATACAAAACAACATAATCCATTTGTAAATTTTGAGGTGGCATACGACAGCTTTCAAAGGAAACAATTGCTAGAGGTAGTGAGTTAGAGTTTTAGTCAGGTCTCGGAAACTTTTAGGTTTGTAATTATTCTCGGATACTCAATACTAAATTGAAGTTATAGGTGGTTTAAAACAGAATGGTCCGCTTTTCCTTAATTTTTATGGGGAATTAACAAACCTTCAATCGCAATTGCTATACCTTATATTGTTTTCTTACAATGCTGTTGAATTAATAACGTTGCAATATTGTGTAAGCATTATATTATTAATGAGCATTTTGGAGTGATATTAAGTCGAATTATATTGTGAACATCTCCCGGAAGAATCTCGATATTTAAAATGGGTAAAATTAGGACAGAACCGAAAACTATATAAAAATAAAAATTAGTGGTAATAGGAAGGGGTTACAGGTAGGGAGGGGACGGGGAGGGGTGGGGGAAACCCCTGGACCAGTTCAACCCCTAGCCCCACCCAAAGATGATCTCAGACCTCTAGTCATCCGCTGCTTCCTTTATCAACAATAAATACACACGATAATTAAGGTAAATATATGTATTAATTTTAAAAACGTTAACCGATTTTCCCATGGACTATTTCATATATTAATTTTTTCTAATGTAAATAATAATTTAAAAAAAAAAAAAAAATAATTTTTGAGTAGAATTTCAATTAAAATATATCAATAAATGACTAATATTCCAAATGGTTAACGATAATGAGGATTATATAAATCTATCATAATAAACATAAATCCTAATATGATGGGCAACATATATTTTATATAATTGAAAATAAATTGCGAAAAATAACTAAAAGGAATTAAACTAAATCTAACTTTTAGTTGAGATTAGAAACGGTTATTTGTAGCCACAGGTGTCAGGAAGCGTGGGTATTACCCAGATCATGAGAAGGATTTTTATTTTGCCCTCCGAACGGACAGGACATCTTTGTTTTATTATTATTGTTTTATTTTTCTTAAGTTTTAGATAATAATTATTCAGTAATTAAATAGATTAAATTAGGCCTACTTTAACATTTTTTTATAAACAGGGTTAAACGACGCTTTTCACTGCAAAAATATCAGTGATTCAACATGTGGAATGATAAAAAACAATTATAAATATATTTTCCGTTGTTATATTTTTACAAGATGCGCATAATTTTAACGTATATTAAATAATAAATAAGTAGATATGAGAATTCGTTTCTTAAAATTAACAATTTTGATCACACATACATTTTTCTTTTTTAAAAATAGCATTATAGTAAGGAATACAAAATATATCTAAATTTATTTATTTTAAAAATAATTTTGCTTAAGTTTTATAAAAAGAATCCAAAACAGTGTCACAGTTCTAAAAGAGGTAAAAAAAAAAATCGCGTTTTCAATTTTTTTTATTATTATGAATTCTATAAAAAAAATGCTAAAAAACGTTAAACTTATATAATAAAACTAGATCATAAGATTTCAACTGAATCCGAATAACTTGAACAGAAATTTTATGTAAATTGAAAACACGTTGTAACTCGTTATAGTTTTGCTTGGTCTTATGCTAAGAAAAACATTATGTATACTATCACAGTATTTCTCAGTTCTAAAACTGTCTATAATCAAATTAAATAAATAAATAAATGACATATTGAAAAATAAATTATTTGAAAATAAACCCTGCTTAAAAAAAAATAAAATACAGAATATATAAATATGCTAGGCATATCACTATAATTTTCTTAAATAAATAAAAGTAAGAAAAAATCTCTGAGAATTTGAAAAGGTAGGGAGCTTCTACAAGCTTGTATGATAAAAAAAAACACAATAAAACATCAGAAAATGACAATTTCACACTATTTAAAATATAATTAAGTTAATACACTTGATATGTTTGTAAATATAAGTTTTTAAACTCCTCAATACAAATGTGTCAATCTTATTGATTAATTGTAGAAAAATTATCAATTATAGCCATTAAATTTATTTAATTTAAAATAACAGCCATGATGTGAGAAACATTATACTTAAAAACTCTGCACTCTTGTAATCGAGATCAGGGTGTGGTAACAATAGAACGTGAAATCGAATACGCCCAAAAAATACCCCAAAGATTATAAATGAAAGATGGTTTGATAAAAAAGATGCATTTAATTAATCAGAATAACTTTTAGTTTATTAAGAGAAATCGCTGAAATTTCTTAAGTTAATATGACAAATAGAAATTTGCCTAAAACAATAATGATAGGTTCAAGTAAGAATTGTGGAACATGAGATATTTTAAGAAACATTGTACTATCCCATCTACATGATATAATAACACTTGAAAGGTAAGTATAAAACCAGTTAACACTTATAAGATAATGGAAGCTTCCATTATTTATAATAATTATTTGAACTGCCCTATTTTCATCATTACCCAGTAATCTAATTTCGAAATCTATACTCTCTCAAGTTAAAGTAGAATCGTATACATTACACTTTACAACGAAATATTGACGAACATTGAATTTATGTTTATCATTTAATATTAAAAAATTGTTATTATGATTTTTTTTTAATCAAGTAAAGGACTCTAGGTTAGTTACCCATAATTATGTGATTTTATTAAAGATCGGTGCCTAGTTGTTCAGCAGTTTATTAAATACCTTTCATTTTCAGTGTTTAAAGTGGATATATTGAATTTTTTTTTTTATTTTGTTCTTTCCGAGAGTTTAATCTGAAACGAAGAGAGATAGTTTTTGTAAAAAACCTTTATTAACTTCCTGTCATTTTTTTTCTTTGATGAATATACTGCAAAGTCAAACGGAATTCTTGAATCAGTTTCATGTAGTTTTAGGCCCTTCTAACACGATAGAAACTTTTGATTAATTATTTCTTTGGCACTTTAAATCTTCCCTCTAATAAACCGAGTGAATGTTATCTTATTTTGACTGGTTGGCAAAGTTATCTACAATTCTTTTATGCGAAAGTTTTTCTGAATTCACAAAGTGAAGAGAGTTGATATAGATGAGGTAATGTTTTGGCCAACCAAACTTCAACAACTCACGCTAGTAGAGTATTCTAAAATCCGTATTAAATTTAAATTATTTTTTTATTTTATGCTATTTTCTTTATCATTATTTTTGTTTTATTATATTCTTTTTCGCCTTGCATTGTGACTACGTTCCGTGCTGTTTCTATAATATGAGTTCAAGAATAGTTTTGTGTGATAAAATATATAATTGAAGATTTTTTCACTCACAATTGTTCTGAGTATCAGTTGATAAATAGTTCTATAAAATTTTCTATAAAACATTGAACAATTTTAAAACTTAGAGAAGTAATCTAAACTTCAACAAGTAGATTGCTGACAACTAATATATTTTAATGAAATGGAAAATAAGCGTTCAAATTAAAACAAATATTACAACACGTAGAACAATACACTGTCAATTAAAACATTATGATTTTATAGTCAAGCGTTTATTCAGATTATTTTAGCATACGAATAGATGCATATATAAATATAACAAAACTAATAATATATTGACAGCCATGATACTCTTGGTTATTGACAGCAAATATCTAAATATTGACAAATATGCTGTGTTGGTTTATACAATTTTGTATGTAGATTACGAATAAACAATTTAATACATAATTTAAATTTTTTAGTTCAAATTGAATCGATCAAAGTTTGCAATATACAACCAGAGAAATGCTTTTTGTTTCTCTTATATATAAATGAATATGTAATGAATATATAAATATAATATGAATTATAAAAGTTTTTTACAAGTCAATGATGAGGCCAGGGATAAATTAACAGTTTTAGCAAGTTCAATTTTAATTTTATCTTTGAAAAATTATTGTTAACAAAATATAGATACATCGTTGAAAAAACTTCAAGTAACGCCACAAAACGCCATTTGTTTTGGTGTTTGCACTCGAACACTAAAAAAATTGTGGTAACAGTTGAAGTAGTGTTTCGAGCATGTTGCATAGCTGATGCATACAAACAGAAAAAAAGTCAATAAGATATTTATAAATACTGTATAGAATGCCTTCGGATTATATTCATTAAAAAAAAAAAATAAATAAAACGTTAGTTATGTACGTGCTTCTTCAGCTATCTGCAGGCTTCAGTGATATTTCTTTTATACATTTTTTCAAAGAACTATATTTTAATTTGCAAATAGGCTTGTAACTATTTCCGTTAATAACATCCATAAATTATTATACCTTCGTAAATTATCATATTGTAAATTAGTTACGATCAAAGATTTCTTCAAAGTATACACATTATCATTGGTTATTTAAATTTTATTAATAAAAATTAATTAATTATTATAATTTTTTTAATAAGTTTTGTTTCAACAAATTTTTGTCTGAATTTAATAGTCATATTTTATTAAAAATTAATCCTACGGATTTATTGCATCAATTTTGGAAAAATATGAACAAAACGATAAAAGTTAATCATAAGCTTCCTGTAATTTTTAAAAATACATTATTAACATTATATAAAATCAATTAGAAGATTTTTCCGAGCTACAGCTGGTGATAAGAAATAATATGAGCTGGGAGATCAAGTTATGACGCAACATTCTTAATAAATAAAAAAAAATTGAAAAAATCGTTGCGGTAAGTTCTACAAACATAGTTTCAACTTGTATATATTTAAGCTGATTTTCTTTTTATAAGTTTTGTTGGCATGATTGTAGTAAAATGCTACAAATTTTGTTGAGTTAGGAGTGATTTTACCAAATTTTAGATTCATCGGAAGTGATTTATACTATTTTAGAAGTGATTTTCAATACAACAAATATTTAATATTGTATCTAGAAATAATCTTTCTTCTTCTTATTAATATTATTCTTTATTTTTTAATTCATTGCATTACTTTTCAAATCATTGTGGTATGTTCTATTTTACTTTTGCAAGGCAAAGGCCAAGGTAAATGTCCGAAACCAATAATTATATTATCCTAATCAACAACTGAAGTTTTATTTCTTTAATCATTATTAACATTAGTATTATGATTGTTGTTAAACAATTATAAGTTTAGTGTATTACAAATACAATAGCATGTAAAATACTGTTAGTTGAATAAAGTTTTTGCAGAATAATGAGCAACCAACTTACAAGATTATTTTGTACAGAAAATAAACCTAAGTCCCTAATGTTTCATCGAAAATGCTATAACCGTTGAAAATCACTTTTTAGGACTAAGGTTAACCTTAATATGTTTATTTTAACCGATTACCTTAATTATTTTACATTTGAAACTTGAAGATATAATTATAAAGTAATAATATAAATATAAAAGAGGGAAAAGCTGGTCATTTAACGACTCGGCGTTTATTAACTATTAAGGGGTTCCTTCGTTGTTATGTGTTCTTTCCTCAGAGGAAATATTCTTTGCAATACCTCATACTCCAAAACCTTAATGTGCTGTTCTTCCTTAAAAATAAGCGGCTACGTTTCGCACTCGTAAAAAAATAGTTGAGAGGATAATAGTATTTTTAAATTTAAGTTTTTGGAAAGAATGGACGAACTGAGTAACCTTACAACTGAGAAATAGCATGGTTTATTCCCCTTCAATATTGCGTTTCGTCCTGAATTTTATTTCTTTCGGTAATTTTAGATCCGAGATACTCAAACTTCTCTACCTATAAGCGTATTTTTGTTCTATCCATAAGACCTTAATCAGCCGTTACTACTAACTGTATCTTTTGTTTTTCTTATTTTTTTCGAACCCAAATTCTTTACCAGCTTTCATGAATGTTGTTTTGTTTAATTTATTAATGTCCTCATCTTCATCTAACAGTGCCTAACCATCAGCTTCACCATGCATCTAAGGTTATCAGCCGGAAATCGGATGAGTTGTGCAGAATATTTTGCCTGAAGAATTATGAAAAAAAGTGGAGACTTTAAACAGCTAGGCAACGTTGATTTGTTGGACCTCCACCCGGTGCATATAATTAAAGCCATAGATTCCGGTGACAGAAATGGGTGAATTTTTGGGATGGAAAACAGTAAAAGAGTAACTATTTATGAAATTGCATAAATATCTGTCTCTGGTAACAGCTTTGGATCGATTTAGTTAAATTAAAACACTGAATGCGAGAATAGAGATAAACTATTAATTTCTTTTTTTTTTTTTTAGTAATGTTAAATTAAGCATAATTTACGACAATTGCATCAGAAATCTTGCGACTGACGATGGGAGCTTATGGAGGCACACCAAGAAACTTGTAAAGCATCGTGTTGTGTCAGCACCTCTCCGTGGTGAAAATGGTGTCAGTCATTGAAAAATCTGAGCTATTTGCAAATCATCTTTCTTCTGTTTTTACACCACATACTGACCACTAATTCTGTACACGAAAGACATGTACTCAACACTTTAGACATTCCACTGCAACTAGCATCGCCTGCTCCTTGCTTCACTCCGACACAAGTTGCCGAGTAAATTAGACAGTTGCCTAAAAAGAAAGCACCTGATCATGATCTAATAAATGCTCAAGTGCTCCAGAAAATGCCCAGGAAGGCTCTAGTGTACCTAACGTCTATTTACAATGCAATACTTAGAACCACCGAATTTCCTGTACAATGGAAATACTTACACGTTACTATGGTTCCCAAACCAAACAAAGACACAGACATCCCATCATCATACGGACCTATCAGCCTGCCTATCAATATGTTCTAAAATTTTTGAAAAACTGCTCTACAAAATACTTCTTGACATACTGACGAATAATAACATAATACCTGATAATCAATTTGGATTCCGAATCTAACATTCAACAAATACACAGGGTGACGGACTATATTGCAACGGTACTAGAGCAGAAATTATATGCAACAGGCGTATTTTTGGACGTCGCTCAAGCGTTCGATAGAGTCTGGCACCAGGGGCTTCTCTTCAAACTTAAGACGATACTTCCTCCTACCTATTATCTTATTCTTCAATCCTTTCTTTCTGAAAGATTTTTTTCAGTCTGCCAAGGGTCAGAACTTTCTACCATTAGACCGTCCTTAGCAGGAGTACCTCAGAGATCAGTACTAGCTCCGGTGCTCGACATCATATATACCTACGATATTCCAAACAACACCGAAAGTCTGACAGCGACGTATGCTAACGATACAACAATTTTAACAAAACATCAAAATCCAGCACACGCCTCACAGACTTTACATCATCTAACAAAACTTCATGAGTGGTGCAATCTTTGGAAAATTCGACTTAACCACGACAAACTATTTTAGAAGTGATTTTCAATACAACAAATATTTAATATTGTATCTAGAAATAATCTTTCTTCTTCTTATTAATATTATTCTTTATTTTTTAATTCATTGCATTACTTTTCAAATCATTGTGGTATGTTCTATTTTACTTTTGCAAGGCAAAGGCCAAGGTAAATGTCCGAAACCAATAATTATATTATCCTAATCAACAACTGAAGTTTTATTTCTTTAATCATTATTAACATTAGTATTATGATTGTTGTTAAACAATTATAAGTTTAGTGTATTACAAATACAATAGCATGTAAAATACTGTTAGTTGAATAAAGTTTGCAGAATAATGAGCAACCAACTTACAAGATTATTTTGTACAGAAAATAAACCTAAGTCCCTAATGTTTCATCGAAAATGCTATAACCGTTGAAAATCACTTTTTAGGACTAAGGTTAACCTTAATATGTTTATTTTAACCGATTACCTTAACTGCAACCATTCTTAACGACAAATCTCAATATATCAATTTTACTCTTAAATAAGAAACCTGCCCTCCAATATACCTCGACAATGTAGTAATTCCGCAGACAGATAAAATTCGAAACCTTGACCAGACATTTGACAGAAGAATGACACGGTGTCCACACATCAAGAAAAAACGAAAAACGCTAAACCAAAGACTAAAATTATTTTACTCACTTCTTTCAAGACGTACGAAATTGATACTTAGACATACATTGAACGCGTATACTTACTTACTCAAGCCCATCTGGACCTACGCTTCACAGATTTTCGGGACAGCCAAAAAAACTCACATAGAAAAACTTCAAATTTTTCAATCAAAAACTTTTAGGACTATCACCAAAGCTCCTTGTTATATTAGCAACATTACCTTATATACAGACCTCAATATGCCAACAGTTAACGAACACATACGGACCCACTACAAACGATTTCACGATATGTTAAACGGATATCCTAACACACTCATACAGGACACGGCGACAACCAATATGCCTGACAACACCCGAAGAAGTCTGAAGAGGAGCTGGATGAGGGATCTCCTAGCCTAACTATGCACGATAATCACGACAGGAAGAGGTGCCGCTAGGCACTACTCTTTCTCATGCCTTTCATGACACGATAACTTATTGTTTGTGAGCACATTCCTTATTTGTCCCATCGACGGGTGTGAATATAAAAAAAAAACCTCCCCTCCCAAAATTTTTTTAAATTTATTTATTTAATGTAAAAACATCATGTATGAACTTATATATAAATATGTGTACTGAAAGGGGAATTTCAACTGGTTTGTCTGGTTAGATATTCTCGAAAAAAATACAAACCAAAACATCATATAAAACACTCAGCATGGAATACTTATATACAGTAGCATATGCATTTAAACTAATAGATAATATTTCAAGTGAAAAATGAAAATTAATAGTAATCCTCAATGCAATTATAATCAGCCATTTATAATTCTGTAACCTCATTACATTCAGAGGCATCTTAGTTATAAGGAAATGGATCAGAACATACAAGCAAATTTGAATGAAGCTAGTAGTGCTCCAGTCTATATGCAAATCCTTAGTCACAATAACCACATCCTCAACTGTACGGGATTATCACTATAACAATCTTAAGCCGATTGAACGAAAGATGATAGTTCTAAGAAGGGATAATTTAATGGTTGTTACAAATCGATTCAATTCTAAAAATGAATGAGTACATTCATTTATTTATCTATATATATATATATATATATATATATATATATATATATATATATATATATATATATATATAAGAGTGAAAATTTGCGAGCACTTTCACAAACCATAAACTTAAATAATCAATCCCACCTAACGCGCAACCGTCCTTTTCTGAAATTTTTTTGCTCAATTCAAGAAGAATAAAAAAATACTGATCTTTTAATATTATCCTTAATATTAAAAAAAACAAGAATCATGAAGAACTAAAAAAAATTGTTTACAACAATAATTAAACCAAAGAATTTGAAAATTAGCATAAAGAAAGAAGTTAACAGCTATAAAAGAAACTTTGACGATAGATACGAATTCAGAAGCGGGAAGGAAGATTATTTAAAAAAAAAATTGGAAAAAAATAATAAATACATTGTTGCTACTCCAACTACTAGAAAAAAACAAGATTAGCTTCCTTGATGTGGATAATGAAGTAACTATGAAAAATATTGCGGATCATCTGCACCAAAACCAGGAGCTAGAAATCTATCGCGATGCCGTACGATCGGTAATATTCTTAAAGAACAGAAGGACCAGCAGGACCCACACAGTGATTGAAACTGACGCTGTGACCAGGAACAAGCTAGTTTTCAACTAAATATATTTAAGATACTTTCTGACGGTTAGGCAGTGTACAAAATGCTGCAAATTTCATCATCCCAAAAAGATGCCATGAACCACCATCAGTCCCAAGTACTCTGTGAATCATCAGTTCAAGGACTACACCAAAAAAATAAACTGCAAATCTCCCAAACAAATTACAGAAATCCAAGAGCTGCAATAATATTAAATAACAAAATCTTAGACGCAATCTTACTAACACAACACAGGACTTTTGCACAGCCGAAGTTACTTTTCGAAGTTCGAAATTTATTTTTATAAGCTCATATTTCCACGAAAAGATTGATATTAACAATGAAATAAAAAAAATTTACCAGATTATAAGGCAATACAACAATTACTACATAATCATCGTGATCAACTCCAATTTTAGATCATTGTTATGGAACGACATTAAGATTACTTCAAAGGACCGAACATTAGAATCATTCATAAGTTCCCAAATTCTGACTCTGATTAATAAACCACCATTTCTATATAAACCTGACCATTTCTAATTTCAACAACATAAAAGTTGTAAATAATTGGAAACTTCTAAATGATTTCGAAATTTCATTGAACGGTTACCTACATAACAATAGTCAAAGTAGAATCAATAAACGTTATTATACTACGAAATTTAGTGACTGGAATATTTTCGGGGATAACTTGGCCATTCAGCTTAAAAAACAATTTAAACTAGGTGATAGCAGCCTGACATTATCTCAAATTGAATTAACAATAATTTAAAACCTACTTAATTTTTACGAAAATATGGCAATCGACGTCTTTAATAAAGCTTTGGCTTAGGCATGCAACATGCCATTAAAATCTCTAATTCTATCCATTCCTAGAAAGTTAATCGTTCAGTTCCATGGAGGAACTACCAGTTAACTAGCCTTAGGAAAACTACTAAACGGTTAAAGACAGATAAACACATGAGAGAACAACGAAAGACTGAATATCTTACGCACAGACACAAATACAAAGCACTGATCAAATAATCCCAAATTAATTCTTGGAAAGAATATTGTTCAGAGCAATGAAATCCCTGAAACTGGGTGTATAAATATGCTTCTAACAACATAATGAGCCAAGATATATTAAGGACTTTGCTAGCCAGCAATAACAACCACACAACAGGCTTTCAATAAACATTAGAAAAATTATTAGATAGTATAATTCTAGAAGATAATACCCCAAATTAAACTAATGACCAGACTGAATTAAGAAGTAATGCTTAGTTAATACCTTCATCTTGAAATTACAGCATGCTGGACCCAATAGAAATTCATGCTGGACTTTTAGAAATTTAAATAAGAAAAAAACTCCGGACCATGAAAAAATTAGCACTGAAATACTGCAGTACACCACAGATAAATGTCCTAACCTAATTACAAATATTTATCTATTGACCTTTCACTAAACAAAGATACCTACAACATGGAAAAAGTAACTATTACATATCATTCCGAAACGCGATTCAAAAATATTACGCCATATCATAACATTACTATTAATGGAAAATGTGTTAGAAAAATTATTAACAACAGACTTACACACTACTTACAGACACAAGACATCATACACAAAAAGATATGGATTCGCACCACAAAAAAGGACAGTAGACGCGGTTTACAAAATAAAATCAATGATTGAAAAAGCGCTAAACTCTAAATCGAGTTGTCTCATGCCAAAGCTAGATATACCCGGAGCTTTTGATAATGCCTGGGCACCAATTATATTTCAATACTTCCGAAATTACAATAGCCACCAAAACATTTACTTGTGGATCTCCAACTTTTTTGGAGATAGAAGCCGGGAAATCAGGACTAATAATTACAGGCCATCTAAACATTTGTCTATCGGCACACCACAGGGATCATGTCTTTCACCAACCTTGTGGAATATTTAAATAAATTCATTCTTTTATCTTCAAATTCCTAAAAATGTGCAAATATTTCTTCATGCCGACGACGTCTTAATACTTGTAACCAGTAAGTTCTTCACAACTACAAGCGCTGACAAACTAGACATTAACACTCATGGGAAAATAGTCTGAATGCAACAAACTACACTTTAACTTAGAAAAGACCAACTACACTATATTAAGCAGGAAAAAAAAACTGCCAACAGTTAATATACAGCTAAATTTTAAAACTATCTCACATACTGACACCATGACTTAATTAGGAGTAACATTCGGCTGAAAACTTAGCTGGAAGACCCATATTGACATACAAAGCACTTAAGACAGTTAACGGACTTAAAATTTCGCAAGACTGGCGTGGAGACTGAAAGTAGAAGCTTTGAGAATTATATATGAAGGTGCAATAGTTCCAAAACTTCTATGTGCTATACGCGACTGGGAATCAGGAACGGCAAAGCAAATAAACATTAGGAAATCAGAAAGGGTTCAATGATTAATTGGAATAAAATCAGAGCCTTCATACAATATCTTACGATGCTGCCTGCGTCCTTGCTGGAATAATATGGATCAAATACAAAATTAATGAACTGACGACACTTTATAAAATTAAGAAACAGTCTGACCTAACGCATCACATTAAAAACGTTGATTGATTGGTGCATAATCCAAATAAACGGAAGCAGAAAATACAGAAGTTGCGTCTCACTTTGTAGTAGATTATGGCAGTGCTATAGAAGAATATTCACGATTTAGCCAAATTCAAATTGAGTCCTCACAATTCATTGATATGAACTTCAAGCCAGAAAGTCAAGAGAGAAACAAAGTACAGCACATATTTCCAATGTAGCATCACCTTCCACAAATAAAAAAACCAGAACAAAAAAAAAAACGAAAGTAATATACACTCCAACGATATTAGCGAATGACCCAGCAACTTCTATTACTAACTGCAGCGGAAAACGTTTTCGACGTTAAATTGTGTAAAAAGTGAGTTCAGGAAAATGATGGGTCGACATCGTTATTATTACCTTAATAAATATTGATTATAACTTACTTAGAGAAATCGATCTGTCAAATTAAATCAAGATAAGTTTTTTTGTAAAAGTTTTTTTTTTACTATCATACAAAACTTAGGTCCCCTGGTAACATTTGCTATAGGCCCTGCGGTGGCTTAATCTGTTTCTGATGTTAAAAGTGTCAAATGGCTGATTTCTATTTATAACTGTTGCGTATGCAATTGACACTAACAATAAGAGAATTGATTTTGAAATATTTTAATCATGTAACGATTTATTGATACATGATTGCTTTTCACCTGTTGACAGGAGATAAAATCTTTTTTTCAAATAAAATTAAAACCAAAAAAATGATTTTTGGCCATAGTAGGTTTTACGGGGAATTAGATGTGACGAGAAATTCAATAATAAATTTGAAAAGTGTTGCAAGCAACTCGTATTTGATTGTTTGAGTGGATTTTTGTCTTCAAAAAATCTCCTCTTTTCTCTTCAAAAGGAATTATTTATTCCTTTTCATGTTCAAATCCTATTTCTAAGAGCCTTTCAACTTAAGCAAGAAATATCTTATACTTTCGATAGATTTAAATTCAGCTCCTATATTATCTATCAGAACATAAAACAGTTTCACATAAAAAAAAAAAATCATACTATGAATAGTTTTGTGATAGTGATAATGATGATTATGATAACACTCTCTTGAGATGCATTGTCCACATTGGTGAATATCGTTTTGGGGAGTAAATACCATACTTTTTTTCTCACTTATGCAGATGAGAAAGTAAATTTCGAAAAGGGCTGATTCAAAATATGGTCCGATATTTTATGAACGAGAAGGCGGATCTGGTTTTAGTAGTGGTGAAATAAACGAAAAAAATAAAATTTGTCCATAAGATTTTGATTTTCGGAGAAGAGTCCTTTCCGAAATTCGCAATTGAAATATATCGTCCCGCCACATTTAACGAACGCGAGTTATTAGTTTAATTAATTTACCAGAAGTATATTTGCAAAATAAAGTCTTATAAACAAAAATCTAGTGCTCAGAGAAGTAGAAAGGGCTATACATAAAAAAGTTATTCGGAGTGGGGAAGTTGAAAGTAAAGTTCTTTTTTGGTCTCGTGAAAAGTAGCTATATTCAAATTCGTTTCTTAAATGTGTTGACATCGATATATATTGTTATATAAAACAAGAACTCTTTTGTTATGCTCCTAAACAATTCTTGTATGTCCTAATTATTACAAACTAGGGTGCTTAATTCTGTTAAATGTTTCTTTGATCCTAATTATAATCAATTGCTCAATTTATTCGAAGACATCTTGCGAGAGACTATTCCATCTACTCGCTGACTTATTCAATTGGGAGTGAGGGAGTAAGGTGACTGTGAACTTGGTTTGCCCCTTTGCTTTCAGTTTGGAACTCACTTTGGCTTTACCAGTTTGATTACGTTCAGTGCTCCCCTTTAAGTCACCTTATTTTTTCCCTTTCAGTTTAAGTCTTCATGTGTCAAAGGCAGCATAAAAATCAACATATTTATTAAATAAATCAATATGTAACGTAAATTTAGAACGAGAAACACGAATTTCATGAAAATTAAACGGCAATTTTTTTTTTTTTTCATTTATGTTATACTCTATAAAATAAAATAAGATTGACAACAAATGTGTTTCATGCTTTTAGAATAATACCATAGAAATTTCAATAATAAACTTTTAGGGCAATTAATTTTTCTTTACATCGCTATGATTCGAAGTTCCTGAATGTTTTGACCACACAATCCCATTTTCTATTCGCCTTCTAACCAACTGAACCAAATGCACGTTCATATACTTCAATCTGCCTTCCTTTAAAACGTTTAGGGATCTTCGGCTATAGTCCTAGTAATTTCAAGTTCCATAGATGAAAAAAATTACTATTCTATTAAAGAAGTCATGTAGGAGACGATGACGATGTAGTATAAACCCTGCGAAAGCGTTCATAGTCAGTATAATATTCTCCCGGGTCCAACAGGATTGGAAATGTATTCTATTTGTACTCTTAGAGGTGGCAACTCTGCATAATATTTGCAGTTACATCATTTTACCACAAAGCCATAACTCAAAGACAAAAATAATTATTGATCGAAAACAGCAACGATTTATACTTTGCTGTATTTAAAACTTGTCTTTAAAATATCTGCCTCTATTACTATGCTGAGGTTTGGTTCAAAGCGGGCTTGGGAGATAAGCTGAAGGTCCCTACTATGGTCATTGTGTACATCAAAGGTACAGAGTAAGTATTGAATTAATGTATTTACCTGGCTAAGTAGTTAGTTAATGACCTATAATTCCTGTCTAGCCAACTAGATCTGTCGGGAGTCAGCTATGGCATAGAGCGTAATTAATTTCCAGACTTGCACAGAGCTTATTGTGGTTAATAGAGTTAGGTTGTCTTAGCTCTAAAGGAATCATGGTACCTTGTATTAGTGTTATTGGATGGCTTGATCCCCCTGTAACTATTAATGAAGGCCACACAACTTCCGAAGGGTACAAAATTTCATAAAGTATCATTTCCTCGAACCCTAAGAAAGAGGAATTACAGGAAGGCATTTATTAAGATGTTTCCTTCGTCTTCAAACAAAATTAAATCCCTCCGAATCGTTATGCGTCAATGCAGAGGTTTCACCTTCATGAGAGATGTCCAATACTTTATTCCATTATTGGCAGAATGGGTGAAGGTCTTTTCAAGCATAAAAAAGTGCTACTAAAATCTTTGGAAAACATATAATTACACTTTACATTTGCAAATGGATGGCATTGTCCTTATACCTGAATTAAAGAGACCTTACAGAAAGCCGTAATTGAATGGGACGCTGACCTGGAAAGAAAAGGAATGATCATTAATGCCAGGAAAAGTAAAGTAATGCACATTGGCCGGAAACTGGAATACTTTGCAAAAGTGAAGCAATGGAAATGGTGGACGACTACACTAAGCTGGAAACAGTGATCAGCAGGAATGGAAACATAGACCAGGAGATATCCAATAGAATAAATAAGGCAAACTCATTATACTATAAACTCTGCAACACTGTTATACTGAAAAGGGAGGTGAAGAAAAATATTAAGCTTCATATCTTCAAAGCTGTTTATCTACCTACCCTCCAGTATGGAAGTGAAAGCTGGGCACCGTTAGATAGGCACCTAAGCAGAGTTACCGCAGCTGAAATGAGCTACCTCCGGAAAGTAGCGGGCCAAACTAGAAGGGGTCGGATCAGGATTGAGAGGACTACAGAAGAACTTGGGGTTGTCTCTCTAAAGGATACTCTTGAAAAAAGGCAACTTAGATAGTTTGGATATCTCTGCCAGATGAATGAGGACCGGAACCCTAGTAAATACTTTGGCCAGACAACAGGAAAACACCCTAGAGGGAGACCCAAAACTCAGTGGACTGACTACATCTGGCACTGGCTCGGGATCGGGAGGGTTGGTTTGCCTGGACAGAGGCTGAAAGGCACCATAGAGGAAGAAGAAGAAGAAGCCACTCGCAAATATTTTAATTTAAGAATCACATCTGTCACCTCCGTGAATTTATTGAAAATATCTTTTATTGAATCTTAGCTATGCTAGCTATGAACATTTTTTCTCATATTTATCCTTGGGATAAATACTACTAGCTGGAATAGTGCGAAAATTGAAAACCATAGGTTTGCATCAGGTTTTAATACATTAGGGGTCCAGTACGACTTTAATTATTTATATTCAGTAATATTTGTATTCATAAAGATTTAATACTTGTATTTATTAACATATTAGTGGAAAAATTTAATCTAGACTTTATCATGGATCAAACATTGCTTATTCATAGTAATCTTATTTAAAATATTAGTTTTCCAAGCAGAGCATTATCAGGAATTTACAAAAGTATTTACTATTAATATGTATAGTGATATTTCCACATTTCCTATTTTATTATTTATTTTATCACGTTCTTTATACTATTATTCTATATTTCTATACTTTCATTTTTTATTTCTAAAAGTTTTTTTTAATTTTTTTATTTATCATTCTTGGTAAATTATTTTAATTATTATCCTGTATCTATTTTTTATTTATTTATTATTTTGTTTTTATCCTTTCTATTGCATATCATATAATTTTATTTAGCCTCCACAATCCCATATTAATCAGTATTAAATTTAAGAATTGATAATTATCAATGAGATTATAATTTCATTTGTATAAAAATAATCATTTGTATAAGAAACTTTATTGAAATAACTAGCTTTATTTTATATGCAAGCAAATAATTCATTAATTATTGAGGTAGAACCAAAATAAACTTCATAAGGATAAATAAATTAATGAAAACAAAGTAAATATATTAAAAGTACAATTTAGTATCTGACTCATAGTTAAACCAATCATTGACAGCACCCTTAAGTGTGATAGACCAGACTAAATAATAGGTAACTAGCTTATTCCTACGATAACGTTTTATTTTATGCAAAGTTATAAATATGGAGATAGTCTATTTGTTGTCTCTGATGTAACACGACTTCCATAACATTTCTGGATTTACTATTCTAATACAGAACTCAATTTTAGTTACGAACAACAAGCGGAATGGAAAAATATTGTTTTATTCTAGATGTAATATCCTAGACCTTGACTTCTATTTTTACAAAGCAACACCTGCAATGTCCGCGTTTCAATTTAATTTATCTGATTTTCTAAAGTATATTTCATACGACAACAGTGTCGCAGTGAATTTAGTATGATTAATTTGAGTGTTACCTTGAAAGATCATTATCATTATTTCCGTTCAATTATTATGGCTAAAACGAAAAATTCAAAGTTTTAAAAGCTTATGGAGGCACACCAAGAAACATGTAAAACATCGTGTTGTGTCAGCACCTCTCCGTAATGAATATGGTTCCTTGGCCGTGCCACACAAATCTGTCTACTTGGACCGCAAACTGACTTAACTAATTCTGAACACGAAACACCTGTATTCAACATTGTAAACATTCTACTACATCTAGAATTACCTCCTCCCTGCTTTACTCCGACACAAGTTGCCGAGCTAATTAGACAGTTGCCTAAGAAGAATGCCCCTGGTTATGACCTGATAAATGCTCAAGTGCTCCAGAAAATGTCCGGAAAAGCTCTAGTTTGCCTAACGTTTATTTATAATGCAATGCACAGAACAACGAAATTCCCTCTGCAATTCACACATTACTATGATTCACAAACCAAACAAAGACACAAATACCCCTTCATCATACAGACCTATCAGTCTACTCCAAATATGTTCTACAATTTTTGAGAAACTACACAACAAAATACCCGGCCATCATTTTGAATTTCGAATTAAACATTCAACAATTACACGGGATGACGGACTATATTGCGACGGTAATATTTCTGGACGTAGCTTAAGCGTTCGATAGAGTTTGCATCAGGAGTTTCTCTTCAAAATTAAGACGATACTTCCTCCTACCTATTATCTTATTCTTCAATCTTAGATCAGCCTTAGCAGGAGTACCTCAGGGATCAGTACTTCCTCTACTGCTCTACATCATATATACACAAGATATTCCAAACAGCTCCGAAACTCTGACAGCGATATATGCAGACGACACAACAATTTTAGTGAATCATCAAAATCCAACACACGCCTCAAAGACTTTTCAACATCATCTAATAAAATATCAAGACTTGTGCAAACTTTGGAAAATTCGACTTAACCAAAAGAAATCTGAACATGTCTCTTTTACTCTTCACACACAATCAAAACCTTCAAATTTTTCAGTGAAAAACTTTTAGGACTATAACCAAAGCCTCTTGGTACATCAGGAACATTACCTTACATAGAGACCTTAATATGCCAGCAGTTAGCAAAGCAAAAAAAATGTGGCTACAAAAACACTCGTCATCATTGATCATAAAAAAAATCGGTTAAAAAATTATCACTTTTAAAGAACCTTTTTCTATTTTCCTTTCGTACAGAAATTCTTTGTTAAACGGTAGGCGATTTCAATGAGATTGGCAATGAGAGCGATAATAGCTATTGAAGCTGTATTATCTATAAATTGTTATAAGCACTATAAAATTAATATAACAAGAGACATAATATGACGCCTACCTAGGTAGACCTACAAAGAGTGGGTAAGATAGAGGGCGAGAGTGTTACCAATTGGTTACGCCGTTGTTTACCCCCAGCTGTTCTGTTCAAAGTCATAACGAAAAAATCATTTTTATCACACATTAAGTAGTTAGAACACTAAAATAAAATTATTTGGCCGCCTATCACTCTATATTATTTTACCTTACCCATACACTAAGTATATAGTAAGATGAAGTATTGCGATCGTGAAAATTTTCGAATTCGAATTTCAACGGAAATACACGTTTTAAGGTCCCCTGAGTCCAAATAACTAAGTCTCGCAAAATGGTCTGTGATTCTGTGTGCATGGGAACAGCCTAGCTCAAAAACGAAAAGTTGTAAGATGAATTTAAGGTAGGTAAATGGCTGTGATGTTACAGCAACTTTTTCTTCAAAATCGCCTTACTGCAAGTGCCACTTTATATAATCGATTTCACACTTTTTTACAATTTTCTCGAAAACGGCTTCAACGATTTTGATTAAACTTGCCTAAATTATTCTCCATAAAGGCCTTTAACTTTTCATTTATGTAGTAAATCACCGAGGAAATGCAGGGTAAAAAGTTATGATGAAAAGAATAGTTTATTTGCGCATAGCTTAAAAAGTATGCATTTTATGGTAAATTATGTATAAAATTGTATGAAAGAAATTAAATTATCTAAAAAAACAATAAAAGAATCATTAAAGTCGCATCAGTGTTAGCAAAGATACAGCGCATCGGACTAGCCGGAAATAGCTATTATATCATGGATTTTAACATTTTCTCGTAAACTTTGATGAAACTTGCCTAAATTATTTTTCATAAATGACTTTAACTTTTCATGTATGTAGTAGTATATCAACGAAAAAATGCAGGAAAAAAAATTATGACGAAAAGAATATTTTATTCTTTATTATTACTTATTATTTATTTATTATTATATATAATTATTAACTTAAAAATCATGCAATTTATAGTAAATTATTTTTAGAATTATATAAAAGGTTATTAAATTATTTAACACAAAATTATCTAAAACATAAAAAAGAATCTTCAAAATCGGACCATTATAAGCAAAGATAAAGCGTATTTTATGAGAAGTACAAGACCATAGACGGATAACCGAGCGCATCCGGAAGGAGATTGATGCAACCGAATCTCCTTCTACCAATCCGCCGATCTGTTGTCAACAATACCATCTGTAATAATGTAATTTAATAATACAAAAGCGGAAATTAACTTATTAATTTCTACTTTTATATTACTTAACGGAAAAAAAATGTTTCCATGGAAACTAAACCGAAACTTTTAAAACATATTTTCAACTTGACATACTTAAAATATATAGATAGTGTATAGAATTGTTGTATTAAAATTGTTTAAAAAACCTGTTTTATTATACTTAAGTGGGAGAAGATGTGAAGAAGTAGATGCTGCTGAGTTTATTTCAAGTATTGTTTATGTGAACTCTTTAAAATTATATTAAAAAAATAATTATTATAGGACGGAAAGGGAAAGTTGGGGGATGCGCGAAGATTTATTTTTGTTCATTTAATAATTATTATTGAATATACTTCAAGGTGACATTCATCATGAAAGTCTAAAAGTCTAACATTTCACCAAATGTTCAAATTATCAAATAAAATAATAAATCAATTTAAACTAACACATTAAAACATTTTATGGATCACCATTTTGGAGACCAACTGTAACAGAAATGAGTCTACTATGTGCTGTGTAATGAGTGCAGATCAATTATTTCGGTTATTCTATCCAGGACATTATTTATCGATTTACATCTTTTCTTTATTTAAATCATTAACATGAGTGAGTAGAAGAGCAGTCATTAACACCTGAGTGTGCCAACAAACAAGCAAAGGGGTGGAGAAGAAGCTGTGAGCTGGCAAGATTTAATTTAATTTTTATACTTTCATCACAATTTTGTCCAAATGTATTTACTATTTATTTTTTTTTAGCGCACCTTTTTTATGTATCAATAACTCTAATTTCTTAAATATGATTTAAAGATTGTTCAAAATTAACTACTATACAGTCCACCACAAAATATTACCAGCACCTATTATGATATTGAGGTGACCTTATAGTTTGGGACTAAATTAGAGAAATTACTGCAGAGTGGAACCCAAGGAAGCAAAAAAGAAGAGGAAGACCGCATAGAAGATGTTGACACGGAATTGTGAAGAGGGTGGGAGGCTGCTAGGGTAGGGATAGGGATCTGTTGACTTAATATAAAATTTTGAGTTATATATATATATATATATATATATATATATATATATATATATATATATATATATATATATATATAGGTATATACTCAATCGTAGTATGAAACAAAATCAAGAAAATGATTTGGGTATAAATGCTTCAATACCTTTTGAGCAATTAAAACTTATTTCATTTTATTTTCTCATTTAGTAGTTATGCGTTTTATTTTATTTATATAAACTTATTCAGGCTCTCTCCTCCCCAAGAATAGGCTTCTGGGTCATTTTCAAATAGACTGTTACTTTCGAAATCTGGGAAAAGAAAAATTCACGTTCAAGGAAACTAACCTCGGGCTCAATGTATTATACCCATATCAAAGAGTGCAAAATCTGACTTGGTTTGCGAGTTTTGCGATATTTCGGTTTCCTAGGATATTACCTTAATCCTAAAATAATCAAGATATACTTTAATTTTTTAAAATATTTAGTGACAATTTTCGAAATCCATTAAAATGATTATGAAATATATTATAAATGATGTTTCTACATATTAATTATCTCAAAATTTTCTCTGATTTGAGACAAACTGAATGCTGATTAAAAGGTTAAAATAAAATAAAAACAGAATGACATGAAAAATGCCGAGCTTCTAAGAAACCTTAGGGCTGCCAAAGTGCAGTTTGTTTTCGAATAACCTTTATGTTTTTTATAGAATGAATAAAGATAAGTATCATTTTTATTATTATATAATAACTCCTCTACCATAAAAAGCTGAGGAAGAAAAAATCGATGAATGAGAGAATTCTTCAAATTCTCAAATCAAAGAAGTCTTAAAATCATTCTTCGTTGTTTATGTGTTATGTAATTAATAATCAAATATTCATTGCTAAACCTTGGAAATAGTTGAAAGGATGGTGAAAAAGTTAAAGAAATAAAGACTTAAAACAACTGGCCTCCCATACTGATTAAAACCGATGTTTTTCAATATTGAAAATTTGTCAATGATTTATTTTCTATTAGATGGAAAAAGTCAAAAGATAAAAAAATACAAAAGACAAACAAATACTAAAGTTAAATCAAGTAAAATGAATAAGAAAGCCAAAATAGCAATAAGATATGGATCTTCATGAAGTAAGTCAAAAGGGGCATCTACGATTTTTTTAAAGTACTTTGGATTGGAGTGATTGATTTTTTTTACATTTGACTTTTTTGCTGTTCCCAATAACTCAAAGCGGTTTTCTGAGTACTTTGTAAATGGTCAATTTATTTGTCTGTGATAATTTTTAACGCCTGTCAAGCAACCTATCTATATATTTGTTTTTTTCCATCGTCAGCATATTTAGGTTATTGCAGTAGCAGTTTGTCAGTTTTATTATGGTCAAAATATGAAACACTCTTATTAATAAATAGGCTATTGGACTTAGAAAAAAAAAATATTTTGTGTTAAAACTTATATTTTCCTATATTTAAAAAAAAAATGGTTGTAATAACAAAACACGTTTGATAGCGATAACGTACTTCGACTAGAACAAATTTATTTTCAAGAAACCCTATTCATTCTCTGAGTAACTACGTATTAGCAGTAAAATAGCTCAGTAGAGTCTAATTTCGAAGATTCATTACCATTGACTATTAAATGTGCAGCTTTAATGTGAAATCGGAAACTGTAATCCCAACTTTAAACCTCTACTTTATTCTTCTTGAGCACTTTTTTTATGCCTTTATCTAAAAAAAACAAATTGTGGCAAAATGGGTGGGCAGAACGCTGTGATAAATAACCCACTAAAAATGTTTTGTAAACGGGCGAGCCTATTGATGCAGCAAGGCTTTACTTGCAATAAATCAAGCACAGCTGAGTCATTATTTCAGAATCATGGCAAAAGTGCTTATCGCCAACAACCCGCATATATTATGGAAACAACATTTCCCAACTTAAGTATGATTTTCAATTTATCATCTCGGAGGGCAGTTTCAGCCAGAGGGCCGACCACAACAGCTTTGTATTGAAATAAATCAATCAGCTTACCAGAAAATCATTTATGAATATATTGGATTCTTTCTGATGTTATTCTCATGAAAAATGAAATATAAAATTAAAATATAGTCGAAATTAATCACTACATAAATAATTTATAAGACTGATATTGAGATGTATAAAAAAATAAATTAAAATATTGAAATTATGAAGTGCTCCTTTTATTGCCATAATCTATTTGCATTTAGAGATGAAAAAGAAATAAATGGATTGAAAAATTGAGGAAAGAATTCAAACAGTTTGAAGGAAAATGATGGACTTTTTTATTTGCAGTTATAATTGAAGAGTGCACGGAATTACCACCCGCAATACATTTCGAGGAAATCAAATTTAAAAGTTTGGAGATTCTTTCTTTAGTCTTTGGTTATTCTTCAAACACTTCATACAAACCAACTATCCACATTTTCGGTTGTTTCTTTTTACCAACTTATTTTACTAAACGATATGAACAATTCATGTGTTTAACTCCATCTCGGAAGAAATGTGACTCTTCCCCTCCTTCCGTGGATTCTTCAATTGCTTTTCTTTCTTTTCTTGTTTTTAAGAGTAACCTTGAAGTTTTGAAGATGTCTTCTTCTTTTAACATAAAGATGCGTATGATCCATAAGTTGTTCAGAATCTATCTTTGATTAAGAAGCAAACATCAGGTTCAGTTATTAATCTCTTCCTTTGTCCTACACCTGGAATATAATTTTATATGGAATATTTCCTATTAAAAACATTTTTTTTTAAATACTTAATCTTAAACTCTCAGTGGTTCTTTTCATTATTGAAGATAGTCTTAAATTACACTACCTATTGATTCTCAGGTGTTTATAATGAGTTTTATAAAGTGATATAAATTATCCCAACTTAACCATAAGCGGAACCACATTTTGATAATTAAAATAATATAAAAAAAATATCAAAGGAGTGTAAATTAGGGGCCTTTAACTTCATCTATACCCTAAGGAAGCTGAGATATAAATTTCAGGCTTGTCTAATTCCTGTAAATGCGTCCAAAACGCAAAATATCAAAAACTGTTCAAAATTTGTGGCAAAGTAACTCTCCTTGAATGGTGGGAATTGTAATATTTACAATAAAAATAGTTAAGATAGGGGAAAAAAAAACGCTAAAAATTATTGCACTATTCAAATATTTACATAAATATCCAAAAATAAAATAATTAAAAATTTATTTTAAGGCTTTGGGTATAATCATTCCACATTAATAATTCCTTTTTCTCTCTAACTTCGTAAATGACCGACATACTGGTTGGGGCACCCTTTGATTGGATGCCATTTTAAAACAGATTCGCAGATGGTAACGTCTTGTTCCGAGGATCATTTTGGGATGAGAACTGACTATGGTGTCAAATTAAAAAAAAAAAATCAGCCAAGTAGTCTCGGACACAAGCCAATGGCAGCACACAATCGGACCAATAGCCCAATTATCCAGAAAAGGACGATAAAGTCAAACTTTTTTTTTCAAGTCATCGTGCACTCGGCATCGATTTACAGGCTCTTGGTGACATATAGGAAATGCTGGGACATCTCAGAAACATCAAGTGATGATGCCATGTTTGGAGCAAATGTATTTGAATCAGCTCCTCGAGTTTGGAGTTTGCGTGAAATCATATCTACTGTTTTAATTGTTCCCACAAAATTCACTCCTTTCATAATGTCACTCCTTTCTTTTTAACAATTATTGGGGTCTATTTGAACTGAGAAGAAAGATGATTAAATTAAAATAATACTGCATTAATTTGTAACCCTCGATTGTTGATTGCAAGTACTGAATGTTAGCGTACATTGTTGAGCTTTACAAAAAAGTTTTAAGTTGTGCAGAAAAACGGACTTTATAATGCTTTACTATAGGTATTTTGTAAGATTATTGCGAAAGAATTATATCCTACTTCGACCCATTTGGCCTTCGATTTTTAAAATAGTGCAATCTGAGTTTCCAACTCTAGATGTTTGGTAAAGTTTTGGATATTTGCGTGCATCGTTGCGCATTACAAAAATGTGCCAACCTGTACCGGAAAACGAACTCAATATGGTTTTACTATATTTTGTAAGATTAATGCGAAACAATTATATCCTACTTCGACCCATTTTGCAGGCAAGCGGATTTTTAAAATATTGCTGTATTAGTTTGAAATCCTTGATGTTTGGTAAAGTTCTGAGTAAATCACAAACAAAATATCTGATGTGGACAACACATGACTTCCTTGTACGCCTATTAAACTATTAATTGATGGCTCAAAAAGTGATCCTCAATTTGGTTGCTAGTTTCCGAAGATTGTAGTATCTCAAAAACGACACTCGGGGCCGCGATATCCATCTATTGACACACACACACAAATGGGGAAGAAAAACAGTATTTTACACTCAATTTTAACACTTAAAACAAGTAATAAAAATGTTTAATTGGATTGGAAACCAAATTGCGTTTGTAGCCTTTATTACCGAAACATATGATTTATGTATTTAATTTAAATATAATTTTTGATGTAAGCTTATTATGCCTTCAATTAAAGTACCCTTTTCGGCTCACCAATTTGAATCAAAATATAGTAAATACATTCATATAAATATAAAAGACCTATTTACCAAATTTGAGATGTTTTACATTATATTTTAATATAATGTTTGATAAAAGTCTAATATAACCTTCAAGTAAAGTACCGCTTCCGGTTTTCCAATTTAGACCAAAATGTAGTAAGTTATTTAAGTCAATATATAAATTATAAATACTAAATTTGAGAAGAATACATAGTATTTTAATATAATTTTTGATAATTTTTAAGATAATTTTTGATCTTCAAGTAAAGTACCACTTCCGGTGATCAAGCAGTAACCAAAAAGGGAGGTTCACAACTAGATGTTAAAGAAATTCTAAATACAAAATTTCAACTTTCTACGGCTAACCGTTTTTGAGTTATGCGAGATACGAACGAACGAAAGTACGTGCGTAAAGACGCCACGACGACACTAGTCAAAATGGATTCAGGGATTGGTCAAAATGGATATTTCCGTTGAAATCTGAAAACCGAAAATTTTCGCGATTACAATACTTCCTTTACTTCGTATAAGGAAGTAAAAAATAAGATGTTTTACCAAAAAACTGACTTCATATGAGTTGACTGGAGATATTTAATAAGATGAATGCAAAAGAATTATTATACCATACTTCGACCCACTTTTCCAGCAAGCGGATTTTTAAAATAGTGCTGTATTGATGTTTGGTAAAGTTCTGAGTATTTGCGGACATTGTTGTAAATCACAAAAAAGTGCCAGATTTTGCCGAAAAACTGACCATTGGGATTGAATGTAAGTATTTAGTAAGATGAACGCGAAAGAATTATGTCCGTTTTTCCCCCAAGTGGATTTTTTAAATAATTTAATAAAACAAATTATAATTTATAAATGAGTTAGGCTTATATGTTAATTGGGCAAAGTAAGGAGCTGGTTCTTACAATGATCATAATATGGTACGAAATTTTTTCGACGGTCCCATTGAATGCTCAAGGCAACATCGAAAATCACTGGACTTGATGAAGAGGTCATCAGAAGATTTGCAGTTGTCTTGTGTCTTAACAAGTAATTTTCACAAACTCAAGCACTGCTTCTTCTTGCTATAAACATTCCTGAAGAAGATGACTTTAGTTTTGATTTTAAGTGTACTAGTGGTGTTTTTTCTAGTGTATTATTTAAAATAAGGTTAAAGTAGGGGAGGACTGTTATTATTCCGGAATCACGGATGAAGGAGTATGTAAAAATATAAAATACATCATGGAAGTACATAAAAGGGCAAGAACCGAGGAGACTGGGTTGATATTTGAGCTCATATAACCTTATATCGGCATGTTAGCTATAAAAACAAGCCGGGTTGCCCCGTTCTTACAATTATTACGATACGCAATATTATATTCACTACTTTTGCACAATAAATCTACAGACTGGTTATTTGAAACTTTTTATTTATACTGAAAAAATCGTTGCCTTAATATTAACTATTAGTAATATTGTTCGTTAAGAAAATAAACAAATATTTTTTTTTTTTTATGATATGTAATAGTATTTCACTTTGTACTTAATTAATTAATAATTATTTTTTTCACTGAAGTAATCATATTTCAAAGAACAATTAAATCACACAGATTTTGTAAGTGTATGAACTGTATTTTGGATCTACATCACGCCCAACCGACTTTGATTGGATTATCAATGCATAAGCTAAAAGAATAATAATTTCAAAAATGCTGTATGGTATAGAATGAATCTCCAGTAATCCAAAAATTATTCTAAACTTTTTTTAAAAAATCATTAAAAATTCAACCTTCATATTTTTATAACATTATAAGTAATATTTATGTTTTGTTTTTTTAGATTTCTCTTCATTTTTTCCATTAGCATTTATGATTCTTATAGATAAGTATGATTATATGAAAAAACGATAATGGAACAAGAGCTACAATGAAATTTTAATCTTGTTCTGTTGACGTATTTGGTTTAATTTTATTTATATTTTCTAGTAATTACCAAAAATTTGCGCGTGCAACCTCATTTATCATGTTGAATGAGCGCAAACGCACACACACACACACACACACACACACACACACACACACACACACACACACACACACATATCTGAAAAAATAATAATGAACAATAATTAATTTTGAATCCAAGTTCAAATTTAAAGTTAGACAAGAAGAAATTTACTTTAGTATTAATGATATAAGAAGCAATTAAATATAATTAAATAATAATAATTGAAAGTAATCTTAAAATAAATGTAGGTAGAGTTGGTTGAAATTGTATATATGATAACTCTCATAGTTTAGCAACGATAGTCATGAAGATGATATTTACCACATCCCATTCTCCTTCACACCCCACTAAGCATTCCTAGCAGTACCCTCCTTTCGAACCTATCAAGGCTGTCACTCGTGATGCTATTTAGCGTTAAGTTTCACCTCACATCTCATTTTCTCTATGACAATCAATTTCGTCTTTCCAAAATTTATTTTGCGTCCAGGCCTTTTTGCCTCTTTCTCAAGGTAATATAGGCCTCCTCGATTGCCTTCCTACTCCCTCCCAAAATCACATCATTTCTGTATGCCATTGTAGTGATTTATTAATATATGTGAATTGTGCAATGTTGCCTCGTACATTACCATAACGAGGGCAAGGTTGAACAGCAAAGGGGCCAGGGCGTCTCCATGTCTCTGTCCATTTTTCATTTTCATGGGGTTAGAAATCTCTCAGTTGACTCATTTATCATTTCTGCTAAATCATTATTGAAATTTGGAAATTATGGAAAATATATCAAAAGTATTCGAGAGGTTGGAAAAAATAAGAGAACATCCGAAAGCGAAGGAAGGACATAATAATGAAATGCAAATTGAAATCGATCTGAGACTAATGCAACTGCCTTAAAGGATCAGAAAGCCTTTTTTTAAATTATACCTGCAGGAGAAATATTAATATTGAATGCAGTAAGAAGTAAACGTAGGTATGGAACAGGTAAAGGTACTTGATGGGGAACTAAATCTATAAATGTTGGCCGTTTTCCTAACACGAGACGGCTATTTAGATGTTGTCACTCTTTTCTGTCGACAACCCAGGTACGGTAATGTAAATGTGGGACGTACCCACACTTCAATAAAAAAAGAGAGCTCTGAGGTTCTGACACACTTGACCACTCAATTTTAGCATTACTTAAAAAACATAATGATAAACAATTAAAATAATTCCATTTATCAGTAGCATTTAAAATTAAATACAAGGAGGTTGTCGTATAGTTTAAAGGTGGAGCAGGTGTATTGTGGTAAGGGTAGAACAACTTGCTGTTTAAAAATAACGATCTATTTTACTGTCACTGGTATAAAAGGCATTTTTGGGAAAGGAAAATGCTCTCACCCGATAAATTTTAAAGCGAGTGAAAACTTAGTTGAAGAAGTAACTTCGCTCCAAGTAAACTATTTAAAGAAGCCATCACTGTCTTGCAATAAAGTCCAGAATCCTTTTCAGCCTTTAAAAGTTTCTCCTTCTTAACGAAGCACATATAACATTGAGATTGGATACAATGGCAATTATAATAAGGCATTTCTTAGCTAATCGTCAGGAATTCAACGTGCAAAAAGTCAACATTTTGATACCATGCTTTCAAATTTCGGAGAGGTTCAAATTACTAAGTACTACAAGAATAGACCATAGTTGAAACATGAACCCCAGTAATTAGCAATAATGCACTAGGACATAATCTTCAGAGCATCGGGGAGTCGATTAGCTCCCTTAAGTCATCAGGCAAACGATTTACTTTATAAGAGCTTCAAATTCATTGGAGTACATTAAAAATTAGCCTGATATAAAATTTTCAATCAATCATCAACAGGGCCGGATTTGGAGGGGACCAAGGAGCACTTTCCTCGGGCGGTAGAATTTAGGGAGTGGCAAATTTTCAGTGATTTCTTTTTTTAATATTTGTTTCTGCTAAATTTTTATCTATATAAAAGAGAAAAGCTCTTGTCATAGATCCTACCGATTTATTTTTAATTTTTTTTTTTATTTTATATTATTTATTATCTACAAAGAAAGTTTTATTACTTATTGAAGATTTTCACTTGGCCTCTTTTTTGTGGCAAGTGACTATCGAAACTAAAAATATTAATTGAAGTGCTGTACCAAAAATATTAAGTGCTCATTGATATAATATAACTGCAAACGTAACGAGGACCTTTCGCAAAAATTTCACGCCACCACTAACGCCGCTTTCGCATATTTCCAACGTCAATAATTAAAACCGCGCAAGCAGCGATCCCAAGAAAGCTATATTTAGCATCTCATACTAATAACATATTTTTATTTATTTTTTGTATAACCTACATGATATTCAAGTTCCTCACATTAGAGAACTAATTTTGAGTCGTAAACAAATTTTTAATTTTTATACTCGTACGTTTTAATTGTTTTCCTTTTATGACAAAAGCACGATTACTCAACAAAAGTTAAACATTCTGAGTATGTTCTCCATATAGCATAAACAAGCTGCTTCCATAATAGTCCAGGCCCATGGTACTTTCACCTGGAAAGTTTTGGAAAAGTTTTGAAATTTGCTGATTTATTTATTTGGGTGCTGATTACGAATTTCCAAATCAATTGTCACCTTTTTCAATTCAATTGTAACCTATTCCATTTCAAATGTAACTTTTTCCATTTCAATTGTAGCCCAACCTAACATGAATTAATTCAATATTATTTATTTTATTATTGAAAAATAATTATTTTAATTACATTAATGACTTTTGAAGTCATTTCAGCATATTCTTTCGATTTTTTTTCGTTTATTAGATAATTGTTATTAAGTGCTAATTTCAAGTAGTTTAAATTTTTGAAATAAAATTTTAGTTTGTTTATTTTTAAATATTAAATTATTTTTTATTTATTTAGTGGGGGGAGGGTAGATTTCATCCATTTGGTGTTCGTTCATTAGGTTTTCGAAACTGCTGATGTCAAATTTATTACCGAAATTTTGTTTGGCTACGAATATTTCTATTTAATTATTAGTTTTCAAAATTCTTCGGTATAGGTATCGTACTAGGTTTTCAAGAGCGCTATTTCCGAATTCATTATCGGATTTCCGATCGCGCATGCGCATTTCGCTTTTCCGTTACTATTGAAGATTTTTATGATAAAGCGATCTTTTATTAGGTTTTCGAGGGTTCTTATCCCATTTTTTGAATTGAATTTAGGATCGTGCATGCGCGTTTCGCTTTTCCGTTGCTATTGAAGATTTCTATGATAAAGGAATCGTTTAATAGGTTATCGAGGGTTCTGATTCCATTTCTTGAATTGGATTTAGGATCGCGCATGCGCATTTCGCTCTTCTGTTGCTATTAAAGATTTTTATGATAAAGGGATCGTTTATTAAGTTATCGTGGGTTCTGATTTAATTTTTTTTTAGTCGGATTTTGGATTGCGCATACGCGTTTTGCATTTCCGTTACTGTTGGAGTTTTTTTATGATAAAGGTATCGTTTATAAGATTTTCGAGAGTTCTGATTCCATATTTTTAATTGGATTTTTAATTGCGCATACGCGTTTTGCATTTCCGTTACTGTTGGAGTTTTTCTATGATATAGAGATCGTTTATTAAGTTTTCGAAGGTTCTTATCGAACATGGGCATTTCGAATTACTACTACAGTTGATATATCTTTGTTATAGCTATCGTTTATGAAGTTTTCTATCATTATCTTTTCAAAAATTTACTATCGGATTTCGATCTCGCCTGTGTATTTTGATTTACTTTTGTTACTAAACGTTCAATAACAAGGGCCATTTATCAGATTTTCAAAGGTTCTGATATAGTTTTTCGAATGGAATATTTTATCGAACATGCTCATTTCGGATAACCGCTACCATTGACCTTTTTTTCGGTAAAGTTTTTGTTTATTAAGTTTTACAGGACGATATACTCAAAAAAATGTCAAATATAATTGTCATTTGAAATGCACATGCTCGATAAACAATAAAATAAAATTATTGTTATAAAAAATAAAATTATAACAGTAACGGAAACGCGAAATGTGCATGCGCAAACCTAAATCCAATCCAAGAAATGGAATCAGAACCGTCGAAAACTTTATAAACAATAACTTTATCATAATAAACTCCAGCGGTAACGGAAAAGCTACATGCGCATGCGCGTTCGTAAATCCGATAGTGAATTCGGAAATAGCGACCTTGAAAACATAGTAAACGATTTCTTTACCGAAGAATTTTGAAAACTAATAATCAAGTAGAAATGCTCCTGGCCTAACAAAATTTCGGTAGTAAATTTTACATTTACAACTTCGAAAACCTAATGAACGATCACCAAATCGATGAAATCCACCCTTCTCCCTCAAAAAAATAAATAATAAATAGATAAATAAACAATTTTATTTAAAAAATTTAAACTACCTACTTGAAATTAACACTTAATATCAATTATCTAATAAACGAAAAAAATGCCGAAAGAATATACAGAAATTATTTCAAAAGTCTTTAATTTAATTAAAATACTTATTTTTCAATAATAAAATAAATAATATTGAATTAATTGATATCCATTTGGGTTACAATTGAAATGGAAAAAGATACATTTGAAATGGAAAAGGTTACAATTGAATTGGAAAAGGTGACAATTGATTTGGAAAAAGTTACAATTGAAATGGAAAAGGTTACAATTGACTTGGAAATGCTATATATGGTATACTATATGGCTATATTTTCTATTTAATAATGTGTGTTAATATTATGAGATGATATTTATTTCGAAATATATACCTAAATATGCAATTTTGAAACTGTTGGCTTGTATTGGGAAGAGAAGATGAATGAAGGGGTGGCAGAATTAAGCTGGCTGGCTCCCTGAAAAATGCTAGATTCGGTTCTAATCGTCGATATCATAGAACGCGATTTTGCGGATTTGACTTGGAATCGCTCGCGGTTAACACATTGTGGGACTTATGTTCGATATTTCATTATGATTACTTATATATTTAAATAAGAAATAATGGGCTAATATTAATCACTACTAGAATCTTGTTTAAATTGCGCTTTCAAAAAATTGATTGGGTCCCTCTTAATGATGAGGTACAAACATGAGCTACTTCAGAGAGTACTCCAAGGTTAAATATTGGTTCAGTTACTTCACAAGACATACCGGTCAATTCTGTGACATCATAGAATTTGGTATTACCAAAATATTCCACTTAAAAAATTGCCAACTTTCCAATTAAACATATTACGACTGATAACGAAAGCAGCTTAGTCCTGTAAGTTGGACAAAACTCTGCTTGTCTTCCATTAATTACATTATTCTTATGCGCCCGATTTGTAAGTCTTTCAGAGAGAAGCCCTACACACAGTTTTTCTACAGCATTTATAAACGATATCGCATAAAAATTATTTGGATCACTAATGCCGCCTTTTTTGTGCAGAGGAGCTTAATTTTTAGGTCAGATACATTATATGCTAACAGACTTTCTCAGTTTATAAATTCAACTGTCGAATAGTTCTGAGTGTACTGTTGTAATGAGGACTACAATACAAACAATAATTGACGATAAGGAAAAACTGTTAAATGAAATGTGCTTCCTCAATGCATTTGATAATAATTCGAACTAGGCTGAGTATCGTTGTAAAAATGGAAAAATTATTATAGGATTATGGAAAAAAAAATGTTGTACAGATAAACTATATTTTAAGCAGGAGTCGAATGATGGTAAAGTCACTTTCCATGGAACGGAACCTGACGTAAGTATGAGGACCGTCTGCATTTTCCTATATAGTCTATCAATTTCTGGCTTTCTGTTCCTTATATGACATAGGCGAATTAGTATTTGGAAGAAAAAAATATTGTTAAAATTTATTTTTGCGTTCGTGTAGTTTAAATAAGCTTCACATTACTAAGATCTACAAGAACATACCTTCTTAGCTGAAACCTGAAGACCAGTTATCTTGCCCAGTAATTAGCAAATACTACGATGTTATCTTCAGTGTCGGATAGAGTTTAACTACCCTTAGGGTGTTTTCACAAGTCCCGGTAAATATCGGAGTCGAATCCACGATTTCCCATATACCATTGATTGCGATTTCTGTCGGACTCTTTCGCGGTCCAAACATTATTGTAGGACAATTGCATATTTGTTATTTTATAATAATAATTATTATGTTTAAATAAGAAAACTTGGATTAATAACATCCTTATAAAGTTATATTATCTTTTTTAAATTGTGATCTCGAAAAAATGATTCGGGAACTTTGTGCTGTGGTACAAACTTCAGCTGGTCTATTCATGTAGGAATTATTATTTTGACGCTCTCCGAAACGGATCAGCTAGATATTAGCCAGTCGACTTTAAACAAGGCGACTTCTGAAATATATATAGGCATATTAATAAAATTGATTCCTCAATTTCTTTTTTCTTTTACACTGGAAAACAAAATCGATTAGCTCAAATACTATAATGCAACTTAAGTAATGTATGCTTTTGATGTGTTGTGTTTGGGTTTCCTATCCAAATCAAAAGCAATATTGAATTAGTTCAAACAGCTATTCAACTTTTCCTCTAATACTGATTAGATCCTTTTTAAAATATGCTTCTGTTATAGGTCTTTAATATATTGAACCAGTAAGAGGAATCGTTTTGGGGTTATGTCCGTATATGTCCAGATCGAATGCGGAAAAATAAGTATTTTGTTTCTTTTCTCTTTTTCTGAATAATACAGATGGTTATTTTTAAATCATTACCCTCAAAAACTCACAAACATTCATAGACGTTTATGTCATTTGGCTTCTCTCTCCGTTTAGGAGCTTAGAATAAGCTATTAATTATTGGCCTCCATTATTTACTCAGTTTTGCTTGGCTGAAATTAATTACCTTGGGTCTCCTCGAATTTGACTCCACATGACCCAGGTGGGGGAAACTAACCAGACCCCTATAGAACAGAGGAAACAGGATCCTGTTCATTCGTCTACTCTCTATTTAACGGTCTTCCTCCACAAATTACCTTTTAATGTCGCTACTGTTTAACATGATATGTTTTCCTGAATGTTGACTCACTTAAAAAAAAGATAAATCGTAAAGAGGTACACTTATATCTTCGTTATGTTATATATTACTGAATGACTCTAATAATATAGAGATGTTTATTTTACCCAGTATTAACATTTCATAACAAGCATTCATAGATCGAAACTTCCTCATGGAAACAAAAGGAGGTAATATTTATTGATTTTTCAATAAACTAATAGTATCTGAATATGTGTGATATACATATTGTTAATCTATAAAATGGTTGATAGGATTCAATTCCAGATAGATTTTAAATGAATTCAGAAACTCATGTTTAGTAATGCCACGGGGCTAGGATGGTGCTGTCTTGAAATTGAAGAAAAGATTTAGGGATGGAGCATGTAAAGAGAGTTTACGGACGATAGAGTTATGGGAAGAGATTGTGAATTGGAAGTGACTTTTCATTTCACCAAAATAGAAAAAATTGCAATTAAATAAGGAAGGGGAAGCGGTAAACTATATTAGAACAGAGTTGAAGTGAGGCAGATTCTATAAAATGATTGTATAGATGTAAATAAGTTTAGTATGGGGGGGGGGGGAGAGACGGAAGATTTTCAATTTGGCCGTAACTTTTTCACAAATTGACACAGCAAATTCATGCAAGATATCATAATTTGTAAAAAAATTCTATACCTTAAGAATGCAAAGTATTATTCAAAAAATATTTTTCAAAAGACTTTTTAATGGATACCCCATTTTATTTATTTCCATTATGTTTCTTTATACTTATGTTGTAACTAGAAATGTTTCCTGCATAATTTGGCCAAATTGTTGGCTATTAAAAAAAAAAAAAAAAAGTTTTCAGATTCTGAATTATTCATGTCAAATTATTATTTGGTAACACCATCCCAGTCAATTATCCATTGCTTCTAATAAATTCTCACTCCCGGTTTCCTTTGACTCTACAGTCATCTATTCAATAAATAGAAAAAACAGAACAGGCCCAGTTATACCATAGAATATATTGAGTGAAAAAACATCAATTTTTGTTGTTTTTTCAAGCTAAAAATAATATCACGAATAAGAACCTAAAACAATCCTATACAAGTTTTTTTTGGCAGTATATATCTTATGAACGCAGCCGACCGCAGGTCTAAAATCTACATTTTTATTAAAACAAGACTCCTATTAAAATTTGAGAAAAGATCCAGCTGCGTCTGTGTATATACAATCTGATTTTGAAAATGGAATTACTATTGTTATTTCTTTATTGTTTCCTTAGTGCCGAAGCCGTCAAATTCATATGACGTGCATAACCCCTGCTAATATTTATCCGAATTCAATGAAATTTTCAGTGATTGTGCTTATTGGTACCTAGATGGTCCCATATCAATTTTATCAAATTCCATTTACTACTTTGATTTACTACAGATGTATTTTTCTTGACGCACCTATATTTCAATAATGGTTTGTCCGATTTAGCTTAAATTTGAAGGGAAGATGGCGATTAGAGTAAAAATAATCTCATATAAATGTTCTCCAATACCATTAACTATTTTCGTTTACGCACGCACAAACTTATATTTCCTTGATACCCATGCCCCACTCAAAATCTCTACTTTGCGTCGGCCGCATATAAAGATATGCGAAGAAGGCGTGAGGCAGCCCGCAGACGCTTTAGATGCGCAAGGCTAGCAGATGACTACCAAGCGTATAGGGTACTCCGCAATTTGACACAGGCAACTGTTAGGAGAGCAAAATCCAACCACTATCATGAAGCCCTCTCCTCTGCTCCCGATGCTAAATCAAAATGGCAACTCCTTCGAAAACTCTCCCTTTGTAAATCCTCTCCCTCACCAGGCTTTCCAGTTTCACCCGATGAATTAAATTCATTCTGTTTATCAGCCTCCTCTAACACTTCTCCATACTCCCTCCCACAGAACCAAAACATTCTAACTCTCCTTTCTTGCCCACTCCTCAACCCTTTGGAATTCCTTTCCTTCTAATATCCACCATGCTTCTTCTATATCCTCATTTAAATCCCTACTTTTCCTACACCTTCTTTCTCTCCAAAATGATGCTCCCGAATTATGAAATTTCAGTTTAGGATTAACAACTGGATCAGAAGTGAATAATAGTTTTAATGTGCAAATTTTAACTTTGCTAATCAATTCATTATTTCTGTATTTTTCATTTTCTCTCTTTTTCTTTTCTTTTTTCTCTTTTTTTTTGTTTTATTCAAATTAATTATATTTTTCGATCAAAAAACTTATTTATTTGCTTATTTATTTTACTGAAAATATTGTAAAAATTAACTGATCTGTATTTTGTAGTCTTATGGCCAGACAATGTTTCTGTTTTATTTGTTCATTCATGCCATTCTTAAGGGACCTAGTCCCAGAATAAAGTTCTTTTATCTATCTATCTATATATATATATATATATATATATATATATATATATATATATATATATATAGATGTAAACATATACATATACCTACAATATACATTTGATGTATAAATTAGAAAATCTTTGTATTATAGTTAAATTTATCATTTTGGCCTTAAAACTTGAAATTTCATCGTATTTAAAACCTGAATACGTTGAAGTATCTGGTATTTAATCCAGAATACATTGCCAATCCTCTATCTGTCCGCAAAATCACAAATTTGCTTTTATTTAGGTAGTTCATAAAGGTGAAAAATAATTTCAGTTTTTCTTTCTGGAATAGATAGAATCTCTAAATTTCAAAAAATCTTGTGAAGCCCGATTTGTGAGCCACAGTAAAATAATTTTGATAATATCTTAATGACAATGAAATTTTCATTTAGATGTGCACTTTCAAAAGTTTTTACTGCTGATATAGTAGGCGAAGTGTTGAGATTTCTATTCTTGAAAAGAACAGAACACTCATTATGTTTTCTGCGGTTGATAACAAATTAAAATCGCACTATGAAAAAAATTTATGAGCCGCTATAATCTTAACATAGTCGGCGATTTATTTCTTAAAAAACGAACATTATTCTAAGGTTGAATTTGGAGGCTCGTTACAAATGTAAAAATTAAAATATTTCCGATTAAATAGGTCAAATAGTTTATGTAACTATTCTGTATATCAGTAGTGAAAACAAAATGATTTTTCCAAAATCTTGAAAAAATGGGTTTTTTCCATCTTTAAACCCTTGTGCGTCACCAAAAAATCGGCTCGGCGATCCCCTCTCTCTCTCACTGCGCTAAGCTAGTGTACCTATGTGCAGCTGAGCACGAAGGATACGTCGTACACTCGCCAGTACGGCTGTACGCAGTGTTTTTGTTTACTTCGGAACACGTTGTCTGTGTTTTATTTGAAAGTAATAACTTTAATAATAAAATATGAGTGAAGTGATACTTTAGAACATGAAAGTGAGCACCCTCTTGCAAAGAAAGAAAAATTACACTATGACACACAAACACAGACAAGGGGGAAGGGGAATATTCACCATGCCGAATCGGGGATATTCAAGGTGGACTTAGGCAAGCTAGGGACAAACACCACAGGTTTACGCAGTTAAATCTGATCCTAATCTTTACTAAATATTGCTACTGACTTATTGCCATAGATTAAATTAAATGAGACAATTAGAGTATTGTAGAGTAGGTAATAATAAAAAAATTCTAAAACAACTAAAAGATTTCTCTAATTAAGGAATAGAAATACTGAAGAAATTAAATTAGAAAAATATATCTACTGTCGTATAAACTGCCACATATATCATCATTTAAAAAAAAATATATATAGCTATAAGAATGGTAACAAGATTAGAGAATAACGTTTCTTAAACAATACTTTTGAACAATTTTGTCGAAATATAAAGAATACGAGGTAGGATTATGGGTATACCACTGACATTCTACGCTAAACCCAATTCTAATGCTGGCTTGTCAAACTAAATATTTTCTGGATTGCTGATTAATCGACTTTGTCAGAATAGGAATAGTTGTTGGGTAGTTAAATACCTAAAAGGTATTTAGGCCAATAGATTCAGTAGCACTATAACCTTGTCCAAACTAAAAAAAACAGTGATCGATATTAAATATCGTAGTTGAGTTATTTGTACAGAATGGAGCATGAGTCATTATTATATTATATGACCATTTTGCTTTTCTGGACCTTGAAAATGAAGTTTAAAAAAAAAAATCAAATTTTTGAATAAAATTGAAAATTTTCTCTCGTATTTTACGTTTTAGACATCTAGAATTAAATTTATTTCCGTGTTTTCGGTCTGTCTATCTGTAATGAAAGTCATGTGGCGAGCACAACAGTTACTATCGTTAATCCAATTTCGATGAAATTTTCAAGAAATTTGGAGGTTGGTGTACCTCTGGTAGGATTCGGATTTCATAAGTTCGTCAAATTTTGACGAGAGTATCTCAAGGTGCAATACTGAGTCATACCTTGTTTTATCATACCTACATTATAATGAAACATGTGTTGTAGCTATAGCTAGACTATATGGTAAAACCAAAAATTGTAAAATTTCCAATAAAAATATTACGATAAAAATATTACAATAAACAATTTGATACGTGTCCAAAATAATTCTACACACTGAATTATATCTACCAATAATAATAACTATCAGCACATATATTCTCTTTACACGATTTCATAATGAATTTCATGGTAACCAACAGAATAATTTAGTTAGTGGCAACGGATTTCATACGGTTCCGTCCTTTCCCATGCCTCCCATATCATTATTTTTCTATGTAGTCAGACAATGGCCGGCTATCAGTTTCTTATACTTATATAACAGATAGGAATTAATATTTTAAAGAAAAATATATATTATTATTTATGATTAATTTATATTTTGGTTCTTGTGGTTAGAACAAGTTGAGCCTTCATTTGTTAGTCTAGCAGACCTGCTATACTATGTAGTGAAGCAATATTGCATTTGATATTATTGAAGGGGTAAAGAGAACTGGAATGTTTGATCAGTTTCAGGATCTTTTACATTTCACCTTATAAAATTGATTATTGAAAATGAAAATTTTTTTGCGATTCCAAAATGAGAAAAACGAATAAAGAAAAAAATATTTTTTTAAAATATAGTGTTTCAAAGCGTATGCTCAAATCAATGCAAAACTATATTAAGAAGTGTTATTCTGAAGTACTCTGTTATTCAGTTACAGACATGTTAGAAAGATTTTAGGAAAATTAAAAAAATATCTATTAAAATCATTGGCTAAAGATCTTCGTACAATCAATCGTTAAATATGTGATGCCATTATTTTATATAAAACAATTTAGATTTAGATTTAGATCATAAAACGATCCTGAAAATCTATGTTAATATCGTGAAGAAGACAGGTTGACAATAGAATCTTGTTATAAACTAAGACTATAAAAAAAAAAAAAAAGTCAAGGAATAAATGGATGGGAAGGAAAGATATCCCGGGATCTCCGTGATAGCCAAGATAATCCTTGTTTCAAGGAATGAGCTCAATGAAAAAACCAGGCCAAAGTCATGGTTCCCCGAGGTCTTCTTGAAAATCTCAGGAAATCCTAGCCAGAGCAACAAATATTGACACTTTTGTTTTCTTAGCGTTTTTTCTAGAGTATATTTCTGATAAATTTGATTTTTATAATGGATTTCAATAATATTTATAAAAGATTTTTTGTTAATATTTCATCGCTAATGTCACAATTTAAATGAAATGCCTTTTGCACTTTATTTCAAAACCTTCACTAAAGATTGAGTTCTATTTGAAAGATAATTTTGGAATGAGGAAAAACTCAATCCAACATCATTTAAGCATATTTATAAAAAAATTGTTCTGTTATGCATTACTTCTATGAATATATAAAATATACACACCTGTATGAGTCCATTTTGACTAAACTATTTATTTACCAGCAATACTGTTAATATTTACAAATTAATCAGGGATTGATCCTACTATACCATCATGCGGGAGTCAACTGATTTACAAATTAGTTGTAGATAATTAATTGTAGATACTATTTAGTATTATTATCTAAATTTGATAGTTGTGTAATATGATAATCCTTAATCATTGTAAATATTTTAAAAAAGAGGATAAAGGAATACATATAACTTATATATATTTTTAATTCATCTGATATTATTTTTTTCTTGAAGGTTTTTCAAAAAGAGAATCCGGATTTTTTTTTTATTATGTATGATTGAAAATAAATTATGATAAGTATTACGTTTAATATTACAAACCAGTGGAATGGATTATAGTGAATGAGTTGACGGAACATACGAGTAGCAACCGTCGAAGTATTTGGTGATTAGTATCCCTCTTGTATAGAGATATATGGAACTGCTTTCAAGGCGAGATTCTCATTAATTTGATGTGAAAATCTTACCTCGTTGTATAAGCTGTGATAATGCAAATACCTCTTTACAATCCTGGATCTGTTTCCAAGAACAAAGGAAAATTGAAATCCCATCATTAAAAGGCGTATTTATTAAAGATCTTATCATCTAAATATTCTCATTAACTGCTGCCATCATTGAAAATGATTTAGCAGTTAGGAATCACCTGATATAATATAAACATAAAACATCATGAAGTCATTGAATAAAACGAGAAGGTTTTCGGAAATTCTCCAATCACATACTATCACAAGGTTTTCACGTAAAAAGATAGATTGATACATTATTTTTTTTATAGTAAAATAATGCAAGCTGCCCCAATCAAGGGCGATGTATAATAGGGTTGTAAGTGTCCATTCATATCATATATAATCTAAAGTATATACTATTGTTCCTGATTATCAGAATATTTTGAAAATGGGTCATCATTTAAATAGAATTTGTGATATTTAAAATTCTAATCTTTAGTTAAAGATAAATACCTAATCAACTATAAAATTATAGCATCTAACAAATTATTAGGTAAGACTGTAGGTAAACTGTAAAATTATTAGAAGAGAAATACTGTATGAGGCACAGTAACTAAGGAATATGGGCTACGATGGAAATGAAGTAATTATTCGGTAATAAACAACCGCTTAACTTTTCAAATCTGAAAGTTATAATTGAAAATCTAGAAGTCCATTAGTTCACCTTCTTCCAAACGCGAGGACAAATTTTTGCATCAAAAAGTTTTTTCATAACCTTCCTTCCCAATATTTCCTCGTTATTCATTCGTAATGGAATTTCTAAGAAAATGCTAACATTTAATGGAGAATTCAGATTTTTGTCATTCCTCTTATCCGTCTAAAGGTCTATCATTAACTTAAAGATCTATTATTATAAAATTTCCAATAATAAATTTAAACTTGGAAATTCATCATAAAAGGATAAAATAGTATAAATTTTATTTATGTTATGCAGGGGCATACACAGAGCTTTTCGGGGCTATCTAATAATAATAACAAGAAAAATAATCACCTATAGTCTGTAATCACCAAATCGTGTGTACGTTTTAAGGATAAGCATGAAAATAGGATTAAATATAATTGTTAAAAATATGATTTTATTTTTATTTCTTATCCTCCGCATATTTCACCTACAATATGAACAGTAATGATGTACAATAATTCCTTTCATTACCCGAGGGTATTCCAAAGTTATTAATATTACAATGTCCGCTGTGTGCAGAGGTTTCACGTTCTGGCTTTGGCCCCAACTTATTTGCAGAGAACCATTCTGCTAGTTCAAGAATAAGGTGAGATGGTTTTAGACTGTATAGTCAAAAACCCTTTTCAGCGAGCACGTCGACCAAGAAAACATTGGCTTGCCACCTCCCAGACCTGGGTGGTGGAGTGATGTCTCTGAACCCACAGATCTTCAACACATCAAAGAATTTAATACATAAAGTTATGTGGCTTCGACCTATGTATTCTGGCACTGAGGGTAGCTGGAGCTCCTCATAAATGGTTGCAGTTCTCGCTCGTTGGAGTAAGATCTCTCTGACGATCCGCCGAAGAACGGATATCGAGCTCTGCAGTCTCTTTAACGTGGTCTTGTCCAGGTGTCGGAGCAGCGGTGCACCGTAGGGCATAGTCGGTCTGATGATGGCCATGTAGTTCGAAAGAGGCCGGTCTCCTTGGTGAACATCTTGGTTAGTACCTTCTTCCCTTTCTGAAACGACATCACGATGGCATCCGTCTTCGTCGGGTTCACCCTGAAGCTGATCAGTTTAAATTCTGCCACCATGGCCGCCGAGGCTACCTGCGTCGTTGAGAGGGCTTTGCCGACGTAGTGCCGCTGTATTCACCTCAAAAATATTAACGAAAATATAAACTTTATGTTGATGGATATGAAAATCATATTTTAGGGAGAGAGGGCATTATCGTACATTATACTTCTTACAAACTAGAATGGAAATATCTTAAACTAGTTATATCATTTTTGTGAAATGATATGAAATGATTAGGTAGATGATGAATTTGACGAAGCTACAGGATAGCTGAGTAGAAAGTCTGAAGAAATGATTCTAGAAAGAATTACCTCTGTCTAAACCAGAGGTATGTCAAAGCTATACAATTGACAAATGATGAAAAATAGGATAGCTATCAATGCTTCAAATATAGAAGAGAACGTGATATGAATATATTAAATGGGGTTCCAGAGAGTATTAAAAAGACATAAAGGATGACCCAAATCGTAAGAACAAGAACCCTCTGCTTATTTGCTGGAGCAATAATGGATGTTTTATCATTTTTTTTTTGTTTGTGTAGTTCTGGTAAAGAAAAGTTCATTGATTGTTTAACCAATATTAAATAGTGACTAAAAAAATCTATTTAATATAATGATTGTCTCTTATTCGGTTGTTACATGTGAGATTCACAGAGAAGCAACAGTCATAATGATTTTTTTTTTTACCTTATGGAATATGTAAGTTAATACTGAAAATTGTTTAACAATTTTTACAAGTTAAAATATTTTTATATATATTTCCTCTCAATTTTTGTGATGGCTTTCCTCACTTTAACTGAAACGAACCTGTAAAGTGAAATAAATTAGCTCTACAGATAATCGTCTAAATTTGAATTTTCTATAATCGGATGGTTCTTAATTACTATAAAGAGCCTTAATTGCGGCAGTGAAGAGTGGCATGAAGTCTCATCCAATTAGCAAACCCATGTCAGTCAGTTTAAATTTAATTATGAATTCCAGTGGAAGTCTGGATCTTCAGAACTTTCCTAGCCCACTACCATTGCTTCCCATGGCGTATCACTTTTTCCGTTTTTCTAAACCGTCTTCGTATTTTCATGTCACTAAGTGATAAATGAATTATTTGAATATTATTTTTAAAAATTGTAAATAAAATATTGTTGTAGGAATTTTAGGCCTTATATTTTCTCGCCGTCAACTCCTATTCTCCAAAATTTATTGGAATTTCACCTGAACACAATTAATAATGAAAACATATGTCAGGATAAAGAGGAAAGTTTAATTTAATACTCGTTTGATACACATGACCTTCGTTGACATTCAAGCCAAAAATATAAAAAAAAATTACCAATATCCAACAGATTCATTCATATTCTAATATAAAAATAATTCAAGTATGGTATCGACTAAATAGTCTATACCATATTTTAATTTTTTATTTTTGAAAGGGTGATCATTAAACAGCTGCAAGTGAAATAAAAAAATAAACAAAAAAATCCAACTATACTTTAAAATAACCTAAAAATGAAACTTAATCTAGAGATTCCTACACTTGCTTTTTTGTTGCTCTCGTGCTTCTAAAAGCTCTGGTGTAAAAAGTCGTTGAGTCATTGGAAATGACGTTTTCCAAGGAACCTTAAATTAGTTAATATTGTAAAATAAATACACTAAATTGATACTTAGATAATCTTAAGTTAACTAAAACTAGTGCTTTTTAAAGATAAATTTCAAAAGATCCTTTTCACTAAGCTATCGGAGGTATTATTTACTGACAAAAACTCATCTGATTCTATTTCGTGCGACGAGAAAGTTCAACGAGGCAGAAAATAACTTTTTCAATTCTCTAGACGAAACCGACCTTCCCAAACAATATACATTATCTAGTTCATCTGGCCCCATTATTTCACATTTGATTTCGATATCTAAAATTATTATATTTTTTATTTAACTTGAGTATCGCTTCAATATTGGATTGAAGATAAACGTGGTGATTGGGCATGGATGTTGAACACATAAGTCATATGCGTTACCCTAATTTCTTGTCAAGACTCATCCCAAGGCCTTTTATAGGTTATAGTAATTTAGTATTGTTTTTTTTCAGGAAGCATATAGGTTTTTTTTTTTAAGTGTCAAACACCGCAATTGTAGTGATGTGCTGCCTCTGTTGATGTAAGATGTGTTGTATTTGGTCTGCATATATGTGATTTGGTTGTTTCTGTCCTGATGATGCCTGAACTGGCGAAACGTTGACTGGTTAGTTGCTTTCCGGTGTTTTAGAGATTTACGGCTTTGCGTTTGGAATCTTCCAATTGTATCCTTGCAAGTCATATGGTATATCTTTTTGAGTTTCTACTCTTTATATCAGTATTTATCGAAAATAATTAAGTATTTTGTCTATAATCTTTGAACTACTAAAGAAAATTTAGATTGCCTCGCTCATGTCTATTTATACAAAAAAAAAAATATATTTTTTAGACCATATCTGGGTAGTCTTCTAATTCACTAGCATATCTATAATTATTTACTCAAAATAAAGATTCTTCTCTTCCTCATTGCATTCTACCATTGCTGGATCCATGTGCGAGTGAAATTCCTTAAACTAAAAGAAAACATAATAGAGGAGTTTTCTATCACAAGTTAATAAACCCACTTCTCATAAACAAAGATATTTTTAAAGAATTAATATTCTATTCCCCAAAATTATTCAGTTTATTTCAAATCTTAAATTTTCTTCTGTCAAATAGAGGTTGCACATCAATATTTTCTATGAACATTTGTCTTATCAGCATTAAATCCCTCCCTAATAAGTTTTTTTAATCATTTTCCAAAGGTGGATATATTAACTTTTGATAGAAAACTCCTCAATTATTGTTGTTTACATATTGACTGATTCTCAAAATTATCTCGCTGTGATGGGCGAACAAAGTGGAGACATCAAAGTACAGTTTCTTCATTTTAATAATTTTTAAAGTAAAATTTCAAACATAAACTAATAAAAGAAATATCGGAATTTCAATATCTTAGAAAAATCAATATTTTTATTTCATAATTATATCACTTTTTTTTTCACTCCCTTGCCTGTTGGCAAAAAGGGTTCTGCATATTTTTATTTCGATAATCCCATCCTCTTACATTTAAATATCAGCTCCTCCTCCTAACCGAATAGCAAATAGAGATTTCTCAGAGAAAATAAAATTCAGAATAGTAATTACAAACACAATTTCAATTATTTCAATGTCTTCTAGAAGGATAATTTGAATCTAAAAGGAGTTCGTTGCGACGGTGAGATAATGAACTTGGAATAATAACTAATTCTTTTTATCCTAACATAAAAGAAAGTTTTAAACTAATTTTCCAATTATTACCCTTCTTTGAATAATTGAATAATTAACATGAATTATTGGTAGAATTCCTAAAGATTACTTTTCATTATTGGTTCCTATTTTAAATCAGATAGAGTCTGACAATTAGAAAATGACTTAACTACAAGCCCAGAAATAACTATGTTAGAAGTAATATCAATATTAAAATAAATTAAAATGGCGGTTTGGATATTATGCAGATGTTCTTATTTTTCTGAGGAGCGGTGTAAAAAAAAATGTAATTTCACATTGCGATATTTCTCAACGACTCATTTTATTGAAAGCCGTTTTTACGCGATGCAAGAGTCAACTTTTACAATCCAAATAATATTTTTCACAAACGGGTAAGCTTACCACATGTTTACGTGGAGTGAGAGATGCATATCTCCCACAAACCCACTAATTTCTTTTTATCTTCTTTAGAACTATTTTATACAGAAGTTCATTCCTACCAGGAATCCCCATTCTTTCAAAAACTCATAGAACTATTTAAGTTATAAGAAAAAAAAAATAGAGGGTAAATGGGTAATAATTCATTTTTTTAAGGAATTACTAATAAAAAATGGTCGTGTTAATTGAAGCATCATTGTGTGATGTGGTCATTGTTAATGTAAATCATCAGTGCCATTTAGTAAACCTTCTGCTATGGAGGCATAGTAAATAGTATCAAACATATTATCTGAAAAACGAATTAGAGTTAAATGCATTTTGAAGAGAGAAAGTTGATAGTCTTTGTTATTAAGGCCAATAAGTCGAATAAAATGTAATGGCTATTTTATTCCCCTACTTATTCTATCTGAAATACCTTGCTTATGAAAATTCTCCTCTTTCTGCATCAATGCATTTTAAGGAAAAGAATTTTTATCAATTCTTGTTCGATTATAAGTTTACCTAATAAATGGGGCTCATCTTTTTTTTGTATTCAACTGACGACCAATATTTCATTTTCACAATTTTTTGCGTCAACTATTTCCTACTTGATAGAGGAAATGAAGTAATCAAAAATTACTTTGGAAAGAAGTAGATTTTTCGGAAGCACCAGGAAAAAATATATGGTTTACCAAGCACAGAATAAAAATCAATCCCATTGGAAAAGTATAAATACGTAACATTTACAGGCTATTCTACCCAAAGCCCATTCCGCTCGCAGACCGTGTTCCATTAAGGATTCCTCCACTTCATTATTTCAGATTTTTCTTGGTCTACCTCGCCTTCTTGTTCCATCTATTTTCCACGAGTGTACGTCTCTTGCCAGTCTTCCTTCAGGCATTCGCTTCAAATGTCCATACCACTTTAGGCACTTTTTTTCAATTTCTTCCACTTCCTTTTCTTCTCTTATTGCATCATTTTTTACCTCGTCCATTCTGGATATACCTGCTGCTCGTCGCCAGTAGTCCATTTCCGTGGTCAGGAGTTTCTTCTGGTCCAAGCTTCTGCTCCATACGCCATAATACTCAGTATTATACTTTAATAGATATTTCTTTTGGTACTAGGGATGATATTCCGACTCCATAATACTGAATTGATGATAATGCATAAACATGCATTATTAATAATAAGTGATATTAGATTTTAACAATATTCCTTCACATTTACACCAAATTTTCATTACATTACATCAAATTTACAAGTAAAGTGTAATTTTAAAAATAAAATAAAACTTTTCGCTTTAGTTAACCCGATAGCTACCTTATGAGTTAAGCCTAACTAAATTTCTTGAAAGAGATTTTGTCTACGATGGTACAATTGAATCTCAATTACGTTGAATAGTTTTTGAGTTATTGCTTCCTATTCAATAAAAAACATGGTTTACATAAAAAAAACATAAAATGTAATTTTAATTTTTTTCTGTGTTGAATCAGACAATAGCCCACATGAATTTTTTTTTATTGCTCTCAAGGTGCAAAATTGACCCCTAAGGTCTCCTGGCTTTTCTTTGGTACACCCCGTATAAAAAAAAGATGTAAGTAGGAGGAGATATCTGTGTGTAAATATCTGAAAGTTTAAGCTTAACTAACAAGTAGAGTTAGTGTAACATTTGTAATATAAACTTTGATGCTCTTGATAGTTATTATTTTATAAAATTTTAAATGTATTTTTAACTATGACGAAATTATATAATATGTTATGAATTTAAATGCGACAATTAGGTGTAAATTATTTAGTTATGAAAGGTAATATATATATATATATATATATATATATATATATATATATATATATATATATATATATATATATAACAAAAAAATTTAATTTTAGCAATTCGAAAAAAAAAATAATTAAAACAACTATCTCGCTAGAGGAAATGATAGAGTTCTACATGGTAAAAATTAATTTAAATATATAGTCCACGCCTTAAAGTATAGAAAATACTATACGGGGGTGAGGAGGGGTTGGGAGGGGGGAGTGCACGATGTGTAAGCCGCCTATTTTGTTGAAAAAAGTTGACCCATATCGTTCCGTTTCATCCAATGAGCTGAGAAAACTGTTTGAAGAATGATATCGACATGATTTTTTCAGCTAACTGTTTGTTTTTTAAAGTATATTAAATGAAAAATATAAACATTAAAAAAATAACTGATTTTTGGTCAAATAAGTTTTACAAAGGGTTTAAATTATTAAGTAAACTAGCCTCATAGATTTTTTCAAACCAAAACCCGATTGCAGTTTTGGATTCTGCACCTCAAAAAACCTTAATGCTAAAAAAATCATCGAAAACAAAATAGATATTTTTTCAGACCCGATTGTGTTCAAATTTTTAAAGCCACAAAATTACGTTTGGGTTTGAAGCTTTACGTTCTTGGGCTTCTTAAAAGGTGGGGAGTTTCTTCCTTCCATGCTTATAAAAATCTATTGCATTATTTTAGATGATCTGTGTAAAAAAAGGTGATTACCATATAGTAACAAAATTGAAGTTTTTTACGGATAACATTGGTTCTAAAACAAGTAAGAACATCACTATTAAAGCAAATTGCGAAATTTATGAATCTTTACCCACATTTGGTTTGAATTTATTTATGAGCGATTATTTAAATCTTAAAAAAAAAAAAATTGTTGGCCTCACTACATGTCAGTATTATAACAGGGTAAACACATATTTTTTAACTACGATAATGTTTATAGCGGTTGTGTAAAAGTGAAATATTTACTATTTTTTTATCACAAATAATGTTTTTATATTATGATGTGTACATGGTTAAGAATCCAGTCTTGGTTGGGATGTCAAAGTATATTAAATATAATTTGAATATTTAAGACCGTATTCATGGTGATACAAGTAATATAAAAACATTATTATTGACCCAGAAATAGTAAAGTTTAGTGATCCAATTTTTAAAACGAAATAATTGGATTTTAGAGCGACCTGAAGGGTGTATTGACTTATATGTGATGATAGCGGTATTCTTTAAGGAGTGAAGTATATTAATAGAATTTTTTTATTCAAAACTGGCCTCAGATCTGGTTTCAGCACTTTGAAAAACCCGTGTATTGAAATTTTCGAAGGAATAAAAAAATTTGCTTAATAACTTAAACACTTTATTAAACTTATTTGATGTTTTTAATGTTTATATTTTCCCTTTAATATACTCTAAAACAACAAACACGATATAAAAATAAAGCATTTTCAGCATGTTTGATTTTATTTTTTCACAGCTCCTAAGACCCATTGGACAAAACGGAAGGATATGGGTCAACTTTTTTTTCAATGTACAATCACCCAAAAACTTTGATCAAAATCAGCGACGGACACATCGTGCACTCCCCTTGTTAGTGGAACTATTCTAATTTAATTAAACCTCTGGACCAGGTGTATAAATAACAAGAATAACTGTTTGTCACTAGAACAATTAATCTGTATAATATAAATATTATAAAAAAGTTAAGAAAAAATGTTTAATTGGTGCAAAGGCTACATCTATATCTCTTTTTATTATTGTATTATAATTGTCATTTGTAATATAATATGTACATAAGTCAAAAATCTATTATTATTACAATAAAATATGGTTACCCGTTAGACGGGCAATAGTCCATGTCGTACAATGTTAATAGTGGTAGTTAATAGTTAAGCGTATATTTTATTTCGTCTAAAAATAAACATTATTCTATTTTATTCTTCTATAAGAAGTCCTTTTTGTATAACTTTTAAATAGTAATTACTGATTTAGAATGGTGATTAGCTCCCTGAAGTTCTTGAATGGCCACTAACAAGCAAAGGCTCATTAGGAAAGTAGTCGGCGTCTCTCATCGGAGTATACCAATGAAAGACCCTTAGCTTGAACTATGTTACCGGAACATCGTGAATGAACTAGCTCTAAAGTTCTATTTGAAAGCTACTGCTTTGGTACTACTTAACACTGTGCTCAGTAACAGAAAATTAAGTAACTGCAAATCTAAAAATATCTATGTATCTAATTATTAATATTTTTAAGAATTTGATTACTTAATAAATTATTGTATTTTATATTAAGCACTATCAGATCACGAATTTTTTTTATATTCCAACACTCTAATTGTGATATTTAACGAAATTAAAATTATTAATTAATGATGGCCCCCGGGAATTGCAGAGGATTCCAGCGATATAGTTCTCTAAATTATTCTGTCAAAACCAAAAATAAAAAAGAAATAAATAAATATAAAAAATAAATACAAAAAAATAAATAAATAAAGTATAATAAATAATGATTATAAATTAAAATTACAACAAATTTAAAATTTATATATATGTAGATATATATATATATATATATATATATATATATATATATATATATATATATATATATATATATATATATATATATATATAACTTGAATGCTACCTGTTACCCTTCTACCTACCCCTTGTAGCCCAAAAGCCGAGACAAAATTTGGTGATTTATTTGAAGAAAACTATTAGTCATAAATTCATTTAATGTCCATTCTCAGAATTAAATTTGCACTTGTCTGCCAACTGAGAACGTGGTGTTTCAAAATGGTGACCAAAATATCTCGAAATTTTAATTTTAGGATTTTTTTGTTTTATAATCCCTATATGGTGAATTCTATCGAAAAAGTTATCGTATAATAAATTAAAGAATGTTAAATTTTTCGTCTAATGGGAACCACAAAATAATAATTTGATTAAATAGTGTGGTCGAAAAATCACCGTCAAAAAACGACGATTTTTTCTAACTTGGTCGAAAACTGATTGCGCGACACAGTACTATATTAGTCTGTACTTTGGATATTAGTACTCTAAGAGAAAAACTCATACAATAAAGTTGTACAGGATCAAATTTTGCTTTCATTCACCACCATTTTAAAATTCAGTCAAATATTGGTGTGATATCACTACTGAATTAATATGCCAACTGCCGGAGATCGAGATATCGCCAATTTCACTTATCACCAAATTAAAATTATTTTTTATCTGCAGAATATGATGTTCTACAATTTTTATTCTATGAGTTTTTGAGGAGTTTTATGAATATATGACTAAAAATTTTCTTTGAATAACCATCAAACATCGCCTCGAAACTTAAATTATGGAATTCCTCCCAGAAAATTCAGCATTTTATACTTTCACGTCGAAACGCTTTATTTTTATTTTTTTTAACGTTACAATATCCGTTATGTTACACCAATCAATAATGGCTGGTAAATTAATTTCCTAAAATAATGAAACGTATTTCAGTAGTTCCTTAGAGTTCTGCAGCAGTATTACATTTACACTTATTTGACATCCGCATGATGTTATAGAAGGATCAATCTAATTAGGGATTGATAAATTATTTGACACTTCCATAATTTAGTTTTTATTAAAAACTAGTTTCGAATGTTATGCATTCATCTTCTGAGTTCTAAAAACACACAAAAATTTAAAAATAAGCAATACAGTTTGGTATTATTATACATATTAAATTAGATGTAATATAAATCAGTATTATAACACATTTATAAAATATTTTTGCTTAAATGACCAAATAAATATCTGCAGTAGTCCAATCTTAAATTTATTCCCATCTATAACAGAAAACCAATTACTCACCGGAATTACTGGAAAATTCCTGGCCCTTAAACCGTTTACATATAAACACCCCACCTTTCTTTCATTGTTAGTTCAGAGAGAGATGAAACCAGTATGAAACTTTGCTGTTTGATATAATCCATTTAAAACTTGGTGACCACCAACATGTATTTGATTTCTTGTTTTAATTAAATTCATAAACGTTTTTCCCAATTCGTGTTGCCTACTCCTGGATTCAGTTCTGTGAAGGTCACTTTATCGAGTACTATCAATCATTTAACGATGATATAAAAATTTGTTATTTTTAAAGATTATATATCTTATTTAAAATATAATGTATATTAAATATAATAAATAAAATATAATACAATTAAAAAAAAAATGTATTTACAAAAAAAGCTATAGATTATAGTCTTATTTATATGTCTCTTTATTATAATAACAAAGAATCGATGTTACTTTACTATTACTACTGCATGATTTTTTTTTTTTTTTTTTTTAAATAATCAAATCTAAGACGTTATCCGTAAGGGCGAGACGATCGTTATTTTTGATTTTCATTATAATTTTAAGGACAAACTATTATAACTTTATAGAACTAAACAATAAAATAACGTGAACAACATTAAACAAAAAATGGAGTAAACAACGGATAAACCAACCGAAAGCGATCTATTCCTGTGTTTACATAGTCTCTTTAATAATGCCACCAAACATTGAGACTTGCTTGAGATTTGTCTACAGAGGATTCTCTGTTAAAAAAAAAAAATACTTATAATTCAATCTACTACTTTGTCTATTGTACTCAAAAATTTTCATTATACGTTCATAACTATCACGTATGTAAAACTGCAACATCTTGCAATATCTTGCAAACTAAAACCTATTTGGTAAGAATTAAATCATAGCTCACAAGACGGAAAATTCATCAATTCAAATTATTAAAATTTAAAATGGTCTTATGACGCTAAATATTTTAAGAGATTTATATGTCCCTACCGTTAGATATATCCTCATACAATCACATGATTTACAATACGTTCACGCCAAAAAACACGTGTTTAAAAGAAAAAAAATGTAAACTATGATGAGAAGTGTTGTTTCTCATTTTCAATTGGAATGACTGAAAGGGAATTAAACAAGAGACCTCACAATTTAACACCTACTATTCAAGTACTACCGAAGATTATATTTTTAAAAATTTCGCTTTCAAGTAATCATCATAACTGGAATGGTAGACCAAAAAAAAAATTAAATAATGTTTTTTTTTATATTCCCTTTTATTTTTAATAAATGATACTGTTTTGAAGCTTTCCCATGTCATATATCGAAATGGACAGCAGGCACTGACTCCCCAGAAAACTGTATGTATAAGGAGAACAATATAGAGATTTTCGAATATTCGAAGTATATTTAACTGGCATTTCTAATACAGGGCAGATCCCCGGTATCAACCACTTTGTGTTTATATTAGTGCAAGCTATGAATAGCAAGTAAGCCATTTTGGAGGCAATCTTGTTCGGGGCTTTAAGAGGTATTATTTAGGGATGTTTAATTCACTTTACCTGGGATAACATGAGATCTATCCAGACTTTGAGAGTTTATTACCTGAAAATGCTTGTTTCCACTAAACAGTATGCTTAGAAGTGGTTTTTAACATTGTTTAAAAAATCTATTTAATTCAAGATAGAAATAAAATTTGATGAATTAAGGCCTCTCTATCAAAAATAGTTCAATCTGTATACAGTATAGAGTAACATTTTCAGTATATAACGAGAACATTTCTTTTCTCATAAATAATAATATTTCATCACCTTATTAATGTATAAATAATTTTTATAATGTACGAATTCAAGTATACAATGTTTCAATGAGCATGAATGAATTAGTTTTCAAATCCAATTTGGTTCGTTGAAATCTTTCGTGAAAGAAATAAAAGCTTTTTTCATTTTTATATATTAGCCAAAGATCCTTGTTTTCCAACTATTAGTTATTTTTTTAGTTAAAAGTAAATTCAGTATAACTATAAAAATAAATCATATAATGCTGTTTTTAATGCATTTGCAAATTTAGCTTGGTGAAGTCTCAATTAAGAATAGGTAGGCTGAATAATTCGATCCGCAACACACAACTGTTGTGCTGGTTTAAATTAGTTAACTGTCTACTATGGCTGAAGGCTTAATTTTGGCATTACATTTTCACTGAACTGTGTTTGAAATGCCATATAAATGTCTATTTCACCTTCATTTTTTTCTTGCGTAATATGTAAAATAACTTATTTCTTTAAACTCTCTAATCAAATCATTTCTCAGGTTCAGATTCACCGTGAAAAATGACCATACGTGAAATAAAATATCATTCTGAATGTGGTAATGGTTTGAATTATTTTTTGTTAAACTGATTTTATTTTGCAATACTAAAATCTGACACGTTTATGAGAAATTTGTAATGGAGCTAAATCTTACAGTAATATTTTTTTATTTGAAAAATAATAGAAGCTCCCACACTCAAGGGCAATTGATTTTAGGAATATAAGAATTCATTCATACCATATACAAGATAAACGAAAAAAAAGAACAACAAAAAAACAGAAGGAGATAAAATAAAAATAATAAATATCGTATAAAAAGAAAAAAAAAATGTGCATTACTAGAAAAAATGAATAAATAGAAAATTTAAACAAGTAAACAACCAAGAAAACAAAAGTAAACAAAAGTTAAGTAAAAATAAAATAAGTCATCTTAAACACATTCATACTTATATACAATATTTAAAATCTCCCAAGGGAACTTTGAACCAAGCTCTGCCTACCACAGGTGAATGGCAAAGCCGGGCTCCAGGAGATCCCAGCGCTTCTCAACCAGTCGCATCACTGGTATTGAAGACCAGTGGAGACTGAGTAAGGGAACTAGATCCACAGTAATGTTAAAATTAAAAAAAAAAGGAATATTTCTTTTTCTTAAATTATCATGCTTCACTTTTTTCATTTAGTTCGATTCAGTTTGTGAAACGTAAATTTTTAGGCACCCGAGGTTGTCCTAATCACCTGTATTTGTGCTAAATCTTGTCAGTCCAACCTGAGGTTTAGAATAAATTGCATGACAAGCCTCACTGTTAGTGGCACGTGACAATCTTTTACAATGACACCAAGTCATATCGATTATGTCACTCTTTTCATTACATCTTGCATTAAGAATTGAAAGAGATCCGGCAAATAAACATAAATGTTATCTTTCACGGCTTGCCTTTGACTCACAGCTCTATAATTTGCCTTATTTCCAGACCATGTTATGGCTATTCATTATTGCCGACGTTATTGCATTATTGACAAGTTTCATTCATAGAGAAGTAAATTTCATGGAATTCACTATGGAATTCAATATGAATGTCATATGTTGATTAATATTTTTTTGCTGATCTCTTACAAAGGCTTCATTTGATTAAAAACTGAAGCTTGGTTAAATTTTGATAGCATTTTTGCACACCATCTGTGCCAAGTGGAATGCAAGTGAATAAATAGGAATAAAGGGAATTCCAACTGTACACCGGCCATTATGAAATTCCACTATGCTCTTCGCTTTTTATAAACAGAGGACAGAAGAAGGGTCTTCTATTGAAGCATATATTAAATTCTTAAAATAGAGCTGGCATTATTTAACATACTACAGATATTAGATCGTCAGTTTTTAAGATAAGTATATTCGTAAAAGACTTTCATCTACAAAACTATATATTCTTTTGAATACTGTGTTAATAATTTTGTTTCGTTACCATTTGATCATATGTTAATTAACTAAGAAGATTATATAGAGATTGTAAAAAGTGTTTTGTTGTTTTCACTGTTATGTTGTTAACATTGTGAGTTATTTGCTTGTAATTTAACTATTCATTTCAGAATAATAAAATCTGTTTAAGTAACTTACAGATATTAAAATTTCAATTGCTCAAATCGATGTTAAAATATATAAAAATTTATTAAGAAAAATAAAATTTATAATGAAACTATAATTACTAATAAAGTAGTATAACAAGAAATATTTTCTTAAGGTATTTTTTTTCTTAAAACGAATGTTGAATCGGAGATTTTTCACCCAAAAAATTGATATCAAACAAATAAATACCACTTTATAGTAACTTTTGTAACTTAGTAAAATAATACTTATTCCAGATAAACATCTCCCTTTATCAATGACTAAAGCGGCTAACACACACGGGAACATCGGTTGGCCAACAACAGTTCGGCGAACCAAGTTCCCATGTGTGTAGAGATGGCGAACAACGGTTCGTAAGTTTTTCTTTTGTTAGTATAGTGTGTAAAGAGCCACGATCCGAACTTCGGCTCACCGAACCGTTGTTTGCGAACTGATGTTCCCTTGTGTTTAGGTCGAAATGAAAGTTAACTCCAACGATAGAATCCAAAAAGTATCTCTTTTAAAACAAGTTCAGCTGAATTCTACCCAAAACACATTATTTTAATCGCCATAATTTATTTATATATAAAAACTTTTCAAAATATGTCGATAACGAAACGTACATTTTGGCACGCAGAGCGCGAAAGAATCGCGACGATAGGTATTGTTTCACAACGGAACGCAATAAAGTTTTATATTACACAATAATATAAGACCGTCGAAGACCCAATTGTTACACGCAGTAAGACAATTTAATTGTATTTCTTTTCCATATTTATTATTAAGTACATCAGATGGTTAGTATTTTTGAGGAAATCAAATAATCAAATTCGAAATTGTTTGTAATTGGATTAAATAATTTAGTAAATGATTATGTACCCGGAAATACTACGGGAATAGCATACATATTGTTTACTGTATTGTGTGAATGTTTTCTTATTTTTTTTTAAAGCTTCATTTTCTTATAATCATACTAATCGATAATTTTTTGAAAAATGTCTCAAAATATTTATGTTGCTCCAGACGTGATGAATATATATGGAGGATATTGATATAACAAAATAGAAATTTCGCTTGCAATAAGATGAAGCGAATTGCATTTTTTTTTACAAAAAACAACAACCTAAATGCCGATCGGAACTAAAATTAAATGCCCACCTGTTAATTTAAAAATTTCCAAAAACATCGAATGAGTGTTTAGTTCTTTGAGCGTCAAATCTTCTATTCAACAAGAAAACTTGCTACATCTGATAGTCGTAAGGAATTCAAACGGAAACGAAACGTAAAATTTGAGTGATACGATTTACAATTTCACTTGCACTGACATCAAAAAGTAAGTTCAGCAGTCTGAGGGTTTCATAGTATCCTCTTCAAAGACTAAAGAGAACCACATCTATTACATCATTGCTATGTTTCTGGCAAACTGCTTTTCTAATGCAGGTGGGGGTTCCTGAAACCACACCTACTTAATTAACTGATCTAATTTATTCTCTGTTTGCATCGGTTCCAGAAGGGAGCCGATCAATTAAACTGTATTTTAATATAAAAGGCTTGAGACCGCATACCCCTCTAGGGTTTCCTGCTTAGCGTCATATTCCTCAAGCTTGGTATATTAGAAATATCATTGCAGATCCTTTCCAAGGGTGTCGTGTGTGGCATGCAGGGTAAATAGAATAGTATATTTTGATAGAAGATTGTTTAAGTTACGTTATTAATTAAACTGCTGGTTAATAATTCACAATCTGAATTAACTTCATTATAAAAATCTATGGGCATTAACATATGCATTTGAGAATACTGGGAGAACTTGCTTATTTAAAATCTTACTCGGATGCCACATAATATTATACATTGAATGAAAGGACTAGCACTTATGTTATTGTTGCCTTCGCTGTCTCGGACGCAGGCCGCTTCGCCACTTCGCTGCTCGATGGTATAGATTTCTCTCCTGCAGCGGTCTTTTATTCTGCCGCCAGACTCACGGACTCCGTCGCGAATGGACTGCTCAGCTAGACCCTCTGCTTCTGCTCCTACTCTTCTACCTTCTAGCGAGAATCCTCCTTACCTGTCTCCTATCTATGTTCTCTCTCTTTTCCCCTTCTCCTTCTTGAAAGCTACATATTGTCCCCACTCTCTTTTTGGGCCTTCTGATTGGTTGAAGCTATAAGAATTTTTGAAAAGGCCTTGGAAATGTTTGAACTATTTTCTCTATTGTTTCTATTTTCTGTATTCTAGGGCGGCGGATTTTATTATACCTTGTCGACCGGACCTAGCTTTTATGCTGCTTTCACTTTTGCTTATCTTTATGACTTCTTTAGCGGCCCGTCGATAATCTCGATCTGCTTTCCGAACTCAGGTATAGGCCAATGATAAATAGGCCCGCTGTTTCTTCGTCCGAAAAAGAATCCGATTAACATTACTAAACTGCGTGGAATCTCTTTAATTTATGCCTTATTTGATTACTATTATTTAATCTTAATTATTTCCTTCAAATTGTCAATACATAGCATCATATTATTGCGAACTCCAATTTTTTTCGGCTAGCCTACTTTAAAAAAGAAAATATTTCCTTCTTTTAGTCTATATAATAAAAAGCTTAAATGTTTAAACCTATATAAACGGGAAACGATTCTGCTCACTATTCGACTATAAGCTTGCTCTTTCTCTTGGCGAAAATATTTGAAAAAGTCATCCTAAATTACATGAACGTTTACTGTCGACAAAGCGAAGTGATATAAGCGGGAAAGGCAGGCTTTCAAGTAAACTTATCTACAACAGATCCCTTAATGAAACTGCAAAGTGAGGTGAATCTAAATTTCAACCGGAACACCACCACGTCGCTGATACCAATTGATTGCTCAAAGGCCTTTGATGCCGTCTCGTACAGCCTAGTCTGCCAGCGAATGATTGATCTAGAATGTTCTGGACAACTTGACTATATTTTGAGATTATTTTTCAGTGAGCGTTCGTTATTAGTAAAGTTTGATGAAAACTATTCAAAACAAGTAAGTCTTAACTGTGGTGAATTTCTCTTGCGCTGAAATTGATAATTTATAAATGTATAATAAGGCGTAATCTACCTTTAAAAATACGGGTTGATTACTATCAGTATTGTGATTCTCCTAAATCATATTTTTGTAGCTATTGCTTGTTGCAATCTGTTTTCTATGTTTTATTAACAAACGAAGTGGAATTAATAAATAAACGTGACAGGTGTGAAATCAAAAATAAAGACAAAAAAAAAGTTATGTTTTTAGTACTTTTGGCCAGTGATTAAAACCATAGTTGGGACGGAATTAAGAAAAATCGGTTTCCATGGAGCGAAAAGCTTATTCTTATTCTTGATATGAGTAACTTCTATCAATTCCCGTTCAACAACCAAGGATCTGGACCGGTGAGATAAAAAAAATTTCTCCTACGTAGAAGAACGGCTTCGCTTTATAAAAAAGTGTCTTTGAGGACTTACTTAAGCCATTCTTTATCCTAGATCCACCAAGCATTCCCGCCTAAACAGCAATTTTCGAAAATCACGGATATCAGAAAATTATAAATTTGCATTTTTATCAGGAACTTTACGTTTAGCATACGTTAATTGAACAGACAGCTATAAAAAAATTATTTTTTTTTTTTTATATATCGTTCAAATGCTCTAAAGAATTTCTTTTTTTTAATTCATTAATAAGAATAAAGGATTTACATAATTATTCTCTCAGTAAGCATAGACAAATTTATTTTGTGGTTACCTAATCATCTCATCTTCCCTTTTAGGATCAATGAAAGTATTTTTTCAATTTTGCTCAATTTTGATGGCATCGTTCTGCTACGTCGGTTGTCTCCAAATCCAATGAAAATTATATACTAATCACTTACTAATTATAGCTATCTTATTTGATGATGTTGGAATCGAACCATCTCCTCCTGTCAGCCGTGGGATTATTATCATTAGAACAATTAAACTTAATATCCCTTGACTTAAAAAGGTCGATGTGAAAGAGAAAAAAGGTGAGGAAGATCATGGATAACGAGCTGTCCGAAATCTGAGCCCGGAATGATTTTTTCAATCGCCCTCCCTCTCGAATTGAGAAGATTGGTTTCAGCCCTCGGAGCTGATTAGAGCGATCGATTTAGCTCCAGATCGAAATTAGTTGTTTAATATCAGAAATTTCAACTATTCGGATATTAATTTAAGAAAAATAGATAATATACTGTGAAATGGGGCAATTGTGAGCTGTAATTTCGTTCTTCACACCACAATAAATATAGTATCCTGTAGACTACAATATTTATTACTTTTTTTTCGAAAACTATACACCTCTATGATTTAATTAATCGTTCCATAGTAATATTATTATTATTGAAGTGTTATTGTAATTTTTCTAAAGGCCATACATTTTTTTATTTCGTCAAGCTAATAAGTAATCAAAACAAACAAATAATGAAATCAAACTAAATAATTCACTAACAATTAATAAAGAGCATTTCGCAAAATAACCTATACTAATTGTGGTTTTGTGATTATAGTATGTTTGTTATTATGTTTTTATTTGTATTAAAAGACATAAACAGAATATCTGTTAATGTCTGTAAAAAGTATATAAATGTTTTACACTACTTTGTAGAAAAATAGACAATAAAACCCGATGAGAAAAGGTGAGAACATAAGAATTTTCTTTTAATTTAACGCGATAACCAAATCTCAGGCATTGGTAAAACTGAAATTTAAAAAAAGAAAAAGGCAAATAAAGACTAAAAGTCAAGGGTATGATTGCTCGAAGCCAGGTTCGGGATTAGAAAGGATGAAAATAACAAAAAAAAAAAAGACTAGCTCTTTCCCGGTATTGCCGTTATTTATCGAGTCTCATATCTCATGCCCACACCTATTCCGAATTTCGGCGAGGGTGAAAAAACATTTAATCCTTATTCTACATATCTCTGTTTAAACCTTTTAATTTTTAGCCTCAAAAAACTTTTTATTATCTGCAAGAAATTATTTTGATGGCGTATATAAAAACTAAAAAACGCTAAAAATCAAAATTGACGCACAAAATACAATGCAGAGGGTGTTCTGTTAACACTTATTCATGATGTTGGATCTTTTTTTTATTTCATTCCTTCACTCAAAAAAATGTTCTCTAAAAACATGATTAAATTTTTTTTAGTTTAGTTTTTAATATTCCGAAAGGAAGGAAACGTTCTAATTTTCATACAAAATGGTAATGAGATGAAACATAGACTAGTTTTTTGCTAATTCAAGAAATATAACTTATCTTGGATGGTTTACTACTAATTAGCGAATTGCGAATAGAACATATGTATTGTTTTTCATTAATATAGTGTATTCGTTGGCAGGTGCGAACTTTCAGGCTAGTGAGTTGTTGATATTGATTTGCAACAATAAGGTCTATAGAAACTATTATTTGGTTTCAATAGTTATTAAATATAAGATTTTAATCTAACTTACCAATAACAGTTCTAATATAACTATTAAAATTCCAATAAATATAATGGGATCACTTAAGAGTCCAGCGAATGCATCATAAACGGTGAAGCGAATTAAACTGAGCACGTGATTATTTCTGAAAAACTGAGAAGATGCTCTGGTTAGATGTAATTAATGAGACATTACGCAATAAAATACTCGCTAAGTGGTAATGAGCACTTTGCTCCAATACAACCAATCTACTAACAACACTAAACAAATAACATTTTGCTAAAATCCAATGTAAACCACATATGGGTTGATAAATGATTTGGAATACCTGCTCACTCACTAAAATGCTGACTCTGCAAAACAGTAGATTGGCATTTTACTATCTACTCACATATTTTAGGACGTTTTCAGTTTTATACACTTAGAAAGATGAGCAGGTACTTGGAAATCAATAATCAATCCATATTTGGAGCACATGCTCCGTACCCTAACCAAGTAATCCATTGTGAAACTTCTCATTATGCACATCTAACAAGAGCATCTGATTAGTTTTTTGAGTAATGAGAATGTTCTCAGTTTTATTCACTTATAACAGTATCTCAGCTTTGAAGTGTTTTTTTTTTTTTTAATTTAATTTAATTTTATAAAATGTATCATTGAAATAATATTTTACATGCGTGAATGCTTTGTAGTATGATATAATTTTACTGTAACCGACCAAAATAAATTAATTTTTTTTGTTATTTGAAAAGGCTAGTTCTTTATTTTCTTTAACAACATTTATGGAAATACCTTTGTGCATTTTATTACCGATAACATTAAAGTTAACTTATATCATATATAGTAAGCATCATAAACGTTATAGAACTGAATACGATATAGAAGAGCTCCAAATGGGTAGAAGGACTATGCCATACATCATTCCAGCCCACTGATTCCTATTAAATGGATTGATCTTCCAATCTGCTCAACACTGGTTGTAATTGATTTCCTCGAAACTGTATTTGAAATATATATATGTATATATATATATATATATATATATATATATATATATATATATATATATATATATATATATATATGTAACACTGCCAGGTGTTAGATAAACTGTCATGTGTTAGATTAATGTTTACATATGATTTGCTTGGTAGGCTATTCAAAAATTGTAATACGTAGTGTAGGAAAGAAGAGTCTTAAAATTCAGTTTATGAAAGTTCTATTTTCGTATTTATCTTTTAGAAGAATTCACCAGTTTAAATCATGCAACTGAAATATTTATTAAACAAAAACAACATTCATAATAATAATAACAACAAGAAGTTTAAAAAGATAATGAAATACAAATAAAACAATAATAATACCTGAAATAAACTGAATTTTAAGACTCTTCTTTCCTACACCACGTATTACAATTTTTGAATAGTCTACCAAGCAAATCATATGTTAAAACAAAAACATTAATCTAACACATGACAGTTTATCTAACACCTGACAGTGACAAATATATATATATATATATATATATATATATATATATATAGTTCTATTGTTATTTTGTACACCGTGTATAGATTGAGACTAGTTGTATATATATATATATATATATATATATATATATATATATATATATATATATATATATATATATACTATTGTTTTGTACTATAATGTTTATCTATAATTCATTTTCGATTATTTATATAGTATTGCAATTTTATTTATATCCTATATACAGGTCCTATTTTTACCATATAAAGAGAAGGGCTGGGAGAGTGCAAAATCTCTGGACAACGGACTTCCTGAGGGCATGATAAGAATTGAGTAAAAAATCTTTACATTCAAAAAGTTTCTTGAACCAATTTATGCAAATAAAAAAAAATCATTTATAACATTTATAAGTATAATAAATAAAATCGCTTACTTTTATCATGCTCTGACAGCATCCACTAATTTACAAATATGTATGTCGTTAATGAAAGTGTTGTTTATTGAGTCTTGGCTAGCAAGAACTTTGAATTTTGACACTATTACGCAAACGTTTGCAGAAAGCAAGGCAAGAAGAATGTTGTGAATAATTTTTGTAAATAAAAATTAATTCAAGCTGTACTAGTGTCACTAAATGAACACTTTACTTAAAAAATTATTCAAAAATTATACAACCGATTTTACTAAGCGATTTTGCTAAAAAATTGTGTTGTATTTTATGTTAAACAATAAAATCATGTTATTATAATGTATTAGTAAGCGTTGTTTTCATAAAAATTTAATCTATATATTAATATTTTCTAACAATAATAAAAAACAGGAAATATTGACGGACTCCGCTGTAATATTTTGCCCTCAGCTGAAAGCAGTCCTGAGTATAGAACCACATTTTGCTAACGAATGAGATTGAAGAAATATGCGACATACTTTTTTTATACTACTCATTCAACATACTAATTATTATGAGTATTCATGAGTATTCAGTATGATTCATTCAAAAATAATAAACAACGAAAGTGTAATAAAGAAAAAGTCCCATTTTGAAGACTCCACGGGTGTTGCTAATGAGTAAATCTATTTGCCTACTGGTAGGGGACTTGAAAGAAATTAAATCCTATAAAAGAAGTGAAGTTTGTTGCCAACTTTGTTCTGTGAAGTAATTAACAGCAGTAGGAGGGCTGAAAAGTTCTCGTTAGTTCTTTAAAGATCTGATGAATGTTTTTTTATTGTTTTTTTTCATAAAAAGACTAAAAAAGTATCAGTTTGTCACTTATTCAAAAAGTACTAAGTCTAAACTTAAACTTTATATTGAGTGTTCTAATCAAAAGTGCGAATTCTGAAGGAAGCTCTTTTTTTTTTTTTTTTTTTTTATCATTTTGCTTTATGCAAAGAGTGACAAAGTTAGAACAATTCCGATGAACAAAATAAACTTCAATATAATACAAAAATAATTCTTAATTTAATTTTTTTTTTGTTTAATGACCAAAACAAAAATGTAAATTGTAGAATAACACGTTTTTTATTTTAGTGCTTCTAGAGTTCAAAGAAACTGCAGAACTCAACGATGTCTGACACAGAAGACAACGATATTCCAGCTTTTCCATTTACTTTGGAGGTACGATTGTAAACCTTCCCAAAACCAACCCTCATCGATTAATTAGTCTTTTAACCCCAAGTATTTGAAATTTTCACAGATTGGTATAACCCATTCCATTTTAGTAATTTTCAGCATCCCAAGTAATGTATAGGTAACGTTGCCTTTCTGTAGCTCATTTAATATTTAGTAAATAACATACCTTTTAAAGTAATATTTTGGTGTAGTCAAAAGTCAAATATTGTAAGTAAATATTGTGATCATTTGGTTCGTAAAGAGTTCATGCCCCTTGTAGTCTTAATTAGTTTTAAACAAGGTCTTCTTATTCATATAATAAAAACATATTATTTAGTAAAAAATTTTCTTGATTTTATATATTTATATAAGGATTCTGTGGTCATTGGTTCTATCTAGTGGCATTTAATATTATATTTTAAAATAACTAAGTCTACCAATATTCAAATTTAAAAAGTAATTATTTTCATTACTTCATAATTATTTATCGTCTTATTGGATCTACCATTTTATATTTTTACAGTATTATATTTCATGACCTTTCAATTTTCGGTCTAGAGCAGGTTGGTAGCTCCTTGGTTCTGCCTGAATTGAACGAGGATGCTGAACCCAATGAACAATACAGATATTTAAATTTTGGATAGAATTTGTCCTATAATAATTTTTGTTATATTCAAACCAAGTTCAAATTCATCACTTAAACACACTTAGCTATTCATTAGTAATTTATTTTGCTGATTTAAGCATAATACATCTAAACATTATTAATTATGAATGATATAAGGGAACAACGTAAAAATAAATTATTCTAAGCCTTTTTTTTAATTATTATTGCTAATATATATATATATATATATATATATATATATATATATATATATATATATATATATATTCGTTACAAAACTGAATTTTTGGCACAGCTCTTAGCCAGTTTGAAAGAAGAACATCATGAGACAAAAGGACACTAGTTCACTTAAACCCTTTTGTCGCCAAACAAAACAGATGTTTTATTCAGTAGTTTTCAAAAGAGTTTTCAGCAAGCGTCACCAATCCAATGAATCCTTTATGCCTTTCAGCCTAAAAGTTAACTTTACATTTCTTCATCAGATAAACATTAACAAACAATTTTTTTTATGGTCTTTCATTTAAGATGTTGAAGACCATGATGTTGAAACTTGAAATTTATGAATGAATGAGTAAAAAGTAAATTTTATTTAGGGACAAATATTACACATAGAATAAGAAAAAATGTTCAGCGCCGTTAGCATTTGTCTGGCTTGTAATGATTCTTGTAAAATAATGAATTTACAGGATTAAAAAAGTAAGAGACAAGATATGAATGTTTGCAAACTATAACATAATTCCACATTTTGTAAAACAATTTGCCCTAATATACAATAAAATAACAACAAATAAAATAAACTTTACGATAACTTTAAGTCTTACATACTTCTGATTGTACAAAAAATACAGGCAATAACTATTTGTTTAGTATGCAGTCCATTCAGCTAATTAAATTCTAAATTAATAACTACTTAAATAAAACCTAAAAATAGATAAAAATCTATTACTATAATACAAATAAAATTATTGGCAACTTGTGTCTAGAACGACAGTTGCTGTTCATTAATTAGATCCATGCTGATAAACATTATCACTTAATAAACCTATTAACTGAAATTTAGGAATAAAATCAAAATAAGAAAATTAAATTACTAGTGCATCCAAGTTATTATTTAATAAATAAAATAAAACATCTTATTTTCAGTGCGTTTGTAAAAAAAAACACATTTCTCATCTTTATAATTAAGTTTATAGTCATTATAATCATAATCATTCAAAATGGGCCTTATATGAGACATATTATTAAAAAATGATGGAGATAATCCTGGGTTCGGAAGTTACAAAGAGGGCAATATTGATTGGTAAAAAATTTATATTTGATTCTTCTTAATATCCAATACCATCTAACCGTAGCTTGATTTTGATTACATTTTGATCCAGAAAAGAAGTTATAAAGGAATTATCACTGTCCAACTAGGTCTACATCAAAAATATCGAAATGAGTGATAAAATCTATAATTAATCCATCTAATTCTAACAATGTGTAATAACCAAAAACATTCCAAAATGCTATCCTACATGATTTTTGTAATTGAAGTCCCAGATAAACTTTTCTTTGCGATTTGTCTCAGAAGAAGCTGCTATAAATTCATTTAAAGTATATATAGTTATATATATATATATATATATATATATATATATATATATATATATATATATATATATATATATATATACTTGAATAATATTTACAATTAGATCCTGATTATTTTTAGTGAAAACCCCTCACCAACCTTCCAACCAAATATCTTATTCCTAAAAATAAGAATATTATTATACCTTATCTTAACAAATGCATTTGTATCCATTTGTTAAATATTTCTTTTTACAGAAATTGAATACTTCCTCAATTCACGCTTCATTGGGTTCAGATCCTTCTGAATCCAAATTCCAAACACTTTTAAGTTCTTGAAGTTTCGAAGAATACATTGAACGTCATTCTTTGGTATGAACTCAACAAAAATAAACTTATCTGATAACCTAAAGACTCTAACCCGTTGAGAATCCTCCATACCCAACTTTATTGACACATATCTCTTATTTTTACATCAAAAAGCGAAACATCAATATCACAAGTATAAGATTTTCTCCTTACACTTTTTCAGTAAATATTCAACTGAGTTGTGAGAATAGTGCCTATCATTAATTTTTTAACTTGGCCTCGTTTTGAAGTGTTAAAGTTTTCTGTCATCACATTACCTATCCGTTTTAAGAAACGCATAATTCAGAAATTGAACGAAAAAAAAATCATCGAAATCTGACCAATATTATCAGAGATATTGAACTTTGTACAAATGTCTTATAAAGTACTTTGCACATGTACCCATGGAAACCGATTCACCTAAAATTAGTTGTTTAATAACTCGAAAGCTATACATCTCCCGGAACATGTCCAGATGCTCATTCGAAATATAATTTAATTGTCTACAAAGCTAAACATTAAAAAAAAAATCTTGACCGGACTAATATTAGTGAAGATACTGCAAACATATTTTGTATTGGATTTTACCCCAAAGCGATAAAGAAAGTCGTATGAGTGGACCAAACAGATATTTTTGATATATAACTATTTGGAAATAAAAAACCATTGAGCTATAATTTGCAGGGTTTTTTTTTTTTTATCATTTTAATTTTTATCCAATTCAAATTTAGGGTCATATGGGCCATCGTAAACAGAAGACGGGTGAATGAATAATTGTCACGTAAATGTTTTTTGTTTTACTTACAATTTTGTTATCATCTATAAAAATGGTTACAATAAGGAAATAAGCTAAATTGCGTTGGACTTGTCATGGATAGGACTTGTCTCTCGTCCAACTCATCTTCAACCTTCGACGAGTTACATTAGCAATGCCATTTATTCAAAATATGTTTTAAAGCGATTTAAGGAGATAAGACAAAATATATTGTGGGATAAATGTTATTAAAAAAAATTCTATAATGGTATTATATTTTATACTGGTTCAAATGTTTATACGGAACCAAAGATCAAAAAAGATGAAAAAAAAAATAAAAAATTGTATGGGACCGAAGGTCTTATAAAGTAGTTCAAATCGAAAGAAAGTGTATTCCGATTGACCTATAAATCGCCTTATAATATATGTGCATATACGATTCGTATTTATTTATACGAGACGTTGTCTTAAGACATTCATGGAAGAAAATATTTTATTCTTCTCCCCTGCTAGTCACGTACGAATACTTCTATCCATCGATCCTATTGATATTTTTTTAAACTTTACCTATTTTTATATATATATTTATTTTCGGTGGATACTTTTATGTATCATAGTCTTCTACGTAATAGTGCATGGCAGTTGTTTAAGTTTAAAATAACCCTTTCGGATTTCGGGTACAAATTTTAAAGTCTCAATTTTAAGGTTCTCTATTTGATGATATTGGTAACAACTTCAATAATATTTCTAAATATTGATTTGAATTTTATTTAAAATTTGAATGTAGATATTATGAATTCAAGGTAACCCCTTAGGAAATATTTCATACTATAATAGCATCTCATAAGGAAGGAAATGGAGAGTTGGCGAACTTCTCAAAACTTTGGTTATCGCCAGGCAAGTTGGGTTTAGGACATCTATATCCTAAAACGTTGCCAACTTTGTATAAATAATGCTTGAATTGGATGTCAGCATTACTTCATATTTGAATGGTGTACTACTAGGTTATGCAACCAATTTATAAAAAAAAAACTTGGTATTAAATTCTTTCAACCGATAGTTTTATTATTCGTTTAAATTATATTATAAAGTTGAAAAGTTGTTCATGCTCCAAATTAGAACTAGGTGAGGTGTTAAGTTACTTTTACATTCCCTTGCCTATATATGAAATATTTAATGTCTGTCAGTCAGTATATGAACAGTCTAGCTCAAAAACGAAAAGATGTACGAAATTAAAATTACATATTTATAATAGGGATGTTACAGCAATTTTTTCGCTAAAATCGACTTACCGGAAGTGTCAATTTATATTAAAGATTTTGCACTTTCTTCCATTTTTTTTTTCGAAATAGGCTCATACTATTTTGACGAAATTTGCCAAAAGTCTTTTCCTTAAAGTTCTTTAACTTTCCAAACATCTATTACATCACCGAAAAAAATGCATGGAAAAAAATCATAAATCAGAAATTGTTCTTTTATACTGAATTATGTATGATACAATAGCTGATTGAATTCTCTAAAAAAATATCTACTCCTGTTCTCAACAATACGTTCTGTTCAAATCAGCTGTTGACTTCACGCCTATTATTATTAACACGCTGCATGTTAATTATTGCAGGATGGTAAAGGTAAAAATCTAATACGCCTACCCCATCAGATATTTAATAAACAAAATTGACAGTGATAACTTACATTAGTTTGGTAATTTCATTATTTTTTAAATATTAATTGTAGTACTGGCTACTGGTAAAGTTAGATTTTTGAAAAGATTGAACTATTTTTTATTTTAAAAAAATCATTAACCGGTTGTCATGCATTGGGGCCAGAAAGATCCAATTTTGGGGACTGAATAATCTGATCCCGCTAAGCCTAGTAATATCAGAAGCTTGCTCCACTACCCCACTTAATTAAGAGTTATTCTCCAAACCAATTTACTTCCTAATGAATCTACAGCCGTTTATTTTCGTTATATCTCTCATGAAATTATCGTAGGCTACATAAACGTTTACCGCAGAAACTCATAATTCATTTCCCAATTTAAAACAAAATGGTCAAAACAGTTACTTATATTTACAGATAATTCAACTATAACTTTTAAAATAGAAATTATATTACAGTGTGAGTAAACAATGCTTTGATGAGAGGCAAATATTATAAAGAATAGGTTATTCTTAATATAATTAATAGGCTTAACTATGGGTTGTAAAATACTGTTGTGTCGGTAAATTAACTACAACTTTATGGATAAAAACGGGTAAAGAACTACGCCTCGAAATAAGTGCGGATAAATTAAGATACATTTTCAGCCGCAAAAACAGCTTCGATTTTGGTGATGCAAATATAACCGGAAATATATTTGTATACTTAGAGATATAAAAGATCCTAGCTCTACGATAACTAAAAAAAACAGAAATTTAGGAGGAAATGAATAGAAGGTTAAAGGCGGGTTATGGCTGTTATTTATCAGTTGCAAAATTAGTTCGCGCCTGCTTTGCAGAAACTTTAATGTTATATATAATATACAAGACTTTCTACTGTTCTATACTGATGCGAAGCGTAGCCGCTTATTATTGATAAGCTATTTTTGAAACATTCCATATTTATTAATTCCTTTAAAATCATACATCCAAAAAGCTTTAAAATTGTAGTTTATTATAAAACAGCCAAATTTCCTCCTAATTCAAGGTTCTTAAAAAATATAACTTACTATTTGCAAATGAAGTTATAATTCTCGTATGAAAATTGTTCCTTAAAATTAGATTCTACCAATAATAAAAATAAATAAACAGGCATCAAATTGGAACGGGTTTGCCCATGAAAAGAATTTACAGCAAGCTTGAAGAGCCTCAGGAGAGTCAGCCCGAACCAGAATAAATCTGAAACGAGCTGGAAGTAAATTTTACGGTCAGTTTCTCCACCTTGTCCAGAACCACATCCAAGTCCTCCAACAATCCTTCCGATGGCTTTTATCAGGTCATCTTCTGTGTTAGAACGTTTCTACTTCCAAATATTTCATTCTGCTTCAAAATATAATATGCTTGCAATCTCACTTAATCAAAATTTAAAAATCGTTTTAAGCGTTCAGGATATTTTAGTGTCGCGGAATCCAAATATGAGATCATATTGGAAAGTGGTTACATCTATTATGGTTGCGAAACGGTTTCAGAGGACTCCAGCGGATTCATGAGGACTGAAGCTATAGCTGCTGATGTGAGTTGTACTGTGAAATCTCTGGCCAGGATTTATGTGATTTTGTGTTTTTCGTTCCTGGTGCGTTGGCTTGTTAGTAATTTGCTACTATTTGAGAAACATGAAGCTTTTCTTTTTTTTAATTTTTCCAATAATATACAGATTATATATTTTGTCCCTTTTTTTTAGTTGTCATATCCCATTAATTAATGAAGTAGATTAATTAAAATTAGAAGGTTGCTAAATATATTAATTCTTTAATAAAAATAACACCATGAGCAAACCTTTATATTTTATATTTAAAAATGGCCTATATATGACAAGAAATCTATCTATCTATCTAGTATGGCACTACAATCCGCAAGGGTGTCATGGCCTCCGCATATGACAAGAAAACAATATATTATTTTGGGATAGTCTAAATACAAAGGATTTATCGGCTTAAAAAAAAGAAAAATACGAATGAAATAGGTAGGGATTATAATAAAATAAAACAATAATAATTTATAAAAGGAACTAAAATTTTCAAGGAATGAGGGGGTTAGATAGCGATGTCGCAAACGAAAGTGCATCGAAAATCGACCAGTGTGGACATAATTTATATATGTCTATTTGTAGTTAATCGTTTGAGAAATCTTACTTCAGCATAAATACTGAATAAATGAGTTTCAAATAGAAATTTTCGTTGCTATATTGAGTACTTAATTTTGAATTTCCTAATTATAAGTAAAATTTTTTAATAAGAACCAAGGAAAAAAACATTTGAACCGACAAGAAAATACGTTCGTCCCCTGTTTGATTAACTACGTATCTCTTTTTCAACAAAATATTTTCAGCAATTGCTTGTGACATCTAACATTATTTAAGTTAAACAAAATATTTTAACTCGATTCTTCATATTTCACAAGGTAGCAATGTCCGAAAAACTGATTTTGAGACAATAGGTATTACCAGATGTTTATTACCTAATAGATTCTCAAACTAAAACTAATATCTTTCTTGAAATGTGACAAAGATATTTTATTTTTTGGTACGAGATAATGTGAAAATCCTTTATAAAATTAAATTTCTAGCATTTATTGCTTTTCGCAACTTACATCTTAAAAATGGATAGCCATTAAAAGAAGTAAATATATTGGATTAGATTAAAATTCTTATGGAGAAACTAGTTTTAACATTAACTTGTTAATCTAATAATAGACATGTAAATGAATCATTTAAGACTTAATATCATAGACTTATGATTACAAACTAAAGATCCAACGCTTTTTATTAAGACGTATATGCCATAAAAATTATCTAAAAACTGCCCATTTGCATCAATGCAACCTCTAATTATTTATGAAGAAACGTATAAAAAAAAGGAAAGGTACGGTATGAATATTAGCTGAAGACTTTTCAATGAATGATTTATCTATCAAGGAAGAGAAAACTCGTAAATCACTTGAGTTGATGGGAAAAGGAAGGCTATCACTCAACGAAGTTTTAGTACGAGGCTCATAAAAACTTGATGATTCGCATCCCAATGATATAGCTCAGGGGTAGATAAAAAAACTGTGAAGAGTAAAGACCACAGCCTAATAAGGTAATTTTTCAAAAGTTTTTAATTTTTATTAAAAGGGTGATAATGCTCCCTAATCGAAGCTTTTAGAATTAATAAATTAATTTTAGTTTTTAAACCCATTTTTCTATTCTCAGAAATCATCTTTTCCATTTTCTTAAGAGGTAAGGAAATGAGACAATTTACATATTTTTGTTCTGACAACAGCCAGACTTTTTCGAAAGTGGCTTGCAAAAATTAAGTATCTATCGATGTGTACAATTTTTCTTGAGATCGATCTCTGCATTCCGTCCACGGTAAACTGGGTGGGTAATTTCTTTTTATTTTTCTGGAATGAGTTTATTCTTCTGGATCTGGTTTCCCTGAGTTCACCATGTTGTTTAAGTGCCAAAGCTTCTATACTATTTTATTACAAGTGGTTTCCGCTTGGATCATTGCTTTGGATGAGTTCGAACTTGTAATGTATTTGGAAATGTCGTCAGCAAATACCATTACTTTTGAATGACCGCAGGTTTCTCCAGCGACGCGAGCTGTGCAAACATTGAAAAACACGGGAGAAAGAACTGCGCCTTGGGGTACACCACGAGTCAAGTCTATCAGTTTCGACAAAATGTTCTCTACCTTGACTGAAATTTTCCTCTGCATGAGGAATGATGGTATAATTGAGCAAAGCTGCTCCGCCCATTCTGAGAGCATGGGTGTTGGCATAGCAATCCGTGCCACACAGCGTCGAAAGCTTTAGCGCAATCGATGAATATCAGAGCTGTAGCCAGGTTCTTCCTGAGGTTCCTCATAAGGAACATGATAATTCAGATGACATAATTCATGCTGATAATTCATGATGACATCATAATGTAAGCTTGTAACTTTATATCAGTGGGTGTTTGGTAATCTTAGCTGAGATTGGAAACCAGTTTGCTCAGGAGGGATAATGTCGCGATTTTAACAGAAGTCCCTTAGAAAATTAATAATTTATTTTTTGAAACATTTTCTCATATGGAGAAGCAAGCTTAAAAGTCGGTGATGCTCTGGTTGGTCTCCATTTTTCTGTGATTTTAGTAAAGGAGTGAAGATTTCTTGTTTCTATGCATCTGGATAATACCTCAAACGAAGACAGGAGTTGTATAAATTTACCAGATGAATGATTCCCATCATCCCATAATAGAATCATTTTCATCATTCGTTTTTAGTTTTTTTGGGAAATACAAACATATAGTCCTCCTGGGAAGGTAATTCCTTATGCAGCATTTCGTGTGTTGTTTGGTTTCTAAAGCCCTTTGAATTGTAATCAGCTAGTATGTCCACCTGTTTATCGATATGCATGATGTTGTTCCCATCATTAATTGTCATTGGATTTGATTTTTCATGGTTGTGCATCTGAGTCTCCAAACATTTTCTGTAATCACCGTGGGCCCCATTTAGTTTATTTTGCCATATAAATGATTTCCAATTTTTCATTAGGCCAGGAATTTGCGTAGTTAATGTGTTAACAGTACGCTTGACATCAGAATTTTTAGTACGATAACACTTGTTTTTCCAGTTTCTTCGTAGCCAATTAGTTGTAGAATATGATCGGAGGGTGATGGCAAGGAAGGAAGAAGGGAGTGGAGCATATGTCGGAATAGCGGAGTTTTCAACGTTGACTACTTTATTTGAGAAATCATATATGCAAGAGTCAACTTCTTCCTTCATGGTCAGTGTTGGAACACACTTAAGCTGGATTTGGTATATGTTTCACTAATCTCCTTGGTGGTAACTATAATTTGTCGATTTCGGCTTCTATGTTGTATCCATTAAATCATGGTCCGGAGAAATAAAATCGAGAGCTTCGCATCCAGTAATTTAGTGGGATTGTCGATTGAGAAGTAGATCAATGGTTGAAGTCGTGGAAGGATTAGCTGAGTGCCTGAAAATGTGAGTTTAAGGGTGTATCACAGTAAAGGCAATTTTGAGAATGAATTGACCCGCTTTATTGTTTTTGCTATTGTGCCATTGGGAATGACGGGCATTTAAATCTCCAAAAAATAAACAATTGGTTGGATTTTTTTCTGCAGTGGATCATTATTCTTGATCATTATGATTGAATTCGTTTAGTGAACTACGTGGACGTCTGTATAGCCCTGTGATGAATAAAGGTTGTTCTAGATGTACCTCCACAGTGATATGGTGGATGGTTTTGTCAATAACTGGAATAATCGGAGATCACTTTTTCCATACTATATCCCTAGGAATCGCTATTAATACCCCTCCACAATCGGTGATTGTCGCGTATCCTCGAATATGTGCATCTTGAATTAGTTCGGTATCTGTGAAAATGGCGACAGATGGACGAATAATAACATCTCAATTTCCTCTTTGCTTCTTAAAAATCCATTGGCACTAAAATTGACTATGCATGTCTGTTAGCTCTATTAGGTTTGAACTAGCTGCGTTATTTGATATATTAAATTGTTCACAAAATTTTGCAAACAATTAGTGAATTTTCTTAAATATTTTATTTTATGATGCACCTGCAGGTTATAACTGAATGTTATATCTGTCTACCAGTTTATATCGGCAAAACCAAATTCCTCAGACGGACGCGGTACGCTTTCTTGGACTTATCTTGGAAATGAGGATTTGCGGCTCGTATTTTAAATGAAACAGTTGACCCTACAGCGGAAAACTAAATAGATACACATACCCAAAATCTATATTCTCACATTTCTCAAATATATTAGGTTTGGGTATATGAGCAGTCATCTAACACATAAGAACTCCTTACAAACGATTTTATATTTTAATGTTTAAATTATAATAATATGGTTTTGATAAATTCGATAGTTTTTCTTATTTTTATTATATAACCTTAATTTAGGTACTGTTAAGCTTTTATTATATGACTCGTATGTGTTATTTGATTACTAGCTGAAGTTTTATAATTATATTTTACCAATGAGTCGTGCGACCTCTTTTACTAATAATTCGAAGTATCTGTAAAGCACTACTGTAAAGAGCTATTTAGGTTAATTTAATTATAACGTAGTAATGTTTGAAAATTGTTTTTGTTAACTTAATTAAGTCAACGAAATACTTGTCCATTACATCCTGTGAATGTAAAGTCTAATTAAAATAGCTGTTGAAAAATAACAGAATAATAAATATTTATAATCCTTAGAATAATATAACATTAATAATAATTTATAATATAATAAATAAATATTTTGTTCGAACTTGTAAAAACGGAGGGAAGCTGTTATTTTTCGATTTGTAACTCATTATTCCTAATAACTGCTAACAACTGGAAAATTAAGTGGGAAAAAAACAGATCTCTTATTAACAGCCCATTTCTGTTTCCTTCAATAAATAAAGTGTAATTAAAGGAAAACAGAATGAATTAACTCTACAAATATCTATTTTGTTAATCTGTTTTTTTATTCTTTACTTTATTTGAATGGAAATCTGAATAACTTCTTTTAGCACTTTTAGAAATCATTTAAAATAAAATAATTAATTTTCTTTTCACCTTTACAAGATTTATTCATGTTAGAATAAGGATCTACGTATGCAGTTTTAACGCATTTCATTTTCTTAGCTTTTCGTTAACACAACTTTTCTCGGAAAATAAAAAAATGTAAAAACATTCAGGGTTCTCGAAAAAAGATTTGAACAAGAGCCAAATCCTATTCGTTCCTGAGGAACCCTAATTTCGTGAATTTTATGTGAGGTTCGAATAAATACCTAAAAATCGCGTTTGAACGTAAGACTGTTTCACGCAATGTGAGCTGGAGGTGGAGATGTGACGAGCGGGGAAGGCTCTCTGATGGCCGGGCATCGAGCACTGCAAATAGAGCCTTTCCCCGCCCTTCCTGACTTCCCTTCCAATTCCTCGCATTGGATTGAACAGTCGTACATTCAAACGCATTTTTTAGATATGTAATCGAACCTCACATATATTTCATGAAAATAAGGTTGTAGAGAAACTCCTCGGCAACGAATAGGGCCTTGAAAAATGGCTCTAGGACCATTTTGGACTTAGTTCAAATCTGTGTTCGAGATCATCTGTTTTTACATTTTCTCAATTTCCAGGAAAAGTTTTTTTTTTCTGCATACAATTCTTATTTTAGATAGGCAATAACAAAAGGCACAATTTAATTCTCAAAACAATAATTACAAGCCCTGCAATAAAATGTCCAAAAATGGTCATGTTTCGCGTTTTTAATTTTTTTTTCAGGTTCATACTTTTTTTTCTAGTGACCATTTTAAATTTCCTTCGCAGCTGATAAGAAATATTGGAAAAATGTCACCTAGCTCTAATTTGGCAGATTTAAAAAACAAAAAAATAAAATTGCAATACACATTTTTTCCTCACAGCACATCATCTAAGTTGTAAGAAAAGCGGTTAAAAAAAATCACTAAAATTTACACAGAACGAGGATTTTAGAGCAATAAAAGTGGATTAAGGAAAAGAGTCTCACCTTTGATTTTTTTTTTCTAGTATAGGTTTGTCATTGCCTGTTGCAAAAATTTCATACTTGAAACTATGAATTTTGATATAAGGCCAACACCTATTTTCTTTCACATTTAGTGCGGAATATCTCAAAAGGGACCGAGTGGAAAATTATGGAACTGATAAAGTTTATACCACTATAAGATAACACACGGCACATATTTTATGACTGAGACTCAATTGTTTCCAGAGTTATAACGCATCCAATATTGCTGCCTCGCGAGAGTCGGCCTCAGCACATCCTTTCCCTTGAACTCGTAACAACCAGTCTCCGGTATTTGTATAATAAGTGATTACCTCTTACATGACACATGTACAATGTATGAATTTCCGAATCATCTTATCATTGAAGTTATGTATTGAGACAAATGGAATTGAGGTAAAACATTCTTAACTTCATAGATTTGATGCCTCAGAAATGTATACATTGTACATCTGAAAATTTTGTAATAATACTTTTGGAGCTATTTGGTCGTCGATTCCCCTTGAATCCTGAAATACGCTGATCACTCCTCGTTGCCAGGGCCAGTTCGTCTTCAATTACTACATTTCTTTGATTTCGCAATTTAAAGACTGCGTTAAAAGCTGTTTGTTTCAGCATATGTTTATAGACTATGCAATCTTTATAATTCGTCGAGTGACCTTCGTTACACAGAGCACATATTGCTAGTGTGTCACGAGGCAACTGGCTAGATTCAGATGCTTGCAAGCCAGTTGGCTTTTGTGTGTCCAAGTTTGTGGCATTTAGTGCATTGAACCATTTCTACTCTCTATCTGGGCTCCTCAAATCGTATACTCGAGTATACCAATGTATTTACTTTAAATATTTCAGAATTGTTGAGTACTGGCGAAAAGCAAAGGTAATGGATACTTTTCAGTTGGGTGAACGACATGTTTGGCATTATAGCCTAATTCTTCCTTACGAAAGAACTATTTCTTCTTTCAATTGATACCAATGAAAATCATGTTTTGCAGATAAATGATCAACTAGCTTTTTATAATTATCTGTATTCGTTGTGTCGAGTTTATTATCTTCAATACTAGAAAAGCATTTAAAATTAGATTTTCCGATTAAATCTGAAATTTCTTGACCAAACCGCCATGATGTTGTGAATATTGCATACAAATATTGGCGGTGGCTCGCTGAATTCCTGGGGCATGAAGATTCAGTAGCGGAATTATTGGAGGGATGCAAACATGTTACTAGTTGGTATGACTGATACAGTTGGTTTTGTTTCAAATTTGTGGCTGCTGATTTCAGGCCACTTAGTCTGTTTAGGTTTTACCTTTTCATTAGTTTTTTTTTATTTGGCAAGTTTCCAGCGGAGCCAGGAATAGCATTTCTTTGACTCTTCTGGAAAATTCGTCTTATCAGATATTGGGAGAAAGTTTCACTTATTTCAGAGAAGGCAGTCTCTTCATCCGTTTCCATGGACGATAATTTATCTGTTGACAAACCTCAAACTAAAAGAAAAAAAACAGCTTCTCACTGGTTATTACTGAATCCCCTTAAGATTGCATAACCGAAATACAGTATTGGAATTGTTTTTAAATCAGCATCGTAAACCATTGCAAAATAAAATACACTAATAACTGTATTTCAACTAATAACTAGTTCATTTTTTGAGCGAATCGTTTAATTTAAAATTTTCTGTTAGGCATTAACTCACAAAATCAACCTTATTAACATTTTAACGATTCAGTTATATCATTTAATAATTGACTCAAATATAAAAAAAAATAGTAGTAGTCGAAAAAAATCAAATGCAAACTGAAGTCCAATGGTAAATCAATGGCTAGCTTAAGTGTTTAGGTTGTAGAAGTTACTCCTGAAACAAATAATAATTAAGTAATTACATTGAAATTTTTCTCCCAATATCGGCATAATCTTTCAATTTTTGAAACGTACATTAGTTACAAAATAAGATAAAAAATCGTGAATTTAAAAAAAGAAAGAATCCCCTTTAGTTTATTAAAAAAAAATTAAATTAATTTAACTACATTGTACCAATTATATTTACAAAGACAATAACCATCTTTGGCATAATTCATCTCAAAATATTTTATTGCTTCAAATTATAAACGACAGTTTTGCTATTCCAATTGATTCCAGAATGTTTTATTTAGATTATCTTATTTTAGGTCTAATTCAAGTCAATAGAGCTGTCATTGTCAATTCAAGTTGATGAATTTCGGCCACCATATTTTTAGTCCATTAAATATAAATAAAGCTATACAAAGCAAAACTTATAAATACATGATTTGAACGGACTTTTCCTTCCTGAATCATATCGATATATTTCGCAATGACAAAAACATATTCATTTCGCAATCCAATGTACCAGGTTCTCTCAGGGAGAGAGAATTTTTAATTGATTATATTTTATAATTAAAATAATAATGTATTATTTCAAATTTAATAGAAAATGTCTTAAACAATTATGCCACAAAAAAAAAAAAAAAAAAATTAAACTAGTCCATCTGTACTACGGAATATTCTGTGCTGAAGTAATAGAAAGAAATAAATGAACAGAAAATGATGAAAAAATATAGAAAATGAAAATAATAAATACTCCTCAAACTCAGCATGTATTTGAAACAGAAATAAAATGAAGGGATAAAATCAGAATAATCACAATCCTATCTTGGCTAAGTATCTGAGGAGATATAGATACGATTATATATGATGTATTTATTTAAAAAACTTTTGTAATAGTAACCTTATATGTTAAGAGAACAATTGTGATTTTTCAAACCCAAAATCATGTGTGTATATAATCTAAAGAAACAAATTTAAACCTCAGTGTCTTTTGTGAGCTGTTCTGCGGTCAAAGAAGAAAACACATTGGATAAGTAGAGAGTGGGGCTGCCCTTAATATTTGGATTAACTGGATATACTCGTAAAGTTGTTAATGAATGAAAATGATTTAATGGAAACAGATATTTTATTTTACTAACCACTGTTAGGGAGTTAAAGAGAAAATACACAGTTTTTGTCACAGCCTTAATGAATACTAATGCTACAAGTAAATTTTGGGTAGATCGATTAAAGGTTATATTCGATTGAAGATCAATATAAGAAAAAAATCATCTGATATTATATAATTTAAAATTTTTAAATTCTTTATATTAATATTAAAGTCTTATGTTAGCTGTAAAATCCAAAATATTGAATTTAAAAAAATTCCGATCTGTCATTCTTGACGTTTTTTCATGGTTTTCTTAAAGAGGAGGGAATCTATCGGGGAGTATCGATTTACCATGGAAGTTTAAGGGTAGGTTAATGTCACATCATGCGACCGACATCACACAATTTCAAGAAATCATGAACGGTTTTTGTAGTTTAGAAAACCAAGTTATTTTCATTTTTCGTCTTCTTGGGGGAAGGGCGAGAGGGAGTAGCTCAGTGAGTAAGGCACTGCAGTCCTACCTTTCCGGACTCTGGTTTGAATCATAACAGTAGTGGATCGACTCTGTCGGGAGATCCTCCTGGGACACACACACCCAGCCTTTAAAAATAAAAGTGTTCTCGGCCTTTCATTTGATTCGGATCGAACGGGTATGCTGATACCCATCACCTCTTTGTTAAACCATTCTTCGAGAAATGGGACGTGCTTACCAAATTGTGATAAGACTCTTTAAGGGCTGTAGTCGTAAAAATTTACTTGTTTTTGTTTTATTTCATGCGCGAGTCGTATCATGATTGCAAATTGGTGTGGCATGTGGAATCATTCATACTTGCATGGCAATCTTTTTAATTTTTTTAAGATTTTGTCCTAAAAGTTATCTCTGATCATTTTTTTTTAATATTTACTTTTTAAAATACTGAACTGAATTCCATGAATAATCGTAGTGTAATTTTTAATGAATCATTAATATTAATATATTATATTTGGATAGTGAACATTTTTTAAGTAGGATTCATTTGTGTTATTGTATATTAAAATACGCAGTTAAAATATATATATATATATATATATATATATATATATATATATATATATATATATATATATATATATATATATATATATATAAATATTAGTTGAAGGACCAGTTGCCAATGTTTTATTTTTGGGCCTAGATATTTTGAAATTTATACTGATTGGTTTTTTAAGGAAAATAGTAATACTACCTAATTTTTTTAATTACTGCCACGCATACTAGTTCATCAGGCGCGCCTAAATAATTCTATAATCGTGACAAATTTAACTTTTGGGGCCTAAAAACTTTATAACGTCTCGAAGGGTAATTGATGCTATATATGAAAGCGGCAAGGGAGTGCCGAGAAGGGGCCGAACCAGGATTAAAAGAAGGTGGTATTAGATAGAAGATTGGTAAGAAGCTTTTAAGGTCTCCCAGGTGTGTCTCCCTCGAGATGGCAACGCTCTTTTAGCCACTAACTCAACTGAGAGCTAAAAGGCTCTCTAATACTTTTAGATAAACTACTGAGGATTTTTTTTAAAAAGATTTTTTGTCAACGAGCCTCATACCCCATAAATGAAGAGGGGTATTAAGTTTGGTCAATAACTGAGAGCTTAGCGATTCACCAAGCCATTAGTCTCTTTAATTCTAATAAATAACAAAATTGAGAAAGTTTCACAAATTCAGACATCAACAAGTGAAACTGAACGGCTGCGCTAAATTACTTAATTACTAAATTATTAATTAGGTTTATTCCAAGACTTAAAAAACGACACGTTAGACATTTTTGTTTAAGCTTAAGCTACAAATATAATTTTAACGCATTACTGACTATTGGTTTGCTTCACATGAAGTTCCATTTTTATGGTAAAGGTAACTTGATTAAAAATTTTATGAAGACAAATACATTTAATGCAAAGCAGTCGTCACCTTCTTATTCTATATATTTTTACAAACTAGTCAGCATTTTTCCAAATTCAAAGTTATTAAAATATATCAATTTAGAAAGGAAAAAGTCTGTTGTATAAAGCGTAAGGAAGAATACCGTAGGATAGTTCGTTTAATTTTTAATTTGTTCGTTTAATGAGTGTTTTGAATGATAAGGTCCGGCGTTATAAAGCTCTTATTTTAGGAAAGTTGTTAATGCATTTCTCAATTTCAATGCTGGTGCAATTTCAATATAGAAGCAATTGTTTCACCACGAAGCAAGAAAGGAGTTGTGAACGACAACAACCTTAACTTAATTCTTTCCTTTAGGCTAAAACTTGTCTTAAATAAACTAATGTAATAAGCATTATAAAAATAGAAAAGTTGCAACAACAAATGTTTGTAAGAACATGAGGTGTATTAAGGCGGCAATTCAAGCACGTATATGATGAAGGTAATTGAAACGGTGAGATTCCTGAAAGAAGAGGAATGCCTTCCTTGGCAGACCATTAGTACGAGGGGAAGCTGTTCCTTCTACATTTCTTCCTCCATTCTCTCAGCTGTCTGATCCCATAATGGTCTTGTGTAAACATTTATAAATTACCTGTTCTGCCAATAGAGTATCTTTTCTTTAAGTAATTTTGACAATTCTGCTGAACATTCAATTCTTCCTAGCTATTAAAAAAAAGTCTAAAAATAAATATAATTTTTTTATTAATTAATCATGATTATCTTTTTATTAATTAAGATTAGCTCTTTATTAATTAATATATTTTTTAATAACAATTGATTTTCAGTCAAAAACTTTTAAGACTATCGCCAAAGCCCTTTGGTACATCAGCAGCATCACCTTCCATACAGACCTTAATATGCCAACAGTTAACGAACACATACGGACAAACGATTTCACGATCACTTACACAGACATCCTAACACACTCATACAAGACATGGTTACAACCAGAATGCCTGACATCAAAAGAAGAAGGCTGAAGAGGACCTGGATGAGGTATCTCCTACCTAACTTTATACAATAATCACGACAAGAAGAGGTGCTGCTGGAAATTACTCTCTATCCATGCCTTTCATGCCACGGTAACAAATTTTTGGCCAGCAAATTCACTGGTTGTCAACATTGACAGGCGTGAATATAAAAAATAAAGAAAAAAAAATATATATGTATATTTTTTTTTTTTTTGCAACAATATATTGTCAAAACAAAAATTAGGATTCCATAACTTGTTGATTAAATCTATTGATGTCAAAATTAAATTAAATTTTGTTAAATAAAATAGAATATAAATACAATTAAATATAAACACCATACTTTTCTATTTCTAATGTTTATTTTCATGAATACCAGAAAGCATATATATTTATAAAGAAAAAACAAATTAATAGGTTACGTTCCTATGCCTCGATATAAAATTTTTGACATATAATAGTGACTTATTTAAAAATAATTGATTAATACAATCTTAGTAAGAGCATACAGCATATATAATTTTTTTCTAATAATATACATATACACATATACAATTCAGATAATAAAGAGAAAATATAATAGCGATAAGGTGTGTTCAATATAAGGTACACATATCTTCATTAGGAAGAAGAGTGCCACAGTATGAAAAAGTGGAATTTTACAGAAGCGTTTTAAATTTGCTTATTTAGATTTATCGCTGACCGTCAACTCATTGATACAACATCAGTTTATCTTTTTTGTTTTCAAAAGAAGTTAATCTTAATTTTTTGATCATTTAATCGTAAATCATGAATCACATTGTGGAAATTTTTAATACAAAAATACAAACAAGCTCCTTTAGAGTTTATGTGTCTATAAAAAGAAAAATGTTTATGTTTATGCGTGAGACGACTAAGGAGGAGATGAGAGATCTCCTATCCTGAATTAAAGGACTAATTTAAGACTGGAAAAGTAACATACCATCTATCTTTTTCTATTCTCGTATTAGCTGATTGTCACTCTCACCTGTGACAGGGGCGGAGAAAGAAATAAATTTAAAAAAATTAAAACAGCATGAATTATGATGATTTCAATTATTCATACAAAAGCAAAATATTGACACTATTTTACCACCTAACTGCCATAAAAATAATATAATTAAAAGAAGACAGCCTTTATAATATTACTCTTTAATCACAGTTTGAAGGAAGTCATCATATTTGACTAGTAAACTTATAATAGCTAAACTAACAAACATTTTTAGCGGGAAATATTGAATTTACAAATCTGGAATTTATTCCCGAAAAAATATAGGTCACTGGAAGCTTTCAAGCAAAAAAAGGAAAAAATAAAATTGTCTGATTATGGCACTCTTCTTCCAAATGAACGATACATATGTGTATATATATATATATATATATATATATATATATATATATATATATATATATATATATATATATATATATATATAAATATAAGAAAAAATCCTTCCATATAATTATTCCATAAATATTCCATCACATGAACACTCATTCAATTTTACTTTAAATTTCTGTACATATTCTAGATCTAAATTTCCCACCTAAGGCTTTCCAGACATAAAAAACTTACAGTTACGTATGTGCACATGTTTTTTTCGATAAGGTCGTAGAAATTTCAAAATTTAAATGATTCTTCCACGATTGGATCAGCCATATTGCTATTGAATTGGAAGATGGATTTCCTTCAAATATTATTCCTTGGAATACAGAAGCTGATTTGATGAACGGACTGCTGGAAAGGTTCAATTTCCTGTAGGACGTGGAATGTTCGGGTCCTAAGAAAATGAGCTATCGATCGAAACAAATGGAAATCTAAAGGGTAGACAGTCGGGGTTGTACGCAAGCTAAAGAGCAACTGAATTACGGAACGTTTTTTAATTATCAATAGGTATTTAAGACCTCATGAAGAGTACTTACCTTTAATTGTAGAAATTATGTATTTCCACACCAATATATGGTGGTTGGGGTGACAAGTTCATTATAAAAAGCAGTATTTAATTATAGGCTATTTTTATAACGTAATTATTCCATATTTTTTAGTTGATAAAGACGTCGATCGGATTATTTTGAAGTTCTTCTTTTCAACTTTATATATCTGCTGCATATTTTAACACTGGATAGGGAATTTCGTTTCCATTTGAAAATAACATTTTTCGTATCGAAGTCCCGACCATACAGTTAACATAATGACCGGATGGGGAATAAGTATTACGAATCATTCCTCCAGATGTCTGCATGATAATGTTAGACTTACCATAGTGACAGTAGATAATTGGTTTTGGAGCGATCGTCCACTAAACCATTTCTTAGTTGACTTAGTACCCTCCCTCGATTATCTTAATCCCTCGACATTTTTAATGACTTGGTTCTGGATGTTGACATTTCCGTGCGCCTATCTGTGGTGTTCTGAGCGCCTGATTTCATAGTAATTTCCCACAGTACTAATTGAAGTTACCTGCATGTATGTACTAATATACACAAGTTTTTCAACCTCAAACTAGAAAATCACTTGGACAAACCGACCGCGGAAAGGAAAAACTGGAATATATTTGAAATTATAATGAAAGCCATATTATCTTAATTCTTGTCCGATTTAAGAAAATTCAATTTCAAAAAGTGAACAGCTGGAACCAAGTTATCATACAATTTTAAAATATTTTTTGAAAATTAGAATGAAATTATAGGCGATGAAAATTGAAATTTGATGCTTTTTTTTCAAAGTTGCAGCAATCTTTCAAGACCGGAAGCAACAGCTCTTTCCGAGAAATTGGAAACTAGAAATAATTGGTATTAGAACTTCCTACCGTATTGTTACAAGTATTTAAAATATGAAATGGCAGATACCTTTAAACCTAAACCATCTGACATATTTAAAAACTATAAGTCCAACAGCAAACTTTGCAACAAAGTCTGCAGGCTTGTGAAAAGTGACGCAGCACAGATAAATGTTAAATTCACAAAGAATGGAAAACACCTTTTAGAAGGTAACACCGATATGGATTTAATTAATTTTGCTAATTTGGACATACTCATCCAAAAGTATTTGATGAGCAAAAGATCTCCACATGATTGCTTTCTCATAGAGAACAACATCTCTCGAAAAACAGTTTTTAGGATTTAATTAAAAAAGACAAAAGTACCATAAAGACATACTGCTGTTCCTAAAACACACCAAAATATTTTTTAATTGAAATTTTTATTTTACAGTATTTTAAAACTTTAAAATTTGTATGTGGGGCGCAAATCGCACACGCGAAAAAAAAAAAACATTTTAAATAACAAAACAAATTGAATTTCAATATTTTTTATACCAAGGAAGATTATTAAAAAATATTCGGCTGTTTCCGATATAGTAAGAGGAGTGTTGTATTTGACAAATACCTCGTTTAAATATAAACAAAAAATTCACAAATTAATCATAAACATTAAATTCACTGTACTGTACGGTACTGATTGTGTAAAGGGAATGGTAAATTAGCACAAGAAAAAAAAGATCTAAACCAGCAAAATAAAAGAAGAAAATCAGCTCTGTAACGGAGACCCTCGAACCCTCCTCGGATTGCAATTACCATCTCGTTTTATCCAGGGCCTAATCTTGTGGGGTTTCTTCTATGCTTCGGGCTTTTTCAAGCTTCTTATAGGAAATCGTTGATAAGGGTTCCTAAAGGGAAGCTGTTTTAGCCAAACTAAAAGCCGAAATTTTGACCTACATCCAAATTCCTGATAGAAAATATAATTAGGAAAATTACTTGAAGATCTAATAATGTAGATCTAAATGAAAACAATATAAGCCATGATCTAACATATCACTAGCGTGTGATTTGTACTTCAATTTTTTTTTTTTTATTTTAATTTATATTTTAGTCTCAGACATTTTCTGATGGGCAATACTGAATTTTTAAAAGTAAGGATACACATAGAATCAGAATCATAGCGGTAATTCAACCTGTATTAACTGTACCAATGAAAAGTCACAATAAAATAGTGAAAAACAATAAAATAATGCTAAAATATTTCGGAAATTATGGTCTTCTGCTGTCAAATAGGAAATATCTTTCTTTGGAAGAAACTAAAAGAAATATTATCGTTTCGTATAGTAATCAGTACGTTTTGGAACAAAATGGATTCAGTATGTTTCGGAATGAAATGAAATAAGTATTTGGAAAGAATTGCAATTTTCAAACGCGATTTTAAAGGTTTTTTAATGGAAATTGGACGACGGATTTCGATAAAACTAAACCATTACAATACAAATATGTCAAAATATCTATTTCGAAACAATTGTCCTTTAGTGCCTTTTGGAAATCAACGTCTCAATTGACAAAATACTAAACTTAAAGCAACCTTAATGTTAATATATAATACTAGCATAGCGTTAATTATATACATATATATATATATATATATAGTAATATTTTTTTTTACGGTCCCCACAAGGGATGCCACTTTTCAACGGTCCCCCGATGCATCCTTAGTTGTCGGTCGCTTCTCTAGCTGTCTTTTACCTTAGACACACCGCAAGGTTACCTTAGTTGTGAGAGGGATCACTCTCGGTCTAGTAATTCGCCTACCTACTACTACTCTCCTCTGTCCCGAAGTGCTTATTTTAGAGGGGTGAAAAAGATAAGGAGGTTGGAAAGGGGTTAGCTTGCCAGTGTGACGCTGCCCTTACCCAGTTGGGTGGCTGCCGGGGTTAGTTCCTAGGGATAGGCATGGACCTCGGCAGCTGAGGGCGCTAACTAAGCAAGTAAGGAAGCCCGAGAGCCGGGGTTCGAGCCCGACTATTCGAGGGAGGAAGGAGAGAAGGGAGGCCGAGTGCCGGGGTACGAGCCTGACAATCTCGAGGGATCCTGAGAACCGGGGTACGAGCTCGAATACTCAAGAAGGAAGGAAGGTAGAGATGCCGAAAGGCGGGGTACTAGCCCGACTAATCGAGGAAGGAAGGTAGAGGTGCCGAGAGGCGGGGTACTAGCCCGACAATCTCGAGGAAGGAAGGAGAGCTTGATAGCACAACGCTGCCTTTACCCAGTCGGGTGGCTGCCTGGGTTAGTTCCAAGGGATAAGCATGGACCTCGGCAGCTGAAGGCGCTAACAAATCAAGCATAGGAAGGGACAAGGTAAGAAAAAGAGAGAGAGAGAGAGAGAGAGAGAGAGAGAGAGAGAGAGAGAGAGAGAGAGAGAGAGAGAGAGAGAGAGAGAGAGAGAGAGAGACAGAGAGGGGGTGGAAAAGAGAACACTGGCGGACAGCCACACTAGGTCTTGCTAATCTTCGACCCGGAGGTGTTCTGATTTGGCCTTTTTTTTTTTTTTTTTTTTTTCCAATCCCTCAAACAAAAAAAGAACATTAATAAAACAAATAATTAGATAAATTATAAACTTGATGTACTTTACCTTTTACTACCTGTTGGTATTTGAAGGTCTGATGACTATTTACAATTGGAATGATATTTCCCAGTCAGGGAATTTTCTCATTATTTAGAGGTGAGGGTCCTCTTCTAGTTGTTTGTTAATAAAAATACCTACTACTAAGAACTATATACAAGATTAATAATGATAATATTTACAATATTTACATGGTTATATTTACAAAGGATGGATATAACAGAGTGGTGCTGGGGTGGGACTAGGGAGTAGGCAGGACGGGGCGTTGGGATAGGATACTGGGAGTGGGGGTGCTTTAGAAGTGGATTAAAGTATAGTGTTGACCGGGTTGAGTGGTCCCTTTCGGCCCTGCCATCTGGCAGGAAGGGAGGGTGGGGTGATGGCCCGGAAGAGTGGGTTAAATGAGGCAGGGATGTTGTCAAAGAACTTTATATGTCTCCTTGTGATGTGCTGTTGAACCGTGTCGAGTTGTAATTCATTGTGAATGTGTGCCATGTTCCGTCTTTCGAGAGATGTTCGTTTTGTGATTTTTTGTAGGACGCTATTTTGGTATGTTTGGAGAGACTTCAGGGCTGAGGGGTATAGGTAGTGCAGGATGGGGGCACCGTGAAGCAATATAGGCCTAAGGATGGCTTTGTAAATCAGGATCTTGAGTCTGAGTGACAGCCCTGGTGAGTAAGTGATTTAGTTGGTGTGTAGTGGCTTTGGCTATCTGTATCCTGTGTTTTGTGTGAGCTGTAAATGATAGGTGTGATTCCAATTTCATACCGAGGTATGTTAGCTGTCTTTTATTCTGTATGGTTTGTCCATTCAGTTTTGGCTGTTGTTTGAGTGTTTTCTTGTATGAAAATGTGATTGCATCAGTTTTTTGTGTGTTTATGTGGATATTAATGTTTTTAAGTTGGTCTGTGATTTTTTGGGCTACTGTTTCGGCCTTGCGCATGGCGTGATCTACATTCATGCTTGCTGTATATATAGCAATGTCGTCAGTATATGCAGCGATTTGTACATCATCAATCTTTTGCCCTACTATATGGGCTGTGTATATGTTGAAAAGGACTGGCGCAAGGACCGAGCCCTGGGGAACACCACAGGTAACTGGGCGCGGGGTGGAGATCTCAGTTTTGACACGGACAGAAAATGTCCGGCCACTGAGGTAGGAGCCAATAATGTCGACCAGTTGGTCCGGGAATCGGTGAAGTCGGAGTTGATCAATTAAGGTGGAGTGGGATACAGAATCAAATGCCTGTGTGCAATCTAATGAGATCATTGCTGTAGCAAGATTTTTATTGAGATTTTAGCTGTATCATACTGTAGTTTTGCTACGTGATGATAGATACGTGATGAAGAATAAGTTTCTCATATATTTTTGAGATGTGGTTGAGGAGACTGATGGGCCGGTATTCTTCCGGTGCCGCTCCTCGTTTTTTGGGTTTTCTGATTTGGCCTTTTTTTTTTTTTTTTTCCGGATCCCTCAAACAAAATAAAAAACATAAAATTAGTAACATTATCACATCATGCAAATAAAACTATGATTCAGAATACATACATTACCTTATTCTACCTGTGAGTATTTGAAGGTGGATCATCTATATACATACCAGGGATTATCTTTTCCTATTAGGATTTCTCTAATGAATCGGAGGTGAGGGGCCTCCTCGTGACGACTGATTTGGCCTTTTTTTTTTTTTTTTTTTTTTTACTGATTTGGCCAGTAAATCGGAGCTCTATTTATACCAGTATGCAATGATTGCTGGGTATTCTCTATTTTGAGAAGTCTAACGTATATATATTTTTCTTGGCCATATCAGCACACGTTTTGGTCTTATTTTTATTTTTATACGTACAATATTTATCACAGTACATTTTAAAACACATTAGAAGTTAATAACTATGTTACATATAATTTAATAGTTGATAAAAAACAAAGCCTACTAAAAGTATAGTGAGTTAGTTCTCTTGGTGGTGGACAGATAGCGCTCTCCACCCACTCTCGCAGTACACAATCCTTGTCATTTCTATGCCAGTCTTTGACCAAGAAGGACCTCGTTAGCTGCTACATTGCGGCCTAGTTCACCTGGCAGCCAGTAGATCGCGCTGCCAACCATCTCTCGCAGTCCACAGCCCTTGTCATTTCTATACCAGCCTTCGATCAAGGAGGTTCTGCCGGCTTGACCAACAGCTGTTCCGCGTGTTACAATAAATCTTTGAATTACATTAATTTTTAGTATCTAATTAAACTAGCGTGTTCTTTTAAGAGATATCGCGTATTAATTGTTAATGACATAACAGAAGGGCCTTTTTTAAAGGTATTATACAATAAAAGAAAAGAGCCCTTTTTTAGGATCTTACAATATATATATACTAACAATATAATTTATAACCCTGTTTCTTGAAATAGCAAAATTGGGATGCTCAGTTTTAGTTATTTGCCGACGATATCAGAGTATGTCGATTCTTCCCTTCAATGCCTCTAGATACAGTATTACTCAACAAAATAGCGGAACTGCTTCCTTTCTAAATGAAGGAGCAAAACTTGTTAAAAACCACATGGTGATTTCAGCAACAAGGGAGCCTATATGAGCCAACCTAACAAACTGAAAAGCCAAACTATTGTAATATTTGGAATCCGTGATAGAAAATCAAGTTTAGATAATTTGAACAACTTGAAGATCAATTAAATTAAATAAATAAATGAAAATCACAGGGAGAAGATGAATAAATAATTTAATTTGACCAGAATCTTTTTTATAGGATTCATTGAAACTTACACAAACCATTTAGTTCCCAGTTTGTAACTGTACAGTCTGTTTCTGAGATACATTTTATTGAATTAGGAAGTGATTGTGGTCGAAATAAGTCCAATAATGCAGTAATGCAAGAGTAGGTGGGAGAAAATTCTAACAAAATTATTCGCCATTATTTGAACCTTGTGTTTAACACACTGATCAGAATAAGTAAGTATTTTTATTGAAAATTGATACTTTAAAAAGATATTTTTAAATTTTGAATAAGAATCTGATAAATAAATAGATAAAAATTTAGAGATTCTAAACAACCTCTTTTTAAATCTCACGATTGAACTAAGCTGAGACTGAACTTGAAATAAGAAAGCATGTGGAATTTTTTAATTCCGATCCAAAATGGCGGTGGTTTTAATGGTTCCGCATCATCAAAAATCTGTTCTATTCCCAGTCTCAACCAAATGCCAATTTTTTTTATCAATTTACACAAGAACATGGAATTTGAACTTTTTAAAAACATTTATATTATTTTATTTATTTTTTGTGAAACTACAAACGCTATCAGATAAGGTTTGACTAGCTGAGAGGAATAGTATTCTCTGAAATTTCGTAACCAAGTGTACCCTAAGCGTTTCAACACAACCGTTTGGCATTTCACCTTTCCGTCTAAATGCGTATTAAAAACAAATTTCATGGCAGGATCTTGGCTCACTGACTTCTGTAAAACTAAATCCTTAAACAGAAAATCACTATCCTTATCCTCTTTATTTTACCAAAGTTTTTGACTCCGTTAATCACAACATCCTTCTTTCAAAACTAAAAACCTCTCCATATCAAATAGTGTGTTAAAATGGTTCCTTTCCTTTTTATCGCTTCGTTCTCAAACGGTCATTATCCCCAATGAGTCTCTTTCCTCCCATATCCTTCCAAATCGAAGTATATACCAGCATCCGAAGATCCTCGCTCTCACCAATCCTTTTTTCCATCTGCATTAACGATCTTCCTAGTTCCATCCACCATTCACAATACCACCTATATGCCGATGACCTCCAAATCTACCAATCCTTTCATCCTATCGAGATGCTTGTAGCAACCCAGAGGCTACAAGAGGACATAGGCAATATCGACGCATGAGCTGGAAGAAATGATCTAAGGTTAAACGTTGAGAAGACAAAGGCTATTATAATTGGTTCCAAGAATCTCCTTAATTCCCTTCCTTATTATCCATTACTCTACCTCAATGGTCAACCAATCCGCTTCCACACTTCCGTCAGAAACCTTGGGGTAATCTTCGATCAACACCTATCCTAGAACAACCATATTTCTCAGATTACTCGAAAATCCATATCAATTCTCAAACATAACTAAGATTCCGTGATTCCATACCTTTCAAAACCCGCCAACTCCTTGTATCCTCTCTTATTTTTCCTCACTTCGACTACGCCTGCCTTGTATACGGTGGACTGTCTGGTGGTCATGAGATGAGATTGAGAAGACTAATGAAGTGTTTCATCAGATTTATTTTCGGAGCCTCCAGGCGCTCCCACGTCTCCAGCCGATATGTCGAGTTGAAATGGCTTCTTCCTGTTAAAACCAAAAAACCTTCTTTATATTCTTTGATATGTTCACTCCTTGTTCTTCCGTCCACTCCTTAAACACGAGATCTCAGCCCACAAACCTGTATATCCCTTCTCATAGAACTGCTTTCTTTGAAAAGTCCTTTATTGTGCGTGTTTTAAAGTTCTGGAACTCCTTACCCACACCCTTACGTAAATCATCATTATTAATTTCATTTAAACATAAACTATTTATCCCATCTTCTTGACGATCAATCTTCCGAATACATGTAAGTTAATGCTCCTGTTTAGTTGGTGTTATCCATTTTTTAAATTTTTACTATCATTATGTATATTGCATTAAAAAAAAAAAAGTAAATTAGTAAGCATATTGTATCAATGTGTTAATTCAACGTTTAGTTACTAACGATTTAGTTAGTAACGCTTTATACTGTATTTAATCTTTATTTTATGCCAGACAAAGGAAATTGTAATAGTTCATTTTTCTTATTCTTAGGGGACTATTTTTCCAGAATAAAGTTTACTTTTCTTTCTTTCTTATTATACAAATTTTCTTCAAATTTTTATGAATATTTCTTGAAGGTATTTGATCCATTCTTTTTTTTTTTTTTTTGTATTTACTTAATTTTTTATGCGCATTGATGCTGATGATGATGGGAAAGCAAAATCAGATAATTAACATAATTTTGATGATACTAAATTATTATTATTTTATATTTTAGCTTTCAACTATTGATTCGCACCTGTCTAACAGAATAGTGGAAAAGAGATCTTTCATCTGGAAAAGAAATCTCTCATCTAGCATCTTTTCATTCGTCTCCTAATAGTCACATTAACGGTCATGTCAGCCGTAGCCATATCCTTAATCAGTCTATTTTCATATCCTTGAAGGTTATTATAAAAACGGGCATAATGAGTACGTGAGTGTTGCTCGATTATTGGTTGTTATAACTCGGTATGTATAGTTTTGTTTTTAGCGTACCAAGGAGGTTCTGCTATTAGTCTTAAAATTTTGGCAATTTTTGACATTGAGAATTGTAATTGTATTTGTGATGTCATCGACATTACAAGAGCCCAATGTGAACTGAAGCGAAAGAGGTCACATTCGTATTAAGCAGATTCGCATTGTGATTGAAAGAGACGTATGCAAAATAAAGTAAAAATCCCTAAATTGGTTCGCGAGGTCTACTGTTCACAGAACTGCTACTTTTTCACTTCCACTAGACCTAACAATGGTGAAGTACGGAGAGATCGACAGGTCTGACTAAAGGGTTCTTCATGCAAATTCAAAGTGAACAAAGCTAGAAAGCACTATTGAGGACATGACAACAAGCAATGGTGCACACCTGCATTTCTGTTAGCAATACCCTCTTCAAAGTGACATGCTCCACCATTTAAATAATTGATCCAAAGTCATTGATTGTTCCATGGACTATGCAGTAATAAATACTATTGCATTTTTTCTTTAACTTCTGTATTCTTTCTGTATACTTTTGAAACCGAGCCCGAATGAAGTAAGCCGACTAAATTGTATCACAACTTTTCGGCTTAATATGGGTGGTTCTTTAAGCATTGGATCTTGGATACCACCGTAACATAATGTGTTGATGTCAATAATTCTTAATATTCATCTGGACCATCATTTTTGAAGCAACAAATACACTACAAAGAAGGTCAAGTTTCTGTATTAGAAGGAAAATATGAAGTTTCTTATATACATAAAACTCTATCTCTTTAAAATGCACAACTATATTAAAAATATCACTTGTGAATTTTATGAATTTAAGTAAAATATAGAAGTGAAATAATATTACTCCAACAAATGTTCTGTAACAATTTTATGAAGTAGGGTGAAGGGATTTTCTTTTTCTTTTTTTTTTCAAAACCTCCATTGTTTCTTCTATTGTGAAATTTTAAGACTCTCTTTGTTCTCAATCTATTGTAACACCGTAAAGGAGAGTGCTATCGCCTCTCAAGATTCAGAACTAAAGGTATTGAACTTTTTTCCTAAATATATAGGCCTATATATATTTGTCCTGTATACGCTTTATATATATATATATATATATATATATATATAAAATTATTGTTAGCTATTGATTTAATTTGTAATTAATTATATTGAGATGGTTTTTAGTCATTGATTTAGTGATAAAAATAAGACTTAATGGAGTTCGATATTTGTTAGGATTATTGGAGAAACTGATTTCAAAAGTCTTAATTTAAATAAAAACTCGGAGCCATTGCCGCATTAATCTTACGTTTATATAAATGTTAGGTTTTGTAAGAAGCGAAATAATTTTCGTTGAGTATTTTAAATTTTATCTTATATGTATTTTAATTTCCAATGAATTTTTTAAAATTCCTATTATTAATTTTAAATCAATAAAGGGAAAATAGCCTAATATTAAGACTGTTTTTTAGCAAAAGACAGTATAACAATATATATTAAGAACACGAAAAATAAATAATATAGCATTGAAAAGCAATATATAACACGAAATGGCAAAGGAAGTTACAATTTCTTTGGATAATTTCGTTATATCTCATTAATGGGGAATGGAAAATACAATATTTAGAACTAAATGATGAGCGGATTGGAATAATGAACTTTTTGAAATTCCGAGAGTCAATTTTTCTTGGAAATTAAAACATAATACAAAATTATACAGATGAGTGGATCTGTATAGTACTTGATCCAATAGGTACACATCATCTCAGGATAAAGGTATAATTATGTCATTATATAGGGTATTCTTAGTGAAATGATATGAAGCATAGAAAACAGAAGAGATTAGGACTGTTAGGATTAAATATCCAGATTGGTTTTAAGAATATGTTGTCTAATTTTATTGTCGACTGAAAGGAGAGATCCTTGCTGACTTGATGTTTATTTTTGAGTTCATTTTAAGCTTGTGTCTAGGAGAAAACTTTTCATTGATTCATTTTGAAAAATTTTCATTGATTCAATTTAATCCGCTACTGGCTTCACCGAACTTTATTCTTGGAAAGGTGTCTGTGTGAAGTCGTTTCGGGATCTGTGTGGGATCATATGATAGCCGTGTGATCAGGAAATGTTCAGAAATGTATCTACAGACTTCGCTCGAATATCAGCTGCTAGGAAAATTTAGACGTTAGGAAGGCACTTGTAGGAACTGGCTATAATTAGCAAAGGCGTTTAAAGATCATTTTTAATGGGATTGGTTATGATTTATTATAATTTTCAATTTCGAATTAATGGATATATTGTTATTCGAGTTTACGTTACGATAAAAACAAAGATAGAATTCATACTGCTAAATTTATTATCATAAATAAATCATTTCTCTATTTTGTATCGTAATCAAATTGGTAGCGAACAGAGGAAGAGAATGTTCCCCAAGGGAGCTGATTGATTGAAGTGGGAGGATGCGATATGGCTGAAAGTTGTTGACCCATTCGAGGACCTCATCTGTCACGACTCAACGATACTGTTCCCAGCTAACTTCTAATTTAGAGCACTCAGCTCAAATATTAATTATCTCTTAGCTAATTGGAGAACCTCACAGATTCTCACATGGGCACATTGGGACGAATGACACAACTTGGTGATAATAATTCTGAAAGCGAATTATTTTATTTTAATATCCATAAGAGACTACACTTATAAATAAATTAATAAATAAAAGTCAATACGATATTTTTTAACAAAATATATAATTTAGGAATTTAAATATTATATTAAAATTATTGTAAAATAATAAAATAAAATTTATTATAGAAATAGAATTACATAGACAAATTGTATATAAGAAATTTTTTTATTAATATATATATATATATATATATATATATATATATATATATATATATATATATATATATCCGTATATAATTTTTTTTACAACTCTATATAAATTTGGGCTCTTCAACCACTTTTTTGGGAGTCTTTTTTTTGGGACGAATGGCACAACTAGGTGGTAATAATTCTAGCGACTTATTTTATTTTAATACCCATAAGAGACTACACTTATGAATAAATTAATAAATAAAAGTCAATACAATGTTTTTTAACAAAATATATAATTTAGGGATCTAAAAAGTATGTATAAATTATTGTAAAATTATAAAATAAAATTTATTTTAATTTATTTTTATAGTTTCATTTTCTTTCCTCTTCGACAGATTTTTCTCTATTCGACAAGCCTCAGAAACTTTTGTTGACTTCTCACCGACACATTTTTTAAAAGTTAGACCAAATCCAGGTCTTTGATTGTTTTTTTTATTAGAGTAATTAAAATAAATCATTAGCGTAGTTTGCTAATAATTGAGAAAGCACATCAGTTAAAAGGATAATGATATTACTCAAAGTTGCAAAAGGGATGCTGAATAAGGTCTCTTATTCTTAGGAATTAAAATCCTATATCCTTAATGTGAAAAGAGCTTGAACAGTATAATAAAATAGGGTAAGGTAACTCATAGTAATACATATTTTTTTTTAATAGTTTAATTACATTTTTGTTGGCTTTGATAGTGTTGTCCGTATTTAGTTATTTATTTTTTATACTAGAAATACCTAGTATTTCATTGGCATTTATTTTCATATTTTCATATGTTTAACATTTTGTACAATTTCATCGAGCATACAGAAGATAGATCAGTTTACATGTCATTTGTAGGAAATTGAAGGTGTTTTACAAGACAAGTCTACTCATATTACAAAAAGATATGGAGTGAGATCGATCAATTCATGAACCGATTAGAACTCTTACGTGATGAGCATTCGATAACCTAATTTTTTCTGAATCCTTTACAGCAACGTTGATCCAAAACTGACTGATTTTAAATGAATGAGCCAGTAATTAATTTAAAATTAATTTCACATATTGATTTAGCAGTATGGTAATTTTCAGGTCTTTACAAGATTGTTTTTTGTTTTTTTTTTCACATACTAAAATCTATTGATTTCTATATCCATGATTTCTTGAAGCTCTTTGAGACAGCCGTACACGGTCCATTCTAACATAAATTAGTTTTAGGAGATAAATATAATATCTGTCTTAATTAATACAAAAATTTTTTTTCTTGATCGGTATTATTGTGAAGGTCTTTTTATATTTCGCATCAGGATTGACAATGCTTAAATTTCATAACTACAGTATACATAAGTGAAGTGAGTTACTGCTTATAAACAATAACAAAAAACCCACATATTATGGGGGTTTATTATGTTCAACAACTACACATATAACTTAACGACACGGCTGCAAATCCTGGCTCTACTTCAACACTCACATTCCAGAGCTGTCTTGACTGCTGAAGTTTGAAGTAGATAACGTTTAACAGTTTACTCCTGATAACTTTACCACTATCATACATAAAATAAAATATACCAGAATTTAATTACTTTATAAAACTAAAGGTAATAGATGCAAAAATATAAAAATTCATATTATTACAAACAAACTAATAAGTGCAAAAACTCAAATGTATGTTTAACTGTCTTCGGGTGATGTACGATCTACATATTGAGGTAGTTTTTGTTAGACTATTGATATAAAATGTACTATCTCTTCTCTACTTTTTGTGACTATTTTTTTTCTACCATGATAGGCTAGTTTTAAATAAATTAAAGCAAAATATTTTAGAGCCGTTTCAACATTATAAAGCCATGAGATACTTTATATTTAACTTGATTAAGTTATAATTGATTTCTTTTGGGAAAGACAGAAACACGCAGATTAAGATATTAAGACTAATTCACTATTTGAAACTGTACAGCAACATACAACAGTTTGCTAAAGAAAACACTCAGACTCATAATGAGCAAAGTTCGAAATTTTTTACTTATCTGAAGTGAAATCAGGTAGGTGCTATTTGATTTTTTTATCTGTCAGGCTGTAATGCGTAAAAAAAAAACAAGAAAAAAAAAAAAAAAACGTTCAACCGATATCTATTTCACGGGCACGTGGAAGATCAGATTTTATGGCCTCTTTCCAGCCGACCGTGAAGAAACCTAAGAATGGTTTTTCATCCATTTTCACGACGTTTTCCAGGGCACTTACCATTCATGGTATCGATCCTGATGTTTTCTCAGTTTTAAGAAAGCTGTTTTTAATGTCTATGTGCCAATTCTCCGAGCTATTTATTCTTGACAAGAAAATATCACGGTTATTATAAAAGTATATATATATATATATATATATATATATATATATATATATATATATAAATAATATATTCTGTTGGTACTAAAGAAAACGGTGATCTTTGGCCCCGCGATGTGGTATTCTTATAGACATTTATTGCTTGCGAGAGCACAGACAGCCTCACAGCACAGAAGCCTGGAGGGGGTCACCTAACCTCACGTTGCTACGAACAATGCTTTCCATGGTGCAGCAGCAGGCTATTCATAGCTCCATTATCGGTGCCTTTAGGGCCAATTCGGTAGTGTCCTTCCCACGGACTCACTCGGGATCAAGGAAAGTGGCATATCGGTATAGAACCACGGATTATGGCTATTCGGGGTCAGCAGGCGCATGAGGATCTATATTTATTTCCCGAAGTAGGCCGTCCATGGACCAAACCTTCGGGCGGCTAGTTTACATCGTGGAGATCAGATCATCATGAAGGTAGGGGTAATCAGTTCTACGCCCGGTCTGTGCGAGTTGCCTTCTGTAGCCCGAAGGGCCTTACATACCCAAATAATGGAGTGATTAAATGGTTTAGAAATTAAATTAATCATCAATTAATTAAATTAAATGCTGGTACCGTGATTCGAACTCACAACCTTCGGGTTTGTATGTAGATGCTCTTTTGTAAACGCGTTAACCCACTAAAACGATAACCCAAAAGCTACTAAATGTATAGAATATATGTATATATTATATATATATATATATATATATATATATATATATATATATATATATATATATATATATATATATATATATATATATTCCTGATATGTGATGTAAGAGAACTTTAGTCACAATCACCATTATTAATAAATTTTTTGATTCATTACCTAGCCAAAAAGTATTTTAGTTAAATTACTGTATTCCTATTAATACGATAACAAAAAATAATAAATAATCTCTCCCAATAACAATCTTCTGAACAAAATCATTAGGTAACATTATGAGATATTTATTGAAAAAATTATTTTTCTTTTATTAGAACATTATTTAAGACAAAACTAAAATTAAATAACCAAAGATCATTAGTGCAGTTGAATTTGTTTTTGTTAAATTATATGAAACAATAATTTAAATATGCATTTGGTTACTATTCTTGATTTGGAAAACAAAATTAAAATTTTCTTTACTCAAACTAAAAATTTAGACTAATCAGATAAACAAGCCCAAGGCTCTACTGAGCTAATTAAAAAAATGTGAATAATTTCTATGAAGAACCTTTAGTTGCACATTATTTTAATACTTCGAATTTTTAACTATCAAATTCAACCAACAATGAACTACTTAATCTGAAATAATTTTCTAGAAAATAAAATAACTGTTTAATTATAATTATTTCAAAATTAATGTTTCTAGAACTTTTACTCTCTAAAATATATTAGAGACTCCGTCCATAAAAGAGATTTGCTGACCGAGTTCCCAAAGAGTTTCGCCACGACCCTATTCATATTGAAACTCATTTCAATTTATTTGTTGATTTTCATTATGTTGCGAAAAGCTGATTGGAAGCCGCATAAGAGGAAGTGTTTGAGGTAAAATCTCTTTATCAACATTGACTCCGGATTCCATCTCACTAGAACAGTGATCAAATAGATTACTTTGAACTACTGGCGGAAATGAGTTTTAACATTACCTTTTTTTTTCAATAACCAATGTGCTATATATGATTTTTAAAAAATAAATAAGTGGTACATATTGTCTTATCACGTTTTTCCGTATGTGTGTGTATGTGAGAGTGAGTGTCTTTACAGGATACATGTTTTCTCCTATGATACCTTCATGCATATTTCCTCATTGTATTAAAATCAAGAATATTGCATTAGCTACACGTAAAATCATAATCATGAAAAGACAGGTTACCCGATTTTCCAATACGGAAACTCTGATAATTAATAAATTATAGTTTCTTATTCTCAAATTGGTTTTATTTTAATTATAATTTCAAGATATCGGCTCACCTTGCAGAAAAATGTTTTCTTGTAGATCATTTTTCAATTCCTCCACGAATGTTTCGGAATAATTTTTGAATTTTCTTCCGTGTGAAGGAAGAAAAGCTGATTGATTTCTCGAAACTACCTAGTTTACTTGCCAACTAACAAGTATTCCATAAATATCCTACACCTTGATTGGGATGTAATCCTCTTACCCTAGGCAACCAACTTTGCTTCTAAATAAGGTTTGAACGATTTATCTCTTGCTTATTTTAGAGAAAAACAGGTTTGTGTAAAGAGAGTCCTTCTAGGAAGTAGTTCCTTCTAATGCAGGAAAACTTTCCCGTTTATCTTAAGGAGATATCGGATGCGACCCCTCTAAGCTACCGGACGTGCTTGTCTATGCAAAGATTTCTCAATTATGATGTTCTCGATAAATTCTATATGATAGTTCTCACGTATAAGATTTTATATATAATTATTCATTTTAAAATATTATAAGAGTTTAAATGTTACTAATTGACGAAATAGTTCTATGGATAGAGGGCAGACTCCTCAATCCACATAATTATCACTGCCTGAGGAGTGAATATGTTATTCGCTAAGGCAAATATGAGTAACAATTAGTATAAGTATAAGTAACAAGTATAAGTAACAATTTATTAATTTAAATATGTGCATACGTATAAAAATATTTGTAATAATTTATTATATTTTTTTAATAACATTTTAACCTAATTAAACTATATCTAAGCTAAACCCCGAAACGTTGATTTTGAAAATGTGTAAGGTTTAATAAAGCCGCATAAGGAAGCTCAATTTTTAACATCTTTTATTGAATGCTAATTAATTTCTTTATTTGTTATCAAGAACTGATTACTGAAATTACTTAGAAATCAGATTGCTTCGATTCTATTCTGAATCTTCTCCACCAAAGATTTATGTACACCTATCAGGTCTTCTCAGATATCAGGTCTTCTCCTTTTTAGCATTAGCAAGAGGAATATGAAGAAAATGATGGCCCCTTGGTAAAAAGCTGACCCTATTATATAAATTTCTGATCATTCCTAAACTGGAATATCCAATTTATCACTATAAATTCGATGTTTTCGATAGTTCCAGCACAGACTAATTCAGTGATATTAGGGGTAAGGATCTTTACCCCATGACTAGTAACTACTTCATGACCAGTAATTCAAAATTGTCTACTAAAACCGTTGCTATAATTATTAGTCATAAATTCTTATTACCACAAATGTGTACCATATTCACAAGAATAACTTTTGCAATTTACCAAATGAGTTGTCACCGATTAAATCTATTAATGCAAAGGATATTCTCTTAGCAATAGATTCACTGAGTTCAATAAGTGCAGTTCCTGTGGAATATCCTACAATAAAATGTATCATTTGATACTCTTTAATAACAATAAAATTAAAAAAAAATAAAATCTATTCCTAAACTTTATAATATAGCTATACAGTTTTTTTTTTTTAGTTTAATGAAAAAATACTCAAGAAAGTTAAGCAATGTTAAATAAAAAAAAATTTAATTTAATTTAAAATTAAAATTTATGCTAAAAAAATGTTTCTTTACTGAATAAAAAAAAAGTTGATAGGTCACATCGTCGGTCCTGTGTTAATGTTACGAATCTGAAAAATTCGATTTTTTGTTTTTGTTATTTTTTAGTAGATACAACCCGTAGTAGTAAAGTTACGAATCTGGTACGGCGTAAGAAAGTGCTGAAACCACAGTTGTATTTTTACGGAAAACGTCTGAAAGTCTGAAGCTTCCATGCTAAACTAACGAATATGCGTATTATTGTAAAGGTAAAACAATAATTACACATGGAACTATAAGATAAAAGAAAAAAAAATTAAATAATCGAAATTGACTCTTATATTTAGAAGAATGTAACAATTTTTTTTTTTTAAAGTTGTGATTTTCACATTCATAAGTTTACCATGGGAACGACTTGATTAAATACAATAATTGATTAACACGAATACCAAACTAATTAGAAATAACTATGTGGGTTAATTTCCTTTTATATATAGCAATAGAAACCACTGTTTCAATCTTGGTTCCCTTTGCAGATTAGTCCTCAAGTTCAGTGAGCTGTAGAGAGTCCAATAAATACTGTAGCCATTGCACTTTCCTGAAAGCAATATAACTTTCCTGGATATGAAAAACTGTTCCCTGAACTCCCTACAATATTGCAGAAACGAGGAAAAAGAAAATACAAGCAAAAGGCGGTTTTTCATTGAATATCCAACTTCTCTCTTTCATTTCGCTAACAGTGAAAAACTCCAATTAGTTGGTCCGCTGCCTTCAACCGTCGATCAACCCTTTCATGGTTGAATTCATTAATTGAAAAAAAATGACGTTTGTATAACGGCTATGAAGCAAAATTTCAGGATATTGATTACATGGTATTAATTAGCCATTTTATATTTTATTTATATATATATATATATATATATATATTTTATGCTAAAAAAATGTTTCTTTACTGAATAAAAAAAAAGTTGGTAGGTTAAATTTTATTATGTCACATCGTCGGTCCTGTGTTAAAGTTACGAATGTGAAAAATTCGATTTTTTGTTTTTGTTATATTTTAGTAGATACAACCCGTAGTAGTAAAGTTACGAATCTTGTACGGCGTAAGAAAGTGCTGAAACCATAGTTGTATTTGATATATATATATATATATATATATATATATATATATATATATATATATATATATACATATATATTTTAATATGCCTTTCCATTATTATTATTTTATTTTTATAATTTTTGTAAGTTTTAATTTTGTTGATGTAAGGCAGTATGTTGAGGTCTTGGTACAAAAATGATGTCTTGGTCTCCAGCTCCAAAATGATGTTTTGTATGAGTCATAATGTTTTTGATTGAAAAATATGAAGTTTTTGTATCTGGGTCTTGTTGGCTATACCGTGTATCTGTATGTGGGCTTAACTAGGTATGTGAATGCATTAAGTTTTTAAGTCCCATTAAATTTTGAAGAATTGGAAAAACTGTGTTGAGTAGATTGAGTCGTTTGGTAAGAGTTTTCATTTTCATTTTAACATGTAGCCCCAAGCCATTCCTTCGAAGATAAGTCCAAGATATTGTACTGTTTTCAATGAAACTGGAAGGCTGGTATTAGAAGTATAAATGTTGCTTTTTGATTTTTCATGATTTAGCCAAAATTTCAATAGTTTGCACCACGAGTAATGACAAGTTTTAGGAAAAATCTGAAATAAGTATTATTGTTTGATTTTTATAATAAATATCTGATGTGGACACCCCACAACTTCCTTATAAGTCTATTAAACTATAAAGCTGTGGCTCAAAAATTGATCCTCAGTTTGGTTTCTAGTTTCCGAAGACTCGGCGTTTCATTAAAAAATTATATTCGGCGTCGCACAACGGGGCAAGCGCGGAAAAAATTCCAAATTTTTATTTTTGCCGTGTTTGTTGGGCTATTGTTTTCATTATTAGTTAGAGAAAATATTTCTAATTCGTTTTATTTCATTTTTGTTTGTGACTCAGAGAGACTTAAGATATTAGACGCAATTACTTCATTCAAAAATCGTCTATTTTTATTTATGAAAAGATTGGCTTACTCTGGTTTTATTTTTATAGATAAAAACATGAAACACCAGATTTTTAGTTCATGTATTAAAGAAAGGGGGAAACAAATTGTACAGCTCCAATTTTTTAAAATATGACATCAAAAATATAAATTTCATTGGCAACTAAAGATAACTGCTTAGATGAAGCCATAAAAACAAGAATTGTTTACACAGTTGGTATTAGCCATTTCGTGACCTCGTGAGCTTTGACGGCTCATCCGATAAGAATGAGTTCTCCAAACCATTTTTTGACGAAGGTGAAACAAGAAGCGACTCAAATTTATTTATGACCTCAATTTTACCACTGAAAATTACTCTTGTCGCAAATCAAGATGAAGAAATATGGGTTAAGACCGACCCTCCTCTACTCAGTATAGTATACCTATAAGGTTTCAATTTCTGAAAGAAACGGCGGAATTAATAAGATCTAAAAAAGAGCGTGTTCAAAATGAAATAAATAACTTTTATTTTATAAATAACGCAGCATGTTTCCAACAACTGCATCAAGCAACTACTTTGTTTGTGGTACTCGTCCATCTGATATGAATGATATATCAAAACTTAAAGTAAAGTTTCCCAAAGAAGGAGAAATTCAGTTGAGCATTTCTCCACTTAATGCGAGAATAAAATTTATGGAGTATATTCTTTACCTAGGCTATAATCTAAAATTCCATAGTTGGAGGTCTACTAAAAATACTCTACCTATAAAATAAACAACAAAGGAACGTATACAAAAACGGTTCATTACTGAATTAGGGATAATGGTTGATTTCGTAAAGCAGGGATGCGGTTCCAGTAATACCGGAAATTCATCTAGATTATTTTTCCGAAATCCTTCTTTTACAGCCGAAATAACTCAAGTTAGCGAAAACCTGATTCATCGACTTGGATTAATATTGGAGGTGTGACGAAAATTCCAATCGATAATGAAAGCCGTTAAATTTTTCTTTTTCACTTTTTTATGTTGGTACATAATGGATTCTTCTGATCCGACCAAACTCCAGATTGCTAAAAAAAGGCTAACTGAATGGCCAGTCTGTTCTGGAGCAATCGAGATATAGACAAACGAAAATGGGAAAGTCGAAAAATTGAAAACAATGTTTTTAATATTATTGTAAAATTGTTAAATAAAAACTTAAATGAAATAAAATAAAATCGAATTAAAATTAGGTTAAATTAAATTAAAATTAAAATTATGTTAAATTTTTTTTTTGCTTTATTCTTTAAATTCACACCTGTCTATGAGACAACCAGTGAATGTGCTGGCTAAGAATATGTTAACGTGGCATGAAGGGTATGAGAAAGAATAGTACCCAGCGGCACTTCTTCCAGTCGTGATAATTGAATATAGTTAGGCTAGGAGATCCCTCATCCAGCTCCTCTTCAGCCTTCTGCGAGTGTTTTCAGGCATGTTGGTTGTCCCCATGTCTTGTATGAGTGTGTTAGGATGTCCGTGTAAGTTATCGTGAATCGTATGTATTCATTAACTGCTGGCATATTGAGGTCTGTATGCTAGGAAATGTTACTGATGTACTCTGAGGCTTTGGTTATAGTTCTAAAAGTTTTTGACTGAAAAATTTGAAGTTTTTGTACGTGTGTTTTTTTGGCTATCCCGTATATCTATGAAGCGTAGGTCCAGATAGGCTTGAGTAAGTACGTGTAAGTGTTCAATTTACTTCTAAATTTCAATTTTTGAACGTCTTGATTGAAGTTAGTATAATAGTTTTAGTCTTTCATTTAGCGTTTTTTGTTTATACTTGATGGGTGGACACCATGTCATTCTTCAGTCAAATGTCAGACCAAGATATCGTATTTTGTCTGTCTGCAGAATTACTACATTGTCGAGGTATATTGGAGGGCAGTAGGCTGATTATTCTGTATGATGATGGAGTAGCTGTGTGTTTGGTTTGTAAATCATAGTAATGCGTGAATTCTATTGTTGAGGGAATTTCGTTGTTCTAAAGACAGATTAGATACACTAGAGCCTTACTGGGCATTTTCTGGAACACTTGAGCATTTATCAGGTCATGACCAGGAGCTTTCTCTTAGGTAATTTTCTAATTTGCTCGGCAACTTATGTCGGGGTGAAGCATGGAGGAGGAGATGGAATGTCTAAAATTTTTCGTGATCAGATTTAGTGAAATCAGTATGTGGTGTAAAGACAGAAGAAAGATGATTCGCAAATAACTCAGATTTTTCAATTTTTTCTGACACGGCCCAGGAACCATCCTCATTACGGAGAGGTGCTGAGGAGGTGCTCATGGACACGATGTTTTACAAATTTCTTAGTGTGCCTCCATAAGCTCCCATCGTCAGTCGCAAGATTTCTGATGTAATTGTCGTAAATTGTGCTTTTGAAACTTTTAATTTGTCGTTCATTGTTGTCTATTAAAAGTCTGTTTGTCAGATGGAAGTCGGTCAGTCAGCCGTAGTTTGCGAGCTATTCTCTTAGCTTTGATGTACTGGGGATAGTTTGGAAGTTGCCCAATTCTTCTGGATCTGGGCACAGAAGAAGACCACACAGCCTACTGTATACAGCTGGTAAACTTTTCGAGCTCATCCTTCCCTCTTTAGAGACATTGAGATAAAGAGTTTTGAGTTTAAGCATTTGCTATAAGCTTCCAAATCAATAATCCCTTCTACAAGAGATGGTTTTTTTATGGCAGTACAAGGCTTATCCAATACTACTGAATTGAGAACAGAATGATCAAAGCAAAGATCGGAACTCGTATTTACAGTATGGGGTACGGTCCTATGTCCTTTAGTAATGAAAAAAATCAAGTAAATCTGGTCTTTTCTGTCTTAAGGTTGGCCAATAAGTAGATGTTCCATGAGATAGTGTCTAATGAGTACTCAGTACTCAGGAGTACTCAGTCGTGATCCCCAAGACTGATTTATGGCATTGTAATCACCTCCTTCAAAAAATCATCTTCCAAGGCGTCGGAAGACATATTGCAAAACATTCTATTGCAAAACATAGCAGATGTCAGAACGTACGGCGGAGGGGAGTAGTTTGCAGCGAAGGTGAAGTCTGTGGATTATATATTTAGTGTTATGGGTCTTTACCTTTTACCTTTGTAAATGGTTGTGTTGTAGAGATGTTTTAATTAATTTTGCGGTACCGTGGTGTGAAGTATTATCTTTGTGATCATTTCTGTAAATTGTTAAGCCAGAGATGTAATTTGGAATGTGTACTCAGGTGTGTTTCAGTTATTAGAGCAATACCAGTCCGTTTGTCATGTAAGTAAATGTCGAGTTCAGTCCCATATTGATTAATGCCATTCTAAAGAAGAACTGACATGGAGCCCACGGTCAACTGATTATTGGCCATATCCAGAGTATAAGTTACCTCTGAAAGTTGTTGAAGGAGACTGAAAAGGGGCTGGATGAGGTTATTCAAGCCACTAACTAGGCTGAACAGCTGAGATGCTGGTGGATGACGGACAGCTGAAGGTACTGGCTGGTTAATGCCCTTTCTCATTTTTCTTTTTCGAAAACTCCGATTACTGATGAAATACTGGTGCTCCTGTCGTAGCTGTTCGTTGAGGCTGCTTCGGATACTGTGATTTCAGTCTCAGTGGACCTGTGGGAGGTTTCTGGGGTTGGGGAAGAGCTGGGAACTCGTCCATTGCCGGATGAGAGGTTATTGTACGTGTGCTGATTTGCACTTTTGGGGGAATGTGCTGATATTTTCTAGAATTTCTGGTTGCCCTTAGTTCTTTTATTGTTAGGCACCCTCTGTAGTTGGCAAAATGAGATCCACCACAGTTGGCACAGTTTGCTGCGGATTCTAGTGGCATTGTGGATTGGATTTTCGGGGAATACGCTATTATATTTGTATCGAAACCTTTTGTTGTTGATTTTAATTTGAAGTTGTTTTCACCAACTTCACTTTGAAGTAATATTATTAGCGCGGAATAATTCTGAACATCGTTTAAGTGAATTGGTGGGGGCCTGATACGAACAGGCAGCGTTGCACTTGACTGTGTCTCTTCAACATTTAAAACTATTTTGGGTAATGGTAACATCACTTACCTTCATTAGTTTCCTTGGGTCTCTATCTACGTTAATAGTTCGTTTTCGGCCGGTTACCAGCTCCCAACCGTTGTTGATATTCTCCGCGTTATAGGTTAAAGTGTCCATTTCACTAGTAGATGTTGACGGTGCCGTTATTATTTGCGGTGGAACCGCTTCATCAAATTTCGCCGTTCCTATCTCTTTAAACAGTTGTTTAGAACTTGAATTGAAGATGAGAAAATAACGAAAGAAGTTTAACTTCCTAAATCGAAAAATTCATAAAATAGCTGAACTGAAAAAAAATTAATCTTTTAGCTTCAATGATGCCATATATTAAGTTTAATTAAATTAAAAAAAATAATTAAAAATATCTCTAATTAAGTTGTCAATATTATTATAGAATAAAATGATATAATTTTTTATTTAGTTTGAATCCTCTTGAAATTGCCATCCGCATTTCGACAGGACCAACCATTTTGAGAAATAGATTTTTTCCCATTTTTTTGCCGTTTTGCCCCACAGTGCGTCGCGACGTCTTGACAGATACAGACACACACACCTAAGCTCTTGTTTCTGGAGGTCTCATTCAGTTATTATATGTCGTTTTCCTTCAGTTGGTAAGAAGTTCCCTAGAGATTTCTTCGTGTTCCTTGACATTATTAGATCTATGTCACTAGATAAAGCATTAGAAATCGACGGTTTCAACATTTTAAGCGAAAGAACCCTGTTAACTTATACTTGTTCTACTGCTGCAGACTTGTTTAGCTCACAAATGTGGAGGAAAAAAAAAGTATTTTATACTCAATTCTAACACTTAAAAAAGTAATAAAACTGTTTAATTAGTGTGGAAAAATAATGACGACCTTCAAGTAAAGTATCACTTTTCGTAATCATGCAGTGATCAAAAAGAGAGATTCACAACTAGATTATACAATAATCCTGAATATACAAATTTTTAACTTTCTACGGCTAACCGTTTTTGAATTATGCGAGATACGTACGAACGAACGTACGTACCGACGTCACGATGAAGCTTGCCAAGATGGATTCAGGGATGGTCAAAATGGATATTTCCGTTGAAATCTGATAACCGAAAATTTTCGCGATAACAATACTTCCTTTACTGCGTAAAAGGAAGTAAAAATCAGTCAATCAGTCAGTAAAAAAAAAATAAGAAGCTTATGGATTATTTTTAACTTTAATCTAAAAGTGTTATAGATAGTTCTGTCCATTTCCATTTTAAATCTTTCTCCTAAACATTTAAAGTTGATCCTATTTCGTAGCCGTGAATATATTTTGTAAAAACATATTTCCTGTTCATTATCCGTAACGCATAATATTGATAAAATGTGGTGATCTGAATTTTCTAAAGGCATTTCCATTCCGTATTCAATGTTTTATATTAACACATTAGCAATTCAAATGCTCCTTTTAAAGCTGAGGTGAGAAATTTCAGCAAGAGCAGTAAAACGGTGCCGGTTCATGTATGTAAATCATATTAAAACGTAAATAAATAACATGGATTCGCAAATGATGGTTCTGATGAACCTTCTGTGATGCACTTTTAGGATTACAATCAATGAAATTAAAGTTGTTATTCGAAATTTCATCATTACGTTTTTAACATAAAACTAACACAGCTACATTCCGATTTTAAATACCATTCTATATTTTAAGTCGTCTTTGAATGTAATACATCCGTAGCAGCTATATTTTTTACCTTGCTGCGTATTATTTTTGTTTTGTATTATTTACTAATTTATCAAGACGCTTTATTTCAGGAAAATTATAACCTTTCAAACTTCTTTTCCTTCTTTAATGATTAAATTAACAACGTTTCGGACAGAATTAGTCCATTTTCAAGTGTGTAAAGATAATAAACAAAAAAACTTTGTCTACAATTATTGTACAGCAAAAAAGCCTTAATAAATATTTTTTTAGACTTGAAAATGGACTAGTTCTGTCAGAAACGTTGTTAATTTAATCATTAAAGAAGGAAAAGAAGTTTGAAAGGTTACAATTTCCCTGAAATTTAGTGATTTGATAAGTTTTAAATAACCTACCGTCACAGTTAGGTGAGCTATATATCAACAATTATTTATTAATTTTTTTTTAGCAATATTTAATATTTTTCTTTTGATATATATTTTCATTATACTTATCTTTATTTTAATAATAATGTTTTGTTTTTTCATTACTGAAATTTACAACTTTGTACATACAACAATTATATATGAAATAAGATTGTAAAACATGATAATAACTTGTGAAAGTTCTACCCATTGGTAGCACTTCAATGATTATTTTAAGTTTGGAGGTCCTGAGACTATCTTCCTTTCAGACGCCTCGTATGGTTATCGGGAACACATTGGGATGAAAGGTTATGCACTAGTAGGTTTGTGTGTGCAAGGAGTTTGTAATTAAAGGAGGTATAACTATTTCGGTTTAAAATTGCAACAAATGGATGTCTTTATGGAATTTTTTAATTTGTGATATAGAAAGAAAATTAAGGACTTTTTGAAGGATGATGAATGAATAGGATGGGATAAAAAGCTCCAAATTCAGAGTGACTGCAGAGTTTGGGCAGCAGCTGAGTCATTATTTTCAGATAAAACACATGTGTCATCAGCGTAAGTATTGAAGACAGTGCTAGGAAGATTAGGGATATCAGCTGTAGAGATTGGGGCCTAGGATACTACTACCTTGAGGGACACTGGCATGCTGAGAATAAAAGGGATGAAGAGTCAAAATTATGATTCACCTAGAACGTTTTGTCAATGAACTAGGAACGGATTGATAGGAAATATGTAGGGGAGATGAATTGACACAGTTTGTAAAGCAGTCTCGGGTGCCTTATATTAAGCGGGTGGCTTATAGGCGTTATAAGATGAATCTAGTATTTTACCCATGGAGTAGCAAGAAGGTAGGATGGTAGCAGAATGTATATCAGGTGGCTTTTTTGATTTCGGTATCATTTTTATTATAGACAGTTTCCAAGGGTCGGGAAAATAGGTAATTCATTGCAAACATAAATAGATGAGGAATAGGATAGCTTTTTGAGGGAGCAATTTTAGGATGAGGGGTTTTAGGATAGATCGTAACCAGGAGCTTTTCTGCGATATAATTTTTAAATTATGCTAATTATTTCTGAAGAATATAATAATTGTTGCAATTTTCATTATGTTTATTACTAAAATTAATATTAGATCAGGAATATTAGATACCAATTTTAAATTATAACATTGATCCTTTAAGGAAATATTAAGAATGTTCCCTTTCTTGATCCAATAATAAAAAACTAATAAATATTAAGTCTGTTAATGCTGATTAAGGTGGCAATGTGGTAGGTAGGTCAAGTGATAAAAATTCTTATACGTCTACGTGTTATTGGTTTAGTTTAATACTGTGTTAACTCTATCACCCATATCGTCAATAACTAGTAGGTATGAGAAATTCTGTAAAAGAAAACCAACCGTCTCTCTAATAAGGCAAAATTGCAATTTTTGTTCTTTTCAATTAGACTCTTATTTATCTTTTCCTTTTAATTTTTCATTTCTTTTCACACGACACCGTTCGGAAGATCACACAGGCCTAACATTCTTCAGTAGTAGGAGGAACACGCTTATTTCAATTATTCGTATGAGCAGAATATAAACTCATATAAAAACAACGAAAATAAAACCTAATATTACTTTTCTCATCTTGATTTTAAAAAATAAAATTATTATTACAATTTCAGAGAAAATAAGAATATTAAACAAAAGCTATTAGCATTAATTATTTTTTATGGGTATTAAAAAAAATAAGACGAATTTTACTTATTGAAAAAGTTTTAATTTTATTGACAAATTTATTTTTTTAGGACCTTGTTGGTCTGTTTTGAATATTAAATGATTCTTGAACTCGACAGGCAGATATTTCGCAATTGAAAAATCTCTCAAGGTCTCGAATGCCCTATTTCGCCTTCCCTCCTACTGTTTTCATCAACTCTTCATTCAGGATATGTTCTTCTTGCCTCTTTGTCAGCGACTCTCGTAACTCTGGGTCTGATCCCGTGAGCGATTTTGATGAAAGTTGCCAATCTTCATTACTATTATTGACAAAGATACAAGCTGAAAGGCTTCATATAATGAGAGAGCCGAACTCGCCTTTATCTTCTTTCGTACTTCTTTATTGCAGTGTTTTATAGTCCTATTCACCCTCAATAACCATAAAGAAACTAAGTGAACGTGTCATTATTACTGAAAGTATTTTCCAAGTTTAAAACAATTATATACAAGGGTAAGATGAAGAATAAAACTTCAAGAGTAGGTCAAGTGCATGTCGCTGTCATGACAGTGCTTGGAAGCATAGTGAGAAAAAATTCAGAACAAGCAATAAGCAATTTTAAGAGGACGCAAAATTGAATCAGTATATGAAACAAATCTCTAGATATTCATTATATTTTATTGAGCCCAGAAAACACATCTAATAGCCTCTAGAGACAGAAGAACTTGATCGAATGAGAATGACAGGTATATCAATCTATTGTTCAAAATCCCTTCTAAAAAATCTGTTTTTTTTTCCAAAGCCTGAATGGTTATTACGATTTAATCTAATTATGCTAGAATAGACTTTGATAGGGAGTACTAACAATGCGACAACATCAAGAAATATGTTTTTTCTTTTTTCAAATCTCCATTCACAGTGGTGTACGCAGGAGAGAGATTGGAGAATATATCCCGCTTCCCCCAGAAATATACAGAAAAAATAAAGTTTGTACTTTATGTAAACAAAAAAAAAACCGTTACCAGTTCAACCCATGAAGGATTGAGTACTTGGAACGGGCTGTACTGTTTCTAGTCCAACGGTTGTGCAAGGTGATTCGGCCGAGATCACGCTCAACCGCCGAGTTTTTCTCTAATTAAGGGAAACATTCACTTTATAGAAGCTGGATGTGCCCCAGGAGCGTCTCCCGATCCCACAGGGTCGATCCATGGTAATTTAAGTAGTATTTTTAACAATAATTTTTATCTAATTTTCATTCTTATCCTTGCAATTTAAATCCAATTAGGTGTTAATAGACATTTAGGCGATTACTTGCCTTCTTCTTATTAAATCCCGTCCCTCCCCCCGAAAAAAGTCTGCGTACGCCCTTGGTTCCATTGTTGGTAGCTTTTGAGTAGGTACTATGTACACTCGAAGCTATTTCTTTTCTGAGAGAAATATTTCTGATTTTTTTTTCTATTTTTTCCGTTTTAAAATTGTGATATTCAATATAAAATTGTGATTCAAAGATTACCTTTGAAGGGTAATCTTACAGAATATCGGAGCACCAAAAACAAAGCTGGTCAATACTAAGTAGACTAATAACTTAAGATTTTACTTTCTTCTACGACGCGCGATCTGTAAACATTAAATAACACATGAGAGAGAGTGCACGTCAATCAGCTTGGATAAACTGTTTCCTTCCTTGACCGAAGGGATCCTCTGCGCGAGAAAAAACTTTATGATTGAATAAAGCTGTTCCAAACATTCTGAGAGCATGGACTATTGGCCTAGCAAACAAATAGAATTGGTGTTTACAAACCAACACATTAAGCGCAATATCATATCTTTCTATTGGAAAAACGAAGGTTATTAAACTTGTGTGATTATTATTAGCCAGAAGCAGAAGGTCACAATCCAAATATATATCCTATGATCATGGATAAGTATTATGAGATAAAAACAAATGTGTATACCCGCTACGATATATTATTATAAAATGAGAAGGGGCAAGAGGAGTATATGAGATGGAACGAAATATACTCCAGTGGATTAAGATAAGATATTTTAAATAATGCGAAATGCATTAACAGTCCGCAAAAAACTGATTAAGTAAAATGAACTGAACTTCTGAGTTCAGTTCAAGATGATAGACTGAGTCAAAGATGATAGATACTTGGCTTGCTCTAGCATTGACCGCCACTTTTCTAGGTTAGTTGCTGCCGCCCTCCAGTTGTTGAAACTATATAGGGTTTTTGAATCAGTAGCGACAGTATCTTACCATCGCAGTCTGGGTCTTCCTACACGCCTGGTTCCATAGGTCAGTTCGGCCAGGGACTTTCCTCCAAACTCATTTTAGCGACGTGACGTGCCCATCGTAGCCGTGAGAGCTTGATGAATTGGCAGATATCCATATCGTTATACATACTTTGAATTTCTGCATTGGATCTTCTTCTCCAGGTTCCTTCTAAGCATATTCCGCCGAAGATTCTTCAGAGAACTTTCCTTTCAAACCGGATGATTGATAATTCGTTGTTTTTAGACATAGTCTAGCATTCTGATCCATAGGTGAGAACAGGTCTAAACTAGGGCCTTGTATATTTCAAGCTTAGCATTCCAAGACAAGGTGCTGCTCAGCAAGTGTTGCTGTTGAGCAAAATAGCATCGATTGACATTCCGGACATTCCTCTGCATGTCTAGATATAAAAAAGCTTGGACTACTTCAATGTTCTGTTGTCCCAATTTCATGTACCCATCAGATGATCTACTAGGAGGCTCGGTACACATATATTTGTTTTTTCTCAGTTTACGAGAAGTCCCGATCTCTTTCCAGATTTTTCTATCGCATCAAACACATGACCATCCGACCAGATTTATGTCATCGGCATATCCAAGGAGCTGTATACTTCTGTTCATAATCGTGCCTTCTGTTTGGAATCCAGAATCTCTTACAGTTATTTCTAAGGAGAGATTAAAAATAAGGCAGGCCAGACTATCTCCTTGTCTTACACCTGTTGTCATACCGAAACCTCTTGTCAACTCTCCATGTATTTATTGCCTTCCATCGTTATTTTTACCAAACGAACTAATTTTGTGGAGATTTTCATCAACGTCATAGCCTTATATACTTCCTTTCTGTCAATTGAGTCATAGGCTTTTTCGAAGTCTATTGAAACGTGATGAGTATTGATCTTGTGCTATCTCGTTTTTTCCAGGAGCATCCGGAATGTAAAAATTTGGTCATTAGTTGATTTACCCTTAACAAAGCCACACTGATATTTTCCTATTTCTTTCGCTGTGTAGAGAATCAATCTTTTATATAATATGTTTGAGAGGATTTTGTATACACATGGAAGCAACGATATATCTCTATAGTTGTTAAAATTTAGAGAATCCCCCTTTCTTATGAATTGGGTGTGTAATCGCTTTCTGCCATTCCATTCTTCTCTCCAAATATTCATAAATAAATCCTGCAAGAGAGTGATTAGTTTAGGGCCATTGTTATCAAGGTCCGGAGCTTTATCGTTCTTTAGTTTTTCGATGACCGCTACGATTTCATCTTCATCTGGTGGTTCAATTTCTATTCCTCCAACCAGTTTCTCTGCTATGGTGCTGTTGTGGAAAATATCTTGCGCACAACTGTTCAAGAGAGCCTGAAAATAATCTGCCCATCGATCTAATTTTTTTTGTTTTTGTGCGATTAGCGAGCCATCTTCAGCCTTGCATGCGGGAGTCCTCGGTTTGAATGGTTTTCTACCTTCATTCGCCATTTGAAAGAAATTTCTTGCATTTTTCTCTTTGAAAGAGTTCTCTATATTCTGCAACTTTTTGGTTCCCCATCTTCTCTTCTTTCTTCGGTGAACGTGCTTCTCACGTCTTTTTGTGGCTTTGTGTTCCTCAACTGAAGTTCTTGTGTGTCTCCGTTGAATCATGTTTTAATTGGCCTTGTTTTTCTATCGGTTACACTGAGGCATTCCTCATCAAACATTCTTCATGGTTTGTGTTTTTGATTACTCCTAAGTCCCAGAACTTCCTTTGCTGTCTCGAGGCAGTGAGGCATGATTCCCATCTTGAATCGAGATTCATTTCTTGGCCAATGCTTTTTAACCTGGGGTCTATGATCTGGAAAAAACGTTCACATAATTTCATTTCACTTCACGGTAAGATCGTGCATCGAGCAATGAGGACCTGTATCTAGTACTGATAATAATATGGTCTATCTGCGATGTGGTGACTTGCCTATTTCGTCCAAACTTTCGCCATTTATGTGGGAAGCAGGTACTTCCATCAATTATACCTATTGAAGTAGAAAAATCTATCATTCTTTGATCATTACTGTTCGTTGTTTCGTGAAGGCTATACTTGCCAGTAGTTGTTTGAATGCATTCTTACCAGCCTGTGCATTGTAGTCTCCTACCACTAACTTCACCTTCACATCATATATTGGGCAATCATCAAAAAAACACTTTTCCAGCATGTCATAAAAAGCATTCTTTTCATCATCTTTCGCCATCTCCGTCGGGGCATGAATACATATAATGCTGTAGCTATTTCTTTATCTAGCATTAATGAGTTTAGTGTTGCAATGCTTCAGAAATGTATTTTTCCAACGAATGATAGTTTAAATAATTAACAATTGGACAAACAAATGAAATTACATATCATCCTCCTCCGAAAAAGAAAATAGTTGGCATTTATCTTAGTAAAATTTATTTAATATTTGTCCCTTACCTCATAAATATTGATTGTAAAGTACATCGATTTTTCAAAAAAATCAATAAAAACATGGTTGATTATTCGAGATAAATAAATAAATGAGAAAAATCCTAACATTTCTCTATATCTAACCAAACCTAAAGTACTAATTTAATTATTCTAAATCTTATTCCAGATCTCATTGCGATTAATTCTACTGGGTCCCCAATATATCCCTTACTTCAATAATCCATACATACAAATACAATATACATGAAATTCATTGTAATTAAATAATAATAATTGGACAGTATCTGGTGGAGAAAACATCTATAAAAGATTAAAGTAATTATAATTGGTTCTATCCGAAGCTCGACGAGTTCTCGGAGATCCTTTTCTTGACATTTCTGTCATGAAACTCAAAGAAATCCTTTGAAATCTCTTACAATTGAATTTACCTCAAATCTTGTAGGCGTTGTTTGATGTTACCGTTTTGTTTGATCCAGGCCCGTTTGCAGTATCAAGGGAAATACCCGTTTGACTATAATATCAAGGAGATCAGGTAAATTTAATCAATATAAAATAAAAAAGGATTTCAGAAGGGAAAAAGTTGCCTTACTTTATGACGAATTTAAAAAAAATATTAGCTCTCAGTAGCCTGTAATTTCTTTTAACATTTGAATATGAAATATATCGTTGATCTCGTTCTTCATAGGATCGCTTTTGATTATTTTTAGGAAACAAACATTGAATTATTTTGCTTTCTTTTATTCGAAAGTGGTGGGTCCATCTCCGTGTTTGTTTTTAATTTTTCATCGCTATACCCTGAAATATAATGGTAACTACATGGAATATAGTTCGAACCTGAGTAGTGTACAATAGTGGTGAGGTCTGACTGACTTCCAGAATATAGCATAATTCCCATGTGCCGCACCTAGTTTCTCCTCCAACATAGTCGTCTTTCATATTCTAATAAGGTTCCGAATTTGCACAGTAACAGAGTATCTGGCAGCGGTTCTAGTCTCGGTCAGCATCTTTATAATCATATTTTGCAGGAATTGGGATTTGTTTACATTCTTTACGCTGAATATCGTAAATGACTGAACTGGTAACAGACGAAACGAAAACAATATTGGTACATCGGTAACTTTGTGCGGCTGGCATGCTAGGAATTGATCGATGGCCAAAGTTTTCACTGAATTTTCTCTTTGCTGTGTGTCATATGTGGCTGTCAGTATTAATCACCGAGAAGGGTATTTTTACTACGAATTCTTCTACTTTATAACTTCTCACCTTGTTTCAGAATCTATGTCTGGTATTGAAATATCCGATAATTCAGTGGTTAGTTTGTTCATTCATAGAATAAACTTTTGAATTCTTTTAAGGAGCTATTCAGACGTCGGCATAATGTAGTCATTAGGTTACAATGTACGCAATGTAGTTAGTAAGTTGCTGAAACTTTACCTGGACAGAAACGAAATGGCTACGAGGACACCTCCGAACGAATCATCCGAATTTTCCTGGACTAAAGCGTAACCATCGTCACATCATCACGACCCTACTACTTGATTCGGTTTGGAAGCAGACAGATCCAATTCACGGTGCTCTAATATATCTTTATTAAGTAATAGGAATTTCTTGGAAGTTGGAATTATAGCATTTAGAGCATCAAAACGGTTTGAAACGTTTATTTGCTCTTTCGCATCCAACCATGGGTCAACTCTCTTTGCGAACTTCTTTGGTCTGAAGAAATTACCTTCCTCTGAGCTTCTACGTTTTCTATGTCCTCAAATTGGAAGTCTGTTTTGATTCATATGACAATCTTTCACCCTGACATATTGCCAAAAAGCAGACTTCCGGATATATACATTTTTATAACTGAATTATCAACTATTAGTGTAGTATAGTTTAGTGTATTAGTGTAGTTTAAAGTTCACGAGAAATTATTCGAGATTTATAGGGTGGTTCAATAATGTAAAATCCAGAATAACCTAATTATTATTCTCTTGAAAGCAGATTTAAAACCAAATGAGCTGAATATAAATAGTTCCAACAAGGAAAGTTTAAATCATTTTCTTTTATTTTTTTAAATTGCATTAAAGCTTGTAGCACAAACCGACAGAAAAGTTTGCCTTTTCCTTTTACACGTCTTGTTCCTTTTCTCATTCGAAAGGATAGCGTGGATCTTGAAATTCTAATACAACTAATGTCGCCACTTCTCTTGAATAAATGGATTGGGAATGAGTCCGGTTTTAAACCTCCTAAAAGGGCTTGATACAAGTCTGTTTTACTTCGCTTTTCCAAACAGAACAACAACTATCATGCAATTATAGATGTCGCAAGAAGATGAAATGCGATATTGAATTAAATTGGTAATTTGCAACTTATTTCTGAATTTTTATTGTGTATTCCAGTTAAGGATAATTAAAAATCTTCGAAATTCATCCTATATGGTGAACTAGCAGATATAAAAAGTTTCGGTACTGCAATACAATGTACGAGTAGAGTTACTAATTAAATTTTCAATCGAATATAACAATAAGACGTTATTGAGATTGTCATTAACAATGAAAATAGTTAAGAAGCGATAATTAATACTGAGATGAAGTCAAAGATTATACCATTTTAAACTGGGAATATTCAGGTATGATGGAATATCGCCATAGTGGTAAAAGTTCTTAGACAATAATTTTCTTATTAACATTGAGAAAGAAGGTTGATACACTATAAAATACTCTGTACAATATAAATATATATACTCGTTCAAAATCTTGAAGGTGGATATTGGATTTAAAACAAATAATGCTTGCACTTCTCTAGGATATATACATTTATACTAGTATTTATATAATTATTATTATTTTGATTTTTAATAATATCAAAAAAAATCAGAGTTTAAAATCCTTTTAGTTGAATTTAGGTTCATTCATCAACAGTTAATCAAGTGCTCCATTAATTCCTTGAATGATGAACTAGAGCGGTAATGCATGAGGGATGCAACACTTCTTTGTACCTTGGGTCTGTTGTATCAACCATTCATGTAGGAAACATCCTGAACAGTCCTGAATGCATTCGTGACCTTATGCATACCATACAAAATTAAAATATATAAAAAGACATCTAGGGAGATGAATATTAAAAAAAATAGAAAGAGTAAACAAATTTACTGTTGTAAATGATTTCTATTTTATTAGAAATGATTCCATCAATTTACTTCTAATCCAGTTTAGTAGTAAAAAAAAAAAAGTTTGACTAGAATTTTCGCTAAACTTAAAAAAAGGAAATTAGACAAACACAATTTCTGAGGTATAAAAATAAATTCTATGATAAATATAACATCATTTGTTCGCCTAACGTCGTCGCATCAAACCTAGTCTGATCTTCCTAGGAGAGTCTCATTCATAGGGGTTAGTACAAAGCGATGTCAAAATATGCAATTAACTGAACAATAATATATGGGAACTTGGCATGGATATATCAAATAGTGTCCTGGAAAGAATTAAAAAGACTATCGGCAATTTTGGCAATTTAGAAATGATGATTTGTTCTGTAAAATAATGACAGCTAACGCATGAAAAAGATAAGTATCTCATTCTTCTGAGCACAGTGAGGAGAAGCAGTAAATAAATGAATAAATTAGTTCTGATCTTGTTAATTAAACCTGAATTAAGAAAGCGAATAATTTTCACAAAGTGAAAATTATGAAATTATTAACAGTTTTCTGTTAATTAACAACTCATCGAAGGTCGTTCCAGCCAGTAAGTCCACTTCTTAATGGCCATTTGCCAAAAGTAGAGAAAACTTCATTAAGATTCTGACACTCCTTTAGAGTAAGTTAATTCAAGTACTTTAGCAGCATCCTGTCAATTTACAAGTGTTTATCACAGTATTCGCAAATCTCATGAATATGCATATGTCTTAAATTAAGTTATTAATTAAATTTAATCCGTAATCCACCAATCAGAAAATTCTTATCAAAATAGTTTCCCACTAATCATGTATAGATTATCCAATTTTTATTTTTTTTTTTAAGAACGCAGGATTCCTAGCTGGAGCCTAAAAATTAATTAATTAAATCGAGAAATAATTGAAAAAGGAGACAGAATTTTTTTTCAGGTACTCACTAGTTATAATATTAACAGGTGCAAGTAAAGAAATAGAAAAAAAATGAAAACTGACCAAACTTGATAGAAAAGGTAAGGTTACTCCACGTACACTTTTCACACAACAAAGGTTCGGGGAATTTGTCTCTACTGTCATGTTTTGCTGGATGACAGCGGAAAAGCGTTTAAAAAATAGAAAGCTGTCAAGGAGAATTGCAAATCACAAAGTATTTTGAAGAATAGGTTTTGTTCTCTTCACTTACGGGAAAAAAAGGCCAACTAGTAGATAAACACCGATACAGCTGTACAGAAAAAGTTGAAATACATAACTTTATCAACAGGTTGGAACTAATATACAAGTCATTATACTTCATTTAGACTTCATGCTCCGTTCCAAAGGGCTGCTCTTACCAGTTGAGGATTTGGATTTTCGTTCAATTCGAACTTCATCCAATTCACTGATCGTCAGTGATGCTAGTTGATAAGTGTAAAAAAAAATTCTTATACCACCTTATAATATATGTTTTTATTAATTATTAAAAATTTAAAAAAAGAAAAGGGAATAGTGATTTATTTTTTAACATAAAGAACCCTCCAGTAATATGTCAGATTATTAATTAATTTGTTTCTATTTTACATTATTTCTAATTAGATTTTTTATTTATTTATTGTTATATATTGTATTTACGACTGTGTTCCATAGCATCTAATAAATTTGATGTTCTTTTATGCCTTGGATCTGCCTGAGTGTGTGTCTTAAATTTTGACAAAGAATTCTTATTTTCATTTTTTAATTATTTTATGGGTGAACCCCCTAGTCTCTTGGCCATTGCCTTTTTAATCTCTGTCCAGGTAGACTGAGTAACAAGGAGGAGTAAAGAGATGGAACTCTATTGGATTGGGGTGGTTTTGAGTAGAAGAATGAAGTGTGGAGTATTTGTCGTGAATGTAAGATTTTTATTGTAGGAATGCCCATATAGTTGTGTATAGTGTGATTCGAAATAAACCACGGGGAATTTACAATTGTTTTAAGTTCATTATTTATTTTTAGTTCAATATTTATTATTTATCACTATTTAGATTTATTTTGTTCTTGTAGTGTTTGACCCAGTGTGCCCCTTCATTTGTAGTCAACACATCCCCAATTTTGTACAGTATAGCGTCATTGTATCTACAGCTATTGAAGGGGCAAATTAAATTGAACGTCATGCTCTTAGTTTTCTGGATTTTCTAATTTCGATCTTTATAATCACATTTTAAAATAAAATATTGGTGATTAAAATATTAGAAAAAAAGTATTTCAGAAAAAACGCACTCCAGCAATATTTTAGATCATGAATTAACTTATTATGCACATACAAGATGGCACAACTCACTTGTCAAGCATCACCCACTGAAGGCTAAAAATGAGCTGGATTAGGGATCTCTTGATTTAAACTAAATTAACAAACTTGGAGTAGGTATCGCTCGTCTTCATATACGCATTTCATAACATTTATTGCTATCATTATTTTTTTTAACCTGACAGAAAATTCTTTGTTTCTCATTTTTTACGATAAAATCAACAAAAAAAAAACGTTGAAGGGAAACAAGTCATTCATGTGATAAGGTGAATATATAAAAAAAAAAACTGAACAACTATTTAATTTTTTATTTATTTTTAGAATACACTGTTGAAATATCTACAAAGATGTCTAAAAAGAATATGTTTTCGTTGAATAATATCTATATAGTTGCCATTGGAAATTTTCAAGCTAACCATATATATATATATATATATATATATATATATATATATATATATATATATATATATATATATATATATATATATATATATATATATATACATGCCCCTGAATATCAATGGAAAAGCTAGCGGAGATAAACTGTATATATTTGTTGGTCAATATTGAGCTGATTTAGGTCAGCAAAGTTTTTGTTAGTCGGCATGTAGAGTTCTATTATTTACGTACTATTATTTACTAAAAGCTTCTGTTATTAGTCTTATAATTTTATATAAAAATTATATTTGTTTTTGCAAGTGGATCTTTTTTGCTGAACTGTATATCTATAAGTGGTACATTCAGATGGGTTTAAGTATTTCAAGTATTTAAATTCAAAGTATTTACCTTTGGTATAATTTACAGTTTTTATAAAAACCATGTTTGTTTGTTTTTAAATGTTTCTTTTTCTTTTAAATAAGAATAATGAAAACGTATCAACCGATATAAATAGTCATCCAAACAAACTGTCTATTGCGTAAAAACTGACTGGCTCAAGGAAGATAAAAGTGGTGTTAATAATTCTGTGGCCCATAAAGGCCGAGGGAAAGGTTAGATGAAGCTGTGGAGCGGAAGAGGCAGTGGACAGGAAATCCACGGCCTCCAACAATGTCGTACTAGTGGCAGCTCCTCTAATGGACTGCCGATGAGTTATGGATCTAGAAAGCACTTTCATCCACATGTCATCTTTTCAACGCGATAGACAACCTTCTGTATTCGCTTATTTCATATTTATTGTTCTGCCATTCGGTCTATATCCCTCACTTCCTACTGTCTGGTTTAAAACAAAATGTAAAGGAAAGGAGAACTTAGCACCATAGTTTTCTGTTGCAAATAGGTAGCTTATATCCCGTACAATCTATAATAATGCAGCCGTTTTTTACTTTAATATTGTAAATAGTAATATAACCTTTAACTATTTAAAGATTTTATCATTAATTTTTCATGTTAAATTGATAATCTTCACTGATGTTGACACTAAATATATAATATATTATGGCCACTGGCATCTTATATTTGTAATTGCCATATATTCAAACAAATGCATGAATTATTTCCTCCAAACAAACCTCAAAAATAAATTTAAATAGATCAAAACAGTAAATTTTGATCTATTTAAATTTATTTTTGAGGTTTGTTTGGAGGAAATAATTAATAATATTAATTAATAATATTAAATATTAAAAATAAATTTAAATAGATCAAAACAGTAAATTCCCTACTCACATATTTTTAGTTCACAAAATACCACAAAAAGTCATGGATCTCTCTGAGGTAAAACGCTCATTATCCGGAAGTAAACTAGTCCCCCGTTCGGGTCTCCGGGTGGGGACTGCTTCAGGGGATTCATGGCGCAAGTTGAAAATTAGAGATTTAGGTATAGGGACGTGGAACGTAAGAAGTTTGAATACAGCGGGTGAGTTAAAATCGGTGGCAAACGAGGTTAAGAGATACAATGTAGATATCGTGGCACTGCAAGAGGTTCGGTGGCCAGGGGAGGGTTCGTTAACAGAAGGGAACTATTCTATTTGGTACGGTGGGAGCGGTAATTATTGTTTAGGTACTGGATTTCTAATAAGGAATAGATTGCTCTCCGCATTGAGGGACGTAAAATTTTTTAGTGATAGGATATCTGTGGCCATATTTCAGGGGCGGTGGTTTAAAATTGCGCTGATAAACATACATTCCCCTACCGAAGACAGTGATGATGAAGTTAAATGCGAATTTTATGATAAACTAGAGTGGGTATATGATAAACTACCTCGAAACTACATGAAAATAATATTAGGGGACGCAAACGCAAAGGTGGGAAGGGAAGAAGTATATTATCCGACGATCGGTAAAGAAAGTTTGCACGAACATAGCAATGATAATGGGATCCGTCTAATAAACTTTGCTATCTCGAAAAACCTAACAATCAAAAGTACTACGTTTAAACATAGGGATATTCATAAGTATACGTGGACATCGCCGGATTCACAAACACGCAATCAAATTGATCATGTTTTGATACAACAAAGATGGCAAAATAGTATAATTAACGTGAGGTCTTATCGTGGGGCAGAATGTGGGTCAGATCATGAATTAGTAATCGCGAAACTTCGACAAAAACTTAATATAAAAAAAAAGGAAAGAAAGCCGTATTTGTTCCGAAAATTTTGAACTAAATAAATTGAAAAACCCTTCAATTAGAAATCAATTCGCGGTAGAAATCAAGAATAGGTTTGAAGCCTTGGAATCTTTATATGAGGATCGCGAAGATGTAGACAAGCTATGGATCGGAATTAGGGATAATATTAAAGAGGTAAGTAATCTGTGTCTTGGAAAAAGAGACAATAAAAAGAATAAACAGTGGTTCGATAATGATTGTCTAAACTTGTGCGAAAAAAGAAGAGCCGCGAAACTAAAAGCTTTGAATAATCCAAGCGATAACAATGTTGCTAATTTCCGGGCCTTGATGAATGAAACGTCCAAATTCCTCAAAAATAAAAAACGAGAATATCTTAAAAACAAAATAATAGAGATAGAAACTAATAGAATTGAAAACAACGTAAGAGACATGTACAAGGGTATAAACAGATCGCGTAAACAGTTTGAACCAGCAATGAATGGAATTAGAGATGAAAATAACAATATCTTGGCCGATCCGGGGGACATTGTGAATAAATTTAAAAAACACTTTGAAAGTATTTTGAATTCGGGAAATAATAATCAATCTCCTCCTTCTGAATATCAGAGTGCTGAACTGTTAATTGAAGAACCGAGTAAGGAGGAAGTCGAAATAGCCATCGGAAAATTAAAATCTCATAAAGCAGCGGGAATCGACAACATTTCCAGTGAAATAATAAAAGCGTGCGGTGAAGCTGGAGTTTCTAAAATACATTTTTTGGTTAAAAAGATCTGGGAAAATGAAAAAATGCCCGAAGAATGGAAAGAATCTATACTTATTCCGATTCACAAAAAAGGTCCGAGGACGGAGTGTAATAACTATCGCGGAATATCACTCCTCCCGGTATGTTATAAAATATTCTCGTTGATCCTAACTAGTCGAATCACGGAATATGCCGAGGAAATTATCGGAGACTACCAATGTGGTTTTAGACGGAACCGATCAACTATCGATCAAATATTCTCCTTACGGCAAATATTAGAAAAAAAATTAGAATTCAACGGTGTAGTTCATCAGCTTTTTGTGGATTAAAAAAAGGCTTATGATTCCATTGATCGCCGGAGACTGTATAACATTTTGATTGAGCAGGGAATTCCGAAGAAGTTAGTAAATCTAGTAGGGATGTGCATGACCGAAACATTCAATAAAGTTAGAATAGGTAATTATTTTTCGGAGAAATTTGAAGTTCGCTCGGGGTTAAAACAAGGCGATTCCCTTTCACCTGTCCTATTTAATTTAGCATTATAGTATGTCATTAGAAAGGTAATGCTTACCGAAAGGGGTTTAGATCTGGGTGGTAGAATATCCGTGCTGGGGTTTGCGGATGATTTGGTATTATTAAGTGAGGACGCGGAAACTATAAAACTGAATACAGCAACGTTGATGACAGCTGGGAAAGAGGTTGGCCTCAAAATAAATACGGATAAGACGAAATATATGGTTAGCAATAGAAACAGAGGCGATTTTGAGGATATAGATATAGGAGAAAATAGGTTTGAACACGTTGAGAAATTTAAGTATTTGGGGTCTGTGATTACTAGAAAAAACGAAATTCAAGAGGAAATAAAGGCGCGGTTAAAGGCGGGAAATGCTTGTTATTTTTCGGTGTCAACATTACTTAGGTCGCGCATTTTGTCCAGATACTTAAAACTTAGAATATACAAAACTATTATCTTGCCTACAGTTCTGTATGGGTGTGAAACGTGGCCGCTAACCTTGAAGGACGAACAACGCCTTAAGGTATTCGAGAATAAGGTACTGCGTAAAATATTTGGTCCGAAAAAGGATGAGTCAACCGGAGAGTTTAGGAGATTACACAACGCGGAATTGCGGAGAATGCACCCTGTTAATATAATCGAAGTGATATCATCGCGACGGTTGAAATGGGCTTGCAAAGTTGTTGGGCTCAGTAACGAACGAATTCCTAAAAAGTTAATAAACGCTGAGCTGACTGGTAAACGTCCGAGGGGTAGACCGAAACGTAGGTGGGAGGATAGTATTAAGAGTGATCTAATGAATTTGGGTTTGGAAGGTAGTCGGTGGACCGATATTTGTAGACAGCGATTAGTGGTATCGGCATCGAACCTCCGGGTTCGCTAAGCCTTTTATTATTATTAAAACAGTAAATTGGTTGTTCCATGAATTTATTTTTAGGGAAGATAAATCTTTTTATTTTTTAATGGAAAGTTTTGATTTTACTGTGATTATTATAATATTAATTTCTAAGAAAAATGTATCAATATTGCTACCTAATTTGGCAAATTCTGTAAAAATAAAAATAGCATATACATTTTTTTTTTTTTAATTAAATAATATTGACTTGTTACTTTAAGTAACTTTCAATAGTTAACTCTCCATGTTTGATTGTTTTATAGTTGTGTGAGGCGAAACTCTCTGTGATTAACACTAAGTACACTCCTTTATGTAAAAGGAGCTAACAAATATTTTTAATTATATTGGAGACCTTTAAGGTTAAATTCCCTGCCGCATCATTTATTTAAAATCTGTCCAAATCAGAGGCTATTGCTGTTTCGTTAATTGAGTGAATAGCCCAAGCCCAAGCCCTCGAGACCCCGTTTCCTCGGGACAACTAACCCACCGATTATTTAAATCTCCTCGGACGGAAGGTGGCCCACCCGACAATGGGTCATCTCAGAAAAAGTGGTCCTGAGGTGAATACTGCATTTACTTTAGTGTCATTATTCAATACTGAGTATTGGTGTATTGTGTGTGCTGTGTACTGAACTCGGACTGCCGATTAGCGCTCAATCCCCGTTAGCCGTGTACAAAAGCTAACCTCTGCGGCTGACCCCAAACTCTCGTGCCTATTCCCGAGTACTTTTCGTTAGGTCAGCCTCAACAGAATCCTCTCTTCTCTCGAGGCTGATGTCACCAGTTTCAAATTTCTAGAACAATCTACTCACAGCCCGTTCAGAAAGAGCACATCCTCTTCTTCTCATTTTCGTGCCAAACGGGTAGTTTCGGCGATGGGAAATGTTATGCTCCCAATAATAGCAAGACAAGATCATTTTGTTTAAAAATTCATTTAGAAAGGAATTAAATTCATATTAAATCCTTCATTGGATTTGAAAAACAAATTAAGCCGATCTGTGTATTACAATATCTAAGAAAATGAAATCGGTCCTTTTTTATGAAACACACCATTACATGAACTATTACATTTTCTCTATATCCTTTGTACATAATGTGTTTCATATTAAGATTATATATGTATGAATATATATATATATATATATATATATATATATATATATATATATATATATATATATATATATCACGTTTATATCGAAAAAAACATGTTACTGACCTATTTGTCTAATTACTGGCGCCAACACAGAATAAATTATCTAAGCAATATAAAAATAACGAGACGACTAATTTAGTTGCATGAATAATATAATCTATTCCAATGATATTAGCATAACAAACGAAACAAAATACAACCTAAAAAACTCTGAAATTAAGATTAATACTTTAACAATTGATAGGGAGTAGGAGGAATAACATTTTAGCTCTAAAGGTTGGATTATAACAGCAAAATGACGCACTTGCCTCATTTATAAAACCGCTCCAACAATCCTCTATATCTACCCTCTAACCTCATTTAGTTTATAGCCAGTTTCTCAACATCTGCCTACTCACATGATACATATTATTCACTGTACAAAAGCTCAATTCGAATTAAATTTTAAAACAGATCTAAATTCGTGCCGATAAAATATTAACTCTTCGCTCATAATTCAACTCATTTATTCAAATAGTTCTAATAAATTTTTTTTTTAAAAACTGCAAAATATTTCATATTCGATTGTTTTGAAGAAGAGTGAATTTACCTAATCATAAACTAAATGCATTCACACTCACTTAAAACCATATAAACATAATAAGTATATACAGTATAGCCAAAAAGAAACATAAAACTTGAAAATATTTTTAAAAAATATATATTACGATAACAAAAGCACCGTGGTACGAGGTTAACAAAACTCTGTATAGATACTGACTAATACCAACAGTCCATCAACATAAGATCTATTTACCAATGATTGTATTGAATTTACTAATAACTTACAAGAACAAATCAACAGACTAATTGAAGAAATAGCGACTACAAGACAGAAACTAAAAGGTGTTGGATGAGAGATTTTCTTCCTTCACTAGCCGAGGCGACTAAATGAACCCGGAAAGAGGTGCTGCTGGGCGCTATCCTCCTTCATGGTTTCACGTCATTATTTCCTACATCCTTGTAGTCTACAAATTTCCCGCTCTCCAACAAACTCTTGACAGGTGCAAATCAATATTTTGAAATGTAAAAAATAAAATAAACAAAAAATTAGAAATATGGACAATATTATCGCCCATAATTCACCTGGAGGTAAAAAAACGATTCGGCCAGGAAGCTTTTTAATGTTGAAATTTCATGATTATAAATTTCAAGATAATATGACATGTGCATATGACACACTGTGAAATGTTGAAACACCATTATTTAATAATTAACCCAGATAATGTTCCTACTTTTAAGTTTAATACTAATGTTAATCAAATTTACTGCTATCTTGATGAAATATATTCAAATTAAATATGGACATGGTTACTAAAGAACAACCTCCTTGCGAACATTTATCTTCATGAATGCATCTCTGAATTTGCTACAGTGTAGGTAATCTAAGAGCCTAATTTGTTGCAGCCCCCAATTAGCGTAAATAATACTTGGAACCTTTTTATTTCAAATGATATGATTAAATTTTGGATATAGACGATAAATCCGGGGCTGCAATTCAAAACTGTATTCCCAGATTTATTCAGGTTTTCCTAGGTTCCAGGTTTCCATTAGGCTCTTAGATTACCTACACTGTAGCAAATTCAGAGATGTATTCATAAAGATAAATGTTCGCAAGGAGGTTGTTCTTTAGTAACCATGCCCATATTTAATTTGAATAAATTTCATTAAGATAGCGGTAACTTTGATTAACAATAGTATTAAACATAAAAGTAGGAACATTATCTTGGTTAATTATTAAATAATGGTGTTTCAACATTTCACAGTGTGCCATATGCATAGTAAATCATAGGTCTACTCGCAATTGTACTTCCGTACTTTATTATGAAATAGAATCCAGGTCTTTTCTCCTTACTCTTCAAATAAACTCAAGAGTTTATGAGTAGCAAAACAAAAAATAATATGGATCAATCACTCACTAAATTGAAATAAAATAGACAATACTATAAATGTAAATAAATTGTTGCAGATAATCATTGGTTAAAATATAGCACATGTTAATTTATAAATATAATGGCTTAAATATGAGAATAAGTAATATTTAGTTGCCAAACAATAATTAGTAGATAAGATTGAAATACATATACTGTTAATTAATTCTATGTAAAGACAAACAGGTAATAATATAAATGGTGATTGTACTAAAATATATATCAGATGAGTTACATGTTTTTATATAAATGTTTTGAGAATGCTCAATGTATGCATGGAAACTTTATGAAATACAATTTTTTTTTTAGAAAAATAAAACAAGTTTTTTTTTTTAATTTGTAGAATAATATAATATATGAAATATGACAAAAAGCCTTCAAGATAAAAATGTAGATAAAATTTTTTTTACCAAAGTATTATTCTTTTCTATCTTTTTTTATAATGATTCATGGATAATAAAAATATTGTTCTATAAATAATAATTATATTATTTCATATAATTCATATATAAATATATATAATCCATCACATTTTAACGTTATACTCATTTAATGCACGGTTTCTTTGCTTTTTCATCCATTTCCTTTCGATATATCGATATTTTTCTACCGATTATCGGTGGAAAACGATATTTGGTTTTGCGATATATCGAATATCGAAATATCGAATATCGATATTTTTCTTTCGATATTCCAACCCTACCATATGTGCCGTACCGACAGAAATCCATCTTTCCAGAAGAAGAAATATGCCTTGGGGAAAAATAATCCAACAACACCTCCCGAAGGATAGCCAACAAATCCCAGATAAAGACATCACATATCTGAGAGGGATGGTGAAGAAGAAAATAGTCGAAAGTGGGGAGCGGACGAGGAACCGGTTTAATCAAAATTATAAGGTGTATGAATTTAATGTTGATGACCAGGTATTGATCCGTACTATTCCGACGATAACAGACTCGGTGCGACAAAGTACGAAACTACTAAAGTTGTATGAAGGCCCGTATACTATTATAAAGAAGTATGGGAATACAACCTACTTGTTAGCAAGGGTTGGAGACCTGGATTGGAGACAAATACGTGAAGGCGAGTTAAAAAATCTGATTCGCGGCACCTTTCATGGATCCCTTTTAAAGCCCTTCCTTCAGTAAAATTTCTATAATAATGATTAATAGTAGTTTAATGTAAATAATAGATAATCAACTATACATAATATCTTGATAAATGAAGTAATAACATTGTGTGGGAAACAAGTCATTAAATGTTATTGACAACACTATTTCTTTTCTTTCTTGTTTTGTTTTTTTGTGTGTTTCTTTTGGGTGTGTTAAGGGACACTGGTAAGAGGGAGAGGCTCCAGAATCACCTCTCAACCTCTAGGAATTGCCAAGTAGCTATGCCTTGTTGATCTTATGAGTACTTAACACCCTAGTTTGATGTGATTAATTATATATTTAATCCTTTTGCTTAAGTAAAAATTTTGTAAAGATAGTAGATAAGCTAAAATGTAAATATAGTAGATAGGTTAGGTTTATCTTCTTAGCAATAGTTATTTTTTTTTTTTTGTTTGTTGAAACTGAATATTGTAAATATTTTAAAGGTGGAAAAATTGTAAATATTGTAGATATATTCTTGTGAATATGTAAATAGCAGTCGGATGGATCGATATCGATTATGAGTTATGTGTGTAGCTAAACCATACGGAGTGATTCAGGACTTAATAACATTAACATTTTTTGTAAATACATTGATTAGTATTAAGGTGGTCTTTAAGTAATGTTTAAGAAGATGAAGAGAAAAATGCCCCCCTTCAGGCTTCATTTTTCTCTTCCTCCCACCCCATGGATAATAATATTTATTGATATTGGACAATATTATCGTTATATAATTTAACCCAGACCAGGAGCGAACAAAAGATAATAAGGGACGAGCAGGTAGAAAGAAGGGTAACTGACAGGCGATGACAGATGTCACCACAGCTCTTACCCTCAGAGATAAGGGATAAGTTAATTTAAAAAATCCTACCGAGAAGTAAACACTGTGAGAAAGCCAAAGTTGGGATACCTAATCAATTTTAAGAACTGTTCCCCTTAGGCTTCGGCTGTCCTCGAGGAAAAAGTGGAGACCGCCTGGAAAATGTATGATTAAATTATACTAGTTGGATAGTGGTTCGCAGATATCGGACCATCCAGAGGCTGTCAGGACAAGGGGTGGAGCCATCCGATGAAATCCCAGAATTTCCTCCCTCTATAAAACTAGTCGGCCAATGAACAACGTTTTCGACCCCCTCTTAGGTAGAACAAGAGAGAAAGGGGAAGAGAAGTAAGGAGGTGAAAAAGGGTACTTCCTCTCTGAACTCTGACCTCGCCTGACGTAAGCCTTCCTAGCTGATCTCGTTTGAGGGCGGAACAACGGGACTCTGAAGATGATAGATGCGCTCTGGCTCCATGACTGAAGATATGCAGGGGAACCCGAAAGAGAGATGCTGAGGAACCATCAACACCAATTAGTACAGATAAGAGATTTATGTTAAAACAATTAATGGCTAAGTCTAGGCTGAATCATTCCAGGTTTAACTTTTTATTGTAATAGTTTGTTATTTTAATTTTGAGGAATAAAGATAAATGTTCGCAAGGAGGTTGTTCTTTAGTAACCATGTCCATATTTGATTTAAATATATTTCATTAAGATATATTAACATTAGTATTAAACTTAAAAGTAGGAACATTATCTTGGTTAATTATTAAATAATGGTAACCACAAACCAGGCCCTTGGAAAGATATCCAATTTAGAGGACAAGGTAAGAAATTCAAAAGTATTCATAAGCTTACCTAATTTTGGGATAATCATCCTCAATGATTGCCCAATGGCATCCCTATATATATATACTAATGTATTAGCAGCTAAATAGATATCAAGCTCAACTGAAGTTAGATAAAACATAGCAATGTCTCCCTTTCTTTACCCATTTTATAGTCCTCTCTACTCAAAAAGTTGTAATTAGTATTCCTAAGAATCTCTCCTTCTCGTTAACTGATGAAACATTTTTAAATTTAAACTAGAAGAATTCGTTGCTTTTAAGAATTTAGTGATTTTGGGCATATCGGTATTCGATACTGCTGCGGTACCATATTCTGTGGCATCTATGTAGTGCGGCACCATCTCGGAGCAAATAGAGTATGGTACTTATGTATTACTTATGTATTATACTTATGTATTAGTGCCATTTTAATAAATTAGAGAAATCATATACTTTCCTAAAATGTTCACTGTGCTGTTGAAAAATAAACTGAAATTATATTTGTTTCGTTTTTATTTTGTAAAAATACAGAACCGAATTCCATGAAAAAATTTTTATTTTAAAAATGGGTATGTGTAGAGATGAACTGACAACTATTGAACATAGTAAATAAGCATCATGAAGATTTTTAGTCTTTCTGAAAACTGAGTCCTAAAACTTGGAGATCATATGTAAATATAACAATTATATATGTAGAATTATATTATATAAATATATGACTAAATATAATATAGTAAATCAAGTTATGCACTGAAATTTTTGTTCCCACAAAATCCGTTTAGTAAAAAAATTGATTGTGTAAAACAATTACATTGAAAACATATATTTCCCAATCTTATAAACTTTACTGATCTTTTGTTTAAAAGATTTAAACGTTGTACCTACTTGAATGCGGAGGACTTCGTGAAGTCCCATTTAGGAGAATGATTGGGTTAATAATGCACTGAGCCAATTAAAGGTTATTCGATCGCTAAGAGCTCAGGTTTCCGCTAATCAAGGAAACGAAAGAGGATCTCCACTATTTTTTTTATTCTCTCATTGGTCGACTATTGTTCAATTTCTTCATTCGAATATTATGTCTTTCTTTTTTTTAGAATTGAAAGTTCCTAAGCTTGCATGCTATCAAAATGTGTTGATAACAATAACTAAATGTTATTGTTTTATAAACTTTAGGTACTTATCTTATTCATTGCCAAAAGGGTAATAAAATAATCATATGACAGTCATAGGAGAAATCAATCTCCAGTACCATCTACCAATATCAATTGCTTTCATTGTTACCTATTAAGCAATTTTTATATGGACTCTAAGAAGATATATATACCCAGTGAGGATATGAACTACTTTCTGTTATTGTTGGACAATTGAATCCCATAGGATTTGAACAAGTCGCATCCTCGTAGAGGGTATATATTCTTTGTAATATTAAAATAGTACCTGTTGCTATTGTATTATATTCAATAAACAAATACTATTACTGTTGTGAATATCAAAGAATACAAAGAAATTCCACAGTGCCATAGTTGCCAGGGATTTGGCCATACTAAAAACCACTGTGACAGAAAATACGTTTGTGTTCGCTGTTCGGACACATCACAATGTCTAAGACAGGAAAGTCCTACATGAAAAAACTGCCAAGGGCCTCGCGTACTATCATACAAGCTATGTGAGAAAGGATTAGAAATAGAGTCAAAACTAAAATCTAAAAGAACACAGCCAATCGCTTCATCGTCTCAGGAATTCTCCCAAGCCACGAATGATATAGTACCAAACTATAAGACCTATGTTATTACAGCTGCGAGAGGAAATCATGAAGAATCATCAGGAAATCATGAGGAAATCACCTTGGGTGGATTTATGAACAACATAGCTCAATTAAATCAAACAGTCATTACCCTCATAAGCTATAAATGATCAACCAATTAAAAATTCTAAATTTCAACATTGATGGATTTTAAAACAAAATAGGAGAAATCGAAGCCCTTATTGCACTAATGGAACCTACCATAGCTGTCATCACCAATACAAGATTAAAACACCACAACCTTTTTATAAATGGCTACTCTATAGTCCAGGAAAATTCGGATGATTTATTCGGGGGTGACCTCATAGCCATCCTTCATGGCACCGCGTGGAAGAGATTGCTCTGTTCCACAGCAATAACCTGCAAGAGAAGACATGTAGTTTCCGTTCAGTTTCAGCTCCAGCAATATACCCGAATAACTGCATTGTTCTGACGCCCAAATAGCTCCTTAAACGACTTCAAAAGTTTACTCGTAGAACTAGTCACTGGGTAATTGGGGATTTTAATGCCCTACATAGATTGGCGAACAACATAAGGAATAATAAAGCAGGAGAATGCATCACCACAACACCCTTCTCGGTGATTAATCCTGTCACAAATTTGTGCAGTGAGGAAACTCATCGAAAACTTCGACCATTGACGTTTTTCTAACAAGGCAGCCGCAGAAAGTTACGGAGTGTACAACTCTTGATTTCATTACATCTGATCACAGGCCAGACCTTTACGATATGCCGGGTAATCAAGAACCAAGTCCTGCGAAATATAATTATAAAAATTCTGACTGGAACTTTTACTGCTGTCAGATACATCACCAGTTAAAAGCTATTCCAAATCTTCAATCAAGAGATGCTTTTGCTGCCCATATATTTAACTTATCCGAAGCAATTGAGTATTCAGCGAATATCGCCATTTCGAAATTCTCGCCGCTATTATCTTTACTCCGTGTACTTCCAGACCATATTCATCAGTTGACATCATTGCGAAACATCTGGAAGAATAAATAGTACCGCACTAGGAATCGAGAAGCAAAGAAGATATTAAATTCTCTTACTGTGCTGATTCGTAACCTCATTAGTACCTATATGGAAAATGAATATGTGGGAGGAGAAACTAATAGCGATCATCGTAAATTCTAGAAAATATCCAAAAAAGCTTCTAGAGCATCTAATTCCATCAGACTTCACCAGGATGATCAACTACTGAGTTTTAACGAACAGGCTGCAAAATTAGCAGAGTATTACGATGAATAAATTAGGAAAAAGACCGGGATTGTTACCCCTCTCCCAAATAAAGGAAAAGAAATTAATTACATGTTCGTTTCTTAAAAGGAACTAAAAGCGATTCTTCGCAGAAGCCAAGGCGCATGGTTCTGTGTCCCGGGATGTGACAAAATACAAAGTGTATTATTAAAACAATTGCCGAGAAAAGGAATTATGGTATCTTTGTTCAATTCCTGTTTAAGATTAAGGTATTTTCCTGTTGTATGGAAGCATGCTATATTATTCCCCTTCTGAAACACGAGAAATCTGAGAATTGAGCCATTCCACTACCGTCCTGTTATTTTACTACTCCACATGGGAAACATTTTTGAGAAAGTCATCCTAAATTACCTACGGAAATTCGGTTCTCATAATGAAATCATTCCACCGGAACAAGCTGGGTTTCATGCTCAATTGAGTACAGACCATTCTTTGGTCAGGCTGCAAAACGAAGTGACCATTAATTTCAACAGAAACTAAGCAACTGTTATGATAGCCTTTGACTGCTCCAAAGCATTTGATTCTGCAGCACATGGACTACTTTGCCAACATCTAATCAGCCTGGGGTGTCCGGAACAGTTATTTTCGGTCAGCCAATAATTTTTAAGTGACCGCTATTTGGCAGTGAAGATTTCCGAAGGACTCTCTGGTCCCGTATCGCTCACGTGTGGGGTTCCACAAGGCGCGGTACTATCACCTGTATTGTTTTCTATTTATACTTTGTTGGAGCCAAATACCAGAATGTCACAATATCAGCTTTCTCAGATGATCTTGTCGTCAAAAGTAGCAGAGTAAGTGCCAGCAGGGCTGTAACGCAGTCAGAAAATGCTTGTAAAAAAATATTGGATGAACTGAAACATTTGAAGGTAGATGATAGTAGATGAAACGGAGGGCATAAGATTCTCGTTCCAGAAAGGGAAGAAGAAACTTCCATCACAATTTAAAATAATTAATTGCATAAACAAATCATCTAAAAATATCGTTCATCTTCGAATCGCGGTTGGTAGGCATTTAAGGGTTTCGGCACATTCGTAAAATAATCAAAAGTGTACGAATTAAAACCTACCGCTACGAAAAGCCACTATTTTTAACAATCTCCGAGTTCATACCCGTTGAAGCTAGTTGGCCCAGAAAGCCTATTAGGAATCGCGAGAGGAAGGGTGGATGGGGTAAAATGGAAGGAGGAAGATAAAATTTATACATGTATTTTAACGCTCTACAAATGGTACTAGTTTTGGCAAGCATCTAGGTCGTTAGAGAGGTCCTTATAACAAAAATAGTCGGTTTTTAAAGGATTCGATAGATCCTGCCTTGTTATTAAATCGGAACGGACTATGTTAGCGAGTAGAGGGACATCACAATAAACGCTAAAATTGTCTATTTTTAAGATAATATATAGATATATAGATCAGAAAATTATTTATGTAAGCTTGCTAGATTAGGGAGGGAGGGAGGATTCCGCTACGAATAGCCACTATTTTTAACAATCTCCGAGTTCATGCCCGTTGAACCTAGTTGGCCCAGAAAGCCTTAAACCTATTAAGAATCGCGTGAGGAAGGGTGGGTCGGGTAAGAAAGGAGGAGAAGAATAAAATTTATAAATGTATTGTAACGCTCTACAAATACAAATGTATCTTCTCGCTTAAAATCTTTAATATGTAAAACTATTTTACGTCCTAATTGTATGGCGCACCATTATTTTCACACGTTGCCAAGTCAACAGAAAAGCTTCTAACAATCATATCAAAATCGAGCATTACGAAGAATGGTAAAGGAAACTTCACTTCAAAGAGCGAAAACATCGAAGCTGTATGAGGAATTGAAAATACCAAGATTTGCGGAATTCCTAACCGAGAGAAATAAAAAAATTCACGAATCTTTATTAGAAATAACAAACCCCATATTCAGAGAGCTCTTGAGTACGCCAGCGTTGGCAACAACTATTTTGAACCTTGAAATTTCAATTTAGTTTTAGATGGTTAGATCGACCCAAACTGAAAGGTGATCTCCATCACATAAGTAATAATTAGAAATTATGAAACATTAATACAAATCGAAGATGTCAATACAGTGTTCACCAGCGTAATAAGGAGATATGAAAAAAAAAAATTGTATTACATTCTTAAAATGTTCCACAATTTAAGAATATCCACAAATACCACAAAACCACCCCTAAAAATATTGAGTTCCTATTGTAAGTTATATAACACTTTGCATGCAGAGGTTACTTATTAATAATGAGCTGAAAATAATCTACTTAATATGAATATAAATCTATATATTAAAAATGTGGTATTTTATATGATTTTTGAAACTATTTTCAATAATGAACCTTGTATCGGCCCAAGAAAAAAAAATTATTCCCCTTCAAAATTCGAAGTTTTATGTTTACAGTAGCTAAACGATTTTATTAAAAAATCGAATAAAAAAAAATAAAAATAAAAACGTCCTTCCGCCGTCCTCAGCTTTCCTTCGAGATTACTGGGCCGATATTATTTTAAATTTGGTACCAAAGTCACAGGTCACGCCAGGATGACCCTGAGAACTCAGCATTACCATCAGCCGTTTTGTCACAAAATGGCGACCGATTAAAGATTCTAAAGCCCATATCTCAACCATTTATGAAGATAGAAGAAAAATATAAAGTCATTTAATATATCCTCACAAATATTTTATAATATTTATAAAAAAAATAAAATGATACGCAGACAAAATTACTAAAATAATGATTGTAATAGTTCGAAAAAATAACAAAGTTTGTAAGGTAATATTAATCTATATTTTTATATATCACATTTTGAAGATAGGCAACAGAGCCAGGGGAAACGTTTAAAATGAGTTTTATGAAAAATAATGAAAATTTAATATTAAAATAGGATGTTTTAAATTTATTTTTCTTGAAATATAATAAATGATTTAACATAAATCATTTATTATATGTGTTTTCGAATCATTACACCAAAAAGTAAAATAAATAAAATATCCAAAATATGTTTTGGATATAACTATTTCGAAATAATAAACGATGGTGTAATGATATGCAGCACTTTTTATTTTTGCCAATCAGCACTTCGGAAAGTATGATATATGGCCGAATTTGGGATCTATCTTCATTAAATAAAATCTAAGAATCTTGCAATCAATATTTTATAATCGTGTAGAAATAGTTGATAATAGACTACATTTGGGGAATTATTATAGTACACTTCGTAATAACAAAATAATAATGGTGGGTTCTGAAAATAAATGAAATAATTAATTTCTTTAACTGTCAGGACCATTATTACTTTCTTTATCTTGCTACCATTATTTTTCTGAAAGAGGGAGATAAAGTTGGCCGACACGTCAGCACGCATTAAAACAGTAATATATTATAATGGTTGATGAATTAAGCAGATGACGGTTATGACCAGAATTATTATTCTATATTTATATTAATTCACTTTATATAAGTAATATATTCAGTCCCTTAGCGCCATTACCTAGAATTAACATTTTATTTCGATAAATCATAAAAATTCTGCACTTATTAGCTCTTTGGTATATTTTCAAGTGCAAATGTGATCATTGAATGAAAAAACTAATTATGAACATGTTGCAAACAAGCGGGAAAGGAAATATGATTAGCTGTTTTCCGAGAATTCTCTGAAACCCTTTAACTAATTTTCCTCATGATTTCTCCTATTTTCCGGTTTTAATTAATTTCTGTTTAATTAAATTTTTTTTGAAGGGTTATTCCATCTCACGAGTTTCATTAACTACTTTTTTTTAACTCAATGATAATGCATTTTATTTTTTAAATCAATTTTATATTTAAACGACTGACGATGGAAGCTTATGATGATTTCCGGGCCATGTGAAACATTGAAAAATCTGAGCTGTTAGCAAATCATGTTTCTTCTCAGTTGACATCCGCATGATGGTATAGAAGGATCAATCTAATTAGGGATTGATAAATTATTTGCCATTTCTATAAATTTGTTTTATTGAAAACTAGTTTCGAATGTTATACATTCATCCTCAGTTCTAAAAACACACAAAAAATTCAAAAATAAGCAATTCAAAATATAGTTTGGTATTATTATACATATTAAATTAGATTAATTTACCGGAAACCCACCCACACGGATGTCGTTATAAACAATGGTGCTAGGAGACCGATAGCACATAAACTCGCAGCCTTTAATAGCATGATTTACCGTCTTTTGAACATACCATTAAATAAAAACAACTATAATAAAGAAATTGAAATAATATATTCCATAGCAAAAAATAATAATAATACTATCAATCATATTAAAAAAAAACAAATACAAAATAAGACGATTAACGATATCTATTCAACAACCCCCGAAGCTAGGTCCATCCCGAGACATTATGCTTTGATTCCATATTACGGCCCTATATCCATCAAAGTCGGAAATGAATTGAGAAAACTAGGATTAAACACTGTATTTAAAATATAAAAACCCTATCCTCATATTTCTCTTCTCCTAAAGACAAAATAGACCCTTTCCAAAAAAGCGGAGTATACGAAGTAAGTTGTAATGATGCAGCCAAATACACGGGAAAAACTGTAATATCGCTAAATCTGAGATTAAAGGAACATATACGTGCATATAATAATAAGACAGATAATTCCAACTTTGCAATTCATTTAAATGAAAATAATCATAAATTCATCAAAGACTCAGGAGTTAAATTAATACATCACGTTGAAAACAGCCTCAAATTAAATATATATGAGGAACTTGAAATAATAAAATCCTTCAAATCCAATCCAGATTTTTGCTTATATGACCAAATAAATATCTAGAATAGTCCAATCTTAAATTTATTCCCCATCTATGACAGAAAAAACCAATTACTCACCGGTATTACTGGAAAAATCCTGACCCTTAAACCGTTTACCTATAAACATACCATTCTTTCATTGTTAGTTCAATGCGAGAAGAAATCAGTACAATTTTTTCTGTTTAATATAAATCCATTTAAACCTTGGTGAGTACCAATATGTATTTGATTTCTTGTCTTAATTAAATTCATAATTCATAAATGTTTTATATACTGATTTATATTAATCTAATTTAATATGTATTATAATACCAAACTATATTTTGAATTGCTTATTTTTGAATTTTTTGTGTGATTTTAGAACTGAGGATGAATGCATAACATTCGAAACTAGTTTTCAATAAAACAAAGTTATAGAAGTGGCAAATAATTTATCAATCCCTAATTACATGTTTCTTCTGTTTTTACATCACATACTGAGTTCACAAAAACTGAACACGAAAAATAAGTACTTAACACTTTATGAATTCCACAACAACTAGCATTACCTCCAGCTTTTTTCACTACGACACAAGTTGCAGAACATATTCGACAGTTACCTAAAAAGAAAGCCGCTGCTACTTGATAACTACATGAATGCTCCAGATAATGTCATGGAAAGCTCTGGTGCATCTAACATCTATTTATAATGCAATACTCAGAACGACCGACTTTCCCTTCAATTAGAAATATACATTACAATGATGCACAAACCCAAGACCCAGATACCCATTCATCATACACACTCACCAATCAACGCCCATTACATTCTAAAATCTTTGAGAATCTACTATATAAAAACTCCCGAACATACTGACGAACAATAGCAAATTACCTGGCCATCAATTCGTAATCTAAAAACAAGATTTAAACATCGATCAATTACATAGACATTGCGAGAACACTAGGTTAGAAATTATGTATATGCAACAAAAGTATTTCAAATAAGCATTCGATCCAGGTATCAGATGCCACTCTTCACACATATGACGATACTCCCTCTTACCTATTATCTTATTCTAAAGTCCTTCCTTTCCGACAGATTTTTCTCTGTCTGCCAAGGTGAAGAACTTTCTTCGGTTAGATCAGTCTTTACAGGAGTATATCAGGTGTCAGTACTCTATTATATATTTATATATACACACGATATTCCAATGTTAAGTTCTAACAGGTAATTAAGTAATGTTAATATGAAATTCGGAATTCGTTCATAGATGGTCCTAATGTTAATGTAATTACCATTAAATCGCATAATTGGAGTTATTTTGTATATTCGACAGCTGGCAAATCGCAAAGATTTTCAACAAGTTTCATATAACAGAAATGTTTTAATAGTGTTGTACATGTCGCGTTTCGTGCCTACAAATTACGATTTGCGGACAGCATTAGTATTCTGTTACCATTTAAAGAAAACTGCTGCAGAATCGCATCGAATGCTTATTGAAGCTTACAGTGAGCATGTTCTTGGTAAATCACAGTGCCTTGAGTGGTTTAAAAAATTCAAAAGTGGCCATCTGCGGAAAGAAGACAATGCTCTGTGTTTGGTGGGATCAGAAGGGTGTGATCTATTATGAGTTGCTAAAACCTGGCGAAACCGTTAATACCGAAAGATCGTTTGAATCGGGAAATATTAGCGCATGCGCCTTACTCACCAGACTTGGCTCTGTGCGAGTATTTATTTGCATCGACGGGACACGCACTTGCTCAGCAAGCTTCTTCTGTAAATGTACGAAAATTGCTTGATGACTGGTTAGCTCTAGGATCTTTTATACTCATATGTCTGTATAACTTCTATCGCTCAGGTAAGGATTCAAGTCTAAATTTAATTTGTCATAATTTAATAATTTCTACCATATAGTATTTATTTTTTAGTTAGTAACTGATGTTTCTGTGTGGGTGTGAAAGATTTTGATATCTAGTTATAATTGCAGTGCCGTCTGCGTAAGTTGCTGTCTGAATGTGAGGAATGTGAGGTAAGTTATGAGCTTTAATTAATTTTTGATGAAGACCAGTCAAAAAACCATTCATAATTTGATTATGTTAATGAAAATTTCAGGAATGACTGATTTAATATCGATACATCAACCTAATTTAGTTTTGGTGTTAATAGGTTCCAACGAATAAGGACCCTTCATCCAAAGTTATTTTTAGTGTTTTTAGCTGTTTTCAGGCAAATTTTTTGTTGCATTTCTAAATTTGAAAAGACCTCTAGAGAGTTTGCAGTTCAAATATTTTTACGCTGTTGTTATTGACCCTTCATCAGTGGTTTGGCATGATGTGGGGAAGACTCGGAAAGGAATATGCCTATCTTCGTGATCAACTGTTACTGAACGATCTAGTTTTAACATCATAATAGTAAAACTACTAAGAGATAAGCAGCAATCCATAAATCGCATTATCTCAAAATCTATATAACTCTCAGCAAAGTCTTGGCGCTGGTGTAAAATGAATATATTAATTAATGTTTGAACAATATTGTTCATAGTGCGTCAAAAGGCAGTTCGTTTGGGCATGAAAATGGTTTATATTGCGGTCAAAAAAATGTACCCCTTGGCCTATTCGTCCATCTCTACTTATGAAAGAATCCAGGTAATCAAAATTATCCTCCACTTCAAGGTTCTGTCCAAGGCAGTTAATTATATGCTGTTGATCTGTTCTTCCGATGTGGATGATTTTGCTTTTACCGGGATTTATACTCAATTCTTCAACTCAATCTTATCCATCTGCAATCACCACTATGTCATATGTATAAATGAAACTTTGGACCAGAACTGGATGTAGGTTACCCTAGGAATTCTCCTTTTGCATATTTTCATTACCTGGTTCATTACAATATTAAAAAGAAGAGGAATCAGACTGTCACCCTTCTTCACTCTCTTATATAATCAAAAGGATGCAGATCTTTTGCTATTTAGGCGAGCTATACGTTTTGGGTCCTGATACATTGACTTCTCTGCGTTAATCGAATTCGATGCTATATTCCTCTCTTCCAAGGCATTCCAGATTTCCTGGCGTGGAAGCGAGTTAAGCACAGCTCTTAGGTCATATTTTGCTCTCACTCCTCTGGTATTCTCTTTTATTTCTAAATTTCCTGAAATAGAGTCTGAATGATCTTTTTTAAGTTCTTCCTCTCCGAATTTAATAAGTTCGGGAGGTAATGTCGTCAGGACGACCAGCCTTGCCATGTTTCATGCTATCAACTGTCATCTCTATTTCATCCTCTGTGATGCAGTTATCTATATCCTCTGGTTGATCTACCTCATGTCTTGTACGTCTTCTATCCAAGTTCGCATTATCAGTGTAGTTGGCAAATGCGAATTTCACTTGGTAATGTTATCTCAAAATCAGGATTTCCATCGGTTACAATTTGACCATCTGCATTCTTTATATTTCGGACTTATTTCCCTCCCTTCCCTCTCGAGCTTTTCTTTGTGTTTCAGAAACGCCTAGTATTCTCCTGGATGTTTTTCTCTCCAAACTCTCGTAGGATAAACTATTCTTAGCTTCTTTTAAGACACCCTTGTTTAGGTTTCTCTTCTGAGTCTAATCTTACTTTTCTTTCATAATTCAGATTCAATAAATTCCCCTTTGCCGCAAAGATACGTCAATATACGAGGATGTGTTACAATAACAACGACGACAAAGTCATTTTTTAAAAATTAATATTAAATGAGGCTTCAGGAATAAAATTATAAACCGACCAATTATATTTACGTCCCCATACTTAAGTACTTTAGTTTGCAAAAATCTAAATTGAAATCAATAATATTTGCACTCTACACCTAATATTGGTTAACTTATAGACGTAATTTTGGTTATGAGATAACGGCTATGCGGTGAATAGACGTAATTTTGGTTATGAGATAACAGCTATGCGGTGATTTTAATGATTATAGGTGGGTGAGCTGCTGAAGCTGACTAGTTAATTCTCGGGTCAGTGGATATAGTTAATGTGATAATGAATAGGGCCTCTCGCTTGTTGAACTAATGCAGCTGCCCTCCTACCGACCCCAACAGGGCTTCATTAAATCCTCCCAGATCGGTTTAATGCACCTGGCTTCAAACCTCCATCAGCCTTCCTTGGGATGGCCATTCAACATTGATATTTTTCTAATAAAACAAAGAGATTTTGAAATAACATTATTATGTAACAAGTAACATCGAGGGATTTTCAAATTCGCATTTATCAGACGTAAACTATATGGAACAACAGTCTAATCTACATAAACCTGAAAACAACATTTATAAACATATGAGGTAATAATAAATAAAATAAAAAATGGTAAGTATGTAAGTAGGTTGACTTCCCGAAAGGAATAATGACTCATTACGGAAAGCCACCCTACTTCTTCCCCACCCCGGGTATCTGAGACCCGCCAGCCTACTTGAGGCAACTAGCAACGACCCGGCTGACCTTAACTCATGTACTTTAATCGAGAATCGCGTTGTTGTTTACAAGGATGTCAATAGCCGCCGAGATGTTTGGTCAATGAACGGTATGTTTCCCGGGAGAGAAATATACTATAGGTCCTCATGCGCCTGATGAGCCTGAACAACTATAATGAGTATGTCTAACTGCTTTTGTCACCGTTTTTCCGAGTGAGTAGGTGGGAAGGATGCTGTCGAAATGGCCCCAAATGGACCGGACTATGGAAGAATCGCATGGAATATGGTTTCCATAGAGCTCTTATGCGATTCCATAGTTCGTAGCAGCGTGAGGTTGGCTGACTCTCTCCGGACTATCGGTAAACAATACATATCTGTAATAAAATGAAAATTTATAAAATTTATAATAAAATTTACAAGCAGCCTCGTATAACTAAGTTAGTCAATTCACGTTTTCAGACATATACTATGCGGTTTAATGATAGATAACTATCGAATTTTATGCCAAGTACTAAAACGTGCCTCTTTACAAAAGATATAGCCAAATTGATTTCTAACCTTTAAGAAGGACATACTATAATTCATAAAAGGGATTCTTTAAAATTAACAAACAAAAGAAGGGTAATTCAGAGCGAAACTTAAATTTTGTATTAATAAGTGTGATTAACAGAGATATGTTTGAATTTATTCAACGGTTTCTTCCGAGTTCTGAACCGTTCGAAATATTCAGTAGATTTCATGCGATATTAAAGTAAGAAAGTCCATTAAACGCAAGTCGCTAATACTCCTGAAGAAGGTTTCTAGCCTTTTAAGATAAATTTTTGATAAGCACTCTTCAGAAAATTCCCTCTTTACCAAAGAGCTATTAGAGATAAAGCTGTAATTTAATTTAACAATTCAAGCTAAATAAGAAATGTAAGAGGGTCAAATCTTAAGCTGGAAATAGTTATTATAGCATGCTACAATAATTAATGCTCAATAAAGGCATTAAATAAGCAATGATACATTTTAGCCATATCATCTAAATGGGTGCTATACTTAAAAATCTTGTGTATTCTAAAATGGTGCTGGATGAGAGCTTTCCTTCCGTGACCTAAGTTAGTGAATTAAGTCCGAGGAGAAGTGCTGCTTCGATACTGTCTTATTCCATACCCAAAATGTCATTATTTTCAAGTGTAAAGACAATTTTATAATTTTCACTAATATCCTGTGGCTGTAAAAAATTTAAAAATGTTTGTTTCGATTTTATGGATTAAGATAGTTCTGAATATAGTTCTTTTTGAACTGATATAGCTGATAATTTAAAAATCTTAAATTATCTTCGACAGTTTAGTTGTTTTTAAAAAAAAGAACAACAGTGAAATAAACAAAACTAACCTATTTTCATATTTGCAATGGAATTGTAATATTTGATTTTTAATCTCTTTTGAATCCTGTTTTTAAAAATATTATATGTGCCCATTATGTTTCAAAAAACACATTTAATTTATTTTATCGCAATCATACAAAAATTATAATTACAGGAAAATTTTAAATTATAGCATACCAGAGTTAATCTCAGAATATGAGTTGATATTGTTGAATAAAATTGTGTAAGGTGTTAAATTAAATAGGTTTATCAACGCTGATAACTGCTAACGATGAATTACATTTTGGAGTAATTACAGATAAAATATAATAAATTGTTGGTAACGGAATCGACTAGCATTTCATTTATATAGAAATCAGAAGGAATACGTTTGAATTTGTATTATCGGTGGCTTACAATATTTAATAATTAACAATATAGCATTGTGTTAGTGTTGAATAATAATAATAATATTAATATGTTATAATAATAATATAGTATATTAATAATAATATTGTTTCGAAATATATATATGATTGGCCGAATGAAAAATTAGTATCCTGGATAATTGAAGATCTTAGTAGAAAAACCTGATGATCTGTAACCTATATTACAAACATTTGAATCTGAGAAAAATTGAATTCAATTTTCTGTATTCCTATTTTAGAGTGGATCACTCAATTTAAATATTCTGAAAATTGCCACATTTAAGTTTCATAAATTTGTAGTTTAATGGGTGTTCGGTGGAAGACAGTGTTATCAGCATTGAATCATTGGGTTTGATGAGCCTCATCATAAATAATATTGTCCAGTGAACGTTATTAAGAATTAACAATAGTATTGCCTTATTCGTGAAGATATCGCTGCAACTACGTACAATCAACGAATGAGAAAATAGATACTTTTCAAGAGACCAAGAAGAGCTTTTTACATTTCATTTTTATATTTCTCACTCTTTTTATTTATCTGAATCCTAGATTTGTGTTTATTAGATTTTATTTTGCATACAATGCTTCTAGTAAATTAATAAAACTAAACAATTCCAAAAATGCACTTTTTTTTTTATATTCGTTAGTTATGAGTGGTGGAGATGATATAAAAAATTGTAAAAATATGCATATATGACGCATTATATATAATGCAGCAGGTCAATTACGTTTTTCACGTGATCACTAAAAATCATTAAAAAAGTTTAGTTACATGAACTTTTGGATCTGAAAATACACTAATAATGTTTTATTAAAAAGGGTTGATATATGCATAGGAGTTATTACTTTACCCCTGGAATGTAGGAATATGAGCACTTCCATTAATCCGTTATGAGTTTCTAAGCAGACGCTTGAATACTGATATATAAACTTGGAGCGTTCATGTTTAACAGTCTATATATAGATGATTCATTGCATAAATTTGTTCGTTATGTGTCTAGTTTTTAATGTCTATGATATTAAATATTTTTCAAGTTAATGTTTTTGAATTTATATTTATATTTATTCACAGGTAAGAAAGAAATACAAAGCGAGTAAATGTAGTAAGTATCCTACATAGCAATGGAATCATTTATTTCATATTTTAATATCATAATTATTTTTAATTTAAAGTTATTGAAATTTATTAAAATTGCTAATTGGTGATATTGATAAAAATAAAGTAAATTGAAGATTTAAGTAAATTGAACAAATAAATGTAAATAATGTAATTAGAAATAACCTAAAATAGAAATAATGTAGGTGAATGAAGTAACACATCGCTGGAATTTGCTGATGTTCTTTTTTTGGTATGAACAATTTTTATTGTTGAAATATGACTTATTATCCTTATTGATACTTATTGTCCTCACAAAATTGAAGGTAATCAGTAATAAAAGTGCTTATAAATATAAAATAATTAAGTTTTTCTTACTTGTTCTTTATTAAATAGTCACAAAAGTTTGACTGTTTGTTGACCGTGAATTTTTCAAGTTGTGATACTTATTAATTTTTATGCATATAAAGTATAAAATTCAATTAACAATCTTTCACGTTCGTTCGATTTAGCCCTAAAATGACTGCAGATACAATTACTACATTGCTGAATGAAGCAGCGGGTTTGCTGGCATTACAAATGGAGGGGCTAAAGTTTAAACAAAAAGAGCACAATACAAAATAAACAGTATACCTATAATAAATATAATTATAATCTGGAATATCGCTTTTCAAAGATTTAAACAAAATAGCTTTGAAATGTGAAATCCAGCAAACCTAATGAAAATACTGCATAATATTAAATTGGAAAATGCCTATAAATCAGAGCCTTATAAACATATCGACGTCAGATGAATCCTCATAAACACCCTTATCGATACACCTGTAATCAGTACTCTCATAAGTGAATATATTCCCCGACTCGACATCACTCAGCAAGACGCAGACCGTGCAGACACTCGAGTCTCAGTAGATGTTTAGTCTAGTGTAAGCTTTAGTTCAGTTAAGTGACATGACTTGTTAATTGTAATTATTTCATGCCATCAAGTTTTTTTGGGGATTAGTCAAGGGAGATTATTTATTTGTCGCTTTTTGATAGATGGATAGATAAAAGAACTTCATTCTGGGAGTAGGTCCATTAAGAATAACACGATTGAACAAATAAAACAGAAACAATATCTGGACATAAGACTACAAAATACAGTCAGTTAATGTTTACAATATTTTCAGTGAAATAAATAAGCAAATAAAATAAGTTCTTTTCTCGAAAAATATAATTAATTTAAGGTGGGGCACATGAGCCCGTCTCGAGGTGCCGAAAACCAATCTTAAAAAGCAGTTCATAATCCTCTTCAATCTGCCCTCGAGCTCATTCGAGAGGCCCCCGTATACCACACACCCATAGTCAAAGTGTGGAAAGATAATAGAGGATACAAGGAATTTGCGGGTTAGTTGTGGAAGAAGATGTCAAGAACTATGGAATAATTTAAGGGTACTTATTGACCGTCGGAAAATTTGAAAAATAAAAATAAAGTTTTTCTTTTTATTCAAAATAATGATCATCACATTAAATATACAAAAAAAAAATTGAAAAGTAATAACAAAAAAAAAGTTATCAGAAAAACCGAAAGTTGGGTTAAGGTATCAGAAACCTGGGAATATATAATCCTCCCGAAAACGACTAGGTCGAACTAAATCATTTCAAATCTACGTCTCGGTTCAGCCCTCGTGCACCACCCCGTTAAATACTTATTTATGATTTCAATTTTAATTTTAAATATTTTTTCTTGACGATGTGACAATATTTAAATTGCACTGACGCATCAAATGGACCTTTCATCTAGTCAAAATGCTTACATTTTATCTTCAGAAAACAATTGAAATTATTTTTACTACATCACGGTCACTTTCAAATCAATTAACAACTGCAAGTAGTATTTTATATCTGAGTTTATCACGTTATCAAAATGTTGATAAATCCAATAAACATCCAGTAAAATGACATTGGAATGATACTTTTTCAAATTTATTAGATTTTTTTTTAAAAACCGAATACATTGTTTTGTTTTTTTAATGTTTAAAAAAGTACTTTTTTTTACCTAAATGCACTGATTCAAGAAATGAAAAAAATTAAACGTGAAATAAAAACATACGATAATTTAATGATTTTCTACCTCCCCTTTTTCCCTATCCACCCCAACCCGTGACCCTCTTATATTGGTTAATCTGATTTACCTTGTCAGCGGTTCGGAAAACTGCCTCGGGTATTTTTGGTTGGGTTGTAAACATGATAAGGTTATATTGTGGCATTGGATCAATAGCCTCCTAACCTCAGTTGTGGCATCCTCCGAGTATATCTTTAGCCTTGCTAAACTGGTTTAGCTGGACTACATAGGCAGGTAAAAAACTACATGAAACACCAAATAAAAAAAATAAAACAAACAAACAAAAAAAATAAAAAGAACCAAAGGAAAATGGATTAATTTTGATAATATAGCAAGGCCATATATAGAAATATATGACATATTCACCACGACTTATTACACTGTAAAAAAAAAAAAAATTGAACTAGGCTTTTTATTTTGCGTACTCCTATATTACAATTTCTTACCTGATGATATAGGTGCATAGGGAACTAGCTTGACCAGTAATACTTCGCTATTACTATATTTGAGTATATATATATATATATATATATATATATATATATATATATATATATATATATATATATATATATATACATTAAATGAACACAATTTAAATTTTGATAAAAATTATGCATGTATAAATCTAGGTCAAAATATAATTAGTTCACACGTTCAAGAGAATCGTGACAGACTGACCACAATGACCAAAAATACGTAAAATTTTTTTACTTAGAGGGCCATGAAACGCATAGAACCGTTCGTCTGGCTGATGTAACTGCAGCGAAGAGTCCACTAAAGCACGGCGCGCACTAGGGACCGGTCCGGACCGCCCGGCTCCGCTCCTGCCTTTTTAAAAAGTCCGTTCCTATATTTATAACGATACCCCACGCACTAGACCGGACCGACCCGGACCGGCCCAGACCGCGCTTTTCGAACTAATCCTGCAACCGGCCTATTTCCTCCAAAAAGGGACAGACGAAAAGGCCGGTCGGGTGAAGAAGCTCTCTCGTATAGATATAAAACAATAAATAAAAATTCTATATTTCAATAATTTTGCTTAATAACTACTACCCTATGATCCACTGACCTGAAATCAGTAAATACTTACTTACGTAATTTGTTAATTCAAAATATTCACTATACAGTTTAACTATGGCAATAAAACACAAAGCAATCGTTCAGTGAACAGTTTATTTTTATTAAAACTCTTTAATGGAGTTATTAAAAAATAATGAATTAAAAAATTACAAGACGCATAAAGTGAAGAATCACTTCGTTGTAAATAATAAATCGTTCTTATTTAATTTGTGGAATTAATATTAGGTAATGTTTAAATCAGTGTCACATCATTGTTTATGACAGTGGTTCTCAACCTGGGGGATGCGTCCCTCTAGAGGGGCGTGATAAAACTAAAGGAGGGCGCGAGTATATCGAAAAAAATAAAAAAAATGTATTTATTTTACAGAAAACATTCTGACAAAATAAAATACACTTTACAATGATAGGTATAATACACTTATAAATAGCTATTACACAATATATTTAATAATTAACTTATCAAAACTAAATTAAAAACATGATTAATACTTATTAGTGACTCCCTTCGGTTCAGGTTCTAGAATATTCGAGACAAATCTATGCATTAATATTTTGAATATTGAATTGATATATAGTGTATTTGAAAATTAGAATCGACATATGCATTATGTGATTACGTAAACTAATATATATTGTTATATATATATATATATATATATATATATATATATATATATATATATATATATATATATGTAACAATATATTGGATTTTTATTGATTCATGTACTTATATATGAGAGAGCTTCTGCCGCTATAATCACCCAAACGGCCTTTCCATCTGTCCCTCCTTGGCGGGCCGGTCTGGGGCGGTCTAGTGCGCGGGGTATAGTTATAAATATAGGAACGGGCTTTTTAAAAAGGCCGAAGCGGAGCGGAGCGGGGCGGTCTTAGTGCGCGACGTATATAGAGGCTGAAAAAGGACTGATGCCAGGCCGGTCCGGGGCGGTCCGGACCGGTCCTAGTGCGCGCCCAGCTTAAGTATCCACTTTAATTCGATGAAATTTACCTCTCCAAATTCCCAATCTCTCGATCTCCGGCCTTGGAATCCTAGCTCAACAGAGATATCATTTTGGATTGAAAAAGTTGAGTAATTTTGATTTTTCACGTATATTTTATATTTCTGTCCATTTCGTGAGCAATTCAACTTTTCGACCTCCTTCTTATGGTCCGTTTTTACGTCATCTTACAAAACCGCTTAGAAAAAGCACTCTATATAGTTATTCGCCAGTAACTCACTTCCAGAGCATTTAACGTGAACGTGGATCATAAACAGTTTTAAAGAGCTCTAAATTTCCTGCAAGTTGTGTGTGTTATATATATTAAAATTCGGAATAGCTACTGAGATAAGGGACTGTGCAAATCTGCCAAAATGTCAAAAAAACGAAAAAAAGTTTGGTTCCAACTTAATAATTTTTTTTCGGTGCAGTTTGTGAAAAATGCATATTAACCAACCTTGTAGAGGATGTAATTCCCGCCAGAGTTGATATAAATTATTACTCTTAACAGACGCCAAGACATATTGAAATAACAATTTTAAAGAATGTGGACTGGAAACTGAAAATATCATCCGCTATTCAAATGAGTATTCCTGAATGTAATATCATCATTAATCCATTATGTATGTCATATATATATATATATACATCTAGTTCACACATAAATTAATTTTCATTGTAGACATATTTCCACTTTTACAGAGTTTTAATGAAAAAATAAATGAATTTAAATTAGAGGAATTAACTTAAGAGTTATTCATCGTAAAGGAAGGGTCATTTGTTAATTTTTTAACATATAGTTCGAGGATTTCAAGGGTTACGGAAATAATAGATAGTGAAAGCAACAAAACTACAGTTTCCAGCCGGTACCTAGAAACCACACCACTATTGTGTAGCCCAATTATTGTGTTGAATGTTAAGGCATAATGTATTGTTCTTTAATTTTTTATACCTCAACTTTTTCGATTTAATAAACCGTTTAGGAATTATAACAATATTAACACATTCATTAAAAGTTATAATGATGAATTAAAATTGCTTTGAGCGAAAAAGTAAGTTTTGCTTCCTTACAGTTACAATCAGCCTGTCGGTTAGTTTGTGATAAGACATCACTTACCTATTTTTTAAAATTACTTCCAAGTATATGTTCGATCTGCCACTGGCTCCTGGATTATTATGTCCTGGACCTCCTCCGACCTGCAGCGAAAATAAAATCATGGCTACAATTTGCTAATAATGGCCCGAGTTTGATGATTTTTTATTGAATAATCTTTTGTTGGAAATTTAATTAAATTTCAAATCGTATGATAAGTGAAAAATGCATGCCTATATGCGCAAATAAAATATTCTATTCTTCATAACTTTTTTCTTCTTTTCCTCGGGAATGTAGTTAATTTATGGATAGTTAAAGAGTTTTAAGGAGAAGCAAATTTTAGGCAAGTTTCATTAAAATTTTCTGAGCCGATTTGGCGTAACACTGTAGGGAAGAAGTGGATTTCGGACTTTTGAACAACCGCTATATCGATATCGATAGATTTTATTATTACAACAGCATCTAGAAACCATGAAGATGATATAGTTAAAATTTGATGTAGATTGGTTTCATAGTTTTCGCGGTTAGCGCTTACAAACGAAAAACGGGCTATCCATTTATATAATAAGGTGATTAGATGAAATATTTATTTCTTTATTTTTCAACCTACATTGCCTCTCGGCAATACGGGCTTCGAAAGCACTACCCACCGATGAGATCTCTGCATCCGTCTTATATTTTCTTTCTTAATGCATATTCATTATTCTTAATTCAACCTATTAAAATATTGGTAAAATAGATTAGTCCCACTATCGTATACTAAGGATTGATAGTATGGGTAATTTTCCTGATTAACTAATTGAGGAAAATCACACTCTGTGATGACATAGAGATCGTTTTTCCTCCGTAGTTTGGTTCTTTATGCCTCAAACGCGGCGTAGGTGGTGACGATGTGCTCAGCTGTTTCCTTAACTCCACAACTGGGACATAGAGAATTAATGTCATGGAGCTGGGCATAGAATCCCCCATGTTCGGTGAGAAATTTTGATATCCAGTAATCAAGGAGGGCCCACTTGGCCTTCAATCGTGAATGGACTTTGGGGAAGTATTTTCTCAACGCAGCTCCTTTCTGAGTAGTTACCCACCGTCGATTCCACACCTCTATGGATATCCTCCCTTATTATCCTTTTACATTTCCTTGGATGTTCCGCAATCCTCCCTCGGAGATTCTACGGAAGACCATGAAAGGCAAATGAAGCAGTCAACTACTACATTAAGAATAAAATATTAAACATTAAAAAATAAAATTGATTTGTGTAATATTAAATTTTGATATATGCAAATACCATAAATGCTTGTTTATATTATATCTTGACAGAAGCAATTCCGACTTTTTCAAAAAAGTATTGTAAATAATACAAAAGAGGGGCTGCTATATATCAGCGGTTCTAGGATAGACGTTTGATTAGACTGGTTTATATCATGATGTCAATCAAGGCTTTGACAACGTCTGGCTTTCATCACCGCACCACACACCAATTGCATTTTCAATCATTACAGATTAATAGATCTTTTTGTTTAAATTCAAAAATGTCTTTTATTTTACAAGCTTAAAAGGGCTTAATTAAAAATATTATACATCCGATGACACAAACAACAGCAATTTATGAAAATGACAATTGAATAACTAAAACTTATCGGAATCCATAAATGGCGCCTTCACCTACTATAAATCACTTATACTTAATGAGTCACTTATAAATCACTTAAATGGGCCATTCTCACAGAATTTGGCACTTTTAAACTTGATATTTGAAAAATGTATTTTTTTTAAAAAATATTTTTTTATCTAATATTATTCATTTAACTATCTAAAGCAAGTAATCTTACTCGGATACCATCAATACATTCCAGACTTGAAATATATCTGACCTAAAATGTTGTGTAATGTTGAAGAATAAAGGTATCAAGTTTGCCTAAACAGCAGCAGATTCATGATCAAGATGTCCTTATAAAGTATAGAGACACTTGATTGAGGGTTGCGTATTCGTTTTTTCTTATCATCCGTATGAAGAGTGTATTGTTGCCGACTACCACCAAACTGAAATGTTTATTTTTCAGGAGCATATTTCATTGTGTAATTTTCAAAACGCTTCATCGTAACCTAAATTCCGTCACAAGTTCCATTCCCCTGTCAGTGTTTTCATTCCTCTGTGATTTTTTATTCACATTAACACAGGGCAATGAACTGCTAGGAAAATTAAATTTAAAGATTTTTTTTTAATACTGTTAAAATTAAAAAATGACTAGAGTTTTGCTAATTAGCAAACTTAAACAGTGCGAATACAAGAATTCATGATTGAAAAATATGTTAAAAAATGATTTACCCCGTAAAAACTGTAGGAGACAGGGGAATGAAAACCATAACTATTACATATAAGGGCGTTCATCTCCTTCTGGAAGATTGGGTTTTATAATGAGAGTCCAAATTGAAATAAATATCATGAGACATTTCAAGAACCCACTTCTGTGAGAATGACTCAAATACAATACCATTTTGATATAAATTGACGGAAAAATAATTAAATTTAAAAACAAATAATTAAACATAATGCACATATAATATTCCGGATTCTTGGCTATCGAATTCTCTGATTGTCAATATTTGATTTTGGATAATATAAATATTGAAATCATTTATAAATTAAAGGAGGAAAAAGAAAACAAAAAATTGGTTGAATCGAAAACCAGTTGCAGTTTCAAAAAGTTTCAATTAATGTCTATCCGGAAAAAAAATAGAATAATTAAAAGTTTAAAAACTGAATTCTAATTACATATTCTTGAATATAAATCACATATATACTTATCAATACTTCTTATCTTTACATACCATATTTTTAGTTTTGTATGGAATGAAATGCAATAATAATTGTTCTAATTTGATTTATTATTTCGATTTTGGTCTGATTTGGAAAAAAGTTAATTTGTAGAGATAACGATTCTAATATCATTGCAGTAATGCCTCGAGTGGAAAAGTACCCTTTGTTGACTTCTTAATAAACTCAATCATAAATATATATATACATACACACACACATAAACCAATTAGCTTTTGTACCAGACAAAAACTCTTGTTTGAGAGCAAGGCTTGTTTCATCTGAGAACAAAAAATTCCTCCACTCAGACAATAACCAATTTTCATGGTTTCTTGGCCATTGAAGCCACTGTTGCCTTCGAGTTCTATTCAGGAGGGCGCTGCGTAGGGGTCTTCTAGTCCAATGGCTATCATCAGGGAGTCGATTGAGTGCAGTTTGTCACTCATTGGTGTCCTCGTACTATGCTGTAGCTGACGACTTAGGTCCCTAGCTGTTGAGTTTCGGTTCCTTTTGGCTCTTAAGACAGTAAAACATTCTTCATTACGTCTTATTATTCGTGTGTACTATTACGAGGTTTATCTTCAATTGAACAAAAAACAAAAAATATTATACCACCTTACAACGTCGGTATAGCCTATGTTAAACTCGAAGTAAAGATTTGATGCTGATTTTCCGGTGATAAAATGTTCCTTTCATATGGACAGGCTCACAGTAGGATTGGTTCACATTTAGGAGACTAAATTACAACTGAAGATAAAGACTGAGTAAGTCGGTGATGACGTTTTCATGAATTATCTTGTTTTGGCTCCTGATCTGGTGTAAATGCTGAAACTTCTCTATGTTTGTTATTCTCTAATATTGTGCAATTGGGATTAAAAGCCGCCTTTGCTGCGGAAATGTGTTATTGGCGAAACAAGGGATGACGCAAAACTGTTCCATCTGAATCCTCAATATCAACAGGAGTCTGATCATTACTGACTTGATGAGTTACTATCAAATCTAAATTCGAACGTTTAAAATTATCTTCCCGATCACTTATGGATCGGTATTCTTGTAAATATATTACTTTATTGGTTATGATGTACGTTGTAATATTTGTATATTTTCAATTTGAAACAACTTTAATTTCTTAATAGCATCGATACCAAATAAGATATCATAGGAAAAATTATCGATCTTAACGACGTAAGTTGTTATGCAATCTCTTACATTTCCAATGCGAAGTAAAATTGCATCTGCTGATTGGTTAGTACACTATTTTGTTAAATTAATTTCAACTTCAGCAAATCGGCTTCGTTGTTTAATTAATGTTACATTGGAGCCACTATCATAAATAGCCTTTGTTTTTATGCAGTCATTAATGATTACATTTAACTTTATCAACGAATCTAATTTCTTCAGTTTAAATTTTCTTTACCTAGATCGATTTTTAATATCTCTTGGCTGTCAATCTCTGAAGATTCTTCAGTCATATTCGATTTCAGTTTTTCTGAGATCGTATGTATTCCGATTACGAGATTCCGTTACTGAATGGTATCGATCAGAAAACCAAGGATAGCACAAATTGAACATGGCTTGCGCTGAAGATCATTTTTCTCTTTAAATTCAACTCTCTTAAAAAAAATTGGAACAGGCTTTATGTTCAACCTTTGTCTTGATGTTTTTTCCTTCTTCTTTCTAGAAAATGCGTCCTCTAGTTTTCGGAGTTCTGCATTTAAGTCTTCAAGAGTTGTTCATTCGGCAAAACAAAAATTATCTGGTTAATATGGGATAGTTTAGTTAGGTTTCACTTCTAGACACATTTCCATTTTAACCGCCCAATCTATTAAGGGTCCGCCCAAATATCTTGAGTTGAAAGCTTTCCTAGTAATGTACCATGCTTTATCAACAAACACATTCAGAAAAGAAGCCTTCCAATTTTACCAATCTTTTAAACCAATCTTCTTCATATTTATTCCGTACCAGTCTTCTGCCGGGCCGAAGACAAAGAAGCGTAAAATCTGAGTTTTACCGCTGTCGGAATTTATCTATCTTTTTTTCAAACTATTCTATTGGTTCGGATTTGTTTTGTTTTCCAAAGTTTTCTAAAACAAATTTCTTCTCGATTTAGTGAAGATTGGTTTTCTCTTGATTTAAATTCGTATTTAATTAGAATTCTAACATTGTAATTCGATTTTCTAACTCTTCTTACAGTATTTTGGAATTAATAGCTTCAGCTTTAATAGCTATAGAAACTTACATAGGAGGGTATTCTTATAATGGCAATTCTCGGAAACAAACATTTTTCGCTTCATCGAAGTATTCTTTCAGGATATCCTCATCGATTTTTACGGTTACTGTTCTATAACCTTTTACAATTTTAATAGCATCCATTGCATTTTTATCGTTTTTTTATTTGATAGAATTGTTTGGATACTTACATCTTTAACTGTTCTGGTATCAAATGCCAAATATTCTTTTGTACCAAATGCACTTGATTACAAACTCCTTCTCAGCTTTCTTGACCATTTAAACATAAAGCAGGTCCATTTGAGATCTTGTAATTTAATTTATGAAATTGTTTCAACGTGATTTTTTTCTAAACAAAAACTTAAATTACACATCCTTTCAAAGGTAAAAAGAATTAGATTTAAGGCTTTGAAATAACCTCAATAAACTAACAAACTAAAACAAACACAATATTTATAACATGTGATCAGTTAGTGTTATCACCGACGAAAGGTTGCACCCGTGTTATCCTTTTAGCAAATTTCACATATATATTATAATGTTTTTGTTACATAAACTGTTTGTATTTTTGTATATTTCCTCTCATTTTTGTTTACTAAAACGGCATACATTCAATATTCTTCTGTCATAAATTTCCCTGAAGCGTTATTTTTTATAGTGTTCATTGTAAAAAAGATTTTTTTAAATACTAATAATACTCTATACCGATAACTAGCAGCATATATAGTGCTCCAATCCAATCCACCTCTCCAATCAATCATCAGAAGATAGTCTTAACAAATAAAACATCATTTTCATATCGGTTTATTACAAAAGCCTCTCCTGGAAACACACCAGTTTGTATTTATTGATTGTGTATGGATATGTTGATGTAGAATAGCCTAAAGAAATCGTCAGACAAGAAGCCCCAAAATCAATAAGACCGGTAGAATATTGGTTTAACAGTAATATAATTTCAGGCGACGTACAAGGTCTAGAATAAACAGATTATATTTGCTGAGCGGAACAGAGCTGCGGAAACATTTTCCTGGAACACACGACTAATAACAAAGTTATGTTTGTAAACCTGACATTCCGAAAAGACTCGATACGGAGACACTAAGAACCTCTTTATTAAAGTGATCCATCTGTTGATTCTGGAAGATAAATGACTATACATATTACTTTGGAAGTACATTGTAATAACGTTTCCACTATAGTTTAATGATTTGTATGATATTTGGAATAATATTAATATAATAAATCACATAATAAATCAGAATTAATAAGAATAAATCACATGTAATGTTGTAGTAGGTCTCACTAGTATGGTTGAGGAAGTAATATTACCAAGAATAAGTGATAATAGCTATTAATTGGTTTATGTTTAATTTTCTACCTAGCTAAGGAAGGTATTGAAAGCACTGGTGCCTCAACTCACGGCCTGTGCCAAGTCAGGATTAAGGAGGAAGGTAAGAAGTTGAGGTCACTGCCCATCCTCTGTAGAAAGCCCACAGTGGTGAAGCCAGTTAGCATCTCAGCCAAACGGAAACAACGGAAATGGAAGTGTCGACAAAAAATATACTCCCCAAAGTGGCCCGATCGGATCCTGGAGATCCCAGTCAACATTTGCTCACATTGCTGAACTAAATAAAATACGTATACGTATAAGCCACCAGATGAATTGATCTATGGGACCTATTAGCACTCTTAAATGCTGCCTAATAGGTCTGCCCTTTAGGATTAAAGGGATATCCAAGGACATATCTATCGTTAGCGCATATAAGACCCATGCAGGTCTATGTACCCAGAGAGCTCAAAAATTCGACATCTTAAAGCAGAAAGAAGAAAAAACCAAGCACCCCAACTATTTATTTGTAAAACAATCTACGATGGACGGAATGGATAAACTTTCAAAAGCGATCGCAGGTGCAGCCGTAGAGAAACTATGATTTTAGTAGAGAATACCTAAACAACAATATAAAAACTGTGCCTCTGAGGATGTCCCAAAACCGAACAAGAGGGACTGTGGAAGAGTCCCTCAAGCGTAGAAGAGAGAAGAAGAAATTCTATGGGAAGAAGAAGAGATAGTGTAAGAAGAGGATCTACAAATTCTAAAAGACACTTATGTAACTTGGAAAATTGATAACGAATTCAAGCAGGGCAGAAAAATCTTTAAATCTTGAAATACTGCTTGTAAAGATATTTCTATATTCTATCAAGATTAAAAGATTTCTCTTTTAACTGGATTCGCTATATCATATTTCTGCAAAAAGTTCATTTACATAATAATATTTAGGTCTATTTTGACACACAGAGTTGAGCTTAGCGGATTACCTAAACCATAAAGTCCCTACCATATCCTTACAATCTATAATCTTTCACTAAACCTTCAATTCTCAGTGTCACAAAGAACAATTTATAACACAAATTTCCCATATGTTGCTGCGAAATCGATACTTATCCTTCCATTATTAGCACCATAACCACTCAAAGTTAATAGTATTCTTCCCATTCGATCCCAGATTATCCTCTGAAGCTTCTGGAAAGATGTATGGAACTTTGTTATATACAATCGTTTTTGGAATACTATCGATGGATAATTTCTTAAAAAATTATTGTGACGTTTTATTAATCATTCTTATTATTATTAATATGAATATTATTAATATTCGTATTAGGGGGCTGCCATTACTCTCATAAAAACAAACATTTATTCTGGAAAATTTTCACGCCTCTGGAATTGTAATATTTTCAATCTTCGTAGGTAATATCTGCTTTTTTTTGTAGAGATCGGTTGGCCCTTATAAGAATTTAAAAAATTATCACTATTAACATTAGCCTAGACTGTGCAGGAGAAATTTGTCTACAAACTAGTCAGAAATATTTCGATTTTTCGACTGACCATAACATTTTTTTTTCGCTCCCAAGTAAGGATTATCGATACAACTCTTAAGAAGGGTACCAAAACTCTGTAAAGATCAAACTTTTTCTTTAAAATTTTTTACGACTCTTGAATTAATATGTTTTTATGTCAAAATTTTAGCAAAAATATTCGTCGGGAACATCTGTTTTTCTTGAGAGTTCTGTTGGCCCTTCTAAGAGTACAAAAAATTACTCTAATTAACTTCAGCTCTAATGTAGATAGCAGAGGAGTTATATAACTACAAATTTGTCACAAATAATTTGATCGTTCGACAGGCCATAACATTTGGTTTCGCTCTATAGCCAAAAATGTGTTAAGGATTATCGATAGTACTATTAAGGAGCTCCAGAATTCTCATAGAACAACATTAATCATTCTATGATTCTCTATCGTAAGGGTCATTCTATGCCAAATCATCCGGTCATGACACCCACCTCCTAAGATTTTTACGAAACTTGATTGATAATAGTAATAGTAATAGTAATAGAACGCGCAATTGATTCTATTACTATCCTGATAACCCCTATAAAATTATTTTGCCCTATTATTTATATTTTTCGTTAAATTATTATTTTTTTTTAATTTGGCTCAATACGAAGCTTTGGAAATCGCGGCCTTAACGTGCACTTTCAACTTATCATTCTAGAACATTCAAGATATCATCACGAAACTAAGCAGGAAGCTTTTATGTTATACCTAAAATCTGCAAGAAATGTATTGACCTCAATTAATCTCAAACTCCTAAAATATTAAAAACATTTAAATATAATTTTTTAGACATTTAGGAAACGGGTGTCTTGTTTTACAGAAATCACAATACATACAATTTCAGATCTGACAAAATGCTTAAATTTGTTTTAAAATAATCTTATATATATATATATATATATATATATATATATATATATATATATATATATATATATATATATATATGATATTTGATAAATAAAAAATAGAGGTGGCTTTTTAATATGCTTAATTACAGTGCACAAGAAAAGTTATGCACTTATAACTTTAAAAAATATTTTTCTTGCAAAACTATTGATGATATCATGTTATTTCGCATGAAGTTTATTTGTTATTAATATATAGTTAATAATCATTAATTAATTAATAATATATAATCATTAATTAATTAATAATATATAATTATTAATATATTTTGTTTAGCATTCGTCATATTTTCAATTTTTAAACATATTTTTCTGTTGTACACATAATTTAAAATGTAAAAAGCCATCCATATTCTTTATTTACCTAATTACCTAATAATATTTAAGAGAATTTAAAAACTAATTTGAGCATTCTAACAGACCCTGAGACTGTAGATATAGTGATTTTTGTAAAACACCCGTTTCATAAATCTCTAAAAAATTATATTTAAGTATTTTTAGTATTTTAGGGGATTGAGATAAGGTTATAATAGCATTTTTCGTTGATTTTAGGTATAAAAAACTACGTCCTGCAAAATTTAATATTATGATATCTTGCATAATTTTAATTTAAAAAAATCTAGCGATTTCCAAGGCTTCAGAGAGACTCAAATTAAGAAAACAAAATCTTTAATTTAACAAAAACTATAAATAATAGAGCGAAATAATTTTGCAAGCCTTATCAAGAATGTAATAGAATCTATCGCGCCAAGTTTCATCAAAATCTTAGGAGGTGGGTGCCATGATTGGGTGATTATGACATGGAATGACCCAAAAGGCATTTATATATAGGTTTTGTGATTTATAAAGTAAGCCTCTATAAATATATATATTTTTTCAAATGGATCATTTAATACAACAATATTTCTTGTAAAGCTTATAATTTTCTCGCTTATTATAAGAAGAAGAGATGACAATTAGTCCCAGTTTATCATAATATTATCCATTGCTTTATTTTTTTCCAATAATTGTTTTTTTTCTAAGCCTATTTCACATTTACTTCTTAAAATTGACGCTGAAACTTATCCAGTAAGTAAATTTATCCCATGGCCCTAAATAAAGAATATAAGTGAATAAAGGTACCATCCATCATATTTGACATCTTTGTTGGGCATAACTCTGAGCAGCACACAACGATAACTCCTCCTCCCTCATTGAACTCTTTATAATCCGTCTTAGAATATTTCTCCTGGACTTGGCCATAATAAGTTTGTTTTCGTGTCCGTGAGGCAGGTCATGAGCTTGACTGTAAGCAATATAATATACTGTATTAAATATTATGTACGGCTGTGGGTTGTGGGTGTTTATTTATGTAAGAAAGAATATATTTTGAACTCGTCGCAGTTTCAATTTTCTTCGATGATTGAACACAAGATTGAACATTAAATAATCGATTTGAACTTATTCTTACGAATTAAATTATCAGTTATCAATTATCAATTATAACGGATTCACAAAGATGGATGAAATTCACAAATTCACAGTGGAACAACAGTTGGTAATAATCTGTTTCGAGGGTCAGGCTAATGCCTAATGCATAACTCAGTAGACAGCTGGCTGGCCCTACAATAGGCTTCCTCTGGGAACCAATTTCCCCGGGCCCTTCCACAGCGTTTGCCTTAACTTAAGATTTGCTCCTTTATCAATCAACCGTACTAATAAATTTCAATATTTAACTTAATCAAAAGAGCATTTCGATTCAATTACAATCTGTAAAGCAAACCAATAAAAAATCAAAATGTTTGCACGTTCTTTACATCACCTGACTAAAACTTCATTGGTGAAAACTTTGGAAAATTCGTCTTTACCAAGAAGAACATATTATATTCACTCTTTGACTTGAAACTTGCCATCCTATTCTTCTCGACAATGTCCGAATTCCGCAGACAGATGTTGTAATTATCTTGGATTGAAGTTTGGCCGAACGGAGCCCACACACAGAAAAAAAAAAAGAAACTACCTAAACCTTAGATTAACAATATATATTCTCTTCTTGTAAGATGTTAAAATTGTATTTTAATGTTAGACAAAAATGGAACGCTTATCATTGTTTATTTGATCCCATTTGGACAAATGGTTTAATGTAATTCATACAAGAGGTGGACACAATACTCAAGCCCGACTACAATAAATGGCTGAAAAAAATCAAGAACAGGGAATTCATAATCCAACACGAAACTAATCCAACCGTAATATAAGGCCGAAAGAGGCACCGCTGGATGTCACTTTCCTCCATGCTATATTATCCTATGCCTTGTAAGCCGATCAAATACACTGATTTCCGTATTTACAGTTAGCATGATGAATAATGAAGTGAGGATTTCACAAGTCAATATTATTGTTTCCCTCCCATTCCAGTACATATTTCTTAGTAGCTAATTCAATGCTGTCATTAATATTCACTCTCCTTAATGTATCTTTTCTATACTATTGAAGCGTGAAAGGTTTATTGAAGAAACCTTAATATTTCTTGGATTTCCCTAAAAACAAACACCTCTGACCCCTAACTAACTCTACAGAACGGCCAAGTTCGAACGGACCTTGGATCGTACTTTAAACTTCTGGAACTTCTTCCCAGCTTCAATTCACCGCTCAAACCCTCTCCATTTTCTCATGCTTTCTTTTTCTCAACCGGTTAAATTTCCATTCTTGCTAGAAACTTACAACTTGCTTAGAAACTTAAGCTGAACTATAGCGCCGGGCAGTTAGTCTAAAAAGTTCTGAAAAAGAGGTGCGTTGTAGAATTGGAATATCGAAACGCGATATATCGATATATCGGAGTTGAGAAAAACCAATGTTTTCTATCGATATCGGAACATTCGATATATCGATATTTTACAGCGATATATCGATGACACTGATATGTTAAACTATATTACAGTAGAATGTCGATAATCCATATCCCGGTAATTCGTATATCCGGATAATTCGTATGAATATTCTGGTCGATTGAATATCTCCCTTTATTCCATATAAAAACACTAGATAATTCGTATTTTATTTTCGTCTTCCAAGTAATGTAAACATCTTATAATTCGAATTTCCAAATATAAAAATCTGGTTAACTCTTAATCTTTTCAACAGGAGAGGTGAGTGAGTGAGAGAGAAATCATCTCTATGAATTTCGGTTGGTTTACCCTTTTTTTTTTATTCATATCTCTTTAAAAAAATTTGTAAAAAACCTGTAACCATATTGTTAGCCGCCAACATGGATTGATTTGAAAAATTAAGTTCGCTCATGACTGACAAATCCGCGAAAGCAGGGTATTTTAAAAACGTTACCGATAGCCAATCGTGCAAACACAAAAGCATGTACCACAGGCGGAATTTTTTTTAGATATGGAAAAAAAAACAACGAAAATGTTCAACTGTTTATTGATAATTGTACGGCCCACAACAGTACATCACTCAGCTATGTTAATGTTCTGTTTTTGCCTCCAAACACAACCTCTAAGCTGCAGTCTTTAGACTTGGCCATAATTAAAAAATTTAAAACATTTAACGCAAGGAAGTAGTGAGGCAAATCTTAGAAAGAATCGAAGATCAGAATCACCTACCTCAAAGTTATAATGTGTTATTTATTTTCTTTCTTGCTCATTACTTGAAACCAATAATTTGAATATTTTCTAATATTCATTTCACATTAAATTAAACAAGAGTAAATTACCTACAATTTTGAATATAAATATTTTTTTTGTTTGGCCGCTCTGTTCTAAAGCGAAAGTGAGTCCAAATTAGGATACGCAATGTAGTTCAGTCAAATGGGAATCAGAAAGGGGATGGTAAGTTTTGAAGAAGTTCTAAAAATCTAAAAAAAATTCCCCAAAATAAAAAGGAAAATTTAAAAAAAGCTAAAAATCTCAAAAAATTTCAATATTCCGTCTCCCAATTTTAATGTCATGAAACTCTTGAACTATTAGTACAACTGCGGAGATAACATGCCTAATAACATCCACAAACTTCTTCTGCTTGATAGTACTATGATTTCAGCCGCTATTTAACCTATTGGGATGCTCACAGAAAAAAGAATGAATCTCGAAAAAAATATTAAGCGTAGTAGAGCATTCCTGAAATTTCAGCAGGGTCGCTTGGAATTCGACATTACTATCCGCTTTTTAGTTTCATAATGGCAACCGATTAGAGATTTTATACAGTCATACCTCGGCCATTTATTTATAAAGATAGAGAAAAATGTAATGTGGTTTAGAATTACTATACAAAGGCCTTAAAATAAAATAAAAAATCTGTATAAATGAAACTTTGTAATCGACCTAGAAAAAAATATTTAGCTTTATCTTCATCAAAATTTAAGGTTATTACTCATCAGAATTTTTATTATGGTCAATCAAGAGGTAATCAAATTCCGCACCAGACAAAAACAAATAGCTTATTGAACTTTGTGTATTTAGTAGAGTTAGTATTAACTCTCCAAGGTGATATCTCTTTGATTATCAATATTTTTCTCCCGAATCACTCATCAATCACTCAGTAAAAATACCCAATCACTACCTTTTTGAATCATTTCACACACGGATCCAATATTCATGCAAACCATTAACGAGCAAATAGGAAGAAAGCTGTTAAGATCTTGAATAAAGCTGTTATGGGCAATCAAAAGAAATAAATATTACAAAACTTATATGTGTATCACAGTCGTATACACATTTAAAAGGGAGAGACGGTCTCCATTTTGCCAAAACGGGAAGCATGAGAGCTAAATGGTGGGAAGCATAAAAAACTCGGGATCTTGAGTATCGATTTCCGGTGCTCGACTGAACACATTATTGTTAAAATCTCTGTCAACAAGGTGACACAGGTGGGGCCTATCGTTGTTTCGATAATTTGATCAGGAAATTTAATGTGTTGATAGTTGTATTTTTTTATACTGTTGCATTATAAATAAGAATGACGTAATTTATATTCTATATTTATTTAAGAACACAAATCAAAAAAGGTTTTGTAACGCCCCTAGTTTTCCCAAAAACAATTTGCCACAATGAAGGCGGCTCTTTGTCTCCAGTAGCACAACAATAAAGAATAATTAATATAACAAAGTTTCTGGATTAACTCCAGATCAGGAGTCAAAACAAGACAATTTCTGAAAAAAGTGATAACTGGCCAATTCGGCTTTTTTATTCAGTTGTGATTTAGCTCTCTTAATGTGAGCCTGTCCTATTGTGAGCCTGTTCACGATGAGTAGGAACTTTTTATCGAGGAACGTTATATAAGTTTGAACGTTATAACGTTATATGAGTAGGAAAACGACATCGAGTTAGGTTATTAGGTAGTTGAATCAATTTTCGATTGCTTGTTCGGCTTAAGATTTCACATAATTAACATCACATAATTATAATTAATGCCTCACAGTGGCATACCACCAAAAACCAGTCGCAATAAAGATCGTTCTATTGCCTTAATTGCCGAAAGGAACCAAAATCCAAGAGCTAGAGACCTACATCAGCTACAGCACAGAACGAGGACATGTGGCCTAACTGTACGGAATTGTCTTTTCTAGGCCAGAATAGACCTACGGTTCGCTCTCTTGAATAGTGCTTGAAAGCAACGGAGCATAGTGGGGCAAGCGCGGAAAAAACTCCAAAATTTAATTTTTTTATTTTTGACGTGTTTGGTGGACTATTGTTTCCATTATTAGCTGGAGAACACAGTTCGGTTTTTTCATTACATTTTTGTTTGTGCCTCTGAGAGACTTAGGACGTTCGACGCTATAACTTCACCCAAAAATGGTCTATTTTTATTTATGAAAAGATTGGCTTAATGTAGTTTTATTTTTATAGATAAAACCATGAAACTCACCAGATGTTTAGTTCATGGATTAGAAAAAAGGGGAAATATTACATAAAAATGAAATAGAGCGAGTGGGAAAAATTAACTAGAGCATGTGAAATTGTGTAAGCTTACAAAAAAAAATACTACTACCTAACATTCCTATAAATTTCATTGACAACTAAAGACAACTGCTAAGATGAAGCCATAAAAACTAGAATTGTTTCCACAGTTGATATTAGTCAGTTCGTGATCTCGTGAGCTTTGATGGCCAGAATGACTTCTCTCAACCATTTTTTGACGACACTGAAACAAGACACGACTCAAATTTATTTACGGCCTTAATTGTGCCAATGAAAATTCCTCTGGATGCAAATCAAGATGAAGAAATATGGGTTAACCCACGACCCTCCACTACTTGATATTGGGAAAATCGAATAATTGAAAACAACGTTTTTAATATTATTATAAAATTGTTAATATTATTGTAACATAAAAATTAAATGAAATAAAATAAAATTAAATTAAAATTAAGTTAAATTAAATATTAAAAAATAATTTAAAATATTGGTACTTAAATTGTCTATATTATTATAGAATAAAATGATATAATTTTCAAATTTAGTTTCAATCCTATTGTATTTTTGCACCCTGAATCGAATGAAACTATTTGCATTTCGATTGGACTAGCCATTCTTGTGAAATAGAGTTTTTTTCCGTTTGTTTGCCGTTTTGCCCCACTGTGCGCCGCCTTAAATGGACAAGAAATCATGCATAGTATTTCCACGTCAATTATAACCTTTTCCAAATCAATTGTCGCCTTTTCCATTTCAATTTTAACTTTTTCCATTTCAAATGAAATCTTTTCCATTTCACTTGTAACCCTTTCCAAATCAATTGCCACTTGTTCCAATTAAATTGTAACCTTTCCATTTCAATTATAACCCAACTGGACATGAATTAATTCAATATTATTTATTTTATCATTGAAAAATAATTATTTTAATTATAATAAGGACTTTTGAAATAATTTCGACATATTCTTCCGACATTTTTTTCGATTATTTGATAATAGATATTAAGTGCTAATTTCGAGAATTTTTTTATTAAATATTTAATATTTTTTTATTTATTTGGTGGATTTCATACATTCGATGATCATTCATTATGTTTTCAAAGTTGCTAAAGTCAAATTTATTACTGAAATTTTATTCGTATAAGCATTTTTATGCAATATAAGCATTTTAATTTTATTTGTATAAGCATTTCTACTTAATTATTAGTTTTCAAAATTCTCTGGTATAGGTACCGTTTACTAGGTTCAGAAGTTAAGTAGTTCTGAATTCAATATCGGATTTTCGATAGAGCATGCGCTTTTCGATTCACTGTTGCTATTGAAGTTTTCTATGATAAAGGGATCGTTTATTAGGTTTTTGAGGGTTCCGATTTCATTTTTTAATTGGATTTTGGATCACGCATGCCCATATTGCTTTTCCGTTATTGTTGAAGTTTTGTATGATATAGGGATCGTTTATTATGTTTTCGAAGGTTCTTACTGGTTTGGTTTATTAAGTTTTGAATCACTATATTTTCGAATTTACTATCGGATTTTTTATCACGCATGAGCATTTCGATTTATTGTTCTCTTCTTCGTAAATAAGGGCAGTTTATTAGATTTTCAAAAGTTCTGATTCAGTTTTTCGAATTGGATATTTTATCGAACATGCTCATTTCGGGTTACTTTCATTACAATTGAGCATTTTTCGAATGAAGTTATTGTTATTAGGTTTTATAGGACGATGTATTATAAAAAATGTCAAATAAAATTGGAATTTTAAATGCTCAAGCTCGATAAAAAATAAAATTTGAAAAATGCAATCATAACTCGCGAAAACCTAATTACCTATTTGTATAACAATGAAAATCACGATTCCAATTGAAAAAAATCGAATCGGAACCCTCGAAAACCTAATAAAATAAAACAAATGTCAACTGTAATAGTAATTCGAAATACGCATGCTCGATAAAAATGTCAATTCAAAAAACGGAATCAGAACCTTCGAAAACATAACAAACGATCTCTATACCACAAAAAACTTCAAGAGTAACGGAAAAGCGAAATACGCATGCGTGATCCTTAATCCAATTCAAGAAATGAAATCAGAACCCTTGAAAACCTAATTAACGATCCCTGTATCATAGAAAACTTCAATAGCAACAGAGAATCGAAAAGCGCATGCTCTATCGGAAATCCGATATTGAATTCGGAACTAGCGCCCTTGAAAACCTAGTAAGCGATACCTATACCGAAGAATTTTGAAAACTAATAACTAAATAGGCCGAATAAAATTTCGGTAATAAATTTGACATTAGCACCTTCGAAAACTTAATGAACGATCATCAAATTTATGAAATCCACCCTCTCTTTCCCATAAAAATAATAAATATTTAAAAATAAATAACAATTTTATTTTAAAAATTTAAACTACTTGAAATTAGCAATTATTATCAATTATCTAATAAAGGAAAAAAATTTCGGAAGAATATGCCGAAATTATTTTAATTACAATAATGACTTTTGAAATAATTATTATTGTTATTTTTCAATAATAAAATAAATAATATTGAATTAATTCATGCCTGGCTGGATTACGATTGAAATGGAAAATATTATAATTGAATTGGAAAAGGTGACAATTGATTTGGAAAGGATTACAGTTGAAATGGAAAAAGTTGCAATTGAAATGGAATAGGTAACAATTGATTTGGAAAAGGTTACAATTGACTTGGAAATGCTATAAAATTGATTATTGTCTGGGTGGAGGAATTGTTTGTTCTCAAATAGAACACTCTTTGTACTCGTATGATATCAAGTGCGAGAATAATGCGAGTTTCATCTGAGAACAATAGCACAATAATACAGAATAAAAAGTGTTAATCAGCCAAAACAATTCTAAAATTAAATACGAAATGAAACTGTCACTAAAAATAAACATAGACAAATTAATATTAATAAAACTTATATATTTAAAAAGAAGAAAGTAATTTTACCAGAGCAAAAATACAAAAAAAATATTTTAAATTAAAACATCATGTGTCAGCGAGTTGAGTCCTCTCTACCCTTTTTGAAATTTTCTTTTACTAAGGATATTTTTATTTTAAGTATGTTTTGTATTCTTAATGTTAGTGTTGTGGTAAAAGTATTTTCTTTTATTAATATTTAAGCATTATTAATTTAATCTGTCAATATTTGTTTTATTTTAATTTTCAGGCACAATTTCATTTCATATTTAATTTCAGAATTGTTTTGGTTAATTAACAGATATTTTTTGGGGGTAAATTCTATTTTTATTTCATGAAGAAGCTTTTTATTCTGTATTTCCATGTTATTTCATTAACTAAAAACAAAGTGAATTTTAAATACTTCATTCTTAAAGCCCCGAGTTACTTAAAAAAAAAACTTTTCTGTGTGGAATCGAACCATGATCCATATAAACTTTTTTTATCCCCTTGAGGTGCAGAATCTGTCCTTGAAGTTTCATGTTTCTTATCTGTTACATCCTGATAGAACAAACTCTAATTGAAGTTACTACATTATCAGTGATTTGTAGTAAGATAGGGAGTAGGGAGGAGAATGAGGAGTAACACCTGGGCTGATTAATGTGCCTCGTAGCCGGCTCATTACCGTCCAGAACAAATTATATCCGCTCGTTGGGAAATTGCGTTAGGTAGACGGCAGAAAAACGGAAGGGAATGTTTCGGGCAGCGATTAGACGGCAGAGATTAACAGAGCGGGAATGACGGGCAGCGGGTAGCCCTAGTTCCCCTCCCCCCTCTCCAAATGGGTTTTCAATGAAATTACCCGACCATGTACCCTTCAGCTCCCATTATTAAATATTAAACCAATCTCCAAAGAAATTATGTCTTGGAACACTGATTTTCCTTCGGTTTCTGCGAATCAAGTATCTTACGAATCTGTACTTATATTTATATAAGAAAGGTATATTACTGTATAAAACTGCGCTGTATTTTTATTTAATGAAATATTATTTTTCTGAGTGAATATTGTATTGCGCAAATTCTGTATCACAAAATTAAATAATAAATAAATATATTTTTATAACAATGATTTGTTTTTATGATGTGCTTGGTATTCACATGGTGACAGGTATTCATGATTACTTTGCATATCTCTTAAAATGAAGAGCTGGTTATTTGATGTGATAAAATTTATTATGACCAATCAACCGTCCATTGGTTAATGTTTGTACACTTTAAATTCCTTTGAAAAATTTTGAAGGTTGCACTCGGTAATATTTTTGAATTATTGGCATTTTTTTAAAAATGTTTCTATCTTGAACGAAAGTAATTTTAAATAATAATTTAATATATTCTGCAATCGAGAAAAAATAAATAAGTCGAGTCATATAACTTATGTTGAAATTTCAATCAGATAGACTGACACAACCTTTAAAAAACCTAATGATTTCTTATATAGGAATAACAAGAATTGAAACTTATAGTTCATATTGATGCTTTTTGCGAATAAAATAAATTTCCAATAAGTCTAAAAGCTTCATACTGGTACCGTCTGCAAACTTCCGCTCGTAAATTTTCCAAGATATAGTTCCTTGGGTAAACCTTGGGTATTCTACATAATACTTTATATTGCTCCATCAATGATAAAGTCCACGCTAAGATTTTTTTTTAATTTAATTTAAAAAATAACAAAAAACACATATTCACACGCAAGCCTTTTTTCTTCAATATCTATTCCTTCTTTTTTTAACCAAAAAAAAAAATGCATATTTCAAATCTTTGGTTTTTTATCTAATAATTTAGCCCACCTCATTATCAGAATGATTTTCTTTTGCACTCTAAATTATAAATTATTCTAAAAAATTCTAAATTAGTGGTTTATAAACACATACAACAAAAGGTGTCTCCCCCGCAATGCCAAGCTCAGACATTAACATGCTGTCATCCGTCCAGAAGCCCTCTACGCCTCCGAGTGCCTCATCCTTAATAGGAAAGGTCTAAATGAAAAACTCAAAATGAAGGAGAGGAAGATTCTCAGGATAATAATGGGACCAGTCAAAATAGACGGCGAATACGGGAAGCGGGACAACCAGGAACTGTATAACTATACCGAAAAGATCAGAGATGTGGCCAGAAAGAGACGTTTGACCTTCTATGGACACATTTCAAGAATGAGCCACACCAGGGTAACCAGTCAGATCTTTTTCTACTGGTAGAAGAGAAAGGTTAGGATCCCATGGTTAATGGAAGTGTCTAAAGATCTTCAAGAGTTGAGAATAATTGAAAATGACATCGGAGATCGATCATCACTCAAAAGGATTTTGAGACAAAAGAGGTTCCAGGACTATCCACCACGTAAGAAGACAGGTGCCCTCTGGACGAAGGAGAGGAAGGAAAAACACAGCCAGAGAATGGGCATATACTGGGCAAACATCAAAGCACACTCCCAGCAAAAACTTCGAAATAATAATAATATATTTTATAAAAATGTGATTGTGTTTTTGTTCTTTTTTTCCATTTTCATAAAAATATTTTAATTTACAGAATTAGATCTTGTTAAATTCATATTTTAATTGTCTACAAAAACATTTCTGAATTAAAACGATATTTTTCAAACTAATCTTAAGTACAAATAATTTTGATCTAAAAAAACAATTATTTCATCTGCATTAACTTTTGCCCCAATAGACTACGCGAAATTATAATAATATGTCAAAAAGCTATTATTATATATTTTTATTGCTTGGTATGTCTGCTTCGAAATGATTTTAATTACTAATGCTAGGCAATTATTCTCAATTACAGAGATTAATAATTGGATATATTTAAAAAAATAATAATATAACTACTAAATAAGACTTTCTATGATGTTTTCAGCATATGGAAGTCTTATTGAAGGGTAAAAAAATGGCCTGTACCACTACATCCCACGAAGGGACTTGGCAAGGACCGTACTGTTTCTAGGCCCACGGTTGTGCAAGGCGGTGATTTGGCCGAGATCACGCTCAACCGCCAGGTTTTTTCCCCAATAAAGGGTTCCCATTTTATAGAGACTGGGTGATCTCCAGGAGGGTCTCCCGATCCCATAGGATCGATCCACGGCTGATAACAGATTAAATAATTATTTGCCATAGCCGGTCTCGAGAGCGTGGTAACACAGTGCCTTACCACTGAGCTACTCCACCCCCTCCCACCACTGAAGGATATGGTGACTCATTGTTTCTGCTAATACAGTGTATTGTCGATTACCCGAACGTCAGTTATCCGAACGTTCGATTATAGGAACTTTTTTTTTTTTTTTATGTGTGTAATTTTAATTAATTTGATCATGACATTTTATATGCCACAGCATTAATTTTGATAAAGCTACATAAATACATCTACAATACATATTTTTGTTCATTTCATTATGTACATTATGTCATACTTTATGACACTGTTTTTTTCACTATGCACATACATACTACATTTATATAAATAAACAAACATGTTTTTTATACAAAGTTGTTGTTTTAGATCTTCCTTTTCCTTATTATATATAAAAAGATAAATAAATAAAAATAAATTAATTTATATATATGTATATATATATATATATATATATATATATATATATATATATATATATATATATATACATATATATACACGATACGTGAATTTCGATTATCCGAACCACAACTGACAACATTAGTTCGGATAATCGACGCTCTACTGTACTTTATTAATTTAAGATTCTTTCTGTAATTTTTCATAGTCAAAATATAAATGTGAATCATGATATTTCTACACAACATTAGCTAATAGAGAATAGAATGGGATACGATTTTTTCTCCCTTTTCATTGCGATTTCCAAGTCAATTAAACCGAATTTTGGTTAGGTAAATTCAAAGGAAAAGAGAGAAGAGATAAAGCGGTGTGCGATTGTTTTATGTTCATCTAAATCTAATATTTTATTCACTCTTATTGGTAGAGTGGCCAAGGAGAACCTGCCCCTCGGATCAGTCTTCCACTTTAATTTAGAGGCGGCAATCTGGAGGGTGGGAAACCTTAATTTAAGACGGCCAAATGACAGTCTGCGGGCTATAAATTGCGATCTGTAAAGCTTCATCATTCCGTCTCTTATTTTACTACTTTAGAGTCATCAATTCATGGATTAATCTAGACGTACCCATTGCTTGAATATTATATTAATATTACTTGTATAATTATTGAATTATTGTTATTTAATAAGTTTGAAATTCTGTTTTACGATTATGAAAATATTCTATAAAATTAGATTATAATCATAAGAATTATTACTATAGCTGTTATCTATGCTTATTGTTTTAAGCTGATGAAATAGTCAAACCATATTACTGCATGAAGGAATTTGAAAAGAAATCCATTCATCCGATGGGTAGGCAATGGCTCAAAATTGAATTAACTTAAACCAGATCTCTACGAATGGAAAACGAGCAAGATATAATCAGAGATAGGGGAAATTTACTTTATGTCCACTCCGGCACAGGTCACTGCAAATTTTCATATGAATACTTCCGATTATCAAAGCCTTCCTTTTGCAGACACTGTTCGGTAAACTTGAACGTGAGTTTTCTTGGCGCCCATTTTAAAAAAAAGGTGAGGGAGTGAGGTATTTAATTACCAAGGGATAAGCAATTCATTTAACCAATGTTGGACGTAATTATTCAATGACGAACTTATTTTTTGTTTTTTTGGAAATACTGAGTTTTTTTGCACACCTAATTTATTTTGATAGGTATTAGGTATTCTGGCAGCTAAGCATAGTCAATGTAGAAAATTTAAAAAAATGGACATGTGAGGGAATTAGGATATTAATGCTTAAAACATGTTTATATATGTAAAATTATTGTTAACATGGAAGCTAACCCCTAAAAAAAAAACAATCTAAGAGGTCGCTTTTTCAAAATCAGTGAAATAATTCCAGGCATAATAGAAATAGAGGCATCAAATAGACCAGTTTCTTCATGGGACTCTGATTTCCCTATTGTCGAAGAACCAGGGCTCCAAAATAATTGTACATTTTTATTTTGAAAAATTTCTTGTTCTAAATTAAACTTTTTTCTTAGGAACTTTTTTGAAACAGTTCATGAGAACTGTTAAAAATTAAGAACTTTTATGCTAAAACTTTTACTATAAGTTCTTACAAGAACTTTATAGTCAGAACTTATATAGTAAAAGCTCTGTCAGAACTGAATCGTAAGAACTTTTATAATAAAAGTTCTTTAACCATAAGAACTTTTATTATAAAAGTTCTTTAACCATAAGAACTTTTATATACGAGTCCTATTCAAAAAAAGTTCTCGTTAGAGTTTTTCTTGAGATTATAATAATAAGTTTTCATTATTAAAGTTCCCAATTGAATGTGGAAAATACGTAAGGAATTGTACCTTGAAAGATTCTGTTATCTTAAAATGTTATTGAGAAAGTAAATTGCCAAGAAAAAAAGTATCCAACTTGCGTACGTGTCGTAGCCATTATAACTTCATAACCGTACGAGCAAGTTGACTACAAAAACTTTGTAATAACTGTGAAAACGTTGTTTTGTGAATAAAATCGGAGGATATATAAAAAAAAAGTATCATAAAAAATAGTTTGATTAGGTGAAGCTTTATTCCCGCTTATTACAATTTATTTTCGTGAAACAAAAATATAAAAGTTTGTTGCAATAACTGACCGGATCTCTTAAACTCTATTCCCTATCTTGGCGTCACTTTCTTTAGACGGCACCTTAGCTTCTCCAGTAACATCAGGGAGCGAATCAAGCTGGCCTGGCTAAAGTAGTCTAGGTTTGGCACCTGCTAACGTCGCCGCAGTTCTTACTTTGGCTGATGCTGCAAAATTACAAAGTCGTTATAAGACCAACCATGTTTCACGGTGCGCCGCTTCTCCGCTACATGTATAAGACTGCAGAACTCCGTTCTTCGGTGGATAGTCATGGGGAACTCACTCCGACGAGCGAGAAACGCCACCATTTATGAGGAGCTCCAGCTACCCTCAGTGCCGAAAAAAATAAGCCGGAGGCATAGCAAATTCATTGATAGGCTGAAGGACTGTGCCAACCCTCTATTCAGAAACATCGCCCCACAGAAACATCGAGGTGGCAAGGCTCTGTCCCCTTGGTCGACGTGCTCGCCGAGAGAAGGGTTATGGACTCAGCAGTCTAAACCCATTTTTATCTTACCCTTCATCAACCTGCAGCATGGCCCCTCCCCATCCTTTGTATTTAAATAAAGAATGGCCAAAGCCAAATAGAAACCGTAGAACACAGCGGACTTTGAAATCATAATTTTAACTGAAAAATATATTGTAAACATTTCTAAGGGGGAGAAAAAAAGATTGTCGTTCCTGCCCGCTAAAAAACACAGTTAATACACTCATCAGCGGAGGAAGAATATTCACCTTTGAAGACACCTCCTGCTTACCAGAAAGACTTTAAGTATCATTAGATTGCCCCTTATGTTGTTGGGGTCCACACTTTTCATACACTTATTATGGAATTCACTTCAATAACCAATCCGGCAGCGTTGCTCTACAAGACTCCGCGATGTACGACAGGGTAGCGGGAGATGCTCGTAGAGAGAGGAGAACGAGCGAGATTCCGGAAGTACGGTACGGTCCCCACCGCCCATCTCACTGAGGGAACTGAGGACTTACCTGCATGAATTCGGGATCTTGCAGTTCACCATGAACTCTTCAGAGAAGAAGCTGAGACTCTTACCTCACGAGCTACAGAGATCACGATTGGGTGACAAACCTGCTAAGTGAGGACAAAGCAGTTCAGTTCCATTCCTCCGCTCCACGAGGCACCAAGTGGTCGAAAAAAAATGTCTTCTACGGCTATTATGTGGAGGTGGAAATCGACCCGATAGTTAAGGAGCTCAAAGAGCGGCTCGTCGGATTCAAGATGGCGAGGTGAATGGTGAGGCGACACACCAACGGCCACCTTCGACTAACTGAGCGCATCCAAATAATCATTGAACACAGGGTTCGGTTTGTAGATGTCCGGGCATTATACTCCGTGGGAAAAGTGAAGTTCTGGGCAGTTCCCTTCAATGAAAACCGAGTTCTTATTCAGTGCCGCCAGTGCCAAGGATTTGGGCACACTACCCAATATTGTTGCAGGACCAGTCATTGCCCATGGTGCGGGGATCACCACCTACTGTCCGAATGCCCAAAGAAGACGAGTCGGTTCCCGAAGTGCCAGAACTGCGGCGATGAATACCCGGCCTTCTCTAAAGACTGCCCAGCCGGTTGAAGCTCCTGAAGACCCGGAGGGAGAGAAGGCGGCCCCTACTGCAGCAGCCATTTCAATGATATCCAGTAGGCTAGTCCATTGGGACACATCCTACTCCTCCCTCATTGGCGGGACGCCTGCAGCCAGCAGCAAATCACAGCAGGGCCCTCATCCCTACCAATCGGCTCATCTGTAACCAACTTTACCGTCACAACCAGCTCATTCTGCTGCCAGCTCTGAAGCTGAAAAGAGGGACCACCTAGACAGTCGGATGGACAAGATGATGGAAATGATGGCCCAGCTCAAGGCACTGTTGATGGGGTTACTCCAGAAACATGACTGAGCACCTCATAGTCAACTACAATATCAGAGGCCTGATCAAGAAGAAGGCTGAAATTAAGCTCTTCCTGCAGCAGCATGCTGGCTGGCATTATGCTCAATACCTCGGCTCGTCTTCACTTCCAGGGGGCACTGCATACCGGGAAACATGCTCACCAGGGTCACTTGGAGGAGGAGCCGCCTTGGTCAGACGAGATGTCCCATCCACTCATTTCGACCCCTGGCACACATCTGGTTCCAGTAGATGTACGACTGAAGCACCGGTTCACGTTCAACTGTGTCTATAGGAGACCTAGGTCTTTGCTCACATCTGTGAAATCATTGCTGCATCGCGCCTATACGAAAGGTCGGTGTATCGTCCTTGGGGACTTCAATGATCGGCACTCTACCTGGCTGTGTGATAGTAACAATCCACTGGGTACTTACCTCACTAAGACCAGGCTGGCCGTCTTCCACTCGGAGCCCGACCTGAGTGTACTTCGAACCTGGACCAGCTTCTGACCAAAGATCTGCAAACCAACTCAGGTTGCCTAGAGCTCCCGTTCGTACCGTCCGATCACCGACCTGTGCTCTAGATCTTTGAGAGCACGCCCGCCTTAGCACCGGCGAGCAAGTACTTCCTTCAAAGGCCGACTGGAAGAGCTACAGTGTTGAAGAGACACTACCCACAATTGAGTATCTTCAGACTGAAACCGAGGTGAATGAAGCTGTGGAAGTGATCACCAATACCATCCAGAACTCAGCCTACAGGAACGTCCCCAGATACAGCCCGCATCCCAACGCTATCAAGAAACCTCCACGGCACATCCTCTCTTTGATTGGATAAATGAACAACATGAGGAACATCTATCAGCGCGCGCGTGACTATAGCCTGAAACCAGCCATCAATGCAATGACCCGGCAGATAGCCATCCTCATGCGTGACTGGAAGACTTAGACCTAGCATGGACATTTACGGAGGGCTCATGACGATCATCGCCAGTTCTGGAGATTCGTCAGGACCCACGTAACTAAAAGGAAGACTGGCGCAGAGCTATGTGGTGAGGGAAGAAACTCGGCAGGCAGATGCTCCTAGACTTCCAGAAGGACCACTACCGTGCTCTAACGAGAAGCCCATTTTTTCCACCTTTGGACAGCTTGAATTGGTGCTCCGCCGCACTAAGGGAAACAAGGCGTCAGGATAGGATGATATCCCGTATGTGTTGTTGAAGATGTTATCTACGAGGGGTAATGCCTTCCTTCTGAATATCTTTAACTCATGCATTCGGATCTCGTACTTTTCTAATGGAAACAAGCGATGTAGTGCCTTTACTCAATCCGGAGAAGACGGGAAACCTACCAGAGCGCTTTAGGCCGATCAGTCTCCTCTAAATCATGAGCTAGATTTTTGAGCAGCTTCCTCACCACCACCTGAAGAATCACTGCAGTGAGCATCCACCGGAACAGGCTGGCTTTCAATGAGGGATCTCCTGTAAGCACCCTCTTGTAAAGCTGCAGGACCACACCATAGAACATATGCAGATGAACAGCTCAAGAGCGTTTATATCCCTTGACTCCACACAGGATTTTGACTGTTACCTGTTCAGGTTATATTCTTGTAATATGTACTGTAAAAATCTCTGAGGGAGAGAAAAAAAAAGAAAAAATAACTGCAGCCATGCAAATAAGGCCAAACATATAAATACGTCGGAGTAGATCTTCATAACAGATTTTCGTAAGGAATGTTTCTCCCATGGCCACTTGTATGCAAAGCTTTCTAGAACTGGAAATCCTAACAATCAAATCACTTTAAAGTGAGACAAAACTCGAAATTTAACTTATTCAGAATTCCTGTAAATTTGTTTATTCTCTTGCAATCAATGAAATAATTGCATCATTAATAAATATCAATATCAATCATTGCAAGTATGTAAAAAGCAATAGTATCAACGTATTATAAAAAAATTAGGAAACTTTACCAGATGCTGAAGCGAATCCACGAAATAGGGGACCAAGTGGAAAGAAGGAGATACGAAGTTCGTTAATTGAAAAATCCTGTAGTAAAAGCTAAATTGCAAATTGAGCTGAAGAATTATCATCATTTGGACTCAGAGAGCTTCACAGTTGATCAACACATTGGAGACAACGCTAAAAGAAACAGCTCAGGAAATAATTGGTATTCAGGAGAAACGAAAATTCCATAAGTGGCTCTCTAGAGCGTGTGAAAAGGCAGTGGAAGAAAGAAGAAAAATTAAAATTTTCGCCCAGCCAAAGCTGATCAAGCTACGTTGGAAAAATACGCAGCCGCCAGGACGAAGACAATCAAGATAATTAGAACAGCTAAAAGAATTTCTAAAAAAAAAAATTACAAACTATTGAGAACAACCGTCGAATTCTACACAGTAGGACATAAAACGAGAAACACACTAATGCGAGAAAAAGATGGAAATCTGACGGCATCCAACGAAAAGGTAGTAAGCATCTGGAAAGAAAAATTCCAGCGGCTTCTCAATCAAGGAAATCTGCACGATTTTTTGATTTTTGTTTGCACAACAAAGAAGACATGGATCATTCAGCGGAGCTCGACCAACAAGAGGTTGAAAACCCGGATATTCTGGATGTAAATAACTATCAATAGGCTTAAAAGAAGAATGGTAGTCTACCATCAGAGTTCTTTAAAGATGGGGCTAACCTAAAAGAGACAAGCTATTAGAACTAATCCAAAAAATATAGAGAGAGAAAATAATACTAGAGACTGGAAACACAGACCTAATATGACCTATCCTAAAGATGGAATCCATGTATGAGTGTCGTAATTGCATAGGTATACAACTCCTATCGGGGTGGCCGAACGGGTTAACGCACTTACTCACAAACCCAAAGATTGTGAGTTCGAATCCCGGCACCGGCATGATTTTAATTAATTTAATTAAATTAAATAATTCAAGCAATTTATCCCACCCCGCCCGTGTATGTGAGGCCCGTCAGGCTACTTGGAGGCAACTCACAAAGGCCGAGCCGTAGGATTGATGACCCTACCCCGTGTACCTAAATTGAGAATCGCTATGTGTTCTCCACATCGCGCGGCCAAGGATCTCTACGGTCTACAGAGCCAATAGAAAAAAATAAATACATTTAAATATATATATATATATATATATATATATATATATATATATATATATATATATATATATATATATATATATATATATCAAACGTAAGTTTGATTTTCAGCTTGATTAGTTTTTTTTTATTTCGTTTTCTTTTTCTTCTACAGAATTCCCATATCAAGCAATTCTTTTATTATTTATCACATATTGTTCTCTTTTCTATTATGATTATTGTAGTGTAAAACACCTTCTCGATTTTTGTTTTCCTGGACCTTGACAGCTTTGTTTGTTTTGAAATATGGTTCGGAGCTGGTTTGCCAACATGTTTGCAATGTGATTATTAATGTGATATGATTGTAATATATGATGCGGTATTGTGAATATTATTAGTGTGATATTATTTTAAATGAAAAGGTTCGGATAAAAAGACTGATAGAAAAATATTGTAAAATTAAAATAAAAGATGGAGAAATGGCCGTCCTAAAGCTTAAAAAATATGTTCAGATGTTGAATTTGTTGTATTTTTATACCATTGATTACTGCTCCTTTATAATGTTTTCCAATACAAATCCTTGTTCGCAATTGTTATTCATTCTTTTATGAAAGTTTTTCCAAATTGTGCCATCCAACCCTTTATTTTTTTTTTCGTAGGCTTCGTTGTGCATAATGTTCTCCTCCAACGATTGATCTGATCTTGAGTATTGGAATTCCCTTTGTTCCAAAGCGATGATGTATAACCGCCGGAGATGAAGTGTTGAATGGCAATAGGAAGGGACGGAGATAAAGCAGTCAACGGTAGATTGATCGGGAGGCCTACATCTGATTAGGGGCCGCGAGGTTAAGTGCAGATAATCCAACGTCATTGTCTAAAGCTGTTTCAGCCACTAAGCCAGCTGGATAGATCACCTGGTTACTGGATTGTAGTGGAACTTGCTTCGACATAAATTATCATCTGTTTTTCAAATTTTACTCTGCTTAACATGAAATATGAAATATATGAAATATATAACATGAAATAATAACTGGGAGCGGGGTAGCTCAGTGGGTTAGGCATTGCGCTACTAATCTCAAGGTCCTGGGTTCGAGACCGGCTGAGGCATCTGAATACAGACCGCGACTGAATACAGAATAAATAATTAGATAATTATTTATTCTGTATTCAGTCGCGGATCGACCCTGTGGGATCGGGGAACCCTCCTGGGGCTCACCCAGCCTCTATAAAGTGGGTACCCTTAATTGGGGGAAAAACCTGGCGGTTGAGCGTGATCTCGGCCAAATCACCTCCTTACACAACCGTTGGCTTTGAAACAGTACGGTCCTTACCCAAGTACTGAGCCCAAGACCCTTCACGGGTTGTAGTGGTACAGGTATTTTTTTTTTTTTTTTTAACATGAAATATATATATTCATATTTAATTCGTTAACCACTTTTTCATGGAAGCTCATAAGACAATGAAAACTTTGTAATGTGCTAAATTCTACCATTAGCAATGTATCAAATTATATAAATTGATAATTCCAAAACGATACTGTCATGATTTTGCAATTATGTTTTCAATATCTTATGTTAATTAATTATTTTAAAAAATTGTTATAATATTATTATTACATTTCCGACTATTACTGTATATAATTTACATATTTGGGCTATATTCGCATTATTTTAATATTTTCTTTATATATACATATGTTGACTATTATAAATCCATAGTATTATTTGGTACGTGATTTATACAGAATATTGCTGTTTAATGATTCAGTATATAATATTAGCTATTAACTCTTGATTGTGCCATCAAGAGAATGAAATAATGTTGTTATTATTAAGTCTGTTTTTATCCTTTGATATTTGTCTTTGTTGAAGAACACTCACTAGACTCATATTATGAACCAACTGTCTCTTTAAGATAATATTACTCTGTAGTTTATACAAGACTCTATCTTTCACAAATAAAATAATATTCTATTTTATATAAATTATAGGCTATTTTATATTATTGAGGTTATTTTTTATACAATTATAAATGCATAAACTGATTTTTATTTTATCAAGAGGTACATTAGTTTCTAAATGTAATAAATAATTAATTAAACATAATAATAAAAATTAAACAGTTGAGATACCTCAAATTCGGACTTACATTCTGTTGAATTTTATGTGACACCACCAGGCGCGTACAACGGAGGGCAGGTCACATTTTTTTCTCTTTTACTCACAGTTTAACAATGAAGGACACAGATAAAGGCCTGTGGCCCTCTCTCCTATTGTAAAGAAAGATTTGCAGGTAGAATAATTCGACCCGAAAAATTCAACGAAATTTTTCTTTTCCTGATAATAACGAAAACGTGTGATTGCCGTGCAATGGAGGGCCCGAACCCGAATGAAGGTTAAATTATTAGACAACAGGAAAGTGTTCCTTTAACGTCTCACTAAGTAAAGAGAGGTTCAAGGAAAATTATTACCATTAACAGGACAAGATTTTATTAAACTCATTAGTGAAACTTACAGTATTAGATCATCCAAATGAATTCATTTTCGTGCTTTTGGATACGTAAGTTCAGGAGGTGAATTTGTTTTCTTACAAAGAGTGGATTATGAAATACCTCTAGGCCGCGTTCTAATTTCAATTCATTATTCATTTTGCCAGACTATTTTAACACGAAAATGATATATTTAAGATTTATTCCGTATGACTATTTTCTGTTATTAAATTAAGTAGATATTTAGCTAAAATATCTTGGAAAATATCCAGACTTACTTGGAATACACATACAGGACCAAAACGACTAGGACTTAAACATTTATTGTCATGTAAAGCCGTTAATAGCGTGTAATGACAATCAAGACACTGAACTTACAAAATAAAAAACTAATATACAATTACTTACTGAAACATATTTGGAATTATAGAGCAGAACTTTAGGGTTTTGTAAATGCTTTATACATCAATAAAATGAGAACTGTACAGTCAAAATACTCAGGACAATTCTACACGCATAATGGTGCATTACAAGTAATTCTCTCTCTCTCGCTCTATATATATATATATATATATATATATATATATATATATATATATATATATATATATATATATATCCATCTTGACTCACTTGTCACTGTAACCTGGGACTAAAAGAAACATGTTTAAGCTTATTTAGCTTTAATATCTCATATATAACGGTCTTCTTTTTTTTTAATCTAAGTATATATATTCAATTTTTCCATGGGGAGTGACATGGCGGCCACGCAACAGGAACAAAAGAAAAACGCTAAACCTACGAACAAGACAATTATAATCAGTTCTTGCAAAACATTCAATACTGAAACTTGGACAGAAATTTAACATGAGTCCACATGGACAACGGTCATACCTGTAAACGCCCGTAGAAGGTTGAAAAAGAAGCTAGAGGAGTATTTTCACTCATACCTATCATGTCACATTACTGAATTTTTAGTTACAAAGTTCCCTGGTTGTCTATACTTTCGGCAAGTATGAATAAAGGAATAATGTTTCAATAAAAATCAGTAAGGTCTTAATAAACAAATATCGAATCATACAAAGGGATTTATTAAATATATATATATATATATATATATATATATATATATATATATATATATATATATATATATGCTTTCGTATAAGTATTCCAAAACACTTTCTTCATAAAGAGCCGAGATATGGAGGTACGAATCTTCGAACGGTCACAATTTTTAAAGAAAATGGTGAATGATAATGTCGATTTCCAAAAATCGTACTTCCAAAGAAAAACTCGGTCCAGTAGTCTCGTTGAAAAGTCGTGGACGGCGGACGGACGGATTTTTTTTTTTATATTCAGTTTTTGGATCCTAAGTATATTGAAAAACCTTTTGAGGTATATTTAAAATTTTGAGAAGAGTTACATTTTTCTGTTTTGATCGATTACAAAGGTTCCTTATCGAAAATAATAAATCAATAAGACTTGTGTTTATTAAAGTTTCAAATATAAAACTTTCCCAGCATATAATATTCCATACTTATGTTTCTATAGTAAATCATCTATAGATTTGATAGGTTTTGATAAACAACATGTAGATATTTTAACACAGTTGGAACCTCTTTAGCCCATAATGCAGAAGATGGTTCCTAATTATATGTCTAGGTATAATTATTTGTCTTACATTGGCAGAACTGTGTATTTACGCTGGTTTTGTAAATTCTCATTATTTGTTCCTTGAATTGTTTACGAGTAATCGGACGCTCGCAAATTTTTTTTTTTTTAACGATAAATACATCTCGTTTTGGGATAAACCGAGTCCATCAGACCGACCTGTCACAGCGGAGTGTTTTGCTCTGACTGAAAGCAACGTGTTCTTTGGGTGACTGTGAAGTTTTCTAGATAATTTCAATGTGAATTGTAAACTATCAATTTATTGTATTTGTTATTTCTTTTTATCAACAAATTAATATTTTTGAAAACTATTCAATTTCTTACTCTATGTCGGATAAAGCAAATATAATATTGCTCACCAATGAACCTGATTTCGCGAATGAACTATTAAAATCACTAAATGAATTAATGAATAAAAAAGGTTCCTTTCGCCACTGACAAAATGGACAAGGAACAGCGTTGTTATCTACATAAAAAAGACAAAGTTAAATTACAATGCAAAAAAAACTTTTATGCCTGGAATTCTCCAAAAAGGTATACAACGAATGCCTAAGTCAAAGCTAAGTAATGCCCAAGGAACAACGTATCACGAAATGGAAATTGCTTTGTTTGAAAGGATGTGGATAAAATAGTTGCTTTTTCCAAATTATTAATTTCTAATGGATAAAACTAATAAATCAAAATGTCTTCCAAATTGAATATAACTCAAGTCAACCAAATGTGAACATTGGTCATTTTGGACTAAAGATAATTTTTTGTAATAAGATTAGTATAATCTTAAATATCATAAAAATATTGTTTAATGTCAGCTTTTATCTAAGGTTTATATATTTCCGTTATTAGTATTTTGTTTTGAATAATTTTTTGCTTTATTCTAATATTTTATTGTTTTTTTTTATTTCATTGTATATTCTGTTTTGCACTTAATTAATAATATTAATAAATTAAATTATTAAATGTGTATATATAAAAATTGATTTTATTTTTTTTAAATAATGTTTTGTTTCTTTGAAGTTGCATATTACTTTTCCAGAAAAATAAATAAATAAGTACGTAATATATTAAACAGATAATATGTACATCTTATTATTTCTATAAAATTAAAGAAATGTACTGGGTCCACCTGTCTCCAGAAAGCAGTTTGGATTCTGCTTCTTCCACGGATTGGATTCGGATCTCCACTCTTGCGTAGTGGAAGATAATCGCCTTGGATATCTGGTTTGAAATATAATAAAAAAAAGTCCATCATAAAAAGTAACTGTTTAAAATAACTTGAAAGATGAAGACCAATTAGTAAAAAACACTTTTAACCCTGATTTCTGTTTAATCAATTATTACTTCTCCACCCAGGAAAATAATCAAGTTGTAATCAACTAATGAAGAAGTTCTGTGAATACTCGAAGTAAATTAAATTAACGCAAGATGATCAAGTAGCAGAAGAACCATTCTCAAGTAAAAGCTATTGGGCGAAAGGGCAAGGCACCCACACAAAGAGCCAATATCGAGCGGGTTTTTGTTCTCTTTCTCCATAATTCAGTGAAGTTGCAGTCCCAAAGAAAACCTTTTCACGCTAAGCTTTTAGGACCAAGTAAAAGCTTAGAGCTTAACGTCAGAATCTCTTCTTCATAAGAAGAGGTGAGTTGAAAGATCAAAATCATTGATTGAACTCATTAAGAAGCATCAATGAAAGGATTAACCAACACATAAGATGAACCACTATACACACACACACACATATATATATATATATATATATATATATATATATATATATATATATATATATATATATATATTAATCTTCTTTTGTTTTAGAATATTTTCTCTTTTTTTTTCCATAGATTACGTGATATTTAAATTATTCAGGATCACATTAATAAAATATAAACAGATGTTATTAAATTAAATTTTATCAATTAACATATTTTCCAAATAGTAGCCGGTCAACTGTAATTGAAATGTAAATTGGTTTGTCTGTGAAACACTAATTCCGATAACACGGTTCAGCGCACCGTCATCGGTTCTCGTCATCGGTGCTCCTAACGAACAAAACGAGATATAAAATACTATCATAAGCATGAGCCATTCCTTTTAATGCCGAAATTACAATAATGTATAATTAAAATTACCCATCCAATTATTTCAAAATAGGTGGCACTAATTGAAAAGCCTTAAGACGATCGGACCAGACCGGAGAAAACGCGTAGTGAGCTAAAGTAGACGTGGCCACTCTTTCTGACGAAGTAGTGCGTTTAGACGGTCGGACAGGTGAATACGAATGTTTAGACGATCGGACCAGACCGGAAAAAACGGGAGCCACGCCCATCGAACGGGTCATGTAAATACTTGACCGGATATGGGCGTATCTACGTAAAAGGGGCGGAACAGACGGTTGGGAGAAAATGGGAGCTCTGAACGGGTCGTGTGACGTGAACGATTGAACCACTTTTCTACTCTGCCTCCTACCAATCTATAAAAAAATTGGAAGAGGAAATTCTTTTTGAAGAATTGCGCCAATTTCCTCATGTAAGGTATTAATTTTCCCTTGAAGCCTTCTTTTCCATTGTGGTATTTCGTTGCATCCCCTTGGTGGTTCATTTTTACTCTTCTATATATCTTCTTCCATAAATCTTCTACTTTTATACCAATCTCCAATATAACGGTCTTGGCAGCATTATAAAACCAATGAGAAATATCTTGAAGACCAAATATTAGGGCTATATGCTCCCTAAGCACATCATTCATCGCAGTTATTTTCAGCGTGGTCTTATTATTTGGTATTCGTGACAAGAATGGTCAATCCTGAAGAGGTAATCCCTCTAGCAGAACATTATCTGTCAAAAACTGATTGACTCAATCTGTTTTCAAGATTCGTATCATCCTCCTTATGTTTCTCTGTGATTTTAGTGCAGACTGATGAACTGACTCCAGGTTTGATTTCCAAATTTATTCCTGTATTCACCGTTCCATCAGATAGATCGTCATCATTTTCAGTGGTCATCAACTTGCTAGTTTCCTCTTGTTGTAGGAAGTTGTAGGTCAGTGGAAGTAAGAAAATTTCTAGTTAGAATTACCCTAACCTGATCACTCAGTCGCTATGCGCTTATTTTAAAAATCGAAAAGGACTCAAACCAGTATCTCTGTTTTATTAGGGTTAAGGTGCCCTGTTTTCTCAGTTTCAAGATTTGTTCCCAAGTAGTATTCCCGGATGACGGCCTTATTCATATCTAGCTTCCATTTCATCCTCTTTGCACCTCTTGGTCTCTACTCTTGGACTCTGCTGTCGAATTCGCGCGGTCGAGAATGTCTCTTCGAACTATTGTCCGGTAAACGCTGCAGCCATGCAGATCATAGCGACAAGGTAGTACCGCTCGCTTCACTACTCCCTGAAGGAAGATACCCATTATTCCCGCCCGATACAGCTTCAGTATCAGATTCGTCTGAGGCTAATTTCCTGGCAACTGCATATTTACTGGGTGAGTGTATTTTGTAGCTACTGCCAGGTTATATGCAAGTAGTCGCCCCCGACATGGGGAACAGACATTGACCAAGTTGCCTCCCAATATGAACCGCCGCACCTGGATATTGCACTTTTTTGTCCGCCCTGGTTATTTAATTTCCTCCCTACCCATCATATCTGATGATCTCCGCCACCTGTGGAGGCGTCCGATGGAGGACTAGTAACCCCACACGGGTTATTACTATTATTATATATTTATTTCGCAACAAAATTTTAACGGTATGGGAGTGGTCAAACCAATTTAATTGGTCTTTAATTTTATTCCTTTTTTATAAAACAAAATCAAGGAAATAACCGAGAGGTCAGGTAGAGGGGGAGCGAAAGGTGAGCGAACACTCAAAAGAAACCTAATATTTCCAATTGACACTTGAAAAACTATGGCTCCGATAATATAATAATATTTTGGGGCGGAGATTTTGACCCTGTCAGAAGGTGGGAGAAACTAGTGCCACGCCTATTTTTGCTCACTACCCGTTTTCTCCGATCCGATGTGATTTCGACCCGTTCACGTCGCTCCGCCCATATCTGGTCCGCTGCAAGCATTTACACGACCCTTAAGCGGGAGTGGCTTCCGTTTCCTCCAGGCAGGTCAGATCGTCTAAAAGGCCTTTAAGCAAATTGCGAGAAGTATTTTTCAGTTCGGCTTTAAAACAAACAGTCACTTAAAATTCGGTATCCACTCCAGGGGTAGTCGACCTGTTTGAGGAAAAAATCCTTCAAGCTCTGACACTTAATTTGAATATTCGACTCAAAATACTAATTTATAAACATATTATAAGGCCATCATTATATTTATATCTAAATATTAATATCATTATGTATCGCATTAAATTTGAAATTATGTGAAAACAATTAAGACCTTAGAAAGATTTCAAAATGGAGTATTAGGAAAAAAATAATTAACATAACGCTTTCTAGGAAAGAAGTAGCAGGTGAACTTATAAACCAAAGACACATTATCTTTTATGACTTCTTAACTTATCAATCGAAACACCTTTTTAACAAAGTAGCCATTTCAGTGCCTCCCAGGAAGTGGCGAAATATTTCAAGGAAGCATTCCAACAAATCGTAAGCACTGAATATAATCAATTACGTGTAAAAATAATGTAATAAAAAGTCGATATTTAAATCAATTAAACCTTAGAATTCATCGTAGTTGATGCAGTAAAAGGATGATATATAATGGAATGATGATGAAAATAGAACAGCACTTTTGGGGTTTTTAAAAAATATATAGTTAAATTGCTCCTGGTTGTCTTATGAGGTAGATGCCTAAAATAACCTCTTCGATTAAAAAGGATTATTGCAAATATATTTCTCCTTTTCTTCTCCAAGTATCTGTTTAAACGTTGTACGATTTCTGGTGCATTTGAATTTGTGAAAATAATTTCAAAGACTAAACTGAATCACAAGACCGTGTAAGTGAATTTCTTAAAATTACAACATACAAGTAAATAGCATCAAATTGAAATTACAGATGAAAATATAAGAGAACTATAAATTACCTTAGGTTAACATTTATTATTAGAAGCCAATAAGGCTCTTTTAATATCACGTGTCTAAAATCCTTCTTTAAACTGCAATATAGCCTGTAAAGAGAAAAAGATGTGACTTTCTAGTGAAGAACTCTCAAAAGTAATATTAGAATAAAAGGAAATTCGTGGAAAAAGAAACTTAACTAATTCGCACTGCATTACCACTGATTAACTATTGTGGTAAATATACTAGTAAAATACTAGTGAGAAATATAAATATTATTTATTTCACTATTGAAACATAATTATTTTAATTACAATAATGACTTTTATAATAATTTTGGCATATTCTACCGATTTTTTTTCGTTTATTAGAAAATTGATATTATGTGCTAATTTCAAGTAGTTTAAATCAAATTGTTATTTATTTATTTATAAATATTTATAATATTTTTTATTTATTTGGTGGGGGTGGGGGAAAGGAGGGTGTATTTCATCACTTTGGTGATCTTTCAATAGGTTTCGAAGTTGCTAATGTCAAATTTATTACTGAAATTTTGTTCTGCTACGAGCATTGCTACTTAAACATTAGTTTTCAAAATTCTTCGGTATTGGTATTGTTTAATAGGTTTTCAAGAGCGCTATTATCGAATTCACTATCGGATTTCCGATCAAGCATGCGCATTTCTATTTTCCAGTGCTATTGAAGACCATCAGAGCCCTTGAAAGCCTAATAAAAAATCCCTATGTCATAGAAAACTCTAACAGTAACGGAAATGCAAAAAGCGCATAAACGATTAAAAATCTAATTAAAAAAATTGAATCAGAACCCTCTAAAACCTATTAACGACCCCTGTATCATAGACAACTTAAGAAAACTAGAGGAGGAGAACCAGTGACCAATAGCAATGGATTGAGGCTCATCATCTTTTGAATTGAAAATGATTTACTTTTAGGAAACTCCTTCTTCAACCATAGAAAGATTCATAAGAATACCTTTGAGGCTCAGGGAAGAGAAGGGAACAGTATCATTTATTATTTTATTTACAGCAGAGAGATACGGATGTTCTTCACTGACATTAAGGTAATCAGAGGAGCGGAGCTCGGGACAGACCATTATCTATTGGATTCCGACACCCGGATTGTGAAGCCTAGGAAAGCCAAGAAGAAATCGTATGAAAGGCTTGCAATAGGGGTCCTCCAATAGGATGGAAAGAAGAGGCTGTATGAAGATGCACTGAGGACTAAGCTGGTAGAAGTAAACGCCGACCAAAACTTGAACGATCTCTGGGCGTCCATCAAGAACTGCATACACCATGCTGCCAGGGAGGTTTGTGGATTAAAGAAGATAAGACCTACTAAAAAGAAGACCAAGTGGTGGAGTGATGAGGTGGCAAGGGATGTGAAGGAGAAAAAACCCGCTTGGATCAGGTACAAGAGATCTAGGTTCACTGAGAACTGGGAACAGTATATGTTAAAAATTAGTGTAGCTAAAAGAACTGTAAAAGAAGCTCGTAACAGGGCCTGGGAGGACTTCGGAACAGACATGAAGAAAATCTTCCAGGAGAACATTAGAAAGTTCTGGACAGCAGTGAAAGGTCTCAGAGGGAAGAGAGGAAAGCCTGTCAGGAGCATAAAGAAGAAGAATGGCAACCTGGAAACAGATGAAAAAAGAATCCCAGAGGGCTATTACCAAGATAAGTTTGATATGGAAGTTCCAGGAATTGACAGAAGGAGGCGCTCGAGGATAGAAGATTTTCTGCCACCGGATGTGGATGATCCTATCCAGGAAGAGGAGATCAAAGCTGCTATGGAAAATATAAAGCTTGGAATGGCTGCCGGTATTGATGAGATTTTACCGGAACTGGTGAGGTATGGCGGACCAGAACTTAAGAAAGCTCTGCAGAACCTCTTTCAGTGAATATGGTATGAAAAGAGAATGTCTGACGAGTGGGAGGAAAGCCTGAATGTTCCAGTTTATTAGAAAGGAACCCCAACTCTATGCGAAAACAATAGGCCGATAGGTTTCTCCTCTGTAGTGTACAAATTATAAACAAGAATTCTTGAGCAGCGTCTGAGAACCTATGTGGAACGGGGCATGGGAGAGGAACAAGCAGCATTTCAGTCTCACAGACAAATTCAGGATCACTTATTCTTCCTTCGAATGGTAACTGAAAAAGCCTGAGACAGAGGCCGCGACATGTATCTTGTCTTCCTGGACCTAAAAGCTGCTTTCGATTCTGTTCCTCGTCAAGAAATTTGGAGGGCGCTCCAGGAGAGGTGTGTCCCTTCTAACCTTATTAGCTCCATGAAGTCAGTCTACCAGGATCCGAAGGGTGTCATCCGACTCAATGGTGCTAAGTCTGTCCCCTTCAGATTTTTAAGGGAGTTAAGCAAGGAGATAAGCCTCAATCCACTCCTCTTCAATGTTGTTATGGACGATGTGCTGAATGTGTGTAAGAGGACGCCAAGAACTGTTGTCGGATATGATATCAGTGTTTCCTGTACGCGGATGACATTGTGCTGGTTGCTGTCTGTCCAGGAAGACTGCAAGTCGTTGTGGGGGAGTGGACGGAGGAGCTAAGAAGAAGAGGTCTTGCTATAAATCCAGACAAGAGTAAAGTTATGCATGAAGGCAGGGGAGAGGAAAATCTGAGAATCGTATATGACGGGTGACAACTGGAAGTGGGGGATGACTACCTTTACCTAGGTACTATGATTAGCCAGGACGCCAAAATGCCACCCTTCCTACCACCCTGGTAGGAAAAGAAGAAATCAGCAATGGTGCTACGCTCCGAATCTTTAAGTCGGTGTTCCTCCCAGTCTTGCTTTATGGATCAGAGAGTTGGGTTCTCTTAGAACAACACGGGAGTCAGATCACAGCATCAGAAATGAGATATTTAAGGAAAGTAGCTGGGAAGAGCAGACGAGACCGAGTGAGGAATGAAACTATCTGGGAAGCCCTCGGAGTTAGACCAACGAGAGATATCCTGGAGGAATGCCAGCTCAAGGGGCATGTTTGCAGGATGGGCAACGATCGTAAAGCCACGTGGCTGCTAGAAGCAAGACCAAGGGAGCAGAGACCGGTTGGCAGGCCGAGACTTACATAAAATGGTTATATAGAGAGACTCGGGAGCAAGCTGGGCCCCTCCTTGATGGAGACAATAAGAATGGCCCAGGACAGGGACACGTACAGAAAATGGGCTGAGGCTGCTCCACGCCTATACCACAGCGAAGATAGAGAAAGAAGAAGAAGAAGTGTCATAGAAAACTTCAATAGCAACAGAAAATCGAAATACGCATGTGCGACAAAATATTGCCCTTGAAAACCTAGTAAACGATTCCTATACCCAAAAATTTTCAAAACTAATAATTAAATAGGAATGCTCGTGGCCGAACAAAATTTCAGTAGGAAATTGGACCATCGATCACCAAAACGATGAAATCTACTCTCCTTTCCCACCAAATAAATAAAAAAATATATTTAAATTAAATAAACAACAATTTTATTTTAAAAAATTAAACTACTTGAAATTAGCACTTAATATTAATTATCTAATTAACGAAAAAATGTCGGAAGAAAATGCCGACATTATTTCAAAAGTAATTAATATAATTAAAATAATTATTTTTCAGGCCTACCGGATCTATGGAATGTTGCAAACAGATTTGATATGTGATCCCTCTCAATTTCAATTTCGAAAGCCAATTACTGATTCATTATTCCAATACTTATTCTTCGAAAATTTTAAAAATGTTGAATAAATACCTTTTCAGACCTGATTCTGTAGTATCGTTAGTATAAAATATAAAGAAAATAAAGTTAGTGAAATATTCAATACCTAAAAGAGAGAAAAGCATCGCTAGTGAACAGGGAGGCTTCGTAAACGTTTATTCACAGAGAGAAGAAAATGAGTTAAAATAAAAAAACCCATATATTTAAAAAATAAATAGAAAATTGTATAAAACAAGAGAAAATTTAAAATATTAACAATTTAATAGAAATTCAGTAGACCATCGCTGTTAATCGAGTGAACCTGACTTTTTTTTATTGCTCTTTTTCAACAGTTGGGATTGGATGGCTTAAATAAACGTTGGTAAATTGGAATGGAAATAATTTCAGTTATGGTGGTCGAACCTGAACATATATACCCACATGAATAGGCTAAGTTGTTGATTATGCTTGTTGGAGCGTGAGCCATGTTTAATCAATTGACAACATTAGCATGTCATCACACCGCTAACTCAGGTAGAAACTCATAGGATATCAATATTCATTTAACATGTTACTGATTAGTTATAATGATATTAAACTAGGAGCAATTTAATAAATTTATGTTTGCGTTTTTGATTAAAATAATAAAATGCTAAATACTATGATGATAATATTGGAGTGCGTTTGGTTGACCGTAGATGTACTTAAGGAAGAAGTTGGTCGGAGGGGTGCGGTCTATTACGTAATATGATAATAATAATAAAAATAAAATCAATTTGAGTAATTAAAAATAGCTCTTCTAGAGATAAGTCTATCTCTTCTAATTTTAGATTTAGTTACTTCATTTCCCATAGTTTCATGACTCATAAGACCTTATATATGTTCTTTCTCGGTAAATGGAAAAACAAAATCTGGACAGTCATAAAACAGATTTTTTTTTTTTATAACATAATTTTTAATTCAATTTTATTTTATTTTAGTATGCGGGCCTCATGTCATCCTTCTGTTGAAAGTAATACCAAGATTGAGGACGGTTTTTGTCGATATAAACAGGAGGTATTTATCCTTCTAAGGATAAATGTTATGTTTCGATTTTTACTTTCCCTTACCTATACACGAAGTATATAGTAAGAGGAAGTATTGCGATCGTGAAAATTTTCGAATTCGAGTTTTCGACGGAAATACGCGTTTTAAGATCCCCTGAGTCCAAATGACCAAGTCTCGCAAAATGGTCTGTGTGTCTGTGTGTTGTGTGTGTGTGTGGATGTTTGTATGTGAACAGTCTAGCTCAAAAACGAAAAGTTGTACGATACTGAAATTACGTATTTGAGGTTGGCACATGTATGCGATATTACAACATTTTCGTCAAAATCGAATAACCGGAAGTGCCACATTATATAATAGATTTTACACTTCTTAACAATTTTCTCGAAAACGTCTCCAACGATTTTGATGAAACTTGCCTAAATTATTCTTCATTAAGGCCTTAAACTTTTCATTTATGTAGTAAATCACCGAAAAAATGCAGAGAAAAAAATTATGATGAAAAGAATATTTCATTTGTGCATAGCTTAAAAGTATGCATTTTATGGTAACTTACGTATAGAATTGTATGAAAAGTAATTAAATCATCTAAAAAACAAAAAAAGAATCATCAAAATCGGACCAAAAATAGCAAAGATACAGCTCATCGGACTAACCGGAAATGATAATTATATCATGGATATTACAATTGTTTACGATTTTCTCGAAAACGGCCTCAACGATTTTGATGAAACTTGTCTAATGTCTTCTCCTTACAGCCCTTTAACTTTTCATGTATGTAGTACATCAACGAGAAAATGGAGGAAAAAAGTTATGATGAAAAGAATATTTTATTTGCGCATAACTTAAAAAGCATGCAATTTAAGTATAGAATTGTATGAAAGATAATTAAATTATCTAAAAAACAAAAATATAATCATCAAAATCGGTCCGGTATTAACAAAGATACAGCGCATTGGATTAACAGGAAGTGGAAATTATATCTTGGATTTTACAATTTTTTCGTAAACGGCTCAAACTATTTTGATGAAACTTGCCTAATGTCTTCTCCTTACAGCCCTTTAACTTTTCATTTATGTAGTACATCACCGAGGAAATACAGGTAAAAATGTTATGATGAAAAGAATATTTTATTTGCGCATAGCTTAAAAAACTATGGTATAGAATTGTATGAAAGGTAATTAAATTATCTAAAAAATAATAAATGAATCATCAAAATCGGACCAGTATTAGCAATGATAAAGCGTATTTTATGAGGAGCACAAGACCCTAGATGGATAACCGAGCGCATCTGAAAGGAGACGGATGCGACCGAACCTTCTCCCATCAATCTGTTATAAATAATATACTCTGTAATAAAGTAATTTAAGAATACAAAAGTGGAAATTAACTTAATAATCTACTTTCATATTATTTAATGGAAAGAAAATATTTTCATGAAAACTAAACCGAAATTTTTAAAATATATTTTCAACTTGACGAAGTTAAAATACATAGGTAGTGTACAGAATTGTTGTACTAAAATTGTTTAAAGAACTGTTTTATTGTACTGAAGTGGGAGAAGATGTGAAGAAGTGAATGCTGCTGAGTTTATTTCATGCATTGTTTATGTGAACTTTTTAAAATTATATTAAAAAGATAATTATTAAAGGACGGTAAGGGAAAGTTGTGTGATGCGCGCACCGCACCAGATTTTTCTTAATTGAGTCGAATTTTTCATGGTTTGTACCAGTAATTTATATAAGTGAATTTGTGAAGTTAGTGAGTCCTCTGCAGGATATTGATATTTTATCAGAATCGTTGTATCATCAGCGCAAGTTGCAGTCAATGTTTCATGTTAATCGGGTGTAGCCTGAGGATATGCAATATACAGTGAATACGACAGTATTGAGCCTTGAGCTATTTTTGACAAGACTGGACAGATTGAAATTTTCGAGCCCTACCGGACTGAGAAGAATCTACATGTGGTCTTAACAAATGCACCTTGGAAACCAACAGTGGTCGAACATATAAGGACTCTTTATCGAGGATTTTATAAGAATTTACTCGGTCATACAGATATAAGCAACAGCCGATATGCCCATGAATACGACGAGTAGACCGAAAAGGTGCTGGTTGAGAGATATCTTTCCTTAACTACCAAAGGACAGTGAATCAAGCCTGGAAAGAGGTGCTCCTGGATACTATTTTTTTCCATGCTTGACATGTTATTATTCTCTTTATCATTAGACCATTTCCTGATTGTCAATTTACTGTTGTTAGGTGCTCTCTATTCAATAAAAACATCAATTTACTCCATATTACATGTTGGTTACTTTGTTTTTACGAACAGGTTGAAAATATCTTGGACTAGGCTCAAAAATAATATATAAAATTGATATTAATTGATATATAATCGAGCACGTTCAACTAAACAAATTATGTCAGATCTTCGTCCAAAACGTAAGAGGCTCTCGATAGTGGATGGAAATATAATTTTTAATACATTTAAGATGTTCATTTTTCTTCATTGTTCTAATGTTATTCCGTTATGATTTAACATATCCATGTATTTTAATCAATAGTGTTCTTGTATAAAAGTAATGAAAGACACAAATTTAATCCTATACAATAGATATGCAAAACCCACTCAATGACATATTGTTCCAAAATGGACTTAATGGCCACCGGCAATGAATCAAACGTAGGGGAAATTTTAATGAATCAAGTTATAATTGTAAATGTCTATCGGAGCCTGTAAGTTTGACCATCGTTGAATATGGCGGTAAAGGGAGAACTTGGAGGAAGTTGGTCAAATTCTAGTAGTAGTTACCCATCCAGCTCTTCGCGCCTGTATAATTAATATAAATGGCACTTTGAATGAGAACGCAGTTATAACACCCAACTTCACACCTTTACATTAAATATAATATATATATATATATATATATATATATATATATACGAAAATACATATTTATTTACGACAATATTTGCATATTATTATATTATATAATATTGAACCATATGCTGTGAGTATCAATATCTATGCTGTTTTTTAATTAAAATACAAGTTATCTATTAAATATAATTTCTATTCGCTAAAATAAGCAAAGAAGATCTTTATCGTTACAACCCTTGAAGAGTCTTAGTGCCTGATTAGGACATACTGTCTCTTTCTCTTTAGGCTGCCAAGTTTTTTCACAGACCTAATGATGATCCCACTTTTTGTCTCTGAGTGTACATTAAGAGGGACTTCCAATCCCATCATACATAATAGAATAAATAAATTTTCTGTCAAAACCGGACTCGAACCCAGACCTGGGAGATTAGATTTCACTGAGCTACCTCACTTCATTTGTCACTAATCAATCTTACAATCTACTGCTAATTACCTCTAAAGAATTAAATATCAGCTCATGTCAATTCCAAGGTTTTAAAATTTATTACAGATAAATATCTCTCTCCTCAAACAGCCAATAAAATTGCCTATTGGATAATTCCTGGTAGAAGGGTCTAGTTCTGGGAGGCATTATGTACAACACTAAACAGCCTGATTACTTTTATTACTAAGCGCAAGCATCTGTCAAACCATGTTCCCTATGCCGACAAATCATCTGTCAAATAAATATTCTGCGGTATGCCAAGTCAGAAAATGAGCCGGGTCATTTTGGCATAAGGGGCTAGTCCCCTCTAACCACGAAGGCCGTTAACCCCAGTAGGGATATATATGCGAAATCGCTCATATATTTATTTCACCATCTCAGAAAAAAAATAAACCTGCACACCAAGTAGATTTCTAGAATCACTCGCGACTCCGATTTTCCCGTGCGGTTTCGGTCTTCTGATGTTTCTCGATCCTTAAAGTTGATCCAGCATCATCTTTTTAGGAACGCTCTGTTCGGTCTTCCTGGCAACACGTCCAGCCCATCCAAGCCTCCTTATGCGGAAATCTCTCATAATGTCCGGCTTAGCTAATGAGGAGTCACTGCGTAGAGCTCCAACTTACTGCTCGATCTCCAGTTCTTGCGTGCTTTCAGTGGACCATGGATTCTGCGTAGAATTTTCCTCTTAGTCCTAGTGTTTGAGGGGAAAATTCTACTAATACTACAAAAATTCAAGACTTTGCTGGTCCGACCTTGAGATGGTCCAAGATTTAATATTAACTATTGAAAAAAAAAATGTTTTCTCTTATTGTTAAATAATTACAAGGATTGCTGGTACCATATTTTAAAAGTGTTTTCACGTTGAATCTGTCCCTAAAATAGGATTCCAGCTAAAACTTTAAAGAAAAAGATTATGATACGCCTAAAAAACTGTGTAAAATAATTGTTTTATAAAATATCAAGGCAATATGTCAACCTAAATGCGATAATTTTATTAAACCAAATTAAACCAATAGGCTAATGATATCGACGTCGTAAAAGACTTAAGGACAAAAAATTTAGATTTCAATATATCATGGGACGTAAACACCATCTCTGTCGATTCCTGCTCATGATATATCGAGAAAAAATTTAAAAGGTCAACAAATCTACTATTGATAGCGTAAACACCAAATACTGACGACTATAAAGCGGCCTACACACCTGGGAACATACTTTCGACAACCAAGTTCCTATGTGTGCCGAGCTGATGAATAACGATTCGTACGGTTTTTCCTTTGTTCGTTTAGTGTGTATAGAGCCACGAACCGACGTTCCCATGTGTGAAGTCCGCTTTAGTCGTCAATCTGGCATGGCGGTGCTAGGAGCCTTAAAAATTTATTGTAATTATAAAAGTTTTGCAACCTTAATAAACTCCTACTCTAAACAATAAAGAATTAAATTTTACAAATATTTATATTTTTATTTGGGGAACAAATTTTAATGTTTCCTGCAAAGTTTTCTAAATGGTACTTATGCCTTTTTCAAAAAATGGCGATATCTATTTGACATTATTAGCCATGAGTGTATACTTCAGGCAATAAAGTCTGAAAAAAATTTGGTTCATCCCTTGTTATAACCAATCGCATCAACTTTCCTTCATTTCATTTATCGATATAAGAAGATATTCGGAGAAAATATAATTTTTAAGTATAAAAGATTTGGTAAAGATGAAATTATTTATAAACATTGATATATACCTCAAATGAGTTTAACTGTACAAATCGAAAAATAGTAATTAACTTTCATTGTGATTTAATTTTATTTATTTAGTACTCATTAGTTTATATTTTTATATCAGCAAAGATTTTTCATATTGATAATAATGAGAAGAAAAATATTACTATTTTTAATGTTGAAATGGAAATGTGTTATGCTAAATGATTCCGTCCGAGCTATTAGGCTCCACGTGTCATTGATCTATTAGTAATTCCTTTGGGATTTTGTTTCCAAGATTAATAAATTAATTTTCATTCTATTTCATAGCATCAGCCCCGCTTTCCTGAATTGATTCGTATGTCTTAACAGTTATGCGGGTATTGTATTCCGTAATATGAAGGCGCATCTGAAAGAAGCCAATGACTGCAGTTTTGAAGAAATGGGTTGCTAATTACCAACTTAATATTTTTAAAAAAAATTATTAATTTTTCATTTCATCATTATTAATTCATATTCATTATTCTAAATTCGTATTTATCACGGAACGTGCAACATTAATATAAAACGATTTTATCGAGGTATGGTTTACTAATTAATCCATTCGGAATTTAAACAGAAGATTTCAAGTATTGAAATTAGCTATTTTATTATTTATATTATAAGTATTTAGTATTATATTGAGTATTTTCGAGAATCACATATAATAAAATCAATGCTAATATATAGCAATAGAAAACGAAAAGTCAAAAAAAATATATTACAGAGATAAATTCTATATATGTCTAGAATTTATGCTATAATATATTTATTTAAAAGCAGATGGTGTAGTTATAATAAATGGAAATCTACCGGAGATTGAAATTAACTCATATTTTTCTCTCCTCGTGAATAAAAGTCAAGATAGGATTTTTATATTTTCATATCATGATTTTTATTTTTGACTTTTAAAAATAAAAGTCATGATTAGATTCTTTTCATTTAAATTAATATAAAAAAGTTAATGTTAAAATTTTATTATTTGACTATGAATACAAAGGTTTTACAAACCTTTATATTTTTGATATTGGGATCCATTATTAGGTTACCGAGGCTGCTGATTATGAAAAAAATATCGATTTTAAAATCGCGCGCTCACACATCGATTTATGTTAACAATTCGAATATCATCCATACAGAGATCCATTATTTGGTTAAGGAAAGTGCAATTTCAATGATATAGTAATAATATTTTAGGTTTTCGAAATTACTAATTTGAATCACCAAGCTATTCGATTAATTATCACTTTTACATAATTCTAAAAACAGAATTTGTTCATCAGATTTTCAAGGACTTGAATTTCTTATTTACTACAGTATAATTAACAATAGAAAAATTGGAAAATTAATAGACAATTTGTAGGACTTATATGCGTATAAGTTTTTTTTGAGGGTCTTGAGGTTCTGTCATAAGTACAACTATATTTTGGAAACGTCACCAAAATATAGTTGTAGTTATTGTCAGAACTTCAAGACCCTAAAAAAAAAATTATACATATATAAGTCCTAAAAGTTGTCTATTATCCGATTGTAAATAAGCAATTTGCGTACTTGAAAACCACGTATCGATTTATTTTAATATTTCAAATATCATATTTGACCAAGGAAGCTGATTCTGAAAAAAAAAAAACAATAGATTTTACGATCGCGGCTTCACTTATTTTAACATTTAGTATTTCCTTGATATTTAGATCCATTATTAGGATATCGAAGGTACTGGAGTAAAAGTAACGATTTTAAAATCGCGCTCTCATATATTGATTTGTTTTAACATTTTTGATTTTCTTGATATTGAGATCCGCTACAAGGTTTTCGAAGGTTCTTGATTATAAAAAAACTACAGATTTTAAAATAACGCGTTTACGTATCGATTTATTATTACATTTCGGATTTCCTGGTTATTGAGATCCACTATTAGGATTTTGAAGGGGCTGATTTTGAAAATAAAAAGTATCGATTTAAAAATTGCGCGCTCACGTATCGTTTTATTTAAACATTTTATATTATTTTGATACTGAGGTTCATTATGAGGTTATCGAAGCTGCTGAGTATGAAAAAAATATCGATTTTAAGATTTTGCGCTCACATATAGATTTATTTTAACATTTCGGGTATACTTCATATATGGTAAAGGGTGTATCGGAGGTACAGTTTCGTCGATATAGTAAGTTTGCTTATAACTAATAGAATGTTCTAGCCATTCTATTATGTATTACTTATAAAAAATTCTTCGTTACTGAGATGGTTGATCAGATATTACTAATAATTATAATAATAATTAATAAAGGAACATTTATAATTATAATAATGGAATTCAATATCTAAGAATTCGAAAAACTTAAATCGACACTCGAGAGAGCGAACTTAGAATCAATAGTATTTTCACAATCAATTACCTCATAATGAACCTCAATGTAAATGAATCCTTACTTCAGCATGCGATATTGAAATCGACGGTATTTCCATATTCAGCGCCTTCGATAATCTAATAGTGAGCCTCAATATCAAGAAAATCCTAAATGTTAAAATAAATCGATATCTGAGATTTTAAACGATTTTAAAATCGATAGTTTTTCATAAGCAGCACCTTCGGTAACCTAATTTGGCCTTAATATGAAGGTAATTCGAAATGTTAAAATTAATCGATACGTAAAGTCGTGATCTTTAAATCGATTATTTTTTCATAATCAGCACCCTCGGTAACCTAATAATGAACCCCAAAATTAAAAATATTCAAAAAAACCTTTATATTCATAGTCAAATAATAAAATTTTAACATTTACTTTTTTATTTTTATTTAAAATACAAAAATTAAATCATAGCTTTTATTTTCAGATGCCAAATATAAAAATCATATCTTGACTTTTATTCATTACGAGAGAAAAATAAGAGTTGATTTCAATCCCTACTAGAGTTTCATCTTTTTTTTTTAACTGCACCTGCTTTAAAATAAATATATTATAGCATAAATTCTAAAAATATATAGAATTTATCTCTGTAATATATTTTTTGACTTCTCGTTATCTATTGCTATATAGTAGCATTGATTTTATTATACATGATTCTCGAAAATACTCGGCTCATGATCCTATGCCATTATTTTTGAATATGCCACTACATAAAAGTGGCCTATTAAAAAGCTAAAAACGTTAACAAATTCATTAAGTGTTTATAAAATTCGTTATGTTGTTATTGTACATAATCGCTCACCTTCAGCTTCCGATATATTATTCATTTTTTTGGAATTTCATATGTACAACGTAACACAAATCATAACAGATTTCCAACATTAAAGCTGCTTCGTGGTTCGTAACTACATTGGACCGAGTAGAAGAGAATATGTGATCCTACTTTCACAAAGCACACGTGTATGAAAAGGGAGTGCTTTCAATTTTCAGGTCTGTAAAAGCTGGATAAAACCTTTGAGCTTCCCTGCATATTTATGAAGAACCCGTTTTTTTTTTAATACGTTTGTGTTGCTGTCAATGTAGAAATGGATTTTGTGAAGGTTGAAAAGGTTAGAAATTGCTCAAATAATAAAGTAAATTTAATTGTATCAAACACCGCCACCGTTCAGAAAAAATTAGGTTCAATAACTTGCATTTGTTTAATAAATTTGTATACAGCTGATGTAAGATTTTTTTTTAATTACAATTAATAAAGCAATAAATATTGTTTTCGTGTTTTCGTTGCTTTAGAGTGGATTTCGAAATTCACCTGGATCCACCAAAAAAAATATTAATCATCATCGATTCGAGGAAAACAAGTGTTCTGCTTATTATAGAATGCAAATAAAATAAAAATATCTGATATTTCAAATAAACAATCCGTGATTACTTTTAGATATAATAAAGTTCAGATATGTAACATGTTACTTGTTGATTTAGTATCGTATTACTGAAAAAAAAAAAGTCGCTAAAGCATTTCAAACCATAGAACTTTTGTAAGGCAACGTTACCAAAAAAAGGTGACATCGACAAAGTATATTTTAAAATATTATTTCCTTTTTTACTTTTTTTTTTGTGCATAATTTAATTGTTTTTTATATTTAAATATAAAATTGAAATTAGTTTCTTTATATATTTATTTATACACATTTCTAGCATGTACTGTTTCCAAACTAAGAACATGTTTTTTTTTTTATATATTATTCTTATACGTTTTTACGTATACCATAATACCATTTTAGTTACAGTAATAAATTAAATAATTTTTCAAAAATAATGTCAGTTTAGTGAGTGCCATTGTTCACACGATTTGAACCTTGTGATTTTTTATTCCTTTGGAGCAACCTCAGATCAAATGTATACACTCATCGCCCTCGCACTATTGACCAACTTAAACAAGCAATTCGACTGGAAATTGCTGCCAATCCACAGGAAATGATCGGTCGAGTGGTGGACAACTTTCGTGAACTTCATCAGTGTATCCGTAACGACGGCACTCATTTTTCTGACGTTATTAATTACATGGATTAATTACATTAACTAAAATTAATTAATTACTACAACTAAAACCGCATTTTAAGTACTTTCAGTTGAGAATAAAAATAATTCATATATTTAATTTGGATTTTAGCCTATTAATGTATTAGCTGACGACATCAACGCCAAACTTGATCCCTGCAGAACTAAATCGAATACATCTGGAAACTGGAGGATCCTGAAATTCGAGATAGATTAACTATAGCTTAGCTAGAGGGAAGACTAATAACAGGGACAGGTAGAGATTCAGATGTTGATGTTGACTGAGATGGGCGTGCCACGTTTCCTTCAGGGATGATGCACAGAACCAGACAGCGTGAAGAACTAAAGGTCTTTTGGCGTTGCAAGCGATCACGAGAACAGCCTCTGTGTCAAAAATTGGATGACCCCCACAAACCCGACACATTGACAGAAACAGTATACTAAGACTGGACACCGTTTTCTTGCGCCATAGTTACTAGCGGTAGGTCATCTAGTTAGCTATTAATTAGTTTACATTCTGTGTAACATCTTAGTTAACAGTTGAATCAATGCAATTTAACTAAATCGAAACACAATAATCACCCAGATTTCTGTAGGTACACGTGGTACATATTGCATCCTAAATTTGTAAGGATACATTTTTTTTTTATCGAGAAAACACTAATGATAGTAATGGATCAAAGAAATAAACTTCAAATAAGATTAATTACGTAGATAATCTAATGCTTGAAAGGATTATTTACGTTATTCAAAATATTTGTGCGATTTGGTATTAGTCATCAGTAGAGCCCGGATTATCGTGCAATTGCACTTTTTTTTCGGTTGCTTGAAATCGATCGAGAACAAGTTATTTACATGTATTAAGGCATCCGGATTAACACGCATAAGCTTTATTTTGCATGAAATTTTACATTTTAAACATTTTTGGGTAAATTGCACCTTTTATGTTTTTACTGTATTCAATTGCACATTTAGCCATAATTAAAAAAAAATATTTGTAAATTGCTTGAAAATATAAATATTGAACCAAAATTACATAGGACAGATTCACGAAATAATGCGTTACTGTTTATAACATATTAAATATAATTCAATTTTCTAGAAAATTTTGAAACTGAAACTGAAAATTGAAGTTTGTTTTGCTCTTTTTAGATTCGTGGAAAACCAGTTAATCCTTACCAATCCATTCCATTTATTTTATGTTCTACAGTGTACACTCAGTCTACAGTTGACAAAATAATTATGCGTTCACACAGCTTTTCGGACAGAAATATGTTCAATAATTTATAGAAAATAAATCAATTACTGGATATTACAGCAAACAACATCCCGCATAAATTTTAACGAGTGAAAGGAATTAATCCGTTCAACCTTATTAAAAACAAATATCGGAAATTGGTCGAGCAAAAAATTATTCATGCCATAACAGTTGTGATATTAATTAGTTAGTTATTTGCTCATGGTTTTCGTCTAATTAATTATATCTCTATATAATTATTTATATTTATATTCATTATATATTATGTTTATTTTTTATTATATTTATATTCATTATATATTTATATTATTTATAATCAATTTTGTTCAATTATTATTAATTGAAATATAATCCACCAAAATGATTCGTAAATCCAAAGAAATAAGATCTACCGGCAAAGATTATTGGTTCAAGTTTTTGTTTTAACAAATTGAAGGAAACATGCAATGAGAGCAAAAATGATCAGAAATACAATTGGCTGAATCAGTTATACACTCTATTGTGCTCTGTAAATAAACAGAGTCGGAAAAGATGATTGGTTCAAGTTTTTCGACAAGGATTGAGCTCGCGATATATCGGCAGAAATTTGGGATTGTCTCACTTACCATGCAATCCGGTATTAAAAAATTTATCAGTTGGTAATAAAAAACACTTTGGTAGTAAATGTGTTACCATAGTGCGTGAATCACGTGTGATGTAACAAAAAAAGGATTACAAAAAAATATCCTAATAAGAGCTCGTGTGATTTTCACATTTTACATAACAATACTCCAAGATACCTAATTTATTAAGAAAAAATAGTAATTTATGAAAGAAAACCAATTATGTATATTCTTAAGCATAAACGATCTAAATGGCAGAATTTTATTTTTCGTTGCACGTTTTGGCATTTTTATTGCACATTTTACAGTTTTTTTACTGAACGAAATCCGGACTCTATTCATCAGCATTTATTTACTAGATGCATCAAACATTTTTTAAATAAATTTCTGTCCGTTTTAATAAAATGAAAACTTCATTAATAGAGATTTAAAACAAAATATAGTATATATGTATTTAAAAATAAAATAAACTTTCAAATAGATACTACCTCATACTTGAATGTCTATCTCAGGCCTTTTTTGAAACTTCTAATAAAATTCGTCACATCTTGTGGGATATCTTCTAATGTTTCCACTAAAGAGGTTCTTAGCTACAGTTATTTATTGAGGGAATTCATTCCAAGTTAATTCCGGTGATTTCTGTTCGATTTAGGTCAATACTTTTAATGTAAATTTTTATATTCATTAAAAATTTACTATATAGCTCACTAATTATTTGCTGTAAGATATGGAGGTGAAACCTGGGTGCTAAATAAGACAACATGTTACATATTTGAAAAGAGAAGGGGCTGCGAGGTAAGTTTGAGAATGGGTTATGACTAAAGACCGGATTTATATTCTGCAAAAAATGTCAAAATATGCATATGCAAAATATGAAAAAAATCCTCGAATATGCAGTAAAATCTGGGAAAATATGCAGTAAAACCTGGAGTACTATGTACTAAGATTTGCATGATAAATGACAGAATCGAAAAAAATATTCAAAAAAGGCTATAATTACTGAAAAAATTGATATATTAAGGAATTACGATTATAATTTATAATACAAAGAAAAAAAAACTTAGATAAATTAAAGAACAAAAATTATTAAAAAATTTTAAGACAAAATTTGTTTATTTTTCGCAATTATAATTAACCATTAAATATTTTTCATAATTTTCTTCAATGAAATTGTATCATTTAAAAGATGTTTGTATGTAGAAAATCTTCAAAAAAATTCATTGGAGTGATGGGTGCATATTTAAATTTAGACAATAAGATTGGATCTCTAATTTCACAAGTTATATCTGTTTCACCATTAAGAATTTTATTAAAATTTTTTAAAGTTGCTAGACCTACATTTTTTGTGAGAATATAGTTTTTCCTTTAAGAGGTCACCAAGATTTCCAGGAACACCATTGACATTCGCCTATAATTTCGCATCCCTCATTTAAAGGTGAAGTTCTTTTTTCTATCCTCTTTATAATATTTATTGAAAAGCTTAAATTTGTTTTTATATAAGCTAAATCATAATTACGTTGCTTTTCTCCAATAATGGTTGAAACCTTTTGAATACTTTGAACATCGTCATTTGTTTTAATTTCATTAACAACTTTAATGAATTCTGTGTAATTATCAACATAAAATATTGCCGATTCTAGCCATATTATAGTTTTCACTTATTTTTTTATTTAATTTGCATAATCGTGGCATTACAACAAGATGCCAAATATTTTTTTCGTAATGTACATTCATCAGGAAAGTGTTTATTGGTATATTTTGACAAAAAGTTTTTGAAAGGAGATTTTGTGCGATTGAAGAATGGAATTCCTTATGCAACCAATGAAAAATAAAGCTCTTCCTTGAATGTACGTTTTGATTGAAAAAAGTTCGACAAACGTTGCTGAGAATGGTCTCCAACTAAAGGAAAATTTCCGGAAGTCTACACATGCAATCCTACAACAATATACAATAAATTATTGTTATACTCAGATCTCAAATTAGAGTATAAAATTCTAATTGTAAAAACAAGTACCTACCTGTCTTTACTTGAAATTTTCTTTCACAAACCACATTTTTAGTACACAAACTGCAAAAAGCGGTTTTTCCGACCGTAGAAAAAACTCTCCTCGTTGGATTAAAAGGTCTAATCCAATTGTTTAACTTGGAACTAAATAATGTTCCTGCTTTGGGCATTTTAATTTATGCAAGAAATTTTGATTTATACATAACAGAAACACTTAGCACATTGACTGGCAAAATAGAAGATGGAATTTCAAAGGAGAAGAGGATGTTTTAGATTTTGTTAAGGAAGTACTCGGAAGTAAGGGCTCTAGACAATTCAATACAATTGGATGCTAAACATTATTTTTTCGGAATACCTAACAATAAGACCGAAAGGTGAAGAAGGTGTATAAAGAATAAATTTTCTTCACTAAAGTAAAGGGACGACCACGGAAAGGAGAATGTGGAAGAGGACATGCGGCAGCAGATGTTGAGACAGGACAAGGACCACTTCGGTCTGTATCGCAAGAAGAAGAATATTAAAAATTTACTACACACAGTTTCCAGTGTTAATATTTAAATATGTTAATTGATAATTATACCTGATTAATCTATAAAAATAAATAAAACTAAAGAATTGGTGAGTATGATCGTAATAATTTCAGGAACTCAGTAATAATTTCAGTCCGATTTAAGAAATTATTTTTGCGTTCGATAGACCTTTTCTTGAGGAAGGCTTTAGCCTTTATAATGAACATCACGCTAAGAATTACATATTGATCGCTTATTGAGTGGCTAGTGTGTTACTAGGTACTTAAATATTCTGACGTTGGGAATTTTGAATTGTGCTTATTTGATTCTGGATGTGCGATATTATAGGTTATTGTTGTAAACATTTAAACATTTTGAAACCACGGAGCACAGCTAGTTCTATGTAACATCTTTTCAATCTACCCAATTTCTATCCCCCCAATGAATATTAATGACCTCGGTTTTTTTTTTTTTTTTTTTTTGCACAAACCAAAAAGAAATAACATACAAATTTTAAAGTTCTTTTTAAGTAGTTGAAAAACGTTAAGACTTATTCAAGCCCTTGACCTACTAAAGTAAATGGGCTGTCATTATAGAAATGCGATGCCTCTAGAGAACTTAATGGAGTTCTTTATTTTAATTATTTTCTTAAGTAAAGTGCCAAACGTGAATATTATTTTTCAGTAATAAGGCTTCTAAGATTATATATTTAAGTTAACGAAATCAACCCATTTGAGAATATCTTAATGACTATTCCAATAGTTGGTCAGGTTAATATCAGTCAAATAATAATATTTTAAAGAATTAAAACTATTTAAAGTAAAATATATTGTATGACGACAACGTCGGTAAATTCGAACGGTTCTTACTTTCACTTACCTATAGTTTATATTCGAACGCGACGTTAAGAGAATTTCGCAGTTATCCTATATAATGCTTCATGGTTGTCAGTTGATTTTAAACCAAGATATTTTCAAGCAACACCAATTTTTTATTTTTTATTGCATAAATTATTCCATGAGATCTTAATTAAAAATTGCATGATTCATTTTAAGAAAAGGTATAATTCCATTTTTTTTTACTTCCTTGTACGAAGTAAATCCCTGAATCCATTTTGACTAGTTTCGTCGTGGCATCTGTACGTACGTACGTTCGTATTTCGCCTAACTCAAAAACAGTTAGCCGTAGAAAGTTGAAATTTTGTATTTAGGATTGTTGTAAAATCTAGTTGTGAGCCTCAACTTTTGGTCACTGCTTGATCACCGGAAGTGGTACTTTATTTGAAGGTTATGACCTTCAATTATGATTGATTTCCATCAAAAATGATATTAAAATACTATACAAAACTTCTGAAATTTAGTATTTATAATTTATATATTGATTTAAATAACATACTAGACTTTGGTCTAAATTGGAAAACCGGAAGCGGTACTTTACTTGAAGGTCATATTAGACTTAAATTATATTTAAATTAAATACATAAATCATATGTTTCGGTAATAAAGGTTACAAACGCAATTTGGTTTCCAATCCAATTAAACATTTTTATTACTCGTTTTAACTGTTAAAATTGAGTGTAAAATGGAAATTTTCCTCCCCATTTGTGAGATGAACAATTCTCCAATAGGAGAATAAGATATAAGCTAAGTGGGTTCTTCTTCTTAAAATGTCGAAACCGTAGATTTCCTATACTTCATCCAGTGATTTTGACAGTTTTATTGTTGTGACGGAACATGAAGAAATATCTTGAAAGTAGTTACCTACTGAAGGAAAACGACATATAATAACGGAATGAGACCTCACAGTAACAAGATTGTATGTTTGTGTGTGTGTGTGTGTCAATAGATGGATGTCGGGACGCCGAGTGTCGTTTTTACTGCAATCTTCGGAAACTAATAACCAAATTCAGTATCACTTTTTGAGCCACGGATTTATAATTTAACAGGCGTACAAGGAAGTCATGTGTTGCCCACATCAGATATTTTAAATTAGTAGAAAGATGTTGTGTTTTTTTTTTTACCATTTTCAATATCTCACAAAAATTGTCTACATCTATTACTAGTATTATGATTACTCAAAGAAAATTTGTGAGGGAATTTTAATGAATAAAAATTAAGTACGTAATAAAAAATAAAAAATTTGTAGAAAAAAATGTACTATAGTAATTATTAAAATATTTGTTGCAGAATTCATCGGTGTTTTAGAAAATTTAGACATTTTTTTAAACGAAAATAGATTTTTTTTTTTTTTTAGAATAGATATAAACACAATACAAGACCTACTCTTTAAAATAGGCAGTAGTGTACTTAACCGATCGACATTAATCGTAATTACATTCAGTGTCTAACTTAAATCATGTTTATTTAAGTTCATCCCTTTCGCTTCTGGGCTACTCTAAGAAAATATGCCAAACATGTTCCCTAAATCATCACGTTTTATGAAGCAAACTAAAATAGATAGAAGCATGTTATTATTTTACATTGTTTCACAGATTTTGTTGCACAGATGTGTGCTTTTAGATAATACAAATTTTTAAAAATCACACCACTAAGGTATTGTGTAAAATTATGATTTATTTTTTCTGGTTCTAATACCCTTTAAATAAAATATTGAGTGTCAAAACTATAGCCTTCTTCGGCATAGATTATTAAAATTAAAAAAAAAAAAAATTGAGATCAAATAAGTTACAAATCCTGCATCAAACTAGAAATGAGAAAGACTTTACTTCTTTGGAAAGGACTTGAAAAATTTCTTCTTGGAAGGGGAAGAAATTAGTGAACAAGCGAGACTTAAAGGGTTATTGACGGATATGAGTGTAAAGGAAAATTCCAAAGTGAAGTCGCTCGGATACTGAAGGCTCTGTTAAATGAAGCAATTGTGAGAGAGGAAGTATAACTCTGAAGAAGGGGAATGGTTATTGTGAGGGAGGATTATTGATTTGAATTAAAATATTTTAAAGATGTAGGTCGATGAGAAAGAATTCTTTCGTAATGAAAAGACTCGAAATACTCTCGAAGATAATTCTTAAAGAGCCTTTATAAACTTAAACTCGGTATAAAGTTGGTGATGAGCAACTGTCTTGGCATGTCAAACATAAAACGGATAGAAAATTTCAGCAGTCACTTCAGTTGAGCTTCGGGCTCAATAAAGGCATCGCCAAATAATTGTAGTCGGTGTGGACAAATTAAGGCAAGGTAAGGAGAAGTAAAATTTAGGAGGTTAATTATATTTTTTTTTTCTTATTCCCTTGTATTAAATAGCAAAATCGACAATAATGTGTTCGAAGAGAGGTCATTCTACTTATTATATTTATTACTTACCAAAATCACAGTCTATGATGTTCCTCGTCTATTTTTTTCGAAGTAGCGACCGATTAGTGATTTTATTAGCCCATAACTTGACCATTTATAAAGATATGGTAAAGGTATTAATATTAATGAAATAAGGGAAGTAAGGTATTTTGAAATCAGCATACAAGGCATTTAAAAAAAAATTAAAAAATCTCTTTAAATGCTTTTGGTTTATTATTTTCAATAATATGCCTTTGTAATCGGCCAAGTTTTTTTTTTATCCCCTCAAAACTTGAGGTTTTACGTTTCAAGATACGTAGAATCCAAATATCCAATCGATTTATTTGTTATAATCAATTAAAAGGTGATAAAATTTCCTTCAACATAAAAAAAAAAAAATCATTAAAATCGGATCAGTATTAGCTGAGATGTAACGTAATTTACTTTGTTGACTAATTCTCCTGTGCCAAAGGTCTTCTAGGCCTCTTGATTTATCATTTGTGGACTCCTGGATTCCTCACATCTCTCTACCTCATCCTTCTTTGGATTATTTCTCCACTTCCTGCAGCTTCTTGGTCTTTCTTTTTTCTTTTCTCACTGAAATGCATCTCCAACATTTTCTTCTGAACCATTTTACTCTCTGATTAAATGTTCTAACCATCTCAGCCTACTTTCTTTGACACTGTTTCTTCTTAAATCTCTCAGATTGGCACTCTCACGGCGATCATATTGGGTCAAGCTTTAAATTTCTGCTCCATAGGTTCCTACTGCTTAATTTCTTTGCTGAACTTGGTAGATTTCTTTTATCAAGTATTCTACACAAGTTCCTTTCCCGAAACATTCTAAATGCTCATCTGAAAGATAATCTTATTATCTAAACTGTAAACCAAAGTAATATGCGAAGTCCTGTGAGGCTGTAGTCTGAATGGAGAGCGGCAGCGGGGACTGGCGTGCAGCGTTTTCAATTGTAAAATTGATATAAATGTACTTATCGTGGGTCAGATGGGCATACTGCTTCCTCTCTGGTGTAGAGAGCAGCGTGCATCTCAAGCCAGTTTGTCCTCGTAGAACGTTTGTAGGGTGTAAATTGAATTGAAGAGATTATTATCGACATACAGAACAAATCTGTAATGTTATTAATTTTATGAATTTAAATTATATTTAGTAATAACTATTTAATAATTACAATTTTTAAATAATTAATAGCATTACCAAGTCATATTCAAACATTTCCAAGAGCAACTCAACCTTTTTTGAATTCAATAAATTAATATGGCATTTGCATATATTCATTTTAACTTCTCCGATATCTTCGATATTGAGGTCCATTACTGGGTTATCGGACACCCCTATTACAAAACTGCTATCGATTTTAAAATCGCGACCTCACGTATCGATTTATTTAAACTTCTCGGATATCTTCGATATTGAGGCCCATTATCGGTTATCGGTTATTCAAAATAATTTTCTTTAGCTTCAATATATTCCACCCAATGCCCAGCAAGTTTTTTTTTTATCTCTTGTTCGAAAAAGCATTTTTGCTTTGAATCAATAAACTCAAGAAATGAAAATTTTATCTTAATTACATTTTAGAATTTAATTTTCACATTATGTAATTCATTTTAAGTTTGTCTGTTAATTTATATCTAACTGCTATGAAAAGGTTTCATGTGGTATTTCATATGGTTATATTATATGGTTATGTTATCTGAGCTTGTACTGCTTAGCCCTGATGAAGGCCTACAACTTAGGCTGACACACATTAAAAGAAATTTTACATTTGCTTTGAGTTTTCTCTCTTGACCGTACCACCAATCATCTTCTCCTTGATTGCATCACGGTCAACGATATTTTCACCATTCTTTATGTTAATTTTAACTATTTAGTTTTTGTGTATGATTTGTTAATCAATGTTGATGTATATTGAACTTTATTCAAAATTTATTTTTTTCCAATAAAGGCAGGTTTAAGAAAAAAAAATGAATAAATTGTGTTGTGAAAAATTCTGAAAAATAATATAACTTAATAATAATAATTAATAATTTACCATTATTTCATGAAATTTACCATAAGTTCATGAAGTACATGGGTTAAGGTAGAATTGAGAAATTTTTCTGACGTATAGTGCCTATAAAAAAAAATTAAGAAAAATGGTGAAATAATTACAGCGTTTCAAGATATTTGGGCTACTTATGGGGCACTAAAGATCTGAAACTTTTTTAATATCAATTTTTTGAGGGGATGTACATATGTGTAAGTCGGCAGGCATTTATCGCTCTGCGGCACATTTACCTACCTTAACCGGACATTGGTGGATCTAGGGATTGATTTCCCGAGAGGGGGGAGCACAGGTACACAGGTGCGTGCTAGGTGAATTCCGTACATCTAAGTAAAGGAATCCCCTTCCCTCTCCTAGAAAATTTAAAACATTATAAACATTTGTTCACGATTTAAATCCATATAAGTTAATCAAAATTCAATTTTTATAACAATAAAAGCGCCTGTTAGTAACATTTTTCAAGAACAAATTATTTTTTTCACCTTCCAGAGGATCCTTTCCCCTTCCGCGTTCCCCGTCTGGATCCGCTAGTGTACCTGAACAGAGCCTTCATTTAAATCAGTTATATGAATAATAATCATCCTACATATAATAATTCTACTAATTATTTTATTGAAATTTGATAATAATTGTATTCTAAAACTTGAAAGCATTAAAGAAACAGTACTTCACAACTGACCGTATAGGACAAATAAGATCAGAATGAAAAAAAAAAAGTAAGCTTTAACAGTTTTCCAATATATAGAAGAGTAAAATCGCAATTGAAAATCTTTAAATCGTCTATTTATTGGTTATCAACTCTTCAACAATAAATACTCAAATTTAATATTTACTGACGACTCATATTTGATCTTAGAATTAAAGCGATCCGAATTTCTCATTATTCTAAAATCAAATAAGATGTTACAATCTAGAATTGCAAGAAATGTTTTTTACTGACAAAAAAGTTCGTTTTCAACATTCCTGGTTGCGTTCACGTTGAAAGAGTCGAAGCGAAAGTTGTCGGTAAACGGAATGAAAAAAAAAATAATGTGTCTTCTCTGAACCAATGCTGACAGAGCCAGCAACTGCCTGGAAACGAGGATATCTCCTCCGCCAGATGAACAAAAAGTAAATAAAATAAAATAAAAATAAATAAAATGCTTCCTCTGTATCGACATTTAGTCACGCCTCCTTCTTCCTTTCCTCTTACCAGTCCAGTATTTTTCGACCTCCTTAAGGTTTTTTAAACCAATTTAAAAGTCCTTGTTTATTTTATAAACTCGTAATTACTGGATTTAAATTTAAAATGTTGTCAATTTGTTTTTCAAAAAAAAGAGAATTAGAAAATTCTAGAAATTAACACTCTTTTTTCCTTTTAACCAAACATTTTTTGTTATCTTTAACTGACTAGTTTGACTGACTGACTAGGATTGATAAACATAAAATTATTTGATTCTATTATTATTTAATGAAGTAATGAGAAAACGTTAAAATTAAACACAAGAATCATATAGCAACATTACAATGAGATTGTTCATTATTACTTATATTAATTTTTTAACTTTATTTCTGTATTCGCACCTGCCACAGATGAGAGTGACAATCATAAAATATGAGAATAGAATAGATAAACGGTATGTTAGGTATGGTGAAGAATGGTATCCAACAGTACCTCTTCCCAGTCTTGAAAAAGTCCCTTAATTCAGGAAGGTCTCTCATCCAGCTCCTTTTTAATCGTATCCTATAAGACATGTCAACCGTATGAATATAACGTAATAAGTTACTGCATTGAATGATCCTTCAAACTGGCAAGACCTATGTAAAAGGATAGATCTCGATGCAAAGCTGTAAGATAAGAGTGAGCTATTCCATGCTCAAATTAAATTTAAACAATTAAAAACATTATCGGCAACCGTAATTCCTTTGTTTAAACCCAACAAAGACCCCAAATGACTTCAAACTTATAGGCCCATCGCTATCACCTCGGTCATCTGTAAAATCACTGAGAAAATAGTTAATCGTCGCCTCTTATGGGAATTAGAAAGCCGGAAATTACTTGATCCAGATCAATGCGGATTTCGGCAAAACAAATCAACCATCCATCTCCTTTTCAAATTTACTTCATTCTTAAAATTATCATTTATTAAGAACCAACACGTTTTTGCAGTTTTTTTAGACTTAGAGAGCGCGTTCGACTCAAGTCGGAGAACTAAAATTTTAGATTCCTTGCAGATGTGGGACTTTTCTGGCAACAAAGTTTTTCAAAATTTCTGGAAATTTCAAAGTTTGCGCTGGGTCCGTTTTTTCTGACAATTTTGATTTACATAATGGTGTTCCTCAGGGATCTGTTTTAAGCCCTACACTATTTAACATTGCTATCAATGATATTAGAAATTTCATACCAAAACCTGTGGGCATTGCACTATATGCAGATGATGTGCTGATTTACTACAGTTCTACCGACGTTCACTTTGGTCAGTCCGTAATGCAAGAAACTCTTGACAATCTGGAAAAATGGGCTTCCAATAGTGGCTTTACTTTTAACCTTTCCAAATCAACCGTAGTTCATTTTTGTCGAATTAGGAAATGCACCCAACCATTTTCAGTACATCTTGGCAATCGACGCTTAAATAAACTTGATTCAGTTCGATACCTAGGCGTCACCCTTGATTCGAGGCTATCCTGGAAATTACACGTTGACGCGCTGCTGTCCAAGTTGTCTAAAAAAGGCAATGTAATGAAAGTACTCTCCCATTCATCTTATGGCTGCGACAGAATCTCTTTGCAGAGATTATATAGGTGTCTGATAAGGCCGGTCTTTGACTACGGCTGCGAAGTTTATGGGGACGCCTCAAAGAAAAATTTACGTAGGTTAGACCCTATACACAACTCAATGATTCGTAGGGCAACAGGGGCGTTTAGAAGTAGTCCTATCAACAGCCTACTCTGGGAGGCTGAAGAGTGGCATTAAAATTTCTAGACCGCCTCAAATTAACTCCGGATTTTTTTAATGTATCACACTATCAATTACCTACTCGCCTCTCAAGCCATCCTCCACTATCCGACACATATTCACTATCAAATCTTTACATGTTTTCTTACAACCCACTACCTCCTTGGATAAGTAATAAAGCAACCTATGATTTCTCTCTAAAATTCTTTTCTAAATCGACAAGTCCTCCAGAATTATTAAAACAAAGCTTTTTAACTCTCCTTTCTAGTTATCAAGACTACACCTGTATTTAAACGGACGGGTCAAAACAACAAGATCATGTTGGCTGTTCCGTAGTGTTACCTACGGAGACTATCCGGTACAGTCTTCCTCCCATCTACTCCGTATTCTCCTCCGATCTCTTTGCCATTTACTTGTCTGTACTTTTAATTAGTAAAATAAACCATAGACAAATCTTAATTTGCAGTGATTCATATTCAGCCCTTAAGGCGATTGAAAATTTTCAATTTTCCAGAAACAGCTCAGTATTCTCTATTAAAACACTAATTAACAAAACCGACAAAATAATAAAGTTCCTTTGGGTCCCGAGCCATGTAGGTATAATAGGTAACGAACTGGCTGACACAAGCGCCAAAGAAGCTATCATACATCCTGCACCAAACATCAACACGGTGCTGCAAGATTTTTATACGACAGTTTTGAACCTTTGCAAAGAAGGCTGACGCTACTCCTGGTCCAGGGTTCCTAGCAATAACAAGTTGAAGCAGATCTACGAAGATTCTCGACCGTTGCCACAAGTAGTAGGGAACCGACGAGAACAAACCATTATTACCCGCCTCAGGATCGGACACACCAGACTGACCCATGGACACCTTCTCGAAGGGAAACCACCACCAAGATGTCTCAGCTGCGGCGGCTTGCTTACCCTAGAACACATTCTAGTACATTGTTCGCGCTTCTCTCCTTCAAGAACATCGTGGGGGTCTCCAGGACAACCTGAAAGTTGGAAGAATCTTTTTCAGTTCCTAAAGGAAAATAATTTCTATAGACTCCCCTAACATACTGCAAGAATAAGGTGCCTCTAACACATGTTGTCGTATACGGCACCTAAAACTGTAACCAAATAAATAAAAAAAAATTAAAATAGTTAAAATGGACAAATGGAAATAAACATCAAGCTATCATCATTTTAGTTCATATTTACTTTTTTTGTAAATGATATGTTTCCGAAAACAGTGTTTTTGTAGAAGTGTAAACATGTATAAAACACTTTCAATGTCATACCATTATACACTACACAACGAAACTATGGAGAATCAATAAATATAAGAATAAGTTATACTTTTGAACTCAAATAAAATATATAAAACTAAAAAACATACAATTTTAAAATAGTTAAAAAAGACAAATATAATACAAATATGATGCCAAGCTATCATCGAATTATATATTCTGGTTCATATAAACGTTTTTCGTGCTCTGTTTTCGAAAACAGTGTGTTTCTTGAACTGGAAAAGTTATTGAAACACTTTCAATGCATTAATATCTTGTACAAAACTACGAAAACGATGGGAAATCAATAAAAACTTTAAGAGCATCCAGAACTCATTTATTACAGTTACAAAACATATAAAATGTTTTAATTTTGAGTTGATTATTATAATAATTGATCAGATATTTTCAAGTCTTATCTAACTTTTAAATAAAAATGTAAAACGTTATCCTAAAAACTCAATTAACTAATAATAATTAGTTATAAAACATGATTGATTGTAAGTGTAGAGTAGAAGCGTGGTGCTTAGTATTCAAGCCTCGCGCCTAACACCTGCGATAGTCCACAGATGGCCATTTCCACTGTTACATCAGCATATAGTTAAGCCACCAATAATTTAGGCATACACTTTAAACTATAGCATTACGGATATCATATCTTAGGAAGTTCATAAAAATTAGATAATAATAATTATAAATTAATAACAAAATTTTATTTTGAGAAATGTTTGAAATTGTATCTTCACTAGCACACGTATTTTTATATTAATTTGTATCGTTTGTTACGTTGAAATTTCGTTATGTTTATTATTTTATTATTTTTTTTAAATTTTAATTATTACAAACCATTATTGAAAGACTTAGTGAGGACGTAATATTAATCACCGGAGAACAGGAAGAACCAAGAAAATAAGACTGGCTGCCCCATCTAATTCTTCAGATTTGTATTTTATTTCTTTTGTTTCTTTTATACATTAAACTAAGGATAATAATTTTGTTTTGGTTTGAGTCCGGCTGGAATAGTTTCTTTTGTTTGTTTTTAATGTTTTTATTTTTTTGGGGAGGTAATATAAGATTTATGTATATTTTTTTTTCAAACAAGTTGTTTTATTTCGTTTATTATATTATCCTGGTATTATTATATTTTACCATGGAAAATTTAGGAATGTCCATGTGAACTACGTCTCTCAAAGGGTTTAGTGGTTATATCAATAGAGGGTCACACTGAGGCCCTGAGTTCGAAGCAGGTATTTTTTTTTTGTTAATAATTAAATTAATTATTCTTAATTATCAATATTTTTTTAAGTTACTTAAGGATATTTTTAAGAATTTTTAATTAAATTATTTTTTTGAGCAAAACGATTAAATAATTATTTCTTTTTTTGTTAAATTTATTTTATCATTATTTTAATTTATTTATATTGGTATATGTTTCCTAGGTTTTTTTGTTATGAATTTTTCTTTTAGGGTTTCACTATTTTCCTTAAAAAATGTGGCGTTCGAACTTCAATTATTTTTTTGATAGACAGGAGATATAATTGTATTTTATTTTTGATGGTTTGGTGAGTAGAAAGGTAGGTTGTGGATTAATTTTTTTTTTTGAACCTTGGCGTCGCGACTGGGTTATCGGCACAATATTGCCCACTCCCGTCGGGGGACGGAGTGTGGTAGCACGTTCATAAAAACCTGTACCACTACAACCCATGAAGGGTCTTGGTTTCAGTACTTGTTAAGGACCGTACTGTTTCTAGACCAACGGTTGTGCAAGGAGGTGATTTGGCCGATATCACGCTCAACCGCCAGGTTTTTCCCCCAATTAAGGGTACCCATTTTATAGAGGCTGGGTGGTCCCCAGGAGGGTCTCCTGATCCCACAGGGTCGATCCACGGCTGTTAATAGAATAAATTATTATCTGCCACAGTCGGTCTCGAACCCGGGACCGGGAGCATTGTAACATAGTGCCTTACCACTGAGCTACTCCGCTCCTTAGCGCTGAGCTACTCCGCTCCACTGAGCTCCTCCGCACGTTCATAAGTGAAACAAATTTATTTTGCCTTTAATATCCTTATGGAAGAAAACCATGTCTATATCACTTTCCAAACTCGAGATATTAAATAAATCAGTTTCAACGTGTTTTATTTATTTTTTTCATGGCTCTTTGAGCCCACATTAGATGATCTTTTTTGTGATTTTTTTTTTAGAAAATTTTATAATCTTTCAAATGAGCATTGTATAATCAACGAAAAATGTATCCTTTTCGAGCTATGCGCAAATAAAATATTCATTCCGTCATATCTTTTTTCCTTCTTTTTCTCGGGGATGTAGTTCCTGTATTAATCGGGAAGGCTGTAAGGAGAAGGCTTCATACAAATTTTATCAAAATCGTAAGAGCCGTTTTGGCGCTTCTCTTCTCTCACTCACACATACTCACTTTCTCGGTTTCTCTCTTGTGATGAGGATAATTTAGCTTTTCCATAGAATGGCAACTTTATTTACTCGATCCTGGCTGCTCAGTAATTCCAGTTAATAGAAGTTAAACACAATAAAATCTCTGCACTTAGGGCTATAAAATAGAGCAAGAAATTTAAGGGGGATTTAAGATCAATACTGCTTCCTAGCCTTTTCTCGTGAGGGGTCTTTACGGCCAATATAGAACCATATAAAATTGTTATTATCAGAGGGAATACACTTGAGGGTGAAGCTATTAATTTTTAAATTTATTTTTTTCACGTTAAACAATATTATTATTTGTGTGTTATAAGTAATACGCATAGTGTATATTTATTCAGAAAACAGCATAATAATGCAATATAAGGTGGTAGAATCCAATGGTTTGATGGTTAACAACAAAATTACACACAATAAATTTATTATTAGAAAAAAAAGTCTTTTTTTTTTTTTTATGTACAGAAATTTACAACTGTATAAGTCTTTAGATTTTTAAAATTTTTGAAGCCTTGTTAAGATTAATTATGATATATGTACACCAAAATCTTAAATAATGGTGTATAAGACCAATGGTTATTGCATGTTAGTGAGGCATGATCCCTTGTGAAGCTGGAATAAAGGTAATTGAGAACGTTAGAGAAGGAAATCGATCTCTTCTAAAAATTGCTATGGACTTAAAGACTTGTATTGGAAACCAGATATAGTTTCTAGTTTCTTGTGACAAAATGTAAGAATAACATGATTGGGTCATGTATACCGTATGAATCAGCCAAACGTAATAATTGAAGGAAGTCCATATAAAGAAGGAGGAAGAAGCAAATGCTAGTCACTATAATACCTAGGATAATATTCAAATAACAAGTTTATTTCATTGAAAACTTTAATCAGTATAATAGAGGTTGCTCATTCTTTTATTTAAAGAATCAAATCAGTATTTTTGTATAAATATATATATATATATATATATATATATATATATATATATATATATATATATATATATATATATATATATATTGTAAGCTTCGTACCATTGTTCACAAAAAATAACTGAATACATAATTAAAGGCACCTTTTAGCTAATGAAGGTCTATTCATGAAGTTAATAAATAACAACCTCATCTTCCTGAAGAATAGAATGCAAATGAATAATAGGAAATATATTTTTCCCTTTCCTTCTCAAGAATTACTGCAAGGATCCCAAAGGCTGGAGTTGATAAGGGACGCAGTGATTTGTGGAATACATTAGTCCTGCTATATAGCTGGAACTGGAAGCGACTTCTATCAAGTTGAGACCGCGAATGGAATTTTGATAGTTTTGTTGGAGTTTGCAGTTCACAGATCGTGTAACTCTTGTAAAGAGAAAATATTCTTCTTGCATTCATTAAATAATCAAAATTGAATTTCCACCATAATTCGGATATGCAGTGGTCAAAATGTTTATTAAAGTTTAAAATATGAGTTTAAAACATAAAAGGAATAAAAAAAAATATTGCGCAATAATCTAATTGATTTCTCCTTATTTTTTTCTGCAGACATTCAATTATTTATTCCATTTATACTTAATTTAAACTTTCGTTTAATAATTTGAGCGTTCGATTTATCCTTTATTTTTTCCCCTCTCTATTATTTTTTTCTTATCTGCACCATCTTATTTACCACTTTTCAGCTTTCCAGTGAACTCGTAAACACTAGAGGTCAGGAGTAAATTTTAATAATTTATAAGTGAACTTACAAGTTGCTTTATTATTCTGAAGCAGGATTCAGATTAAAGTGATTAATAATTTGTTGGTCATTATCAGTCTGTTCATAATACCAAATTACTGGGACTGAAGCTGGATTTATTTTTCCTGTCTAGTATTAACCGCATTTTCTATATTTATTTTTTTGTTTATTCCTCCTGCCTGGCCATTTCTGGAATTTCAGCAGCAGTGGGATATTATGTATGGGATGTACGTACGCCACTACCGCCAATAAAACTCATTAATTTTTTTTAAAACTATGTATTTATTATTCTCATACTTAATTTAAGAGTATATTTAATCATGGGAACAATATATGGTTCCCTATGGTGCAGCTCGGTGCACTGCTGCACACCGTTTACTGATGGGGCTGCACATTTGTGCCCTTCATTCCTGATTCAGGGCCACCTTCGGTGGCTTTTGACTTGCCAACCTCAGCCACCTTTCTGCACTACCCAGAACAGCCAGTAGACTTCAGCTTCTTTCTGCGGTTCTTCTGCAGGCTGTCTCAGCGGCGGCAGCCTCCTCTTCTTCAGAAAGACGGCCCCTACCAAGAGGGAAATGCGTGGGATCCACGACCTCTCTCCACCTTTATTTATATTCCATGAAGAAGGAGTAGTTCCCCTCTTCTACCAACCTCGAGAAATCGGTGTACACATCGGCCCGTCAAAGGCGTACAGTCCGGTTTTCCTGGATAGCCAGGCTCGATGTCCATCTATGGCAGCACAGGATGTTATTGTGTGCTCGGCTGTATCAGGCACTCCGCAGTTGGGGCACCTGGGATCAATATACTTCCGTAGCTTCTCCCGCATACCCCTATGGCCTGGCTGTCATTATCTGTAAGGACCAGTAACCGAGATGGACCCACTAGTAGACGATAGGAAAAAAATCTTAAGGGTTGCGCCTTTTTCACAAATGATCTACCGTCTATTTCACTCATCCTGTGAGTCTTCCCTCAACATCTTCATTCACTTCCTAGACTCCTCACCTATCCTCTGCCGCAGTCACTCCGGAAGTGCATCAAGCTTTTGCCTCTTAACATCGAATTTGATGGTGTCCTCTTGCAGGATGAGATCCAAGGGCATATCTCCGACCAATATCTGTCTTGGTAACCCTCAGCAGTGCCACTCTCTGGGCGGTCACCAGCTTCTTCTTATACGATTGTGTGAGATAATGACTCCAGACAGGGGATTCATACCTCAGGATGCCCAGCACGATTCCCTTATAGATAGTTCTAGTAACCTCAGGCCCTAGAATACGCCCGCTATTCTCGACAGTCCATTCAGGGAGCAAGTCACTCTATTTCGGAGGCAGCCGAGGTGTGGGGTGACGTCGAATCACTTCTTTAACTTCACCCCAAGGTATGTCCCCTCGTTACCAAGGCGGAACCGATCTCCTCTTATGTTCAGGTTGACAGAGCCGTATCTGTCGAGCCTCTCAGCAGCATTGTCTGGGTCTTGGCAGCGGTCATGCTTTACTTTCGCCTCTCAAACCATTCCGCTACCTTACTGGCACACCTCTTAGCATCTCTGATCAGCCTGGCTCTGCTTTTCTCGGAAACTATAACCGTCGACATAAACCAAAAATCCCTTCGCGTCCATTTCTTCCAATAACTGATCAAATACTAGTTTCCACAGGACTGGTCCGAGGACGGAACACTGCGGATACCTCCTCTCAATCCTCCTCTCAACTTTGTAGAAGCAACCACGCACCTTGTCCCTACTATCACTGAGATAGCAACTAACGAGGGAGCATATGTTGCTAGGGGCATCAAACTTCTGCAGCCGCAGGAGTACGAAGGCCACCATACACAATCAATGGCAGAGGACATGTCGAATTATATCATCAACATTTACTTCTTCGCCCTCTCCGCGGCTTCCCTCTGCACTCGCTTCAGCGCGTCCGCTGTCCCTTTTTCTCTTGTTGACCTAAATTGTCGTAGGTAGCTTAGGACCTTATTGATAATAGGGAGGAGGCATATGGGCGGTACGCCTTGGGACCTTCCTTATCCTCCCTTTGTATATAAGTCGCAGGTCAGCGATCTTTCACTGTCTCGGGAATTACCCTCTGTCCAAGCATTGATTGAAAATGCTAAGGACCTCCTTAGACGCGACGAAATGGTGGGCACTGTTCTTCAAGACACCATTAAGTCCTGAGGCTCGTCCAGTCCTCTGTTTGTCAACGCCAAACGAAGGTCCCAAATGTCCAATGGCGGACACAAGTCCGTACCTGTAGGGTATTCCTATTACGTCCTAACCATTCTATCTTCCTCTGTGTCCTGAGACGGGACATTCCTGAGGTATTTGTAATCCACAAACATTATCGCCATCTCCTCCAAAGTATTTACCTGATCACCTCCCACTTTTATAATACCACCATCTGTGGCAGCTTCACTTTGTCCAGTGCCACCCTGTACGTATCACCCAGGGATTCTTTGTGGACTCATCCACTATAAGCTCGTCCCATGACTTTTTCTTCTGGTGTCGCAACCCGTTCCCATATGATAGATACATCCAGCTACTCTCTTCTCGGAATACAGGCTTCGCTTCCTACTCTCTGTACCCCTGGTATCTTCGCCTCGCTCTATGGAATTCTCCCTTGATAACTGTGGCTGTCCTAGGCTTCCTCTCTCCACTCCCCAAGGCCACCACTCTTCACGCCAAATCCGGCCACCAGGTTCTTGTGGCACCAGAGTTCCTGTACAGCCATTAGGTCACATTGCCGAGCGAGTGTCCACAGTTCGTCCGCCAAAACTCGCTCCCTCTCGCTCTAGTCTTAACAGGTCCTCTTCGCCAGTATCCTCATCTCATCGAAGTGTAGTGGGCAGTCCCGACTACCCGCGCTGTGACTCCTTTCCTCTTCTATTTCCCCACCGCTGCACAGTTTTTACATTCAGGAGGGGAGGGGACTCTTCGTCGGATAGTCCTTGGCGATATGACCTTCTTTGCCACACCACCTTCACGCAAGTGCATTTTACACTGGACTTTGGTGTGGCTGTGACATAGAGGGGGTCAAGATAGTCCCGATATCCAGACTCCACAAACCCCCCGAGATCTCATTAAAAGTCTGGATGCTGTCTCTCACCACCGAATGGACCTCCACCACCCTCGTCCTTTTCAGGCCATTCCTCTCCGGGATGGTGAAGCAGGTCCTTATCCATTCCCACTTCTCGTTATCTTCTACGGATTTTCTGATCCCCTCACCTTCTTCTCCACAGGACTTCTTCCACCTTCGGCGTCGTCGAGTCTGAGGGAACCCTTCGTATATCCGGTGTCTCCTCGTTCTGGCTAGTCTCGCTGTTAATCCTTTATCCTTAAGGACCTGATCATTTTGGCTTGCTCCGGCCCTTGTGTCGTGTCAAACCTGACGCTTTTTTCTCCCATAAGGGTCCCGGTCGGCTTCCGTATATTTCCCTTCTCCTTTTGATTTCTACTTCCGGGAGCAGAGATAGGCTTTTCGCTCTGGATTGCAGAGAATTGGCTTGACAAACTTAGCATCCGGTTTACGTAACTAAGGTCACTCCAAGTTTCTCCACCATCTCCAGCCTCCCCAGCCTTCCCGAGCTCCGCTAGGATCCTATCCTTCTCAGCCAGGATCTTCTCGTATTTCTCTCTTTCGTCTTCGAGCTCTTTGTCGACCATGGCCAGCGCTGACGTCAGGGCTCTAGAGGCAACCCTACGCTGGATACCATCCTGATGTATTGCTCGGATTAATGATTTCGAGGTGACATTTCCTTCTTTTCCTCTTCCCTCCATCTCATCAGAAGAGAGGAAGCGAGCTCCTTCTGGCTTTTCATTGTTTGGTATTTCAATACCATATAAAGGATGCCTGAGTTTAAGAATTACATTTATTTTGTTTTATATAAGTTTATTTATTATTTCTTGTATTAAGTTTATTTTTTATTATTTAATTGTTTGTAAATATGGTATGAATGATTTATTTTATCACTATTACCATTGTCCCTGCTGAGACAGAATGTAATATTACTCAATAAAAAAAAATATAAAAAATTCCAGATTCTCAAGATCACTGTAGGTTTCCCTTAACGATTTCTTACGGGTTCGATGAGAGCCCATATCTGGTGCTGAAATATTGACCTGATGTGCCTTGCTTCCTCCACGACATCTTCAGGGGTCATCGCTTCATTTATGGACTCAGAACTGGTCTCGTCGTCCTGCACTGTTTAGGCATCGGGAACCCCTTCATTGAGAGAAAGTTTCCTCTTCTCCCCCTCTGTGGGCTTTCCTGTTGAGCCCAGTTTAAAAGGGGTACCTTGCTTCCACTTGGAGCATTCACTTCTCCGGTGGAGGACCTTAGGCCGAAGCAATCCTGGTCCAAGGTCTCCGCGCGAATCTAATCCCCCCCACGTGGGGTCTGCGAAGTCCCGTCTGGCATCTTCCCGTTTTTCTTCCGGCTGCTCATAATCCTGGGGGCTTATCTCTGTTCACCAGATTTGTCAAATGAGCCTACTCTCAACCTCTTAACTCAATCTTGACATACCCAGTCAGGACCGGTGCCTCTCCCCACTTAGTCCGATTTCGCCGATAATTTTAAAAATCGATTTCTCCTTAACTTGTAAGGCAATCCCTTAGGTCCAGCCTACCGCTTTCTAAGCTAAATGAGATCTGTCGAATGAGCCTTCTCAAGATCTCCTCGCTCAGACTTGGCCGACCAACCTCGTTGAATCCACGTTGACAAGCACGGCGGCTGTGAGCTAACAGTCTTGTCTTCAATCCACCTATATCTTCGTTGCTTGGTGGCTCCAAATCTCACTCAGGTATTGCTGAGAACTTAGCTGAATCGGTGGTATTCTACGCCTTCTACTCATCCTATTTCCCTGCTTTACCTATATGGGTGTAACCTCGTGGTGACCATGTACTCGGCTTGACCTACTCGTCAAGTTGGTAGCTGCGCGCTACCTCTCTACTCTTTTATCCGCCGATAACTTTGCGATCTTAGGGCTTAATCCAATCTCTCTCAGACCCCAACCGAACAACTATTTTGGCAAATTATACCGTTAACGGTTATTTTGCCTACTTGACCTAGATTGAACGTTCCTCGGCGCTGTCAATCCGATTATCTATCTGGCGATATCTAGGTAATCTCAGAGCCGATTCACACCAAATTTCACTCCGATATCAGGCAATCAGATACTACACTGTTTGTATCAATTACTTCCCGTCACCAGCCAATTTATACAACTTGGACTCAATCGCTACTAGTCACCTATCCTAACTAGTTACCTACCACTTACCACGAATAGTTCATGAAAACAAATCCAATTATCAAACAGAGAAAAAAAGAAACAAATACACTACAATTCAGAAATATGAAATTTAAAAGAAATAAATCAAGATTCATCTGTTTTAGAATTTTTTTTTTTCAAAATAAATTTGTATGATTATAATCATGGAAAAACATTACAAATTAAAGAAAAACTATAATAATTATAGTCAAATAGTAATTAATAATCAATTATTAATAAATCAATTAATAATCAATAATCAATTATTGATAAATACATTTGTTATGATCTAAAATTTTCTTTCATGTTTAAATTCCCTGATAGGTACGAATAAATTCTCTTTTCGCCAATTTTCAATAAAAAAACAATTTTCTTTCTTTCGAATTTTAAATACGAAACATTACAAAAGAGAGTTTTTGTGTAGTTACGAATAATATATGGTCAGCTTTTCAGGAGAAACAGAATGCACTATATATGTCTGGAGTCAGAGCGTTCGGTAAAGCCTTTGTTACAATATTGGTAGCCAGCGATTTCGCATAATTAATGCAGTATAATTCTGCTCTAAGCCCTCGTAAGCCTTTCTGTATCATTATCATATGGCATCCCTATATTAGCTAATTAAACGGAGAAAGTAATGGTATTCTCTAAATCGTTATTAATATATATTATTTCGCTTCATATCCTAAAGAGATTAATGCATTCATAATAGCACGAACACAACTTAAAAAATTTTAAAGACACTTAAATATAAACAGGACAATAATAGATAGAGTCAAGTGTTAACTTATTATATGTAATTATAATTATGCATAACTAGCTGTTGCCCGCGTCTTTGCACGTGAATATTTCAGTCGCTTATTTCCAAAACGAACCCTAATTGATTTTTTCGGAAATTGAGATAAATGTTGATTCGTATGTTAAAACACCCAAGGAATTAGATGGTGTTGTTATTTTTTTTCCCGAAACGAGCCTAAATATTAGAAAAAGAGGTTTAAAAATACGTAAATTTCCAAAACCATACTTTATTTTGTTCCAGAATGTTCCTAGATTACAACTTTATTTCATTCCAAACCATGCCTCAAACCACAGTAAAGTGGGACATAAATCATTATTTCTTTCCAAAAGGGACCCTAATTTTCAAATCAATCAACAGGTGGTCCCCTCTTCTGTGTTTTTTTTTTTTCTGAAGACTGTAAATTAATTATTTCTTGTTTAATTCGCGTTGTTTTTCTGTGGTTGATTAAGCGTTTTTCGAATTTTCTAAAATTTGTCCGTCCGGATGATTTAACCTTATCAAAATATATCAACCGGCAATTCTTTATCACTCACTGTCGGTGCTTCGCAAAGGTTTTTTTTTTTATTTTGTGAAGAAGCCAAAAAATAAATAATTTAATGATTTCAGATGAAAGAGACCTGAGAAATGTGAAAATAACCGAAATCCTGATGACACAAATTTTAATAATATCACAGAAAAGCACATTTTAGCTGCTGAAATAATTTTTGACGAACTATTATAATCTCTTTACTGAATACTGTTTTTGTTTTTGAAACTTAAATATTAGTATTATTTATTTTACTGGTAATATTATTTTATGTATTTTTTATTGTGATATATTTTTTATTGTTCTGTTATTAATACCCTTGATGTTTAGTCTAATTTAAAATAATACGTTTTATTTTACGTTTATTTTAATTATTTTTGAAAAATAAATTATTCAAAAGCATTTTTTAACATTTTCATTCGAATAAAAATAGTAAATAAATTGATTTTATAGCACCTTCATAACACAGGAAATATAAAATTATTGAAGTTCAATGTCAATCATTTTTTTCGTTCCAAAACCGGCCTTGAAGTTTAATTTGTTCCAAAACCGGTCTTATTGAAATTTAGATACTCTTTAATTAATATTAAAATAATCAAGGATTTCTGAAAATATGTGCTACAAACGAAGATTTTTTTACTTTATTTAAACAAAAAAAAATGGTTTTGATATCACCATTGGAATAGAAAATATAGTTTTTCCCGTTTCCTGAAGATTTGTCAATTATGATTAGGATTCATTTTGGAAATAAACGACTCATTTCATTTCTTCCATTTCGTGGCTTTAAAAATTTCGAGCATCCTCGGAAGTGAACAATTTTTTTTTTTTAATTCGATGATATTTTCAAAATTAAGATTTATTAGTATGCTGAATAAACATCTGCCAAATAATAATCATTTTTAGTTTGAAAAAAAGTGTAAAGCTAGTTTATTTAATAATTTAAACCCCTTTTTAAATCATTTTACCAAAAATCAATTATGTTTTAATGTTCATATTTTTCCTTTAATATCCTTTAAAAAACAAAATGCTGGAAAACATGTCGATATCACTTTTCTAACTAGAGATATAAAATAAATACGTTTCAAGGTGTTTTATTATTTTTTTCTCAAATCCTTGGGTCCAAATTAGAGGATTTATTTTTCGATTCGTAGGGAATTTAATTATCTTTCAAATGAGCATTTGTATAATAGACAAAATATGTATTCTTTTGGAGTTATGCGCAAATAAAATATTCTTTCCATCATAACTTTTTTTCTTCTTTTTCTCGGGGATATCGGACGTGTATGGATAGTTAAAGGGTCTTACGGAGAAAGCTTGTGGCAAGTATCATCAAAATTTTCTGAGCCGTTTTGGCGCTACACTCATTGGAAGAATATTTTTTCGGCTATTGTGCACCCGCTATAACGCACAGGCTGTTTTATTAGGATTATTTTTACTTCCTTGTACGAAGTAAAAGAAGTATTGTATTCGCGAAAATTTTCGGTTTTCAGATTTCAACGGAAATATCCATTTTGACCATCCCTGAAACCATTTTGACTAGTTTCGTCGTGGCGTCTGTACGTACGTACGTTCGTATTTCGCATAACTCAAAAACGGTTTGCCGTAGAAAGTTGAAATTTTGTATTTAGGACTTTTATAAAATCTAGTTGTGAACCTCTCTTTTTGATCACTGCTTGATCACCGGAAGTGGTACTTTACTTGAAGGTCATAATTGGTTTTTTTCAAAAATTATATTAAAATACTATGCAAAACTTCTCAAATTTAGTATTTATAACTTATATATTGATTTAAATAAAATAATAGATTTTGGGCTAAATTGGAAAACCGGAAGTGGTACTTTACTTGAAGGTCATATTAGACTTTCGTCAAAAAATATATTTAAATATAATGTAAAACATCTCAAATTTTGTAAATAGGACTTTTATATCGATATAAATGTATTTACTAGATTTTGGTTAAGATTCGTGAGCGGAAAAGGGTACTTTACTTGAAGGTCATAATAAGCTTACATCAAAAATTATATTTAAATTAAAAGAGAAATCATATGTTTCGGTAATAAAGGTTACAAACGCAATTTGGTTTCCAATCCAATTTAACATTTTTATTACTTGTTTTAAGTGTTAAAATTGAGTAGAAAATACTAGTTTTCCTCCCAATTTGTGAGATCAACAAGTCTTCATCATGAGAATAAGATATTAGTTAAGTGGGTTTTTCCGCTTAAAATGTCGAAACTGTCCATTTCTAATGCTTTATCCAATGATATTGACAGTTTTATTGTTGTCATGGAACATGAAAAAATATCTTGGAAACTAGTTACGTAATGAAGGAAAACGACATATAATAACGGAATGAGACCTCCAGTGACAAGAGTGTGTGTTTGTGTGTGTGTGTGTGTGTGTGTATGTGTGTGTGTGTGTCAATAGATGGATGGCGGGACGCCGAGTGTCGTTTTTACTGCAATCTTCGGAAACTAGTAACCAAATTCAGGATCACTTTTTGAGCCACCGATTTATAGTTTAATAGGCGTACAAGGAAGTCATGTGTTGCCCACATCAGATATTTTATTTATATATATATATATATATATATATATATATATATATATATATATATATATGTGTGTGTTTGTGTGTGTGTGTGTTAATTAAATTTAAAAAATTCCATTTTAAATTTAATTGAATTCCTTAAATTGAGAGTGGCCAGTTAAAGTATACAGCTGTCTGCTGCAGTAACTGTTTGAAACTGACAATCAACCTCAAACATATTTTTTTTTTAAATCAGGAGCCTCTTTATGTATATTATATGGTCAAAATTAATTTATTCATTTTTTTTTATTTTTGCAAAACAATTTATCAAAATGTAAATGTAGAGTACAGGTACTAAGACGTTGTCTTGTCAGATGTTGTCAGCCTCGACCGGGTAACAATTGGAAAATTCGGTATAGTGAACTCTCAAGGAATGATTAGGTAGGATCCTTACTCTGAAAGGTAGCATCGAAGGAGCTAATCCTTCCATCCTACCTTTCAGAGTAAGGATTGGGGTAGATAGTTTTTTAGCTTGAAAAGTTAGCCATCTACCCCAATCTATATATATATATATATATATATATATCTATTACTAGATACACCCCGTCGAAAGTTTGTGCTACGTCCAGAAAAGTACCTGTGCAATATTGCTTACACGAAAACTTTGTTGAACAGTGATATGATCCGAGTGGAATTCAAACTGGTGTGAAGAGATTTTTTGGGATTCGAATATTGGTAGGATAAGTTTAAGAAGGATTTTTCAAAAAAGTTTGACAGGATTGGGAGCAAGGTAATTGGATGAGGATTATTGAAAGGCTAACCTGGTATAAGGAAAAGGATTATTATGGAGTGTTTCCACATCAGAGGAAAGTGGTTTATGGGAAGGATACAATTGTACAGGTAGGAAAGGAATAAGCAATTTAGATTTTTAATTTCAATTATAACATTGAAGATTTTTTTCTTTCCATTCATTTTTAAAAATTTATTTTTAGGATTTACCTAAAATCGTTTTTGTATATATATATATATATATATATATATATATATATATATATATATATACATTTTTCAAGCCATCGAATACAATAAATACTACTGTTTCTAAAAATTAAGAACAACTGCAAGGTGGTTAGGTGGTTAGTTATTACGAGACAACTACATTGACTGATGCCTCAATGAAATATTTTAATAATTTCAACCGAGATACATAAATGAGGGTTGTTTATATATGTGATGAGGGGATATAGATCCGGTTTTGACTGGTAAAGAATCGTTATTCACTGCGTAATCAGCTAGAACCATTTGGAAAAACAGATTGGCGCAGGTGAAAAATTCACTGACAATTATCATTAGGATAGGACAGGTGGGGAGCGACAGGGGCAAAGCCTTCGTGATTAATCGCAAGGCAATTAGAGGCGGCTGGTAGAAGGGTAGTATTGTTCCCTTCCATTCAATGCCACTTTGTAGCTATGTCAGTATTTTTACACTGCCTTCTTTGCCTCCCTTTAGCTGCCCTTCACACGCGAAGTTAGTTTGGTTGATTGTTTGAAAAAGGGCATCGCACACTGATCAAACGAAATTCAGATGAAAAACTAAATATAGTCAGCTAGCCACTGCTAAATTTTGAGAACAATAAATAATCTCAACAATAATTATTCAACAATAAGTCATAACAAACAGTCATAAAATGAATTTTTGTATTTTCTCTCATTATATTAGTCATCAGTGAATACAAATTTTCTGTTTTAATAGAAGCAACTGAAGTTATGTACCAATGAAATTTTGATTCAATGAGTATTAAGTTAAATTTTAGTGCTAAATTGATTTTAAATGAGGTACAGAAATAGTTGTACACGATTGTATGTCTTGTGGTTGTTATATTTATATACATTTATCTAAATGTATTTCAAAATTATTAATTCAATAATCATCTGCGAAAATAAACGCAATGTTGGTTTTTTGTACAGAGAATTGCGGTCAACTGTAATACTCGGACCTGTATTGTGGAATGGTTCGACTTAAAAAATAATTGAAGAATAGAGGATATCATCGAATAAATACAAACTGTGTTATCTGTGCTAACTGCGTGTCGTGTTGATGGACGAAAAATTAAGAAATAATTGCAGTGATAATTAAAGTAAAAAGGTGGCAAACGGCTTCTGGCAATGGAAATATTTTCTACTCCTCAAATCGAGTATCGCTTACTAATATTTTTCAAATTTCAAAAGTAAAACCGTCTCGCGATATTGGCAGTTCCCGTGAAATCGGTAGAAAAGGGTGGATAACGCTCTCTTAATTGATTTTAGTAAGTCAAACAAAAGAAAAAAAAAACCGAAGGTTTTTCCGTTAAATTATGTAGTCCTCGATTTGCAGTTAATTCAATAACTGGGTAGATTTTAGGGATCAATGTACAAAACATTGTTAATAATCAGTTTCGACGATGAAATAAATTATGTTTCAAAGCAAATTGCTTTAAAAGAATATATATATTTTTTTTTTTACTCGATCAACTAATCAGAACAACTATCATGATTGAGATGGGTAAGCTTGATAAAACATAAAGATAGAGAGAACGGTATAATCACCAGAAGAAACTTCTAAACCACTTCGGGAACATTATCTCACAGTGCCAGCTATTGTGGTAGCAATTAGAGACACTTCACAAACCGCCTGCCGCAGGATCTCAGTGACTTAAAATGTGCCTGCTCTGACATTGCACATTCAAACGGTTGTTGGACAATTTTCAATTAAAGCTCGAACATAATAGTGTTTTGAATATAATAGTATTTTGATGGATGCATCTAAAAATTCAATATTATAGATAAATGATTATAAAATTCAATAGATAGTAAAGTAATTTTCTTAAAATTAAAAGGCATTTTATCATATCTAATTCATACATCAAAAATTATTCAAATGATAACTTCTGCAAGCATGAATTATTTAAATATAAAATTATTTTCGTGAGGTCTATCTGCACAGGGCCGAATATAGGAGGAAAGAGTCCAACGGAATTTATGGGAGGGCTTTTCGAGCGAAATTAAATTTATATTTTTTTTAAATATTTGTTTACGCATAGTTTTAATTAATACAAAAGACCAAACTTACAGACGCACGGCTTTATGTTTGGAATCTTCCCATTCTAATGATAATAATTATCCTAGATCTAAATACATGTAAGACAAGTGCAACCAAAAAGCGATATTATTCAATATTTCCCGTTTGAAATGGAAGACTTAAGGTGATGAGAAAATTGTTAGACAATGTTGGGCTTTGTTTTGAAGTGTGGTCGTCTCAGGTGAGGTTTCCAGTTATCCCCTACGAGCTTCATCCACCCAATTTATTTTTTTACAATTATGACGTGAGCTGCATAGAAAGTGTTGTTATTTATTGAAGATTTTCAAATTGCACATTTTTTTTTGTGGGAAGTGACTAATCCCAAATATTAAATCGTATCAAAAAAATAAATTAAATTATGACGTGAGCTGTAGAGAAAGTGTTGTTATTTATTGAAGATTTTCACATTGCACAGTGACTAATCCCAAATTTTAAATCGTATCAAAAAAAAAAATTCGAATAGCTAACCCAAAAATATAGTATTCGTAGTTATGATATAACTTCAACCATAATATAGACCCTATGCAAAAATGTCACGCACTCACCAATGCCTATTTCTCTTCTTTTCAACCCATAAACAGAGCTGTGCAAGCAGCGATCCCAAGATCAGCCAAATATAGTTATATTATACTTACAGTTATAACAAATTTTTATTTATCTTTTGCAAATACAAGCAGAAGTTCAGATATCAGATTCAAGTTCCTCACATCAAAAAACTTTACAAAAGCAAAGTTAATCGCAAAAAAATATTGATTTTTTTATAATCGAATGTATTAATTTTTTTTTTCCGTTTAGGACAAAAGTGGTGTCCTAATTGATAAATGGAAGTCGACTTAAAGGCCAAAGCAGCCGAATTGGCAGATAGCGACATAGAAAATCTTAATAAGGAAGCATTTCTTTGTTAAATTGAAAGTTTCATACATCTCTCTGGCAATAGAGAGAGGATTTAGACCAGTAGCTTGGACCAAGAAAATTTTTGATCGTGTATGCCTAAATTACTCTCATCATAGGCTGGAAATATGAACGTCTGCCTCCCTAGATCGGTTGCTATCAAATTTTATAGGTCAACGAATTCATTTTCGTCACTTTTTTCAGATCTTCTTCAGTAACTCGCTGTGCATTTTAGGTTAAACTTGAAAATAACCAATTTCAAATTTCCTACAAGTTTTACCTGTAATATATTTTTAAATTCGGAATAGCTACTGAGATACGAACCGATCGTAAACATCTGTAAAATGTCAGTACAAAATATTTATAATTACTCTCAACAACGCCAAGAAATATTGAAATAACAATTTTAGGAAAAGTTGACTTTTTTCAGATGTTCCTAAGTAACTCGCTTCCAGTGAATTGTTGGTAAAACGTTATAACCAATTTTAAAGAACGTTAAATTATCTGCAAGTTTTATGTGTAATATACTTTAAAATTCGAAATAGCTACTGAGATACGGCACCCTAAACATCTGAAAAATGTCAAGAAAACGCAAACATTTAGATATTCTTTGGTTTCGCCTTAATAAATATTTCAAAGTCCAATAATACCCAATTTTGTAGAGCATTGGCTTCCTAATGATGAGATTCACAAAAAATATATTTAACTCTCACAGAAAATCAGAAAAAGTAACGAAAATGACGATTTCGTTGACCTTTAAAATTGGATTGCAGCCGATCTAGGGCGGCAGATGTTCATGTTCCCAGTATATGGTGAGATTACTTTCGGTCTACGCGATGAAATAATCTCTTAAATCTGACACATTTTTTGCCCTCAGTTCCCGGCCTACTTAGAAGATGCCACTGCATCATCCACATTAAGTTTAATTTATAAAAATAAACTTGAAGAGGTGTGTGCCGACCTTGCTATAGCCGTAGGAATATTTCTTATCAGCCCAGTTTCTGTTTCTTCTGAAGAAAGAAATTTCAACCAGCTGAAACTGATTAACAACTATTGCGGAGCACGATTGCTCAACAAAAGTTAACAAATCTAAGTATTAACGAGCTGCTTCCATAAACTATTAGATCACAAACATTTTTGCAGCAAATAAACACAGAAAAGTGAAACTTTAATATCATTATTTGTACATGTTCATCATTTAAATTTTTTTGTAGTTTTGTTTATTTAATTGTTTTTTTTTTTTGTTTGTTTAGACCTTAATTCAGTGAACAAAATGTGTTAATGTTATGATATGATCTTTATTTCTAAAAATATTACATAAAATGCAATTATAAAACTGCTGACTTTTTTATTGGGGAGCGGGGATGAAAGAAGGCGTGGCAAAATTACGCTTGCCTTCCCTTTCCTTGGAAAAAATCCTGCCCTGTATATTCAAATTGACTTGCATGACTAATATAATGACAGACTATTTGTGCTCTCTCTTGAAGTCATGAAATAAAGAAATGATTTAAACAAAAATGAACCAACATAATTTGGAGATGAGCAAGACGCTGCCACATAAGCCGAATTGGTGGAAACTGATTCTGGAGGGGAAAACGTTGACGAAAACAACGTTGTTGATAGGTTGAACTGTGATGCTGATGACCTAGGCTCTGAGCAATTTAGTGATGAGCAAATTGTCAGTAAAGCAAGAGGCATTGAAACAGTTGATAATGAATCTGGAGAAGAGGATGAAACCACAACAGAGCAACAAATAAATCATTAAGGGTCATTGGAACATGAAAAGGTGCGTTAACACGTTTGCCAAACACTGGCAAGCCCAAGCATGTACACATGTTCGCCTACTAATTAAAATACCCCAAACACTGCCCAGGAAAAACTTCAAGATTGCTGCCCTCTCCCCCCTTCCTCTCCCAAGGGCTGGAACTAGAAGGAGCAAGGGAGAACTTGTCCTAAACTGCAGAAATTAGAGGGTGACAAATTTCGAGTAAAAGTTTTTAGTTTTAAGTTAAGTAAAACATATTCGTTTCTTCTTTTAGATGTTTTTGACCTTAATTCAGTCAATAAAACAAGTTACTGTTATGAGATGATGATATTTATACCTAAAGTACTGCTATAGAACTGTTTACTTTTATTGAAGGGGAATGAAAGAATAGGAGGCAAAAAAGCAAAATTAAACTAAACTTCTTATCAGGACCTAAAAAAGAAGGAAACAAATTTTTTTTTTTCTTGGAACCTTGGTGACCTCTTTAAGAGGCACCCAGGATGGGCGTCCCTTTCACCCGACCCAAGCTTCGTCACTGAATGGTGAAGCTTCGTCATTCATATGTCAATCATTTTCTGGAAAAAAGATCAAACAGTTTCATCAAGGACACTCCATATAGAAACAGAAAACAAACATCAGGTTCAGCAGAAATATTTATATTAATGTAACCATTTATTGATCAGTATTAAAATTTGTTTTATTTTTAAAATTTACATTATTATTGTCAATGCAGTGGGGTATCATAATTTTTATTTTGAAAATTCTAAATATTGGATTGGCAAAAATCAACAAAAAAATAGGAAAAAAAACATCAAATTAACAAACCTAATAGAATATGATTCAGATGGTTTAAAAAATGCAACATATACCTTTGAATTAATAAAAATATTTAATTTTAAATCATCAGGTTTATATAATAATTAGAGACGTATGAGAGAGGGATGGAATAAGATAAATAGAGATTAAAAAAAGCATAACTCCTACTTAGTGTCCTGTGACACTGAAATAGGTAATGAATGTTATAATTACTCTTCTTATTGATAGTGACAATGTAAAATCAAGATGAAATAATAGAAAATTATAATTAGGACAAAAAAGAATAACTAAGGATGTTGTAATTTAGTAAGGTGGTAAATAATAGATCTAATGTAGTGAGAATCTTGATGTTGTAAGTAGTGTAATATATAACTTATACAAATATATAACTTTATCATCATTTGTTAATTATTAAGTATGTTTTAAATAAGTTTATTTGAATATCGATAACATTGTTCTGTTATTCAGAGAATTGTCTTGAAGATGGGAAAACACTCCAAAACATTGATAATATTGATGTAAAAAACACTATTAATAAAAGAAAGGGATACTAAAAGAAATGTTAGTTCACAAAAACTATCCAAATTACTTATTATTGGATGAGAGACAGTTCTACATCATGACCCATATGGATCTTTTGTCAAATAGTGGTAAGATATGCTTGACATTGAAAGTCAATTTTAGATACCCTATGCCATGACCCAACTATTAAAATAAAACAGTAAATAAATATATGGGCTCCATAATCACAAGTAGAAAAAATTTAATAGTAATACACCAGTATTTTAATAGCAAATGAGACACTTTGTCCTTTCATTCCTCTTCTCAAGTCAGGCATGTGGTCAAGAGGATCCTCCTTATGGGTCAAACACCATTCTGAAGTGGTCAGGAAACAATACAATGCCAAGAATTACGGCAATCTAAAATGAAACATAGAATTTTTGATTTATTCAAAGAGTGAGTCATAGTCCTTGTGCCTCCTAATATACTAACCAGCCTCAGCCTGCTTCCCTGATCAGTCATTAGTGGGCAATTGAGTTCAACAAGCCCCGAGTACTAGGCTCTGTAATTATCTATAAATATAATTACCTATTAACCCGTTACAAATTATGATCATGTAAACAAAAAACTGAATCATCTGTTTGGTCTGCATTTCTAATAATAATTATGAGCCTGAGAAAATTGGTATGACTCGGCCACCTTTTGATAATGACAAGGAGAGTGCATGTATATGTAAAGATTCAGATGAAACGTAATTAAGAGTAAAGTTTTACATTTAAAGTAAAATCAATGGTTCAGTACCATTAAGTTGTATTGAAATATTTATCATATGAACATGTTAAGACATGTAAACATGTCACTTCTACAGTAATAAGTTATATGTTTTGATCTTAATCAACAGGCTGAATAACAAAATCGCTGAGGTACATTAAGTAAAAAAAATGCTAAATAATTTTTCAATACTCCAAGAACAGGGTGAATGCATATATTTAATATGGATTCCCAGTCACATTCGCATTGTAGGCAACGAGCTCGCAGATAAAGCAGCCCGAGATGCACTCTCATTCCCTGGCCGATGCACTACCATTCTCACCTCATCGGAACTCGTATACCTCTAAAAATGGAAATATCAGAGAGATGGCAGGCCATGGGGACGCAAGCCCCTCCCCCAATAAATTAAAAGTGATAAAAAAGTGGTAAAACCATGGTCTACATCCTACCGCATCAGCTCCACAGAGAGGAAGTCGTCCTGAACCGCTTAAGAATAGGCCACACTGGTCTCACGCACTCACACCTCATCAGAAAACTGGCACCTCCATCATGACAATATTGTAACTCGTTCTTACGGTTAAACATATTTTGGGGGAATGCACTCAGTATGTCCCAACAATAAATAGAATAGGACTGAACCCAAATTTATCTGGCACTCTTAATGACAATGAAACTTCGGTAACATTAGTATTTAAGTTTTTGAAAGCACATCACCTCTTGTCTAAATTATAGCATTACAGAATTTTCTCCATTTTTTCTCTTTATAAATTAATTTATTTATTAATCATCTATTATTTTATTTTTTATTTTTATTTTATTATTATTGTATTTATCTTATTTTAATTTTTATTTATTTATAATTTTTTTTGTTCCAAATCTCAGTAAATCAAACAGCCATAGTCAATGGCCTAAGGATTTTACGCCTATAAGCAAAAGCGAACAAACAATATATATTAAAATTCATATAATTACATCTTACAATTAAAAATGTAGATTAACATTATCATCTTGATCCTTAATTCTTTTAGAATTCTATTCAAATGAAACCATTATTGGAAGGAGGAAGGAGGAGAAATAAGAGAGTTGAGAGGGTAGAGATATAATCTGCTGAAATTCCTTGTTGCCAGAGTTCCTATAAGGGTATTGGGCCTTGAACAAAATGGTTTGACAGTAATCCCCAAAAGGAGGGTCCATATTTCCCTATCTCCTCTTTTACTGTCTTCAGTTGTCCTTTGCAGCCTTGCTCTCCTATTTTATTCATACAGTATTCTGATATATTTTATATGGAAGGAAACAAAAAATATTACAGACATGAAAGTGTTACAGTGTTTATTCATTATAGCTACACACTTTGACTTACTTCATTAATTGATATATGATTTAAAATTATATAGATTGTGTACTGTAGCTATGTTATCAGTCATCTTAAATAGTATAATGTATATTTGGAAAATGCTAGAGCTTGTAAAACATATAAATTTTGAACTCTATTGTAAAACCATAGCTTGCATAGATTTTTTATTAAATAGATTGGTACAATTTTGTTTATTATATCACTTTTATTTACATTGTTAATTCAAAATCTCTGGTAATTGTGTAAATGTCACTCATGCACCAGTTTAAGCAAAATATGATATATATTGTCTTCATAACCAAGAACAGGGTCATAAATAACCAACAAAAAAATAAATCAATCTTTTAGTATTCTTGCCTGTGACAACAATAGGTTATACTGTGCAATCTGTCAATGGTGACAACTTGTGTCTTACAACTTGTCCAGCTTCCAAAGTGTTGAGGACATTCATCTTCCCTGCATCAAATGATCTCTACCTTTAGACCTAATTTTCTTGAGCAAACTTTCTAACCCACACTCAATTACATGCCAGTAAAATCTTTCTTTTTTTCCTTTTAGGAATTGGTATTTCATCTATATTTTCTTTATACCTTCATAATTTACTTAAGCTAAAGATTACTTTAATATTTTTTTTTTTATTATAACAAATTAATAACAAATAAACGTAATTTCATCAAATCTAAATCAATATATTAAACACATTAAAGCCACAATTCATAAAGTGTTTTGAAAAGTATCTAGTCTGTTATATTAGGCTATATTATATTATATTTTATATTAATATTAAATAATAAAATAATATTAGATTTTATATTAGAATTATGTCAGCATGATGATGAAAATTGTATTTTAGCTAAATTAAAAAACCTGTAGAGTTTAGGAATTTACATCATTCGAGTACACAAAATGCATTAATATTAAAAGCGCATTACTCAGCAGTATTTTAAACTTGCATAATTTTTTTTTTATAAAAGTGACATTAAGCACTCTAAATTTGCCAAATGTTTTAATATTTGTTATTCTCTCATTGTGGAGTGTGCCTTTTCTCAGACTTCAAAAAAATGAAGTAACTACTCATAGATAGTTGCAGCTTCTCTTTTATCTCATCAAAAATGAAGTTAAAACTACTTTTCTGGGAAAACCAAGATATAACTATGTGGAGGGGTAGTTGTAACTTATTTTTAATCACACAAAAAGAAGTTACATCTTCAAAATACAGACGTGGTAGCATTAACTATATTTTATTCACTTCACCTAATAATTAAAAAACATTGTTACAAATTTCAAAAATTTTGGAGTAATAAATTAAATGACTGAATGCAAAAATTTATCAAAACTACTGTCATAATGATTTACCGCAGTAATGTTAAAGAGCTAAAATTGTCATTGTTATTATTTATTTATAGTATAAAAAACTTGTATTACTGATTAAAATTGTTTTATTTCCGTTAATAAGTTTTTAAAAAATCTGTAAAGTTTTTGCAGTATTAAATACATTTTTAAGCCCATCATGAAAAAATTGTCTATAATATTCATAATATGTAAAAGCCTTATGAATCTCATATGGTTCAAAGAAATTAAGTATTACTGTATTAATGTGGCAGACATTTATTGTCGCTCTTTTCTTGATTAATCCTGAATATGTTAATTGGGATACCTCTACTGCACAACTGTCTGGCATTTTAGTAAAACCGAGTTTTTCACTTCACTCAATATTGAAAGCAATTTCGTTTTCCAGACTTTTAATTTAATATTTTTGTTTCCTGTCGCTTTTACATCGGTTTTCTGTCTTATCAGAATGTACAGACAGATATGTAATATGCCCATGCAATATAATGTTTTAAACTTAATTTTGTACTGCAACACTTAGTGTATTATGAACACATTTTTTTTTAATGTATTATATATAGCATGTTTATACCAATTATAGATTTCAGAAAATAATTGGTGAATTGAAATAATTTAAGACAAGTGGGTGAAGATGCTATGTAACAAAGTTTTTGATAATGATTTTTTCTAATGAATGAAGGTGTAATGTGCTTCTCCTCAACTTGTAATATTAACAAACCAAGATTCTCGGTTTAATCAGATTTCTTAATGGATAAGATTTCTTTGAAAATTACATAAAAAAACTGTATTTGACATTTTCTCAAAACTTTGTTTTATAAGTAATTCATCCACACATGCCTTCAATTATACAAATATGATATTTATAAAAATAGATATTTACTGTCAACTGTAATGATAAGATATATTTTATATCTTAGACCAGAAAACGGAGTGCATTCTTAATACAAATTTTTAATCATAGGAATTATTGTTAAAAAAATAATAATTGAAATTAATTTTGTTAAAAATAAAAAAAAATATTACAGTTGCCTGAGTGTATAACGAGAAATTAAATTTTTTTAAAACTGTGAACCAGAGAGTGCAAAAGTGGAACAAAGATCATACTTTTTAATGAACTTCACATTATTGCTGGTTATCATTTCAGATAGTATGTTGCGATAATCATGTTGCGAGCAGATGAGGAAATTAAACTCTTTTTATGGCATTTTTAAATCCCCTTATTAAATTGTTTGTATTGCTGTCAGATAATCATGGTTAGTATTTTCTTGCTGAGCAATTCTCACCCAACTTTATATGGTAAGAAAATTAATTAATAATGCAACAGTAAAAACTACGCTAGCATTATAAATAAAAGTTATTTAACTCTATTTAAAAAACACTTGGAATTTTAAAATTAGTTTATTTTATGAAAAGGATTGATAATTGGATACTACAATAAATGTATGAAAATATGTGTCTCTGCTTATGGATTTAAACCCATGTTTTATTAAAATGGCCTCAAGCAAGAAAAATTGGATATTATTTCACTAAAAAAAAAATTAGGATCTCTTCTTTGTTTTCTTTTTTATAATAATGCATTACTATTTTCAACTCAGAGGTTGAAATCTTACATCTTAAGAATATTATCTCGCCAAATCGGATTGTTACTGTCAATGATCATGAAAAATGGTGGTTAATAAGTAAATTCCATTAAAAAAAAAGAGATTAAAAATGTATAAAATTCGATAGCTACCTACTAAAAGTAATATATTTACTATCTAGTAAATATATGTTAAAAGGCTGAAAGTAATTATATTAAATTTAAAATATTACCCTTAAAAACATTTTTACTGAGAAAGTACTTTCATCAGAGAAATATTGGATTGATAAGGCTTTGACTTCGTATTATTTTGTTTGATTAATTGTATGTAATGTTATAATTAGGGACTAAAGCACTCTAGGTAATGTTATGATCGTTTGTTATCCTATTTATCTATATAGGGTCATCTTCAATCATATCTCTTAACACTAATAATGATTGAAATTATATTTAGGTTTAATTAATTAATCACTCAATAATTTAATTTGGATACAGAATAATTTTGCAGACCAATTATTAGACTATAATTACTAATGACCTCTTATAAACATATTTACGTGACCTGCAAACAGCAACAACAGCTAGCTGTAATAAAAAAATTGTATCTAGGGAATCATTAAGAAGGATCCTTAATCAATACGGTGATAAACTTTAATAAAAATTCAAGCGATGATAGATTTAAAAGAATACACACGATGTTTACTTGTAGTACTAGTTCTTAGCACTAGTTGTCATAGGTACATAATAAACACTCTTATCTTATAAATCAACAATCAGATACTGGATTGAAACAGCCGTGATAATGGCCAATAAAGGAGTTTGAAATTTTGGCCAAAAAACTAAATAATACAAAATTGAATGTGTGTTTTATTTAACTTGACGGAATCTCGACAATCATATCTTTAATTTATATTAAAAAGGTAGACATTTTATTCAAACTATGAATTCTAGTTATATGCCATACCTCTATTATTATCTGATCTTCATAAAAAAAAAAAAAAAAAAAAAACTTGCTTGACAAGGGCCCAACCTCATAGGCCAGGCGCTCCTTTGGGGATTGTTTCTTAAATAAACTACAATGAAAACAAAGTATAGATAATAGGAGTAATAGTAAAGATAAAAGCAACAATCTATGGAAAGTCAGCAATCTTTAATAGTTCTAAAAATATGGATTATTTAAGTGGAGGTAACATTAATTTGAAAGTTTTTAATTGTTTTATATAAATCTAAAATACATTGCAAATATTGTGTTGACCTTGATGTATTAAATAATGCCTATGATATCGAACAGCTATAGTGGAAAGCCTAATGGGTTAATAAAAACAGAAGAGAATTATGAAATGAATTTTAAGATTGTTATGCTGAATTTTTATTTGGTTGATAAATGCATATCAAATCTCTTAAACATTAAAATTATTTTATTTTCATAAAGAAATTTCGGGTAAGAATAATTTAGTTTCAAAATTTGCAAAATTAGTAGAAACAGTTATTCCTATCTTACTATCATTTGTTTCTAGGAGCTCTACTAGAATCTGGTAAGATAAAGAAACGACGTGCGCAGAAGTCGACTCAGCCGGCCTCGCATGTTCAGAAAGGCACGACCCTTCCCCTACTACTTGTCATCTCCTTCTATCATGATAGTTCTGGTTTTATACTTGCAAACCTTTTGGATATAATATATGCTGGATGTATAACCTCTGGTTGGTTGGTGATAAAATCACTGATAATAAAGATATTGTGCTTCTAATATGACGAATACGTGCAAAGTGGGAGAGCTCCCTTCCCCTCGTCCACACCCCTCAGCCTCTGTTTTCTATCTTGCCGGACTATAGCGATGCACCATTTAGAAGTTTCAAATAAACTATGCCACCAAGCACATTCTCATTGCACTACAGTCCTAACACCAGATTTTAGCCTGTATGTTGCAGCTTTCTGTTCTATTAAATGTAGATTGACTAGAGAGCCTCCCAGATCAAAAACAGCCTCTTAGAGTATGTATGTTCTTTAATGGGTTGGAGGAAAACCTGGCAGCATGGTTTTGGTCAGATCACTTTTTTGCATAACCGTTGGTCAAAAAACAGTACCTACTTTCTTACCAAATACTGAACCCAAAACAAAATAGGTTGTAGTGGTGAGGTTTTTTCTTTCATTAAAGTATCAAAAATGTTAAGTTGTCTTCTTGCTGATATTGTTAGATAATGCTACTGCACCTTAGTAATCTATGAACAAAATATCACACATCTAACAGCATACTTGTATATACAGATGTCAACAAGGACATACAGTTAAAATTATCATTACTTTTACATTGTAATTAGTGTTTAAACCATAAAATCTTATCCGCCTCAGTAATGAAGTAAAACTATAAAAATTCATTTCTTGGAAATTTGTTGGCTCACAAAAATAATTCATTAACTGTACATAGACATGTGCTGGCATTGAACCTCTGTTCACTAAAGCTTATCATTATTATTATTTATAATATCCACCTTTATTACAATAGGTGTTTTAGAGATTATTTTATTGTGTTATATTAATGTAATTTATTCATTATTTTTAATTATTCAGTACAATTCCATGATAATAGTTTATGATTCTATCGTTATATTTTCAATTTAAATAGCATTTTCTTTATATTGAAATGGCTACACGAACTATAAAAATTGACTATTTTCCAGATGCTGCGAAGGAGTTCAATAGCTGGGCCCAGCGGAGAACCGCTCATAGTGGTCGAGGAGAGCGGAGGCATCCAAGAAGAGGAGGAAGAAGAAACGGGGAAAGAACAACAAAGTGTTCCAGATTCTCCGCTTCTCAATCCGTATCTCTTGTCTCCTTATCGGGATATGAGGAAGCGATCGCTACCAACCCCGCAATGCACATCTGGAATCACTGCCAGTCAGGTAAGCGAACTATTACCTATCACTAAAAACTATTACATATCACTAAAAAATTACTTAAGGGCATCGATCATTTTTGGGGATCAAGCCGAACTCAGAACCTTCGAGTTCTTATACATTTAAAAATATTGCGGCCATTTTGTTTGTATCATATTTGAATATTTATTGTGTCAGTTTAGACGTGTACCCTACAACTTTATTGAATAGAATTGAAGCACAGTAAAATTCGAAACCACTCTATCCCCTATCTTTAACCCCGAGGTTTTCATTATAGATACCCCTATTCTTGTTGTATAGGAATCTATGTATTCGTGTATATATTTAAATAGTTTATTTAATAATTACATTTCATTTAGTTCGTCCTGAGAACGCCTATTGGTTTTGGAATAAATTGTTTGTTGCATTATAATAAGAGTTAATATAATAATATAAATGCTCATTCGGCCGGCGTAACAGACCGGCAATATATTTTTACAGTTTGGGTACAATTCACTTCCGAAAATTCTAATTCGATTTGTCAATATAAACTGATGTCGACATTGAGGAGCTGCAATCACAGAGCCTAATCCTTTAATGTTTTGAAGTGTTATGTCTAGCCGGTTTATATAGAACACTTTTCACCACTAAATGTTAACATTACTCCGAAATAAATTTTTGACTTTTGGCCATTAAATCCGAGTTTTTAAATCACTGTACGATGTATGTTTGTCATCTTTTCGAATGTGTCACACACTAATATTTTAGATTTTGGCATCCGAGATTTAATTTTTTTTTTTTTTTGAGAAATTATAAAAATTTGTCCAACATTAATTCTTTTAGAGAATAAGAAAATAATGAAATCTGGAAACATTTACATCGATGATTTCATTTTCTTTTCATCATTATTAAGTTGTTTGAACAGCTCAACCTATCCGTCATAGTTTGGAAGCTGGCGCGTGCAAAACAGACCAAAAGCCCGTGCAAAAAAATAGGCTTTATCTGAAGAAAAGTTAGATAGCAATTTTTTGAATCCTTATAGTATTGACATTAAAAAAATAAGAGTCTGAGAGTTGAAACACGCTACCTGAACAAATGGCGGCCAAAAAAAATCGAAATTTCACGGCTTTTTTACCAATAATTCCTAAACGGTGCATTCTATCGAAAAAGCTATGGTATATTAAATTAAAAAACATCAAATTTGCGTCCAATGAGCATCACAACATAATAATTAGGTCAACTAGTGTGGTCGAAAACCACGATGATAAAATGACGATTTTGTAAAAAACATATATTATATCTGAGTCTAAGGCTTAGAAATGAGTTCTCTAAGAGAAGTTGTAGAACATCAACGTTCATTGAGCACAAAAAAATTTAAATTCGGTGAAGTATACTTTTCGAAATTGGCCAACTTCCAATCTCCGGCAATTTGCATTTTAGCCCAGTTTGCTTTGCAAAAAATGGAATAATTTTAATTTTCAGGCATGTTGTATGTACTGCCTCTCTTGTCACAAATCCAAGTTTTTGATCTCCTCCTTTTAGTGAGTTTTTCGCCTTCTTGAAAAACCGTCGAACCTTTTTTCCGTTTTTTCAAAATAAATCATTTTCAGTTCATTTAAGTTAAACAATTTTCATTACCAATTTTAAATAACGTTAAATTTCCTGCAAGTTTGTAAATAATATTCGGAATACGGAGCCATGAAAATCTGAAAAAATGTCTAAAAATATCAAAAAGTGGAAATGTCAGTGGTTTTGCATTCGATATGATTTATTTCAAGCACAAATAAAACACTCCATGTGCTAAAAAAACTTTGTCTGCCGACATTAGAAAGGGACGAGTTTCAAAATAGTAGCCAAAAAAATCGAAATTTTATGACTTTTTTACCAATAATTTCTAAAGGGTGCATTCTATCGAAAAGGTTATGGTGTAATAAATTAAAGAGCATCAAATTTTGCGTCTAATGTACCGGAACTTTTTCGATAGAATGCACCCTTTAGGAATTACCTTTTGGACATTTTTGCAGATTTTCACTGTCCCGTAACTCAGTAGCTATTCCGAATATTAAAACACTATTATTTATAAACTTGCAGAAAATTTAGCGTTCTTTAAAATTGTTAATGAAAAATGTTTACCTTAAATGCACTTCAAGTGATTTATTTTAGAAAATCTGAAAAAAAGTTTCTTCTCTACTGTTTTTCAAGATGGCGAAAAACGCACTAAAGGGGTTCGAAAATTTGCGTTATACAGTGCGTATAACAGACCTGAAAATTAAAGTTACTCCATTTTTTGTAAACCAAAATGCAAACCAAACTGGGTTAAATTCCTAATTGCCGAAGATCGAGAAATTGAAAAGTGTACTTGACCAAATTTAAATTATTTTTATTTTTTTACTCAATGGGGACAGAATTTGATGCTCTACAACTTTTATTTTATGAGTTTTTCTCTTACAGAACTCATTTTCAAGCTGCAGAGTCAGTTATAATACACTGTCTCTGTTTATTACAAAATCGTCGTTTATGACCGTGGTTTTCGGACGACACTAGTTAGCCAAATTATTATGTTGTAGTACTCATGGAAAATTTGATGTTTTTTCATTTTGGCACAGAATGCACCATTTTGGGTGAAAAACCCGAAAAAACAAAAATAGTTCTAAACTTGTGAGTTTTTTTTGGCCGCCATTTTTCGGTCGACTCGCAGACTCTTATTTTTTTAATGTCAATACTATAAAAATAAAGCTAACAATATGTGCTGAGCTTCATCAGGTAATTCCTTGAAAACAGAAGCCATGTTCAGCAGTAACCCCATTTGGGCCAATTGAGTGCTCTTGGTCCGCCATGCTGAGGCATTATTATCTTTATTCTGGATCGATTTACCTTATCATATTTACTGCACACATTCATCAGTAATCTTTGATGCCTAATAACAGCTACACTACTGGATAAAACAAAAGATATCATCATCATCATGTGCGTATTGCTTTTATTTTAAATATCTTGATTTGTCAATCTCCTGTATAATCATGAAGAATATCTCCATATTTTTCATAATTATATTCGTGGAATATTATAGAAATAATTGTACTGATGTGGGTATAGTTGACTATACAACATCTAGAGGTTGGTCGGATGGTGGGGATGGGGTGAAGTTAATGGAGAAGAACACACTAATAATTGGAACTTATTTTTTATTGTGTGCCAACGTTTCGGACTAAAAAGAAGGCAAATAATCACCTAAATGTCTATAATCGCTAAATCGGGCGTGAGTTTTAAGGATAAGCATGAAAATTGGACCAAATATTATTGCTAAAAATAACCAAAAATATTACTCAAAATACAAATCTTGGTGGGTATGAAAATCATATTTGTTCCGTAAATTTCGGGGGATATATCACCCTGATCCCTCTCCCTGCGTATGCCACTGCTTATAATATATGCATTATGAAATTATCCCTCTATCCGCTCACGTATGCTTATTAAAAGACCCTTTGTTGTTTTTTGCTGAACAATCTGCATAAGCTCTTGTTCTATGTCTATAAACAAAAGCAGTGTTTGCTTCCTAACTTAACATGGCTATCTTGTAAAATTATAGAATTTTCGACTGGTATCTTCAATTGACGTACGTTCAACTGGCTATCAATAACTGCATTCTTTTTTGTTGGCTTCTCTTTGGAAAATAAAGTGTATAATTCGTATTCTTTTTTAAACAAATCTACTTTTGTTGGATTCAAATATTTATTCTTTCACTATTTCAAATGTGCTTCAAATATAAATTGAGTCAACACTTTTTAAAACTTAAAAATACTATAATATTTAAATAGATTTCCTTTAGCAAAAGGCATTCTAACAAATAATAGAACGAAACTGATCAAATTAAAATAATAAATAATTACTATATATTATATATTATAATATATATTATACTATATATTATATTACTATATATTATATTCAAAAGGCCTGTTTAGACAAAATTCACTTAGCCATTAAAGATTAATGACGTCTACAGTTATTTACTAAAAAATGTATATTGGGTATTGGACCTTAGAAATTTGGGCCTTAGACCTTAGAAAATGGCGTGATATAGGTTTAAGAAAATACTGTACAATTTAAAATATTACTTTTTTAATGCTTGAATATAACCATTATTAAGACATCTTTTTAAATTTTCATCAAGACAATTAAGAGCGAATTTCCTAGATAACAGTTTGGGGTGGGTGATCTGCTTATAAAATCATTCAAACAGCTTGAAAAAAATCTTTTTTCAAACGAGTGAGTGAACAGCGTTTCGATGTAAAAATTGTAATCCAACAATAACTGAAAGAGTAGGTCACTTTATCCCTCTTTATTATCCCTGTTTTTATTGTGTGGATCACGACTTACCACCCCACTCCTCCCCAAGCCCTCAATTCGTTCTGATCGGATCTCCGAAAAGGACGGTTTTGCCCAACTCTGATAACATTATCACAGTAGGACCTGGAATGGAATATGAATTATGCTCATTTAGGACTGTTTATTATGTTGGTGCCAGCCACAAGAGTCGATCACCTCTTGTAATTCATCAGAGAACCTAGTTCAGGGGTTCTTAAACTACGGGCCGCGAGCTCCACCAATTCGAAATGCCATAGATTATTTTGATTATATTGTAAAATTTACATAGTGAGTAATTCAAAAAAATACTAATCAAATGTTTTGTTTTAACGATTAATTAACCCTTAGAGCGTTGAACTAATTTACATACAATGGAATCTTACTTTGTTACCAAAAGTGATCTAAACAAATATCTTTGCGCAGCTGAGTCTGATACCACAGATAGGCTCTGGTGACGACGGTACCTGATCAGAACCCTATAGCAAGGCCTTCCGCCTTCTGAATGTCCAGACACCCATTCAATCCGAATCCTATTGGCTAGTGAAAGAATGCCCAAGCACCCACTCAATCCTAACCTTATTGGCTGGTGAAGGAATGTTCAGATTGCCTTTACATTCCTCCACTAACACGGACTGAGTTGCATAATAGCTTAGGGCACCGATGGCCGCCCCACTGTTAAGATTAAAATCAGCTTGTACCTCACATCCTCCTTTATTAAGATTTGGGCATAGATATTGATAGCCATCAATACATTACCTCTGCTTGAAAGACTAAGATGTCTAATATATAGAGATCTAAATAGTTATTTTTATTCAAAATCTGTTTCATGACAAAAATAACCAAATAACTTGTCTTAAATGAACTAGACAGTATTACACAGGCCTATATTTTAGCTATATTTGGGGCGCAGAATCTAAAAATGAAATCAGTTTTTTTCTATCAGCTCTACTCTTTTAGATAAGTGTGAACAAAGAAGTAAAACCGCCTGCTTGACTCAAGCCACTGCCTTCCTACTTGACCAGGCTGGGAATCCCCACTTCCTCACTGGGAATCCCTTCTTCATTTCAACACTTCAACTAAATTTGAGGTCAGTTTGTGAGTTTTAGCCATGCAGGATACATCAAAGTTGATAAAAAATTATTTCAAGTAGAAGAAGTTGTGTAAATCATCCTACATATGCGGAGAATACACATTAAAAGAAAACAGAAAGACTATTAGCGGCCTTGTAAAGAGAGCTTATCATGGATACTTTGGTCTTAAGCTCGGTGATTAGGATAAATCCTGGGCACCGCATCAGGTTTGTAAAACTTTTACTGAAGATTTACGCCAGTAGACTAGCGGGAAAAGAAAAAGTTTGAAATTCGACGTACCGATGGTTTGGAGGGAACCCAAAAACCACATCGATGACTTATTTTTTTCTTGTAAATATTACTGTAATCAATCGAAACAATCGTAGCAAATGGACTTATCCTGATTTAGTCTCTGCAAGACGCCAGGTCCCTCACTCAGAGGAAGTACCGATTCCAGCATTTCACCAGCTTCCAAAGCTGAGTACGAATTTGTCTCTATAATCACCCTTCTGGTACTAATGAAGGTGACAGTGATTATGGAGGGATCAACAATTCCTCAACGTTTCAACCAGAATGAGTTAAGATCTCGTCAGGGATCTTAATCTGTCAAAAGAAGCTTCCGAATTGCTGGCTTCCAGGATGAACGACAAAAATTTACTGGAACAAGAAACCCAAATTACTTTATATCGTACAAGAGAAAATGGTGTACTACCTTTCTTCTCTCAAGAAGAAAATCTTGTATTTTGTCACAATATTAGAGAACTCCTGGAAAAATGAGTCTTCCTGAATATTTTCCAGATGATTGGCACCTATTTATTGATAGCTCAAAGAGAAGCTTGAAATGTGTTATTCTACACAATGGGAACAAAAATGGTTCAATACCAATTGCTCACTCAACGACAATGAAAGAAACATATAGCACCATAGCCTTGGTCTTGGAAAGATAAGGTATCGTGAACATCAATGGGTGATATGTGTGGACTTAAAAATGGTAAACTTTTTCCTCGGACAACTAAGTGCCCACACCAAATATCCTTGTTTCTAGTGCCTCTGGGATAGCAGAGACAAAACAAACCACTGAGTTACACAAGAGTGACCTAAGAGAGAAGGCATGGTCGTTGGAGAAAATAACGTTATTAATGAACCCTCAGTTGAGCGAGAGAAAATCATCTTTCTTCCTCTGCATATCAAGCTGGGCCTTATGAAGCAGTTTGTAAAGGCTCTTGATAAGGCCAGATCATGCTTTACATTTATAGGGGAAAGAATGCCTCATTTGAGTAAGGAAAAAATTAAAGTAGGAATATTTAACGGCCCAGAAATAAGAAAATTCATTAATGACCAAGCATTCGTAAATTCCATGAATGAGGCTGAGTGAAAATCCTGGAATTCATTTGTTGCAGTTGTCAAAAATTTCCTGGACCAACGAAAAGCAGAAAACTATGTTGAGCTGGTAAACGATATACTTAAAAATTTAAAACCCTTGGGTGCAACATGAGTATTAGGGTGCACTATTTACCCAGCCACCTGGAAATTTGAAAATTTAGGAGACAGTAGTGAGGAGCAAGGTGAAAGATTTCATCAAGTTATTAAAATTATGGAGGACCGCTATCAAGGAAGATGGGATACGCACATGATGGCAGATTATTGCTGGAGTTTATAAAAGGACTGTTCCAAGATGTATTCAAGAAGGTCACAAAAAGAAGCTTCCGAAGTGTTAAGTGACTACTTGTTTCCATCGATGATTTGGTACTATCTTTGTATATATAATATTATTAGTATAACAGTATATTTTTGTAATTTGATAATAAAAATTTCATGTTTAATTTTTAGATTTGATTCATGGATTTAACCTAATATAACGTAAAACGTGCATTTCACTAAAACGTTATATCTTAGAAATTTGATCTTCTAGGCAAAAACTAATGCTATATTTGAATTCAGGGCACCAAATTTGTACGAAATCAGCTATCCAAATAACTAGTACCGCTCGACGTCTCCAATGGTTTCTTTCTCTGATGGGTCCAAAGTTACGGGGTAAGATCTTTCGTTCAAAGACAGCTATTTATTTTTCGTCCGAGCAAGCAAGGGTCCAGGTTTTCGATCCGTAAGCAAGAACTGGCCTATTAAGTGTCTTATATAAAAGGCATTTTGTTTTTCTGGTAACGATAGGACTCTTAAGATGCTTCCAAATTCCACAACAATAACGGTTAGATTTCATAATACGGTGACTGAATTCAATGAAAATCTTTTTATTACTGCTTACAATCGATCCCAAATATGCAAATTGGTTGACGATCTCAAAGGTATTAGGGCCCAAGATAATTAGTGCTCCAGCATCGTTACCTACTGCCTTGCTTACTTTCATATATTTGATTTTGTCTTAATTAATTTTGAGCCGCGTTGTATATTGTTCCAGTGGTCGGTATACCTGAGCTTCTAAAAAACCTTCTCCAGAGCCAAATTAAAAAGAAGGAATGCTAGAGCATCGTCTTGTCTTAGTCCCCTTCCTGTACTAAACACCTGGTATCATCCATGATTAGCTTGTTAAGATGGATGAGTTTTGAGTGGACTCCAAGTTCTCTTAGTAGTCCGAGAGCCCATGCAGAAAAACGTGACTTATTTTACACAAAGGTTAAACTATTTCAGGCATTCATGTTCTGGAAGAAGAGCTAAAAAATACACGTCTGCGGTCATGAAGCTGACGGAATACAAAATGGCGGCCAGCCAACGTGTAATTTTTTTTATATTTTCAGTTATTGTTTTATAACTCCAAAACGGTGCTTCCTAGCGAATATTTTTATAGTTCAAGAAGTAAAGAACATTAAATTCTACGTCAGATGATTACCAACTCTATAAATTTCGTTTAGGAAAATGGTTGAAACCGACTGTCAAAAACAATTTCTACCAACTTTGCCAAAAAAATTCAATATAGTGACTTTTAAAAGTCTATACCACGGAAATGGCTGTTCAACATTAAAAATCTTTCCAATAAAACTTGCAGAGCATCAAATTTAGTACTCATAGGGTATCTTATACATATTTAAAATCTAAATTCTATACAAACCCTTATAAGACTTATAAACTAATTTTTACGTATAAAATGATTTAATGTTCTTTAACTCTTGAAATTGGAAAATTTTCGCTAGAAACCGCCATAATAAATAGCGGAAATTGTAAAAATTATCGTATATATAAAAATGTATCTACTTCGAATTTATAACCATTTGAGATACGACAAAAAGTCATAGGGTCAAAGTTGTACATATTTTTTTAATTCGATATGCCTACCAAGTTTGAAGACTGTCAGTCTTCGTGTGAAATGAAATTTAGTGTGAAGATAATTGAAAAATTGATGAAAAAGTAAAAAAAATGGTCTAGACGTAAAAGAACTACTAGAGGTCCGATGGAGGTACGACAAAAATTGGTAGGACCAAAATTGTTGATCTCAAAAAATCAATAGCTTTTGGTGCAATCTATTTGTTGATAGGTATTGCCGTTCAGTCAGAATAGACATTCAAATATAGGTTTTACGAATTTTTAGGTTGCGTCCGCCATTTGGAATTTTTGGGCGAGGTACTTTATAAATTTTAGTTTTTGGAATTTTCCCATCGGTTACAGACTAAAAGCCACAAGTTTGCGACCATTTTCCTAAACCAAATTTATAATGGTAGATACTCATCCGACGTAGAATTTAATGTTCTTTAATTCTCGAGCTATAAAAGTTTTCGCTAGGTAGCATCGTTTTGGAGTTATAAATCAACTTACTCGTTCAGCAAATGGTAGTAGCTTCATAAAGAGGATGTTGAATAAGACTTTATGCGCAAACTGAAGTAGAGTTATATCTCGATAGTTCGAACAGGGTTTTTCAATAAATGATATATTATTATTAATAAGAAACGCAATAACTGAAATACCTAGATAAGGAGATTGAATATTATCGTGATGCTTCATATTATATACTACAAACCTTTACGTTCCAATAAATGCTTTGCAGGCAGCCTGTCAATAGATAAGGTAAATTAAAATTTACAATAAATAAATAGTATGAGTTGATATTATTTTGATGATAGTACAGATATTTTTTATAGAATAAAAAATAATCGTTAAAAAAAACTTTATTCGACGAAATGTTTTGTATTTGTGCACACCCACCTAGACTCGACAAAGTTTTTTGGAACGTAAAGAATATTTAGTATCATGTATACATGAAAAAATCATTTTCGAAAAATTTATTGTTTGAAGAAAAAACGTGGATTTTAAATCTTGTCTGCCGCTGTGGAGCCACTAACTTGATATCTGGAGAATCTGAAGTGTCTTGTGCGCTTGAAATAAATCTTCAAATAATACAACTCTTTCATATTTGTAACCCTCTTTTGATGGTCGCCATTTTGAAACGCCCCCACTTTAAGTTGGCAGACAAGTGCTAATTTAATGCTGAAGGTTGATATTTCATGAATGTATGGCTACATTTTTTTTAAAATAGGACTCAAAATTTCGCCTCGGCTTTTGTACTAATATGAATATGTTGGTATGATGTGATGGCTAGTTCTTGGCCCTTGGCACTTCGTAGAGTCAGTGTGGCCTTTAGGTCTTGGTAGAAAAGTCATTCTTGCCCTTAAGCTAAAAAGTTTGGAGACCCCTATCCTAGTTTGTTATGCAAATACCTTAACGAAGTCAGTCTATAATCATATTCTCTAACAATATACAAGTCCAAATGTAGTATAATATATACATATATATGTTTCATAACCTGATGAAGGCCGAAAAAGGGGTCCGAAACGTAGCTATACAGTAAATTTAACACTTCTACTATGTGCTTTGCTTAAACCCTCCTCCCTCTCTGATTATTATCATCTAGATTATTTTATTTTGTAATAAAAATAAATTTAATGAGGATTGATATTCTATGATCACTTTGACTTATTTTTACAAATATCACATATAATTGGCAGTATGGTCTCTTCGGTTCCATTAATGATGCAGTGGAGTAACCGAGGGGTTGTTTCCACAATGGGACAGTACTTCTAGTTGAGGGTGAAACGTTTAAAAAAAAAAGTGTCTTGCTAAAAGCTTGCTAAAAGTGTCGTATCGACACGACCACTAGATACTTTACAGCAAAATAGATAAGATTAAAAATTTTTTTGCTTTCTGGTAGAAGTAGTACTTATTGATTCCTGAGTATCTTCAACTTCACAATATAAATATTTACAATAGAGTTAGTTTCAAAGCTCTGAAGTATGTATAGGGATAGGAATATGGACGTGACCGAAAAAAATCTTTCTAAATACCTACCCTTAGATTAAGGTTTATGAAGCATAGGTTATGGGGAACATTGCAACGTTGTTAAAATAGAAAATGGAGAAGTCCCTTTCTTTTTTCCCAGTCGTTGGAGGTTTTGTTTTTTCATGAATTGTAGAATATACGTTTTATGAATATTTTTTTTTCGTAGCACACCTTTTATTGATTATGGTTGTTGAGAAGATTAGTAAAATTTATAAAAATTGTTGCGTTGGTAATTATAAAGTTATTAATAAAAACGGAATAGGAAACCATAAATCTTAATTTTAAAAACGTTGGTTAGTGAGATTATTTATTAATATTTAAAATTTAGAACATGTCTCAAGCAAGTCCTTGTATACAGCTAATCCTTTCTGTTAATATATTTAACAAACAAAGAAATTTTTCGGTGGCAAAGTTTAGTAAGTTAGCTACTCAGGGGGCATTAGTCATGAAATTAAATCAAAATACTAACAAAATGATTAATTTATATGTTCAGGTACATGATTTAAATCAAGTTATGAATATATAATATGAATAATTAGTTTGTTTCATTGCTAATTTTTTTCAGCGCAAAAAAATTTATGGGTCAAAGAAGGTATGAAATCAAGACAAACAAATTGATAAGGCTGTTATATTATCCCATTTTGTTTGATAACTAGCTTTAAGCATTACAGATAAAGAGATAATAAACCAAATAAAAATGATGAATACAGTATTCAACTCCCCTTTCTCATTCAATATTACGTTATCTCTACTAGGTAGGTAGTTAGAGCTTCTCATTATTTCTTTATCAGATAAATCTTCCGCTTGGAATAATTTCTCTTACAGAAATACAGAGCGAATAGAGTCCAGGTACTTATATGCACATACGTTGTAATGGACACATAAAGAATATTCTTGTAATTGCTCTTTTAAAAACAAATTAGGTTTTGTGAAATCGATCTTATAAAATATTAGTTCAGTATTGATTCATTATTGATCAGTATTTGATTGTTTAATCCTTACATCACACAGTATACACAATCGTTTGACTTATATTTTAATGCTGATTAATTAAATCAGTTTGAAGCTCAAAGAAAAAGTTAAATAAGAAAAATATCAACGCATCAATGCCACTTTTAAAATATTTCATCTTTAGTTTAACAATAAAATCATCCTATACCACAGATTAACATAATAACATTACAACTAGATTTTTCAGCAATTCTAACTACAAAATTTTAACTTTCTACGGCTAACCGTTTTTGAGTTATGTGAGATACGCAGGTACGTACGAACGTACGTACAGACGTCACGACGAAACTAGTCAAAATGGATTCAGGGATGGTCAAAATGGATGTTTCCGTTGAAATATGAAAACCAAAAATTTTCGCGATTACAATACTTCCTTTACTTCATACAAGGAAGTAAAAATAATAAATATGTACATAAAGATATGAACATATTTAAATATACTACGTATTTATACCAAAACATCGTCATTGACGCCGTGAAACCTCTTACCTCTCAAACGCTTGATTTTACAGGAAAAACTGATAAGTAACATTATAAAATATAATTTTATAATCATTCCAGTACGGTAGGTAAATAACTGTGGAACCACCTATGTATGTAAAGACCGTCTTGGAAGTGTCTCATTGGATCCCCTCACATTGGAGGATTCTTTTTGATCAATTTAAATCATGTTACGACTTCTTAACACAAGTATATAGAAGATAAAATATTATTTCCAATTAAATCAAAATCACATAACTGATTTTTGGTTACAGAGGAGGTTTTACGTGGCAATGAAACTGTGATGTTCTTAATTTTCAACATCTTTTAAGTGTCCATAGGTTATTATATCTTCCGCTAACGAAAATTTGGCTGTCCGTTAGAGTAGTGTCCATTACAATGAAGTCTAAATTTTCATACTTGCAGGCCGAGACCTTTAAAAATTGTCCATGGGGAGGAGTGTCCTTTGTAGAGAAGTGTCCGTTAGGAGAGGTTTCACTGTATTTTTTTCCTTCTTAATTCTTTTAAATCAAGAAATATATACACAACTTATATTTATAAAGTACATTGTTAATATCATTCTAAATTAAGACTTATCTTTAACACTATAATATTTTCAATGCTTAATCTTAATCAGTGTTTTATCCTATAATGCATACTAAAGGAAGTTATTTATTATGAATTTCTAATGAGAGTATTTATTATTTGCAGGTGAGAAGGTTATCAGAGCAAGGTGGAGAAGGTGGAAAAGGCCCATCGCCCATGGAAGCAGCATTTTTAGCCACATTGTCACAAGCACCAGCTCCATCTCCAGGAGGGCGTCGTCATTCTGTTGTCACAATATCAAGAGCTCCTCCAACTTCTATTATTTTTGGAAGGGATAGGAGGGAATCAATTGCTGCATTTGGAAGCAGACTTCCACCTCGATTCCCGAGAAAGGATTCTACACCTAGTTTGTCCGGAAGCAGTTTCAATCTTCAGTTGGACATAATGGATGACATAGCAGAAATAAAAGCAGCTCGAAAAGTAAAACTAAAAATGTGGCAAACTGAAAATGAAGAAAAAGTATGTGAAGTTAGGGAAGGTGCCTCTGTTGCCAGATACCATCAAAAAGAAAGTAGAAGATTTTCTGATGTAACTGGAATAGCTCCATTGAAGGAACAATCAGTATCCCGTAGAAGAGCATCTGAAGTTCCTCCTCCAGGGGCAAACCAGCCAATCAGTCAAAGTGGTATAGTGTGCTCCAATAATGATCTCATTACACTAATGTCTTCCTTGACATCATCAGCCCAAGAAATAACAGAGCAACCTCAACAAACAACTGCTGAACCCCCAAAACCTCCAAGTTTCATTGATGAGAAAAGAAATTTGCTAAAAAATAACCGTTCAAACAGTTTTGATGTTTCATTACTACCAGATTGCACTACTGTCGATTTGATTCAAAAAGGTGGACCAAGCAATTGGTTTCTTAGGCGTCACATGCCTATGGCTAACAAGAAAGGCAATGACAAAAGTGATGCACAATCTTCTGCAGATAAACCACTTGAAAGAAAATCTGGAAGTTTAAAAACAACTGCAGAAAAAGAAAAGGAAAAGCGTGGCAAGGACAAAGTGGTTTGGGATAAGCCATCTGGATCTGTGGTGGACCCTCAGCTCATTGGAAGTGCTATTGAAGTATTTCTCAACAAGAGAACCTCTGAAACTCCCACTCCATCAGCCGCACAATCCACTGAAAGTTTGAAAAAAAATCAAAAATCATCCTGGTTTTCTAATGAGCCCAAAGAATCTGATGAAGAAGTTACCTGTGACAATTCTATTTGTTCGACCCTGAAAGACCTTTTTGTTAAATAGCTATAAATTTTGCCCATAATCATTTATGGGAGGATATTTCTGGATGTAGCAGTTAATATGCTTTACGTCTGAAACAATTACTATGTATCAGTAATATTCAAGAGAGATAATTTAAAATTAAAATATGAAAAATAATAAGATCCAAAAAAAGAGGAAATAAAAAATAAAGAATTATATTTATTTCATGTCAAAAAAGTTTTTAAAAAATTATTAGTTAAACAAAAATTAAATAAATTCAAAAGCATCAATAAAATCTTAACACCTGATAGATAATTCATGCCATAAACACTATGATTCTAGGAAAATATTAATAATTTCCTTCTAAATTATGAAAATTATTTCAGTTCTAAATTCATTAACTGCAAATAATTTGTATCCAGGCAATCCACTGCTAAAACAAATGCAATAAAACACTATAACAAAAGTTGAATAATGATAAATTTGGTAATGCATCTAAATACTGTGAACTAAATGTTTTTGATAATATTTTATCATTAAATCTATGAACTCATGTGCACCTAATGGTTAGATCAAGTTTTTAGGATATCTTAATAAATAAATTTTTGTATATTTTTTTTAATCCTAGTATTATGTACTTTTATTTAACTTAATACATAAAATGTTGTGTTATCCAAATTTTTTGACCAGAGAGGATTGAAATTCGAGGAATAGGTATGAATACCACAAGCAAAATAATGTTACTGAGTATAGTATTAAACATGCAGTAACTATGTAAAGAAATAACTTTTGATTACAGAAGTAGCATCAGATATATCATATCACATACAAAACTATCCATATATGTGTGTGTGTGTTTATATCAATGTAATTTTTGTAAAAGGCAAAAGCACCATTTAACAAAATTTACAGGAATCATGAAACATTTTTTTCCCCAAATAACAATATATTTTTTCCAATGTTATTCTTTGGGTACAGCAAGATTTTATTGAGATGGCAAAGCTTAATAAATAAGTAACAGTACTTGTTATTAAGCTTCGGGCACTGATCAAGGCCAGAGTGATGATTGAGGTTTCTCAGAATTTGGTGCTGACGTCATCAATAATAATTTTTTAGACCATTTTAAATTTTTTTCAGTATTTCGTGAGCGGGAATTGATTGAGATGGTGTTTACATTCCATAATAAATTGAAACCTCAATTTTGAATTTTTGGTGCTTAAGCCTTTTTTCAAAAAATTACGTTGATACGTACAACACACATATATTATTTTTTTGGTGGAATATGTTTTATCATTTAATAAACATGAAATTATTTCAGTCTAATAGTATTATAAATGTAAGAATTTGACTTGTCCAGCTTGTATTGGTTTCAATAAAAAATGTATAATTTTTGGTTATTTTTTGGAAAAAGCAAGTAGCTTCAAAATATCTTTTTGATTTTTTTCAGAAAAACAATTTGAATTAGAATTGAATACTTGAATTTATAATCTCTCTGTAACAAATATTAGTCTTACCTTATGACATGTTTCAGTGAGGCTTTTCTCAATATATTGAAATAGAACTGGCCAAAAAGTATGACTTGTTAAATATTTCTAAAATTTTATTTGTTTCATCCATCTACATCTCATTGTTACAAGCAAAAAAAATAAAAAATAATAAATTCAATTATTGTGAAAATCCACTCAAACATTTACCAGGAGCCAGCATGAAGTTTTTTTTTTAAAAAACATACAAAAGCTTAAATGGTGAATTTTTTGGCATGGAATAAAATCATAAAACCTTTGTAGATTCAACAAAAGCTGAACTTGCATGCTTCTAATACATATGAAACCCTTAATTGTCATTCCAGATGTAACCAATTAAATAGGGATAAAATGTATTTCAAAAATATTATAAAAATATTTATCTAATAAAACTAGATTAAAAATAGTTCTTACACTATCAACAGTAGTAATAACTTCAATAATTGTTGTTAAGTAGAGGATCGATGTTTCCCAGAGTTAAAACATGAGAAAAAATATTTAAGAAAATTTTAATTTTTTTTATAGTGTATAAATATTTTTTCTCTTTTAGAATTTTAATTCATCCTCCAATCTTCTTTGTCAATAATTCAATCAAGTTACTAAATTGTATCCAATGGCAATACACAATATTTTAAATAATACTTACATAATATTCATTATTCATCCTGTAAAAGGAAATTCCTATATTTATGTGTAAATATTAACCATTCAATATCATAATCATAAATAATGATAATGTGAAAGAAAGGTTTATTAAGTAGATAAATATGTAACCCCTAGTAACAGCTATTAATACCTATTTTTGTTATCTAGTAGAAGTGAAATGTATATGACTAAACTATGTATTTATTACGTTTATGTATCCAATCTGTGTTGGAATAAATGTATGTGATATTTGTGATATGTTCGAAGTGATGCACAAAGTTTGATAGGCATATTAAATAAAATAGAAGCACAGAAAGGAATAGTTTTTGCTATATATTCATGCGAAGACAATACCCTAAAATATTTGTGAATCCTGAATTATTATTTTTGGCTATTTTGTGTAGTTTTTAATACTATATTTGATGAACGACAGAAAATTATAAGGAATAAAAGTATTATTAGAAGTCAAATTCCTATTTAAGTCTTTGTATAATATTGTATCATGCAATACCATTTATTTTTTTAAATATAGTCTTTAATATTGTTCAATTCCTTCAATATTTATTGTATGTAAATAATAAATATAATAATTATGTTATCGGAATGGTAATTATACTGTGTGATTATCATTGTTATTGTCTGTTATTAATTAAATCCTATATTCATAAAATAAATTAAACAATGAACATTGATATTGTTTTAAAAAAAATAACCTCAAGGTTTGATCAAAAAAATTTCATTACTACTTAAGTAAGAAGTACTGATCTAAATTTCTGACATGCTAACTTCAACACAAAAAAAAAAGGGTTTGGCCTTTTATAGGGATATGGCCTATTTTCAAAGTGAATATGTCGACATTAATAGGAATTTATTTCTTATGTAATTTTTAAAAACCACTACAAACTAATATTTATATACAAGAAATGGATAGATCTTAACTAGAGCTGTCCATTAATACTTGACAAAAAAAAAAAAATTGACACTCCCTTCCCTGCCGCTCACTATGCATCACAATCCCCACCAAGTACAACAAATTCTTTGATTCAAGTCAAAAATATTTTAAATTTGTATAAGAGGCTGATTGATAATCAATCACATGGTAAATAAAATATTTAATTAATGATATCACTCAATCAGCTTTACATCTTGTTTATTCATTTTAAATTTCTTGGTGTTCTAGGAAGAATTAGAAGTTTTCTTATGAGATTTGTAAAGTGAATCTTCCATGTATTTTATTATATATCTTATATTGTTAAATTCTAATGACTACTTTTCGAGGCAAATGCCACATCTTCAGGCCACTGTATTACATCATAATACATGTCATTTGTAGATTAAGATTAACACTTTTAAACTTCCTTAAATAGCCTACGTTGTCAATGTGACAATAGAATAATGATGTGACCCTCATCACAATGTAGACTATTTGAGGAAGTTTAAAAGTGTTAATTTTAATCTACAAATGACATGTTTTATGATGCAATACAATGACCTGAAGATGGGGCATTTGCCTCGAAATGTAGTCATCAGAATTTAACGTTAGAAGATATATAATAAAATACATGAAAGATCTACTTCACAAATCTCCTATTTTATTCATTTTTTGAAAGACTAATTTTAATTAAAATATATTTAAATAAAACAATTCATTGTTTTCTAACTTGGTAGAAGTTTTATAAAGAGCATATAAAATGAAAAATTAAAAACTACAACTAAGTCATAAATTTCTTCAACAAAATGAATAATAAAAGTTTAGGGAGTGAATTCTGTTTTGATTTTGTTTTTTCAACCTGGTGAAAATAAAAGAAAAATGAATCTTCTAGTTGTTTTGTTAATTTTCAGTGTCATGTTATTGTATTAGTAAATATAAAGTAAAAAGACCATTCGGTCACCAACTATTTTATTTTATTTTGTATCATTAGAACGTTTCGGCCAGCTTGGGCCATTTTCAAGTCTTGTAAAACGTACTTCATTTTATTGTTATATGAAAAACAAAAGTCAACATTGTATTAATTTCTTCTATTGCTGTTTTACTTTTCCCTTATCGAGTCATTGCATTTTTCTGAGGTGCTGATTGAAGTCTGCCTCTATTCTCTATGCTTCAATAGTTTGCCGAAACGTTGAAATTATGTAAAATAAAATAAAATACTTGGTGACCGAATGGCATTTTTGCTTTATATTTAATGAAAAGAAATATTATTGTATTCATTAATTTTTTTTTTCTTTTTGAGATAACCAACATGACTCCCATCAACTAAGTAAAACAGATACTGAATAATTGCATAAATGGAAGGACCAAAGTACATACAAAAGGAGAGTATTTAGGAAAAAAAGTTGAGAACTAATTTTATAAATAGAGTTTTTATTTTCACATACAAAAATACTTAAAAGTAATCCTTAAATATAAATAAAAAATTGAGAGAATTTATACATTTTACATAAATCATAAAACAAATATAGTCTTATTTCTCTTTAATTAGTTTTACTTACTATTAAACAGTGAATATTTTTGTTTATTTTGAAAAAAATATTTACGAATTTATCTGTCTATTTTAATTAATTTGGAAATCTCTTAATTATAAAATTGAATGAAAAGTATAAATAAATTAATGAGATTATCTTATAAGTGAATATAAAATCCAAATCTTAGTACAACTACTTACTACTTATAGTTACTTTTTATTATTTCAATTACCTTGGTATCTCACAAAAACTTTAAGAAAAGATGATTTTCTTTATCATTTATAAATATACACAAATATTATTGCATAAATATGTAGATACACATAAATATGTATATATTTATTTGATTTAATCATCATAGATTAATCTCAAGTAGAACCACTAGATTTTTTTTTATTTATATTCTTGGACATGTTGATGTAACAGCAGCAAGTCCATACAATTTGTCATCACCTCCGATGGGAAGAGGTAGTGATCTCGACAATGTTCCACTGCCCTTTTTCGAACTTTCTACCTTTCCACTGTAAAAGTTCAAAACATAACAAAAATAAAATGGATGGATGTACTGAAATTAATCATGATTACAAAATTTTCTTAAGTTCACAAAATTACTCCTTGCTAATGTTAAACTAATGTTGTTATATTCCTAAGATGATCCTCATAAGTTTCAATTTATTCTTCATATAAATTAAATCCAGATTCATGTTTTCAATGTTGTTTAATACGATTTATTTATCCTACAGTTGATATAAAAATTATATGAATCTCTATGATAGCTTCTATTGTAGCAACTAATTGTTTGTTAATATTTCTTTGATGAAAAATAATGAAAAGTAATTCAGTAATTAATTTTTTTTTTAATTTAAACAGAATGGCTCAAGTCTCTTCAGAAGAGGTTGTAATAAATACTGGCTAAAGATAATCATTTATTACAAAACAGTTATTCATTGACTCAAGAGATTTATGATAATTGAAGTTCTAAAATAGACAACAGAAGGTTATACAAGTGGCCATAAATGGTCTCATGAGGTTGTATCTTCAGACTTCAATAACTTGGAAGTTGAAATGCATTTTTTCTAAATATGTTATAGAGATATAAGTTAACGCAACATCAGAAATAACTTAAAAATTTCATCAAAACATTAGTTTGAAACAAAAATATAAACGCATCATCAAACAAATAGTTAAATAATTGTCAGCTTTACTCACGTTGACCAATCAGTCCAATAATAAGCATCTGAGGTTATTGCTAAACCAAAAGGATAAACACAATTCTGTACAACAGTTCGCAGGACTCTTTGTAAGAAGTCAAAACATTCTGAAACATATAATAAAATAAATAAATATAATCTGTCTAATAAAATATTCTAAAAGAAGAGCGAAAAATTATGAGGAAAATTTTAGGACCAAGACACGGAAGAAGGTATGATGGTCCCACCTCCGATCCCGGAAATCCACAGAAAAATTATCAAATATTGTGGCTCAGGAAAACTTTCCTATGCTCAGGAAAAGAAGGCTAAAATTTTATGAACATGTTAAAAGGCTTCCAGACACCAGACTAATCCACCAAATTCTTAAAAGAGTAGATAAACTGAAGAATTTCTCTTGGACACAACAAACAAAAGCGGACATGAAAAATGCACCAATTCAACCTGAGGAAATTTTGAATCGAAATATGTACAGAAAGAAAATTGACAGGTGGGAAGTTACTCCAGAGAACGGAAGGTACCAAGTGGACGGAAGAAAGGAAGAGGATCTTCAGTGAACAGATGAAAGCATCCTGGATCCTCCGCAAGCGATATCATAATGAAGCTTTGTGTGTTCCGAAAGGGATCATTCACACAATATAAAATAAATAAATATATTATATATTATATTTACAGATTATAAATACATAATCTGTCTTTTCACAGTAAATATCCAACAAAAATCTTTACTTGAAGAAAAGAACCACTCAACAAACAACAGAAATAATAAAATAACTAATCTATATTTCATAAATTATTGGCAATATTATAGCAGCATCACACTTTAATACAGATTGGCTTGAATGGGCTATTTGGCTTTAACACAGCAGCAATTTTTTTTGTGGTTAACCAATGGTATAAATTACGTTCTAATTTTGGCAAGAGTAGGTACGTATCCATTCTTCCTGCCCTAGTTGGAGTACATAAGGGTGTTAAACCTCAAAACCGAATTCTTTTGCACCCAAATACATACCTGTAGGATGTCAATTGTGTGAACTGATAGGAACCAAATACAGAGTGTATATAAAAAAATATCAAACCCATCAATTCCACAAGCATGAACACCATATCAATTGAAAGGCTTTCCTTACTGAATCTGACTATAAGAAATTATCTGAACTCAGAGTGAAAAACTTCTATTTTTCGATTCATGTAGGAGTTAACCAAAAACCAGCTAAATCAATACAATAGTTCGTCTATATATAAAAAAAAAAAAAACTTCAAAAATCATTCACTATTGTAATGCAACTGATTGTACCATGGCAGTCTATTTCTCTGTTCTGGAAGATTTTTCTGAAACTGTTTCCATTCTTTATGACTCTGAATTAACCACTTTAGTTTCATCAAAACGGGTTAGTAAGTTTAGGATGAGAGATCCTTAAAAATAAGCGATTACAATTGTTGGCTGATTACTATATTTCCTCTACCTTAAGTTGATTGAGCAAGTAAAGAAAAAAAATGCTTATTACTGAATGAGAATATAAAAAAATAACAGGAAAATATATAAATAAAATACAGGTTTCATGAGAACAGATAAATTTGAAAGTGTTAAACTTTTTGTATATACTTCAATCTTTACCTATATACTTGAATGAATTTTAAAATCTATTAAAAAGTGAAATGACATGTTTAACAACATTATACAGAAGAATGAAAATAATTCTAAACCTTATAACTTATATCACATTAATTAATCAATCATAATTAATTAACTGTTATAGAACAAATAATAACATAAAATTTAAACCAAGACAATTCTCTTCATATTTTGGTCTGCTTACAATTACAGTATTTTAATTACTATAAAATAATTTAATAAAGTTTAAATAAATGATGGAAAGCAAATTGATGCTCTTAAACATAGTAGTATTTCTGGTTCGGTGGAAGGTGGACAGTGATTATTTTTACTTCTTTAAGGAAGTATTGTAATCACGAAAATTTTTGGTTTTCAGATTTCAACGGAAATATCCATTTTGACCATTCCTGAATCCATTTTGACTAGTTTCGTTGTGAGGTCTGTACGTATGCTCATCTTTGTATGTGTGTACGTTCGTACCTGCGAATCTTGTATAACTCAAAAAGGGTTAGCCATAGAAAGTTAAAATTTTGTATTTAGGATTGCTGAAAAATCTAGTTGTGAACTTCCCTTTTTGGTCACTACATACCAGAAGTGGTACTTTACTTGAAGGTCATTATTGATTTTCATATAAAATTATATTAATATATAATGCAACATTTTTCAAATTAAGTATATAATACTTAAACATTAATTATGTTATGTTAAACAGTCATATATTGATAATTAAGTAGTATTTATTCATCAGGCTTTTTGTAATGCACATAGGCTGATGGCGAAAAAAATATGTTTCTTATTTAAATTATTAAGAACTAACCTATTCTTTTGATACCTGCATCTGCCCAGCAAATTTCATTAGAATCCCAATCAATTGCTAAATAATATAATAAATGTTAGTTAACATTGGCAAACCAAAAGTGGTATTTTGCTTGAAGGTCATTATTGATTTTCATCAAAAATTATATTAAAATATAATGTAAAACTTTTCAAATTAGGTATATAAGACTTAAATATTAATATAAATAATATACTAAATGTTGGTTAACAATGGCAGATCAGAACTACTTTGCTTGAAGGTCATATTAGACTTTCATCAAAAATTAAATTAAAATATAATGCAAAACATCTCAAATTTGGTAAATAGGACTTTTATATCAATATGAATGTATTTAATAGATATTGGTTGAAATTGAAGATCCAAAAGGGGTACTTTACTTGTAGGTCATAAGAAACTTACATCAAAAGGTATATCGACATTTATGACAGAGATCATATGGTTCGGTGATATAGGTTACAAATATGATTTGTTTTTCCACTATAGTTAAAAAAATGTATTACTTGTTCTGTTTTAAAATTGAGTGTAAAATACTTGTTTTCCTCCCCATTTGTGAGCTGAAGAAGTCTGCAGCAGAAGAATAAGATATAAGTTAAGCGGGTTCTTCCACTTAAAATGTTGAAACCGTCGATTTGAAATGCTTTGCCTAGTGACAGACAGTTCTAATGTCACGTAATACAATGAAATCTCTTAGAAACTTGTTACCTACTGCAAGAAAACAGTATATAATAACGGAATGAGACCTTCAGAAACTAGAGTTTTTGTGTGTGTCAATAGATCCACGTAGTGACGCCGAGTATCATTTTTAAGATACTGCAATCTTCAGAAACAAGTAACCAAATTCAGGATCACTTTTTGAGTCACCAATCTATAGTTTAATACGTGTACAAGGAAGTCATGTGTTGTACACATCAGATATTTTATTTGATTTTTGATTCTAAGTATCTTGAAATGTAAAACTCAAATTTTGAAGGGAGATACAATTTTTTTTTTTTTTATTAATTACAATTGTTTATTATTGACAATAATAAACCAAAAACAAGGACAAAATTGTAAAGTTTTTCTGCATTTTTTTTATATGACAACAGAAATGTATGCATAAACAAAATTTATTGTTGTTTTTCTATTTTCAACCACAATATTTTCTAATCCTTTGTAGAGTCATATGTTGATAATTAAGTAGTATTTATTCATCAGACTTTTTGTAATGCACATAGGCTGATGGCAAAAAAAAATATGTTTCTTATTTAAATGAATCAGAACTAACCTATTCTTTTGAGACCTGCATCTGCCCAGCAAATTTCATTAGAATCCCAATCAATCGCTAAAGAGTTGGGCAATTTCACATTTGGATTCTGCACTAAAACCTCTCGATTTCCACCATCTAAATCAGCCATTTCTATAATGGGATTTTTTCGGTTCCAATCAGACCAAAATATTTTCCTGTAATTGAAGGGACATTATTTAAGATTAATCAAATGATTAATATTGGCCAACAATGCTTTAAGAGAAATATAATTGCTAAATTAGGTAAGGGAAGAAATGAAAAATTCAAAATTTAAGTTATATTATACTTCTGTCTTGAATACATTATTGAGATAAAATAACAGTACAAACAAAAAATAAAAAAAATTGTAAATAAAATTAAGCAGTAAATTTATAGTAATATGTATCTAAAACTATTTTTGTGCTTTTTTTTTTTATTTTTATGAAATGCCATTTGCAGAGAAAACGATATAATCATATTTACCTCCATTTGGGATGAACAGCAATTCCCCTAGGGTTTTCTAGACCATTTGTAATAATATTATTGATTTGATTATCATCTAGTCTTGCAGAACCAATGACACGTAAACTTGAGTCAGTCCAATACAATACACGGTTTATCCAATCAATAGTAAGGCCCTCTGTAGACTTCACTCCTTATAGGAAATTGAAATATAAAACTGATCAGTGAATAAGTAAAAAAAAATTGAGAAGTATGTAATGATAATGCATGCTATGTCATGCTGAATGTAGCAGGAATGATAATTATACTTAAAGTTAAATAACAGCTGTTCAGCAAGGATAAAATGTAATTATCAATTGACAAATTGACAGCATTATCAGCCCACGAGCCAGCATGCAAAAAGATGCCTAATAAACGTGCAGCTAAAACTTTTTTGAAAGCCTTGTAATACCAAGTCTAAGAAGAATAGATTATAGCTGGAAAATATACCCCAGTACTAAGATCCTAAAAATATTCTGAAGTCACAATTTAAGAAAGATTATGAGACTAATTAATATCAATCTTTTTTTTTAGGTAAATAGGGTGGGACAGAAAAAATTGACATGTTTTGAATGGTTATAAAAAATTAATCTATGTCACTAGAAAAAAAATATTTTTATTTTCGAAAAGTAAATTGAAAATAGTTTTATTTGTTATTACTTTTATATGGTTTTATAGTTAGTTATATTGTTAGTGAACTTTAAAAATTTTCCAAATGTCGACCATTAATGACTAAACATTGCCGAAGACATTTCCACAAATTTTCGAGCACCCTTTTAATATTGTGATTTTATAATCCTTATCCACTCTTATTTCTGGCCGCTGTAAGAGGTGTAACGGTAATTGTAGGAGACTAGACTAAACCCTAAGTTGAATAAAATCGATGGAGAGGATGTGTGGTTCCAACAAGATGGAGCCATGGCTCACACATCTCGATGTTCGCTTAGAGTTTTGAAGACAACGTTATCCAACACATTGATTTCTTAGAATGGTGACTTGGAGTGGTCACCAGATATATCTCCATGGGATTTTTTTCGATGAGGATATTTCAAGGGCAAGATTTTTAATCACTAACCTCATTCTACGGATGATTTAAAGCAGAGAGATCACACAAGAAGAAATCAATGCCAATCCACCAGAAATGACTCTAAGTGATGAAAAATTTCCATGCCGACATTTGGAAGATGAAATTTCTAAAGCCCATTGAAATAAAACTATTTTCAATATACTTTTTGAAAATAAAATCAATGTTTTTCTTGATACATTGGCTTGTTTATAACATTCCTTCAAAATGTGTCAGTTATTTCTGCTTCTCCCGGTATTATCATATTAATGCCGTAAACAGCCTATCCCACCTCTATCTATCTTGGGCAACTATTTTTCAATTTGCTAAATTGACCTCTGTGGTATCTAAGCCTTGCTATCTATCTGCTTTCTCATATAGTCTCTTGCCAACTACTTGGGCATTAATGTTCGGTAGTTACAATCTGGACAAGCAGCTTCAAGCTGCTTGGCCCACCCAGCCTAATTTCCTTACCTTCATTCATGACATACTGATTGATAAACTTCCTTAAGTAATTCCTCATATAATTTCCCTCAATTTTTTAGCTGTAATAGCTGGTTGCTTCAATTATCACGCACATCACTTATTTTTCAAATCTGTTAATGTTTCTTTTTCTTTGATGGTTGTCAGAGACAAAGTTTCATAATTGTATATTGGTACAGGATTAAAACATGCTCTATAGCCTCAGCTTAAGATTTCTTAAAATTTTTCATGTTGGTACTTATGAGAGAGAGGAGAAAACTATTCACATTTGTTCTACATTGGATTATATTAGCAACTTGATCATACTTATTGGAATTATAATGGAGCAGAGGTATTTAAATTTATTTACTTTCATAATCGGTCTATGTTTCCTAGGTTTGTTCTTCAGCTCCTGATATTTTAATGGTAATTTTATTTATTTGTGAGTCAATTTGCAGTGTTTATATCATTGTAGTCTTAGAAAGTTCTTTATGAACTCTACTTTACTTCCAAGGACTACTTCACCATCTGCATATTGTATACTATTCTAATATACACTGCTTTATTTTTTCGCAATGTTATTCTTTAAACATTTTCAAAAGATAGGCGGAGCAACATGGATGAAAGACCACTACTTGTCCTAGATCTGATATAACTTCAGTGGTATTAGATACTTCTTTTTTTATCTGTACTCTGAAATTTAGAATTATTATGCATTCCCTAGTCAATCTTTCCAATAAGTTAGGGAAAGCTTGGCTCATTCATTGACTTTTGTAAATAGTTTCCAGAATGAAGGCTATGCAACCAGTATTTAGTTTTCCTGCTAATAAGACAAAGTAGCACCTGTTAAAAGCAGTTATTCTATGATTAACTCATTCTGCCATGGATACTTTTAATATAAAATAAAAGAGGAAGTATTGGAAGCTTGTATTAGCGAACTTTTTTCTAAAATTGTTTGCAATATAATTAATTCATTCTATAGTGGATCCCTTGTTAAGGAAAGATCTACAAATTCATACTAAAAAGGGAGCAAGAGCTAATTGAACAGTATACTACAGTATTTTATAAGCATATGATAAAAGTAAAATCTTATGATAATTAGTACAGTCACTATGCTACCTTTTTTTTACCCTTACAACAGCAGCAGAAAATCAATTTTCCCTATCAAAAAGTTTTCATGATAAAACAAAAAAAAATCCAATAAGGGTGCTAAACTTAAGAAAAATATGATCTTATGAGGAATATATATTCCAGGACAATAGGCACAGAGATTTTTTTTTAAACGGTAAATGTTATTATACATACCTGAAACAATAAAATCTTTGACATCACTACCATCATACTTAGAACTTTTGATTTTTTGACTTAAAATACTCCAATAAACTCTGCCTTCTATGCAATCGATTGCAATCCCTAAAAAATAATTGTTGATAATCTATGTAAATAAAAACAACATTCAATATTTAAAGATAACTAAAATAAATACATTAAAGCAGAGGGGATAAAAGAATAGGAGCAGATTCTGTTGGGCTTCAACTCACTCAATAGTCCCCATCTACAGTATACTCGTAAAACTTCTCCTACTCCTCATGACAGTGATTTGATCTCCTGGATATCTTTTGAGTGATTTGATCTCCTGGATATCTTTCGAAGTTTAGATAGGTGAACCACATTTTTAAAGAAAAAAACACTAAGGGATTTTTTAAAATATTTTTAACTAACATTTAACAATAAAAGTGTGTAGTTTATGTCAAAAGGCAGTATCAGTCACAGCCGAAGTTTTTTGTTAATTGTGCGGTGTGCTGGGTAAGTTCAGCTGTAAGGCCGCCATATCGAATGGGTTAATTTTTAAGTACTGTTGAACTAATGGGATGTCTAAATTGTTATGTAATGTGTAATTTGAAATATATCTTGGTGCAGTACAATACCGGCCGAAGGGTTCTGGCACAAATTTCTGCTAGGCACCCTTACAATTTTTTCTTTAAAGAAAAGTCTTTTAATTTGATTTATATTAGTACAATAGTTGCCAGTAGGATTATGGTTAAAAATTAAACTCCATATTGTTTTATCATAAATTTAATTGTTTATATAATTGAAATAATACATGTTAAAGAGTATATGTTACTTTCTTATTTATTTCTTGTTACTTGTTTATATATGTTATTGGAGGGGGTAAAATCTAAAATTTACCAACAATTTTGACTAGATTACCCAACTATAATAAATATTTTACTTATAACAAATATATTAAATATTTTAATTATCCCATTTTTGTAAATATTGCAATTTTCCACAACTCTTTTGGATTTGAACTTTTCACTTACCTGTTGCGAATGCTGATACTAGACAACAATAATTTTTATCTATTCAAACACAACATTGTATCAATAAAATCCCAATGTCTTAACCCAAAATGTATTGATATTAGTTTTAAATGTTAGGAACTCTTTAGATAAAACGTTTTACCACAACTTTCGCAGTTAAAAGTAGGTACTCGAGTCTGAAATTTCCCAAATTTTTGGGAAATCAAATTATTGAAGCAGGTGACACTTTTAGTCATACATTCATAAAATATCCACCCTCAGCATTCAAATCGCACTTATATACCAACTCAATGTGGGGGCGTTACAAAATGGTGACTAATGAAATTAACCTCTTTTGATGGTCACCAATTTGTAACATCCCTCTTTGAGTTGGCAGACAAGCTCACAAGAAACTGCACACCCCTAGATGCCAAAAAACATTGTCTACCAAAATTAGGAGGGGGCAATACACCGGCAGACGAAATTCAAAATCTAAGTTTTTTTTTGTTCAACACTTTTTGAAGATGATTTGTTTCAAGCACAAATGAAACTCAAGTCCCCCAGTTGCCAGAAAACTTTGTCAAGATTTTGAAGGAACATTGGCAGACAAAAATTGACATTTCATTTTTTTTTGTCCAAAAGTGGGCTGTTTGAAAATGAATTTTTCCATGAATTAGCTTTTGTATTTCAAAAAATGGATCTTTTGTCAGATCTAGGTGAGTGGGAACAAATACAAAACTCAAAACCTTTCGTCAAATAAAGCATCATTTTGAGGTTATTTTTTACTGTTTTTATCTTTTCTGTGCCACCCACCAACAAAATAATATCAACATTTATATTATTTATTTGGTACAAATTTTAACTAAACATATTTATCGACTGGCTACCAGCCAGTCACATTTTTTGGTATATAAAGAATATGTACTATCAGGTTTATAGAAAAAAATTATCTTCAAAAATTGCATTGTTAGACGAAAAAAACGAATTTTTCCTGCCGATGCAACTTCTCCTCCTAACTTTCGCAGACAAATTTTTTTTAGTATATCGGGGGTTTGTAGTTTCAAGTTTGAAATAAATCATCTTCAAAAAGTGCACTATTGGTAAAAAAAACAACTGGATTTTGTATCAAATCTGCAGGTTCGACGCTCCCTGCTAAAGTTTTTTTGGCATCTTGGGTTGTCTAGTTTTGTGTTTGCTTAAAACAGAGCGTCTTCAAAAATTGTACTGTTAAAAAAAAAGTGGAATTTAAATCTTATCTGCCAGTGCAACTTCCCCTCCTAATTATGGCAGACAAGGATTTCAGGCATCTGATAGATGTTTGGTTTAATGTATGCTTGAAATAAATCATCTTCAAAAAGTACATCATTGGATAAAAAGAAACGTGAAGTTTAAATTTTGTCTGTCAGTACGATGCTCCTCCTAAATTCAGCTGACATAGTTTTTCGCATCTTGGCAACAGATTAGTAGCACAGTAGTTGGCAAAAAAGAGGTTGGCAGAGACACCAAGATTGTTTTAAAGAGTGATCTTTAAAACAATATTTTTGCCTGTGTTACTATATGGAGCAGAGCATTGGGCGGCCATGGAGAGGCATTTTTCAAAAGTAACCGCTGCAGAGATTATGTTCCTCCGAAGAATTGTAATTAAAATCCAGAGAGACTGCATCTGAAATGAAGCCATTCGGGATGAGCTAGAAATAGTCTCAGTTAAGACAAAAATAGAGTAACGTTAACTTAGATGGTTTGAACATGTGTCCAGAATGCATGGAAGACCAAAACACATGGAGGCCAGACCAGAGGGGTGAAGACCGGTAGGACGGAAAAATAAGAGGAAAGACGTGGTCCCAGATGCGGCAAATGGCCGCAGGAATGAGTGACAGAGAAAGAAGAAGAAGTTTAGGGGGAATAAATTGTCAAGTAAATTAGTCAGTAAGTAGTCATTGTAAGTCTGGTCCATCTTCTTGCTGTTCTCCATTTTCTTACTGTATTCTATGGCCAAAGTATAGACAAAGATTGCAAATGTTGTCGGTAAATACCCATGTTGTTTAATTCAGTATAATTTTCCATCTTTCCAACCATTTTTTATCTAATTTTTATTTAAATCTACTTGCTATGACATAAGGGTGGTCTTGGAGGGGAAAGGAAGAAATTTTGGGAGTCTTGGAGAGATGGAAGGATAACTGTGTCATCAGAAAATGTATAAATGGTTATAAAAGGGTGATGAGGAATTGTAATGTGTACAAGTAAAGGGATAACCTTGAGTAACACTAGTAGGTTGTGGACAGAACAAAGATAAAATATAAACTTTGGGATGTACAAAAGAATTGGGCAGTATGAAACGATTTGAGGATAAGGTAGAAGTATGAACTTAATATGGTTAAAATTATATCTCCAATAGTAGATCTTGATGCTTTTTCTGTTGAAAGTGTGCAAATCAGAGATGTTTTATCAGATGTTAGTTGGATCACATTGAATTTAGATTTAGAGAGGTTTAAAAGCACATATTTTGGGAGAAAGTGATGTTATAGTGATCCTGAATAACTGTGTGAAATCTACTGAAGGATCACGGGAGATATTACCGGAAGATATTAAAAAAGGGATGCCACTAGTCGCCATAAGGCAGGTTAAAGTCGGAATACGAAATTTATAGTAGGACCATAGGATAGAGCTCAGAAAGACAAGAAATGGTTGGAGCCTCTACCTAAAAAAAGCTATAGGGAAGATTTTAATTTGAAGTGGATTTCGAGTGTTCAGCTATTCATCTTAGTTTTTTTTGTTCTTTTTTTCTGTTGGTTAATAGAGAGACTTTAACAGTGGTAGAGATTGTAAGCGGGGAAATTAAAGCCGGCAACTGTAACTAAGGCGGGAGCTAATTCAAGGGTCTCATAAGAGGAACAGGAGGCACAAAAAATGTGTTAAAGAAACAGATGATGGCTAAGGTGCCTTTGACAGGTTTTATAGTGGAAGTGAAAGTGACCTTTACGATGGCAATGAGATGGATAAGGCCATGATAGAGGAGTTCATGGTGATGAAGGAGACCCAAAAGAAGAGAACTATGACAGCCCCAAAGACCCCATTGGAGAAATTTAAGGAAGTAGAAAAAACAGAGGGCATAATGGGCAAAGAGAAACATGACACTGAGGCCATACCGGAGGTGCCTGAGGAGGAAAAGCGGGTGGAACCGAAACAAAACACCCCTTCAAGACTTACGTCAATAAAATGGAGGTAGACTGCGAGCCCTATTGATCCCGCCTTGGCTCAAAGAACAGAGAAACTCGTGAAGACGGCAGAAACCCCCACAGGAGCTTGGTCGCAAATATCATCATCATACTCTGATCCTCTTTTATCGCTGTGCAGTGTGAGGATGCCCTCTTTAGAGGTTGGACCAAGTGCTCCTCTATTGTACCAGCTCTCTCCTCCTGCTCCAATCCCTTGCTTTCTGAATGCCTCCCACACACCTTCTTCCCAGTTGATCCATGGTCTTCCTCTTGGTCTTCATCCCTCCACCTGTGTCTCATAAGTCATCCTCGCGATTCTTCCTGGATTCATCCTGAGGAGGTGTTCAAACCATCATAATTTATTCTCCTCTGGGGTATTCTCCACCGGCTGCACCTCGAGATTTGACCTAATAGTGGTATTGCAGATCCTGTCTCTTCTGGTCTTCTCTTTGACATTTCTCAAGTACCGCATCTCCATTGCCTGGATCTGGCTCCTATGTTTTAAGATGAGGGTCCATGACTCCGAGGAATAGGAAAGAATGGGCAGGAACGTTGACTTGTAGACGGATATCTTAGTCTTCTTAGTGAGTTCTCTTCTGTTAAGGAAACCTCTTCAGACCGAGTGGAACATTCGTCCAACTGCTTCTAACCTCTGTGTCACCTTCCCGTCGATATGACCACTTTCATTCAACCAGGCACCTAAATACTTGAAATCCTGAACCTGTTCCAAGATTTGTTCCCTCAACCTCAGGATTCTCATAACACTGTGGAGTTTTCTTCCTATTCTCATACATTTCATTTTTTTCTGGCTTAATATCCATATTGATGCAGGACAGCTCTTCTTGCATGATGTTTACATTATGTTGTAGGTCCCGTTCATTGGCAGCAATTATGGCGAGGTTGTTGGCAAATGAAAGTGTAGGCTGCAGGTTCCTATGCTCGAGTTGATAGTGCCGCAATCTAAGTTTAGCTTTTTTCAGTGCCCGATCTAGGACCAATATAAAGAGTAGAGGGCTTAAACTACATCCCTGGCATGTTCCCCGTGTCGTCTCAAACTCTTTGGAGATATAGTTACCGGTCCTTACAATGTTTCTCATCATATGATAGAGACTCCTCACAGCTAGGATCGTGCCAAAATCTACTTTTCTTTCAAACAGAGCTTGTTCTATATCCTCCTTTTTGACACTGTCAAAGGCCTTTTCCAGATCCATGAAGCAGACAGAAATTTCTTTTCCTTTCTCTATGGACTTCTCTGTGACTTGTCTCAGAGTGAAAATAAGGTCCTGGGTGCTCCTCGAGTTTCTAAATCCATACTGCTCCCCTTCAATCTGGCAGTCGACAACTCTTCTTATTCTTTCTTCTAGAATCTTTGAGTAGAGCTTACTTATTTTGATGGTTATTGCATTCTCTATTGTCTCCTTTCTTGTAAATAGGCACAACCACAGCAATCTCCCAGTCCTTTGCTATCCTTTTCTAATGCCATATCAGGTTTAAGAGATGGAGAAACATTTCTTCACCTTTGCTAGCCATGTAGCGCATCATTTTGGGAGTTATTCCATCCAGCCCTGCTGACTTGCCGAGCTTCATCTTGGAGATTGCTTCCTGTAATTCTTCCTCGCTGATAAAGTCATCTTCTTCTGGATAATTCTCCACTGTCCTCTGGATCTTATCTGAACGTACGTTGCCCCTCAGAGGGAAGGGAGAATCGAGACGAAAGTATGAGAAGCTGAAACCGGCTTCTATGCCATTCAAGGAGGAGTGTCAAGAATAAAAGAGGAAGAATTGGAGAGGAAGTCCGATGACCAGGAGGGCTTCACCTAATTGGAGAGTAACAAGAAAAAGAGGAAGAAGAAAGTGGTAGAGAGAAATGAGAGACGAATCATGGAGCAGTCGACAGAGGGAAGAGCTAAGAAGCCCACTTTCTCCGACATCCTTAAACAGGCAGAAGACCACACCATCTCTGCAATAGTGGAAATCGAAACACCATTAAAGGAGGGGAAGGCGCTGTTAATCCCTGCAACATATGCAAACAGATACCTCATGAAAATGAATTTAAAGAAGCAGAAGTAGAACTGGAAACAATGAGAGTAGCATACAAAGGTAAAGCTGTTTTTGTGAAAACACAAGAACTAGACAGACCAAAATATTTATAAAATGGATAGCCCTAAAAGTTTTGCTTTTATTGTTATAATTTCTGTAGATAAATGTTTGTTTAGTTGTTGTACAGAACTAAGGTCTAATTGCACAGATATACTTATGAGTAGTTATCTTTAATATATAATATTAAAAGAAAAATCAATAAACATGCGTTTATTAATTTTCTTTTTCTTAGGCACTGGGAGAATGCTATGAATTCAGAATACTGGGAAGGAAGGAGATATTTTCGATTAAATAATAGTAATTAAACAATGATTAATTTAAGTAGTTGCCATGTAATTTATTCAATATAAAAATAAATAGATTTCCAATTTGAACATGGTAACACCTGCAAGGTACCCTTGGGCCCTTACCTGAGGAAGCCGGTGCTAGGTTAGATCCCGACAAGCCATCATAAAAGTTAAGGCAGAGAATCCTGCTGACAGGGTAACATAAAACTAATGCCAATAAGAACAGGGACAATAGAGCAAATTTTCAATAGGGACTGAGAAGCCGCCTCAAGGGAACGCCCCTATCAAAAATTCCTATCAGATCAAACAATAGGAAGGCCCAAAAGGAGAGTGGGGGAAAATGTCTGAAAGAAGGAAGAAGGGGTAAGAGGAGAGAACTTGAAAAAGACAAGCCAAGACAAGGGAGTCAAGCTTGAAGCGTGGAAGCAGTCAGACCAGCTGATCAGGTCATTCAGGAGGGTTCCTAGTGAATCTGGAGGAAGAGCCGAGTCAGGAGAGGGCAGAGAGATCAAGATAGCAACTGAGGTGATGCAAATCAGACTATCGAGTAATGGCAAGCGATCGCAAGCAGCGAGTCGGAGAGCACCAGAAGTGTACACTAACACCCATGTGAACATTATGGGTAATATTATGTGGCAATCTAGTAAAATCTTAGCAGGCAATTCAGACTAAGTATTCTCAAATACATATGTTCCGTTATAGTCTCTAGTTTTTTGTAATGAAATTAATTTAGATTGTGCATAATTAAACCAACAGTTTAATTCATAACATCTCCTAAATTAAGTAAGATCTATGTAAAAATCTGTTACTATATTTACCCTGCATGCCATCATATAGTTAAATTAAGGGAATGGGTAAACACGGCACCCTTGGAAAAGATCTTCAATGGTATTTATAACATTCTAACCTAGTGACCAAAGCAGGAGGTGAGGGAGGGGGTCTGTGATCTCTAGCCTTTTAAAGTAAAAGTATAAAAAATCCAATTTGATTGTTCGGTTCCCCTCTTCAATATTCAAAATATATTAAGTAAATTCTGTTTCTGGAATCCCCGCCTGCCCTAGAAAAACAGATTACCAATGTCTTAGCATTTAAAATGGCATCTCATGTGAAGGACGTTTCTACCAATTCACTTAATTAGACAGTTTAATACAGTTTGATTGATCAACCTTGGCTTTGATTTGTACTGGCTTCCTCTCTGGAGCCAATACAAATACAGTAAATACAAAATATATTAAGTAAATGCAGTTTCTGGAAACACCGCCTACCCTAGAAAAGCAGAGTGCTAGAAACATAGCAAAGGAGAGGTATTTTTTTTAAAACAATAAATATCTCAAAGGCTTTTTTAAAAATATAAAATAAAAGTTAGGTATAACCTTGATAACAATTTTTTGGTTCTTACCAATAGCTCTTTGATTTCCACTCATCTGTATGGGTCTACCCATATTTCTTCCAACTGGTTGGAAAGGCAACCGAATTGTCGATCTCCCTTTATTTAAAAGCAGAAATTCCTCCTCTTGTTTATTTATAGCTAAAATCATGTACACCATAGATTTAAGGATACGTATACAGGATATTTTAATTATTATACACAAATAAAGAGGCTATACCTTTGCAATATGAACCATTGCCAAAGAATCCTTCATCGCACTGGCAATTGTATGTGTAAGTTGAATGATCAAATATGCAAGTTGCATCCTCACTGCAAATATCTGGGTGTTCATGGCAAGTGATGATTTCATTACACGTGTAACCGTCTCCTTCATAACCCTTCAAAACAAATGTTACCTTGCTAACAAGAAATTACAAAATAGTCAAACATTTAATAAATTAAGAAACATTTAATCACGCATGATTAACTTTGAGGAAGTATAATATTAAAAACTCCTACCAACTTCTAACATTCTTTATTCAATCAGTTTGATGTTTCGGACTAATTTGTCCATTTAGAAGTGTTTTTCTGCATGACGACTAAGAACCCAGTATGTTAGGGTAGACCCAGGATGTTATACAATGAGTATATAGCCAGATTAGGCATAGAAAATGGAAAGCAAACTCTCGGTGAATTGAAGCTGCTGACACAGAACTGAGAGGATTGGCTCTAGATAGAGGCTCCTCTACTACGAGGAAGGAACAGAAGAAGAAGACAAGTGTTTTCATCTAAAAAAATATACATATACTCAAATACTGTCTGAGTATCTATTAAAATGCTGTGTAATACTAATGAAACATTATTTATTTTTTAATTTGTTACAGAGGCAATTAGTTATAGTAAGGAATTATAAATTTCAAGAATAATAGTTGATGCCAACTATTTATATTTGAGTATATGTTTATGTTGTTAGATGAAAATACTTGAAAATGGGCAAACCACACAACATGTAGAACTGAATAAAGAATGCTAGAAGTTGTAACGTTTTTTATCATTCTATTGTGGTGGCGCAGTTCATCGCATTTCCAACATTACAGTAGGATCACTATCGAACTATTCAGTTCAAGCAAAGGTCTTTAGCAGCTTCTGTCTCAGTTGTCAAGTAGTCGATAGTGCTCTGAACAATGAACAATTCAAACTATATGAGAAACCATGGATATATATCAATCCCTATAAATGAATCCAAATATGCAATAAGGAACCAACTGGCATTATTGTGAATTTGTGTTGTGTAAGCTGTCGATAATTTTTATCAAAAATTTTCATTTCCCAACAAAAACCCAAGGCACAGCATTCCTATATCACATAACAGTATCTTGGAATTTTGTTGCGAAATGAAAATTCTTGAAAAAATTATTGATAGAGCTAATAAAACACAATTTCACAGAAATGTCAATTGGTTCCTTATTGCATAATTGAGTTCAAATATGAATCATTATAAGTAGATTTATCTCTATTTGAGATACAATATACTGCATTATTCATGATGAGAACCTCAGCAGTACATTTACTAAAATTAGAACAAACTTCACTAATTATCTCAGGATTTATTCATAAACACTCAAATTCGTATGGTAAAGTTAGTCAGTCTAGCCATTTAAATATTCAATATACATTCAAACATACAACAGAGAAATTATTTTTCATAATTCGATGGTTTTATCAGCTCCTTACAATATGGTTTTTATAATTTATAAGCTCATAACAATATTACTATGATATATTGTGGTGAATAATTAAAACATTATTTTCTAGTTATATTCTTCTTTGATGAGATTTCTTTTTTACTTATCAATGAGGGGTCCACTCAAGCTTCATAATCAGTTATGAAGATGACAGCTCCATGACCAAGATGACCATATTTCAGATGACACTTCTTGATTAAAAGTAAAACAGATAATAAAAGAAATTATTTTAAAATATTGTTAAAGCGTGGTCAGAATATAATACTTATACATTGTTCAAGAATAGAAACAAATATTGAAATAATAAATTTTCATTACTTATTTTACTTCCAGACTTGAAAGTAGAGTTCTCCAAAACCCTAAATAAATGAATGTACATGTCCAAAAATGAAATTCCTGTATTGAACTTGGAATAATAATTGCTTAAGTTAAAAGAAAAAATTGTCATATATAACTGAAATTCCATCAGAAATATTATGTCCTAAAACAATTGTTTATTCAAATATTAAGTTTCTATACATACAGTATGACATTGGCATCTATGTCCTTCTTCAGCTGGATCATATACACAATCTGCCTGTGGGCTGCAGTTGCCTAACGTATCACAGCCTTGTATTTCTTTTTCACAATTATCAATTCCATTGCCTACATAACCTTCTATGCATGTGCAAGTTCCAGAGTCACAAGTAGCATATTGATGACATGTTGGACATTGTGGTTCTGAGAATTCTGCAATGTTAAGTAGAGCAATGTGGTACAATTTATCAAAGAAATGATACAACTTTTTACATAATATAAAATAATTATAAATATAGCCAAAGCTCTTTAGTCCCACATTTTTAATTTCAGAAACTTTGGCCCAATATAAATTATTAATGATTGCTTGACCAATCAGGCCAAAATTCTTCTCGAAATTGCCTAAAAGCAACTCAGCAAAGAATATTGTTTTAATGGTATACCAATGAGACTAACAAGTTAACGTATTCAATACATCATTACGAGGAATAGATCAAAGAAGATGCATTGCAATCGAGTATTCTGATTTTAAAGGTGATGAATAAAAGATATCCAATTTTACTGTTATAATATAACCACTTCAAAATGATACTTGATCATGAGGATATACTAAAATCTTCCTTTACTACATAAAACCTTATGCACTTTAACTCAAACAATGACAACCATATATATTTGAAAAATGTCCAGAAGCAGAATTAGTCTTAAAGCTGAGAATAATCTCAAAAAAAACTTTCTTTTTTTTTTTTTTAGGTTTCACCAATGTTATGAATTCTAAGTAGGACAGAAAAGATCGGTTTTTTACCAATCCATTCCGGCCAGAGTGAGAAGGCTGAATTAGAACCAGTATCACTTCTAACTCAAGCAGGCAGGGGTAATGCCCAATACATTTGGCTACTATGGAAAAGATTTGAAGATCTACATCATTTACATTAATATAAACCAAAAACCAATAAAAACATTTGTATTGAACCAGGTAATATCAGACTCCTACCAAGTTATAGTCAGCTCTTCAAGAACAAAACAATGTGCTTAAAAATCTAAAAGGAGCAATGATTAACCACTATGACTATTTGTATGACTCCTGAAGTAATTTATATTAATTAATAAACATTTTATCAATTAAATGCTAAAATGATAATTTAAATAGTAATGCCATACCCGCCATAGAATAACATGTTGTTCCATCTCCTTGATAACCTTCATTACAAATGCATATGTACCTTTCAGAAGTAGATTCAAAACGACATTCAGCATTAATATCACAAATAGGGTTATCATGGCAAGACATTTCTAGAAAATATGAAAAAGAAAAATATTTGAACAATAATAAATCAAAGCAGGATTATCATAAGCATACTTGTGTATCATAAGCACGTTACAGGGCATCCAGTGTATATTACAGCATATTTCAATAAGTATATTACGAAAGGAGGCATATTTATAGGCATATTAATTGTGTAATAAAATGATTAATTTAAATCATAATACTGCCTACCAAACTCAGAGCATGAAAAACCATCCCCTTCAAATCCTGGATTACATTTGCATTCATAATCTCTTTTCTCTGCTACGTATATACACCTGGCATTTTTATCACAATTGTTTAAGTCCTTACAAGTAGCTAAAACAGTGAATGAAATATTTACAAAATGTTATTAATCAGTTCCAATAGGAAATAATCAAAATTAAAACAACAAAAATACATAATAAATGAAGACATGAGTGGATAATGGTTACATGTTACAAATTAAAAGTTTTAAGAAAATAAATAAAGATTTTTTAAATTTAATTGTTTAATCCACAGATAAATCATGTGATTAACCAATAAACTTGGATAGTTAATGTTACAAGGTGAAGATAAGCACATAATAATTCCATTTGTGAGAAAAAATCAATTTGTTACAAAAATTTGTTACATAGTACCATCATCTACTCATACCTTCAAATGTAAGTGCAATAAAAGGCCCAGATAGGAAGGAACATTAGGTAAACATTGAGAGGAATCAATAATCAGAAATGGTAAGTAGATTTTCAATATTTTCTTGAGAAAAAACTTATTACAAATATATATAAACATCACAAAGAACCTTACTAGGACAAAAAAGAAGAACTAAACATAGATGAAACATAAAATATTGATTTTTCGTAGCCCCTAAGATGTAAAGATCAAGCCATAGAATTTGAGAATTTTTTTTTCTGTACCATCAGGAAAATGGTTTTTGCCAAATACATATTCTCTTTGTGCAGAAAGCACACACTGAAATGCATCAAGAAAGCTTTCTAGCGACTTAAATACTTGGAAATGATTACAATTAATAAAGAAGCAGTACTACGTATTTTGAGGTATGCGTTTCCTGTCTGGAACCAAAACCTCTCATAAAAGATCTGGTTAGGGAGAATCAAAAGTGCCATTTTTAAAGAGGTGGTGAACGTGTTAAAGAAGGATGAGTGCCTTGTTAAAAGATGCTACCAAGAAGAGAAGGCTAAGTATGAATGCAAGACACTCTAGATAAATATTAGGGATGACCCCACAGATGGAAACCAATAATACAGAAGCATATTAGCATTTTCAAGTGCATATATAAATAGTAAAATAGATCCTCCCAGGCTATTATTTTAGAATTTTTCTACATTATTATGAGTCACGAAAGCTTTTAAGACAAGTTTTAAAATTTTGACTTGCAGATCCACCCCTTATTTTACCTGGTGCTGTGTTCCAAAGACTGCTGAGCATATCATAATAATCAGCTTCGTAATCAAGACGCTGAAGAGTACATTCCTTTGGAAGACTGGAATCTACATTCAAACTAAGAGCGATTCTCTCTGCCTCATGATAATAAATGCTATAAAGCCGTTGTGTACAGGTGAAAGTTGGCCCTAGAAGGAAGTGGGAGCCACTTCGGAGAAATTCCTTCGAGAGCTGGAGAATATGTAAGTGGTTTCACCGGACTGGAACAAGACTGACTTTTGATAAGTTTAATAAGTTAGCTGCAGCATCATAAGCATACTTATGTATCATAAGCATATTAAAGGGCATCCAGTGCATATTACAGCATATTTCAGTAAACATATTACAAAAGGAGTATTATTGGCATATAAATTATTTAATATGATACCACTTAAACCACAGAAGAAAGGGAGGTAAAGATTTTCTGCTTCATCTCAGAGTGAAATAGAAAGAACTGAACAAGACAAATACAAAGATAAACCAAAATTTTCAGGCAGAAATACAGTACCGCAGTAGTTAGAATTAAAAAGCAAGACTGAAATTTGGCAAAAATTTATGTGCCAACTTATCTGAAAATATAGTCCCTGACACTAAGTTAAATAGGAAGGCATATCAATCATTTAAATCATCTTATAAATCAATCATCTTAATTGTCAGAAAGAGGTAATAATTAAACTTTTTTTAAATATTTAAGATACCCTAAGAAAACTAAGTATAAAGTAGTTAAAATTCTGATCTCCACATAGTTTTTACTCTATGTGAATCTAAAGACTCTAACGAACAAACATAAAGATCAAATACGAACTACTGAAATGATAAAAAGAATTACATGAAAAATGAAAAAAGTGATCAGATGACAAATATAGTGATCGAGTGAGTCAATGCCTTAAACCCCTCCAACTAATAAAAAACAAAACAATTTTTATAGTTCAGGCAGGCCAACAGGCTTAAAATCACACAACTAGGTAAACTAAATTGCCTCATTCATGAATGAGCCCATAGAAAATGAGAAACACGGAGGATTTGAAAAGACGGAAAAAGAGAAGTAAGCTCTAGCTGTATTATGATTTTATGGATATTTTAATTTGTAGAATGAAGCTCTAACAAGTAGTGGTATAAAAGAGCATTTGAAATTGTGGGCATCTTTCTATATATATCCTTACGGTGTCTATAATTAGGGTGAGTACCCGGTTGAGGAACACAGAGTTGTCCATTGTCTATATAACCTGGAGGACACCAGCACTCTCCATTCATGCATGTTCTTACTAAGGCATTTTCATTGGCTGGAGGAAGGCAAGATGATTTATCTTGAATATAACCCTCCTTACAGTTACATGTAGAAAACTGAACAGTTGAGTTCCACTGGCAGATATAATTCTCTTTGCAATCGCTATCAACCTCACATGTATCTATCAAAACAGAACAAAATTTACTGCTGATTTTAAGGTTTTCATTAGTATAAATTGTTGACAATAAGGTTTAAAATATTGAATTATAAAAAGTTAAGACTATTAATTGTATTTTTAAAGATTTCCTCGAGTTTAAGAAATTAGTAATAATATAAGATATGATAAATTTACAGTAACATCATTTACTACGTTGAAACATAAAATTACAAGAAAAGCATTAATATTATTTAGACAATTTTTTGAAATAACCTAAAATACTGAAAAAATGAAATTATAATGAACAATCAGAATTTCTATAATTAAATGCCCAATCAAAATTTCTTGATTAGCTACTTACAAAGTTTGAAAAATAAATCTGTATTTTTCAGAAAAGTAAAAATAAGAAAGATTAATACCTATAGGAGAACAATGAGGTGGAGAACCAGAATATCCAGACTCACACACACATTCTGGGCCACTGTTAGTTTCACGGCAAACAGAACCACTAGGGCAGTCCATATTTTCACAGTCTCCCTCATCCTCTAGTCAAAGTTATATAATTATTAGGCTGAAGATAAAGTTATAGGATTAAATTTATAATATTGGTATAAGTTTTGTTGACCATGATATAATTTAATGAAGAAGTTGGGAGGGGGGGAGTACAGTCAATGAAGAACACATTGATAAGTGTAGCTTAATTTATTTTGTACCAAAGTTTCGGCCTAAGTTTCAGGCCGAATTCAAACAAGATAACAACAGAGACAGTTATAAAAGATTTTAAATTAAAGATGTTAAAGTGGTTAAAGAGATTTTAAAGTAATTAAAGATGTTTTAAAAGTTATAAAACATCATTTATTACTGTTACTGGTACTTTCTCTATTATTATCAATGCTATTATCTTGTTTTTTCTTAGTCCTGATGATGGCCTAAAACTTAAGCTGAAATGTTGGTACACAAGAAAATAAATTACAATTATTAGAGTGTTCTTCATTGACCACACCCTCTCCCGATTAATAATAATTTCACATTTGGAGAAACAAATTTTTAATGTTATATAGCAAAACTCAATTATAAAGTAATGATTGTATAAAACAAGATGCTAAATAAAACTTTGTCCCCAAATAACATAAAATTTGCCGAAAAGCACTTAGTTGTAGTATGAGGAGATGACGGCAGAGTATGGTGGGGCGCGGCTCTCAGAGCGCTCGGTATGGAACATTGTGGGTTCGATTCCCACCTGGTTCGGTCGGTAAATATTTATTTCGCAGCGGTCCTGCGAAATTTATCTTGACACTCCCACTCTGCTTAGTAAGCGGCGGCAACATAAAGCTAGCCGTCAGGGGTAGCAAAAAGGACTTCTTGACCAACTAATTTGCTGAATTCCTCCCGCCATTACCAGTACCAGTAGAATTAGTTGTAGTATAAAGAATCCTACTTATCTGACATCACAACCCACGTGATGAGTCATAGCCTGCTCCAGTAAGGATTGTCAGTCTTCTCTAATGAATGCTACTGCTCTTCAGTTACTAAAACTAAGCAGTTTTTTGTGTCAGTAGCCACACAATGTTCTCAACAAAGCTTGGGACATCCTGTCGCCTTGTACCAAACACCTGCTCTGACAAAATTTTGAAAGAAATCTCATTATAGCTCCTTTTAACAACACGACCATTATAGCTCAGTCATGTGAAATTGATGAAGATGATGACATTGGCCTCTTAATAAATGAAGCTTAATTCGGTATTTGTTCATCTTCTACAGAAGCCCTGCTACACACGCCACCATATTTTCTATTGAGCACTTTTCTTTCAAATCTCAGAAGGACTTATTCTTGAGTTTTAGTCATTGTCCAACATTCTGAGCCATATGTAAGGACAGACCTAATAAGGGTTTTGTAAAACCTTGTTTTCAGGCTTTTGGCCCTATGCTAAGAATGTACTTTGATATTTAGTATAGTTTGAGCGCATAGTAGTTGCAGTTCAGAGATAGGCTTCTTTATCTCTTCTTGCATGTTGTTGACTAAGGATCCCAAGTACATGAATGACTTTACCCTTTCAGTTAGGTGTGGACTAATTGTAAAATTCTTTCTCCAACTTCAAATGATGGTTGTGTGCTCATGTACTAAGTTTTATTGAAGTTTATCATAAGGCCTAAGCTTACCACTGACTTCTCTAATGTCTCAAAAGCCTCTTTAATTGTAATGAAGGATTTTAACTCCAAGTCATCCTTAAATCCTCAAAAACCTGAGCTGATTTGTAAGGAGAGCTTGTCCTATCTGGATTCCTGAGTTTCTAATTACTTTTTGAAGGGAATAATTATTATTGATTACATTATAGGTAAGAATATTACTTTGTCTAACACCTGATTCTATTCTAAAACCTCTTGATAGCTTTTCAAATACAATATGCTCTATTATCATTGTTATTAAACAAATCAACTTAGGAGGGATGTTTCCTTTCTTATGTAAGGAATAATTCGCAGTTTTTCCACAAGCCAGATAGTTTCTCTTCTCTCCAAATGTCCATTAGATAAACTCCTAAAGAAACTTTATTATTTCATGACTACTGTTTTTGAAAAGATCTTCTGGAATGTTGTCGAATCCTGAGACCTAACTGGTCTTCAGTTACTCTATCGCATCTATTATTTCCTCTTAAAAAGGAGGTTCAGTAGAATCCACAGTGTCCATTTCTCCTAAATTGAAAGTTGGGTTTAGATTATTTTGTTTGCCACCATTTAGAATTTACTCAAAATAGTCTGCCCATCAACCCAGCAACTTCCTAAGAGATTCATAAGTCCCATCTTTATTCCTGAAGACATGGTTTTGAGGTTTAATGCCCTAAGACCTTCATTGATCCTATGAAAAAAAGCTCTGGCTATTCTTATATTTGCAGGCATTCTATATTTGAGTAAGAATTTTAGATTCTCATAGCCATTTCTTACATCTATAGATGTGAGTTTATCATCTTCTTATGGCTCGGTATTCCTTCACATACCTTCTTAATATACTTTTTTTTAAACCACTGTTCTATAAGCTTGGTTTTTCTTTGGTTTAATATTTTGCATTATGCCTCAAACCAAGAATTACCATTGCGTTTTTCTTCAGTCCAAACGATCATATTTGCCTTTTTAGTCATACTTACCTTTTAGGCTACTTTGCATGCATTCCACCAATCATCAAGTGTTTCATTTTGGTCTAAATGCATGATTTTAGCATCACTGGATTAAGTTAATGAAGTATACAACTGGAACATCTTGGATCTTTGATATATCGCATCTTAATACAGTTGTGGCACATTGCCTTCAAGCTTTTAAGCTTTGGGCTCTATTTTAGGGTCATGTACATTCATTAAGCAGAAGCATAATAAAATATTTTCTTTGAGACAAAACATGTGAAGTTTAGGACTAAGAGGTTAGAAGTCAATAACTAGTTGAACCATCCTCTTACCAACATCAAAGCCAGGATCGAATATATGAAAGCGGTCATCATAGCTGTAATAGATAGAGTAGTTTTTTTTTTTCAGGCTACCAAGTCTAGTCCACCTAATTAGTTGGTTGGCAACTATTTCTATATGGTCATCATTAAAGATATTAAGAAACGATTTGAGGGTATATAAATATATATATACACACATATAGTGTTGAAATATCCCAAGAGGCAATTGTGTAATCCAGTAGACATTTCCTACGTTTTTTAGCATGAATCAGCATGGCTAATCTTTTGTGAGCTTTGTTGGTATCATATATTTAACGAGAGTAGGTGTATAAGTCAGGTAGGAGCAAAGCATCCTGGCATGGTCCTCCATCTGCAGCGGCTACATAGGGAAAGTAACCCTAGATTGTGTAGAGTAGATGACCAAAAAATTACATAATTTATAAATATTTCTATGAATAATAATTTTTGTAAATTTTTCAATATTCCTTTAAAAATTCATTAAAAAATGAAGGGGTTAACCATGTAAGAAAATCAGCTCAGGCTTACCCTTTAATCAATTAATTTTTTATTAATAAACTCATATTTTATTAATTCACCTCAAAACTGATATTCAAGTTATACTTACAATTAGATAAATTCTATTAATTTTGGTAAAACTGTAACGTAAACCAGCCACAACCTAAATGAGATCTATAATTTAATATTTTAAGAAACTTTTTTTACTTTTAAAACAGACATCTTAAGTATATTAAGAATTGGAAAACATAATTATTCATGAATAGATTTTTACAACTGCAAAACTTACTAACACATGAGTATCCATCTCCTACAAAACCATCAGGACAAGAACAAGTAAATGAACCAAATGTATTAACACACTCAGCTGATCGATCACAGGGTTCAGTAATGGAGCACTCATCAATATCTTCACATGAGAATCCAATTTCAGAACCATCAGGAATTTTTTCAAAACTGAAAAAAAAATAACCTTTGAAATAATTCATTAAAATAGACGGTAAAATCACAGTTTATTTATTAAACTTACCCATTATCACAATTACAAGAAAATGAATGCTCATAGCCTCTGCAAAAACCATTGAGAAGTGTTGGTGGTTTGGGTTGTTCTAAAGCTAAAAATCAGAAGAGATGCAGGTTACTGAATAATTGTAAAATTATATTACATTATACATTATACTATAATTGGTTAATGCATAAATAAAATAGATAATAAATGAAATAAAAAAGAACAATATTTAACAATAATCAGGGTCTGTAATCCTTAATTATCAATAAATACCTTCACAATGGCGGCCATTTCCTGTATAGTCGGGAAAACATTGACAAGAGTATGTTCCTATTTCATTTACACATAGAGCTTTGCTATGGCAATTAGCAGAACCATCTTCGCATTCATTTATGTCAACACAGCCAAACTCAGATGATTGATCAGGCAATGTTTGAAACCTGTAGTTATGAGTGAATTAGGTCTTTAATAAAGAAAACAATAAAATTATAAATTAATAATTATTAATATTATTATAATTATTATTAATTATTAATCACACAAACTATGGAAATTTGATTTCCAGTCAATGTAAAAAATGAAATTAAGAGTACCCAATAAGTATTCTTGACGAGTAACTTGCCTATAGAAAATTGAATTATTAAAAAAAAATACTTGAATTATTTTATTTACCCTGGATCACAGACACATCTGAAAGAATCATCTTCAACTAAACAAGAACTGTTAGCTACACATGTTACGTGTCCTTCTATACATGGGTCCTGACCCTCTGAAACAAAATTAAGTATGATATTTATTTGCTAGTCTAACTTTATATCATCTAAAAAATGTATATATCGAGTAATTCAGTGCATTTTGTTGAAGACTACCAATTTGAAAAGATTGAACCGATTATTCAAAGATAATATTTTTGTAATATTAAAAAATTAATACTACAGTATTCTTATCCTGATAAATGTTTACTTTCTATCTAATAAATATTCAGTTTGAACACAGAAAAGTGACACGAGAATTTGACAAATATATTGAAAAATACCACAATTTAATTACATTAGTTGATCGTTATTTCTATTCGACTATCAAGGCCATCAAATTTAATGGATAGTGGTGAAATGGAAACTTAATATGTTTGTGAGCAATAATAAAAAAGGGCCTTTGAAATTGGTTCATTATTATACAATCACTCTGCTTTTTATTTTATTAGAAGTAGGAAGAATAAAAATATTTTATGACAATATAAAAAAAAACAAATCTGTACCACTTACAGCCCATGAAAGGTTTTGCATTGAGTAGTTAATAAGGGCATGACGTATCAATTTTTACAACTCGTAAAATATTAAAATTAGTTAAGTTGAAATAATCACCAGATATTTCAAACTAAAACAAGGCAAGGTAATGAAAGATTTTTTTTTTAAATAATAATATTTATAATATTTTTTTTTTAAATAAAAAGCATTAACTTATTAGCAACATAAAGTTTATGTAATATAGGTGATAACAAAAATGGATAATGTTTTGACAATAGCAGTACAAATGAAGAAAACATTCTGGAAAAATCAAGAAGATTCCAATACAAGCTCACAATATTTTTTTTTCCTACAATAAGGAATATATTTAAAAAATTCCAATATATAGAAAATTAATTAAAATTAAAGAAAAACATCAAGAAAAAGGGCATATAATTCACTAGAGATTGTACCAGGTTTATATGGAACAGATAAAGATAACACTTCAGAAATACAGAATAAAATATAAATTAAAAATCGTACCAATACAACCCCACCTAAAAAGGGTCTTGGATTCAGTACTAGATAAGGGTGCACAGTTTTTTGGACCAATGGTTTTATGACGTGATGCGGTCAGCATCTATGCCCAACCATCAGATTTGCCCTCCCCCCTTCTTCCCTCCAACCAATGAATGCCAAGTTATCCAATTTACAAAGGCTGGGTGTGCCCCGGAGAGTCCCCTCATCACAGATTCAATCTACGTCTAATTTAACAGAAAATAAATTTTCTACTGCATTTGGACTGGAATCCAGGTCCAGGATTTCAACAAACAAGCTAGAACTAATACTAATTAAATATAAAACCTGTACCACTACAACCCATGAAGGGTCTTGGGTTCAGAACTTGTTAAGGACTGTACTGTCTCTAGACCAACGGTTGTGCAAGGAGGTGATTTGGCCGAGATCACGCTCAACTGCCAGGTTTTTCCCCCAATTAAGGGTACCCATTTTATAGAGGCTGGGTGGTCCCCAGGAGGGTCTCCCGATCCCACAGGGTCAATCCACGGCTGATAACAGAATAAATAATTATCTGCCATAGCCGGTCTCGAACCCGGGACCGGGAGCATTGTAACTTAGTGCCTTACCACTGAGCTACTCCGCTCCCTACTAATTAAATATAACAAATAAAAAAGCTTTTATTTATACTAATAATGTTTCTTGTAACATTTTATACATTATAAAAGAAGTGAAATGATAAAACTAACATTACATTTACTTTAAGATTTTTAAGATTGAAATTTTACTTTTAATCTCAAACTTGCCTGCATTTTGAGAAATTTTATTGGTCGATGCCAATCGAAGAATCATATCTTTAGGTTCATAACTAAGATAATGTCTGGAAGATTTTAGTCTTAAAGATGAAAGCCCTTTGTAAGCTGAAGGACAGTATTCTTTGAACTCTATACTCTGATCTACGAATACATCAAATGATTCCTTATAATTGTCTGTATACTCTATTGTTTGCCTGGATTGGGATCTGAAAAAACCTGAAACATAGTTTGACCGTGCTTTAAAATATGCATATTGTATTTAAAATGAAATATAATAGCAGTGAAACTAAAATTAGGGAGTATCATAATAAGGTAGTTTTTGGAATAAGTAGTCTGAAACAGAAGTCTTAAGTCAAAATTAATTGTTAACTTGTCGACATTTTGCCAAAGTCAAGCATCTTCAGGACAACAATCTCACTAATCAATCATATAATTGAGTACTAATCTTAGAAAGTAATTTATCACTACTGACCATGCAGGAATGTTATAATGTTTAATACGATTTAATAACATAAATGTAGTCCTTTTGTTTGATTCTTCCTATTCTTCATAATGATAAAAATTAAAGGAAGGGCAATGATGAAGTATAAGCTATAGTAAGAAAAAATATAAAAAGGAATGACTAGCCTGACCACGAAGAGAAAGCATAATAAGGACAAGACACAGAAATATTTTTGTGTGCAACAACAATTTTTAGATAACAGTAAAAGATGACTACTTACAAATGGAGATTTAAAGTAGGGCCATTAAGGTTTCACTAAGGGTTTAAAGGAATCAAAGGACAAGAAGAAGCTTCCGATGGTCAAAATAATTCCTGCACTAGGCTATATCACTCTAAATAATTAATTGTAATATATATGGCACATAGTTTCCACTTTGTTGAATGTTCTGACAAATATTTTAAGAAAAGACAAACAAAGAATAAAACTAATTAAAAAAGTAATTTCAACGCCAGAATTACTTTCTGTGAACTCAGCACGTATTTGGCCAATATTAAAGAGTCTTTCCAGCCTCATGATAGTAATTTAGAAGAACTAATAAACATTCTCTAGATTTAATCCTAATTCCTGTTACTATCTGCATTATGTATATAAGTAAATTAAAGATAGAATGTCAATTCTGAAATATTAACGGCAAAAGTGATGTTAGTAGTAAACAGTCACACTAAAATAAACATGTTTATATGAGAAGCTTTCAATCAAAAGTGGAGGGCATTTCCACTTCAGACTAAAACATATTTTGATAATTTCTGATAGATATCATATACCTGTACTTAACGCTATCTCAACTTCTGTCAAATTTGTTTTTTCTTCATAGAAAATTCAATGAAAAATTTGTTTTTTCAAGCAAAAATCAATCTCAGAATGGTTAAACATTAGTTTTTACTGTAACTTTGCAAACAAAAGTAGAAATGGAGACGTCCACTTTTGATAGAAAGCTCCTCATATGTTGTATTATTTCTTGAATATGGGTATATTATACCTGGTGATATTCTAGTGTAATGCTCCTGAAAATCCAAAACAGCGAGCCTCGACCTTTCAATAACTGTAGGTATGGTGCCAGTCACTTCTGCCTCCATTTTAATTTGCTCAAATAAATCTAATCCTGTATATCTAGAAAAATTACAAATAAATCTAATAGAAATATTTATGTTTTTCAATGAACTAAAATAAAATAAAATTAGAAATTAATGTTAATTTTGGAACAAATTGTATCTGAAAAATATCAAAATTAAGGTGTTAAATATCTAGAGAAAGGCTAGTATCACTGAAAGAATACTACCAATTGTTCATTATTTGTGATTTATTGAATAATAAAATATTCGTAATTTAAGAATTAACTGTGAAAAAATACTTAAAAACTTAAATTTGGTGCTTTGTCTGATTATGTTTAACACTGTTTAATTCTACGTTACATATGTCATGCTAGACATACTTTAACTAACTGAACATAACTAAAAACATTATTTATAAAACCCTATATATTAACAAAAAAATGGAGGTATTAAATTAATACATAGTAATCTAATTGAAGTTAGATAACGATCTTCTAGCATTAAATAAAATAAATCATGAAATGTAGAGACTCCTCTGTTTAACATAAATAACCCTAAGCATTCTCTGCAGTTACTTCCTCTGAGAGTAGTCCTCAAGAAACTCAAGGATTATAATAATGAGCTCCTATAATGAAGAGGGTTATATAATCAATGAAAAATAGTTTCTGCAGAGAAACTACTGTAGGGACAATAGGTGCTTAATCAAAGGTAAATATTTAAATAGTGGTAATTAGCTATGGAGTAATTTTAATCATAAATTAAGAAACATAATATTCTCTTCTCATCTATTTTAGAATGTAGATAAGATGAAAATAAACATAATTTTTATGTTTATTAAGTCTGTCTATTGAACAGCTCATTTTACTTTGTATATATCACTAAGAAGATCAAACAGATTTTTCACTAAATTCAATAGATCATATAAAAGATTACAATAAAAAAAATAAAGTAGAGACTTTGAGATTATCTTTTAGTTATAAGCATGAATTAAAAAAAAATGTTGGTTGAAATACTTCTATTTTTTTCCTCAAACTTATATTAGCATTACCTTTGACGAATATTTACATGGTGATTAGATCCAAATGATATATCTAGAGTATGATTGACTACACCACCTACGTAACAACAAAATAAAACCTGTGTTAGAATTGTTCTTATTAAAACAAGCATTTTTAAAAAAAAAATTAGTTACCTGTTAAATGATAACCATTTGGTGCATCACCAATTGGTTTAGCAAAAAGAAAGCCTACAAAGGATCCAAGACTGACAAGGAGTTGCATGCTATGGCCAATTTCAGGGGGCACTCCACTTATTGCTGTGTATGTACGGCCGTCAACTGTTACTATATATGCTTGCATGTTTAGATTTTTACTTTCCACTCCATTTAGACTAATGTTCACTTTGCCAATCATTCTATGAGATTCTATATGAAATAAATTCAGGATTAATTTCATAACTTAAAAAACAAAAATTGATATTCAAAAATATTTATAGATATTTGTATCATATTGAAGTACATAACTAAAAGAACATGAATTGAGTATTTCTAAATGTCCTGCCGAAAGAAAAGGTAAATTGTTAGTAACGATAAAGATTATTGCCAGATTATCGCAGGGTATAAATAAATTTGAAATATATTGTAAAGATAAAATTTAATCAGAATTAAGTTTGTTATTGAATGTAATGGTTTGAGAAGTTCATACCTAGGGCTGGGAATGTTTAAATATTTGGGATTATAAAGAAAGAAAATGGAGAAAAACTAGATCCTCTGAGTCAGACATCAACAAAGTAAAAGAATAAATTTGCATAATCAATTGATCAGTTAGAGATAAACAGGTACTAATTAAATACAAAACATGCTTACACAATTAAATTGAGCTAAGTACAACTTGAGAGATCAGTTAATTGAGAGATAAAATTATATATTAAAATTCAAAGACCAAATAAAAAACAGCTTTGTGGGCAATAGCTTATTGTTTAAGTACCTATCATAATTGTAACAATATCTGAAGAACTAATAAAGATTGTAACATTCTTTATCATATAAATTCACCTGCAACTCTTTTTTTAAATAAATATCTATTGGTAACTTCCATTATTAACAGTAGCAACAATAAAATGTAATAAACCAGAAATTGTAATTTGTAATAAATAGAAATTGTGAAACATTAGAAAAAAAAATTTGTTTTTTCATGTTGAAAAACTGTGTCTAATCATTTTAATTAGTATATGTGTGTAAAAGTAGTTTTGTAGAACAATCTGTCAAATGGGTGATCTTCTCCATATTATATTTTGTAGCCATATTTATTCCTTAACCAGTCTTAAAAAATGGCTAAACTCACTATTGATTGCTTTAATTACAGCATCTGCTCCCAGATTGTACTGTAAATCTGAATGATTTTCCACATTCAAAAAAGTAACAATATTCGCATTTTTTGTCGGTAAATATTTTTTGTCTAATAGCTCTAGTTTGTTGAAGATATTGACGACATTATTAGCTTCAATACTATTTATACAAAAAATATACCATAAACATAACATACCAAAGTCCAAGCAATTTCTTCCATCTCCAAAAAATCCTTTTTGACAGCGGCAACAAAATCCACCCTCATGTTCATCAAAGCAGTCAGAGGATTTGTGACAAAGACTGGCGCCATCATTGCATGACTGCAGCTCACTTTCATCAGCAACTGTAAAAATTATTTTATTTACATATAACAATTTAGCAAAAATGGTAGTAGGTAATAGTTCACAATCCTCTTGCTATATATGCTATTTGTGCTATTCGTCGAGTTTTATCAATAGCATGCAGTAGAAAACAAGTCAAAGAACAGGCTTAGTATAGCAAACTTGATTGTATGCTATTGCCAGTGTCAATCTACTGAATGGACAGATTTCAAAGTGTTAGATATTTGTTTACGCAGTTAGGCATTTGTTTACTTATTTCAGTAAAATTTAAAACGTGTTATTTCATGTTACTTCAATGGAGAAGTAGGAGAAGGGAATAAGAAACAAGGGTAACAAAAGCTGGACGAAAGAAAATACAATTATTTTTTTTACAAAAAGTATCAGAAAATAAAAACAAATTTGAATAAAACAAGGTTAGTAAAGTTATACCATCTTACTACAGACAACGCTATTGCATCTCATAATCCTCAATTGAGCATGCTAATCATATCGCATACTTAATAAGATTGTTAGTACCCCCAGTATGTGATACAATGGTTCACCAAAATTTAAAAAAAAAGAAGTATTTTATAAATATTATCTATTGCATAACGATGTGAAGAAATAAAATAAGATGTTAATAATTGCAAAAATAGACATAATAGAACAGAAAATCATTGATCTGATAATACGAGGCATGTCTAGAAAGCAAGAGTACTCAATTATTTAATTTTTTTTTAAACTGTATTTTTAAAAAAACTAGAGGATTTTGTTGGTTGATATGTCAATTATTTCTCCATGTAGTCACCTCCCCCTTCTATGCCGGTTGTGAGCTGTGGTACAAGCTTTTTGATGCCCTCCTCAAAGTATTCTCCCGTCATCACCATCTTCCAATTCAGAACCTCTTGTTTCATCTCCTCATCGGTTGACATTTTTTTTTCCACCCATGTGAGTCTTCAAGGAGGTAAAAAAATGAGTCTGAAAGTACCAACTCAGAGAAGTATGCAGAGTGGTTCAAAATGTACTAAACGAATGAGTTCAAAAGCGCTTTAGAGGACCCGTTGAGCTCAGAGATTGTCGTGCTACAAGCACAGTCCCTTCATCAATATTCCCCTCCGTTCTGTTTTTAATTCCTCTCTTGAGCAATTCATCGCATTCAATTGCATTTAGGGTCTTACAGTATTGTGCTGCCTTAATCGTGTCCCCCTCTCATCGGTCAAAATGGAAGATCTTCCACTCCTCTGATTGTTATGAACACTTGTTCTACATTCATTAAGCCCAATACACTGTTAAAACATGTCCGTTCAGCTTATAGACTTTTGCCATAAACAGTTTTAATTCATAAAATTTTCATTCAGTGTTTCTCCTTCCGGGGGAAGGAAACTGAGCGCACCTCCCATTTGGTGGGATTTCTTATCAACAAATTTCATACAAATGGACAAGATAAGACGAGTTTTTGTATTAACAAGGTCAGCCGGTGCTTACTGTGTTCACCACCACTGTTTTGCTAACCTTGGAAAAAAAAATTCTCACAGCACAAGAGGGTAACAGTAATCTTATTTTCTGTATGTGCCTCATAAAAAGGAATTTAAATACCAAATGTGCAATTTGATTATTTGCTAAGCTAACAGAAACAAAATTTATATATCAAAAAGATTTCAAGAATTTTAATCCTAAGTCATTACTAAAAATAAAAGATTGGTTGCCACTAATATAATAAAAAAATAATAATAATCCATGCTATCTATATTTTTTTAAATCTATTTGACAATAATTTTCTAGAAAAAAGGAAACTTTCGATAAATATAAAAAAAATATTATAATTTACAATATGTTAAGAGTAGGTACCTCTTCGAAAATATATTAAATAATACAAATGTGTCAAAAATCAAAAAATATTTTTAAAAATATATGCAGGCTGTTGTTATTTCACCAATTTTATTTATTTTGATGCAAATTTTCGGCCAAAAGCCATCCTCAGGCATCTCTGTATAAGGTCCTTATTTAGTTTCATTTATAACACATCACAGAGTTAATTTGCATCAAAATAAATAAAATTGGTGAAATAGCAACAGCCTGCTTTTATTTTTATATATAAAAGCATTCATCTTAAATCTGTTGGGGTTATAAATATAATGAAATATCAAAGCCAAGTTTGGCATAAACAAGTTTATTCATTTATAATGATAAACAGTGCATCTCAGCATCTATAGGCGGCCATTACATACAACAGAACAAAGAACAGAGTACAAGAAGATGGAGGGGGATACAATGCCATCTTGATCTTATGATCTTTACAAACAAGTTAAATCTGATTTATTTCCAACACTCTCCCATAAATCAAATTTATCACAGGCAACATTTATTTTTAATCCACCAATCCAATTAACTTTACACATTTTTCATGTTGCAGTTTATTTAAAGGTTTTGTAAGGAAGTCCGCTGTCATATCTTCACTGGGAACATAGCTGACAGCGATGTTATTGTTTGAAACATGCTCACGGACAAAATGATGTTTAATGTCAATGTGTTTTGAGCGTTGATTCACAATGTCATTTTTTGTTAAATTTATGGCACAGTGAACTGTTATGGCATTCTTCATTACATCGGAATCAATTTCAAAAATCAAATTTTTCAACCAAATTGCCTCCTGTGCAGCTAAAGACAAGCTCATATATTCTGCCTCACATGTTGATAATGCTATTGTCTTTTATTTCTTACTACACCAAGAAACAGCAGACCCTTGAATTAAGAAGCAGCATCCAGTCACAGAAAATCTTCCATTATTTTTATTACCCCAATTAGCATCACAAAAACCAATAAGGTCTTGTGGATTTTGTCTACTGAATTCTAATTTGTAATCCAGGGTACCTTTAATGTATCTCAACAATCGTTTCACTGCACACCAATGAATATCTTTATAGTCATTGTTAAATCTACTTAAAAAGCTTACAGCATAAGTGATATCTGGGCGAGAAACCTGAGATAAATAAAGCAAACTACCAATGGCCTCTTGATAGGGGATTCTGTTTAATTTTTCTTCATCTTCAACCTTTTGCTTCTCTTGAGTGAAATCCATACCAGGTTCCATAGGTGTAGGAGCAGGTTTTGCCTCGTGCATGTTGAAACTTTTTAGTAATTTCAGAGCATAAGTTTTCTGTGATACACAAATTTTTACAGATCGTTCATCTGTAGAAATTTCCATACCTAAACATCGTTTAGCTTCTCCTAAGTCTTTCATTTCAAAATTTCTATGGAGTTCTTGTTTCACTTCAGTTGTGAGTTCCTTATCATTTGAAAATATGAGTAGATTATCAACATAAAGAGCTATTATTATGGTTTTAGAGCTCCCTTTTAAATAATATATGCAGGGATCAACTTCTGACTGAGTAAGCCCTAGGTCCAGCAGAACCTTTTTTATTCTTTTGTTCCAGCATCGTCCACTTTGCTTAAGTCCATAGATTGCTTTCTTCAGTTTCCAAACTTTTGAGCTATCTGTTTCGGTCATGAATTTTGAAGGTGGTGAGACATAGAGTTCTTCTTCCAGTTCACCATAGAGATATGCTGTAACAACATCCATATGATCTATGTGAAGATCCTTTCTTGCTGCTAATGAGAGTAGGTATCTTACAGATGAATATTTTACTACGGGAGAAAATATTTCTTCATAATCTCTCCCATAAATCTGAGAGCATCCTTTTATAACTAGACGAGCCTTATGTATTTTGTCACCATCAGGTGTTTCTTTTATTTTCAAAACCCATTTATGTTTTAATATTTTCGCATTTGCTTGTGGATCAACAACATCAAAACTATCATTTTTTATTAGGGACTTTATCACTTTCTTCATGGCTTCTTCCCATTTGGTCTTTTCTGGCCCTCTTAAAGCTTCTGTGAGGTCAAGATTATTTTCATTTGATTGAGCTAAGTACAGCTCATGATCTGGCCAAGTTTTTGGGATCTTTCTTCGTTGTGATCTTCTGAGTACTGGAGTATCTTCATCACTCTCAGGAGCCTCAAATCCAAAAAACGGTTCGTCATCTGATTCATGCACTAATTCCATGTTATTTTGATTTTCAAGTTGTGCTTCAACAACCTCTTCATCATCCAGGATCGAATTTCTAATTATTATTGTAGGAATTTTAGAAGTCTCTTCTTTAGACGAGTCTTCATTTGATAATGTACCAAAGGGTTTATTATTTATACCTCTAATGCTTTCAAGAAATTTGACATCCCTTCAAATAATAACACGTCTTGGGTTCTTCGGGTTGATAAGTCTGTAAGCCTTAGAATGGTCACTGTAACCAACAAAGATGCATTCTTCGCTTTTTACATCTAGTTTACCCCTATTTGCACTAGTGATTAATCTCATGGCTTTACATCCAAAGACTTTTAAATATCTCAGATTTACTTTTCTACCTGTCCAAGTTTCTTCTGGAGTCATTCCTTGAAGAGCTTTTGTAGGGCTTCTATTCTTCAGATGCACAGCAGTATTAACAGCTTCGCCCCAATATTTTCTATCTAAACTGGAATCCTCCAACATGGTTCTTGCTCTCTCAATAATGGACCTGTTGACTCTTTCAGAAGTTCCATTTTGACTTGGGGTATGTAGTGTTGATCGTTGGTGAATAATTCCATTTTCTTTTAGAAATTTATTGAATCTAAAATTTATATATTCCCCTCCATTGTCACTTCTAAATATCTTAATTTTTTCACTAACTTGATTTTCAACTAATTGCTTAAACTCTTTGAATTTATCGAAGGCTTCATATTTGTTTTTCATTAGATAACAAAATGTTTTTCTTGTAAAATCATCAGTGAACGTAATAAGATAGCGATGCCCACCCAAACTAGGAACAGATGTGGGTCCAAAAATATCTGAATGAATAAGTTGAAGTTTTCTTGTAGAGCTGATACCCTTAAATTTTCCAAATGGTTCTCTACATTGTTTTCCCTTAATACACGCGATACAGTCACTGTTTTTGTTGTCACTAAAGTTTATACCTACTGATAATTTCTTCTGCAAAATTGACATATATTTTCTATTAAGGTGGCCTAATCTTTGATACCATAACTCTCTGGGTAATTTTTCAGTATGTTTAGTTTTATCTGCAAAGTTTACCTTCTCAACATTTTGATCTAGTTTGTAAATACCATCAACATTTCTTCCAATGACCAAGATGTCACCTTTCACCTCACAATCCTGATAGACTATACACTTTTCAGCATCAAACAATACTTTGAAGCCCTTTTCAGCAATCTTGCTGACTGACATTAAATTAGCAGATAAATTCGGCACATAAAGAACATTAGAAATGGTCACCTCACTGCTTAATTCAATATTTCCCACGCCTTTTGATGTTAATTTATCATTATTAGCAACAGATTTCTTGACTGCTTTCCTTGATGTCCTTTAGCCATGATTTATTCCTGGACATATGGGATGTAGCTCCAGAATCTATAATCCAGTCTTTAGTGTCACTTGGAGCAGTGGATAAGGCAGCAAACAATGTTGTGTTTCTATTATGTTCGTTTTTATTCCATTTTTTCTTATTTCTACACTCATTACTTTTATGACCTCTTTTGTTACAATTTTTGCAAACTACTTTTCCTCTGCATTCATTTGCCTTATGTTCTTTTTTATTGCAATTAAAACAGGTAATAGTACTAACTTTATTCTTGTTGTTTGATGTTAGTGCAGATTCTTCACCAGAGGTATTTTTCGACACTTTCTGTATTAACATTGATCTAATACGGTCAGATGTTGTTTTGGCACCTGTACTTTCTAAACCCATAATCATAGGTTCATAATCCTCTGTGAGACCGTTGAGCATCAGTACTCCTATAAATTCATCATCTAAACCAGCATCTATTGCAGCTAGTTTTTGGGATATCGAGAGAATTTCATTTATATACTCTTCCATACAACTGAAATTCACCAATTGGATCTTGAATAATTGCCTGAGCAAAGATAATCTCCTAGTGAGCCCTTTATCTTCATAGGTTCCTTTTAGTTTATCCCATACTTCCCTGGCTGATTTGCATGGTTGTACCATGGGGAACAATGACTCATCTATCAAGAGACAAATTTTTGATTGCCTTGGAGTCCTTCTTTCTGTCCTCTTCTGTTCCCATAACAACTTCCCATAAATCTTTGGCCGTTAAAAGCATTTCGATACTAAATTTCCAATTATTGTAATTTTCTCGTCCAGTTAACCTCTTAATTCCTGGCCAATTTATGGAGTTCTCCATTTTTCTTTATTCTTAATAAGAATTCTCGGAAAAACACACAAAAAAAAAAAAGGTTAACAAAGAAGATCGTAACTCACAATTCACAAAACTCAAAACAAACTGTTTTTAGAAAAAACACTAACTTTGCCATTCAAACTATGATTTTCATTTACTGGGCCCATAACCATTGTTGGGGTTATAAATATAATGAAATATCAAAGCCAAGTTTGGCATAAACAAGTTTATTCATTTATAATGATAAACAGTGCATCTCAGCATCTATAGGCGGCCATTACATACAACAGAACAAAGAACAGAGTACAAGAAGATGGAGGGGAATACAATGCCATCTCGATCTTATGATCTTTACAAACAAGTTAAATTTGATTTATTTCCAACAAAATCAACAAACATATATAAAATATTGTTAGATAAATCATGCTTCATTTACTGATCAATACAAAGTGCTCCAGTTTTATATATTTTTTTAAAGTCATGAACTTTGTTTTAGAAGACTAAATCATATAAGTTGATTTTTCTATTTATTTATAGTGCCAACTAATTTTGTGTTAATTTAACAAGCAGTTTATTTGTAGTTATGAGTTTGAACCATTCAAAAGACTACTTTTAACTACATTAATAAATCCACTTGGGATACATCATAGAACTTAAATAAAAGTTATTTATTACAACAAATTGAATAAGAAAATAAAAATTGTTTTGTGTCGATCTGAAATCCTGGTAAGTGTTGAGATTCAAATTCTAAAATCTTTAATTAAGGTGCATGAAAATGGCAAACTCCAAAATCATAAATAATAAACAATACTTTATTTGTCATGTTCAATCTATGTCATTAATATATTTTTACAAAGCATTCAGAAGAGTAAATTAAATGGTATGATGTTACAGGGTGGTATCGATCAGCATGGCATGGAGGAGGGTGTGGTAAAAAGTACCAAAAATATATGAAATTCGAGTTGTTTTATTGAACAATTATTAGAATTTTACCTTCATTTTCGATGGTTCTTTGAGGCACTTCAGGTTGACCAGTATCTTCAATATTACCAACACGAAACATATATTCTCCAGGTGAGAGAGCATTAGTCCATCTAAAATGCAAAAAATAAAAAAGCATAGTAATAATTATATAAATGTAGTGTAATGAAATGTAGTCATGTTAAGTGTAACAAGAATTTTTAAGATTTAAGTTTTTTTTAAAAATTAAAGGACTGATTGAATAGTTATAGCCGAGAGTTTAATGTTTAATCACAAAAATGAACAACACACAAAATATTCATAAGAGTACCTTGGAAAATTATATACCCTGTCTGTACCAGATCCTTTGATTACAGCAAGTTTACCTCCTGGAGAAGACACACCTGCCTGACCTCTAGCATCCGGTAAAGAAGATTTAATTGATTCAGCTCGGACCCAAGTGATTCCGTTTTCAGGATATATGAACTCGACAAAACTTTCACTCCCATCTGAAGAAACTACTGCCTGAAAGGTGTTCACCTAAAAAAACATATTTAATTAATAAACAAATTAAAATGAATTATTCTATTACCATTTAGCAAGGCTGGTGGAAAGTTTCTGCAGCAAAGGGCAGAAGTCATGTGCTATCATGTCAATTTAAATTGCAATGATTTTAAAATTTAATAAGGTTATTTGTATCAATCTTCAATCAAGGAGTGTTAGCTTTGTCGTTGGATGGTAAAATAGCTGTATCATTAATGAATATTACCAGAAAGGTATTATGAGTAGTAGGGATATCACAATTTAGAAAATGTAAGATAAGGTGCTCAAGACACTCCAAGTTTAAGGAATGCCGACATCGAATTAATATTAATTGTGCAAGGAAAATTACGTGATGCAGCAGAATTAGGAGGGAATGGTTTGCAATGTAGAACAGAGAATTAGGTATATCGAGTTTGGAAAATGGGTTTTAATCTTGAAAAGGAAACCTTGTCATACCAGGTCAAAAACCTGTGATTTAATTTAGAAATGTGACAGTCCAATATGGTTTGCTTACAAATGCAATGGTATTTTAGAATATATTACAGTATTTATATTTATTGACTAAAAACCTTTTTTTATATCGACTCTTATATTCTCTGATGCAGCCAACAATCAACAAAGCTTATATAGTAAAAATATACAAATAAGACTAAGTACTTAAGAGATGTTCTATTTTCTATTCTATGCATACCTTATCATTTTTACTATTATAATAGCCAACTCTATTCCAAGTGACTATGAATGCAGATAGTGGCCTAAACCCATACTGTGTAGGGTAAAGATTCACTATTTTTCTTGCAATTGTATTTAAAACATCTTGTTCTCGACTCTCCCTGAAATAGATGGTGCCTGCTCCTCTATTATCCACATTGGAATAAAATGGTGCAATTACAGGATATTCTAATGGAAACGGCTCATTGAAGAATTTAGGTATTTCAGTTTGAAATGATAGCACTCCATTATCATTTACCTGGAATAAATCATAAACAGTAATAATGTACAGAATTTTATTATCATAAAGTTTATTTTAAAGTTGAATTAACTTTTTTTTTTAATTGGTGCATTTTATGCCAATGATTAACATAAATTCGCTAAATATTTCGAGGTTAGAGTGAAATATGAAGCTGATCTTAATATTACAAAGCAAATACAAATGATAAAACAAAACATAAATTAGCTTAAGAATTGGAAAACAAATAATTGCAAGTATTGAAGCACTTCAGAGTTATTGTTCCATCCCCATTGTGCGCCCAGGTTTTTAATAACCAGAATGTGATTGCAGATATTCGTTTCGAGGGATTACCAAAAAAATAACATGATAAAGAAAATAATCAAACTAGACTCCCTGCTTAAGCTCAAAATCGAGATGATCCTCAGGATTCTAACGCTGCTGTTTATGTAGAGGGAATGTCGTTTCTACCATAGAGTATTTTCTTATTAAAATTAAACTTGAAATAATGATGAATAGCCATGAAATTAATTGGACTCGACTTGAAGTAGGTGAATACCACAAATTGTTAGATCAACCCAAAATTTCCTTCCCTTCCTCCAAAAAAAAAATAAATAAAGAACTTATATTAATCAGTCGCTGTCTTAAAACTTCCGTTTGAGACGCAATATGCTTTGTGAACAATTGAAAATGCTCTTCTTTGTGTCCCGATTGACACTTTTTGATATTATTTTAACGTCAGTAAAAATAACATGAACAGTCGGAAGATAATAAATAGCGAACTAAACGAGCGTACTGATCGGTAAGCGAGGAATGGATGAATTATTATTTAAAATTAAACAACTACTATTCCAATAAATGTTATAAGTAATACGATTAAGTTCTGTGAAGGCATTTAAGTTAATGTTATTGATTACATTTTGATTTTTTCGATATTAAGTCGACGATATTTGCCAGACCCTATCATATCTTTATACAGAATTGTTTGTTGCCGACTGATATACTAATTCCCAGAATTTGTTTCAAATCTAATCTCATACGAAACAAATGGGTGAGATGCTATAATTAATACATCCGCTAAAATATATACACACACACACACACATATATATATATATATATATATATATATATATATATATATATATATATATATATTCATATGAAAAGCTGGGTTGGGGGTGCGATCAATGAAGAAACACTCAAATAAGAAAAACTTATTATATTATATGCCGACGTTTCGGCCTGAGTTTAAGGCCATCATCCTAGGAAAAAACAAGATAGCAACAGGGGTAACAAAACTGACAGTAGCAATAACAGTAATCAAATATAACAAACAATAATATAAGACAGTATGATGAAAAAAAATGAAGTATAAAGAAAAATATGTTAATTATAATGTAAATAATAAGAAACAAAGAAAAACGTGTTAATTTATAATGTAAATAAAGAAAATATAGAAAGAAAGATTATGAATTAGATGAAAGATATAATTAAATACAAGAAAATTACTAATTATAATAACTACTAGAATGAAGATTTAGGATTATGTAAAATATATCAAGATAACTATGATAAGTAAGATATTACTATGATGAAAATAATATTAATCAATACTGTTGACAATGAAAATTGCAATACAAAGTATAAACGCTAAAAAATGACATAGTAAAATAAGGGAATAAGAAATAAAGTTATGTAAGCTTAAAGATAGAGTGTGTAATCATAATTTATTATCATAGAGGGAAAACAAATAAAATAATAAGGATAGAAACAAGATGGAGAGGATGGAGACAAATACTTAATAACAAGAAAAACATACCAGAATGGCGCAAAGTCAAGCGCCAACTGAATACATATCAAAGAGTACTATAAGAGAAAAACTCATAAAATAAAAATTCTATTTTCTTAAAGTTCCTTCATGTTTGAATATTCGAAATAGCTACAGTGGTACCGGGCTGTGAAAATCTGCAAAAATGTTTCGCATTAGATGTAGATTTATCAAGCACATATAAAACTACAGACACTCCAGATGCTAAAAAACTTTGTCTTCCGACTTTAGAATGGGACGGGTTTCAAAATGGTGGGAAAAAAACTAGAAAGTTTAAGATTTATTTTTGTTTTTCACTTATTATTCCTAAAGGAAGAGGTGTATGTGGCCGAAGCTAAAAAATATGATAAATATCTGCAGTGAAGTTAAATATCTAGGAATATAACTAAAATATCTAGGAATATATATTGGAATACTTGATAGTAAGCTAAAATGGATTAGTCATATTAGTAAGGTTAGCACGAAGGCACTTCGCTGCCTATGGCCATGTAAGGGAGCCGTGGACAAATTGTGGGGTCTGAAACCCAAAATGTCCTTATGGATATATCAGGCGGCGATAAGACCTATTGTACTATATGCTCCAATTGTGTGGTGGCATAGGATTAATGCTGGTATGTCTAGAGCTATACTGGGCAGACTACAAAGGTTGGCGTGCCTACACGTACCATTCCCACTGCTGCAATGGAGGTCCTTTTGGCCCTAACACCATTGCACCTGGAAATTGAGGCGCTGCATACAGATTCACGAAATTAGGGACAAGATCCAAATCTCTGGCTTACCAGGGACATGGGACTTTGTTTAATAGGATTGATCAGGATGAGGTGTTTGCGATGCATTCTGACATACAAGTACAAAGCTATAGGGAGGGATACTATAGTACTAAGATCAGCAGAAGTAACTCCCATGCACCATGCAATGGAATTAATTGTATAAATAAACGGACGGATTCCTGACGGTACAAGGTTCTGGGGCGGGTATTTGGAGGATGTATAAGCCCAGAGAGGGAATTTTCATATACTTAGGTAGGCATACCTCTGTTTTTTCAGGCAAAGGTGTTAGCAATTAATGTCAGTGCCTACTCACTTATTGAGGAGGACGTTAAAAACAGACTATTTACAATCCACACAGATAGCCAAGCTGCTATAGGGGCTCTAAGTGGTTATGCGACCCGGTTAAAGTTGATGGAAGAATGTAAAGCCAATCTTAACAAACTGTCTGAAACCAACAGGGTAAGGGTTGAATGGGTTCCCGGGCATTCGGAAATTTTGGGAAATGAAAAGGCTGACTGCCTTGCGAGGCGAGGCTTTGAGGTGATGCCTTGTGCACCAGAGCCCATATGTGGCATAAGCTTTAGCTATGCCAAAAGGCGTATCAGGATGGATGTAGGCAACATAATTAAGCACTACTGAGAAAACACTAGAAAACAGATACATTCCAAACTGTTCTTAGATGGGCCCTGTCCCAAAAGAAGTGAGATACTTCTGTTTATGGATAGGAGTAACCTTAGGAGGGTGACGGGACTAAACACAGGACACTGTCAACTGAATAAGCACCTCCACAACATGGGGCTAACTGAGTCACCAACGTGTAGGCTGTGTGGGATGGTGGACGAAACGGTTTTTCACATAATCTGTGGATGTGATGTATTGGCAAGAGTGCGGTACCTCCAATTTGGTTGTGACCGGATCACTGACCCTAAGCTCTGCTAGATGATGGACCCAATGAGTCTTCTGAGATTCGCAAAGGCTACTGGCCTGTTTTAAACAGTTTAGGCCAGCGCACAATAAGCCTGAATAGGCCGCCGTGTATTTATGCTGTAATAAAAAAAAAAAAGGTTCGATTTTTTTTTTTTATAAGCTGATTTAAAAATAAGTTATTATAATTTTGCAATGAAACAAGTCTCATTTTGTAGGCATCAAAGCTTCATCATGATTGATATAGTACAATTTTTTTTTTTTACAGTATTTTAAAATTTAGAGTCAAGGGCATTATTTTCATAGTAATTTTTTGCAATTTACTTGTTATAGAATATATATATAAGTTATATAGCACTGTCCCCACTGTGTATTGGTCCTGGGGCCGGCCGAAAACGGTTCAATTCCATTGAGGTGGGATTTTCCGGCTGTGTTTAGCCACTCAATGAGACATGGAAATATTGCTTTATAATTCTTGAATATAATTTTCATCAAGTAATATTGTTTTACAATTAGGCGGTAGAACAAATCTTTACCTAAACTAATTATTACAAGATTTCTATATACATTTATATAAAACCACAAACTATATCATACTATTCCTATATCATAAATTATGCATACATGTAACATACGAAAACTAATACATGATTTATGAATACAAATGTAAAAAAAAATTGATAAAGTAGTAAACAAGATAAACTTTCTTTACCATAATAAAAATGAAAATGAAACTTATTATACTTAAAGCTTAAAATAAAGCATATTGTACTTAAAATTTGGAAGAATGCTATTTTAGGACAGAGAAAAAAAATTCTTAATTTTCAATTGTAATTTTATATTGAAATACTATTGCACAAGTCCTCCACATCAATTTCGATTACTTTTTAAATAACCTTGTAGCACTAGGAAAACTGGTAATTGACCACTCGTTCGGTTCCTCTGTCAGTTGAAATCGGTTCATCTGCCGGTTCCTCGCCCGGTCGACTGAAATTTCGACCAGGCTTAATCAAAGTTTCTCATCACAAGTAAATGCGGTATCTTATTATACTGGCCATGCGAATTATTAGTTGGGACCAACTTCTACAACTTTTAGACAAATATTTATCCAAGAAATGCAAACATTTCGTGAGTATCAATAAATAAATAAAATAAGTATGCATATAAAAATCCTTTCCTTTCAAATGGATTAAGTAAAATATTGCCATTGCATTTCTAGTACAACCGCAGATAGTAGTGATACCATAACTTACATGGGAATCTTTGAGTATCTACATAGATAATACCGAAGGTTAAAGTTCTTCTACCTCTCCCTTTTCAAAACTATAAATAGTACTAAAGAAGTATTTTATCATTTACTGTGAACAACACAATCGATAACCTCTATTCAGTAATATAAAGATATTACACCTCGTAAAAGAGTTTCAAAATAATTTGTGTTTTTCTCCAGTGTATTAAATTATCAATAAAGTGGTGGCAAAAAGTAATTGCATATCCATTTTTATAAAAATTGTTGATTGAAGGAAATCAAAATTGAATCCAACTTTACAAAATAAAAATAAAATCATATGTATACAAGTATAAACTTCTTAGCTTAATTGCATAAAAAATAAAAGCAATAACATTTTTTGGCAAAAAATATTTGAAAGAAGAAAATTTGATGGGAAACCAGGAAAGTTTGACAGAAACCTGAGAAAATTGTTTTTGGAGTTCAACTTTTTCGGAAATCCTTTTCGCTACTGTTTTCAGTTGTACCTTCCTCATATCTCTCTACAAGATATCTTAAGGGGTAGAAATCAATTCTAAAAAAATACCATAATCTGACGGTAAGAAAAATCTTTCTTTAGTTAAATAGCTCAATGAACGGCTTAACATTTAAGAACTCTCTAAACACTTAATAATACTGAAGCAACAATTCCGGGTAATACGCGAGGACAAAAAAATGTGAGTTATTTACAAGATTCGTGCATGATAGTAAACAAAAATCTAACACTAAAGCGCGCAGAGAGTGCACATTACTTTCTGGTGCCAAAAAAAAAAAACACAATATGAAGATAATGGTAGCAAAATTATAAAACATATCTGGAATATGTTGCAATTTTTTATTTGCATTATTTGCTTCATTATTTTTATTTTCCCAGACGATGCGCCTACTGAACTCGTATGCCAACTGCTATCAGTGTTACTATCAAATTTTTTATTCTTTTATTTATTCTTTTTACTTTCACTTGCTGTACTGCAGTATATATATGTATATAAGTACTGCGAGTTTTCAACGAAAATACACGTTTTAAGGTCCCCTGAGTTCAAATGACCAAGTACATTTAATTTTATTTATATGAAATAACCAACCGTCTCACTTCGTTAGGAATAATAAAAATCTGGTTCGGTGCGCGCATCACACAACTTTCCCTTACAGTCCTATAATAATTATCTTTTTAATACAATTTTAAAGAGTTCACATAAATACTGCTTCTAATAAACTCAGCAGCAAACACATCTTCTCCCACTTAAGTACAATAAAAAAGTATTTAAACAATTTTAGTACAACAATCCTGTACACTACCTATATATTTTAACTTTGTCAAGTTGCAAATATATTTCAAAAGTTTCTGGTTTAGTTTCCATGGAAACATTTTCTTTCCATTAAATAATGTGAAAGTAAAAATTATTAAGTTAATTTCCGCTTTTGTATTCTTAAATTACTTTGTTACAGAGCGTATTGTTTACAACAGATTGGCGGATTGGTGGGAAGAGGTTCGGTCGCATCTGTCTCCTTTCGGATGCGCTTGATCATCCATCTAGGGTCTTGTGCTCCTCATAAAATACACTGCAATACTTCCCCTTACTATATACTTCGTATATAGGTAAGGGAAAGTAATGTTATATACTTCGTGTATAGGTAAGGGAAAGTAAAAAATGGACAAATATAAACTATGAAAGAATTTGATGGTTAACTGAAGGAGATATTTCCTAGATTGAAAATAAACCGGAAATAAGAGTAGCAATATAGTACTCTTGTATAATACACTGTTGGAAAGCTAATGATTTTAGAAAAATTAATATCTATCTTTATATGATATCTATAACATATGAAGTAGTAAAAGGTAATTAAGGATGATAAAAATTGTTTTTTTTTTAACTTAAGTGATTGTTGTAGTTAATAATTTTTACTTTTTGCACGATGGTTAAAAATCGACTTAATGCCGAAAAAACCTGTCAAGCGTGATCTGTGGGCTACAAATAATTTTGATACCATCTTAATCACAATGCAATTTGCATTAACATAAGCACTTTCAAAAGTTTTTAACATTTGTGTGGCGGGCGAAATTCTGAGAGGTTAATTCCGGAAAAGAAAAAATGAAAATGTTGTTCATCTTAACAAACTACCTTAATACAAGAAACTATCGTATTCAGGTTCTGAAAACCAAGAAATTTCTAGTTTTTAGTAAAACGAATTTTAATTTCTCTGAAATTTCTAGTTTTTAGTTAAACGATTTTTAATTTCTCTGAAATTTCTAGTTTTTAGTTAAACGATTTTTAATTTCTCTATTTTTAACAACTAATTATTTCTTAAGGTCAAAATGATAAATATATTATTATGTATCATATTATGTCCAGTAAGCGCGAGCATGCGTTTAAATGCGTTGCATCCATATTTTCTCCAGAATTACACAAGTTGCAGAGTGGAGAGTCATATATATATATATATATATATATATATATATATATATATATATATATATATATATATATAATATTATATTATTATATATTATTATATATTATTATTATTATTATTATTATTATATATATATATATATAATATATATATTATATTATATATATTATATATATATTATTATTATTATTATATATTATATATATATATATATATATATATATATATATATATATATATATATATATATATATATATTAATCTCAAATATTCCAACATCCATTTTTATATATATAATATATATATAATATATATATATATATATATATATATATATATATATATATATATATATATTATATATATTTATATATATATTATATATATATAAAAATGGATGTTGGAATATTTGAGATTAATAGACTTCGACACCGTTTGAGCGATCACCGAGATCAGTCAGCAGTCAGCAGCCGAAGAGGGAACATCCTTTGAAGTGCCACCTCCTGTGCAGTGAACCTTTTTTCTTTCTCACTTGCTTAGTTAGCGTCCTAGTGCTGCTGAGGTCCATGCTTATCACTTGGATCTAACCTCGGCAGCCACCCTATTGGGTACGGACAGCGTTGTGCTAGCAAGTCCCCCCACCCTTGTGACAGTGACAATTATTGTGCGTGGTGCGTCCGTTACGGTCCGCCCGAGTTGTGTACCCCGTACGTATTTTGATAGACATAGAGTCGTGATGGCTTCGACCAGTGCGGCTCATACCGTCATGGAATTTTCTGAAGACGGCCGAGGTGAGAAGAGAGCCGGAGAGCCCAGGGAGGAAGAATTCACCATGGAAACAAAGAGGAGAAGCTTTAAACCTCGGCCCGTCTCCTACAGACCACAGCCGACTAGGGTGGCGAACAAATTCGGCCCACTATCCTCGTCCGAGACTTCAAGCTCAGCGCCTGCTCCTGCTAAAGTGAGGCCTCCACCGCCGATCGTTATAAGACCAGCTATCTCGCAGAAGAGCCTCATGGGATACCTACAAGAGGTAAACATCCACGAGTTTACCATGAACTCTTCCAAAGAGGAGCTGAGACTCTACCTCACAAATTACCAAGACCACGAAGCGGCCGCAAGACTGCTGAGACAAGATGTTAAGGTGCAGTATCACACCTATGCTCCACGTGGTACCAAGAGGTCGAAAAAATTCGTCCTCTACGGATATGACGTCGACGTTGAGATCAACAGCATCTCATCAGAACTCAAAGACCGCCTCCCTGGATTCAAAATGGCGAGGCAAATGATGAGGAAGGACGAGACCGGACGCCTGCGACCAACCGAAGGCATCCAGATCATCGTTGAGCACAGCGTCCGGTTGGAGGATGTCAAGAAACTATACGTCGTGGGACACGTGAAGTTTCGGGCGGCCCCCTTCAAGGAAGCTCGCGGCCCAGTCCAGTGCCGCCAGTGCCAGGGCTTCGGCCATACGGCACAATACTGTGGCAGGACATGCCACTGCTCATGGTGTGGGGACCACCATTTACTCCAAGAATGCCCCAAGAAGACATCGGAAGCGCCGATGTGTATCAATTGTAAGATGAACCACCCAGCCTCTGCGAAGGAGTGTCCCCACAGGCAGAAGCTTCTAAAAACAGTGAAGGAAAAGAGAGAAGAGACCCCTGCTGCAGCTGCCCCTTCAAGAAAGCCGAGTAGGCTTGTCCAGCGGGGCACTACCTACTCCTCTCTCATTGGCGGATCGCCTGTAGCAGGCAACCAATCAGAGAAGAGCTCTCACCCCCACCACCCGCCTCATCCCCACCACTCGACTCAACCTCAGGAGCCAGCTGTACCGACACAGACAGCTCATTCTACCACAGGATCTCAAGCTGGAAAGGACCTCTCCAGCCAGATGACCCAGATGATGTCCACAATGGCCCAGCTAATGCAGCTGGTGATGAAGCTACTCCAGAGGATGGACCATGACTAAACATCTGGTCATCAACTGCAATATCAGAGGCCTCATCCAGAAGAAGGCCGAAATCGAACTCCTCCTGCAGCAGCACAGACCGTCGGTAGTGGCGCTGACTGACACCATGCTGAACACCACCGCTCGCCTACACTTCCAGGGGTACACTGCGTACCGAGAGGAGTGCGCACCAGGGTCTCTGGGAGGCGTTGCCATTCTGGTCAGACGAGATGTGCCCTCTAGGCTCATCCCGAACCCAGTGGTATCAACCCCTGGTACTCATGTAGTCACAGTTGACGTGAGACTGAAGCATCGGTTCACTTTCAGCTGTGTATACAGGAGACCGAGGGCAGTACTCACATCCGTGAGGCTACTGCTGCAACACGCCCAGGCGAAGAGTCGGTATGTCGTCCTTGGGGACTTCAATGCCCGACACACCGCCTGGCTATGCAGTAGTAATAATCCACTGGGTACTTACATCACTAAGACCAGGATGTCCGTCTTCCACCCCGGGGTGCACACCTTCAGGCATGCAGCCCGACCTGGGTGTACTTCAACGCTGGACCTGCTCCTGACCAGAGATCTGCACACCGTCACGGAGTGCCTAGCGCTCCCGTACGGACCGTCAGATCACCGGCCTGTGCTCTACACCTTTGAGGGTACGCCCGCCGCACCGCCGGCGAGCAAGTACCTCTTTCACAAGGCCGACTGGAAAGGATACAGGGCTAGTGTTGAAGAAACACTACCTAAGATTCAGTCTCTTCAAACTGTAGGCGAAGTGGACTCAGCGGTGGAAGTCATCACCACGACCATCCAGGACTCAGCCAAGAGGAACATCCCCAGATTCAGCCCGCAGCCCAACGCGATCAGGAAACCTCCACGGCACATCCTCGCTCTGATTGGCCAGAGGAACAACCTGAGGAACATCTTTCAGCGCACGCGCGACTACAGCCTGAAACCGGCCATCAACGCGATGACTCGGCAGATAGCTAGCCTCATGCGTGACTGGAAGACCTCACTCTGGCACGAACAGTTAAGAAGGACTCATGACGACCATCGCCAGTTCTGGAGACTCGTCAGGACCTTCGTAACCAAGAGGAGGACTGTGCACCTGACTTCAGGAGGTGACCTGCTGACACCTGGGGAACAGGCTGAACTCCTGGCTGACAGCTATGTCGCGAGGGAAGAAACTCGGCTGGAAGATGCTCCCGGACTCCCAGAGGGACCACTACCGTGCCCCAATGAGAAGCCCATCTTTTCCACTTTTGGCCAGCTTGAGTCTGTACTACGCCGTACTAAAGGAAACAAGGCGTCAGGACAGGACGATATCCCGTATGTGTTGTTGAGGATGCTCCCTAGGAGGGGTAAAGCCTTCCTACTGAACATCTTTAACTCATGCATGCGGATCTCTTACTTTCCTAATGTCTGGAAACGGGCGATCGTAGTGCCGCTACTCAAGCCGGGAAAAAATGGAAACCTTCCGGAGAACTATCGGCCGATCAGTCTACTCTCGCACATGAGCAAGATTTTTGAAAGACTAGTTCATCACCACCTAATGAAGCACTGCAGCGAGGAGGACATCATCCCACCGGAGCAGACTGGCTTCCTGCGAGGAGTATCCTGTGAGCACCATCTCGTGAAGCTACAAGCCCACACCGTAGAGCATATGAAGATGAACAGAGCTACGGCGTTCATATCCCTGGACTGCACACAGGCCTTTGACTGTGTGTCTCACGCACTCCTACTCCGACGTCTGGAGGAGTTCAGGTTTCCCGCCTCCCTATGCCGATTGGTCGAACGCTATCTTAGCGGAAGGTCCTTCGTCGTACGGGTCGGCGATAGCCTATCGACTCCACACGATACCACCTATGGAGTACCTCAAGGGTCTGTACTGGGACCAATACTGTATGTCGTTTTCACGGCTCCAGTGGTCGCAGTGAAGCATCCAGGTGCAGTAGTAGCAGCCTATGCGGACGATATCGGCATCTACGCCACCAGCGTCAACCCCGAGAAGGCTCTCGGAACGGCAGAAAGAGCTTCAGCAGCTATAGTGGAAGACCTGAGAGAGATCGGCATCAGGGTGAATCCGGCGAAGACGGATGCCATCGTGATGTCGTTCCAGAGAGGGAAGAAACCTCTACCCAGAACTTTCTCCATGGAAGATGAAGACAGGCCTCTCTCGAACTCAATTCTCTACCTTGGCGTCACTTTAGACAGGCACCTCACCTTCTCATGTCACGTCAGGGAGAGACTCAAGCTTGCCCGGCTGAAGTCGCATAGGCTCTACTACCTGCTCACGTCGCCGCAGCTTTCACTGCGCCTGAAGCTGCAGATCTACAAGGCCATCATAAGACCGACACTGCTCTACGGTGCACCGCTGCTCCGTCACATGTATAAATCCACATTAAAACGACTGCAGAGTTTCCAGAACTCCGTTCTTAGGCGGATCGTCAGAGGTACCTCACTCCAAAGAGCGAGAAATGAAACCATTTATGAGGAGCTCCAGCTACCCTCAGTACCGGAATACATAGGTCGTAGGCACATCAAGTTCTTTGATGGGCTGAAGGCCTGTGTCAACCCTCTGTTCAGAGACATCGCCCCACCACCCAGGCCTGGGAGGTGGCAAGGCACTGTCCCCTTGGTTGACGTGCTCGCCGAGGGAAGGGGTCTGGACTCTGCAGTCTAAACCCATCTTTTTCCACCTCAATCCTGAAACTTGTAGAATGGTCCCTCCCCATTCTTTGTAAATAAATAAAGAAAGGCACATGCCGAATTAGATACCCCCGCACACAGCGGACCTAGAAATAAAAATTTTATACCTTAAAATACCTTCGGGTAAAAAAAAGGAATTATACATTGTAGCTTGTATATATATTTATGTTTTTGCCATTTTATATGTTGTATTGTAAATAAATAAATAAAAATCTCGGAGGGAGAGAAAAAAAAAAAAAAAAAAAAAAAAAAAAAAAAAAAAAATTGAGCGATCACCATGAAAGTTTGCACATATGTATTTTTCCTTTTTTATGATGCTTCCTACTTTGTTGTAACTCACCACTAAGGGTGAATAATGTAATAGTGTTGAATTAGACAACTAATATATCATGTAATAATTGTGAATTATATAATTAGATCAGATGTTATATTGAGCATTGAAAACGTAAAATATATTCTAACAGTTTCATTAGATACGTTATTTTCTTTACCAAATATTCGCTCATTGCAATCACACATGTCCGGCAACTGTTAGCCATTAGAGCTGTTGAAACACATGAACACGCATTTCGGGAAACATGCCAATACGAATTTCTACTTCAAGAACTGCTGCAACACTCGAAGAGATACACGACGTGAAGCTGAACGATCGAGACAGAGTCGATCAAGAGCGAGAATCAATCTCAAGAAAGCAGCTTTCAATTGCAATAAAGACTACGATTACTAGATTACATACAGATAATTAATTTTCATATATACAGAGGTAAACAAATATACAAATATAGGATAGCGTCCCCAAGTTTCAATCAGTGCCCAATCAGGCGAGCCAATTTTGAAATACAGATATGTCAAGGAAAATAAGTTTGCGTGTGCAAAAGTATAAGATGGAATTTGATAAAATTGACATGGGGCCATCTAGTTACAAAGACGCATAATAACTGACAATTTCAATAAAATCGGATTAACAGTAGTAGGTGTTATCCCTGTCATATGGATTTTACAGCTTCGGTAGTTAGGAAGAACTAAACAAATAACAAGAGTAATTCCATTTTCAAAATCAAATTGTGCTCACAGACGCAGACGGATGCAGCTGCATTTTTAAAAATATTTTATTACAGATCTTGTTTCAATGATAAAATAGATTTTAGACCTGCGGTCAGAAGATATATACTAACAAAAAATTTTGATAGAAATTTATTGGTCTTTTTACTCATATATATTACTAAGGGAAATCTCACCAAGAGAAAAAAATTGTGTGGCCACAATAGCAATAATAATGTCGACAACTATGTTTCTTAAAAATCAAACATTATCCTATGCTTGGATTTGAAGGCTAGTTGAAATAGTAGTATGTGAAATAGTAGTAGTTGAAATAGTATTTGTAGACTAGTGAAATCGGAAATATTTCAATTTTTACACCTGAAACGAGCCTTCAAATCCAAGCATTGAATAATGTTTGATATTTAAGAAACAAATTGTCGACATTATTATTACCAAAAAAAACTTTGTTAGTATATAACTACAGAACTCAGCCGACCGCAGATCTACAATCCATTTTTAATTAAAATATGACTCCTAATAAAATATTAAAAAAGATTCAGCTGCGTTCGATACGTCTGCGTGCACAATTTGTTTATATAAATTGAATAACTCTTGTTATTTGTTTATTGCTTCCTCATTTCCGAATCAGTAAAATCCACATGACGGACATAACACCTACTACCGTTAATCCGATTTTCCGATCCGATGAAATTTTCAGTGATTGCTTGATTGATTGATGCGTGCTTGTGCCTATATGGTCCCATACAAATTTTATAAAATTCCTTCCTTATTTTCGCTTGCGCGAACGTACACGCCTATATTTCAAAAACGGCTGGTCCGATTAGACCCTAAATTGCAGAAACGTTAGGGACTAGTGTAAAAATGGTCCAGTATCAAATCCTAGGTATACTTATATATATAGGTTAGGTTATATTTATTCAGATTAAAAACATGAAATATGATGTTGAAAAAATAAAATAAATTGGTTAGCTTTTATTTATTTCAGATTAGAAACAAGAAATTTCATCGCATTCAGAAGCGAAGTATGATGGAGTTGCTGATAGTTAGCACAAAATTATCTGTCAACCCTCCATCCTCCAAAAAAATTTAGGAAGAAGTTGGTCGCGGAGTGCGCTCAAATACTAATAAGTATACTTATTAGTGTGTTAGTCTTTGACCACACACCCCGACCAACTTCTTCCTACGGTCAACCAAACTTACTCCAATACAAAAAAAAATTAGGTTTGATGGCCGATTTTTAAGTTTGATTGCCCAAATTACTCAGTGAATTCCTTATAAATATTTTGAAACTATATGAGCTCAAAATAACGAAAAAATATTTGGTTATATTTCAATTAATCCCGTCTTTTTTTTAATGTTTCCTATCATACCATGTGTAAGTATATGATTTCCTTAAGCAACTTAATTTCTAGTAAATTTGCTATTAACACGAAATTAGGCAGTTTTCTTTGTTTCTTTTTTCTTCTGTTTTTTTTACATATATATTCATTCTTTGCATATATAGAATGGGGGAGTACTCCGAAATGTTGGTGGAACTATGTAAAATATTGCACCAATTAAGGAATATTGAGATCAATGGAAGAAATTATTCCACTTATACATTCCTAGAATTTTTCTTCTTCCTATTATTAATAGTATTAAATACTTAGAATTCTTTTTTTATTAACGTAATTAGAAAACTTTCAAACATTAAAGAAAGATTGACAGTAGAACTAAGCGTGAAATTTGGAGGCATAAATTAAATAGTTTATAATTTATTTCATTCACCGAAACAAAAAATTGTAAAAAAATTGAAGACGTGGGTGGATGTAGGTGTTAAACAACCATATCATCCCATACGAAATATCGGTATTTCTTTACGTAGTGTAAGGGGTAGGAAAAAATCAAAGAAACACGTTCAATTTAAAATGTATTTGCCATCTTGTTCTATAACAGTTTGCCATCTTGAAACCAAATTTTGTATATCTTTTCTGAAAAAATCCTTTGGTTTTGAATTAAAGAAAGCCAACACCTCGTTTTTCACTTCATCGACTGAATTCATGTTAATGAATCATCTCATGCCGCTTAATGAGATTTGGAGATTGCGAAAAAGGTGATAATCCGAAGGTTTTTTTTTTAAGATCAACACGTTTCTGTAAACAATTATAACTACCGCCATAATAGTAAATTTGTAACAATGCGATTAGGATTATTCATTAAATTGCCTTCTTGTTTTTCATTTTATAAAATTAGGTTACTCCGATATAACTGGGTCCTCAACAATGTTTCTTAAATCTAAATATCATATAAAAAAAAATAATTGAGCTCATGGCCGATTCTTATATCAATGAAAGGTTAACAGTTCACGAGTTCAAGTACAGTAATGCGAATACACATATCACATCGTAGATAGGCTGTTTTTCAAAACTGGCAAATAATAGAACAAGGTACAAGTTATCTAGAGCATTTATTTATTTTTTTTAAAGATAAATATATATTAATAAGGAATACCACTGAATAAATTTTGATTTGCTATTTCACTTCGGTTACTTCTACCAAAAATATCCCAAGAGATCAAACAACAAATCATAGTTGCTAAGCGGTTCTGTTTTTTATGTCACCAAAATTTTAGCTGCAAAAGATCCTTATCAGATTCGATCCGACTTATGCATCCCAAACCTGGCCATCAAAAAAAGGTTTAAAAATCCTGGTATCTGAAAGGAAAATATTAAGAATTTATTGAGACATCTGGACAGTACCTAAGAAACAGGAATTATAAAGTTTTTGCGAAGAGAATGATTAAATCCAATTGAGACCCAAAGCTAGAGACAGGCATATTATAATAAGATTATTTTTTGTATTAGTAATAATATATATATTATAATTATTATTATATAATATACTACGGTCTAAATAGGGCTCCTAGAAACTCAAGAAGTGCAGCAAACAAGGATTAGAGACAGAACTAAACTAAAATATATCAATATTATGGTGCTACCACACTCCGTTCCCCGACGGGAGTGGGCAATATTGTGCCGATAACCTAGTCGCGACGCCAAGGTTCAAAAAAAATTAAACCACAACCCTTCTCCTCACCAAACCATCAAAAATAAAATACAATTATATCTCCTGTCTAGAAAAAAATAATTGAAGTTCGGACGCCACACTATTTTAAGGAAAATAGTGAAACCCTAAAAGAAAAATTTATAAGAAAAAAAAACCAAGGAAGCATATATCAATATAAATAAATTAAAACAATGATAAAGTAAATTTAACAAAAAAAAAATAATTATTTAATCGTCTTGCTCAACAAAATAATTTAATTAAAAATTCTTAAAAAGACCCTTAAGTAACTTAAAAAAAATAATGATAATAAAAAAAATTAATTTAATTATTAACAAAAAAAAAAGATACCTCCCGGAGGTAGCTTCGAACTGAGGGCCTCAGTGTATCTCTATATTGATAAAACCACTAAACCCTTTGAGAGACGTAGTTCACATGGACATTCCTAAATCTTCCATGGTAAAATATAATAATAACAGGATAATATAATAAACGACATAAAACCAGCCGGACTCAAACAAAAACAAAATTACTATCCTTAGTTTAATGTATAAAATTATAATAATAACGAAAGAAATAAAATTATAAATCTGAAGAATTAGATGGGACAGCCAGTCATATTTTCTCGGTTCTTCTTGTTCTCCGGTGGCATCCTTTTTCTCATCTCCTTCTCGAGAAATTCGCTATAAACTCTCGTATGACGCGAAGTTCTAACGCCTTGGACTCACACAGCAAAAAAATCTCATTAAACCGTACAGGATAGAGAAACAAATCCCGCACCTCGTGCACTTCGATCAAAGTTCCGACTTCTCTCGTCACTTGTCTCCTCCCAGCTGGCGAGATCTCTCTCATCTCTGCATATCGCAAAGCTGTTTTGGGATCGTAATTAAATTTATTACGTAACTCAAAACTATTTCTAATATTATGTCTTCACTAAGTCTCTCAAAAGTGATATTAATAATTAAAATTAAAAAAAAATAATAAGTATAACGAAATTTTAACGTAACAATCGCAACAGATTCCAAGATTATTCTTAAAAACCAAACTCTCACCTACCGCAAGAGAATGTGCAAATTTCTACATAGGCAAGAAATAACCACGTGTACTGATTTGTGCAAGAAATAACCACACGTTATACTTATTTGTAAAAACATGATTTGCTTTTTAAATCATCTTATTTGCACTAATAATTTTTTTTTTTATATTTTTAACTTTGCTCCTATTTTTTTAGCTTCCACCATTCAGCATCTTGCAGCCAAGTACCATTTCCTATTTGGACGGCGTCATAATTGTTTGGTCCAGTCAGCGTGAACATGCGTTTCATCCATAATTGCCCCCGAACTGAAGAGTGGAGAGTCTGCCCCTCTTATTCTATGCAGTTATTCATTAAGTTGCGTTATTTTTCATAACAGAATACGTTCTCGGCAGTTTTACTGGTACCCGCTCTTCTATGATAAATACTTTGCTCCTTTGCTTCCCAACAGTATTCATTCGGCTTTACGGATTCCAGCTGCACAACCTGATAAATCTTTATTATGGCTTGTCTGCTTTACCTCTTCCTTTGATTTGCCTTCTTTATCTTTTACCAGACTTTATGGAACGACACCTGGTTTTCTGGCTACTCGGCTGTTGTAAATTATTAAATCCATATTTGATTCTTTCGTCAAAATCTTGGATTTTAATGCATTTTGGATCTCAAATGTCTAATGCATTGGGTGGAGCATAAACAACGAGAGGTGAAAAGGCGTAACATTGTTATTCAGTGGCAGCTTCAGATCTTGTCGATCCCGGGCGATACGATATTGCCATTAGAGAGTAGGGAGAAGGAGTCCTGCAAGTACACCTATAGAATACTTCTCAAATGGAAGGGAATACCGCAGGACTTCGTTGGCAACTTTCAATATGAACTATAAATTCGTCTGTAATGTATAAGTAATTTATTTGAATTTTAAATGGTGTAAGGCACGGTCCATTTCCACGTCCTACGCTTGATCCGCTATCGTTGTTATTTGGTAGCACATTATTTCAAGCGATTCAACTATTATTTATAAAAATAAAAATATGTTTTATATTAGGTGGAATCACTAAGAGATTTGGGGTTTGTATTCATTTCAGATGGAAGAGACACTGACTTTGAGCTTTATAACAAAAAACTCGATATAGAAATTTAAGTTTTTAATGTCATTATTGATTAAATGTAATTTTGCAACTAGGTGAAGCTCCAAGAGATGGAACAAGTCAGCGACATTTTTCTCGCCTTCCCTATATATAGAATATGCCTTTGCTCTTTTCCGGTTCACATTTTGGGAAAAATTTAAAAGATAAGAGTATGGTCCAAGGAGTTTTCTCGCCATCAAAATAAGTATGGATCGAAAAATAAATTATTAAAAAAATGAATTCGTTGAATAATATTCTATTCTCAAAAATGTTTGCATGGATCCCGCTCTTCTTACAAAATGGTTTGTTTTATACTTATTTTAATTCTCTTCGGGTTTTAATGACCCTCCAATCAATGGAAGTAAAGTCATTAATATCACGTACTTACCGGTGAAGAATGACAATCATGGCCTTATCATCAAATCCATAGAAATGTTTGATGTAATAACTTAAAATGCAAAACAAGAAGAGCTGATTTCCAATTCATTATATATGTATTAATTACTTCTTCTTTCAATTTCACTACCTCAAGCTCATGGTTTCGCTTCAGGCGAACCCCTCCTTGTGAAGAGTCAGCCCCAGCATCACAGACATGGAACATATCCGGTGCCAAGTTTTTCAATGATAAATAGATCCGGCCCTGCCTCTGGGTCACCGAACCTATGCCATCGCCTCTAACCTTTGCACCTTTCCGGTCATATTCCATTCTACTGTAGTAGCTAAATTGTTTTTATTTGCATTTTCTAGAAAATAAAAAAAAATATGCCCAATGGTCTGATTTTTACACTACTTGTTTCCTCTCTATTCTGAACCAAAGAGATTTTCCCCGAGATCATTCTGGATAGGGCAATAGAAATACAAAGATCCTTGACTGTGAGTCCTGTTTTACCTGATCTATGACTGTATGATGTAAATTAATATATATTTTATATCCCAACAAAGGGCTAAAGAAGATATTTCATATTCTTGGGTACTTTTTAGGATTTCGACATTTCAAAGTTAGTTGCTCAGAATCTCTCACAGTGTACAACTGCAACTGCTCATACCGCGTAAGTCGACGACATGTGATTGGTAAATAGTTACCCGCTTATGGTTTCCAAACTTTTCAGTCACAAAACTCAGAACTAGAAGAATAGTGTCAAAACCGGATGATTAAAATAAATATCATAAAATCACCTTCACTATTTGCCATAATACTTCTACGATCAGTAAAGTATGAACAATGTTCAACTACAGACCTACTCGAGAGATTATTTCGATATAATAATAAAACGGCAAGAAACTGCTTTTCGATTCCATTGACAAATGTTCAAATTTGCCAATTCAAAATAATAAATTTATCTAAGTCAGGGGTAGCTAACATTTTGCCAATAATCATAGACATTACAACCAAATTCAGACTCTATAGTTTGAAATTCAACCCTATGGTCAAAACCCGCGATATCAAAATACATATAGGCGCAAAGATACAATGAGCCAATTGTAACCATCCAAGGCGCCACGGTTTGGCCACCTCTGATCTAAGTTATCATAATCAGGCCCTTTTGAACAATCGGAATTGATTTTAGAATTGACCTCCACATTCCTCTCGAACCAAATTTTTACAACCCATAATCCTTCGAAAATCCTCAAGAGCTCTTCATGCCAAAAATAAAATCGTAAACATTTTAATATCACCTTCATCGCAGGGCTAGTTCCAAATGAATACAAATATTAATTAAAAAATCCCAACACACTAGTTTTTGACTTCTGATAATCCCCTAAGGTCTCTGAAAAGAAGATGGTATAGAGGGACCGTTAACCATGAAACAATATTGTTCTTATTTATCTGTACCTGTAATTTACTCTCTATATTGAAAACAAATGTGAAATTATCAATAGTTGATAATTATTGATAATTTCACATTTTTTTTCAATATTGAAGCGTAAATTTGGTTTAGCCACAGACAGATAGGTACAAACTTTTATCTTCGCAATATTGCAGTTGATCAATTTTACCTCCAAACCGACGATATATTATAGTTTATACGTCGACATTTTATCGTTGAATCTTTTTTTATTCAAATATATATATTTATTAGTTTATCTATATATAAGTGACAACCAAATCATTAAAAATGTCATTAAAATTAACAGACATAATAAAAAATTGATTAAGAAATATATAATAATTTTCTAGGTTGTGATTCCATCCCCAGAAATTTCATATAGACACGGATTATTTACTAGATTCATCAGTCATTAATATTTATATTTATTTATTAATGACGTATTAATTCTAGAAATCTTAGTAAATTAAATATTTGAATGGTTAATCACTTCTAAAACCACAAGTGCTAAATATTTTTTAAGCTTTTTTCCATCAAAGATAAATCACAATTTTTATAACAGGTGAAGATCACAGACTGTCATTGATGTCTTATGCAGGCAATTACTGAAAATAAATATTCCAATGAATTCCATTTTAGCACCACTCTGGTGTTTATTGTAAATAGGCAGTCCCCGTTGACTCTCGGGAGGCGCGACTACTAAAATAGCCCATAATGAATGAAGCTCCTAAATCCTCTTTCCTCCGTGTATAAATAGAATATCTATAAATTCGTCTATAAATATAAACGAATCTAGACACTGTAGGTAGCAGTTAGTTCTTGGAACATAAAATATTGAAACAATATAACATATAATTAACTGAAATAAAATTTAATTCAATTTGAAACAGTAAAACTGTCTGCCGCGATTGAAGGTACGTTTTTGTGGAAAGAATCCTGATTGGATGGGATTGTTCAAAAATATATTTCTTTTAGCCATTCTTTTAAAAACAAAAAGACATTCCAGCTTCTAATTGCTCTTCCAAGGGCTGTAGTTTCTTTGGTTTTACAACTTTTTTTTTTGTAATGAAATGTTATTGTTCTGAGAACTTTCTGTTACTTAATAGTGCATTGACCGCTAATACAAGGGTTTATACCCCTCCTCTCTTGTATTTATTTCGTTTGATTCTTTTTTTTTTTTCCCTCGTTTCATTGTTATTATCAATGCATTTTCTTTAAATGTTTAAATGACTAATCAATCAAAACAAGAATTTCGAATATTAGCATGTCGTAGTAACGGTATAAGAATGCCTATAACTATCTTATCGATACCAGCAACGTCATTACAGAGGATGATAATTCGATCGTTGATAATTTCTCAATATTAAATTATTATCATCGTTGTTTGGTAAAATTTGACATAAATTCAAATTATATAAAATATAAATTTTACTTTCAAAACCAATGTATCAGCAATAATCTTTTATTTATTTTAAATGATTATGGACAGTCCAACCAACATGCTAATCATGCTATGTTAGATTGAGAAATATAATGTAATAAAATCTAAATAATTGATAAGTAATTTAATAGAATTGTATAATATCTAATAAAGTTAAATACAATATAACTGGTTTGATATAAGAATGATATAATACCATTTTATCATATTTAAAATTTGTATTAATTAAAACAATAATATTGTTCAATAAGGACGTGGTAATTCATACTGAAGAATCGTAAATATCGGCAACTTAATAGTAATACTAAATTGATTCATTTAAATAATAGTGAGTTAAAAGTGACTATATATTCGGTGTTCCACTCTACAATATACCATTTTCTAATTATTATGGGATCTTGATGATTTTTTTTCAAATATTGCTATGGGAATTTAACTCACCTAATGAATGGACCAATTAACATATAAAGCGTATAGTCAATTGAAATGATATGGTCTGTGGAATATTTTTATTAACTTTATAAATTGAACTAATGAGAGAATATATTTGAGGTTAGTATATAGTTAACAAACTACATATACACTATGTAAAACATGCTTTCATTTCACTTTTACACATTTTAAGAACGTTTTATGCCCTATGGTTCCAACGACCAAATAAACAAACTATTTTCGGTTTACTTCTAGTTTTATTGACTTTCTATGAATTTTAATTATAAATCATTTTATCTCACGTTATGTCTAATAATCGACAATATTCAATCAATTAATTGTAGGTCAGGAAAATTCTCTCGACTATGAAAAGATATCTGACTACTTACGAATATGGACTGGTAAATCTGGCCGTAGAACTTAATCGGTACCGCGAGGCGTACTTCTTGGGAGCTGTCTTCTCCCGTTGGAAGCTGGTCATCGAGGTCCGGTCCAAACGGATAGAGGGCTTCGACAGTTGCAAGAAGTGGAAGAAGCCAAAGGAGTCGATGTGTCCCCATATCGGCGTGGTTGCTGGGCGGCATCTGGGGTCACTTCAGTCAGCTCCTACTCAGATAAGGCGGGCTTCCATCCCCTCTCTACCATTATCGATGTCAGTATTGTCTGACAATCGATGTACTGTACTAACCGGTTTATTATAAAGGATGTAAGCACAAGATTTACTTGCACAAATTAGCGATTTTATCATAATTTTGAAAGCTTAGTAATTTATTAAATTTACTGCCTATAGGTGTTGATTTAATGTCTTGTACGAATACTTTAATAATTAAAGCTCTTGTTGTCATATTTAGAAAATAAAAAAAATCCCAAAAGAGATAATACCAACCGAATCGTATGCCACCATGTAAGGTGGTGTGTAAATGTTTAATGTGCATTCAATTATGGTATCTATGTTCCCCCAAAAAACATTTCTAAACTTAGAATCCCGAAAATGTACCTGTAGAATAAGTTATAATAAATAAGCAGAAGTAAAACAACAAATCATAGCGTTAGTTGGGAACAGTATAAAAGTTTGACGAAAACCTTTTTTAAAATCTTGTAATTCTACACTGCTATATGTTAGCATTACTTTTATTTCTTTTGCAACTGTCGAAGCCCTCTACCCGTTTGGACCGGGAAATTATATTAATGTATTATTAATAAAAATTAAAAATTATATTAATATATTATCCAAAACTCCTCAAATTTAGTGTTTAAGACTTGCATACTAATATAAATAATATAATAAATTTAAATTGGCAAACCGGAAGTGGTACTTTACTTGTCATATTAAGTTATATTAGGCTTTCATCAAAAATTATATTAAAATATAATGTAAAACATCTAAAATTTGGTAAATTAGACTTTTATATCTATATAAGTAATATAATAGGTTTTGGTTGAAATTGAAGATCCGAAAGGGGTACTTTACTTGTAGGTCATAAGAAACTTACATCAAAAGGTATATCGACATTTACTACAGAGGTCATATGGTTCAATGATAAAGGTTACAAACGCGATTTGTTTTTCCACTATAATTTAAAAAAATGAATTACTTGTTTTAAGTGTTAAAATTTAGTGTAAAACACTGGTTTGCTCCCCATTTGTGAGCTGAACAAGTCTGCAGTAGGAAAATAAGAAATAAGTAAAGCGGCTTCTTCCGCTTAAAATGTTAAAACCATCGATTTCCAATGCTTTATCTAGTGACATAGACAGTTCTAATGTTGCAAAGGAACACGAAGAAATCTCTTGGGAACTTGTTACCAACTGAAAGAAAACGACATATGATAACGGAATGAGACCTCAAGAAACAAGAGCTTGTGTGTGTGTGTGTGTGTGTGTGTCTGTATGTGTCAATAGATGGACGTCGCGACGCCGAGTGTCGTTTTGGAGGTATTGTCATGTTCGGAAATTAGTAACCAAATTCAGGATCACTTTTTGAGCCGCTGATTTATAGTTTAATAGGCGTACAAGGAAGTCATGGGGTGTCCACATCAAATATTTTTACTAATAGTTTGAAGAATGAAATTTTTTTATATAAATATAACTCTTAATTATTCTAATTAAGGGATTAAGGCTCGCTATTCTAGACCTATTCAATAGGCAGAGAAATGTAGTCATAACATGCCACCATCTAGCGTTTACTGATGACTTGGTCGGATTTGGGATTAATTATAGAAAACTATTCAACCTCCGTATCCTCCAATATTCGAATTCACTTAATATTAATACAGGGAATCTTTCGATATTATATTATCATTAGGTATATAAAAAAACTATTCAGTACAATGTTGAAGCTTTAAACTGAAAAGCTGTAAACAACAAACTGTAAAAAACTGAAAACTGGTAAAGTATAATAAAAATTTCTCCAAAGATAATCTAAATTTTTTAATAAAAAGAAATACTCTGAAAATTGAAAACTCTAATATGTCTATTAACGTTTCATTAAAAATGAGAATTTTATTAATAATAAGTTGAATGAGTTCTATTTTCCTTATCTAAATAGAGACAAAAGCATTATTTCCTTGTGGGAATTTTCAGAGTGATCATTTATGTTCCCTTTGATGTAGTCATCATAATAATTAAATCATCTGCTTACTATACTTTTTTTTTAGTCCTTCATTAAGTTTGAAAAAAAAAAAATATATATATATATATATTTAGAAACTATTTGGTCAAGTTAAAATAAAATCAAACGTATTTATAAAATGTAAATAAGTCGTTTATTTTTCAGCATTCAGTTTTTTAATTTATTAGATATCTATTTAGGAATGGCATGAAGAATAAATTAGAAATAAATATTTGTTTTTATTCTTACTTACCATTTCATTATCATATTCATCAATTGATCTACGCCTTGATGATCATCCTCCTGTTTCGTCTCAGAATTGGGCTGAAAAAATGTTTCAACTGAGAAAATGTTTGATGAAATATTTCTATCCTTTCAAGGCTTCAAATTTTCTTTAACTTATTACTCTTATTATTTCTTTGAATTATTACAATGTAAGAAACAATAAATTCACACCTATATAATAAGAATTTAATCAAAGAAAATTCATAGAAGTACCATTAAAAATTATATTTGTCCAGTTGTGTGGATAATTGGGATGGAAATACGGTCCGTGGAACAATTTGCCTTATGTGAAGATGAAGACATTTTTAAAAATCATTAAAAATTTCAAGCGTACGTTTTTGTTTCGATTTATCTTTTTTTTTTTTAATGGAACGGAGATTTTTTAAAGTTCATTAACTACAAGCTTACACAAAATTTTCAATAATTAAAACTTTACTAAGAAATAAGTATGTTTATAAGTACGTTAATAAGAAAAGAATTGATACCAAATTACTCAAAATTTCCAATTATATGCTATTTAAGTACAAGGGGTAATTGATTATAAGTTTGCGCACACTTTTTCAGTTTGATGTAATCGACTATAAAAGTACTCATAATTGCACTTCGTATTAAGTACCCATATGCCTACCTACTTTTTACTCAAAATTGAAAAAAGTAATCAATCATTACCCAATTATATTTCGACATTAGTGATAACGTCCCAATACCCAACACCTTATAGATCAACATGATTGAAAGACCCCGGCCTTTAAATTATAGATGAAAGTATAAAAGTATTAAATATAGTTTCATTTCACTCAAAGAGGTAATTAAAAATACTTATCGTTGAACGGATAAATTTTTAAATTTTAAAAATAACAAATAGTATATTGCCATAATAGTGCAGAGAATACATAAAATAAGGAGCATATCTTTTCAACAATCCTAATTCTGACCCTGTCATATTTTATGTAGTATCATTTTCAGAATTCACCCTCCCCCACCTCAATAAAAGTCCATTGCACAGTACTTGAGGTAATATTCTTCGAAATATGTATCATCTCGTAACATTAACTCATTGGATTGATCATTTAATTATATTTTAATATCATTTTATTTGCATTGTATATTTGCATTGTCATAAATTCACTTTAAACTGCAGCAGTGTCAATTAGGAAGCCTCATTTGAAATTAGGAAAACAATGTACTTATTTTTTAGGGATTGATTTTTCTATACCATCATGCGGATGTCAACTACTTATTTTTTTATTGTCGGTACTCTTTCATCACATTTATCCTTTTGTTCCGCTAATTCTGAATGAGAGTTAAGCGATTTTTTTTGTATTCATTCCATAATTTCTCTGTCATTGTTTAAATTATTTCTTAATTATTTAAGTACTCAAGAGTCTTAACGGACACTTAAATGGACCGACAACGTTTTGGTTCGTTAAAGGAATTTTATCTAATGTAATAGTACCAATTGAACGAGCGCATTAACAACTTAATTGCAACTGTTAAAAAAATATGTACAAATATATTCAGCCATGTATTCCATTATATATCCAAACCAGTTGTTTAACTTAGATCTTTTAACTTCTGCTGTACAACTGTATCTATGTTTATCCAGCACTTTGCCTTTATTTTATTTATTTATTTTATTCTTTTGCGGTAAGTGAAACCTTCAGAAGCTGTTCAAATTACTTTGTTATTTACATTTCTCCTTTCTAGTTTTAGGTACTGGTTAGTTTGTCCCGGCAAAACATGATAGTTGAGGAAGTGCACAGTGGCGTACGCAGGGGAGATAGGATTGGCGTATATATTCCCTTCCCCGCTCCCCGTATTGGTAATTTTTAGCCATACTTATTGATCCAATTTTTATGCTTATGCTAAAAATGTATTCCCAATTTGGCTGCTATACCTATTAAGTGATTAGTTTCCTTCTTCTAATTAAATCCTCACAGAAAAAATTTAAATCCTCCCCGGAAAAAAAATGTGTGTACGCCTCTACAAGTGCAGATTTCTATTGTGGGGCAACTGCGTGTGGTGTAAACTTATAGTCTATCATCTAGTCCCAGATTTTTAAGTGAATTGGCTCACTTCTGCGGCAATGCCCGGCATGTTGTCATTTTTTGCTTAGATTACGAATTTCGAAATCCGGTAATCAAAATCGGTAGCTTCATTACGGATTTAGCAAAAACAAAACATTTTTATTAGTTTTTTATTCCTTTTGTTCGGAAATAAGCATTTTATTGAAAAAAGATTCAAACAAATGTTTCTCTTAAAATTACCAACAAAAAAGGTTCAGTTACATTTTCAGCTAAAACTAACGATAACGGGTCTACGGAGCGTCAAACCTGTGCAATTTTCGGTATTTCAAGAAAAACCTAAAGTAAGTGGGTTTTCTTTTTTCTAGAAATATGCATTTTATCAAAAAAAGTTTCAAACAAAAGTTGTTCAGCTTATGATCACCTAAAAAAAAAAGTTCAGTTACATTTTCAACTAACGAAAATGGCCCTACGGAGCGTCAAACCTGTTAAATTGTCGTTTTATTTAAAAAAAAAAAACTACTTATCGCGAACTTTACACTCTACTAATTTAACCAACTTTGAGGATACCAAGAGTGGGACAATTACGGACGTCGCGTAGGTTTTGTCACGTTTTGTGTACGCCCACTCTATTAAATCGTCATGAGCGGAAATACAAGCCAAGAGCCTTTTATCATCCTATTGAAAGTTCTAGCTCCTTTCATAGCTTGTTTTCTTTTCTTCTATTATTTTTTATTTTGATAGCTAATTAGCTGTACTTCGTGATTATCAATGGAAACTCCTGGCGGTAGGGCTAAAAATTACTGTTTCTTTTACCCCTACCGCCAGGAGTTCCCAAGGTCTTTTCATTTTCTTTCCATTAAATGATGTGAAAGTAGAAATTATTAAGTTAATTTCCGCTTTTGTATTCTTAAATTACTTTGTTACAGAGCGTATTGTTTACAACAGATTGGAGGATTGGTAGGAGAAGGTTCGGTCGCATCCATCTCCTTTCGGATGCGCTTGGTTATCCATCTATTTTATGCTCCTCATAAAATACACTGTATCTTTGCTAATACTGGTCAGATTTTGATGATTGTTTTTTTGTTTCTTAGATAATTTAATAACCTTTCATATGACTCTGAACATAATTTACTATAAATTGCATGCTTTTCAAGTTAAGCGCAAATAAAATATTCTTTTCGTCATAACTTTTTTCCCTGCACTTTTTCGTTGATATACTACATAAATGAAAAGTTAAAGGCCTTTATGAAGAATAATTTAGGCAAGATTGATCAAAATCGTTAGAGCCGTTTTCGAGAAAATTGTAAACAATTGTAATATTCATCATATAATTACCGTTTCCGGTTAGTCCGATGAGCTGTTACTTTGCTATTATTGATCCGATTTTGATGATTCTTTTATTGTTTTTTAGATGATTTAATTACCTTTCATAAAAGTCTATAGATAAATTACCGTAAAATGCATACTTTTTAAGCTATGCGCAAATAAAATATTCTTTTCATCATAACTTTTTTTCCTGCAATTCCTCGGTGATTTACTACATAAATGAAAAGTTAAAGACCTTTATGAAGAATAATTTAGGCAAGATTGATCAAAATCGTTAGAGCCGTTTTCGAGAAAATTGTAAACAATTGTAATATTCATCATATAATTACCGTTTCCGGTTAGTCCGATGAGCTGTTACTTTGCTATTATTGATCCGATTTTGATGATTCTTTTTTTTGTTTTTTAGATGATTTAATTGCCTTTCATACAAGTCTATAGATAATTTGCCATAAATTGCATGCTTTTGAAGTTATGCGTAAATAAAATATTCTTTTCATCATAACTTTTTTCCCTGCATTTCCTCGGTGAATTACCATATACATGAAAAGTTAAAGGTCTTTATGAAGAATAATTTAGCCAAGTTTCATCAAAATCGTTAGAGTCGTTTTCGAGAAAATTGTAAAAAAGTGTATAATCGATTATATAAAGTGGCACTTCCGGTTAGTCGATTTTGACGAAAATGTTGCTGTAACATCACATGCATGTGCCAACCTTAAATACATAATTTCAGTATCGTACAACTTTTTGTTTTTGAGCTAGACTGTTCACATACACACAGACACACGGACACACAGACCATTTTGCGAGACTTGGTCATTTGGACTCAGGGGACCTTAAAACGTGTATTTCCGTCGAAAACTCGAATTCGAAAATTTTCACGATCGCAATACTTCCCCTTACTATATACTTCGTATATAGGTAAGAAGAAAGTAAAAGTTAAAGTTCGTGGTAAGCAGCTTATCCATGCAAATCTTTATTTGTGATTTAAAATGTATTTAAAAATATATTATAAATCCAACAAACAGCTTGTAAAATATATCAAAAATAACCATTAGGAACAAGGAACAACATTAAGCAACAAAGAAAATTAAACTAAAAAAAAAAAATTAAATTACTCAGGTACTCTTGTTAAACTGCCACAAATTAAGTGCATTTTTGGATTTTCGAAGAGAAATTTCCGCCTATTGTCCCTCAGAATTGCTTTGCTATATGAGCCGACTTCACGAAAGAGAATTAAGTGTGACTAAACACAAACAAGAAAATATAAATGTAAGAAGTCAAGTTTTAAATTTGGAGAACTGAAACTGAATAGTGTAGGGGTTAGTCAAAGTTTTTCAAGAGAATAAAAACTATGAAAAAATTTGAACCAAAATTTAATATGGAACACAAGTTGTCATGTACAAAAACAGATAAAAAATAACAATATCTAGAACCGTTAGACGACGATTGACCTGACCACAGGCACTATAGATAGCAACACGAACACACCACACAACGTCTCCACTTTTAACAAGTTTGTTTTGATTCTTTATTTGTCGAAACCGCCGTCCTTGTAGACATTTTTGCCAGCTTGTTTATTTAATTTTTTTCCGGAAATATCAGTTATCGATTCTCAAATTTCAATATCGATATATTTCCTTTAATATTGGTATTTTTCAAACATCCCCAACGGAGGGGGCTCGCCGGCATGGAAATTCAGGCAGATTTGCCGGAAATGGATTGAGATCAATTAAGGTTCCTACAATAACTGTTTGGCTAACTGTTCTCCCCTTCGCTACCTCTTCCAATTGATGTAAAAGTAATTTTTTACATTCTAAATCTTCAGAGTATTTATTAAAATAAGTAGTTTAAGGCCAAATACGTAAAAATAAAATATTTTCTCAGCCGAAATGTCCAAAATATTTATGAAAATTTAGAGTCAAACATGTGGAAAAGGTAAAATATGTAAAAATAAAAGAACTCTATTTTACTTAAAATTGCTTGAAACGGATTTTTGGTCGAGGAGAATTTTGCTTTGGTAAAAATATGTAAAACATAAAAATTCTTGCCCCTTGACCATTTAATATAATCATTAATATTCAAAATTCGTAGATTTACTGTTTTCAATTAAGAAGAAAAGGTTGGTGATAAGCTGTGAAGTGTGGAGCGATTTCTGGTATTACATGTCTAAAAAATAAAATAAATTGTATCTATTTTATTTCAGTGTTGGTCAATTACAAAATTTATCCATTTTTGCAACAGAAAAAGGAAAAAATCTTATCTCTTAAATCTTCCTTATATTTTCAGGAGGCAGTTAATAGTATCTACAGTTTAAATTGTTTACAGGGGCCCTACTTAAATTTAAAAATACCAGTGCTTTCCCAAATTAACATTTGACTGGTTCATCAGGGCACATTCCTCTGAAGCTGTAAGCAACAAGGGTGCACTTGTTATGTATCTTGGAAGACATGCCTAGATATGATCTACTATCCATCAAAACAGAACATCTCCATTCATTACTTTGTTTCTTTTAATAACTAACCATGACAGCTTATCAAAAACGTCTTATCATCACACAACTATTTTTTCAATCTCTCTCCAAGACTAACCATAACCAGATGAAATGTATCAGCAATTATAATAATTTCTTAGTTTTATTTTGTTGTGACTGAGATACTTGTTTACCTTTTTGTAAAAAATTATCGATTAAAGTTTAGTTTTGTTTTTGTAACTTCAATGATCAAATATTTTTTTCAATAATATATGAGAGTGAAATTGTAAATGTCACTAAAACAAGGCATTATCGAAATGTTTATATCTACTCTAAAAAAGGAGCAACTATAGCAGTATTGTGCAGATTAGGTGATTAAGATTTGGGAGAATGAAAAAAAAAAACTAGTAGTCAAAGTGAAGTGATACTTATAATCTATTAGTACAAATGTACATATTTTTATTAGAAAATACTAATAATAGGAAAAGCCAAACAGAATGGAGCAATATCTGCAGTCACAGAACCAAATTTTTTGGTTGTTGCGGTTAAATGTTCATAAATGTAAAGTAGGGCAAGAATGCTTTGAATGTACCTCACAATTCGCATTATACTATAAAAGGATTTGTTTTTATAATTGCAAGGTTATCTTTTGTTCAATGAAGGTAAGGGAAGGTTAAATATAATTTAAATCACTGTCTTTAAAGATCATTTATTTTCAACACTTTTACAACATATTTAAACTTTTTATGGAACTTTACATTAATCTTTCTAATTCACTTAAGTTTATATCCTTAATACATGGCAAAACAATGAATGAATTTAGGCTATGTACTATATTAGTTTATATTTCACAAGGATATATAATTGTATATAATAACATACACATAATTATTTCATAAGTCATATGCTTATAGATAAATTTAAAAAACAAGATATGCAGTAAAGTATTTATATGCTTTCAGTAATTTTTTAAACAATTAACACCAAATAGAACTATTGAAATTCAGCAGAGTAATATAGCTACATGTATGCATATATTGAAGTATAGATATACACAGAATTAATTTGCAACCTTCAAAAATATATTTAAATTCAGATATATCAATCCAAATAAATATTTTATAAATATATATTTAATATCATCAAATAGGCCTGTGTGTTTTAATTCTGTAATCAAAGGTTTTTGCTCATTTTTAAAACCTATAATTATAGAATATTAAACAACTAATGCCATAATACCTTTTTGAATGAAAATATCAGAACAATTTAATTATTATAAGTATTTGATTCTAACCTAATCATATCCACTATGCCCATCTACCATTGCTGATCCATGCAATGATAAATCTATTGTGCTTTTAGTTATTTTGTACCCTCTTATGTTTATTTATAGTATTATACATTTATAGAAAGGAAAATTAAACATTCAAAACTATATACTGGCTAGAAGCTATGTGAGGAAATATTAAAAATTAAATACTAGATTTAACTTTGTTTTATTGTCTTTCCTAACATGAGGAAACTTTCTAATCCATTCGCTTAAAACTGGGACTAGATTATCCATTCCAATGGAAGCTCTTTAAGAATGTCAAGTATTGTGAGTTCGTCAACTGTACCGAAGAGAATTGATAAAGTTCTAACACAAAACTAAAATAAAAAAAAGAGTCCAACGTGTCTCTGTATTTTGTTACATACATTAACATCTTATATACAGATGTACATATATAAATGTTATAAAACAGGTTTAAATTAACTGAGTGAAAAAGGCTGTGTTAACTCCTAAAAACCATACAAGACTACATTTATAATGTACTGTACATTGCCTTAATGCTGTAATTTTCATCAATCTAACATACTTACATTCCATTGTATCATACATAAAATATAGGTCCCCTGTATATCAACTACAAAAATATAAAAACTTAACACACTAAACTATAATATATAAAACTCTTGAAGTTAGGTTCAAAGAACTTCTTCAATTCATAAATCTATTGGTACTACTGCCAAACACTTGATGACCACAGGTGCAAAAATAGAACATAATTTACAAAAAAAAAATATAAAACTCTACAAATAACAAACTATTTATGTACATCAGATAATGGGACCTATATTTGTTACATTAATTATATGAAATGGTAATCAACATTACATTTCAACTAAAGAATAATAATATCTTATTTACACAGCATTGTTTCTCACTTAGGGTGGAGAAATTTTCATTTTTCAGATTATTTTACTCCTGCTTGGATGGAAATTCCCTGAGGAAAAAACAAAACAACACAATTTTCAAGAAAGTAATAAGGAAAAGTGGAGAGGGGGATATTTTCTTATCCCATAGGAACATTAAATTAACTCAAATATGAAAATATAAAATAGTTTATCCATATGGAGTGGTAAATACATTAAATACAAACCATTAAGAGTTTAACTCAATGCCAGTAGGCATATTTTTTCCAAATATGCTTAGTAAATCTGGTACCATATCCATCGGCCTTATACAATTATTACATTTTGATATCCATCAATCTTTCGTGAATTTCAATCATTTGAAACTATTTTCAATCTTGTCTTTACTGCCATAATTTTTTTCAAATTTCTGCTATTACTATTAACATTGTAAGTGGTCATGGTTCGCTTTCCCCATCCACACAATCCATGGGGCGACAGGTAAACTTGACCCTTGGCCTGCAGAACAAGATTAGCCCATCTTCCTCTATCCTTGGCAGCCTCTTTCGTTTCAAATTTTCAGCATTCTGGCATATTTTTTCACCTTCTCTTTCCAATGGCTTTGGGGCCAATCTCTTCTTTTATCATCAATATTCAGTTCACTCTATACTCGTTCATGTATCCAGCCCTTTTCAATCTAATCGCTTTTATGTAATTAAATATTTCTTTATTATTTAAAATATTCTGAATTTTTTCATTACTCTTAATTGTTCAAATGTAATCAACAAAATTTGCACCATAGATTCTCCTTACTATTTTCCTTTCGAATATCTTTAATTTGCTGCAATCTACAACAGAGATGCACCAGGTTAGAGATGCATCTATGCAATAGGTAAATACGGATCTAACCAGAGTTTTATATAATTTCGTTTTAGTTTTACTGGATACAGTTGGGAGCAGAATAACTTTAGGATTGAAAAATATGCACGGTTCCTTAACATAATCATCCTTATTTCAATTTCTTGTTTTATTTAATTTTCATTATTTACTGATGAGTTAAGATATTTGAAATTTTGGATCTCCAATAGTCTTAGTTTTATCCTTGCTGATAACCAGCCTAATCTTGTTTGTTGCCTCAGCTTTATATAAAATGGAACGCCTCGTTTAAAGAAGTCTCATTTCTAGCAATTAATTGTTAAAATATATGCATTGGATAAAAATTAATTGTTAATTTACGCCTTAAATTTGCTTGAAATAAAAGTCAAGCATCATTAATAGGTAACTTATTGTTAGTAAAAAAATAATTATCTCTTATTTTTGAGAGTTATTATTTTTTTTTCCTCAAAATAAAAAAAAATGCTATAACTAACTTAAAATTAGAACTAGCCAACTGAGAATGGTTACATTTAATTCAGCACGAAAGATTCTATGTAAATATTGCTCACTGATAAGGTTTTTTCAATTCATTTATATTTTATTTATATACAGGGTTTCCCATGACAGAAACTCTATAGTTTAAAGGTATGTTGCTTCTACCATTTAGAGTAAAAAAAATCGAATGAAAGAATATCCGCAAGTGCTTTCTAACAAAAATGCAAGTATTGAAAGGTAAATATTTAAAAAAAAAAAGAAAAAAAAAGAGACATTTAGAAAAATAAAGAAAGATATTTTATTTAATTTACAAATTTTATTCAAAATTATATCCTACAGATTGAATACAAAGTCTTCTGCGTATAAGTGATCTACCTGCTTGCTCCACCATTTCAGGAAAATTTCTGATTTGTGTTGCCACATTCATAATTCTATTAATAATTTCATACCTATTGTGAGATTTTTTTGAATAAACTATTAACTTCATATTCCCCCAAAGAAAGTAGTCCAGAATTGTTAAGGTCTGGTGAACTGGGAGGCCAAAAAAACTGGGCCAACTCTTCTGATCCAATGGCTGTGATACAGATTATTTAAAAATGCAGTTGCTTGTCATCTAAAATGAAATGGTACGTCATAGTGCTTTAACCATATTTGCACTATGTTTCAAAGAGGAATGTTATCCATTAATAAAGGCAATTCTTTTTGTTTAAAGAGGAGATAGATCTCACCAATTAAAGGTCCTTCCAAAATAAAATGTCCGACAAGTTGATTCTTAATAATTCCACACCAAATGTGTTAACAGAAAATTTATTCTAAAAAAGTTTGTTGTGTGTTTTGTGGAGGTTTTCGATTGATCAGCAATAGGAATTTCTGGTATCATTTATACCATCTCGATTGAATTTAGTAAGGCTGTATGAAGTAGAGATGGGCAAAAAGTACTGTTGAGTACCAAGTATTCGAGTGCTCAGAGAACTTTTCTCCATCTCTAGTATAAAGAAAAAGATAAAATAACATTTGTATGAATAGAAGTAAACAACTTCTTTTAACACAATTTTTTACAATAATAAAGGATTAAAGATCAAATAGATAAATAAAATATAATTGTTCAACTAATGGTTTTTTACTTGGTTTGCTGGCAGTTTATTTATCAGCATATCATATTAATTAAAAAGTGGTTAAAAGACCAATTTTTTTTTGTAAAGTTTTAAAGTTATAAATGATACCACTCTCAACTCGCTAGTTTAAATTTTAAGCAAAGTATAGAGTTTTGTGTTTTATTTTAATGATCAAAAATAAGAGTTATTTTTTACCTAATTTTTTCACTCAACAATAATTATTATGTGGTGATTTTTAATCTGTTGTCAAATAAATCAGGGTTATTCCTTGGCAAAAATCCAAATTTGATTTTTAAATTATAAAAATCCAAATCTACTCATGATATGATTTTTTCCCAAAGAAATAATTCTCAATTCAATCTCTGGACTAAAGAACTGAACATTCTTCCTCTAGTAAGATTGTTCCTGGACAATATATTACCTCTGTCAATTATAAACATTAAAAATTGCGAAACCTACATTTAATCTTTCTTTTCTCCATCATCTGGATCTTTGAGGGTATGCCACTGGGCAATGGGACGCCTAGGAGAAGCCAGCATATCAGACCAGTGTCTTAATTCAGTTCCACTTGCATTATATCCCAGTACCACTTTTCCAATTGGTTCTGAAGTTCCGATCCGATCATAATCCACAACAGTCACTACAAGCTGAACTTTCTGAAAAAAATATTTTTTTTTAAGTAAACAAAGAAGTAGGCATATGAATAAATAATAATAATAAGTAACCTATACCACTACAACCCATGAAGGGTCTTGGGTTTAGTACTTGGTAAGGACCGTACTGTTTCTATGCCAACGATTGTGCAAGGAGGTGATTTGGCCGAGATCACGCACAACTGCCAGGTTTTTCTCCCAATTAAGGGTACCCACTTTATAGAGGCTAGGTGAGCCCCAGGAGGGTCTCCTGATCTCGCAGGGCTGATAACAGAATAAATAATTATCTACTACAGCCGGTCTCGAACCCGGGACCAGGAGCATGGTAACACAGTGCCTTACCACTGAGCTACTCCATTCCCATAGGCATATGAAAAGGATGATATATTATTAGTTTATCATGAAAACAAATATGGGGGGAAAATTTCATTATATATTAATTTTCTTCATTGATAATTTATAATTATAACATAATTATTATTTGGCAAATTTTTCATTACTTAATTTTTATGTGGATCAAAAAGTTTCTTCAATGGTATACCTCTATTTCATCATATCAACATCATATTTTGAAATAGGTTTAAGCGCCAAAAAATTGAAATTCTGTTTTAAATTTAAGGAAATAAACACCACCTCTATCGATTCCCGTTCACGATATATTGAGAAAAAAAATTTGAAAAGGTCTAAAACTCGAATATTGATGACATAAGCACCAAATACTGATGGCTCACAGGCCTTGAACAGTGCTAGAAGCCTTAAAAATATTTTTTAATTATAAAAGCTTGGCCACCATAATTAACTCCTACTATACACAATAAAGAATATAAATAAAATATTTATATTTGCGCAAAAATCGTTTTTTGTGTCTCCTGTAAAGATTACTAAATGGTGCTTATCCCTTTTTAAAAAAATGACGTTGATTTTTACAGTAAAAGATCAACTTAATTTACCTGAATTTGCTCAAAAGGAACTTCAAATGAGAATGACTCATTATAGTATGGATTCAAAGTACATTTTTTTATGCTAGTCTTCTTCTTCTTTAACCGTTTACCATTCTGCATAATCGCTATTTTCACATAAGGATCTGAAATAAATAAATAGTGTTACAAAATGAAAAAAAAAAAAAAAGATCGATTCATTTTCCATTCCTTGATTTTTTTTTTTTTATTCAATAAATAATAACTTAATTTGTTGTGTTGATACATTTAAGTAGAAAAAGTTATTAGTTGTTAAAAAATGTTAGGTTAAGTGAAGATAATATTTTACGAGTAAGATTTGTTAATGTATTATAACTTGCGATATATTGGTTAAAATAAAAGTGTTTTTGTGAGTTCATACACATTTGACAGCGGTGTAATACTTTACTAAGCCTTATTTGTTCCAGAGTTATTTCTCTAATATTAAATAATTGTAATAAACCTACCAGAAAGACCACCAACATCCATCTTTTTCAGGTTTTTGGCTTCAAGGATAACCACTGTCAGTTTACCTGCTGTTGGAACATATCGCAGAGAAAAGCAAATATCTCCTAGCTTGTTATCCTATATAAAGCAACAATAATATTAGAAAATGAGATCATAAAGTATTTTGCAACTTTGAATGAGTATAAGTGTTTCTCAGTGAAAGACTATTCCCACAAACATTGAAATTAATCAATTAGAAATTAAAAAAAAAAAAAAAAAAGATACAAAAGTTTCAAACAAATGTAATATAACTCTTTTATGCTCTAATTTTATACATTTATTTTTTTTTCTGCTGGAATTGCTCATTATTTTTATGAGTTCAAAAAGGCCAAATAAGATTTTTTTAAATATTGTATTAATTATTTCAATTTTATTAATTGTAAAATTAAATCTCTACTATAATAGAATTACGTTTATATATTATAATAGATAGGGTTACATTTAATTTTCACAGTAGATAGAGGCAAATTAGAGTTCACTTTCTCATGATTTAGTAACAACCATTCAACAATTTAGTTTAACCCTGGAATAATAATGTTCCCAATTTAAGCGCTTAAGACTACCTAGTTATGGCATAGAATTTTTGTGTACATTTAAGGTAAATAAAAATGGAAACACTTTTTATAATGAAAAAATTTTATTTTAGACTAAATGAAATAATTTAAAAAATTTACAAGTGAAATATAAAAAAATAAATAAATCAAATGAATATAAAACAAAATTTCAAAACACTAGAATTAAAAACATATTTAAAAAAAGTGTATAATCTTGAAAGGGGTAAGATTTCAATTTCTAGATTTTGCACAGCCAGAACATATTTTATGCATACAAGGTGTGGTTCTTAAATAACGAGACTGACGTTGCAATAAAATTTATTTTTATTTTATACATAATTTCTTACTATCACCTTCAATATACACCCCTTCTCTATCCCTACAATGCTCCATGCAAATTTTCCATTGTTGGAAACAGTGCTGGAAGCTATCTTCAGGACGCGTGCCGCTTTCTCTTTTACAGCTTCCACGGTAACATGTGATGAAACGTGGTTTTTTACTTATGATCCGGAAACGAAGCGCCAATCCATGCACTGGAAGACCCCAACTTCATCGAGAGCCAAAAAAACTAGAATGAGCAAGTCAAAATTTAAAGCAATGATGATTGTTTTTTTCGATATTCATGGGATTTTGTATCTTCACTGGGTTCCTGAAGGTCAAACTATTAATCAATACTACTACCTTGAGATACTTGCAAAACTACGTGAAAGAGTAGGAAAAAACGACCCGAAATGTGGAAGGACAAATTATGGTTTCTCCACCAAGACAATGCGCTCATTCCGCGTTATCTGTCAAGAGGTTCTAGCCCAGTACAGCATCCCAGTGTTGGAACATCATCCTTATTCACCAGATCTTGCACCATGTGACTTCTATCTGTTCCCTAAGGTGAAATCTTCATTAAAAGGGACGAGATTTGAGTCCGTGGAAGCTGTAAAAGAGAAAGCGGCACGCGTTCTGAAGGAGCTGACAGAAGATGATTTCCAGCACTGTTTCCAACAATGGAAAATTCGCATGGAGCTTTGTAGGGATAGAGAAGGGGTGTATATTGAAGGTGATAGTAAGTTATTATGTATGAAATAAAAATAAATTTTATTACAATGTCAGTCTTGTTATTTAATAGCCACACCTCGTATACTCACAGTATATTGGATTCTTGCAAGTTTCACAATATGATTTTATCATTTTCCTTTTTCTAAAGTGGCACATATTATAGTTCAATCTTTTTTATTTTGTTTTTCTTCTGGTTGATCTGGTGCCAAATTATTGTCTTGCTTAACATCCTGAGTTTCAGCTCAGTAGAAGGAATTTGAATGGTTAATCTTTGATTCTGCCACGGTTTTGTGGGTATCCATATAATTTTAACATGAACTCAAGTAGTATTTTTAAGATGGATTAAAATGCTTTTATTTCTAAGCAATTAAATATCAATTAATTTACAAAATGGGCTTAGTGGACCCACAGACATCAAAGCGGAAAGTTAAGATAATACAAATTCTAAATTTTTGTAAAATTGCAATACTTAGGGCTTATTGAGAGATTACTAATATAGTAATACAAATGTAGGTATGAGCAGCGAATACACTGATAATGATGAACACTAGCATATACAAGGATACCCTGCTAGGATATATAAAAAAGTTTGTATAGACACTATTGTACAAATTAAATATGTGGAGTAATTCTGAATTGACGATGACACAACTGACTTCATAACCTTATTTCTTTGATGACAACACATAGCCAAATAAACTTTTGTACCTTACATCAGAGCAGGAAGCAAAAACTCCTAAAAAGAAAATGGTGACAACCAATTTTAAATTCTACGCACCCACGATATACAAAGTCTTCCAGGATTAAAATAAACTGTTGTGTTGATATCACTGAGTAATGCAATTAATCCATAAGTTACAAACAAACAAAATCCTTCTAAAATCAGAGACTGAGTGCAGTTCTCTATGCAATTAAAGTGAGCACAAGCTCTCCTGATGGACAAATAGTTATGTGCACAAGGAATATTATTTTTTCATGGAGAAATTTGTTTTGTTTCTCAATGAATAAAAAAAAAGAAAAATTTATGTAAAACAAATACCTAATTAAATAATTAAGTATTTTGACCTCAAATAAAAGTCACATTGACAATTATGTGACCATAGTGAATAAAACAGTAAAACCTAATTCATTAATTTAATGAACAGATTCGATATTTTAAGATTAGCCAACTTGTGGAAGAAACCCTTCCATATTATACAAGAAAATAAATAATTGATGCAATTGGGTTGTAATAATTGTAATATTACTTTATTATTTAAAAACAAATTATTGTAAAATAATTGTTAATTATTGTTAACTATTTAGTCAATGTGAGTATGTTTAATATTATAACATCATTATCAATTTTATTTGTAATATTTACAAAAAATATATACTAAATAAATTACCTTTTGTATTGTTTTTATAACCAAAAATGGATTTATGGATATGATATTAGTTATGTATGCATAAGAAGATATTTAAAATAAATCTGAGAAACACTTCATAATTACTACCTATTATTCCTTATTTTAAAATACTTAAAAATGGCACACCTGCCAACTTAAAACACGCACACTAACGCAATACGCGCTTTCACAACACTAAATAATTAATACATTGGCGAAGCAACTTCCCAGAGGTAACGTACTATTTTATTTGTTATAATACAATTTTTTTGTAATAATACTCTTTACTGCAATAATAATACTTCATGACAACATTTTTAATGAGTTGTAAACTTACTTATTGTTGAGTTCAAGAAAAATATAATCATTATATTGTTTACATAAATACTTAAATGTTAACAAAATAAATTATAACAAACAAATAATTTAAACATTAAGGTGAAACTAAAACCTTTGTATTTTTTTATATATTAGTCTTCTTCTAGTAACAATTTAAACTTATCTGTGTAAAATTGGTATAACCTGGACAAGTTAGAAAATGGATTGAATTTTATGAAAATGAATAAATCATTTGGTGGTTTTTAAATTTCAATCTTCTACCAAAATACATTATACTAAGTTAATTCTGAATTTATTAACACAGGTTACAACAGATTAACAATGGGTTCAAGATGGAGGAATTAGACAATAATCTTTGCCAGCCTCTGCTTAAGGAGAGCGATTCTCGACTTGGCCTCTAATCGGTGAGAATACGAAGTGTATCACCAAAAAAGTTTTCAATGCATAGATAAAGGCAAGTTAAGAGATAATTAATTTTTTTTAAATATTAATTAATATGATTAATTTAGATATAGCTCTCATTATCGACATTATTTTATAAAGAACTTAAATAAAAAAAATTGGTGTCATTCTTGAACTTAATGAACTATTAATAAAAGTAATATTTCAAAACCAAATCACTCAGTACATCCTTCCAGTTAGAAGTCCACCAAATATGATAAAACAAGCATCAGCTCAATATTTATAAGTTACTAGACATTTGCTGGTGCTCATTGTTTGAAAACCAAACAAGAGCACCCAGGTTTCAACAGTGAGTCAATTGAACACTTAAAATTAAAAGCAATCTAAGAGCCTAAAAAACAAATAAATAAAAATTGGAAATAGCTCTTTCATCCAAAATTGTCCATGTTTGAAGCCCTAAAAAATTAAAATGATAAAAATAACAGTACAATAGTAATTATTCTGTTAGAATTTGTCCTGTTTTTAATGTTACTAGATCATTATAGATGATACTAGATAGGTAAATAAATAAAAATTGGAAATAGCTCTTTCATCCAAAATTGTCCATGTTTGAAGCCCTAAAAAATTAAAATGATAAAAATAACAGTACAATAGTAATTATTCTGTTAGAATTTGTCCTGTTTTTAATGTTACTAGATCATTATAGATGATACTAGATAGGTTCAATTTATGAAGATCAATTTATCAAAAGATCAATTTATGAAAACCATCAACTATTTGTTTTTGCATTATGATTTTTCTTTATACCTAGTCATCAATTGTGGACTTTATTATATCTGTGTTGAAATAATTAAAAGAAGTACAATAATTAACTCGTTCACTTTTTTAATTTCTACAACTGACTAACTAATTAACTTGATAATAATGATACATAGAGGTTATACCATATTATATGATTATAATATTAAAATTATTAAAGTATATAAACATGTTCAAAAGCGCAATGCAAAGAAAACATGAAATACAAAACATAGCACACACTTTAAGCACTTCCACCGAGTTTAAGTTGGAGTGAAGATTTTTTTTGGTCTAATGGTGCACTGTGGATAGCATCTGAATTCTCCTGAGGCAGTGAGTTGCACCAGCTCTGAGACTGACGGTTCTGTTGTTGATGGAGGAATATGAACTGAATTTTCCCTATGGCGTGATTCTGGATTACGCTCCATGTAGTCCCGTTATGGACTACGTTCCTTCTTGCCTAGTTCTAGAATACCCTAAGTATCCTCTTGAGCTGACCGGCTCCACATCACGAGGAAAGTAAAATTCAGAATAGCGGGAAGAAGGTTAATCAAAGGGAGGTAATTCTCTAAGGTATGAGCAGTCCTTCTTTCACCCTACCAAGCTTTTTTCCTTTTTTACACTGAGCTTGGCTGGCATGAGCCACCTCTTGGCCCGCTGGAAGCATTCATAGCTTTTCTCGTAAGGACCTGGTAAATATACCTCAGGAAACGGCCTCCATTTGAGTCAATCTCATGATGCACTTACCCAGGTTTGGTTTCAATCACTCTAGGGACTTTATTGTCAGTTGCGTCACTATAGGAACGAAAGATGACTGGGTCTCTTATTAAAAAGATCCAACAACTCAATGGACAGTTGACTGTTTGCCTCTCTGTCATCCCTCTCTTAAGATCTGGCTTTACAAGATTCAGTCTCAATCGAACAACTCCACCTAGAAAATGAAGGAATGATGGCTGTCCTTTTTTTTGTTGAGGAGACTTGTGGTATTAGAGAATTAATTTGTTAATATGGTGCTATATGTTGCTACTTTTGGCTCCGGAAGTTTGTAGTGTTATCTTCATAGTTTGAACACAACATTTTATCTGGCCATTACTTGAAGAATGGAAGACAGCGTTGGTTCGATGAAACCGAATGCCTTGTTTCTTGAGCATCTTGAGCTGCATCATCGAGGACACCGTGAATGAACTGAATGATGAACTAGTAATATAGAAAATCATTACATTAGCAATATTTGGCATTTGGTTAGTGGACTATTTTTTGGAACTTTACGGCCTCACTAAATTTATTTAAGGATTCAAGGAAATGATCACTTAGAACTTTGACAATTTCTTTAAAATTGGTATCATTTGGTAAATCTGGATAAACCAGCTCACGCAGTGCATTGCTTAGTTCAGAACCCATATGAACTTGTAAGCAATCAGCCCATTGCTCTTCTGAAACCCACAAAAGAGCAAATAGTTTTTCAAATCAATCTAAATAAGAGGGAACAGATTCATTATTAGCTGAATAACACGGTTCGAATATGAAGTTCGATAAAACATTTTTAGTACTCACATTAGTGTTAGTGGATTGAGAAAGAGAAAGTCGTTGAGTTATATTAGTTAATTGTACAAGTCGGGCAGATAGATCTGCCATAGTTGTTATAACATTTTATAAACACTTTGAACTGAACGATTATCCTTGTCACTAATTATTATATGAAGTATAAAAAGAACTATAGTTAACTAACTTTGAACTGAACGATTATCCTTGTCACTAATTATTATATGAAGTATAAAAATAGTTATAAAATAGAAGTATAAAGAACTATAGAAGTATAAAATAGTTAACTATAGTTCACTTTATGAACCTGTACAACACACTAACTTGATAATGATGATACAGATTTCAATAGATCCACAACATGATATGATAGCATAATTCATGATAGCAGATCATACAATTTTTCACTGAATCTACATTTGCCCAATAATGCGCATGCATTTTATGTTGGACACCTGTGGTGTGCTTAAGGAAAAGTTTAAAACTCATTTTTCATGTTATTTAACTTTTCCATAATACAATGCCATCGATTGAATTTACTCTTAATTGATTATTTTAGTTTCATTCCTATTATTACCATCCGGGAAGTAGCAACATTAGCTAGACTAAAAGCTGTGGCAAGTGTACTCACATAGACTTATCGAAAGCTCCTAAATGAACTTTGACTTGTACACATGTTAGGGCAAAACTATATTTGTCTTTGAAATTTACAAAAATGAAAAAAAAAACTATTTAAAAGCTAAATCATGTGTACAGGCCAATGAAATGTAATGTAATATTTACATTGAACAGAGGAAAATATTTATCCCCTCTCATGGGGCTATATGAGAATAATTTACCACATATTATCCCAGTTTTATTTTTTCCTGATTTCAAATGTAAAATCATTATTGTATTTATTGTTGTGAAAAAATAACACATAAATTGAGGATCCAAGGCAACCTAAATAACATTATTGAAGAATACTAACACAAACTAACATTTACGGATGACCTAATATTGTACATTTCTATTTCCTAAAGGTTGAGTATTATTATTATAATACGAGGATGGGTGGTATTCTTTTACTACTTTTCAACTACTGACTACTGTAGTTTTTGTTCATTGTATTCTATATTACATGTCATTTATATTAGACATATATTTAGAAAAAAAAGTGTAGTAAATATGTTTTCAAAATTAACAAAAATAAATAAAGTAGTATAAATAAACATATTATCAAAGAAAACTGTTAAAGTTTTTCTGTGAGTGTGTTTGTTTAATAACCAACATGTAAATGCTATCTATGTTTGCATAACACATCTAGTAAATGTAAAGGTGCGACAATAGCATTAAGCACAAGAAACCAAGCCACACAGGATAGGATAAGTCCTTTTGTCATGCATAATGAAACTCTTTGCTAACAAGCAGCTTATGAAAGATGAATTTTCAAAGCTTTGAATGATTTTTGTTACCTAATTCTTTTCCTGGATCTAGAATAAAGGGAAAGAAAACAAACTTTTTAAGTTATTATTAAAAAAATAAATAAATAAAAACAGCATTGGAGACTTCTTCTTTGCAGCATATCACAACCTGACAATATTTATTTCAATTAGGTACTTGCTAATGCCAGTAATAACCACAAAGAATTTCATAATTGTTGTAGAAGTTGTTTTGTGTATGTGAATAACACTGAAAGCACCATTCCTTTCTAAATTTACACATGGCAAGACGAGAGACGACAGATGGACGGACAATGACACTGAAAACTGTCATGCAGACATGTGTGTACTTACGTGTAACCCATGTTTGAAGCGTCATCATGCACCCGGTTACATACACAGGCCACAAGCAGAGAGAGAGAGAAATATCGGACCAAAAACAGAGACAAAAAGAGAGAAAAAACCCACATGAATACACAATACGCTATTTCAGCAAAAAGAACTTTGTATTAAGTTATTATCGGATTGAATAATATACTTTTCATATGAAAAAAAAAAAATTGAAATACTATTGAAATATATTAGTTCATGATATAATTTTTTTTTCTCAAAAGTATGGATTTCATCAATCTGAAAATAATACTTAATGCAAAGCTCGAATTTGGAAGTTAGAAATCAAATTAACATATACAATCATGTATTACAACATAGTATTCATGTAATTATGTTACATGAATATACGTTGTGAAGTTTGAATACGCCATTTTATTTCATAACTCCTCAAAGCAAAAATTCTATAAAGATTATTACAAAAAAAAAAAAATTATAAAATGAATAGTTCTATGTGTATTATTGTGTGGACTCATGGAGTAAATATAAATAAAATTAACTTTTTGAAAATTGTGGAAAAGTTCATTTTTAAGTCTCATTTTCTATGAGTTTACCTAAAATAAGTTGTGGTTAAATGAGAAAGTTACCTTTGTGTTCTTTGAGTGTGTGGCTGTGCCTTAAGATTAATTAAAAAAAAAAAAATTATTGCACATTTCATTCTCGTAATACTTACCTGCTAAGTTGCAACATCTTTCAAAAATTTTGATGTTTATCAGTTCATTTGTTTTCAATAACCATACATTGAACTGGTGCGAATGACCATTCATATAAGTAATTAATTTAAAAGTAAAATCAGTATTTATTTTAGTTTCCATAGTTAAAAATATATATGAAACAATAAAACTTATTTAATGTTTAATAAAAAATAAAATAAAAAAAACGAGCTCTTATTTTAGTGCAATCAAAATTTAATATTTTTACTGATAAGGATGCATTCAGGCAGCATCAAACTGCAGAATAAAAATATGATACTAGATATAAGAAATTAAGTAATATAAAAAATAGGAACAATCTAAAAATTCTTATTTTCATAATTAAAAAATCTACTGAAAAGTTTCGAAGCTGATTGCATGCAAATGAGGGGTGAGTGATGAAACAGTCTGTTATTTAAATAACTAAGTTTGCAAAAAAATTGATCAGAACATTCAATTGTATGTTGAAATTAAAATAAAACAAATAAAAAAAAGAAAGCTAATGCTTTAGAATAAATATTGGTTGGTAATGTTTTCTATTGCACTTGGGATTTTTTTTTCTCCTTATGTCATCAAAAATAAAATTTCAAAAATGTTTAGCTGAGGATAATTATTCCACCCACCCCCTCCCAAGCTCCTTGAAGTGCTTATTAACAATTATGCATTCCATATAAGAAATATAAATAAAAAGTGAAAAAAAAAATGCTGTGTAACTTGAAGTCTTGTCTTGTTCAAATTATATTGTCATGAAACAAAAATAGATACTTATCTAAAGATAAGCGATAGTAAGAAACATTACACATACTAAGCATATCATTTAAAAAAAAGAAGACGAAATATGTTGTATTTTCCTTTAATTTAGCTTGGAATAATTTGTTCAGAATTTTTCATTTATAAATACCAATAATTTTTTTTACAATCATGAGAATGGGGTTTAACCAAAAGAAACAATATTCTTTTAAAATACTACAATATGGGGGAGAAGGTTTCCAGGTTTTTAAAACATGACTTGTATAAGTTGATTAAAAAATAAAATAGAATTCCACAAAATAAAATCCATAGAAATCCACAATAAATTTTTATTCTGAGTATCTCTACTTCTTTTAAAACATCGAAACAAGGAAAACAATTTTTTTTTCAAACAATTACATTACATTTGGGTCATTATCAAACATCAACCTTCTTTCTCTCGTCTTCTGGTAGTAAAATATTCTAAAACTAGAGAAAAATGCCACTGATTTTGTCATATTTATTTTTACTATATTTTTTTGGGGGTATTAAAAAAATTAAAATTGGATTGTTTTAACTGATTATATACACCTGGATGGGTGTAAACTGTACAATGCTTTTCAATATTATTTTTATTACATTTATTCAGAATGTTAAATTTTATTTCTAAAGATAAAATAAGTGAAAAGCTTCCATGACCTATCGCTTTCATATATTTTAATTTTTATTTATTTATTTTTTATTCAGCTTGAAATCTGATATTTTCAAAAATACAAAAAGTTTATGTCTTGCAAACATTTGAATGTGTTAACTTTGAAATATTTGATGTAATCAACAAATTTTTGATCCATAAATATCCTTTTCAAACCCAAAGTAAGTGGTGAAAAACCTCCCAGATACCCTCTTACCTGACCACCTTCACCTTCTACACTCTGAAGCTCCTTCCATTCTTCAATAGTCTGAGCCAAATCCACTTGACATAATGGTACTTTCACTTCCCCAATCTGATCATGTTTGCTGAATCGGTCAAAGTCAAATATGGCGAAAACAAGTGTTTTATTCATTGCATCTGCATATGGCACACTCTACAAATAACATAAATATAAATATTGTTCATAATTGTATTTTGACCCCAATAAAGTGTGGTTATATTATTCTATGATTTTAGTTTATAGTAGCGTGATGTGGGGCAAGTAGGTAAGTAAATTTTACAAAGTTCCACTTTACAGGACTGTAAATTTTTTATTTTTGAAGCTAGATTTTTTTTTTTTTTTTTTTTTTTTTTCTTAAACGATTATGTTAAAATATTACATTCAAGCCTATGTTTCAACCATGTCCATTTTTATGAAATTGAGAATTTCATTGAATATTACTTAGTAATAAATTACCCTTGCCTTAACGGATGAGCGTGTACAATGTCTCTGGAAGACTCATTGCTCAAGCAAGAGCAGTTTTGGTGCAAGTTCAAAACAGTTCAGTTTCCGGAGGATTATTGTGCTGGTGTAATCATCGAAAAAAGTGAATGCTTGTCTGAGATTCACATTTTACAATCTTCATTGAGTTATCAAAGTGGGATGTAGAATATAATTGAATAAATGTATTGATAAAAATAATTTTTATTTTGATTCGTTAGTTGCCTCGACAAAACGTGATAGTAAGGGTAAGTGTAACCACGCATACTTGTTACACAACAGAGATCTGCTTCTGCCACTACTATCATGTTTTATTGGGTGACTGCAGACAAGCACTTAAAAAATAGAAAACTGTCAAGGAGAAATGCAAATCACAAAGTATTTTGAAGAACAATTTCTATAGGTTACACTCCTGACAAAAAAAGAAAGAAAAAAAGGCTTAATGATAGATAAACACCGATATAGCCGTATAGCAAATGTTGAAAGGCATAACTTTATTAACAGGCTAGAACTAATATTTTTACAGCTCAGACAGCTCTTACCAGTTAAAGGTTTGGATTTAACGAGACAATTATGCACTTACCCCCAAAACGCACTCATCCCATACCACCTTACTTTTAGATTATTTTTATTTACTTTTCAATTTTATTATATTATAAAATTCAGGAAGAGTTGGTAATTTTTTAACTACTAGTTAAGCAGAAGTGTCTCTCTAACCTTGACACCACCACCTAGGAATGGATATCAGAAGCAAAGTATGGGTAGTGACATTGAAATAAACTGCAGTAAGTTAATATCAAAGATATTCAATTATTGGCCTAAAACTGTTAATGCAGTTGTATTTAATTTGTACACAACTAGAATTTTTCACTGCCAAGGGTTTTAGGTCTAGCTTACGGGAGGTGGTTCAACAGCGGATGAGATCATTTTTCTATCAAGTATTTAAAAATATTAAATCATAGATTTTTTTTCCCTTCCCGAAGAAATAAAAATTTCTATAACTGTCTGCTTTGTACCCTCCATCTGCATAATTTAGTTAAGAATATAAGGTAATAAAGAAAAGAAAAAGATTAGGGAGGAAACAGAAAAAGAATCCTCCACATTATGCAGATTAACTTCATTCTCCTCGTTCATTCCATATCAGATTATTTATTTAGCCCAAGTCCTTAAAATTTCTTCCTTACCATCTTCCCAGCCAGGCAGGGCTCATACACACCCAAGTCACCACGGAGTTTGGTTAGACTAACCACCAAGTTTCTTTCTGCCATAATATCTAATTTCTTTATACTAACATGGCCTACCAAACATGGTGCCAAAGTTTTCTGTTCCCTGTTTCGGTTTTTAGGCAAACACCCCCTACATCCTTATCATAAGACTTGTTAAACTTAATTACAAACAAGTTATTTTTATAATTACCCCAGCACACCAATTAACCCTCATTCGTGACTATTTCGGCTCCTTCCTGGGAAAGTAGAACTTTATGCCTCTTTTCTACTATCTTAGGCACAGATAATAAATTATCCCGCAGCTTAGGTACAACCAAGACATCCTGTAGATTCAGATTGTTCTCTATACCCTTACCACAGGTCTTCATTTAAACATTTCCACGACGTGTTGATTTAATTGCTCGATCATCTTCAGCAACTGATAATTCTTTATTCTCTTCCACTCCTCCTCAATCAAGGATGGGTCTGGGATCATAAGAGAGGTGCAGGGTGAATCAAGTCCTTTTCTTGTGGTAACACACAATCATCAACTCGTGCAGTCGCACATAGTGCAAATTCTTGTGCCAAAGAAGCTTTATTCTTCCTGGAATGAGGTCTAAGTGCATAGGGTTTACTAGTACTGGGTCTGTTTATTTTTACACCTATTAAACTAGCAATCCTTTTTTAAATGGCCCGGTTTATTATGAAATGAAGCACACTTTAGTGTTGGAATTGGTCGGGTTATGAAAGGTTCTAAATGCCTGATCGTTTTTATTAGAAGCATTTCTCCTTTCAAACGACAAAAGCATCTGTCTCAATTCAGCAAAATTTAATACTTCTGTTTGCAAAGATGGGGTTCGCAACTGGGTCTTAATAAGGAGGTAAGCCTTCAATTATGTACCTTATTAATAATTCTCTATCAGTTAATGTTTTTTCCAAGTTGGGCTATCTCTTGGACCAAACACTGGAATCTGTTGAGATACTCATCAACAGATTCTGAATTATGCTTTTTGATATTATTAAGGTCAAACATGAGGTCTATAACCTTCTTTTTAGGGATGCCCTCAAACTTTTCCTATAATTTGTCTCAAACTATTTTAACCCTTTTCTCCCCTTTAATTGATGGTAAAATATCACTACTTACAGTTAGGATAATTGTAGATATGACTTAAAATACGTGTTTATAACTCTTAACTTGATGCTTTTATGAACTCTAAACCACACTCTGCTACTAAATTGTTGTGGATAGAGTTTATGTAGATTTGTGTAGACCTATGCGAACAACCACACTAGGGGATTAGTATAATGTCAGGCTATTATTTGACAGTTACTCCCAAAAATATTTTGTCAAACTATTGAACAGTAAGGTGGAAGTTTATTAGAATTTAGTTTTCTTAATTGAAAAGTTAGAAAATCAGACTTCATTGAAATTGAAAATATTAAGGTCAGGCAATGGTACTGAATATGAAAATCAAAAGGTCAAAAATTATTTATCTAAAAAGAGTGTTCGCCATGAGCACACAGTTTACTATTAACCACAAAGTAATGGGGTTGCAGAACAGCAAATAGAACAGTGTTGGAAACCACTCGTTGTCTCCTAGCGGATGGGAGTCTATCAGATGAATTTTGGGGAGAAACCCTAAGTACAGCAGTATACCTCCACAACAGAAAGCTAAAAAAATAATAGAATTTTTAGAGGCCGCAATCTGTGAGATGAAACTGCATACCAAATAGTTAGGTGAGATGGCTAAATGGTGATATCCTTCAGTTTGTTTGAGACTGTATCTTAGATCCCAAATCTTAAAAACCAATTAACCCACAAAGCAAATGGAGGTTTCCAATGGCAATTGGCTAGCCTTGATCGAATAATGGACAGTGGTCAGCCAATGGGCCTTATAGATGACTGACTGTGCTTCTTTTAAAAAATTTCAAAATTCGATTTTTGGTATATATATATATATATATATATATATATATTTAATTAGAAAACAAATGATTACTATAAATATTGGTTTATTGGCCACTTACCTTAAAAGTAAATGTTTCATTGAATACTGGACTTAAAGTTTTTCTGTGAACTTTAGTTTCAAACTTTTTTTTTTTGTCAGGAAGGAGATAAACTTTTACATATGGGTCTGATGTGCCTCCCATATCCAGAGCTGGTAAGTCTTCTGCTTGAATGACAGTAACTGACAAACTGTTCGAATTGAAATCATACTCCAACTGTTATAACAGAAGATGAACATTAATAAGTATCTTTCTTTTTTGGAAACAGTTTCAATAAAATTAAAATAATAAAACTAATTTAAACTTTAAATGGTAATATATCAATGAAAATGTAATTATATCAAAATAGATCCATTTTATTGTAGTTAAAGGATATTTCTTAAATATAAATAATAAACAGTGAGATAGTGTAAGGTAAAAAATAAAAAATAAATGGCCAACCATTGACTTAAACATTTTTTCATTCCAGTTGCATGTGTCCATTCCTACTAATATGGGAAAGTTGTGATGAGGATAAAATAATTTAGAAAAAATATTTAATTTTTATATCATTAGCCACACCTTGTACTGTAGTTTCCCTAATTTTTGTTCACTTTGCTTGCTTTCACCTTCTTCAGCTATGTCCTCAGCATTTTCAGTAAGTTCTTCCATATCCGGCTGTACCTGCATACATTTTGCAATAGAAAAGAAAATAATGTAAAAAAATTACAAAAGAATGCTCTTTTAGCACAGCAAAAGCTCTTTTGTTTACCAAGATTACCTTTATATTTCAATTAAATAATTATAATTGTTATCACGCACCTTTTCTTTGTAAGCTGATCCCAACAGCTGGACAGATTTTAGATCGACAATACCTTTGCCTTTTTTTCCATCCTTGGCTCTTCTTTTTCGAAAACATCTTCGAATACAACAGAAGCATAGCAGGAGGACCAAAAGGCCAACTCCTGTTAATAATGAAATAAATAAAAAATTAGTAAACTATTCAATGAATGAACCGATATTTATTATTTCTTTTCTTATGCATTTGAGTAAGATGCATCAAACGTCAATGTATTTTTCTCAAAATGTATTATTTTAAAATATTTTTTATGTTTTTAAACTAATATTTTTAATGTTGAGTAGTCTTGATATACATCTTAAGAAACAGTAATTAAATTTTGACCATAAAGAGATATTAAAAAATAAATGTTATATAGCTTAATAGTTTTAATAAATAAAATTCATTATTGTGTTGACTATCTCTGTAATGTAATGGGAATGACTTTAACTAGAAATCATGAAGACACAGATTTATCCCCAGGACCCTTAAGCATTTTTCCTAATATGTTATACCTTAGAAATAGTTGATTAAATTATATGAAGATAACCAAGTTGTTACAAAAATAAAGAAGTAGTGGCTCAATCACAAAAACCGATATTAAAGTTGAGAAGAATTAATTTAAATATACAATATGTTCTCTCTAAATTTCTAAAACAAACAAATTAATAATTTTTTTTAAATAATAAATTTTAACTTACCTACTAATATGGATATTACCACCCATCCTTCAAGCCCGGTCTCTTCAGCAAGGACATCTACTGCTTTTTTAAACTCTCCAGGACCTTTTGTCGTAGAGACTTCTGCTTCAGTAGTGGCTGAAGTAGAAGTCGCTGTAATTGAATAGAGTATTACCTAATTTGTTTGATAATATTCTAAAATTATATCTATAAATTTTTTAATGATTTTATGATAAGCAAAACTATATAAATTCACAAGTCACCAATAAGTTATATAAGGTCAAAATGTCAGAAGTTCTGTTTACATAGTTATATAGTGAATATTGAATTAATCATTTGTTTCATATTTAAAAGTGTGGTTAACCCTCATAGAAAATAAAAAAAAAGGTTGACTCTATTTTTTAATTTGATTTCAAACATTGAAAAATATGAAAAAAAGTATTTGATACAAGTTTTTAAATAAAACAGAAAACTAAAATGTTGACCCAATTTTTGTAAAACATATAGTGCTAACTTTCTGATATTTGAATGAAACAAATAATAAGCAAGAATTATATGATTCCAAGGGCCAAATATTTAAATAGTTAACTTCAAATGGTAAGATTATATCAGTTTTTATGTTAAGTGCAGATGCCATCCAGTAGTGGAATTTCAAGCATCTTGCTTCTTAAGCCACACAGTTAATCCAGCAGTCTTGACAGCTTGACTTGGCCAGCAGTTATTTTGGAAAATGTTCCACAACCACACTGACTAAGTCTGCCTGGGATTATGATAGTAACAATATCAATAGATGAAGTAATAATGAGCAAAGGAAGGTAAAAATGAGGTAATAAATCTGATTGGTCCTCCATCAACCATCGGTACAAGTCGAAACTGGTACTGTCTGGTGAAAATAGAACAATATATTGAGATCGTTCTATTATTACAGACCATAGAATAGTAAATAATATACCGGACATACTCTTTATCAATCTAAATGTAAAAAGTCGCTATGCCATCGATATTGCTGACGATAATATCGATAAAACATTATCAGAAAAGATAAAAAAATATCAAGAATTATGCCAGGAGCTACGGCAACTTTATAGGCTGGAGCATGTAAAGGTATATCCGATTATAATATCCAGAAATTGCCTCATCCCAAACGATACAATCAGCACAGTTCAGAATTTGAAGCTGCGCGAAAAAAATCTGGTGCGGTATGCGCATCGCGCGCAAGTAGCCCTTATGAGATATGTTGTATCTTTACTAATACAGGCCCGATTTAAATAAATTTTTTTTTTGCTTTTTAGATAATTTAATTACCTTTATTACAATTCTATTAATTATTGACCATAAAATGCATACTTTTTGAGTTAAGCGCAAATAAAATATTCTTTTCATCATAACTTTTTTTCTACGTTTTCTCGGTGATGTGCTACATAAATGAAAAGTCAAAGGACATTAAGGAAAAGACTTCAGGAAAGTTCCGTCAAAATTTTAGAGAAAATTGTAAAAAAGTGTAAAATCGACGATACAAAGTGGCACTTCCGGTCAGTCGATTTTGACGAAAACGTTGCTGTAACATCCCATGAATATGCCTACCTTAAATACGTAGTTTCAGTTTCGTCCGATTTTCGTTTTGTGAGATTTGGTTATTTGGACTCAGGAGACCTTAAAACATGTATTTCCGTTGAAAACTCGAATTCGAAAATTTTCACAATCGCAATACTTCTCATTACAATATATTTCATACATAGGTAAGAGAAAGTAAAAGTATTGGAAGAAGGACAGAAAGCAGTTCTCATTAGTACAGCAAGCATAGCCAGAAAGTTCTTAAATGCAGTTTAAAATTTGTGCCTAACCCTTGACTTTGGTCCGGGTAGGTGAATATTTCTGGGAACAGCCAAGATAATGTGAAATAAACAATAAAAATAATAATAATCTAATAAATCAATAGTCAAACATGAAATTCAAGGAAGAAGAAAGATTATAACTGAAGCAAAAGCAGACCTAGATGAAATGAAACTCCCTTTTCTTATGAAAATAAGAAAATGGAGTTTCATTTCATGCCTATCTTCAGCTTAATAAGATATAATGAATAAGCGTACATACTTTGAAACAATGCTAAATTCAAATTAAAGAAGTTTTGTAACAAAGTTAAGTCTTGCTTTATGATCCGTTTTTGTTGAAATACATCAAAAGATTATTGAAACTGAATTTTGTATAATATAAAAGCAATCTTAATCGCTGTATTGATGGTACCAAGAAAAATCCTCTTCCAATCAGTCCCTCACAACCTTGTTTGGTCGCCGAGATCGAATTTACTTTATCTTCCATCCTTCGATCAAAATCCCTCCCTCACTACCACGCAGCCAGAAAATGTAGTTTTACTTTAAGCTAATTACCCCATTCCTCCTTTTAATACCTATTACGACAGAAACTCTATCACAAATAAAAATAACTAGTATTGATTTTTTAACAAATAAAATAAGGTGTAATACATTTTTTTTTAAATATTTGTGGTTGATAATTTCAGACAAATTAGTCTGACATAGAAATATTCAGTGGTGATTTCCGAATCATTCCTAGACTTTTGAATTGGTTCTTGAATTCGGCGTTGGTCTCTACTACAGAAGCAATGCATCTTTCAGTTTGCTCAAAACATTTTTGTTTCTGTAGCACTGTTTCACGCACGAATACAGGATTATGTTCTATGATTGAGCACTGCTAACTTTAAGTCAAGATATTATGAAGACAAAATTGCACTTTATTAGAGAGAAATGATTTATTGAAAATCAGTACGCTGCAGTACTGACTTTCAATAAATCATTTCTTCTTTTTTAAATCATTTCATTCAAAACTTCTTTAATTTGAATTTAGCATTGTTTCAAAGTATGTACGCTTATTCATTATATCTTATTAAGCTGAAGATAGGTATGAAATGAAACTCCATTTTCTTATTTTCATAAGAAAAGGGAGTTTCATTTCATCTAGGTCTGCTTTTGCTTCAGTTATAATCTTTCTTCTTCCTTGAATTTCATGTTTGACTATTGATTTATTAGATTATTATTATTTTTATTGTTTATTTCACATTATCTTGGCTGTTCCCAGAAATATTCACCTACCCGGACCAAAGTCAAGGGTTAGGCACAAATTTTAAACTGCATTTAAGAACTTTCTGGCTATGGTTGCTGTACTAATGAGAACTGCTTTCTGTCCTTCTTCCAATACTTTTACATTCTCTTACCTATGTATGAAATATATTGTAATGAGAAGTATTGCGATTGTGAAAATTTTCGAATTCGAGTTTTCAACGGAAATACATGTTTTAAGGTCTCCTGAGTCCAAATAACCAAATCTCACAAAATGGTCCGTGTGTCTGTCAGCCTAGCTCAAAAACGAAAATCGGACGAAACTGAAACTACGTATTTAAGGTAGGCATATTCATGGGATGTTACAGCAACGTTTTCGTCAAAATCGACTGACCGGAAGTGCCACTTTGTATCGTCGATTTTACATTTTTTTACAATTTTCTCTAAAATTTTGACGGAACTTTCCTGAAGTCTTTTCCTTAATGTCCTTTGACTTTTCATTTATGTAGCACATAACCGAGAAAACGTAGAAAAAAAGTTATGATGAAAAGAATATTTTATTTGCGCTTAACTCAAAAAGTATGCATTTTATGGTCAATAATTAATAGAATTGTAATAAAGGTAATTAAATTATCTAAAAAGCAAAAAAAAAATTTATTTAAATCGGGCCTGTATTAGTAAAGATACAACATATCTCATAAGGGCTACTTGCGCGCGATGCGCATACCGCACCAGATTTTTTTCACGTTTTTTTTTTCAGATTTTTTATATAACCATTTTACATTTTTTCTAGTTAACAATAAACCCTTTCTAGTATACACCTTCTAAATAATTGGAAAATGTTTGGAACTAATCAAACATCAAAATTTGAACGTACACTTTTTTTGTACGTTCATTTCACAACAGGACCGACTTCAGGTTGTACAGGACCGACAACTCCTGGTTTCTACGGTGCCTCCAGTGCTCTCCTTCTTTAATAGGCCCATATCGGCGGAGCACATTTCTCTCGAATGCAGCAATTCTTTCTTCGTCAGCCTTTGTAATTGCCCATGCTTCCTAGCCATTGAGTTTTGTAATGCCTGGGCGCACCAGGGTTTTGCAAAAGTTCACCTTCGTCTTGTTGGACAAGAGGCGGCTCGTAAGGTGCTTAGCCAGGCTGAAATAGCACCTGTTGGCTGCGGTGATCCTCCTCTGGATTTGTTTAGAGCATCGTTTTGGGTCTTGAGTTCGGAACGCAGATATACAAAGTTATTTACACTCTCAAACTTGCAGGAGCCAATTTCCAGGTGACCTTCCGCATTTCCTCCCCCTATTCTCATGTACTTGGTCTTAGCTTTGTTAACACTTAGTCCTAGCTTCTTCGCAGCAGCTTCCAGAGCGAGGAATGCTTCCTTCAGAGTCCTCTCGGATCTTGCTGTGATGTCTATGCCATCCGCATAGCCAAAGAGCTGGACAATCCTGTACTTGGTTTGTATGCCTGGGTTTCTCAAAGATTTCTCTCCTGCCTGGTTGAAGATGAGGCATGCCAGAGCAATACAAAAGATTAGGTAACTGCGGCGGAAGATTAGGGCACATTTTACGAGGAATTGGGCAGGGCTTTTGATAGTTGTCCTAACAACGACGTGAAGCTTATTCTGGGTGATCTTAATGTGGAAGTTGGACATTAGCCGGACATTGGACCGGAGCAAGCTTATCAGCCCACAATTGGAAGATACAGTCTACACGAAACCAGTAATGATAACGGTCAGGGACTCATCAACTTTGCGTCCTAACATGGACTAATAATCGGTACACCGCTGTTTCCTGGAAAGGGAATATTTAAAGCAGCGTGGAGATCAACCAATGGTATACACTTTAATTTTACCTTAATTTCAATGCAGAACTCCGCAACTATAATAAAGTGACTTCTATATATGAGAATCGCTTCATACTAAAAGAGGTTTTGTCCAACCATTTTCAATGCGACAAAAAACCTTTTAACATGAAGCGATTCATATGGAGAACATTTTCAAAAGGTATAATATCCACAATGCTGGTTTTGTTATTCCTTTTTTCATTTTTACTAATGAAAACTAGTAAATTTTTTTAGACTATAAATTTTACATGGCTGTACAACTTTCTTAATTTTAATAACCTGAAAAACATGTCTTCAGAACCATTTAAAAACTAAAATATAGGCTTCGGTGCATTTTTGAATTCTCTTCTTCGTTCATCCAGAAGGAAAGGGGCATAAATTAAAAATATTTTTGTTAAAACGAACATTACAGGAAGGCTAAGTTCTACATAGAAGCCCCCAGTATTTCCTCTACCACGTATTACTGGTAGATCACCTGTTGTGTCTGTTGGTTTGGCCTGACACTTGGTAGCTGCCTGCTCTTTGGTATGATAGGTATAACTATTAAAATTGCTGGGGTTAGAAATTTTCCGTCGTGCCTCTTCTATTCTGCGGTATACTTTTTGCATCACTGTTTTAAAATGGTTATTACGGAATGTTACAATATTATAACCGACTTGTAAACCCGTGTGAGAACTCTCGCATTCGATATCTTTCCTTCTTCTAATCCCTAATGAATTTGAAGTATAAAAGATATTAGAAGAACATGTTTGTTTGCATAAACAATATAATATAACCAAGAAAGTTTATTAAACATACATTTGATGAAGCGTCATAGTTTATAATGACTAGTAACTGTTTATGCTTAATAAGTAATTAGCCTGCCCCAATGGAAAATATCCCATCAGTTCAACAATAAGTATCAGTTGTAGTTGTAGTAATTATATTTAACGGTGCCCTTTAGAATAAGACATGGGGAAGAATATATAAATTCCCACTTATCAAAAAGTTTTTGTAGATATGTCCAATTGATGTAAAGTTGTCATGGCACATATGCTAGCTGGTATAGGTCCCGTGCGACCCTCTATATCGTGCGTTATCTCAAAAACGGTAGGTTTTAGAGCTTTAAACGCTGGACCTATACGTTCCATAGGATAATTGAGCGTATATGTTTTTGATCTCCGCGTCCAAATCTTTAAAACACGGCCCGTCCCGTCTCGATCAGTCGAGTCTCAGTCGTCGCAGCTTCGAAACCTTTCAGTTTTTCCATCAATTTTATTTAAGCCCTAGTAAGAATTTAAGAATGGAAATTAGAATTCGTCACTTCTCCCTGAAATTCCCCTTTCTTTTGACACTTCATTCATGCTGCGTCAATGAATTTTTACATGGATATAATGCCGATCTAAAAATTTCTTGGATTCAATTGTAACTGGAGATAAGCAAGGGTTCTATACTATGACCCACTCAGCAAAAGGGAGTCCATCGAATGGAGAAGGCCAGAAGAACCTCCACTAAAGGCAAAAGTCACGCAGTCAACAAAAAAGGTAATGGCCATCATTTTTTTAGGGGTTGTAGAGGAATACTACTGATTGATTTTAAGGAAAGGAACGCCAAAGTTAATGCCGAATATTATGAACGCCTACTTCACTGCTTACGAGACGTCATCAAAATTCTATGGGCTTCTTAACGACATTGCCCTTGTCCACACAGCATTGATTTCCAAGGCCGCTGTGAAGGACTGCGGATTCCAAGAAACTTCCTATCCACCCTAGGGACTTTAACCTTTTCTCAAAGTTAAATTCTGACCTTCGTAGGAGGAGATTTAACACCGACGAAGAGGTCCAAGCAGCGTCGGAAGAACATTTTCCTAACAAAGAAGAAAAATATTTTTTTTCATTGTATAGAAATGTTGCCTAAGCGTTGTATTAAGTGTGTAGAACTTAGAGGAGAATATATTGAAAAAAATAGCACCATTTTTTTTCTTTCACCTTTTCTTCTTTCTCAGGCCGGAAACTTAAGGACCTTACTATGTAAGAAGAAAAGTGAATGAATGCCGGAAATTTTAATTTGCCTGGCATTATTACCCCTTTACACAGTCAATAATACTGTCATTCCAGCAAGTCGATTTCCAACTTTTCACAATCCTCTCAGCCAATATTGGTGGAAAAATGGATCGTGCCGCGTTAGACTTCATATAGAGCCTTTATAAAAACGGCGCCAAAAATTAAAAATAAGTGCGAGTGAATTTTTATTACATTTATAAATTATTAAATGATACGAGAAAATGAACCATGCAAGGACAGTCAACAATGTTCTTTGACGCCATGCCGCCGGATATTGCCGTGTATGCTCTCAACTTGTTGCTTGTGGAGTTCCAAAGGAATCAAATTTTGTCAGTAAAATTGATTAGCATTGACAGAAACTTGGAAAACTAAACTATTCTAATATAAATTTCTAAAGAAATTAAACAAACCGCACTGCGGATTTTATTTTTAATCGATGGATTCTGCGTATCTTGAAGCGTAAAACCTAACATTTTGAGGAAGGGTTAAAAAAAAATTTCTTGATGGATTACAAAGGTCTATTATTGAAAATAATAAACCAAAATGCTATGTAATGTTACCTGATCTAGGCGTGGAAGAGTAATAGTCATCCAGGATTTTCGGCCCACCTGGCAGAATTGTTGTATCAGGCGGCGGAGGCTGCGACGTCGTCGAGTTCAGTTCGGCAGGCCGACCAGAAGGTGGCATCCTATTAAAGAAAAACTGTTAATATTTTATTAATTAAATATTTATATTTATTTAATGGTGATTGGAGAGTATAACACGCAATCTAACATTTATTTACTGAAATTTATGAAAAGAGGCTTGACATGCCGAGAGGTGTTTATGAATGATTAGTAAAAATGAAAGGTGGCAGCGAAAAACAGTTAGGTAAACATCAACGTGACAGTAATACAATTATCAATTTTTAATTAATCCAAAAATCGGCAAAATTTATTACTGAATTAAAGTATAATTGCCTGCTATATTACTGTAATATAATGAATAATGTAGCCAATATTGGTAAGATGGTTAGGAAGCAAAATACCGTCAACGAACGCAACGCTTATGAAGTAAAGTCCACACTAAAGGATGTAACAATATATCCAACAACAACCTGTAGCGGTTATATTGTTCATTTTCATGGAAATCAAAATACTAATTTTCGCACTTATCAGTTACCAGACAAAAGGGCTCGGAGGGTGGTGATTAAACATCTCCGTCATTCAACGCCGAAAGATTGCAGAATTCAAGATTTAGAAGCCAAAGGCTATGAAGTAAGGGGAATATATATAATAATACAAGCCACCAATACCGATGTTCTTCGTCGATATTTAGCCGGAAATATACTCTTAAAAACGAGTTGTCCAGTGCATTCGATGTCAAGAATTTGACCACATTAAGACACAGCTTAGGCCTCAAAACCACCATGTTCTGCCACAAAATGGTTTATTAAATGGAAAACTGTAATTAAAATTGGTAAGTCAATGCAAATAACATTCACCCTTCTTAATAGTCTAGGTTCTTCTGTTTTTCTTGGCCTGCATTGTTTGGCTCAGACCAAACAAAAAAAAAAATACCTTAGAATGACGGCGGCTGAACAACTGACCCAGACACCCCGAATCAAATTAATAAGACAATCAATTTACATTAGTTCAAATTATTATTATATCTTTTGAATTTAAACTAACGAAATTACCACTAACTGAGGCACTCTAAATTTATACTTATTTACTCAGACCGACATGGACTCACGGTCCACAAATCAACGAAAACTTACTGAAACTACAACTATTTCAATCAAAAGTACTAAGAATTATTAGCACCGCTCCTATATTGTGTGGGGTAAATACAACGCCAATGCAACCAATACGACGCAAAGTCTCTTTCAAACAAATGTTTGATATACGATTTAAAAATGATTTCACTATTTTAGAGAGAGTTTGAAAAATGTTGCGAAGGTAAATTGGGTAGCGACCTGAAAAAAACGCTTGCATTGGTGCGTAATCATACTTGGTTACACCATTGCCTACATAAGTAACAAAGAACTTACATCCTATCAACTATTAATTCATTACATAAAAGATTTCAGGACAAACTTAATGTTTACTTAAATCCTTTGATTCAAGAAGTATTGGCACGCGACTTACCTAAAACACGAATACGTTTGCGAGAGAGTTGAAATAGAGATCTTCTAAATTAATTCTCCTTTACCACATTTTGTAAGATTTATACCTATAGTTTATCAAAGTCTCAGCGTTTCCCAACTAATTGTAAGTCACCAGCGAACACTATTTATGGAGTCTTCTTCATTTGCCTAATAATTTAGGGCATTGGTTCCCAACCAGGGTTCATCGCAATTCTAGGTTTTCGCGAAACATTGCTAGTTGGTGGCACACTGATCTGTTTAAAAATATAAATAATTCGAAAATTTTGATAGATTTAAAGTTGCCAGGAATGAGTGGTCAGTATAAGAACTTCGCTCATAAGTCATGTTCCGCAAGAAATAGGGAAATAACAAAGCATACGTCATAAAATGGAAAGGATTGTTTTCCTTTTCGTCACTGTACTTAATAATAATTTTGATAAGTGAAGCGTATGTGACTGTGGCAAGTGTCTGTCCGATGACAATTGAAAAGCTGTCTTTGGCTGTTCGGCTCGAAGACTCGAAAATATACTAAATTTAAGCGGCAAGATTCTTGTTAAAAAAAATTTCCGTGAGCAGCAGAACTCCATCACTAAAGTCGTATTTTCACTGAAATACAAAATATAAACAAAAAACGGAGGAGTGAGAAAAAAGTTGAGACCCACAAAAGACAGTTCATTAACCTCCCGAAATTAACCCACACTTTTATTATATTGTTCTGCTTCTCCGCTGACCTTCGATACAGAAAATCCTTCATACCAAATTCAGTTCATTATTTGACCCAACGGGGCCCGCTGGAGTTGAACTGGGGGGCTATGAGCCTATGACAATTATGGTCATAGTAGAGCCGTCTGGCCTATTAGTAGAGCCAATCTGCCTAATTTATGACTATATCTTGCCATTCATTAATAGTATCGTTCTGCCTGGAAGAAAGTCCTACTTACCGAATTTAAGCTCATTTGACTCAAAGGGGGCAGCTGGAGGTGCTCGAATGTAGAGGAAAATATATATATACATATATCAGACATTTCCAAAACTTCTATAATCGTGCTCTAGGGGCTATGAAACTGATAGAAAAACGCAGTCCCGCCCCTCACCTTTGACCCACTGCAATAGTCTATTTTTTTCAGGGATATTCGACTAAAAACAGAACTATACGATTGGGTGAGGAACCTAAATTCGTGTGAAGAGGAATTGTGATTTACTATCGGATGGTTCGTTGAAAATGTGATTTAAAGACACGGTTTTGGACAAATTCTGGATTGCCATTGAGAGGGAGTATCAAACAATTCATTGAAAAAACATTAATATTTTACTACATTTTTCAACATAGTACTTCATTTCCATGCTAAACTAACTAATATGAAAATCATTACTTTTCAGGTGAGCAAAAAAACCGCTGTACTCTTCTGTGTATAAAGGGTACCTTCCATAAATTTATTTTTTTCTGTTGGTATTGCATTTACTAAAAGAAAAAAAAATTAAAATTATCAAAAATGCCAATTAAAAAACGTTATTTTAAAGAATACAATGTTATTTTTGCTCTCCTGAAATGTAGTGTTTTTCATATTCGTTAGTTTAGCATAGGAACGGCGATATATGAACAAGCTGTTTCTTGTTTAACTAATATTAACGGTACAGATAGAAATCATCACATTTCTGTGGAAGATGAATTCCGGAGAAGATTTCATATTTATTTGTTATAAATTGTTATATTAAAAATAATAATAATAATTTATCTATATCTAGTTATACTTAGAAACACCAATTTCTATATGCGATTGCATTATTATTGTTTTGAAATAAATGACTAGAATGATAGACATTTTTTATTATCATTAATGATCATTAATAAAAATTCTATGAAAAAATATTGTTACGAGAACTGGGGTTTACTAGAACTTGAACTTTGTCACAAGGATTCCTGAAAGCTGATATAGGATATCATGATTACCATGTCTTGCACAGTAGTCCTGTATCCAGGTCTCAGTTTCATTTAATAATTTTTCAGACAAAGTTTGAAAAATATTTTATTAGCAGGATTTCTTCAAGAATCCGGGAAAATAGTCTTGTCTAGATCAGATGACGGATTTTTTTTTTACTTAACGATTTATATAAAAAAATTATGAGTCAGTTTTTCACGTATATCTCCGGTTCCAAGGGTCAGAGAGAACTAAAAAAAGCGTCAAATTATTCACCATAGAACATTTAAAGTGTATTTTTATTGTTTCTAACTAGTAAACTGTGAAAAACTGCAAACAAAAATAATATCCTTGACCCCAAAATTTAAATTAATGTAAAAAAAAATTCTTCCAATCAATCATGATGAAACAAAAAAAAATGACAGCTCTTTTGCCCAACAAAATCAGATTTGTTTCATTGCAAAATTATAATTAGTTTTCTTAAAACTAACAAAAAAAAATCAAAAAATCGAACCTGTATTTTAAAAGTTGTAATGCTTTTACCACAGTTTCACTTCGGTCAAAAAACCATGAATAGTCAATAACTATTTCGATAAACTGAAATTTTTTAAATTTTCAACATGTTTTATGAATTACAATTTAGAAACTTTAACAAAAGCTAAAATCTCAACGAATTTTGTATGAAATCGATCCCAGTTTATGTACAATATTGGAATCGTTATAAAAAAAATACAAATTCAGAAAAAAAGTTATTCTAGCGTTATTGGGAGCCGAGATATTTCTTAATTTTTTAAATGTTCAATACCTTGGCTACTCATGATTTTTTGACCCAAGAGGAATTGTCCTAAAACCACTAAAACTTTTGAAATCCAGATTTTCAATTTCGTTTTTTTATAAATTACTTTTAAGAAAAGTGATTATAATTTGGTAATGGAACAAGTCTCATTTTGTTGGGCAAAAGAGCTATCATTTTTTATAATTTCACCATAATTGATTGAGTGCATTTTTTTCTACAGTACGTAATTTAAAATTTGGAGCCAAGAGAATTTTTTTTGCTGCATTTTTTTTTCAGTTTGCTTATTATTTACAAATAAATCACACTTTAAAAGATATTTCATCATATAGTTTATTCCCTGGTGAACAATTTGACTTTTTTTTAGTCCTCTCTGATTCCTAGAAGCGAAGATATAGGCACGTGAAAAACTGAATTAAAAAAAATCATTTTTCAAATAAATTTAAAAAATCCGTCATTTAATGTAGCATGACTATTTTCCCGGATTCCTGAGGAAATCCTACATATAATATTTTGTTTCCAGATTTTTCCAACTTTGTCTGGAAAAGTATTCCCTGGATAGTTCCCACTGGAGAACTACCAGTGGGAATGGTAAAGATGATTCATAAGCTACACCAAGGCCAGTTTCTGGCTAAAGCAAAAAAGAGCTATTTTTTATGATTATTATCATATCATCAAAACATACAAGAAAATTGTATTACAATAAATTTAAAAAAGGAACTAAAGAATTCTTATATACCCCATGAGCAGTATATATATATATATATATATATATATATATATATATATATATATATATATATATATATATATATGCATATGTATATGTATATGTATCGGTAGAACAAACCAATTCCTTAAGATTAATTGCTTTATAAAAAATAGAATGAGACTTCTCTGTTTGTTTCTTCATTTTAATAATTTAAATAAATACAGTCCTAAAATAAAAGGGTCTCTTACAATCATTCCCTGTTAAGAGAATGGAATTGCTTCGTTTAGAGATTCAATTCAATGTTTGATTCTCCCTTTAGCAGATTGAGCACGGCCAAAATCAATTATGGCAGACCCTTCCAATTTTCAAAGCACTTTCAGAAGAAATAAAACCCACATATTACTCTTCGCCCTTTTGATTCCGACCATTCCAATAATGTTTAACTTAAAGTTGAATAATTCTTAAGAATTATTATTAATTTTTAACAACAAAATAAAATTTTACATTAAATGAAATCTGCTATCTGCAAATTGCTTTGCAGCGAGAAAATTTGTTGTCAACTTGGAATGTAAATTGTTAAATAAATATATTGTAATTGTTAAATATGAATATATTATTATTGTTGTTATTTTATTAATCAATTATCTTTACTCTGAGCTAAATCCTCTGAGAAAAAAATAAAACCAATTTTGCTTACAGCGAATATCTATAAATTACTTTTTAATAGCTGATTATGCTTTTATAAATGGTCATTTTATTTTTATTTTTTCAAATAATGATTAATACCTACGTGAAAAACATTCCGAATTGATAGAGATAGTATTGTATGTAAATTTACTACAGTTAATTAGAATAGGTTAAGGTTAAGACGTTCTAACACCATTAAGCCATCTTAAGATTTTTTTATTTAAAGAAATGATACAAGTCTATTGTTCAATGAACAATGATTCATTTAAAATAAATAAATAAGGGATTACAATTTTTATTGTTTATTAATAAATCCGTGATGTCCCATTCATTTTGGAAGAAAAAAATAACCCATAGGAAAAGAAAACCTTTTAAAAAAAAAATTATTGAACGCTTTTTATAAAAGTGGTAAATTATTGATAAAAAAAAAAATAGAATGGATTTCACACAATGATTTCGTTTTTACGTATGGTCTAGTTTATGAGAGGGCTGTAGACGAAAATTACGGGACGGCTTGAATTAACTTCAGAACTTTGTTTGGACTAGTTGAGAGGTAAACATACTAAAATTCCACGGATCTAGGAGCAGAGACAAAGAGAGGAAGGGGGGAAAAGGTCATGATTTTCGGTTTTTCGTTTTTTCGTTCGTCATAGCATAAGACATTAAAGACCATTAAATTTCCTGCAAGAGTGTTCCCATTAATGAACCAACTAGCTACAAAACCAATAACATGAAGAAGGTTACTCAAAGCTTCATCAATTTATTTGACAATAATTGTGATATTAATAACTATAATAGCTAAGAATGAAAGCATTAATTGAAGGATATTTTTAAAATTCTGGTGTTCAAAAGTTTCAAAGCACCATAAAAATTAAAAATACATATTCACACCAGTAGAATCTAACATTTTAATGGAAAAAACTTTTCTTTTTTTTTTAAATCGTCGGATAAATTACATGTTATCACAACTCTGATAATTATACAGAAATATTTTCACCGAGAAATAGAGCTTTATAATGTTATAAGTAATAAACAAAATTATATTTTTAAAAAATCTTAATTAGCTTGAAAAGTAAAGCAGTTTGCCTAATTCTTTATTACATGAAGCTTATTTTAGATATATGAGCACTAGCTCATATTTTCGATAACCGTTTTGAACGATTGAAATTTCTTAAAATTACCATGTTTAATGCTTTCTTTTATAATTATTATATTTTTTTTTACAATGGTGCCCTCTATTAGATATGCTCTTATTTTCTAGATCTAGTAGTGAACATTTATAATTCCTCATAATTATTCTGTAAATTCAATAATTAAAAAAAAAACATTGATCTTACAACACGCAATAATTATACTAAACCTGAAAATAAAATAAAATCATCTTTAAATTTTAAAGATATTAAAATATAACTAATTAACGAACGGAGATTTAAATATTTCATATTTTATTTTATTAAAAAATAGAAAATAAACTCATTTATTTTATTCAAAAAATAGAAAATACACACACACTTTTCCTTAAACAAAATATAGTGATGTGAGATGTTCTCAGAAATAAGGGTGAACCATGATTACTAATGATGGTTGTCTATAACTGGAAAACTGGTACTCGATGGTCTGGTTTATGAAATGGGTTTCATTGTATCATACGAGAAATTAATAACATTTTTTTGGGGGGGTTTGAACATCTTAGTATTTTTTGTTTGTTGGAATGGCCATTAGTGGAACGTCAACTTCACTTTATTGAACTATTTCCATGTAAAATATATAATCTGAATATCAAAAAATCTAAAAGCACTGATATGAGTCCTCCTTTAAATACTGGCAGGTTTATCTGTTAATTCAGAAACACTGGAGTTTTAAAATTTTGTTGTAGTTAATTATAATTATTATTTTCTATAATATATTTAATATAATATATTTTTAGTTTGTGCACTATACTACGATAAAAAAATATTTCACATTTTCATGATTCGAATTTTTTTCCACTCGTAAGATTACAAAATTATATATATATATATATATATATATATATATATATATATATATATATATATATATATATATATATATATATATATATATATATATATATATATTATTGATGTGAATTACCTATTTATCTATTAAGGGTGAAAAAATAAAATAAAAAAGGTACTCACTAATATTATGTGCCAGAATAATTTAAATATATCACATTAAACTGAAAAACACAAAAACTTTGGATGCTAATGTGTAGGATACTGAAATGGGAATGCGGGCGGAACCTACGCTTTCTGTCTTATCAGCAACAGGAAATGTCAATGCATTCGCTTACGCTGATGTCGTACTTAAAAATTTCTCCAACTGCCATAAGTAACATAGGACTGTAGTTAAGAATAATTTAGAATGTTTTTTAGTCCCAATTTATTAATTAGGATATTAAAATAATTATAATAATAAATAATTGTCGGAAAGCTCAGTTCTTGTATAAAAAAAAAAAAAATGGTTGGATATAAGGGAATATGTGTGATGAAGCTATTTATAAATGAAATCATTAGAAAAAAATTTAACATCTGTAAAATCATTGAAAAGGCGTTCCGTGAAATATTGAAATTATCTTCACAAACGGCCCTAATGACTGGCAAAATATGTTAGCTATAATTGTAGCTATACTACAATATAATTGAAGTTGATGACTTTTCCGGCGATATGGAAAAAAAAAGAAGAGGAAAAGACAGTCGTCGATGGAAAAAATATCTATAGTATACATCAGTAAAAGTTATGAATAATAACATTCAAAAGCATTTAAAGGATGAATAAAGGGCTGAACACATTTTGTGTGAATGCGAAGCTCTTGTCAGCTACAGACTACAGTACTTAAAACAGACAATAATTTTACCAGAAGGTATTCCTAAATCTGTTATTAATATTTTTCGAAAGAAGTATCTGATTCTTATGGGATCTCTAGACGACAGGGTGATATCTCACAAAAGATCCAAATGGTTCGTGAAGAGGAAGGTTTGTCATTCCTCGGCATAGTAATAATAATAAGATAAATATAATTTTTTCAATAAAAATAATATGAATTTATTAATGATTGTTTTTTTTTAAAACTGTTTCTTTCCCTTCCTATTTGCTTAAAACCTGATCGAATCCTTGTAAAACTGTATATATAGTCTTTAAATTTGAATAAATGTGTACAATAGAATTATAATGAATTTCAGTTCCCATTATGATTTTTTCATTTGGTTTTTTCTCTTTTATTAATGAGCAGACAAAATCTGTCCCAAAGAATTCCTGTAATAAATCAGTACGCAAAGTCATCTAGTGAATGAACGTTCAATGTTTTTCACACTCATCGTAATGATATTGTTCTGGTCAGAAGCAAGGCCGAGGCAGAACAATATGTTTTACTTTTGTATGTTCAATGACTGGCAGAAATTGTTCATAATTTTTAAAGTTAATACCATTGGAGGAGTCTAGTCTGTAGGAAGAGCAAAGTGCTAAGGCCCAATAAACAAACTCAAAAAATGTGATAGAGAGGTCTTGAGACCATGGCCAGAACGTCTATCTGGCATTTTTGGAACTAAAGGCAGCGTTCGTTTCGGTGCCCCAGAAAGAAATTTGGGAGTCCTTGAAGGCAAAGAACATTCCTATAAAGCTTCTGAAGGCTATAAAATCAACTTACCAGGAGCAGAAGGGCGTTGTGCGCCTAAATGGCAAAGAATTAGGAATGTTTAGACTGAAGAAGGGACTGTAACAATGAAATTCTTTGAGCCCCTTCTCTTTATTGTATAAATGCATGATATCGTCACCATTTGCAAAAGACGCATAGCACGAATGCACATGGGGCAATGGAACTTACATCCTGTCGTAATACAGTTTCTCCTGTTTGCGGACGAAGTCGGTAGAACTCGACAGGATGCCCAGATGGTCTGTGGAGACAAGGTGATGGAGGTGGTAACAGAATTCAGTGATCAGTAGATCTGGTAAGATGGATTCGGGAGTCTCGAACTCTATTGAGCGGAGAGTTGGATTCTAAATGAGAAGCTGCAAAATCATGTTAATGCAGATGAAATGAAGTTAGTTAGGAGAATTGCGGGAAAAACATGGAGGGTCTATTTCCGGAGCGACAGGATTAGGGAAGAAGTAATGTATGTTCGGTGACGGAAACAACCTCTTCTGAAGAAGAGGCAACTGAGATGGTATGGACATGTCTGACGCATGGATCATTACAGAGATCCGATAAAGACCATGGAGGCAAGACCAGTGGGAAGAAGACCAAGAGGGCGGGCTAGAACCTTTTATATCAATCTCATGGAACAATAGGGAGACGCATAGGGAAGACATAGGATAAATGAGGAACTTTGGCAGAGACAGAGACGCATAGCTCAAAAGGCTGGAAGCACCCCATGCTGAAAGGCAAATGGGTGGAAGAAAAAGAAGATTATTTATGCAATGAACGTAGTTATTACAACTAGAGTAATAATGAATTTCTAAATGTGTATTAAAACATTTGAGCAGCTTACTTTCAAAAGGGCATATATCCAATTTGGAAAAAATTACAGTAAGGTTAAAAAATTAATGAGAGTGCTAGTTCAATAATTATCCTAATTTAAACCTTGCAAGCGAGAGGGATTTTTTAGTTTAGTTTTAATGAGAAATGATTGGAGGGTTCGATCAGTTCATCCAAATGATATTCAATCGTGAAAATACACTTTATTTATTATATGGATTTGTGCCCTTTTGAAATTAAGCACCTTCAAAGCACCACAAGAAATTAAGAATTATTCATATAAATGCCAATTATGAAATATAAATATAAAATATAAGCACATGTTTTTTACGGATTCCTAAATCTTAGCTTCCTATTTTTATTTAGATATGAATCACACCTTCTGGAATACACTGATTAACTAAGTACGATTTATAAATCTGTGATTTTTGTTTTATGAGGATAACCTGTATAAAATGTGGATTAGCAATGTTATAAAACATTTTTAACAATATTTACAAATTATACCCTGGTATGATCCCTACTTATATAATAATACCTCATTTATTTTATAATACTTCACCTCTATAATAATACCTCATTTCTATTATAATATGAAACTCCTAACTGGAAAGTATTCCTCCAAGCCTTTGTAAATAATCATCACCCCTTTCAATAGCAACGATAGAAAAGGCATAGTATTGTATCGAATCATTTTTATTGCACGATCTTTTATTGCATATTTACTAAACTGTTTGATATATTTTTCTATTTTATGAGGGATCAGAAAAAAAAAAGATCCAAATTATAAGTAATTAAATGCGTGATTGAATATTCTATGACAGAGACTTTTTCTACCAAATGTATTCATTTATAAAGGGAACTGGACACAGTGATTAATGAGGAAGAACTATTTCTTGATCGGTTAAACGCACAACGTTTTTCCCCATGCCCATGATCACGTGCGCACTTCATAGGGTCGATTCACGGCTTAAAAATTAATTGCTTGTAACATCATTGAACCTGTGTTCGGATGCCGAGAGTCCAGTGTCTTACTCACTGAAGTGGTCCACTCTCATTTATGTTCATATAAATATTATTTTTAATTTTTTTTTTTTATTGGTGTTTAACTTATTTTCCTACTTCTATCTAGTCAAATAGAACGGATTATTTCCACAGTTTACCAACCTATTCTAACCAGACTAGGTCGAGATTAATTCAGCCAAGAAATAAATATTATCCCCTACCCAGGCCGGATTCGAACCGATGCCGCAGCTGTCTCGAGGTTGCTGAGGTGACGCATTAACACTCTCGCCCTCCACGGCCCCTAAATATTTCTAACTATACAAGTACTACTAATTATCATTAAAACATAAATGGGACGATTTTGATGATTCAAACATTTATTGAAATATAAAATTCATTTCCCTAAAAGTTATGATGACCAAAAAATGCAAGTTAGAAAATATCAGTCAAGAAATAAAATTTATGGTATATCAAGACCATCTTATCCCGAGCAAAGCCGGGACGGGACGGCTATATATATATAATGTATATGTGGTTTGTGCATATTATATTTCATATATAATAACTACGAATTAATTTTTATATGAAAGAGACCAACTCCAGAAAACTGTTTGTCAAATGATAGTAATTGTTAACTGTTACTTTTAACTATTAATCAAACATAAACTGTTTCTTGAAATTAATACTATTTTCCATTTAAAATATAGTGATAATTAGCATAATATATTTAATATAATGCCTATAGATAACGATTAGTCTTTACTACCATTAAATATATCGAAACGTTGAAAAATATAAAATGTCACTAAATTATAATATTTTGAGACTATCAAATTATATTTAGATTGTAAAAAAAAAATAAAAACATTATTTTAATATAATAATGAAAATATGTGCTACAAACGAAGATTTTTTTACTTTATTTAAACAAAAAAAAAATGGTTTTGATATCACCATTGGAATAGTAAATATAGTTTTTCCCGTTTCCTGAAGATTTGTCAATTATGATTAGGATTCATTTTGGAAATAAACGACTCATTTCATTTCTTCCATTTCGTGGCTTTAAAAATTTCGAGCATCCTCGGAAGTGAACAATTTTTTTTTTTTAATTCGATGATATTTTCAAAATTAAGATTTATTAGTATGCTGAATAAACATCTGCCAAATAATAATCATTTTTAGTTTGAAAAAAAATGTAAAGCTAGTTTATTTAATAATTTAAACCCCTTTTTAAATCATTTTACCAAAAATCAATTATGTTTTAATGTTCATATTTTTCCTTTAATATCCTTTAAAAAACAAAATGCTGGAAAACATGTCGATATCACTTTTCTAACTAGAGATATAAAATAAATACGTTTCAAGGTGTTTTATTATTTTTTTCTCAAATCCTTGGGTCCAAATTAGAGGATTTATTTTTCGATTCGTAGGGAATTTAATTATCTTTCAAATGAGCATTTGTATAATAGACAAAATATGTATTCTTTTGGAGTTATGCGCAAATAAAATATTCTTTCCATCATAACTTTTTTTCTTCTTTTTCTCGGGGATATCGGACGTGTATGGATAGTTAAAGGGTCTTACGGAGAAAGCTTGTGGCAAGTATCATCAAAATTTTCTGAGCCGTTTTGGCGCTACACTCATTGAAAGAATATTTTTTCGGCTATTGTGCACCCGCTATAACGCACAGGCTGTTTTATTAGGATTATTTTTACTTCCTTGTACGAAGTAAAAGAAGTATTGTATTCGCGAAAATTTTCGGTTTTCAGATTTCAACGGAAATATCCATTTTGACCATCCCTGAAACCATTTTGACTAGTTTCGTCGTGGCGTCTGTACGTACGTACGTTCGTATTTCGCATAACTCAAAAACGGTTTGCCGTAGAAAATTGAAATTTTGTATTTAGGATTGCTCTAAAATCAAGTTGTGAACCTCCCTTTTTGGTCACTGCTTAATCACCGGAAGTGGTACTTTACTTGAAGGTATTAAAACTTTACTCAAAAATTATATTAAAATATCTCAAATTTGGTAAATAGGACTTTTATATTGATGTGAATGTATTTACTATATTTTGGTTAAAATTGGTGGGCCAAAAAGGGTACTTTACTTGAAGGTCATAATAAGCTTACATCAAAAATTATTTTTACATCAAAAATCATATGTTTCGGTAATAAAGGTTGCAAACGCGATTTGTTTTCCAATCCAATTATACATTTTTATTACTTGTTTCAAGTGTTAAAATTGAGTATAAAATACTGGTTTTCCTCTCCATTTGTGAGATGAACAAGTCTACAGCATGAGAATAAGATATTAGTTAAGTGGGTTTTCCGCTTAAAATGTCGATTTCCAATGCTTTATCTAGTGATATTGACAGTTTTAATGTTGTCATGGAACATGAAGAAATATCTTGGAAACTTGTTACCTACTGAAGGAAAACGACATATAATAACGGAATGAGACCTCCAGAAACAAGAGTGTGTCTGTGTGTCAATAGATGGATGTCGCTTCGTAGATGTACCTACGGAAACTAATAACCAAATTCAGGATCACTTTTTGAGCCACCGATTTATAGTTTAATAGTCTTACAAGGAAGTCATGTGTTGTCCACATCAGATATTTTTATGATGCCATCACCACTTACTGCCATACTCTGAATCATTCCATGCCTATTAGCATACCATATAAAAATATAACACAAACATATAAAGTCTTTTAGATAGAATAAGTATATATATGTATATGCATATATATATATATATACATATATATATATATATATATATATATATATATATATATATATATATATATATGTGTGTGTGTGTGTGTGTGTGTGTATGTGTAATGATAAATGTATGTAATATAAATAGACAGTATTTAAGCATTAACCGTCGAGTAAAATGAAAATTTACCTTTGGACAGTATTCTATAACTGCTGAGACGACTACCTGAAAGAAACTGAGCATGCTGAATTAATGATCTGGGCTGTGTGAAACGTCAAGGCTATAATTACCCTTGCATTCTTCCATTTCATCAACGCAGAATATGTCTTTACTAAGGGTTACTTTTTTTGTTTTTTCTCCAATTTCAAACAAGTTCAACTCCATACGCGTTTCAAATTTAGACACAAACTTAATTTTAATTAGTTTTAGTAGTCAATGAGATGATACTAGAGAATTTTTAAACAGCTGCCAAAAATGGAAATCGTGAAAGGTAAGCTACCCTCTTCACGGAGACTGAATGACTGGAGAGTGATAATTTATGCATTCCTCCCTAAACTATACAATTTTTAGATGTTGTTTTATTGTTTCTGTTATTGTCATTATTTCATTTACAGTAGCCGACATTTATTTTATAATAAATTTTTACCCAAAATTTCATTAGCCATTATCCTTGAATTTTTTTTTTTTTTTTTACAGGTATATATTCAAATTTTGATTGGCATCTGTCTCAAAAAAATAGTTAAAACCAACTAATTGTCCATGTAAACAGAAAAATAATGGTCTGACTTAAAGAAGGAGTGCTGCCAGCAAAACTTGTTCCCGGATTTAATGCCATAACTCACAGGAGAGCCCTCATCCAGCTCCTTTTTAGTCGTCTCCTCGTCTATTGTTAGGCTGTAGCCATGTCTTTTATCAGGCTATTGGTATGTCTATGTAGTTTAAAATAAAAACGGAGAAAATATTTCGTATGTGTTGATTTATTAATAGCTTTTGTAAGTCAGTAGGCAGAGTTTTGTTGTTTACGTACGAAGACGATTCTGTAATTAATGAATATTACGGATTGAAAAAATTGTTGTATTTGTAGTTATTTTTTGCTAAACCTTGCATCAGCGTGAACCGAAAATAGATTCAAAACATCGAACGTAGATTCACATTAATATTATTTTGTTTGGAAAAAAAAGACTGTTCCCTATTAATAGACAAGGATACTCTGTTACTTAGCTCTCCAGAAGAAAATTATTCCAATATTACTATTACTAAATTATCTGTTATGAAATCTATTTAATTTTTATGGCATTTTGGAAATCAAAATTAATTATAGCTCTGCTTAATAATTTTACATGAGGCAAGACAGACCGTAGGAGGAAGTGTAGTTGAAAATATTTAACCGACCTTTGAAATTAAGCTAACCAATTTTGAGTCACGTTCAATATTTACATATCCTTCTAACGTCTATTGGAATATACATATATACATATAGATATTTAATATATACATATATACTCTATAAGTTGAACAGTCTTGGCACTCCAAACTCACATCAACAGCATACAAAAAAATGACCCATGAGATATATAGTACGTCACTACGTACTATATATCTAATGGGTCATTTTTTTTTTATGCTGTTGATGTGAGGTGTGAGGTCTCAGCTATTTTGAAATTAGCGAAACGTCGGCTGATTAGTAATTTGAGAAGATTTGCTATGGAATCTTCTTATAATATCCCAACTATGTATGCATATGTTTGAACCTGTTCCATTAGAATTAAGAAGAGAATGTAGGCAAAGTTTGCTCCTGGTGATAATAACCAGTTGTGAATTCTTTTCACAGTAACAAGAAGTTAGTTATTCTAAAAGCGTACAGGAAAAAATCCGAATCATGAGAGTTCAGGTCAGATGTGAAAGAAATGCGTTATCCCACGCAGGATTCTAATATTAGAGAAACTTATTGACCCAGAGATGGCGATTACTGGGTGGAATATTCCGTGCCAAGATTTTCCAGATCGGTCGATAGAACAGGCTTTCTTTCATCTGCAAGCCGAGGACTCGTTTCTCGCTGGTCACCTACTCCTGCTTATATAGCTCAATCAATAATCCAAAACATTTAAATCATATAAAAATCTTGCATTTATCATTATTTACCTCTCCTTAAGGATATACAAATGTTGGTATCGCTATTGGGCAGAACCAAATAATATTTCCTGTGAATAAACAGAAAAAATAATTTTCTAACTGTAAGGATTTTAAAACAGTAGCTCTTATTTCGTACTCCAGTTCAATTTATTATTTATTCGATGTCAGAGATAGTTAAACAAAGACAAAATTAATTACATCCTAAACCGAAATTTATTTACATTGAAATACTTTAAACGTTTTAGTTATTGATTACTTTATTTAAAAATGTGACTGATCACCCATACAAATAAAATGATCAACTTTTGGCGAGGACGCAGTTCGTGATACAATTCGAGACGCTGAAAATTCATTCCATTTTCCTCATCGTTTTTCTTCAGAAATTGTCTTCAGACGAGTTGAAAATCCTTGAAGGGGATGAGTTTAGGACTCGACCTATGAAAGCAATAGCATTTTTTCCTATCTTAGTGAGTATACGCGTGGGTCACGGATAATTCGAACATGAAGACAATATTCTAGTGTACGAAAATGTATCATAAAGTTAATATCTTTCCTTGGTGCACCAGAATAGAGTTATGAAAACAACTATAACCAACTTCTCCATGTTCCAGAGTTGAAAAATACTGAGCCTTAACACAAACCATCACAATTGTTTTACTTTTAACAGTCCGACAAATGGATGGTAGCAATACTAACACGCATTGTTGGATAACAAACTTTTACACGTTATTACACTTTTTCTACGTTACTGAGAAAAAACCTCAACAGTGTAAATTAATGAATACGTAATATATTTTTATTAGTGTGTAGTTTAGATAAACTAGGACATATAAAGCGCAAGATAAAACCTCTTTCCACTGCCATGAATTTCGATAAGCCAAAAATCTCTGGAAGCTTTAATCTTAAAGTATATAATGCTGTTGTAAAGCTTGTTCTGTGTTCATTTTTCGACACATACCCGCTTGCATATATCTTGCCAACACTTGAAAAGGGATGAAATGAACATGGATACCGATCTTGTTCAGAATTTATTCCAGATATATTTCCTTCTGCTTTTCTTCTTTTTATATTTTTTATTGTTAATATTTATAAACAAAATATCTGATTATGAAATGAAATTTGTTATCTGTTTGCAAGGAAAAAGAACAAAATTGTAGGATCAGGGATCTGAAAATTTATAGTATTATAAAGACAAAATTGGTAATGAAAAGCCTTTATTGTTCAAGTTCATACTGTTGATATTTGCTTTAAGTTTAGACTTTTTTTACTGGAGAATTCAACGTTGATTTGAAAATTTCATTATATTTCCTTGAAATTTCAATTTATATCCTTTTAAAAAGTTTCTTTAAGCACAACATAAACAATTTAATCTTTATTAATAAAAAAAGAATCATATTTACCATAATTTATAAAAAATTTAAATGTTAAAATTAGATTTATGAATTTTAATAAAATTGAACCTGATGAATCTTGCCATCTTTAGCTTAATGGACACCCGAATTGCTACAAAAATCAACGATTTAATTTGATAGCCTTTTCATCATGGTATAAATATGCTGGTATAGCTTAGGTTTGTGCTGGATTAGCATCTGCAGATCGTAAAATAATTCTCTCCGAAGTAATGAACGATCCCCCTTTCCCGACTCAATCAACCCCTTGCGATCCTTCCTTATAGCCATATCGTAAATAAAACCGACTCAGGAACCTTATCGTAAACCCATTTAACGGCTATAATTTACCCATTTAACGGTACGTTAAATGACCTTGTATCGATCTCAGCTGATGAAGTACATTTATGGCTGGTAACTTATTACTCCTGTTCTTTTTTCTTACAATAATGACTTCTGATCCTAATGAAGAACGACTAATGAAGATGGATTGATCTCGTAGACAAATCGTGAAGTTATTTTGAAGGTCGTTTCGTTTCGTGGTTCAATGTTTCATCGTAAGCTTTTAAATGGTTAGCTAGTTGAATTCATTTTTAGTGTGTTTGTCAAATACTAATTTCAAATGTTTTTCCCAAGTATTCTTTACATTGGGTAAAGGACGATTACAATCGTAATTATTTTTCTTAAGAATCATATGCATACATCAAACGAATTGAAGCAAAATGGATTAAATTAAAAATCTCGTTGATATTTCCCTCAAGGAATGAAAAACTTATTGAATATTTGTCAAACACCTTCAAAAGCTTGTATAGAAGTATGGGTTGGCTGTATAGAAATTCTATTATTACAAGAATACACAATTGGTTGGTATCCTCTGAACCTAGACTATCATACACACACCTAGATTCTAAGTTAATTTGAGAATATAGTACGAGTATAATAATTATAAAATCTGGATTATCCCCACAAAAGTCCTGTGACGCCTGAAAATAATTTTATTATGTTGATATATCCAAAGAATCATTTTCGGTTAATGAGTATCTTTAGTTCATCATTCTACCGCTTTCTTTAATCGTTCAAATTTTTCTATGAGTCTTCCCACGAGGTCCTCTATAATTCTTTCGTTTCAAAGACATTCTATTCTTTCCTAATCCAGAACTTTTCTAAGATAACTCATTTCCAATACCTGCTGCCTCACTAATACTCACTCATGTAAGTAATAAATAAATCCGTGGCTTAACAACAGTAAAAATCAGTTGCCACCATTGGTATTCGACGTTCAGGATGACTGGTATCCAACCATAAACTATTCCGTACAATCATAATTTTGGTTTTTTAAACCACTTTTAAACATAAATCCTGACAAGTAGCTATTTCTTCATTCACGTTATCATTACCAATTTGGTATAACCAGTAGATTGTGTGTACACTTTATAAGAAAAAAAAAATTTCAGGAATCCTCCCCGGAAATTGTGTCTCCAAGATTAGCTGACCGAGCAACAGCATAATGTGAACGCTTATTTATATTCTATGTTAACCAAGATAACGATAAATTAATATTTAAAATTCAACACACCTAGCAATGGAGAAATGCTTCTAAAAAAATAAATAAATCGTAGCATTGGGTCAATCAAAACATCGCTCCTTAGAATAGAATAGAATAGTTTATTTAGTAAAAACATACAATTCGGTTTGACCAGATGGTAAAATCTATCGGTCGTTGCCAACAATATCATACTACAATTATACAACTAAAATACAGTATTTTTTTTTTAATTTAAACTATGTGAATTAGTCGGGTGTTGTAGAGGCTGTAACGTAATTTGACGTAATCATTTGAAAGCTAATGCCGAAATTAAGCATTATGAGGATATTACATCTAATAATAATTTTACATAACTATTACGGAATATGCTTAATTAATTAATTTAAAATAATATATAAATAACAATGCATAAATACAAGTAATACACAGAAAAAACAAAAACAATAAAAAATAAAATAATAAAAGTAATAGTATATAATTAATTAGTGAAAAACATTGAATATTCAATCTGTTTCAAAATAAGATATATAAAAATAACATAGAATAGAATAACAAGATATAAAAACAGATATAATTTGATGGATGATAAGATATAATAAAACAAATTTACTCCAACAACGTCATAGCACAGGCATATTTGCAATGATGCGAACTTTTAGCTATTAGAGTGTAATTTCTGAGATTTCAAGATCAATCGTGTCAATTTTTTTTTTTTTTATTGTAGTTTCACAGACATTAGTACAGAATTTCAAATGTAGCTTCGAGTCATTACGTTGGAGAAAATGAGCGATATATATATATATATATATATATATATATATATATATATATATATATATATATATATATATCTATATATAGCAGATATATCTAACATATCGTCACCACCGTGTTTAATAAAGAATGTGGAAAATAACATTTTTCGAATTCCTTATTTTTATCAATTTACTAGAAGCAAATTTGCAAAATAAAATCTTATAAACACAAATCTAGGGCTCAAAGAACTAAAGAGGCCTAGTGATAAAAAATGTATTCCTAATGGGGAAATTAAACACAAAATGTAAAAGTCTTTTTCGGTCTCCGAAATACACTCATTCGTTACTTAAACGTGGAGACGACGGGATGTGGTGAAATAAATCTATCTGCTGAAAAAAAACACTACTTCCGGGAAATCGATCATATTGGACGCACTAAAAAAAAAAACTAAATAGTTTTTCAATCTTAAGCACCACTACTGGAATAATTGAGCGACTGCCTCCTCTACATAGAGAGTACTAAACGGCTGAATAGAATGTGTTTATAAAAGTCAACTACCTCTATAACGCTAACAATCTATTTAATAATATATATAGTAATACGTGATCGATCGTCGTTGTGAGTGAATTACGCTGCGAAACCTTACGATTTTTGGTCGAGAGGCAACAACTGTATGGCTTTTTTGTTCATCTATGTAATTCAGGGAAAAAAGTTAAAGACGTTCTAAAGGACCTTTCGATAATACTCATTCCATAAAAATAACAAAGTCCTGTTAAATAGATCTGCATGGCTGTATTTAGCATGCTGGTATTTTTAGATTTTCTATAATCATGATTTTATAAAGTAAAAATAATTAATTACTTTAAAATTCTTCCATTTTATCAATTATAAGTAAAATAATCACAAATCAGCAATAGGCCGAGACAAATCATTTTACAGGGAGCGCTTCCAATGGAAAATCGTAAAATTGTGTTCTATGATATTGGTGTTTTCCACTGATTTTAATTACAGGATGATTTTTAGTATTCTCGGAGAAAATGGAAGCTCTTTACTGATAAGTGATTTGTCCTACAAAATAAGATGTGTATATATTTTAACAATAATCTTTTTTTGCAGGAATTGGCTTTATCATTCTGAAAAGTTTTAGTTTTGAACTAAAGTTCAAACGCCCGAACTGAAATTCTCTATATGATTAGAATCCTGAATGGAGGAAACATATTACAGTGTCTTAGTTTATTGTGTTTTTAATATTCAGTCGTATAGTTTATAGACTTTAACGTATAAAAAAATAGACTGTTGAAGAAATCTGGAGGTCTGCCAAATTATAATTACTTTACCCTCCGTCGGATGTAACGTCAAATCATATATTTTAATGTGATATTGTGTATATTTCAAAAATAATCTCCTGAACTTTTCAAAAGCTTCTTAGTTGTCCATTACCTTTTCAGGCTTGGTTCCTGTTTTATTTCTCTATGGACCTCTTTCTAAAACAATCTCAAATGAGTAAGAAAAGATCCCCGGATGATTTTATTGGAAGTTTTGTCTTCTGTTAAATGTATACAAACACTATTAAATAGAACTTTGTATGTGTCATTGTTATAATGCAAAAGTGGGAGTACGAACTCCAGTTCTATATTTGATATCCATGAAAGTCAAATGTTGCTTTCATACTATCATAAAGTTTCATTCCTTTTTTTCTTTATATTTTAAATGCGTGTTTACATAAAGTTCGGCCCGCTGTAATGTGGCTCGTGAAACCATTTGGATTAATCGGGCTTCCTTTAAATGCTTAAAATTCGATTACGAGTTTTCAATTTTGATTATCTTTTATTGATCTTTTTGAAAGTAGTTTACTGTTATTTATAGCTGAAGAATATGTAGGTTTTATAGGTTAAAAAAACAGAAGCGGGGATTCAAAAGCCTGGGGAATAATCAGTTTTGTTAACTTTTTAATTGTTCACTCGATATTGAGTTATCCTCAGAAAGGGCACATGAGCCCTTTCTGAGGATAACTCAATATTCACATAACTCACTTTTACCATCTAAAAAGTTAAACTCTACTCTACTGAGTTAAACTTAGTACTCTGTTCTAAAAAGTTAAAATGAGGGCAGGTGAGCTATAGTATGGTGACCTAATATTATTGAAGATTGTTAGTGAAACACAAAAGATATAACATTTAAAAATTAAAGTTTATAATGCATCTAAAAGACAAATAATTTTCTCCGTTTGTAACTAACTGAAAGTATATATTATTATTATTATTATTATTGGTCTTAGCGCAAAGCAAAATAAATAAAATATTTAAAAAAAAAAAGAAGTGATTTCATAGCAATTACTAATTTAAATAACTTAAATTATTGACGATTGATTTTTTTCTTCTTTTTTCATGAAGCGTATTTTCAAGCAATAAAATATCACTGTAATTTAAAAAAAAAAATGTAATATCCAAAAAGCAATCTGAGATACTTCATTAAAAAGTAATCTTGCCCTTCAGAATATAGATCCAGCCTATTTCGATGATGTATGAAATTATTTACATCTACAAACCCGAGAAAATGAAAGCAGTCAATCATAAAATTAAATCAATCTTCTTATGAACATTATACACAAACATTAAATTATAAATGTTTGATTCCACTTGTTGCTGGAGCTGTATTTAAAATTCTAGGAAGCATTATTCTTATACTTGGGAAATAGATAAATACCATTTTTAAAGAACGAAGCTATTAGAGTTAACTATTTCCTTTGCTACGTTTTGCAATGATATTGACAAAGAACCTATAGTCCGTTGGATGTAACTTAAATCTCAGATGTTTTTATTTTTTTATTCTGCATTGTTTGCCGTGCATGCCTGCGGGAGTCAAAGCTGATAACTTTTGTCACAGCATAGTCAGTTATACCTTCGGTGGATGGGTCCAAGTATAACATCCTGCAAAATATGGTATACTATTTTTATTTTTTATGCAACATGGAATACTACGCCCGCCTGCTAATTTCTAGAGAAACTTTTACGTTTTATAATATTGCCTTATTGTTGTATGTATAGATGGAAAATAAAAATAAACGAGAGTGCGAAAATTGTTTTTACCATAAATCATGAAGCTTTAAGGTGTATTTGAGATTTTCTCAAGTATTTACTTTATCTGAGTTTGCATGGGCAAGATACTGAAATAGGTTAAATGATTAGGCACAGCATAAAAAATAACCTGGGACCATAAATGTTTCAGATATTGCCAGTGAATACCACGAAAATTCTCATCACTTACAATATAAACCAGTTAACAAATGAACTGCACATACACCACGAACGTAAACAGCTCTCTTCAATGATGATACCTAGGGAAAGGCTTTGAATTTTTAATGGGGACCACAACCTATAACGAATTGGTAAGAAAATGCTTTCATTACAAATTATTTTTGCGGAATCCTAATCTAGTTAAAAGTGATAAACTATTCTTTATTTTATACCTACTGTATATTTGTTGCTTAGTTTATGAATTTTCTTGGTTCATTTCGACTACGCTCTTTTTTTCAGTCAATTCCTGCAGCGTTAATAAAGAGCGTTGTTCTTCCGTAGCGATAATGCCTTCCAATTCGATAAATTATCCTTCTTACATAAATGACAAACTTGTTCTGTTTGGAAACATACTTGATAAAATACTTATTTTCTGATAGGGAGATTGTCTAGCTTTCAGCTGTTGTAATTTTTTCATTCTAGGTATGCGAAAAATTAACAATATTGTCAAGACGCAACATGACATAACTTACTTTTCACCGAAATTAAGTCATGCGCTCGATACATAACTTTAGCTTTATGATGAATGTGTGATAGTGTATTAGTTAGGTAATATTTAGATACATAGCTCAAATTCTTTGGCCTTATGGCACGATCGACAATCAAAGCAACAAATTTCTGTAACGTCTTGAATGAGAAAGATGAATGATATTGCGTCTTCAACAACAATTTTTTACTTTCCCTTACCTATATACGAAGTATATAGTAAGGGGAAGTATTGCGATCGTGAAAATTTTCGAATTCGAGTTTTCAACGGAAATACATGTTTTAAGGTCCCCTGAGTCCAAATGACCAAGTCTCGCAAAATGGTCTGTGTGTCCGTGTGTCTGTGATCAGTCTAGCTCAAAAACGGAAAGCTGTACGATACTGAAATTACATATTTAAGGTTACCACATGCATGTGATGTTACAGCAACATTTTCGTCAAAATCGACTAACCGGAAGTGCCACTTTATATAATCGATTTTACACATTTTTACAATTTTCTCGAAAACGGCTCTAACGATTTTGATTAAACTTGCCTAAATTATTCTTCATAAAGACCTTTAACTTTTCATTTATGTAGTAAATCATCGAGGAATTGCAGGGAAAAAAGTTATGATGAAAAGAATATTTTATTTACTTAACTTTTTAATAATAATAATAACTTTTATTTACTTTTTAATTAACTTCAAAAGCGTGAAATTTATGGTAAATCATGTATGCACTTGTACGAAAGATAATTAAATCATCTAAAAAAGAATAAAAGAATCATCAAAATCGGACCAGTATTAGCAAAGATACTACGCATCGGACTAACCGGAAATATCGTGGATTTTACACTTTTTTACATTTTTCTCAAAAACGGCGATTTTGATTAAACTTGCCAAAATTATTCTTCATAAAGGCCTTTAACTTTTCATTTATGTAGTAAATCACCGAGAAAATGCAGGAAAAAAGTTATGAAGAAAAGAATATTTTATTTTCGCATGGCTTAAAAAGTATGTAATTTATAGTAAATTATGTACAGAATTATATGAAAGGTTATTAAATTATCTAAAAAAAAAAAAAAAAAATCATCAAAATCGGACAAGTATTAGCAACGATACAGTGTGATGAGGAGCATAAAATAAATGGATAACCGAGCGCATCCGAAAGGAGATAGATGCCACCGAATCTCCTCCCACCAATCCGCCAATCTGTTGTAAACAATACGCTCTGTAATAAAGTAATTTAAGAATACAAAAACGGAAATTAACTTAATAATTTCTACTTTCACATTATTTAATGGAAAGAAAATGTTTCCATAGAAACTTAACCAGCAACTTTTTGTAACTTGACAAAGTTAAAATATATAGGTAGTGTACAGAATTGTTGTCCTAAAATTGTTTTAAATACTATTTTATTGTACTTAAGTGGGAGAAGAATTGAATGCTGCTGAGTTTATTTCAAGTATTGTTTATGTGAACCCTTTAGAATTATATTAAAAAGATAATTATTATAGGGCGGTAAGGGAAAGTTGTGTGATGCGCGCACCGCACCAGATTTTTCCTGATGGTACATGTTTAATTGATTTAAATACGTTATAAATTAATGGATTATAAATAAATAATTTTTAAAATTTTTGTTTTAAAGTACAAAAAGACAGCACCTTGTTATCAATTGAAGGTCAAGTGGTGTACCAAAGTACCAATGCACTCGAAGGTTTCTTGTTTCGAAAGCAAGTAGGTGCGCGCGCATTGTCATCATTGACTTTTCCCATCCCATTCATACAATGATTTCAGCAATTTAAATTGAATTTCAAGTTTTAATAAATGTATTCTAAAAATAAAGCTTGTTCGCACCGGCATCCTGGGTCACGACCCTTGACATTAAACGGATCGTAGATGACATTTCGGCCCACGCGAGGGATGGACGACTACTGGGTCCACATTAACACGAGCCGGCGAACTAATTTACGAATCGGATAGAAATTTAATAACGCTTGTAAAATGAAAATCGATTTCCACTATCGCTAGAAATTTTACAGACACCAGATAATATATTTTCCTAAAAAGTAAAAGGGTATTCCAAATTCCAAATAATAAAATTGAACTGAATTTGAATTTTATAATGGGCAAAAGCGTATATCTTCCTAAGATACCTTAGCGAAACTTTTTACAGATACCTTAAGCATTAAAAGCTGTGTACATTATCATTCTCAAAAGGCTGAAAAAATAAAAATAAAATCGGTAAACAATGGATGAAGGAGGGCTGCTTACATTTATTCGTAACTCCTATTTCACTTTCTTACTTTTTAATTGTACTTATCAGATAACATCCAAATTAAAGCATATGCTATGATGGTATTGCGATTATGGACGGCTCATGGACCACAATGGAAAGAGATTTATTTTTAGACATATCTTTGATCATTCAAGCTTTCAGATCTATTTGCGCTTTCGAAGATGATGTCAAGTCAGAAAAGCAACTTCAACTGACTTACTGACTCACCAAATGAGAATTTAGATATGATCTCAAAAGGTAGTTAAATAACAACCTAATAATACGAATTCCATACGGATATATTTCATCTGAATATATAATAACCGTATTTAGGTAAAGGTGTGTAATAAGTACGAATCCTAATAAGAAATTTCTGAATGATTTAAATTCATTCTTAATCAACGACTATTTAACATGATTATACATGTTAGAATGAAGTAAAATATATATAGATACATCAAAATATAAATATTAAATATTATTTTTTCTTTTTTGGATTTAAAAAAACATTTCACGAATCGTATCAGGTTTTTGCAATTGGGTCAAAGGGTCACACAGATATATCTCATTCTTCATAGGTATCTGTATATCTGTATGGTCGATTAGGAACATAATTGTTAAATATAAGCTAAAAATAATGAGTGATAAGAGATTAATTAAGATATATCTGATAAGAGGTAATAAAGTGTATAAAGCAAAAATAATTTAAACCTAAAATTAATATAAAAATAAAAAAATGAATCTTAATAACTCACTTGGCCTCTAAGAAATGATTTCGTTGATATGTGATGAAGTTATACGAAGATGCAGAGAGTGTGCCTGAGCTCCATCTGAGAAGGAGCGGGTTGCGCCTGAAGGGGTGTCGCTACTGCAAACCCGGAGTGAGGAAGATGGCGCCGAATCGATATTCCAGAGACGAGAGCGCCTGCGGACTTCGATCCTCCTACTCCAGGCAGTGTCAAAATTTTATTTTGCAGGATCAAAAGTATTTTTTTGGAACGGCGGCCGTATGCCGGCTATGATGGATTCGGGTTCGCGGTCGGCTGAAGGCAGAGAAGTCTCGCATATGGGCTGACCTCCATCGCCATATCCGGATCAATATGTTTCCCAATCAGCTGATGCGGCTCTCAACTGCCCACTTATATTAATACGGAGGAACTACGCCCATTAAACGCATTTTTAAGACATGCTCAAGACCTCAATGAGCCTCATCCACTTGCATCTTTATAATAATATTCAATATGCCTCATCTTCAATTATTTATCAACTAATAAGAACAAAAAATAAAAAAAGAGAGAGAAAAATTGCTTGTATATTATAGGAATATTCTAAAAAGAAACCTTAAGCCTCTCAAATAACAGTAAATACGTTTCGCCTATTTAGGTTTCATTAGAAAAGACAAAGATGGGAATCAACAAAGATTAACCAAACAAATATAGTGTATCACTTCAAGACGATTCAACGATACTCAATTACTTTGACAAGAAATTATCATAAGTGCCATTTTGGTGGTTTTTTATAACTTGGTTTTTGTCTACATTGTCTAAATTAATTTGAAATAAGCCACATTAACATAATTTTTTTTTTTTTGAGTAGAGAAAAATAAGGTGTTTAACAAATATTCTTCATATGTCAATTATAAAACGTATTTCCCATTTTACTGAACCTAAAGAATGAGTTCAGACAAAGGCTATTCACTCGATTTTCTCTCTCTTACTCCTAGCAACTTTTCATCATCCCTTCCCCAATCTTTTTCCTTTAAACCTTCCTCCCTCCGTAGTTTTATAGAAAGACATTTCGTATAAATATAAATCACAGTCATGTAATATGTAATGCAACGTTAGGTGCATATATAATATTATATAATATATAATATTGCAACTTAGTTTGTAAAAAGTATATTTTTATGTGAATGTGTTATTTTCTTTGATAATAAAAATTAATCTTAAAGTTTTCACAAGTGTGAGTTTGTTAATTTACATACCTTGAAACGTAAAACTCAAATGTGGGGAGAGAATTCATTTTTGTCTTTCTTGTTCGATTACAAAGATTCATAATTGAAAATTATAAAATAAAATGATTCAAATAATATTTTCATTATAATTAATAGGTAGTTAAAATGTCATAGTTAAAATCCATCCATTACCTGTTAAAATAGTCTTTCCACGTGTGTCTTGTTTGAAGCACGATTTACTAAACTTTCCGAACATAACTTACAAAGGGAGTGCACGACGTGTCCGTCGCCGATTTTGATCAAAATTTTTTGGGTGATTACATTGAAAAAAGTCGACCCATAGCCTGGGTCCAATGGGTCCTAGGAACTGAGAAAAAAAATAAAGCATTTTTAAAATGCTTTATGTTATATCTCGTGTTTGAAAAATGATATCGACATGATTTTTCAGCTAAACTTTTTTTTTTAGAGCATACTAAAAGTAAAATATAAACATTAAAAACTAATTGATTTTGGTCAAATAAATTTTAAAAAGTGTTTAAATTATTAAGTAAACCATACCTATAGATTTTTTCACACCAAAAATGCTGGCAGATTTAGATTCAACGCATCAAAAAACCTGAATGTTGAAAAAATCCTCGAAAACAAAAAACAATTTTTGCAAAAAACATATAATATAAAAGCATTATTAGTAATCAAAAAATTATAAATATTACACTTTTAGATCACCGCTATAAACATTATCGTGGGAAAAAAAATATGATAACTCTATAATAATACTGTTCTATATTACATATAATTAAATAGACCTGTCAGAACGCTCAGAATTTAAAACATTATTTGTGCTCCAGAAATAGTAAATTTTAGAGTGATCCAATTTTTTTAAACGAGAAAATTGAATTTTAGAGCGATCTGAACGTATATTGACAGATATGAAATGTTATTCTGCTTTGGAGTGAACTATATTAACCAAATTTTTGTATCTAAAAATGGCATCAGATTTGGTTTTAGCACTTTGAAAAACCCATATATTTAAATTTTCGATAAAATCTAAAAATAAAAATTGTTGCCCTAAAAATTTTGCCCAGACTCAATTTTTTTTTTTTTTACAGATTTAGATAATCGCCCATAAATAAAGCGAACAACAATTAAACAATTCAAACCAAATTTGCGGCATCGGTAAAGGTTCTTAAGTTACGCGATTTGTTTTAACGCGTGATGTTCCTTCGTGTTTTAGAACCAATGTTATCCGCAAAAAACTTCAATTTAGTTTTTCTATTGGAATCATCTTTTTTTTACACAAATCTTCCAAGACAATGCAATATTTTTTCATATATATGAAAAGAAGAAATTCCCCTCTTTTTAATGAGTCCAAGAACATCAATATCGGATAAACTGAAGGTGAAGTACAGAGCTTTAAACCCAAACGTAATTGTGTGGCTATTTGTGCACACTCGGAATTGAAAAAAAAAAATTCGTTTTTATTTTCGATAATTTTTTCAATTTTTTCTATTGCACTAGGAATTACTCCATGAAACCTGCGGCCAATGCGATGACTCCACAGATCTCGAGTCTCATGCGTGATTAAAAGACGGCACTCTGGCATGAACAACTGCGGCCAACTCATGATGGTCACCGCCAGTTTTGGAGGCTTACTCTTATCTCCTTGAGCAAGAGAATGACCGTTCACCTGACTAATGGGAGCGAGCTACTGACACCAGAAGAGCAAGCTAATCTACTCACCACCATCTATGCAGCTAGAGATGCTGAATGGACGGCCAATGCCTGCTATCATGTCCCTAGCAAGTTCACTCCACAGTCTAACATACAAAGGACTCCTCCACAACATATTCTCGCGTTGATGGTTCAGCGAAACAACCACCAAAACATCTTGACACTAAGGGCAACAGGGCATCTGGAATGGGCGGGGTCCTATACGTGATGCTGAAAATGCTTCCACAGAGAGTAAAAGCTTTCCTCCTAAGCATCTCCAACTCCTGTCTCCGGATCTCCTTCTTCGCAACGGCCTGGAAGCGAGCGATCATTCTACCCTTGCTCAAGCCTGGGAAAAAGGGTGACTTAGCTCAGCACTACCATCCTATCAGTCTCCTCTCACACATTAGCAAACAGTTCAATCGTCTGGTTGACTATCACCTAATGGACCATTGCAGAAAAGAGGACATCCTACCAGCCGTTTCCTGCCAACATCACTTTGTGAAGCTACAAGCACACATCGTCGTTTAAATGAACCGCAACAATGCCATAGCTTTCATCTCGTAAGACAGAGCTACTGTTTTCGATAGTGTATCTCACCGACTGGTGCTTCGCCGTTTGGAAGACTACAACTTTCCCATGGCCCTTTGCGCTTGTCAAGAACTTATCTTCCCCAGTATCTACTACCTGCGGAGTGCCACAAGGCTCAATCCTGTGGCCAATCATGCGCAGGTGTTCTGACTACCAGGTGTGGTGAACCTACTTACGCACTAGGAGTCTCCCTCCGCACTTTATCGTGGAAAAAAGGACCAGCCCGTCTTGACCTTCAGCCATTACCTTGGACAGGCACAGGTGTTACTTTGGACAGGCACCTCACTTTCTCAAGGCATGCAAAAAAAAAGACTAAAGTTAGCACGGCAGAAATCAATCCGTCACTGCCATATGTTCATTTCATCTCAGCTTATCCTCCGTCTGAAACTGCTGAAAAAATCTGAAAATTCCACTGTGTACCGCTTCTCCGCTATCTGTGCAAGAATACACTCCAAAGACTGCAGGTCATCAGAACTCCGTCCTTCGGCAGATCTTCCGAGGTACCAAGCTTCGAAGAGCACGGAACAACGTCACACATAAAGAGCTCCAGCTCCCCTCGGTTTCCTAGTTTATTGGATGACGCCATATCAAGTTCTTTGGTGGTCTGAAGGGATACCCCAATCCTCTGTTCCGTTACATCGCCCCGCCTCCCAGGTCTGGAAGGTGGCAAGGTACCATCCTCTTAGAGAATGTTTTCGTTGGGAGAATGGGCTCGGACTCGCATTTATGCTTCCACCAGCTGAGCGATTCCTCCTCACTTGTCGGAAGGAAGACACAGCGATTTGTCCACTAATGCCATCGCTGTACATAGCAGACCTTAAAGCCTTTCTCAAAATGACTTCAACAAATGAAGGACTTGGTCTGGACCATGTTCTTGTCGTTTTGCTATTTTATAATATTAGAAGGGTAAGAAAAAAAAAAGGCGGTTTAAGAACGAAGAAATAGCACCACCGACCTTCAAAAAGAAAATAAGATAAAAATGTACCTATATAGGATGTATAAATTAAACCACTGCAAATTATTACATAATGGTTTATTTATTAAATTTATAATTAATTTATTTACTTATAAGATTCAGACACCAATAGGCCAAAGCTCAATTACAGATAGTAAAACCAAAAAAAAATTGTACTTAATATATCAAAATAGCCAGTGCTTGAAATTAACTTTTATTTTTCTCTTCTAGTAAATAAAAGTCAAGATATGACTTTTATTTTTGACCTTTATGTGTTTTGAAAAATGAAACTCATGATTTGATTTTTATTACTTATAAGAACTAGGATTGCCTTTTCATGCCAGGGCTGAGCTCCAGAGATCACGGTCAAGACAATCTTCCTCCCGAAGACCCCGGCCCGCCATCTCCTCTTCCATTGCGCATATCCATCTACTTCTGGGTCTTCCTCGCCTCCGTCTTCCCGGCGGCTGCAATCAATAACTCGGTTCGGCCATCTCTCGGCAGACATTCACCTGACATGGCCATACCATCTTAATCTTCGCTGTCCAATCCGCTGATTAACGGACCCGAGGGCCTCCATCCTGTCCCGAACGACGTCATTTCTAATTCTGTCCATTCTTGTCACACGCAGGCATCTTCTCCAAAAATCCATCTCCACTGATTGAACCTTTGAATAGAGCTGTTTGGACATCGTCCACATTTCAGCTGCGTATGTCAGGATGGGTTCTACGATGGCCTGGTAGATCCTTCTCTTGTTCTCGTTTTTTATGGTGTCGTTCCACAAAACCGGGTAGAGCATGCGTACTGCTTTCCGAGCCTGTTCCACCTTTCTCCGCACGTCAGTTTCTGAGGATCCAGAGGAGTCAAGATAAGATTCCAGGTATTTAAAAATATCCACCTTTGCACATGCCTAATTTTCGACGAGCAGATCACCGTCGTCCCCAGCGCATACGGCCATATATTCAGTCTTTCCAATGTTTATTTTGAGGCCATTACATTCATAGCAGTCCCGAAGCGAGCACATCATCATCTCCAAGTATACCTTTCTCCTAGCAAATACAACCTGGTCGTCGGCGAAAAAGAGAGACACCAGCTGTTCATCGTCGATAAATGGCTCCACATCTCCACACCGACCATACCATTCCTTGACAGACACGTGCAGATAAATCTTGAAAAGGGTCGGCGCCATACTACAGCTTTGTTTCAGACCCTTAGTACCCGAAAAGGGCTCCGATAGCCGGTTTCCAAACTTTATCCGGTATATGTCGTCTCGGTAGAGGCGTCCCCATTAGGGCCTCGTCGATACCAGCCTCTCTCAGTGCTACCCGAAATCTACTTCTTGGGACACTGTCGTATGCCTGCTCTAGGTCCACGAACGCTATATGGAGCTCCTGGTTCATCTCCCGGGACTTCTCGATGAGCTGCCGAAGGATGAAGGTGTTATCACTAGAGGAGCGCCCCGCTGTGAAACCCGCTTGCTCTTCCGGGGTAAGGAATGCGTTTTCTAATTTGTCTCGGAGCAGTTTTCCTATGATTCTGCTCACCGAACTCTGCACACACATACCTCTGTTGTTCCGGCACACCTTCCTGTCGCCTTTCTTGAAGATTGGTGATAAATAAACGGATAAAGCCCGTCCGGAGATCCTCAGGTATCCTGTCTCCTCCCAGGACCAGATTGATGATCTTCCTGGGTGTGCGTAACTTCTTTAGGAAACGCCAGTTTTTTTTGTTTTTTTTTCCCGGATCCCTCAAACAAAAGAAAAAACATAAAATTAGTAACATTATAACATCATGCAAGTAAAACTATGATTCAGAATACATACACTACCTTATTCTACCTGTGAGTATTTGAAGGTGGGTCAACTATATATATATACCTGTGATCATCTTTTCCTATTAAGATTTCTCTAATGAATCGGAGGTGAGGGGCCTCCTCGTGACTCGTAGTAGTGCAAAATCATAAAACATTAATAATAATAATAATAATAAAATAGGTGGTGGATAGACGAGAATGGGAGGTGGGAGGGGAGATTGTGGGAGTTGGAATAGGTGGGGGAAGGGGAGGGGGAGAAGAATATTTAAGTGGGTTATTGGATGATGTTTTCGACCCTGCCATCTGGCAGGAAGGGGGGATGGAGTGATGGCTCGGATGAGTGGGTTGAAGGAAGCGGGGAGGTTGTCAAAGAATTTGACGTGTCGCCTTGTGATGTGCTGTTGTATAGTATCTAGTTGTAGTTCGTTATGGATGAGTTTCATGTTTCGTCTTTCGATTGACGTCCTTTTTGTGATCTTCTGTAGCACGCTGTTTTGAAATATTTGGAGGGACTTCAGGTCTGTAGGGTATAGGTGATGAAGGAGGGTTGCACCGTGTAGTAGTGTAGGTCTAAGGATGGCTTTGTAGATTAGGATCTTGAGTCTGAGTGACAGCCCTGGTGAGTAGAGTAAGAGTTTGAGTTGGTGTGCTGTGGCTCTAGCGATATGTGTTCTGTGTTTTATGTGAGCTGTGAATGATAGATGTGTTTCTAGTTTCATACCGAGGTATGTGAGGTGTCTTTTGTTTTGTATTGTTTGTCCGTTTAGTTTAGGTTGTTTAGTGAGTGTTTTCTTGTAAGAGAATACAATGACGTCAGTTTTTTGCGTGTTGATGTGTATGTTCATGTTTTGTAGTTGTTCTGTAATCAGTTGGGCTACAGTTTGGGCCTTGCGCATAGCGTGGTCTGCATTCATGCTTGCTGTGTATATAGCAATATCATCAGCATATGCAGCGATTTGAACATCGTCAATCTTTTGCCCTACTATATGGGCTGTATATATGTTGAATAGGACAGGCGCAAGGACCTAGCCCTGTGGGACACCGCGGGGGGCAGATGTATCAGAATTGACGCGTACAGAGAAAGTCCGGCCACTGATATAGGATCCACTAATGTCGACCAGTTGGTCCGGGAGCCTGAGTTTATCAATCAGGGTGGAGTGGGATACAGAGTCAAAAGCCTGCGTGCTATCTAAAGAGATCATTGCCGTGGCAAGGTTTCGATTAGGGTTATTGGCTGCATCATACTGTAGTTTGGCTACATGGTGATAGCAGCTAACGCCGCGGGTAAACCCGGTTTGTTCCGGGGGATGATATCATGTGATTCACAGTGTTTGCGGATATGTATAAGAATAAGTTTCTCATACATTTTTGAGATATGGTTGAGGAGGCTGATGGGCCGGTATTCTTCCGGTACCGCTCCTGGTTTTCGGGGTTTGAGGAGTGGAACGACGATAGCATGTTTCCACTCGGTGGGATAGTATCTGAGGCGTGAGCACGAGTTGAAGATGTTGAGGAGAAACATATGGGCTTTTCTGGGGAGTTGTTTGAGTAGGACATAAGAGATATTGTCCTCTCCTGTTGACTTGTTTCCCCTCGTTTTCCTCATGGTTGCAGTCAGTTCTTTATATGTGGAAAAGATGCTGTTATGTGCAATATCAGTCAGTGGGATATGATGATATGTTGTGACTGTACGTCACGTTCTACATAGTAATCAGCAAGTATGTTGGCCTGATCTGCGGGAGTGAGAAGCTCATCGCCACGCTGTATTTTCACCGATTTGGATTTGGTGTTATGGCTTCTGACTAATTTCCAGAAGTTTTTGGGATCGCTATGGGTACGGCGGAGTTGTTCATGCCGTAAGGATGTTTTCCACTGTGACATTAGGGAAGTGATTTGTGTAGTGAGACTGTTTATGATTGGTCTGTATGTGGGGTCTTTGGTCCTGTACCATCAGTTTTTAAGGTTGTTTCGTTGTTTGATGAGTGTAAGTATGTGTGCTGGTGGTTTGCGCAGGTGTATAGGAGTTGGGGTGAATGTGGGTATAGCGATAGTGGCTGCCTCATTAATGATGTTTTGTAGGGTGCTTATGACAGTGTCTATTTCTTGGGTTTTTGTGAGTGGTGTTATGTTGGGTATGTAAGTGTATACTATATTTTTGTATTGTTTCCAGTCTGCTTGTTGGAAATTGTATTTGTGGTGAGTGGGTGGGATTCTTGTTGTGTCCCGGCCAAGTTAGTATAGTACGGGAATGTGGTCATTGTCACTGAATTCCAATGTTGTGCAGTGTGTGAATCTATGTGATTGTTGTGTGAGTAGGAGATCCAGTGTGGATGTGTATGCCGGGTTTGAGTGATGTCTGAATGTGTATGCATTAAGATGAATAATAGTGTACTTTGTTTTAGTCAGATGATTTCATAATGCATTTGGCCTCCTGCAGTTCCAGGTGTGATGTTTAGCATTGAGTTCTCCTACAATGATATGTTGTCTGTCAGTTTCAGTTTCTTGTAGCAGTGTCTTGGTGGTGTCAAGTGTTCTTCCTGGACGCCTGTATATGCATATGATTTTGTATGTGTTTATGAATTTGACTTGTATGGTGATTGCTGTATGTTTTTCGTCATTGAGTGTATTGTTGTTTACCAGTCGTGATGGGACGTCATAACGCACCAGGAGTGCGACGCCACCATGTCCAAGGGTTTGAGAGTCAAGGCTGTATGTGTGGTAACCGCGAAAGTGTACGCGTGTTTTTCTGTTGAATTTTGTGTCTGTCAGTGCGACAACTGATGGCCTGTGAGAGGCCAGGAGGGATTCTAGCTCTAGCTTACGCTTTGCGAGTCCTGTTATGTTATAATTTATGATAGAATGTCTATCCATTCTTTGTTCCTGAGAAAACTTGTTGAAGCACAATGTTCAACGTGCTCATCAGGGTGTGCATCATGGTCTTCATGTCGCTGAACATGGAGACAAGGCTATCAACCCATGGGGGTTGATTCGTGGACGATTGGGGGGGAGGTGGGAGTGGGGGTGGGGCCGGTGGTCCGTTAAAAACAACCCCTGCATAGGAGTGTGGGTCAGAGGTGGTGGTAGCAGCGCTAGTTGCGGTCTGCTGGGGTAGGTTAGTTCTGATGACCTTTGTTTGGACCTTGATCTTAATAAGGTTAACCCTAGTTGGGCATTGGCGGTAAGAGGCCACATGTGGGCCACCGCAGTTTGCACATTTTGGGGGAATATTTCGGGGACACTCTGCTGTTTCAACCACAACGTACGCATTTGATGATGCGCCCGCAGAAGTTTTTGGTATGGCCGAATTCCTGGCAGTTATGACACTGCCTGGGGCCAGCAATGCTTTTCAGTTTCTCAACTGAATAGATCATGTGGTCTATTGCACCCACTTTATCTGTGTCTTTAAGTGACATTATGTTCTGTCGTCAGTATTAGATACGATAATTCGGTTTTAACACCGTTTTCATTTGTCTTTCTCATTCTCCAGATGGATTTAAACTCGGAAAGACGGGTTTGAAATGCGTTATGTAATGATGTAAGAGAGTGATCTAAGTCAAACCCTTTTACGATAAATTTTTTAAGTGATTTTGTGCCCCGAGGAGCATAGGATTGATAATCAATATCCCTGTTCTCGTTTAGGAGTTCAATAGTATTGTCATAGTCGGTCTTTGTTGAGACGAATATTTTTGTCTCGACCTAGGTGGAGCGAATGGAAAAATTCTCAATTCCGTTATTAATGAATGAGTTTTTAAGCTCAACCGCTGAGATGGCTGGCCTAATTATAATGGAGGGGGGTTTGTAGGTTTTGGTGTTTGTAGTGTTGGCCGTTGTTGATGGTGTAGTATTGGCCGTGCTAATTGATGGTTGAGTGTTAATGAGTGGAGTGAAGGTGTTGGAAGTTTGGGTGGATGATATAGTGGCGTGTGTCGGCCTGGGTTTGACAGTGATGTTTCGCTTGGGTGTAATAAAACCCTCTGTTATGTCTCTTAAGAGATTTTGGTTTATTTATTTGTGTAGTGTTTGTTTGTGTGTTGTTTTCTGGTGTAGTTTGTGTAATAGAGTCAGTTGATTGAGGTCCGTCGTCGTGTTCCATTGTTTCAATGGTCATGATTATTTAAATAGACAATTACAAATAAAACAATAAAATAACAAATTAAATACAATTACTTAAAAGCTAGTACTCACATAATCCTCACATCCAAAGGATGTAAGGATAAACACAAAAGATCGCAACAGCCAAAAACCGTTAAAAGCTGTTAAATCACAAGCCACTAGAACTGTCACTGAAAAAGGAACGGACCGTAACGGAGACACTTATATGTTATCACTTTGGCTGCTAGCTGACGACTGTATCTGTCTGTTGACTATTGACTATTGAGGACACTCCAGGATTCTCTGACCCTATTATATCCTATTGTGCTATCGATGCGTCGGCAGCACCTCTCCCACGAGGCATTTCTCTCACTGATCACACGGCTCTTTACCTCCTTATTGAGTCTTCTATACGACACCCAATCCTCGTTTGTTCTTGATGAAAGGTATCTTCGGTACGCTTCTCACTTCTGGCTCACAAGTTTTGCCACTTCGTCCGATCACCAGTCCGGCTTAGGGCGCCTATCCTCGAAACCCAGAGCTTCAGCAGCTGCTGCGTGGATGCACTCCTTCAGGTGCGCGTACTTTTCTAAGGCATTCGCTCCCACACTCTCTTCGGCTTTCGCTTCCAATCTTCTTTGATATAAGTCTCTGGTGCTTGGGTCCCTAAATAGGTCGAGCCTATTAGCCCTATAGAGAGGGATTATGTCTGTCTCTGTCGTTTTTCTGCCTTTTCGCTGTCACTTCCCCGCAGTCCAATGAAAGTAGATCCTGGCCCTTAACATATGGTGATCGCTCCCGCACTCCCAGCTTCCAACTTAAATGTGCTTTCCTGTCTGGATATAATGTAGTCCAGAATTGATGACTGAAATCCTGACTTATTCCAGGTGGCTTGGTGGATCCTCTTATGCGCAAAGAAAGTGTTTTGGATTCTGAGGTCGAAAGATTCGCAGACATCCAGGAGTCGTCTTCCGTTATCTGTCACCTCCTCTCCATGCCGTCCAATTACTCGGCTTCCAATTTCTCGGCCAACACGAGCATTGAAATCCCCCATAAGTATGACCATCTCATTGTCACGCACCTTCTCTAGGGCAGATCTGAGCTCTTCTTCAAAAGCGTCCTTTACGTCAGAAGCTTCGTTGTTTCCTGGTGCATAGGATCCCAAGACAGCGATTTTAAGTCCAAAACATTCAAGATCCACCCGCATGAGTCTTTCTGAGATCTCCTCACAATTTCCTATTTTTCGCATGTACTTCTTTTTGACCAGAAAAGATATCCCTGTTCTGGCTCTTTTGTCCCGTTCAACACCACTCCACATGTGCACTTACTCTTCCAGGAGTTCTTGGCCCCTTCCTTTGATCTTCGTTTCGGTCAAGACAACCAGGTCCAGCGCCGAACACTCAACTTCTCTTTGAACTTCAACGCGCTTATTACTGAGACTATGTACATTCCAGGTTCCCAAATTTATAGTCCGTGTCCGTTTTCGAAGTCCTCTGCCAGAAAATCCGTCCGATATATCCGAGACTCTATTTCGACTACTTTGAGCGTTTTGAGTTTTCTATCGATGAGCAGCTAATCCTAACGAAAACCCCCAACCTGGAGGACCAGGGTTTTTTGATCAGGGTCTCCTTCCCCTAGACGAGCTGCCGGCCAAAGCTAACGAGCCAGGTCTACCCGGGTGTTATTTTCGGAGTTTCCTTATCCTAGGCTGCTCCCGCAGTATGGGGAGTGGCTGCGCTTATTTAGAGGCGGCGTGATCTCACCTCGTCACAATACACCGTCATAGAGCCTTCGAGGTATTTGTTGAGAGTGACCACGCTACTGGCCACGCTCCTCCGCTCTGCTGGTGACCGCCGCTCATGGTCCGGGGCTGCTTATTCACCATATTCACAGCTAACCTACCAAGGTAGGCCATTCCACTATCCACCACCTGTGGGCCCACCTGGTGCCTAGAGCTACAGGCCCAAGTTTGATTTTTATATTTTAAATTAAAAAATCTATTGTTTGACTATAAATATAAAGGTTTTTCAAATATTTTTGATATTGGGGTCCATTATTAAGTAACCGAGGGTGCTGGTAATGAAAAAATATCGATTTTAAGGTCGCAACCTCACGTATCGATTTATTTTAACATTTCAGATTTACTTGACAGTGAGGTCCATTATTAGGTTTTAAATAATCTAATAATGAACCTCAATATCGATGGTAAAATCGATCCTTTTTTCATACTCAGCACCTTTGATAGATAACCTATGAATGGACATCAATATCAAGTAAATCCGAAATTTTAAAATAAATCGATACCTGAAGTCGAGATTTCAAAATCGATTCATTTTTCAGAATCAGCACCCTAGATAACTTCAATGGACCTCGATATCGACGATATTGGAAATGCTAAAATAAATTCATTACGTGGTCGCGATATCAAAATCGATATTTTTTTCATAATCAGCAATCTAATAATGGTTACCTAATAATGGAATCAAAAATATTTGAAAAACCTTTATATCCATAGTCAGACAATAAAATTTTAATTTTTTTATTTTTAATTAACTTTTTTATTGAAAATATAAAAATCAAATCATGACTTTTATTTTTCAAGGTCAAAAAAATTCATGATACGACTTTTAATTTCAGATGCCAAATATAAAAATCATATCTTGACTTTTAGTCACTAGGAGGGAAAAATAAGAGTTAATTTAATCCCTGAAAATAACTACATAAATAAATAAATACATAATAAAAATACATAATAAAAATTACAATAATATTAAATAAGTTAAAAAATTGAAATGCACATACCGTAAACACTTTAAGTTATGTACAAAATAAAATTAAATGTAAAACAAATAAACAAAATAATGTATAATGGCTATCAAGTAAAATTCCAAGATATTTTATTTCCTCAAATTTATCCTATGTTTCATTCCCTAGCTTAAAGTTATAGAGAATGGTACTCGTTTTCCTCGTGTATAAGACCACACAGCATTTTTTAATATTTAAATATCGTACAATAAATTTGTGGAACTCATCAAATTTTCCAGATCAAGTTGAAGTTTAACACAGTCCTCAATGCAATTTACAGCACGGAAAATCTTCAAATCATCAGCAAATAGCAGGCATTCAGAGTAATTAGATATTTCATTAATATTATTTATAATACAAAGGAACAATAAGGGCCCTAGATCGCTCTCTTGGGGCACCGCAGAGAACCCATTATAAGATTTAAATCTCACACCATTCATCTTAACGAACTGTTTCGATCCTTAAAATAGGAAACTACAAATCTGAGAGAGTCCACTCATAAACCCATTCTATTTAACTTACAATTACACAGGCCAACAAACAAAATTTGTTTGAAAACTTTATTAACTTTTATAGTTGATCTTTATAGATTTTTATGTGCTGAATCTAAATCTGGCCTTAGTTTTTTTTTTGTATCACCCATAGTTTTCCAGCAATATGCTTTGTATTATATAGTATAAACCCCTATCTAAACGGTATACGGGGGAATTAATGAAACACTATGTTACATCATAAGCATGGTTTGTATTTACAGTCGCTACTTAAAACAGTGATATAATGTGCTAATACAGGTTTCACTTGTCAACTGGAATTGGTCTATATTTTCTTTCTATTTTTTTCTTTAAAGCTTCTTGTGTAGCTTTTTCTACCATGAGCCGCTTGTTGAACTTCGCATGGAAATTTGGTAAAACCAAGGAGCATGCATGTTATTTTTAAATAACCACATATCATCCAACCATGAGCAGAATAGCCTATTCGATTTAACACTGTTTCTAGGTTTTCATAGCTTTCTTTCATATGTACAGAATGACCAACAGCAATAGATGCTTACATGTTACCATTGTGTAATAAAACAGCCTTTAAACTAGTTTTCGATGAATCAATAAACAACCTCTAGTCTTCCTTTTTTTATTCAATACCAAACTCATTCATCACACCGGGAATGTCTGAGCAGTACACTAAATCACCTTCTTGTTCAAAAAACTTGGAAAATTGTTGCTCTTTCTTCCTGTACACGTAAATGCTGGTTCCAACCGCCAACAAGTTCTTTTATTTTAGTCCAGAGCCAAGTAATTCAGCTTTTTCTTTCGTTAAGTCAAGATCCCTAACGAAGTCGTTAAGCTCGATTTGAGTAGACAGTTTAGGCTCTACATTTTCTGTAAAACATTGGAATTCTTCATCATCTTGTTCATCTAACTCCGATTGTACATCAGAATAGAATTTAAATCATCTGATGGTTCAGGGACCGGTAAATCTACACCGTACCCTTCCTATTGGTCGGATGGCGGGCGGAAGGTTAGGGTAGCTTATTACCTTCTTGTTTTTTGAGTTATGACCAGTATTATCGACACTGCAAAAGTAGCAATCATCGGAATGATTTCTTGGCTCCCTCCATATCATAGGAATAGCAAATTTAACGGGTTTTTCTCCTTTTTTAACCATTTTCTTAGATCTTCGACACATACATAACATATCTTATGCGGGGCCCAAGATTTATCTTGATCACCAATTGTGGGTGATACACCATTTCTTAATATCATATTTGGATTCAGCACCCTAAAAACTATAGGAATAAGGTATTTTCAGTACAAAAGTTTTTTCATCGTTGGCCTGTGTTATAAATGAGTACATCATGGTCCACCTTGTCAAATGCCTTCATAAATCAATACGAATTACATCAACCTGTTTGATTGTATTGAGTGAATCTGATAAATACTCACATCAGTGAAATTGGTAAGATTCGTTATTGTAGACCGCTTTGGAATAAACTCATTCTGTTCAATAACTATGCATTTAGATACATGGCCTAATAATGTACTAAAAATAAGTTTTTTTATATACTTTAGAGAATTTTTATATATTTGTAATTTTCTATATTATCTACATCCCGAGTCTTGTTTACAGGAGTAATATTTGCATTTTTCCACAGTAAAGGGCCATTTTTCTGAGACTTATCCATTTCGGGGAAGTTACGTTTTTCAAGGAAAGATTAAAAATAAAGAGTAAGGTTCCATGAAAATATCAGTATATCTTTCAACATAAAAGTGGGAACTCCATCTAAAACAGATTTAGAGTTACTTAATTTACTTATTACTAGCAATATCTCATTTACAGTAATAGGTAATAAAAGTAAAAGATCATATGACCCTTCATAAGATCCAAAAGCCATAATGTCATATTTAGCAGGTTGTGTCCAAAAGACGGACTTAAAATGTTCTTGATAGCCCTCATCAATCCTTCTAGGTCCAATAATCGTCTTATCTTTTAATTTCATTATAGCTCATTTGTTTGTATTATTGTCTTTTAACAATACAAAATTCCACAAATTTTTTACATTACATTTTATATAATTTTCAATATCAGCAATAAATTCATTATATTTAACATCAATACGTTAATTTGCTTCCTTGCGAACTATCCCAATCTGGTTTTCGTGAAAACCATCTTAATCTGTGATATTTCTGTAATTTTAATATTTTTATTATTTCAGAATTAAAACATGGAAGGAAACCATAGAAAATGAGCTGCTATTAATTATTAATAATATTATTAATAGTTTTTGGGAATCATTATACCAAGACTAAAAATGTTTCCTAAACACTTTATAGCGAATCGCGAGGATAGTCTTTGAGAAAAACCGCGAAGGTGGGATTTTTTTTTTATTTGATTATAGGATTTTACTAGCTTAATATCTAAAACCTCAAATTTTGGGAGGGAATTTTTTTTTTGCGTTTTTTGGTTTATTTTTTTAAATAATAAACAATAATTAGTCCTGCAACAGCCTATGAAAGGCTTAAGAAAAAATAATTTAGTTTATTTTAAATCTAGAAAGAAGTTGAAATACGTTAAAATCTAATGTAGTTCATTTGCCTTCATAAAAACTTTTCACTTCGCAACTAGTGCAGACAACAATACTTAAAAAATTTGAAAAAACTTGAGATTTTATAGATAAACAGCACTTTTAGAATGTTAATTAGAATGTGTTTTGGAAGCCGTTCAATCCACAGTAAGAAAGTCTACAATGACATTTCGAGTCCTGAGCACGACAGTTGTATGAATTTAGCGGCGGAAACGGTAAGTTATCCGGCTACACAATACAATTCTATGAGATGATATCAATTTAGGTTAACATGGATTTGATAAATGAAAATAAGCCATCAATTTTATATTTGCTAGGTACATTAAAGTTTCTGTTGACAGAAAATTAATGGGTTTTATGAGGATGAGGACTGTGTTTAACGCTTCCTTGGTTCACATAATTCTAAAAAATGATTACATGGCATAAAACTGAAGATACATCAGTCGGTTAAGACTTAGTGCTGACCATATTGTCTCCCAAAAATATCGCAAGATACAAAATCAGGAATCTGCTGTAGTATCTCCCCTTCTAAGCATTCCATAGGCTTTCTACCTAATTTTTCTTCATTTAGTTAGCTGCTAAGTTATGTTCAGGAAGTTTAGTAAGTCCTACTTCAAAGAAGACTCACGGGGAAAGACTGCTAACAGGTAATCGATGAGGACATTTTAACTAGGTACTCAATATAATGAAAATACCAACTGAATCATTTTCTTCGACGATAAGCTCCATTCCTAAAACTTATTCAATAAAATAAGTAATTTAATATATGTAAAATTGATTCAAATGTTCAATTATTCTTTTAAATAATTAAATAATGTATTTAATCGTACAAATACTATTTTTATATTCTTTTTAGAATTCATTATCTTATTTACGATTTAATTAGCTTTGAAACATAAACAATGCAGTTTAAGTCAATTTGTTTATGCATCAGCTCCTATTTCGTCTTTAGCAAAAGGATTAGAATATTATCCGTCTTTAGAGTACGGAAGGATTACAAAGCTTTTGGGCTCAAGAAATTGGGACCATAGAGAGAAAACTGGCTAATGTAAGTAATCAAACTGCAAAACGTCACAACCAAATCGAGAAATAAATCGATCTAAAATAAAGACATGAAAAGAAAAACAGAAGATTTTAATTTAAATAAAAGTGGTAATAAGCTATGGAAACTAGCCAAATCATAAGCCGATGATCATACAGAGTATGATCCTCTTATTCTTGAAAGCGAAGGGAAATATCTCGCAGAAAAAGCAGCTGCAGACATGCTTATAAAACACATCAGCAAGATTGGGATTCAGATAGATCGCCAAGCAAAGAAAACTGCACAGAAACAGTTGAAGCACCATACGAAACTTTCTAAGATGTCCCGGAACAATCTTGATTCCCTCAGCACTCCACCCGAGCTTGACAATGCCAATGGCTTTGACGGAGTTCCCCAAGGAGGACTTCTATCTCCAACTTAATTCCGCATATTCATTAATCATGTACTTATTGGCCTTCCGAATAATATTAGCACTTCCCTGTGTGATGATATAGCTCTTTGGCGAAAGAGGAAAAAGGAGAGGGATGTGTAAGAGAGGGATAGGACGATACATTTAAATGTCAAATACATCGTAATAATTCAAAATGTAAATCAATAATATTTTCATTAAATGCTAAGTACATAATATTGGCTGAAATGATATGTATATTGGTTGTTACACCAGTTAGTTTGTAAACTATCTATCAGTTGGATTTATTTTCTAATCTTATTTTAATAGGCATATTGAACGTTTTCTTAAAAAAATATTTAAGAAATGAAAATGAAATCTGGTTGGAATATGCACTGTTATGAAATTATTCGGTGAGCTTATTGTTGGGAAAATAAGCCGACAGAAAATAGGTCAATAGAGTAATAGCAGCATTGGATTGCCGCAGAGGGGAATACGAAATGCCTTCTCGCTGGCCAGCCTTTTTTTATGTTATCTGAATGATAATGGGCAAAGTTAGATTATTTTTTAAACTAAATATATATAAATTTTATACGCATAAAGTATAAAGCTTTTTAATTTATTTCGATTTTGATTGATTATATTTCAATGAATCGTTTATTTATATATTTCTTCAAAGTTAAAATTAAGTATATAGATTTCATTAGTTCATTCAAAAATAGATCTATTTTTAATGTTTATTTTCGATTCGAGAAAACTCTTTTTCAGATATATAACGATTTCCAAATATACTAGATATCGTTTATAACGACTTTCAAAATGGAGGTCGGTTTCCGTCGTGATAGCTGATATTCGTCATAACCGATAGCAACTCTGGAAGATGGAATATTTCAAAAATGTAATAAGTAAATGGTCAAAAATAGGAATTTACTTTAACGTTATTGTAAGTATAAAATCTACATATTTTTTATATAGATCTCCATATCCAAGGGCGCAACTTAAAAAATGTGATTTTGTTAGAACGAACATTAGAAACAGGTTAAGTTTTATATAGAAGCTCCCAATGCGTTTCCTCTATCACAAGTTGCTCGTAGCAATTACATTACTCTAACAAAAGTAGTGCCTAATTGTTTGGCTTGATATTTGAGGGCAGGCTGCTCTTTGGGGTGAAAGGGATCCAACTATTAAAATTTCTAACGTTGGCAATTTTGATTTATGTCCCTTTTATTCTGGATGTGCAAATTGTGGTATAATTTTTCAATTATTACTTTATTTTTTAAACAAAATTTCTCCACATAGTACATACATTGAACATTTAAGAACATTAAACTTGCTTAATATGAAAAATAAATTATGCAGGACTGCTTCGAACATTTGTATATTGATAATATATTTTAACCTCAATAGCATCAATACCCTGTTTGATAATGCCGCTCTGAGGATCATGATTTATTACTAAAAACATTTGTCAAGCACTTACGAATTGAGTCCAAAGCATCTCCCATTGAAAGTTCCTGCTCATCATCTCCTCCCTTGAAAATGTTTGTAAGGTTTGTTTACATTTTGAACTGACTTCCCTTTTCCATTTCTGCGGCGTTATGACCGATGTTTTTACACTCTAGCTCATTGCAAAACGAGTTGTTATAACCGATATGTCGTTACAAGCGATGTCGTTATATCTAGTTTAAATTGCATATTATAGGTATACCAAGTTCAAAGGACCGACGATTTAGTCGCTATAGCCGGTTTGTCGCCATAATCGTTGTCGTTACAGGTGTAGATATTTATTTTATTTTTATATTTTTTGTTTCTGTCTTTTGTATGATTAATCCTTATGCTTTTCCTCTATCTTCATATTATCTTACTCAAGGCTACTCCTTAAAGCCTTTAAAATTTTAAAACTTGGTTCATTCTAAGAAAATAGAGAAATAACAGTCCCATGAAGAAACCGGAGTTTTTTGATGAATCTAGCAGAAATTGTTTAATTGATTTTGATAAAGCATGGTCTTAGACTGTTTTAAGATGAATGAAGGCTAGCTTTCATATTAATAATAATTTTACATAGGTAAGCATATTCTAAACATTAAAATCTTCACTGCATCACATGCCCCATTGCTTGAATTTCCTAAATTGACTTTGTTCAGCTACCAGAAAACCTAACCTATCGCTATCAAAATAAATTAGGTGTGCAAACAAGCTCAGTAATTACAGAAAATAAAAACAAATTCGTCATAGAATAATTACATTGACAATTAGTTAAATTAATTGTTTGTACCTTGGCTATGTACTTCATTCCTTCATATTTTTCAAAAATGGGCGCCAACTAAACTCACAATTTTCTACACTTAAGGAAAACAGTGAGCGAGCCTTACCAAATCCCTCCAAATCAAATTGTAACCGATTAACATGATGTGACAGTGAGATGTTAAGTTAAAAAATGTGCTTTGTGTTCGGTGATTCTCAATCCCTCAGTTGCTCATAAAATAGAGAAAGTAAGTTAAATATTTGATGAATTACTATTATAGTTCGTCAGGTTTTATGGAGTTTGGTGTGCTATAAATATGGAGGCTCTAAAGTTAAGCCTAATCAGTAAACAATGAAAAAGCACAAAACCTCACTCCTTCACTTTATATTTATAATATAAAACGTATTTCATTCAATATGTCTATAAATTTTTTATTTTATTATTATTATTGTCTTATAATATTTCCTCATCCTCGCCTCCTCCCACTCTATTATGCTCACTCCCTCACACATCTCCTCACCACTTAATTTTTGAAAATTGGAATATTGAGGGTTGCATATTCGTTTTTCCTGAAATTCACTTCAGCTGTATTGTTGCCGACTACCACTAAAATGAAATAGTGGTATTTCAGTTGCTTATTTCATTGTGTAATTTTCACTGAAATCACAATGAATCCAAAATTCATCGTAAGCTTTTAGTTTCATCCCTCTGTTAGTGTTTTCATTCCTATGTCATTTTTCATTCACATCGATGTCGTTTTTTGAAAAAGGCTTAAGCCACAAAACTTCTAAAATTTAGGTTTCAACTTATTATGGGACGTAAGCACAACCTATATCGATTCCCGCTCATGATGTATCGAAAAAAGTCGGAAATGGTCTAAAAATCGACTATTGCTGACGTAAACACCAAATACTAACGACTCTCAATGTTCCGTGACAACATTAGAACTGTCAATGTCACTAGGTAAAGCATTGGAAATCGACGAAGAAGAATCCACTTAGCTTATATTTTCCTACTAAAGACATGTTTAGCTCACAAATGGGGAGGAAAACAAGTATTTTACACTCAATTACGAGGGGTTTGCTAATTGGCAAACTTAAACAGTGCCATACAAGCATTCATTGTTGAATAAATGAGTTAAGAAAATACATACCCCGTAAAACCTGTAAGGTGCGGGGAATGAACACCATTAAACATAACCATTACAGTTGACATCCGCATGATGGTATAGCAGGATCAATCCCTAATAACCATTACACTTTTGGGAATCACCTCCTTCTGGAAGATTAGGTTTTAGGTATGGATGATTGGGTAGGAATGAAACTTTTTGACCGTGGATTTTACATTATTTTCCCTCCCAAGCAGATCGGTGGGAATCTAGATTCGAAACATTCCAGGGGGATGAACTATAACCCAGGGTGTAAATATGGGTCATTTAAAAAATATGTGTTGTTTTATGTCACACAGCAAATGAGTCTAGACTATATGTTACAGGAAGTTCAAATATTTTGGGAGAATAAAACCAAAATTCATCTTATGCCACTAGCAGCATCGAGGAGCCTCCACCCAGCGCAACCATTGCTCTCGGTCCCTGCTCAGCCGCTTCATTTAGTTGAGGGATTTGCCTCTTTCTGATTCGTTTATTTCTAATGTGGTCCCTCCCAGTTTTTCCAACGGATCTATGTAGGAATCACATTTCTGCTGCTGTTATGCGTCTGGTATGTCTTTCCAACATGGTACAACTTTCCGCCGTAGGTGAGAGTGGGCAGGCAGGTATACAGCACACAGTACACATGTATCTTGGCCTTCTTATCCATTTCTCGGTGGCCGATGATGCTGCTAGTAATCTGGTAGTACACCTGATTTGCCTTGGCTATTCTGTTTGAAATCTCAGGGTCTATTCTTCCAGAGCTGTCACTCAAGTAAGTATATTTCTTCACCACTTCCAACACAACCCCGTTGCAAACCAACTCAACTCTCCAGAGCTGTCCCTAAGTAAGTATATTTCTTCACCACTTCCAGCACATCCCCGTTGCAAACCAGCTGGACGTCTTCCTTTTCTTCTCTTCCCATAATCAGCACTTTACACTTGGAGGCATTAATTGACATACCTTTCCTGAGCAACTCCTCTTCCCATTCCACCGAAGGTTGCTGTAGTTTTATCTTTGAGTCGGCTATCAGGACTATGTCATCAGCGTATAGAAGACTTTGTACGAGGACGGTTCTCATATCCCATTTTCCTATTGTGGTCCAGGATGTACGGCGCTTACATTTCTTATGAATTTCGTCCATAAAGTTTACAAACAGGAGGGGGCTTAAACTATCTCCCTGTCTAACTACTCTCACAATTGGGTTCCGATTCCATGCCGTTTATCCACTAGTCCTGTGGCTCCTCGGTAGGCTGACTTTACGGTCTCTATCAACTCTCCAGGAACTCTCTTGGCCACTAGAGCATTCCATATTTCTCTTTTTTGGGCGAGTAAACCAGTAATGCCAGGTGTAAGTTTTTGTTGCTAACTTCTCGACTTTTTATCTTACACTTAATGAATATATTTATTAGTCAGAAAATTGTTGTTGGCTTCAGGGTACTCGCCCCTACGATAATATTTGGATGGAAAATAAAACCATTTTACAATGCTTCTAATAGGTTTTATGTTTGTCAGAGACCTGATATCCTTGAGGATCAAAACAGTTAACACGAGAACTTCTACTTCATTGACCAATATGTGCCGATGTCACGATAATTAAACCGTAGTATGACATCATGAAATTAGAACGAGATACATTCTGCTCCAGATGGCACCATTACACCCGAATACTCGTCAAATTTTCAAAAGTTTTCTTAGGAAGGGCGACATTACAGGTAAATTTGCTACTCTAAAAATCTTTATAACGCGTCAATCTTCGTCCGTTTTTCATCAATTTTCTTGTAAATACCGAAATTATGCCCTACAATTTCATCTCACTCCCTACAAACGAGAAATTTTCAAAAATAAATATTTCCCAAAGTGTGTGCATGCTTTAAGAACTTGCTGAGGAACCCATATAAAAGCCGAGCCCAAAAAAAACATAATTTTGAAATGACCTATATGCAGACTGGAAATTAGTGAATTGCCAGAAGTCTTGAGTTTTGTTTGGGTAAGTAAGGCATCCGATTGCTTAAGTATTCATAGACATCAACTTCACTTACAGCCCACCAATGTGTAGTGAGTATATATGCAAATACATTCCATCCTATTTTTTAGGATTTTTAGGACGCTATTCCCGTATTCCCTTGAATTTATTTTTTAATTATAAATAAAGCTAATATCCTATCAATTCAGAATTATTATTTTATTCTGCATCTATTTATTCCAACCAAAACGCAAATCTGCTGAATACAAATGTTTCATAAGATTTTTCATAAACCTCTTAATAGTGAATACAAACTATTACTTGCTAATACTAACCAACTTTTAAGTATTTACTTTATTTGTGTTAATAATTTATAAGTACTTAATAGGATCAGTTGTAACTAGAATTTTCCCCGCCACCAAGTACTTACTTATAAATGTGTTGAATAAGGAACAAACACTACTTTTTAGCCAACTTCAAAAAAGGAGGTTATCAGTTTGACATTATGTTCTGTGAATGTGCAGGCTTAACTTCGCCAGTTGTGAACAGATTTCTGTGATTATTTTTTTAATCAAAAGGGAACACCACCAGGATGGTCCCATTTTTCAATCAAAAGAGTACACCTTGGTGGTTGTTCCATTTGCATTTGACCAGGATTCGATGAAAACTTTTAGAAATAAAGTATATGTTAATTTTTCATGTGTTTGCAATTTAAATTTTATTATTACACACGATATAATATGGAATAGAAACAAAAAGTCGAGAATACTTAAAACATTATCAATTTTTTTTCAATATTGTAGGGGATAAGAGGCGAACTTCTCACTGGACAACAGCTAATCACTCGCGATAATTAAAATAGTTTAGTTTAAAGGTACATTTCTCTACTTATTTGTTTCGTTTCTTTTCAAATAGATAAAACAGTCATTTTTCCCAATAATGGGAAATTAATAAAAATAGATAGATGCATAAAAAAAAAGAAAAATGAATCTAACAGTTTTTATTTTTTACTAATTAAATAAGCTAACATTTGCTGTCTCATAAAAGCAGCCTGTTATGTTGGCCTTTCATATTTAAGTTTATCCACTGAGGAATGTGAAAGAAAACAAAAATAAATCGAAACGGTACATAAGAATCACTAAAAAGAAATAAATTAAAACTTTTTAGGAAAAAAAAACTTCAAAACTGTACAGATAGAAAGAACCACTGAAGAGATAGAAACAATTTTTCTTAAAAAGGTAAATTATTAAGTAACATTAATAACTATTCCAAATCAGCCTGAAGAGTACAATAAGTTAATATTTTTTATGTCAGTCCCAAGTCGCTCCACAACTTGAGAACTTTGAAGAGAAGAACTTAAAAGAACTTAATAATTGAAACGAACGATTTGTGCTCCATTCTTGGTGGCTTGACACTGAAATAAAAAAATATTAACTTATTTTACTGTTCAAGCTGATTTGGAATAGTTAATAATGTTACTTAATAATTTAATTGTGTAAGAAAAATTGATTCTATCTCTTTAGTTGTTTTTGTGTACAGTTTTGAAGTCGGTTTTTATTTTCCTAAAAAGTTTTTTTTTCAAACACTTGTAGTCCAGGAGTCGAGGCGAAACTTGGTGATTTATTTGAAGAAAACTTTTAGTCATATATCCATATAATGTGTATCCTCAGTATTCAATTCGCACTTGACTGCCAACCAACTCGGCAAGTTTCCAAAGCGGGCGAGTTTCTAAAAGGCGGCCAAAAAAAATCGAAATTTTAAGATTTTTTTTTGTTTTTTCACCTGTGATTCAAACGATGGTCCATTCATATGAAAAAGTTATTGTATATTAAATTCAAGAGCATTCAATTCCGCGCCTAATGAATAGAACATAATAATTTGGTAAAGTGGTGTGGTCAAAACCACAAAAAAACGACGTCAAAAAAAGAAACAGAGTGGTACATATAAGTCTACAGCTTGGAAATGAGTACTGCAAGAGAAACTACCATAAAAGTAGTAGAGCATCAAATTATGCTTTCTTTGAACAATTTTTAAATCTCCCAATCTCTGGCAATTTGTGTGTTAGCCCAGTAGAGATATCATTTCGGTTTGAAAAAAATGGAAGAACTTTAAAAAATTTGATATGCTCATGTTAGATAAAGTCAATTACTCTCGGTAGTTCGAGAGTCGCATGGAGAAAGTCCGTTTTTGTCCTCTGCAAGTATCCCCAATTGTTTGCATAATAACGTACAAGATCAATATCCTTTTACTGTATCTTCGATAAATTTCAAGATTTTTCTGGTTCCTTATTTTATTTTAATTTAACCAACTATTTCATATCTGTCCACCAAGGTGATGGGGCTCACCCCTATATTGAAACTGTTCTTAAACTTAATCTTAACTCTATCTTGCCATCGCCGAGGAGTAGGCGAAAATGTAAGACAATTAAATTGCGAGGAAGATATTTTAGTGAATCATAAACTTTGATGGTTCTTCTCTTAATGAATTCATTTACTTCTGATAAGTTTTTTTAAAATACCATTTTGAAATTGCATATTGCAGATAGTCGAGCACTGTAAAGGAGAGAAAGCAGAAGAGAAGCAGCCGACTTTTATAGAGAAACAGCTTTAATCTGAGGCTGAGATTTGGGGTCGTTAGGAAGTGACTGAATTTATATGATTTTTTTCTAACTTTTGATAATTTTGTAGAGCAATGAGCATTAAGTTTTAGATGCTTATCAAGATTTATTATCTAGATATACCAAGTTTTTTGATATTTTGTTACATGAATTTCCGACTCGATATTTAATGAATAGTCTCTTCATATTTTTTTTAAAGGAAAAGATGATGCATTCGGTTTTAGATTAGTGAACTTGGATTTTTAACAATTCCAGCTCATTTTTTATAATCTTACAAGCCTGTCCAGTTGGTTCAGTGCTTTTTAAAGGCTCATAATACTAGTATAGACAGCAGTATATCTGCATATGCCATTACATAAGTTTTGACAATTATTTCAGCGCTATAAAGATTAAATAAAGTTGGAGAAAGAACCGCACGTTAACGGCACCGTCAATCAATAATGTTACAATCTTTTTAATAATTGCTCGATTGCATAACAATGTTTTTGAAAATGTCTTCCAACAGATTCTTCATTGTATTGTGCCATTAAAACGACCTCCATCCAGGATAGGAAATTAAAAAATAAAAATTCCTATACATACGTCGTTTTTTCTAACTTCAAGAAACATTTGAAGAAAATCGAACGCGTTTGGTCGTAATCGTATAAAAAACAGATAGACAAACAAAATGCCAAATGTTAAAGTTGAAACAGGATCTCGCTTACGCTCGTTCAAAAATTCAGATGTCACTTACAAACCAAATCATGGTTTATTGGTTACTTACAGCAACTGAAGGAATAATGGGTTTATATGCAGCTTGTAAGATGGAATTAGACTGCTCTGAAGCACTTACTCAGTTAAGTTTACAAAAACTATGTCGCGATGAACACCATTCCTACTGCTGCTAAGTAGATTATAACACTAGCTCTTAGCAATATACTCTGGTCTACATATTAAAAAAATAAGGAGATATGAATCATGCAGGCGGAAACTGCCCGCTTGTGAGCGCTTCCTCTGGGTGGCGGATGGGGATCCCTCTTAGGATGGGTGGTCTGAATATACTGAATAAAGGCACGTGAACCAACAGGTATCCAGTGCAAGGGGGGCATACCCCGGCCACCCTTCCTCCTGAGGGGATATAAGCATTCATCCAGGCAAGCAAGGCCAATTGTCATGAGGATACAGGGCCTCTAGCACTGGGCTAATCACCCGTCTGGAGCACAGTGGATTCAAACCAAATTGTCTAGCCTCGGCTTTGAACGGTCAAAACGGTGACGACTTGGAGTGCATAAGGATGTACGAATTGGAACTTGGAATATAAAAACTTTAGCTGGGAAAGAGATCTAGCTGGTGGAAGAGATGAAATCGAACAAAGTTAAGATTCTTGGCATAAGCGAGGTAAGGAGAAAGAGCAGGTATTATTTTATGGTAAAATAAAATTAGCAGGGAATTAATCTCTGATTTATGCATGAGTGCCTAGAGAGGTTTTTGCCAAAGAAGGGATGGACCTGGTAATGTCGCCCACCATGTACGAGCATCTAGAGGGCTGGGAAACAAAATCTCCTTAAATAACTGAGGCAGATTTTAAGATGTCCATAATCCAGATGTATGCACCAACTACAGATGCCAGTGTGGCGGAAAAAGAGGTATTCAAATCGGATTTGCAAAAATAGTTGATAAAGTTAAGGAAAAAGGAAGATCCGTAATCCTGAGAGGAGATTTTAATAATGTGAAGAATAAGAATGGACAGCGACTAATAGACTTCTACGTCGATAATGACTTCCTTATTGGAAACTCATTTTATCCTCACAAAAGAATCCATAAAATTACTTTCTCGTCCTTAGAGCATAATAGTGTGATTGAGTAATTATTTTATATACATAAGGCTGTATTTGGGTGATATCAAGGTCGTGAGAGGAGCGGAGATAGGTAGTGACCACCTTCTACTCGTGGCCGTACAAGGATCATCCCAGATCACAAAAGAAAAGCGAAGGCATTTGAAACCCTAAACATTAAGACCTTCGATGACCCAGAAAAGAGCGTCCTATATACAGAGAGCTTAGAAGATAGATTAAGAGCAATGGGATTCGATGGAGACGTGGAAAAGATCTGGCAGTCATTGAAGACATGTATCCTAAAGGTGAAAAATGCAGTATGTGGAAAGAGGAGAATATCGGGTAAAGGAAAGCGGACTAAATGTGGACTAGTGATCTCCAAAGGTTAGTTGCTCAGAAGAAGCATACATGGAAAGCATACATTCAAGATAGGAGTGAAGTAAAGCTGCGTGTTTACCGAATAGCTAGGAACCAATGTAAAGTAGCTTTATGCCAGGCCGAGAAACGCACATGGGAGAATTTCAGTAAAAAGCTGAGTGAGGACCATCGGGAATTCATAAGTTAAAACTTTAAGAGGAAAGAAGAATGAGCCCTTAAGAAATGAAAAAGATAGCCATGCTTATGGAACCGTGCTTACCGACGAGAAGAAGATCCTCAACAGATGGAACTATTCTGCGAAAACCTAGAAATACATCAAGACCAAGAACGAGAACCCTCTATTTAGGAAATTCTAGAGGTAGGTAAGAGAAGAAGAAGAAATAGAACACGCAATCAAGAGAATAAAGACAGGAAAAGCTTCGGGAAAGGACGGTATATAAACTCTACACTTCTATTTTGGAGAGGATTATAGAAGGGCAGTTAGAGGGTGAACCGGAGGCTGGTTTCCGTCCAGGGCGACAGATGTAGGATCACATCTTTGTTCTTAGGAACATCGCCGAAAAAGTTTGGGACAGGGACAAAAATCTATACCTGGCATTTCTACATCTGAGGACGGGGTTTAGCTCAGTCCCAAGAAAGGAAATACGGAATGCTCTAGTGGAGATTTGATAGATGCCGTAAAGTCAGCCTACCGAGGAACCACTGGTGTGGATAAACGGCATGTTATCGGAACCTTTTCTAATTGCGAGAGGAGTTAGACAGGGAGATAGTTTATGAACTATCTCCTGTTTGTGAACTTTATGGACGAAATTCAAAATATCTATTAGCGCCGTACAGCCTGGACCGCAATAGGAAAATGGAATATGAGAACTGTCCTCGTACAAAACCTTCCATACGCGGATGATGTAGTCCTTGTAGCCGACTCAAAGATAAAACTATAGCAAGCTCTGGTGGAATGGGAAGAGGAGTTGCTCAGGAAAGGTATATCAACTAATGCTTCCAAGAGTAAAGTCCTGGTCATGGGAAGACGTCCAACTGTTTTGCAGTGGGGAGGTGCTGGAAGTGGTTAAGGAATATACTTACTTAGGGACAGTGATTAGTAGATCTGGCAGGATAGAAACTGAGATTTCAAACAGAATAGCCAAGGCAAATCAGGTGTACTACCAGATTACTAACAGCATCATCGGTCATCGGGAAGTGGATAAGAAGATTAAGATGCACATGCACAAGACTACAGGTATACATACCTTCCCACCTACGGTGGGAAAAGTTGGACCATGTTGGACAGACATACCAGACGCATAACAGCAGCAGAAATAAGGTTCCTACGTAGATCAGTAGGGAAAACTAGGAGGGACCACATTAGAAATGAGAGAATCAGAGAGCAGTTGTGGTTACCCGAACTAAAAACCACTTTGGAGAGACAACAGCTCAAATAGTTTGGGCATGTCTGCCGCATGAACGAGGACATGGATCCTATAAAGGTACTAGAGGCTCAGCGCACTGGGAGAATACCACCGGGAGTTTCATACCAGCAATACGTGCAGAGGATTGGAAGTGGGGAAAATCCCTCAACCAAATGAAGTGGCTGAGGGACCGAGGAGAATGGCTATGCTGGGTGGAGGCTCCTTGACGCCCACTTGATAGTGGCCCAAGAGGAATATAAGAAGAGAATAAGAATCATGCCAAAAAAAGGAGCACTGAAATATAAAGCAAGTAGTGATATTGAATGCGAAACGTAGAAATCACAGCTAGACCAAGAACTAGGGATTGGATCATGGAGGATGGATAAATCTCAAGTGGACTCTTCCTTTCCCTAGGGAAGATTAACCTCAGTGTTTCAGGTAGAGATTCTGGCAGTTTGTATCTTTGTAATTTCTTCTGCAGAGGAATTGGAGGAAGGGAAAGAGGGTGAATCAAAATACAAGAAACAAAGCCTTACAAGAGGAAATGAGTACATTGAGTGGACATTCAATTCAATCAAACTAGCAGAGATCTGCAAGAATAATCCTAGCTGAAAATTTGTCTTGAGAATTTTCACTCATAAATGATTTTTCTCCCTTGATCAGTGGTTCCCAACTGGTAGTCTGAGGACCACAGGTGGTCCGCAGGAGGGTCCGACGGTACCCTCATTTTCTTTTGTTTGTGAGTACTTATTGTTAGAACTGTCTTATTGTTTACCTTTTCTGAGGTTTGAGTGTTAGTTGAAAAGTTTTGGCAGGTAAATCCACTATAAAAGTGCCTCTTAATCCCCAAGTTGGGGGTGGGGAGGTTTCGTACTTGGTTCAATTTGGTCCACAGACCTCTACGGATTGGGAACCACTGCTTTTGAAAGACATAATTAAGAATTTAAAAACAGAATGTAAGCATATATCAGATCATCATTAAGTAATACATTAAGAATGAGAAGGAAATAATTTTTTTTTGTTTTTAAATAGAAACAAATTTTTATTATATTAAATGCTTATAAATGTTATTTTTTAGGGCAATGACCTGAGCCCCAAGCCCAAATTTTATACAAAAATAAATCATACTTTATCTGGTCATAGTTGGGTGGGATTAGATATTATTTAGATACAATAAATAAACATTATTAAAGATTATAACAGCCTTTAAAGTTATCTTTAACAGTGTACATGTATAGATAATATAATTTTATGATATAAATGCTGCAATTTGTATGTAAAAGGTTGCTCTATTGCAAAACAAATGGTGGTAATGCTATTTAACACTTAAATAGCTAAAATAACTTTTGAAATACTGATTGGTATGCTGAAGCATGATAATAATTTGTCTTTCGATGAATTCCTGTTAATATCAATAAATAAATTTACATGAATTCTAAACTGTATATTCTGGTAATCTCTAATGAAGAATTTCTAGAAACAGATACTATGTCCAAAAAAAAAATAAAATAAAAAACTATTTGATTAATCTTATAATTTAATATATAAATATCAATCACAGAACTTTTAAAATTGAAATTAAAAAGTTTTAAAAAACAAATAGTTAAAAACATTCATGATTTCCATGTTAATCAAATACTTTACACTAACAATAAAAAGTTAAAAATAAAATATTCCTAATAAATAAGTTTTCATAAAAATTCAGTCAAAGATACGTGTGTGGAGAAGAGTTAACACATATATGTACTAGGCCACAAAAAAAATAATACAATTTTTCATGGCTCAAACGGGCTTCTTTCACTTAATAAATTTTTAGATTAGGATTAATTTACTTAAGAGTGCTCACTCTGGTGAGCAAAAAATTAAAATTAATCACCATTATTTTGTGCATTTCTTTATTTTAAGTTCTATGTCATTAATTCATAGAGTTCAATTTTTTTTTTGTAACCTTTTACATACATATATGACCCTTCCCCTTTAAAACAACATGAAATACGAATAACTTAAAGTTAATACATTATTTGTTCAATATGTAACCTTGTTATATACCATGTATTTGTTCTTATTAACACTCCATAAACATAAGTGTTACAGAGAAATGGAATTAACTTAAAATTATCATTTTCTAACTATTAATATTACTAAATATTTTCTATTTAAAGGGAGAAGTTGGTCGGGGGGTGCGGTCAAAGAATTACACTACCATAAGCGAACTTATATATTTTGTTCCGACGTTTCGGCCTAAGTTTTAGGCCATCTTCAGGGCTAAAAGGAAAACAAATTAACAACAATGAAAAAAGAGACAGAGGCAGTACCAGTAACAGTAAAAATGATAAAAAACAGAAAATACAAGTAAGATAAAAAAGTATGAAGTATAAAAAGAAAAAGATAACACTAAATTACAGAATACAAGAGACACTCTCTTGTATTATGATTATAAGTTCGCTTATGGTAGTGTAATTCTTTGACCACACACCCCCCGACCAACTTCTCCCTTTAAATATAAATATACGGTCAACAATAACTTCCTCCATTATAAATATTTTCTATGTTACACAGAATTAGACCATGAGAGTCGCCAAGGACATCTGGCTTAATAAATTAAAAACTAAAGTTATTACTATTACAAGTTACTAAGCACTGGGTGTAAGAAAATTATTTTTCATAGAGTTCAATTTTTTTTTTGTAACCTTTTACATACATATATGACCCTTCCCCTTTAAAACAACATGAAATACGAATAACTTAAAGTTAATACATTATTTGTTCAATATGTAACCTTGTTATATACCATGTATTTGTTCTTATTAACACTCCATAAACATAAGTGTTACAGAGAAATGGAATTAACTTAAAATTATCATTTTCTAACTATTAATATTACTAAATATTTTCTATTTAAAGGGAGAAGTTGGTCGGGGGGTGCGGTCAAAGAATTACACTACCATAAGCGAACTTATATATTTTGTTCCGACGTTTCGGCCTAAGTTTTAGGCCATCTTCAGGGCTAAAAGGAAAACAAATTAACAACAATGAAAAAAGAGACAGAGGCAGTACCAGTAACAGTAAAAATGATAAAAAACAGAAAATACAAGTAAGATAAAAAAGTATGAAGTATAAAAAGAAAAAGATAACACTAAATTACAGAATACAAGAGACACTCTCTTGTATTATGATTATAAGTTCGCTTATGGTAGTGTAATTCTTTGACCACACACCCCCCGACCAACTTCTCCCTTTAAATATAAATATACGGTCAACAATAACTTCCTCCATTATAAATATTTTCTATGTTACACAGAATTAGACCATGAGAGTCGCCAAGGACATCTGGCTTAATAAATTAAAAACTAAAGTTATTACTATTACAAGTTACTAAGCACTGGGTGTAAGAAAATTATTTTTCATAGAGTTCAATTTTTTTTTTGTAACCTTTTACATACATATATGACCCTTCCCCTTTAAAACAACATGAAATACGAATAACTTAAAGTTAATACATTATTTGTTCAATATGTAACCTTGTTATATACCATGTATTTGTTCTTATTAACACTCCATAAACATAAGTGTTACAGAGAAATGGAATTAACTTAAAATTATCATTTTCTAACTATTAATATTACTAAATATTTTCTATTTAAAGGGAGAAGTTGGTCGGGGGGTGCGGTCAAAGAATTACACTACCATAAGCGAACTTATATATTTTGTTCCGACGTTTCGGCCTAAGTTTTAGGCCATCTTCAGGGCTAAAAGGAAAACAAATTAACAACAATGAAAAAAGAGACAGAGGCAGTACCAGTAACAGTAAAAATGATAAAAAACAGAAAATACAAGTAAGATAAAAAAGTATGAAGTATAAAAAGAAAAAGATAACACTAAATTACAGAATACAAGAGACACTCTCTTGTATTATGATTATAAGTTCGCTTATGGTAGTGTAATTCTTTGACCACACACCCCCCGACCAACTTCTCCCTTTAAATATAAATATACGGTCAACAATAACTTCCTCCATTATAAATATTTTCTATGTTACACAGAATTAGACCATGAGAGTCGCCAAGGACATCTGGCTTAATAAATTAAAAACTAAAGTTATTACTATTACAAGTTACTAAGCACTGGGAGTAAGAAAATTATTTTTTAAACTTTAGATAACTTAATAAATGATAAAAGAATAAAAATTAATACCAATAATAGGACATTAACAAATTACTATCACATCACCAACCAAAGTCAATCGAAATATTTATTGAAAGACTTAAAACTCTATCATTCTTATAAATGGTATGCTCATGAATCAGTTACATTTTCTATGTCTAAAAGAACTAAACATTACTATAAACGATCAATATTCAGATTCTTTATAAAGTAATTTCTTAATGGATAATTAATTGATTACTTATTTCAGTCATGATACATTATTTATACCATGATAAATCAAAATCTAAATCATAGTATTTTATTAAAGAACAACATCATTTGTTTCAAGATAAAATTATGAAATACTTCTTTGAGTAGGGTAGCATAAAAGTTTTGGTTCAAAACGGGGCAGTCAAATAACCGAGGGGGGAGAAGTCTGGGGGCCCCAAATTTTTTGAGAATTTTAAGACCATACGTGTTTTAGATCAATATATAAAGCCTAAAATCGATATGGTTTGGAACTAACTCATAAAAAAAAAAAAAAATCCTGAAAATTAGTAACGTAAAATTAAAACAAAGATCATACATGTATCACAACAAATTTAAGAACCGAAAAATAAATTTAACTTTTTCAAACTTACATTTCACTAAGTAACAATTAGTACCGACAGTTCATTTGATTTCTTACACTTGAGAGGTCCTGGAGTTTCTTTTTTCCAAAAATATTACTGTGAATTATTTATCTTTTTCAAAACATCATTGTTTTTGATTATATTAAAATTTTTTACAAGTTCAGTTAAAATTTACACAAACAATCAACACTAAACTAGCTGTTTCTACCTGAAGACAGATTTTTCAGCAGACCACATGTTATCATTAAATAAAACACTCTTTCTAATGGTGCATTTGTACTCAGGAGACATATTGCATATGCTTGCAAAAACTTATGTCTTTTTTTAGAAAAAAAAATAGGAAATTTTTGGAAACCAGCGGGATTGAAAACAAGAAGTATGGCCATCCTATCTTAGAGCATCAGATTAATAATACTTAGTTTGATTTTTACAAAATCCAGGATAGGAAATTGAATGTATAGCTGTTGTACAACTTGATATATTATAAATTCAACGATAATTTTAGCATAAATGTCAACATATTACTCTGTAAACACATCATAATTAAAAAATATCAATTTGAGTAAATTAGACAATTTAAAATCACCAAGTTATTCCTAGAAATCAAATATCATAAGATAATAAATGAGAATACAAAGACAAAAAATATTTAAATTATGAAGAATAAAAGCACTTTTTATAGACCTTTAACTGTAATAGCTGCACATTTTCAACTATCGATATCTCCAACACATATATATATATATATATATATATATATATATATATATATATATATATATATATATATATATATATCGTGTTTGACGTGTTATTTTAATCAAAATCATTGTAGAGAAGGTAGTTAGTCTTTAGGTCTTTAGCATTAATATTTATCGGGATGAGTTTTGGTTGACCGTAGATATACTTAAGGAAGAAGTTGGTCGGGGGATGCGGTAAAAAATTAACAACTTCTAAAAAGGAACAACTTCTTTCTTAAATTAATATTTATCAGTAAATAAATAGGTTTAGTCGTAGTTGTAACTCGATTCAATAACAGTTTGAAAAAAAAAATGATCATGAAATAATTTGTTTGTATAAATTACACCTTCTAACTTACGACATAATTCAAATTAATTTAAAACAGCAAAATAACAAGCTGTTCAACTATTACTTCAGTAAATCTTTACAAGTTTATAAAGTTTAAATATATTATGACTTACTAAAATAACTTTAAAGAGAAAGCTTGAATATAAAAGGGGCTTATGTAAATAAAAATAAGGCTTAGCAAACCTTATGGTCCAATGCTGATACCACCAACAATAGATGTCAATAAACTTCCCTTCACTGTACCCTGACAAAACCCAGGTTTGTAAAACTTAACCAAACAACACAATCCCCCCTTCACTGACTGGACCAACCGCTCCATATAAAACTATTTATTAGAAACCGACATTTCAATCCACTTTGCAGATCTTCAGCAGGGCTAAATAAACAAGATACAACAATAAAAAATAAAATAATGATATATAAAGTGAATAATATTAAAATTGACAAAGAAAATAATTATAAAGACATAATGAGAAAAAATGAAAACAGTGATGAGTTTGTAAAATGTGAAATCATCACTGTTTTAATTTTTCTCATTATGTCTTTTTAGTTATTTACTTTGTCAATTTCAATATCATTCACTGTACATATCATTATTTTATTTTTTATTTGTTTATCTTGTTTATTTAGCCCTGCTGAAGATCTGCAAAGTGGATTGAAATGTCGGTTTCTAATAAATAGTTTTTACTATTTGTGATCCATTTTTTTTACCACCTCCCGATCCATCTCATTCCTTCATATAATTTATACGGTCAACTATTAATTATTCAAGATTTCACTTTTATTCTTCTTATTTTTAGTGTGCATTACAAATACTGCTTCAGTCCTTTAAATAGTTTTCTAATATTAATATAATATAGCATAACACTAGTCTGATAATAACTGATTAAATAATAATCTCTGAAAATGGTGATGAAAAAGTAATAGAAAAAAATCTAATATGTAAGAAAGAGAAACAATAAATATACAAAAATATTGTTTTTAATTATACGTTGAAAAAATATAAATTTACTAATCTTGCGAGTATTAAGGAAATGAAAATGAGTCAAAAACCAAGACTTGCCAAATAACTTAGCAAAACATATTTAACATTTTTTTTATAATATTTAAATTATAAGCCATAGAACTGAATTGTAAAATATACTAATTAATAGGCTTAATAATGATATTTGTTGAAATTGAAATAGAGCAACCTTTATATAATGTGCGCTAATAATAAATACTCTACTATCCAAAATTTATACAAGAGGAAGATGCTAATATTTTGTTTATAATAATAAAATTAATATCATAGATTTAAAAAATATACATAATTAAAAAAGGAATAAGATAATCAATACCAGTAAAAGAGGATCATAATAATGATAAAGAAGTTAGAAATTAAATCATTATAATAATCATTGTACATAGTTAAGGAGTCTTATTGTCGCTGATTAATTAAGAAATTATAGAGAATATAAAAAATAAAACAAAAGTACTAACTAACATACAAAATACAAATTCATTGGACAATGACCAACATAATTTTTAAATTATAATAAATAATCATGTAAAATCACTTATAAAATTAAATTGATTACAATGACTTCCTTTGTGTTATACTACAAATAAAATCACATCCTTAACAAATAATTGTGGAAGCAGAAGTTCTAATAAATACTAGCTAAATAAATATATATATATATATACGTATTATATCTGAATATATAATATAAAAATTTATAATTTTCAGTATTATTTTTCTTCTACATAACCCATATTTACAAAATTTTAAACCTATAGCAGTTCTGGTTCTTTTACCATTTCAAAGTCAAATTTCACTTTTGAGAATTATCAGGTTCACACTGACATTTCTAATTACAGTTAACAATCCTAACTATCAAAATGAAATAATATAAACATACTTTTGATAAAAACTATCCAACAAAGCTGGAGGAATATATACTCCTCAGTATACAACAGTATAACAGAATTTAAAGTATTTTTATTTATTAACTTTTAATTTTTACTGAAGTGGCTGAAGTGTCAATATTGGATGCTTTTTAGAATAAAGGTCCTTCAATACCAAACTGTACTTCCTAAATTACAAATAGAATTATTAAATCCTGTAAGTACTGGGTTAATATCAAAGGAACAATGTCCACCAATGATTTTGCGGAATAAATCTATAATTAGTCCCATTATCATGAATTTCTGGAATCACAGAACTATAAATTACACTCAAATACTATTATGCAACACAGCTTGAGATTTATTTCTAACATTCCTGAATAAAACTGAATTCTGCTTTGAAATTACTTTGGTAGAAAATGCCTTACACGAGTTTATTGAAAATGTAAATAAACATCTTATAAATAAAAAATAAATAACTAAATATAATTTGTACAATTTTAAAAGTGAAACTGTGCAAACTTACGGTAATGGAAATTTAATTTTTCAAAAAAAAAAAATCTCCATCTCTAACAATTTTAATTAGATTATTGTAGTGTGCGCTTATGATGAAAAATTGCATTATTTTAAAACACACTAAATTTTCATACATAATTTTTTTTTTTTAAAGGAATCTTCAAATTCTATACAGATAAGGCCTGAGTTTTAACAGTATTATCAGGCTATAATAGTAAATTTCACAGAAAAGAAAGAAAATTGACAGTATGAACCCAAATAATTCCAAAAATATTAACAATAGTTTTATCAGTGATTTTTAAAATTTGTCCTTTTGTTATTTTTAAGGATAAATATATTGTTAAATTGAAAGGTATTAGGAATAAAGAAAAAAATAAAAATTCATAATATAACAATTTCATAACATTTATCTAACTACTAAAAGGATTATCTACTACATTCAAACTTTTCTCTTTCATACCTTAATTTTTTTTTTTTAATATACATTTTGGCAGTTGAATAAATTATTGCATTTAGACAATTAATATGTTTTCTACTGAAGATAAAGAAAATTAAATAAAGGAACTACAACCATGAAAAATGTAAGATTAAAAAAATTCTTATTTAAGTCATAAACCTTAATTAATTTTCAATATAAGTGGCAGGATTTTAAGGTCTGTTGTTTCAATTAAAAAACAAAATGAAATAAAAGAAAAAGAAAATTGAAACAATACGTCAAGGAGCCATAACAATATAGATTATCTAAACCCTAACAAGGAATGAAAACGAAATTAATTTAATACCATTATAACAAACATGTTGTGCTCTGAAAAATAGATGAAAATTGAGCAATTTTTTTCATGGTGTTATAATTTTTGCTGGCTATGAGGGACTAGATTCATTTGTATTATCCTTGTGCTGAGAAATACTAAATTGAAGAGCATTAGGAGTTAGCCACTCCCTGGGAAGGCAACGCTGTAAAAATGGAACACATGTGCTAAAATATGCTAGTCTATTTACCCAAGAAGGTATTTCTTCACCACAGAGAATCTGAAATAAAAAAATAAATATAAGACATTTTCTAAACCTCAGACCTGAAATTAACTTGTAAAGAAATTCAAAAGACATTAATATCTATAACATTTATATGGCTTAGCCTTAGGTACCAACAATCTTGATTAAAGTTAACTTTCTCTGTTAACTAACTCTAGTTAAAACTTAACCATAGTTAAAGTTTGGATCCAGTTGCTCCAAGTAATTTTTAACCTGAGTTAGTCATATGATTTGTGAAATTATACCCACCAGGAGTGTGGATGCTAGCATATTTGTAGTCAATTGCACCAATTACTCCCGAAAAAGATCTAATCTTGTAGGAATCAGTTACTGTTCTGCTTATGGTGATCTGCTAGAGAAATTTTTATAAAATCTCTACATTTTTTTGCAGTTAATTCTGTAATATATGGAATGATTCTACACACCTCGATTTATCTAGATTAATATTGTCTCCCAGAACTTGCTGAAAACTTCCAGTAACATAATACCCCAAAATTATCAGTAACTGGCAAAAAGGCATATTTAGGTTGTTATGAAATGCCAAATTATCAACATCAAAAATGTCTATCAAATTAAGAACTGATTCTTTTATAAATCTATATCTTAATTTGAATTGTAATAACTGATCTGATTTTCTTCAGATGAAATCATATCTATTTTTTCTTGATTTTCTTTGTGTATAAAACAAAAACAATATTTCCAGAAACAATCAAATAAAGTCAAAGGTAAATAATTTGCATCTGCATAATTGAACACAAACAATTTGTTTGTAGTTAAAGGAAGTCATACATAAGATAACACTTTAACCTTGGTTAAGAATTTAATTGAAGTCTCAAGATCGGTTAGCTGACCATAATTACTTAACCAGGTGTTAAGACTAATTAAGGTTGGTGCAACGAAAATCCTGTTAACCGGTGATTAAGTAATCAAAGTTAGTAAAATTAAAGTTAATAACGGTCAGTGCAACCGGCCTTTAGTAAGCCAAAAGTGCAATGCCGATAGCACCAACAATCATCTACAAAGCCTTATTCAGTGAGTTCCATCAAAACCCAAATCTAAGTAATATCTAACACAATCCTCCAACCTAAAGGCAAACAACTTACGGGAGAAACTTGTTGGAGAAGCTGAGATTGCGAGGTTATGTTCAAGGAGAGAAAAGCCTTCTCCCTCTACATAACTTCCTCCTACATGATAAGTAACTTGATAAATATACCATTTTGGATTTTTTTCTACTTTAATCCTAATACTATACTGATTCATTTAGCAAACATAACGTCTCACTGTGAGGCTCGGTACATGTTTAGCAATCTTTCAATCAAAGATGTTGAGGTATGAAATTCAAGTAATTCTGCGACATTACTGGAAAAGGAAATTTTCAGCCACCGAAACCACGTGCTTAATACGGGAGGTTGAAGAGGAACCTAACCTTAATGAGCGGACTGTGAGGAGGTGGTTAGCCAAAGTTGAAAGTGGCGATACAAGCTTGGAAAGGCAGCTTGTGGACAGTGAGGCTCTAAGACAAGCTATTGAAGATGATCCCACAAAAAGTACTAGGCAGCTATCCTCCGAACTTGGTTTGTCACAGTCAAGTGTGAATCGTCACACACCAATTAGGCAAAGAGAAGAGAGCATATAGAGAAGTTCCACATGAGCTCACCTTGTAGCAAGCTGAACGTTGTCTGGAAATATGTCTCCAAAAACTTGCTGAAATGGATGCCATCGAACTTGTACCGCACCCTCTGATACTATGTACCATGTACCCTCTGATACAGCATAGCTTAATTAATAGCTTAGTTACCAGATACTTTCACTACTTTAATTATTAAAGCATATTCTCTTCTATATCTATTTTTTCAAAATCCTCTTTAGTATCAGCCATATACTTCATTCTATCCATATTTATTTTAAGACCTAATTTTAATACCGATGCACACCATATAACAGCCCAGAGTTTTTCTGTACAAATTACTTTTCAAACCATCTATTCAAACCATTTAACCACAGTTAAATTAAATAAAACAGGGGAAAACAATAGTATTGTTTTAAAACTAGATGGACCGAAAATAATCAGTTACAAGCAGTTAAAAAAGTATAAATATTTTTTACTTTCCCTTACCTGTAAAATGAAATATATAGCAATGGGAAGTATTGCGATCATGAAAATTTTCGAATTTGAGTTTTCAATGGAAGTACACTTTTTATGGTCCCCTGAGTCTAAATAACCAAGTCTCGCAAAATGGTCTGAGTGTATGTGAATAGCTTAGCTCAAAAACAAAAAGTTGAACAAAAGTGAAATTACATATTTAAGGTAGGCATATGCCTGTGATTTTACAGCAACCTTTTTTGACAAAATCAACTAACCAGAAGTACCACTTTATATCATCGATTTTATACTTTTTTTTACAATTTTCTCGAAAATAGCTCTAACAATTTTGATGGAACTTGCCTGAAGTTTTTTCCTTAAAGCCCTTTAACTTTTTATTTATATAGTATATCACCGAGAAAATGCAGAAAAAAAAGTTATGATGAAAAGAATATTTTATTTGCGATTAACTCAAAAAGTATGCAATTAATGGTAAATAATGTATACAAGCATATGAAAGATAATTGTAAGCAGTTTGAAGAAGGGAACAAGCGCCAAAAAATCGAAATTCATATTTTTGTGCCAAATGTTTATTTTCATATGGGCGCTTGTACAGTATAAAAAAGAAACAAAGACCACTCTCATACCTATTTAAACGGGCCTACAAATATTCGTTCATTTGAAGAAGGTAACATATCCATGTTTTGTTTTCCTTATTCAAACTGACACTGAGTGCATTGGTTTGTATTATGCCATAAGGTCTTCAACCAAATCTGAAAATGAGACGGAAACTAATACTTTTGAGAGGAAGAAAGGGGTTCGTCGTCCAGAAACATATTGTTATGAAGTGCAGAAGCAGATCAAGACTTCGTGGTGAAGAGTATGTGAGTATTAGGACAGATAAAACAGTACCTGCGAAGTCAAATAATACTGGTGTTTGCTCTTGTAACCAGAAGTGTACTGAACGGCATAGTTTAGATGATAAGGAACTTTGTCTGAAATCTTTGCTTGATGTCCGTTCAAAAAATGCACAAGGTACATTTTTAATGGGCTGTTTGATCGAAAATTACCATCACAGAGGCGAAAAAGTAAAAATTCACTCAACTGGGATAGCATTTTTGTTTATCATGTGATGAAAGGCAATGAACGAATAACTGTATGTAAGAATGCATTCAGTGTTTTTTAATATATTAAGAATAAAGTCATCATTCGTTTAACTTCTCTGATAACTGAAGGCCAAGCTCCCGTGTATAATAGGGGCAAGCACGGACACTGTGGTAATCCAATACCTGAAAATGTTCGTGCTTTTATCGATGATCACATTAAAGAATTCCCAGTTAAAGAAACACACTACAGAAATAAAAATATAAAGTACTTAAGTGCCGAACTTAACATTAAAACTATGTACGAACTCTTTTGTAAAAAGTATAATAACCTTGCCGATAAGGTAAAAGATGACGTTCAAAGGAAACATTTCCTTGAGAATTATGATTATAGATTTGGACGTCCACAGATAGACGTGAGCAGCACTTATGAGGAGCTAACAGCAAAGATTAAAAGTGCGCATCTAAGCGACAAGGCAAAATTAACTTTGCTGTGGATAAAAATTAAAAATATGAACCCTGAAATTAAAGAACTTCATGTTTTTAATTATAAGAAGACGCAGGATATATACAAGATAGTTACATACATACCATGAGAGTACAAATCATTTTATGAAGAAGGGTTGGTTAGACCAACTACTACGGAAACAACAGTTGCTGACAGTGAAAGTGAAGTATAAAATATGATTTTCACAGTACATAGTGTTACATAATGTTTTAAAAACATGTAAGTAGTATTGAATTGACTCTGTTCATAGTATATGTAATGTTTTGAGAAAATAAGATTCACACTGGTTTCAATATTTTTTTACTTCTTTTAGAACAGTCCAACCGATCGGAGTGATGCTAAGAAACCAACATTAAAATTTGGTAAAGATATAGTAACAAATAAGGAAACTAGAACATTAATCCTTATTTACCGAAAAAGTTGTTTTTGGATTCGTTCCCTTCTTCAAACTGCTGGTTCAATTATAATTATTTAAAAAAAGGAATCTTCGAAATCTGACCAATATTAGCAAAGATGCGACCGAACAATCTCTCACTAAACCGCCAACCTGCTGTAAACAATACGCTCTTTAATAATGTAATCTAATAATATAAGAGTAGAATTTAACTTAATAATATCTACTTTTATATTATTTAAAGGAAACAAAATGTCTACAAGATAACTAAATGGAATTTCCATAGAAACAAAACCGAAATTTTTAAAATATATTTTCAACTGGACAAACCAAAAATTTATAATGTACAGAATTGTTGTAGGTACAAAAATTGTTTAAAATAATCATAATAAAAGGCTTAGTGAACCCGAAGGTTCGATACCGATACCACCAATCGCTGTCTACAAACGTCAGTCCATCGACTACGGTCCAAACCCAAATCCAATAGATCACCCTTAACACAATCCTTCCACGTAGTGTTTATGTGAACTCTTAAAAATTATGTTAAAAAGATTATTATTATAGGGTGATAAGGGAAAGTTATGCGATGAGCGGACTGCAGCACCAGATTTTTTGTGATTATATTTAGTTTTAATGATTTTATTTTAAAAATATTAATGTTAGTTATGGCTTCTAAGGTGCATAATGAATGAATTTAATTTTAACTAAAATTTTGCAGACGGATTTTTTTTTATTCGATATTTGGATTCTACGTATCTTGAAACGTAAAACCTCAAATTTTGAGGGGGTTACAAAAAAATTTTCCTTGGTCGATTCCAAAGGTCTATTATTGAAATTAATAAACCAGAAGCATTTACAGATAGATTTTTTTATTTTTCGTTTTTTTTTCTTTTTTGTTATTTTAATGCCTCGTTATGCTGATTCCAAAACACCTTACATTTCTCCTCTATGTTTATAAATGGCCGAGTTATGGGTATATAAGAACTTTAATCGGCAATTATTATAGATTTTTTGTTTTTCAATTTTTTTTTTTTTTTGCGTGTCTCGTTATGCTGATTCCAAAACACCTTACATTTCTCCTCTATGTTTATAAATGGCGGAGTTATGGGTATATAAGATCTTTATTCGGCAATTATTATAGATTTTTTGCTTTTCAATTTTTTTTTATTTATTTATTTTTTTTTGCATGTCTCATTATGCTGATTCCAAAACATCTTACATTTTCTCTCAATCTTTATAAATGAACGAGTTATGGCCTTATGAGATCTCTAATCGGTAATTATACAGATTTTTTGTTTTTCAATTTTATTTATTTATTTATTTTTTTTTTTGCATGTCTCGTTATGCTGATTCCAAAACATCTTACATTTTCTCTCTATCTTTATAAATGACCGAGTTATGGCCTTATGAGATCTCTAATCGGCCGCCATTTTGAAACAAACAGATCGATGGTAATGTTGAGTTCCGAGAATCATCCCGGGGTGATCTGTCACTTTGGTACCGAGTCTCAAGAAAATCGGTCCAGTAGTCTCGGAGAAAAGCCGCGTATGGCGGACGGACGGATTTTTTTTATTCGATATTTGGATTCCAGGTATCTTGAAACGTAAAACCTCAAATTTTGAAGGAGGGTTATAAAAAAATTTTCCTTGGTCGATTCCAAAGGTCTATTGTTGAAAATAATAAACCAAAAGCATTTACAGATAGATATTTTTTTCTTTTTCGTATTTTTTTTTTATTTTTTTTTATTTTGATGCCTTGTAATGCTGATTAGAAAACACCTTACATTTCTCCTCTATGTTTATAAATGGCCGAGTTATGGGTATATAAGAACTTTAATCGGCAATTATTATAGATTTTTTGTTTTTCAATTTTTTTTTTTTTTTTGCGTGTCTCGTTATGCTGATTCCAAAACACCTTACATTTTCTCTCTATCTTTATAAATGACCGAGTTATGGTTTTATTAGATATTTAATCGGTAATTATACAGATTTTTTGCTTTTCAATTTTTATTTATTTATTTATTTTTTTTTTTGCATGTCTCGTTATGCTGATTCCGAAACATCTTACATTTTCTCTCAATCTTTATAAATGACCGAGTTATGGCCTTATGAGATCTCTAATCGGCCGCCATTTTGAAACAAACAGATCGATGGTAATGTCGAGTTCCGAGGATCATCCTGGGGTGATCTGTGACTTTGGTACCGAATCTCAAAAAAATCAGTCCAGTAGGCTCGGAGAAAAGCCGCGGACGGCAGATGGCGGACGGACGGTTTTTTTTTTTCGTAAAGACACTGTGTCCTGTTTTAAATCAGTAATTGCTCGCCTGGTGCTACACCTGTAAAAATGTTTATCATAGTAATTAATATAATATTTCAGAGACCAAAATCACATAAATAAAAAAAAGCAATAGAACTGCAATTCAAGTAAGAGCTCAGTTATGTCGGTACTAGCAGGCAGTATAGCGCCACACCCAGTAAAAGAATAGAAGAAAATATTCCCCATACTCGCCAGAATTGGAAAAAAATTACTGACAACACAAAAGACATAAAGAGTTTGATAAATATTTGCCAGACCTTCCATGATCTGATATTCACTAATAATACGTAAGTTTCATCGGCACAACTCTATAATTTGAATAGCCATTAGAGGCACTTTTATCCTGATTCCATGGCAAAAGAAGACAAATTATAAAAACATCACAGATTAAGTGAAATAGAGACATATAACTAATAGATTATCTACTTTGAAACCAAAGATTACATAATTAAGAAATATTTCTCTAAAATATATATACCAAATCTAAAATTTATATATATATATATATATATATATATATATATATATATATATATATATATATATATATACGTATATGTGTATATATAAGAAATATATAAACCAACTAAAATTTGAACATGAATTGGATTAATTTACCTTAGTAAATGAACCTGAAAAATGGTTGCAGTTTTTGTTCATTAAATGGTAGCGATCGCCTCTAAATTCTTTATCTAATTCTTGAATTATTCGTTTAACATCCTGTTCTGTGAAATCAGTATGTCCAATTAATACGGATTGCCTAAAAAATAAATAAATAATGAATCATTAATTTAAACAAATTTTTGATTGAATAACTATTGGTTGACTTTATAAATTATTAAGAAGGATAAGATAGTCTGGGAGACGGTCAAAAATAAGAAAAATAAAATAAATAGTTTTTGATCACCTCCCAGACCATCTTATATTCCATAAACCAAATTTTTATCAATATTTATTTAAAATTATTATATAAATCCTATGATTAATAATAAATAGTAAGGTAAGAAAGCTAATGAAAGAGTTTGATTTATAATTTAGTGAAATAATGAATTCATTTTAATACCCCTCACCATTACAGCTTTGAATTATAAACATAAATACAGTTCAAAATGTAAAATTTCAAAAATATACAATAATGAGCAAGATGGTTGACAACAGAATAATAAATAAAAGCATAAACGCATTTGAGAAATAAATTAAAGATTTGTGTATAGTTTTCATTATATTACTTTTTATTCAATATTATAATCATAATTATTAGAGCTTAGTAAAAGCAAGAATATTCAACATAGTCAAATTTAATTTCACTATTTGACTTGGAATAATGGATCATCGATAGAAAAAAAATTATTACAGCTTTTCATAGTACCTCCTTATAACACAGTAAATAAACACCAGACAATGTGAAACCTGCATTCAAGAAGCACAGTATAGGTACAGGCATTGTATATGCAGGGTCTTCCATAAATGATGTCCTAAACTTTAGGAAGTAATAGTAGACCTCAAATTCAACAGAAAAGTTCATTTAGGCTGTTGTCCAATTCCGAACAGGGAAAGAACAAATTCAAATTTAGGATTTTTTTAGAAAGCCACACAATAACTAAAAACTATTTAATTTTGGTAATTCCAAATTACATCATAATAAACTAGACAAATTTTTTTTTTAAATCATTAAAAGGGGACTTTCAAGCAGCTAAATTACACAAAGTTCTGTTTTCGTAAAATCATGGATTAATCTCAATTTTTTTTATCAGTCTCCTACTGGACTATAGATTCTCCTCTTTTAAAAAGCTTCCTTGTTTTATAAGCTTTAAGTCTTTGTTAATTAAGTTGAGATCAGTTACAGAATTAACTGAGATTCACCTCCAGTTTTGTAAAACAATTATGTGATGTGAAATTCTGTCTCCTTAAAGAACCAATGTTTTCAGCAAAAATAATTACAATGAATTATTAAAAAGCTTTTCTTTTTTTTTTTTTTTGTGACCTGGGATTTACTGTAATAAATTAATTACTAAAGTAAAATTTTTATTTATAAAATTATGTATAATAAGAAAAATATTTTTAATAGGTGAAGTCCCTATATATTATGTACAATAAATACTTAACACGTAATGTTCCATCATAGCGGAGCAGTACATTGTGGCCATACCGCTCAGTTTCGTAGACAAAAACTTTCTTTCCACGCCACAGCACCCGGAATGACTAATTTCAGTGATTAGGAACCGCTCGGCCACCAAACAAATGTCTGACATCCTTAGCCTGTTTTTAATAATAATGCCAAATTGCAAATAAAAATATATAATTAACTTTTAGGACATAAATGCTGAATTTATATTAATGTATAATTAGCCCATTAATAATATTTGGTTAGAAATAAATCAATTTTTTATTGGTTTCAACAGTAAAGGAACTTTTACAATTGTATTTGCATGCATACATAAAATAATTATTTATGATTTTCATTAAAACATAGTAAATAATAAAAAGATTCTCCGGGACATCGCAATTTTTTTAATTTGTTTTTTGTTATTTTTCCCTGAATTTTTTTCTGTTTACACCCCTTACAGCCTCATTCAACTTTTCTATTTTCACCTTCGATCCTTTGTAGAGAATGCTGTAGAGGCATACTAATCACTACCATGTTCCTTAAGTCTTTCATACCGTGTCTCGGTGGTACACGATATCGCTGATTGAAATCACATAAAAACTTACACAAAAAAAAAATAAAATGCCATGTGTTTGAATTGGATGCAAACACATTAAGAAACATTAGGGTTGTATAGAATGTCATTTTATAATCTAATTCAATTATACTATTGGGGAAAAAAAATAGCAAAAAACGAAATGCTTTATTTCTTGTTGCATATTCCTGGGCACAATACTTTTTAATGTGAGTATAACAAATGAAATTCTCCTTTCAAAAATAATCACATTTATAAATTGACTCAAAATAATAAAATTTAATAATAACACAATATATCTGGTAATGATAAAATGCACTTCAATAAAAATTTCCAATGTAGCCTGGGAATTACGGGAATTGATCCTTATAGTATTAGGATGTTCTTATCTTGTAATGTTCATAAGGAATTAAAGATGTCTTATCCAGGCAGAGCCTTAAGATTCTGTTCATTCAGTTGGTACTCAGTTAACCAGAATATACACGAATAATGAGTACGAAGGCATAGCATTTTGCTATGGTGTTGCCGACAGTAATGTGGAGGAAGCTGCAAGGAAATTAGCCAGGCAATTCCCAAACAGGCCTCATCCATACCATAAAACGACACAAATCATTATCGACTTGGTTTGACAGGCTCATTTGTTTCTCTGAGAGTGGATCCTCAGTGAATTCGATAAAGAGCCAAACCTCATAACAAGATGTGCAGCAGCCTGGCTGGGAGTCACACATGTGACCAATTCACAGAGAGCTTCGACTGGTAATTAGATAACTTTTCTAGTACTTGTGCATTTATTTAGTTAATTAATAAGTATTATTTTTATAATTGGGATATGATTAATGCAGATATGCATTCTACCGAACTGTCTAGTATTTGCTTGACCGGTTTAGAAAATCTCAAAAAAGTGATTGATTCATCAGAATTTCATTGGAGGAACCTCACTTCTGTAGAAGAGCAATTTTTTCAGAAGCAAAATTTAATAGGAATGGACTATATAATACAGGAAATAGGCATAATTGGGCAAATGAAAATCCTCTTGTCACATGACAAAGGAGACATAAATACCAATGTAAGGTAAGAGCTTATTATTATTACTTAAAATTTTTTAGCAAATGAAACCCCATTGCCTAATTTATTTTCAAGAAAAAGTGTGAGCATAGAGAAGGGACAAATCGAGATTAATGAAAAACGAATTATTCAATAGATTTTTGAAGTTAAATAATTCTTCTCGGGGGAATAAATAATCTATTGCCCTTCAAAAAATTAAATACTTTTTAAGCCTTCAGACAAAAACTGTGTTTTGTTTCAGGTGAACATTTTGATTGCGATAATGGAGAAATATCTCCATGGGCAAGTATTAATTGCCGACATAGTTACCAGTCTCTTTTTGCTTTACTGTTCAGAAGTTACCTACCTTTTTTTTATATTGCCTAACTTAGTTTCAGTCATTAGCTAGGGTTCAGTGTTTCCTCAATTTTTTAAAAAACTTGAACCCAAATAGGTTTTGCAGAGGCCACTTTGAAGCATTAAAATTTTCGAGCCAAACAGGTTATTTATCTAAGTTCTATCAAGGATTCGTTTTTTTTTTTTTTCTTAAACGAAACTTGTTTCACATAAGTTAGGTTGTTTCTAAGATTACCTTTTCTATCAAAATTGGACATGCCCATTCTTTTCTATAAAAACTGGACAAATCCAAATTATTATGTCCAATTTCTTTCTCTGTGTATGCCAAGTAAAAAAAAATTGTTTATGTATTTAATATTAATAAAGAATTGTAGTGTTGTATTAATGGAATAAAATTTGTTCCTTATATCTCTATGTTATTTTATGCTACATCGTTCCACCAACGTTTCGGGGTACTCCCCCATTCTCAAGGTTTTATTTTTTTATTTTTTATCTCTATGCTCCTATTGTCTATATCTGTCCATATTGATTTCATCTGTTAATAAATACAATTAACTGAATAATAAAAACTGTGTTATATACTTTAAAACACTGCAGTGTGGCAATGATGAAAATATTTGTGTAAAAAACAGTTTTTCTTGTTTAATTAATTGTATTTATTAACAGCCAAGATCAATATGGGTAAATATGGACAATAGGAGTATAGAGATAAAAAAAAAAAAAAACACCTTGAGAAAAAATTTGGTGGAATAATGTAGCATAAAATATTAAAGGAATACATAGATATAAGGAAGGAATTATTCCACCAGTACAACACTAAAAAATTTCTACTTATTAATAATGACACCAAGATGCACAAAATTGTGCATTTGAACAAAATGCAGAGTTTTTAGAATTCTAGGAATAAGTTTTTGTCTGTTCTGAAAAATGGAGATATCCACTTTGGTATCAAGATCCTCATTTATTCCAACACTGAGGTAGGTTGAGGTAGGCTCAGGTTAGAACTCCTGGACCTTAGAACTTCTTATGCATTAGAAATGAATTCTAATCATGTCAAGTTTTTTTTTCTACTGAGAGTACTGGAGAACATGAGAAGCTACTATCTAATTCAATGTCTCAATGGATGAACCAATTAGAACTTTATGAAGAAAGTATTAAGAATCAATTTATTTAATGAAAAAACAAAAAAAAGAGGTGGTCAAAGTGGAAAAAATTACTGAATGCTACATTTCGGTAAGGAACAATGATATAAAATGGTAGGTGATAAATTTGACAAATTGGTTAATATTACATCATTACGTAAATTTAATAAGTTTGCCAAATATTACATGCCTTTTAAGTAAGGATAAAAAGAGACATAATATTACCAAAAGATCAGATTACATTGATCTGAATAGACTGACATTGATCAGCGGGCAAACTGAATAGACTGCTGATAAACTGACTTCAATTAACAATATTAATTGATTCAAAGAGTTACAGGAACAAGTCGCCAGTATATACAATATAGTTATAACCAGAGCTTAAGTCAAAGAGTAATATCCATTTACAACAAAGAAACAATAGTATAGAATAAATTAAAAACTTTTTTTACTTCCTTGTACGAAGTAAAAGAAGTATTGTAATCGCAAAAATTTTCGGTTTTCAGATTTCGACGGAAATATCCATTTTGACCATCCCTGAATCCATTTTGACTAGTTTCGTCGTGGCGTCTGTACGTACGTTTGTATTTCGCATAACTCAAAAACAGTTAGCCGTAGAAAGTTGAAATTTTGTATTTAGGATTGTTGTAAAATCTAGTAGTGAAACTCCCTTTTTGGTCACTGCTTGATCACCGGAAGTGGCACTTTACTTGATGTTCATAATTGATTTCCATCAAAAATTATATTAAAATACTATGCAAAACTTCTCAAATTTAGTATTTATAATTTATATATTGATTTAAATAACATACTAGATTTTGGTCTAAATTAGAAAACCGGAAAAGGTACTTCACTTGAAGGTCATATTAGACTTTCATCAAAAATTATATTAAAATATAATGTAAAACATCTCAAATTTGGTAAATAGGGCTTTTATATCGATATAAATAAATTCGCTAGATTTTGGTTAAGATTCGTGAGCGGAAAAGAGTACTTTACTTGAAGGTCATAATAAGCTTACATCAAAAATTATATTTAAATTAAAAGAGAAATCATATGTTTCGGTAATAAAGGCTACAAACGCAATTTGGTTTCCAATCCAATTAAAACATTTTATTACTTGTTTTAAGTGTTAAAATTGAGTCTAAAATACTAGTTTTCCTCCCCATTTGTGAGATCATCAAGTCATCATGAGATTAAGATCAAGTCATCATGAGAATAAGATATTAGCTAAGTGGGTTTTTCCGCTTATAATGTCGAAACTGTCCATTTCTAATGCTTTATCCAGTGATATTGACAGTGTCATTGTTGCCATGGAACATGAAGAAATATCTTGGAAACTAGTTACCTACTGAAGGAAAACGACATATAATAACGGAATGAGACCTCCAGTGACAAGAGTGTGTGTTTGTGTGTGTTTCAATAGATGGATGATGGGACGCCGAGTGTCGTTTTTACTGCAATCTTCGGAAACTAGTAGCCAAATTCAGTATCACTTTTTGAGCCACGGATTTATAATTTAATAGGCGTACAAGGAAGTCATGTGTTGCCCATATCAGATATTTTTTGGAAGAAGTTGGGGAGATAGAGTCAGGTAACAAATGATGTATTCTAAAGTGAACAAATAATAAAAGTGTACATCAAAATAATACATACTAAAATATAAAAAAATCTATTCTTAAAACATGTTATATTCTTAAAAACTGTTTTGCTATTATACTGACCTAAACTGAAATTGTTCTCCTAGTTGTAAACAGTCCTTAGGAGTAATACAAAATATTCCTGTAAATGGGTATGGATGACCTCCATAAGCATATTCTATAAGCAAAAGAAAAATAAATAAAAACTTTAATTATAAAAAAATTATTTTTCAATGCACAAAATAAATTAACACTAGAAATATACCTTGGCCATAAATCTCAACACCAGAATGATAAACACCCAATCCAATTGGAGTAGTATATTCATTAGTCCAATACTAAAATTGAAAAAGGGCAGAGTTATGCAATAACAAAATAAAATGTTTAAAAATAGGTATTGAATCCAATTTACCATATCATAAACATTGAGATAAATAGGTTCTCTAGCCATTTTATCCACCAAAAGATATTCCTCACTGTCACTGTTCACTTTTAAACAACTGGGAAATCTGATACTGCAACCTTAAAATAAAAATATGCACCAGTTTCAATTAATGAAGGCTAAACAATTTTTATTTGATTGTACACATTACAAGTGCTGCCCATAAAACACACAGAACTAATCATTTTTCTTAGGAAGTTCTTCAAAAATTCAAAATGTTGTTTGAATAAACATGAATATATAAGAAAAACTTACTAAAGTTTTTCCAGCTTAGAGGCAACATAACAATAGTAGAGTTGAAAAAAAGGATGAAATTAAATTTTTCATAACTAAAATTTTAATTTATCTAAGATAAAAAAATATAACATAAGCTACGTTAGTGAAACAAGACCCATAAACAACTTTCGAAACTAGGACAAAACTAAAAATCAGCTGTGCCAGATGGTTAAGGCATCTAGAGGACTATTATTGTATCAAAATTCGGTGGAAAATTAAGAATTTTCACGATTAAAATTCCTTTTATGAAAAATATACAAGTATACAGACAGGGTTCTCAAAATATTTAAAACAATTTAAAAAATTTCGAAAACATTTTTAACCTGTAAACATCTCTTCTGACAAAGTAAAACTGATTCTTATTTACAATATTATACAGTACTAAAAACTTCATATTCCATAACTGACAATATTCATAAAATTAGCTTGGCATTTTGCAGCTACTAAAAATAATAAGGTACTCAAAATCTTATCAGTTGTTGATAACAAGCTTAACCTTCTACCTATAATACCGGTTTTCAGTAAACAATCAATGAAGAATTAATGGATATTTCCCCAAAAGTTTTCTTTCAAAAAATGTTACTTGGCTGTAACATATTTTATAAAAGCTTAACATGCATGTATTTGAAGGAATCAAATAAAAATGACATCTGTCTATCTGAAGACAAGTTTATTGATCAAATAAAGTGATTTCAGTACATGATAGTTTTCTTCATTCGAATAATGTTTATAGGATCTCGCTTCATATTTTATATTAAGTATCAATGTGATTCTTGAAAAAATGTCTTCACCAAAATTAGAGGAAGAGGGAGTACTCAGAGAATGGGCTCCTTTAAGTAAATTGTTACACCAAATACCTATGAAAATGAGACAAGGCATGTTTTTAGAAGATTTAACATTTACTTCTGTTGATGCGGCAACTGAATGTATTGTTCTGGGTTCTAACTGTGGTACCTGTTTTTGGTATGACAGAGGAACTCATTATGTGCAGCATCTGCGTCCTGAGGTATAATACTCTAAACTATAATAAATTGTTTATTAGTTTTTTTATATTATATTTATATAGTTTTTTTATATTATATTTTTTAATTAAAATTATAATTTATTTGATTTGATCCTGTGTTTTTTGAACTTCATCATAATGTAAATAATAATTTCACCCTTTTAGTCACTATATTTTCTCTATGAATGAAAGTAATATTTAGTGATTGGATATTTTGTATTTAAATGGAGGCTATTAATTTTATGTGATTAAATAATTAAATATTTACTCCAAAGCTTTGGTTTTATTTAGATATCTACTTCATTGTTATTTAATATAGGCTGGTCTGTTATTTACAGGAATAAATAATTTAATTATACAATCATTGACCCGATTAGGCAATATATAGAGTCAAATGTTGAATTTTATTGATCGATAATTGTTTTTGCATGCTTTATAAAAATATTGTTCATTAGGTTTTTTAATTTATTATTAATGTCAGTGTTAAACCCACTGTTGAAGAAAAGAGCTATTTTATGTTTAGCCATTTAAATTTAGTTGAAAAAAATGACATATCCCTACCTATTAAAACTAGTTAAAACATTTAGCAGCTTATTTTTTGCTCTAATAATATTTAAATTATTTTGTTTCAGAAAGGAGCTAATGCTATTACATGTGTGAAAGTGGTATCTACTGTAGATTTTATGGTTGCTTGTGGTGATAATACAGGAGTTGTTTCGATTTTTAAGATTCCTAAAAGTTTGGAAAACTTCAGTGGATCCGGAGCTAACATATCACAAAAGGTGTTTTCAAAATCTAAAAGAATCCTGCATGAAAATCATTCTCATTTATATTTTGACATTATCATTATTTTTTTAAATAGTTGTGAGCCTAACATCTATAGTTTATAATTGAAAATTCTCTAAATTTTGTGACTAATTATTGGATAATATTACTAACTTTAATTATAAAATTCATGGCATCTTAAACTGTAATAATTATAAGTATAAGTATATTATTATTATTATTAGTATAAGTGTAATTATTTATAAGTATATAAGTTAACAAAATTTAATAAGCCAGAATAATATTCTATATGACATCAAAAAGCTTTTTTGATTTTGGATAATTCTTGCTTCCAGAAAGTTATATAATCTCTCATTCTATCCAGTTATGCTTATCGCTCGATTTTGTTTAATTTTTATTAGCATTTTTATGGTTTAAATGTAAGAACTTTCTTCCACTAAATAAATAAAGATATGTTGTACCTTAAAGGGAATTCTGTGCTTTCCTTTTCGATAGGATGATGGAGGATGATGGAGTTTAATTTTTATTAGCATTTTTATGGTTTAAATGTAAGAACTTTCTTCCACTAAATAAATAAAGATATGTTGTACCTTAAAGGGAATTCTGTGCTTTCCTTTTCGATTGGATGAAGAGCATAACGCGTGCTTGATTGAATGCATTTTACCAGTAGGATTTTTTTTGTTTTTTATAATACATGCTTCAGTAAATGTTTTTACACCATCCATGATTTGCTTGCAACAACTATACGTGCATCTTATTTTTGGGAATATTCTTGAATGTGTGGCACTTTATGTTTTTTGGTTATTGTAGAAATTTATCCTCATTGTGATATGATCAACTATAAAACATATACAAATAATGACTTAGCTATGATTTTTTAAATTCTTTTTTTTTTTGGTTGGTTGTTTTCATGTTTTAGGTGCAAAACAAAAGAAAAAGAAAAGATGAATTTAATCATTTATTGTGTGATCATTACATTTGTTTTAATCAATTTACACTGGCATGGATATTACTTAGAATGAATATTGCTTTATCAGCCCCTCCACAATCGTTTCCTATGGCTGTTGAAATGTTTTGTGGTGTCCCTATTTCGTTTAATTTACTTCTGTAGAACGGCTGAAAGATGTGGACTATTGTTAAAATACTATTGCAATATTGGTGTCTTGGTGGTATATCCTTAATGATTAGGAGGAGGTGAGTCAGTTTTGATTGCATAATCCTGAGTCGGGTTAGGACTACTTTTTCTCTGCGGATGCTGTGAACTGGAGAGTTCCAAGGTTTTATATCTCTCCTTATAAGTTTGAATTTGCTTGGAAGACTCCTGTCCGTCCCACATGTTCTGTCATTCCTTTTGGATATTCTTTTACAGTGGATATGAGAGTTCTGATGGTGTTAGTAGAGCCCTACCATGGCCTGGGAGAGAGAGTGCCTCTTAACAGTTCCTGTTACCCATTTAATTATAATTGTTAAAAGTGATTTGTTTTCTATTGCAGCTCTGTTCTATTTAACAGTCTGTGAAAGTTTTCCTTTGTCATTTTGTGAAATTACTTAACAAGCCTACCTGAAGTTCCATCAATAATCCAACTTCCCTTCTCAAAAATATTTTTTTGGTAACTATTAGTTTTCTATTTTTTCTGTTCCTTTGCAACATGAAATCACAAGAGAAGCTGCAGTTAACAGAATGAATAAAAAATTACTTGATATATTCATCCTATGGTGCAAGAAAACAAGTTCTAGCTGATAATCAATTATGTATATCAAATTGGGTGCCTCCAGAGGCATGTTTTAAATACAAATTGATAAAGTGCAAATTTAAGATAACAATTAAGAAGAAAGAGCGCATGTGGGGGCATACTTTAAGGAATCATGACTGTTTCTTCAGAATTAAATGGATTTTATTTAATTTAGTGAATGCTGGTTTACGCTTAAATGGAAACTAATTTGTAAGATATAAGAGGCTTCTTCATGGTCTGCTTATATGTTCTGACTCATGCCAGATATTGATATGGAAAACAAAATAAAAATGTTCTTGACACTTCTTTGATATTGTTAAAATTTTAATGCAACAAAATATTTAGTTTGTCTACATCTGACATGCAAATATGCTAGTTTACATATTAATATAAATAATAAGCAATGTATGGGATGCAAGTGATTATAGTTCTTTGTCTCTGATAAACTTACACTGACGATATTTTGATTTAATAAAGGAAATTCTTTATTTATTTCATTTTATATTTTTAGCAGACTAGACCATTGGGCATTCTAAAAGATTTATTTTTTTAAGTTGGGATAATTTTAATTTTAAAGAATGTTATCGCCACCCTAATTATAAAACTCGTAACTCCCTGGTTACTTGTATGGAGTTGCAAGATTTTATAGTTAGGGAGATGTTACAATAGTATTTACTGTTCTTATAAATGGTTTTATTTTTGTTAGATTGAAAGGTATACTGTCGATGGTCTTCATAAAACCGCAGTCACTGCTTTAGAATGGAGCATGAATGGACAGAAACTTTTCAGTGGAGATTCTGATGGTGTTGTAGTTTTTACTGAAATGGATTTTGTAATGGTAATTTTTTTATTAAAAACAAAATTTAATTAATTAGAATTTTTTTAAATATCATTAATTAATTTTTTTGAAACTGTATATACGTACCTTGACCTCCTGCCTTCCTGATGTTTACACACTAATACCTGCATTAAAAAAACAAAACATGGAATATGTATTTTATCATTTCCATTTAATTTCTTGAGGTGTTTGAGACTTGTACCTATTTTTATATTGAGTTGTTTTACTAAGAACGTTTGATATCTAATTTAACTATTCTAGATGCTATTGAATTGAGTTCTTTAAGGAAAGAGTGTTATTCTAGTTGCAGTTCTGATTTTTTTATAATTTTGCTCATCAATTTCTATTATCCAATTTTTCAGTTCGACTGCATTTAACTCGTTAATTACCTTTACTTGGAAATGGACAGCTTCAGATCTGTATATTAAACACAGTGTCCGAAAAGTTTCTTTTGATAAATTTTCAATGATCTTCATATTTTTCATCAGGGTCCATTTATTCTGAGCTGGAACTAGAGTCTGCGTCATTCTGAACTGATATAAACTGTTTAATCAGTGAGGGAGATGTTAGTTTGTTTTATCTTGTAGTTTATAAGCTCAACTTTGTAAATGCAACACTTATATTAATTAGATAAAACTGTTTTTGATTCCAGTGCTTCCCTCTTCTCGGGGCTCAGAGCTGTACTACTTGTCCCTCAATGTTATTCTGAAGTTTCAAAACTTAATAAATTATTTCTGCTTTTGGTAATTGTTCTGCAGAGCTTCTGGTGGGTGTGGCCTCTTAACAGGTCCATTTTTACTTTTTCTTGAAAGATTGTCAATTTGACCTTTTTTTTAATCTTTGGGCGGGGATATCGACTTGAACGAATTTCAGCTGATTATTATTTACTTGTTTATAGTTTATTTGCCTCTTGCATTTTTATTTTATAAACTATTAAGAAAATAGGGAGTTTATGATTCGTGTTGTTATAGAAATTATTTGTTTTCTATAACTCAGAATGGTTATATTTATAGTGGATTCTTTATTTATTTTTTTTTAATTCTTTTAATATTCGTTAATACCTTTTTATTATCTTTCATTTTATTCCTCTTAATTTTTTAGCATTAAACTTTAATAATTTACTAAAATAGGTAAAGGTCCTGAAATTATTTATGAATCCATAAATGAAGATCTCATTTTTTAAAAAATAAATGCCTTATCATGAATTATTCAAGTTCTAAAACCAACTATAAATCTTTTACAAACTATAAATGAAGTGAATTATAAATTATAAAAAACACCAAAATTTTATCATAAATTGTTAGATAAACTGTAACAAATTATAATACGAGGTTGGAGTGATTGGATTTTGATATCGAAGACTAACCTTACATCGGGCAGACTCGGCATTTGATGTACAGACTGGCATTCGATGTACAGACCGTACCAAAAACATTAGTCAGCTTGTCAATAGGAAACACCCACCAGTGTGGAACTATTCTGAACTTACCTTCTACTGTGGAAGGAACTATTACCCTGCATTTTTTTTTTTTTTTTTTTTTTTTTTTTTTTTTTTTTTTTTTTTTTTTTTTTTTTTTTTTTTGCTTTCTTTATATTGGTTTATTATTTTTTTAATAATGAACCTTTATAATTGACCAAGAAAATTTTTTTTTAACTCTCCCCCTTCAAAATTTTAGGTTTTATATTTCAAGATACATAAAATCTAAACATCGAAAGAAAAAAAATCTGTCCCAAAATCAGACAGACATACTGGTGGAGTGAAGAGTTAAGAGCTATCATAAGGGAGAAGAAGAACATCTGGAAAATGTTCTGTATGGAGAGAAGTCTCTCCTTCGACTTCACTACTGTCTCACTACCAGCTATACAAGGGCGCAATAAACAGGGTGAAGAAGTCTTTGAAGGAAGCAAAGAGGAAAGCATGGGAGGAGTTTGGCCGATCTCTTGGTAGTGACTGTAGAGTATTGATATTCCCATCCACAAGAAAGGGAGTCAAAGTGATTGGTCTAATTACAGAACTATTTGCCTGTCTCCCATGCGTTATAAAATGTATAAGTCTATTCTAGAGAGCCGGTTAAGACCACTGGTGGAGGCTGACCTGCAGAAAGAGCAAAGTGCTTTTAGGCCCAATAGACAAACTCAAAACTTCATCTTGAAAAATGTGATAGAGAGGTCCTCAGAGTGTGGCCAGAACATCTATCTGGCATTAAAGGCAGCGTTCGTTTCGTTGCTCTGAAAAGAAATTTGGGAGTTCTTAAAGGCAAAGAACATTCCTATAAAACTTCTTAAGGCTATAAAATCAACTTGCTAGGAGCAGAAGGGCGTTTTGGGTCAGGAATCAGGAGTGTTTAGACTGGAGAAGGGACTGAAACTAGAGACTCTCTGGGCCCTCTTCTCTTTATTGTATATATGGATGAGGTCGCCTCCATTTGCAAAAGATCCACAGCATGAATGCACATGGGCCAATGGAACTTACGTCCTGTCGTAATACAGTTTTTCCTATTTGCGGACGACATCTTGTTTATTGCCGTGTCCCCTCAGCGACTTCAACAGGCAGTGACAGAGTGGAATGAGGGATTGAAGAGATAGGGAATGACTATTAATTCCCAAAAAAGCAAAGTCCTTCAAGTCGGTAGAACTCAAGAGGATATCCAGATTATCTTTGATGTAGAGGTGGTGGCAGAATTCACATACCTTAGCACAGTGATCAATAGATCTGGTAAAGTGGATTCAGAAATATCGAGTAGAATCTCTAAGGCAAATTATATTTAGTACCAGATCTGTAATTCTGTTTCGGAAAAAGAATGTGTGGGATAAGATTTAAAGCTTCACTTATTCAAGTCTGTTTTTCTACCAGTACTTCTCTATGGAGCGGAGAGCTGGATTCTGAATGAAAGGCTTTAGAGCCGTGTTACTGCAGTCAAAATAAAGTTTCTTAGAAGAATTGCGGGGAAAACACAGAGAGGCTGTGTCCGGAGCGACAGGATTAGGGAAGAGCCTAAAGTATGCCAGGTGAAAAGGAAAGTAAGATGGTCATGCCTTCCGCATGGACCACCACAGAGACCAAATAAAGACCATGGAGGTGAGACCAGTGCGAAGAAGACTAAGAGGGCGACCAAGAACTTCCTATAACAACCACATTTTATATGGAATGAATAGGGAGGAAGATCATAGGAGAAATGAGGAACCTTGCCAGGGACAGAGACACATGGCACAAATGGCTGGAAGCACTCCCATGTTGAAAGGCAATTGGGTGGAAGAAAAAGAGAAGACATAAAATCCAAATTTAAAAAAAATCCGTCCATCCGCAGCTATTTTTCGAGACTACTGAACCAATTTGTTTGAGATTTGTCATCAAAGTCACATATCAGTCCAGGATGATTCTTGAAACTCGATATTACCATCCACCTTTTCATTTCTAAGAAAAATACAAAGTTTTTTGAAATCCGTATACCAAGAACATTAAAAAAAAATCTACATAAATGCTTTTGCTGTATTATTTGTTATATGAACCTTTGTAATCGACCAAGAAAAACATTTTTTAATCCCCCCTTTCAGAATTTGAGGTTTTACGCTACAAAGTACACATAATCCAATTTTTTTTGTGGTTAATTGAAAGGTTATAAAATTCCTAACAAAGCAAAAAAAAAAATATTTAAATTCCTGAGTTATCTTTTTCCATTTTTTCCTTTACTGCATCTCTCTCTTCCGCAAATATTGGTGGACTCTCAGCTTTCTCCCATCCACTGCATCCTTCCTTGAATCCATCCTTCGCTATCTTGTCCTCTTTTCTTTTCCCTCTGAAGTGCACTTCCATCATTTTCAGGTTTGTAGGCTCTACTACCAGCCATTATTCTGCTGTTAATTTCTTGGCTGAACTTTGTAGACACGTTTTATAAAATATTCTTTTGATCCTTCTATACCATCATGCTGATGTCAACCCAAAGTATTCTTTATTCACATGTTCCTAAGGAAACCGGTTTACCTTTGTTTAGTTATTGAAAAACTTTTCATCTCCCAGCAGATCAGAGCATTCCCGATTCTCATTTTAAAGATAATCTAATTTTCTGGATTCTAAACCAAAGTGATAAGGAAAGCCATGTCAATGGACACACTAGATATTTTTGAAATATAAATATTTGGAAATAATAAACCATTGAATAATAATTTGCAGCGTTTTAATTTTTTTAAATTCACTGATTAGTACTATTTACACTATTAATACTTCTACCATTTATACTATTACTAAGTCAATTGTTTTCTCATTAGTAGTAATTTACTTTTTTGTTGATGTATTTATATTGATTTAGAACTAATGAAATAAAATCTAACCTTTCTTTTTTTATGTATTTATTTTTTTTTGTCAGAATATAAGTAAAGCTAGAGAAGTTTTAAATGAAAAGTATTCAATCGTTCAACTAAATTATAATCAGCGTGAACAAATTTTATTGGTTGCATCTAAACTCCGCTGCATTATCTGGCGTGGGCAGAATACTAATCATACAATCACTCAAATCGGGCAGAGAGAGCGCCCTAGGTAGGTATCTTAGATCTTTTGTTTTATTAATGTTTTATGATATAATATAATTTTTACATTTGAAAACAAACAGCTTCATTAAAAAAAAAAAAAAAACTGCATTTATTTAATTATTTCTTATCATTTATTTTCTTTGCAGTTTGCTTTCACTTGGAGGTACATTAGTTTATGAAGAATCTGGAGAAGTTACTGTGTACAGTTGTAGAGGAGGTCTAAAGCTGTGGAAAGCTGATTTAACTGGAGATGTTAAATATACATTGTTGTTTAAGGTATTAGACAATTAAATGTTTTACAAATAAATTATCATTATTATATTTTACTTTCCTAAAATATAAATTTCTGTGACTAATCTGGCTTGAAGAAAGATTTGCAGAGCAGCTCATTGACTTTAGGAATCTTGAAAAAAATTTAGTTACAGAAGTTGCTGGTTCCAGAAAATAATCAATAGCTAATATTTCAGATATTAAATATTCTATAAAGGATTTTAAGTGAGAAGAGTGGTCATAGAAGACTTTCTGCTGTTAATTTTGAAATAACTTTGAACTTTGATCACTTGTTTGTGTTTGTGAACAAGTTTTGATTGATGGTTGAATTAAAAATAAAATAATAATAAATGTTTCCATTCCATTTGAGCCGATGAGAATAATAGTAATTAGGGATTGATAAATTATTTGCCACTTCAATAATTTTGTTTTTATTGAAAAGTAGTTTCGAATATTATACATTCATCTTTAGTTCTAAAAACACACAAAAATTGAAAAATAAGCAATTAAAAATACAGTTTGGTATTATTATATATGTTAAATTAAATGAAATATAAATTAGTATTATAGAACATTTATGAATTATGAATTTAATTAAGACAAGAAATCAGATACATGTTTGTACTCACTAAGGTTTAAGTAGATTATATCAAACAGAAAAGGTTGCATTGATTTGTTCTGGCACTGAACTAGTAATGGAAGAAAGGTGGGATGTTTATGGGTGCAAACGGTTTATGGGTCGGGGTTTTTCCAGTAATTCCGGTGAGTAATTGTTTTTTCTGTTATGGATGGGAATAAATTTAAGATTGGACTACTGCAGATATTTAATTTGAGACTGTTTTCAATGTGATATATTAGTTTAACTCCCTTCTGAGTCTTTGATGAATTTATGGTTTTTTTCATTGAAATGAATTGCAAAGTTGGAATTCTCTGTCTTATTATTATATGCACGGATATGTTCCTTTAATCTCTGATTTAGTGATCTCCCAGTTTTTCCCATTTATTTGGCTGCACAATCATTACAATTTAGTTTGTATACTCTGCTTTTCTGGAAAGGGTCTATTTTGTCTTTAGCAGAAGGGAAATATGAGGATAAGCTTTTTTCTATTTTAAATGTACGATTTAATCCTAGTTTTTTCAATTCATTTCCGTCTTTGGTGGATATAGGGCCTTAATATGGAATCAAGGCATGTTTCAGGATGGGCCTGTCTTCGGGAGTTGTTGAATAGATATCTTTTTTTGTAGACTTTTTTTTTAAAATGTGATTGATAGTGGTTTTATTGTACCCGTTATTTTTTCCTATGGAATATATTATTTCAATTTTATTATTATAATTCTTTTCATTTAATGGTTCGTTCAAAAGATGGTAAATCATGCTATTAAAGGCTGCGAGTTTATATGCTGTCGATCTTCTAGCTTCATTGTTTATAACAACATCCGTGTGGTTAGGTTTCTGGTAAATTCCAAATTCATGACGTTTGTTTTTTAATGAGATTTCTAAATCTAAAAAGTTTATAGGTTTTTTTTTTCAGTTCTATTGTGAATTTTACCGAGGGGTGAATTTCATTTATTTCCTTTAAGAAATTATTTATTTTTCTTGTCGTACCTGACCACAGGCATAAAGTAATCTACTTACCAGTACCGGTATATGATATGTTGAGCTAATTGAGAATTGTTTGGGCCAAGAGTTTTTTGTTCTAATTTTTCCATAAATAAATCTGCCAGAAGGGGGGAGAGAGGGGAACCCATCGGAAAGTCTTCTTCCTGTTTGAAGAATTTTCCATCAAATTGAAAATAATTATGGTTTATACGAATAGACATCAAATTGTTTTTTAAAAATTCTAATAATCATTGCTCAATTTTCAGCCTCCGAATAATACTCGAGAGAGGAAGGGAGTATAATGTGATTGCACATCATCTATTTGTTGACTTTAAGTCGGCATACGATAGTATTCACCGAGCAGAGCTTTAAAAAGCATTACATGAGCTAAATGTTCCATCCAAGCGCATACGACTTATAAGGCTGACAATGGCAAGTGTTGAGTGTGTGGTCCAGGTACAAGGTCGAAGGTCATTGGAATTCTCATCCAGGAAAGGAGTCAGGCAAGGTGACACCCTGACATGCCTACTTTTTAACATGGCACTAGAGAAAGCAATAAGGGTCTCTCAGATACAAACTAATGGCACGGTATGGAACAAATCGGTACAGATGTTGCCATATGCAGACGGCATAGATATTGTGGGGAATCCAGACAAGCGATAGTTGAAGCCTTCCTTGATCTAGAAGCTGCTGCGAGACACATGGGACTCATTATTAATGAAGCTAAAACAAAGTACATGGTTTCGGATCAAGCTCCGGGATTGGCAGGTACGAGTGTTGCTTTTCGGCCTTACAGGTTTGAGCAGGTCTCAGGATTTGTCTATCTTGGATCTATGGTAAGTTGCAACAACGAAACTGCAGTTGAGATCAAGAGGAGAATCTTGACTGCTATTTTGGACTCCGAAAGCATTTTTCAAGCAATCTGGTGACAAGGCGAACAAAAATTATCATTTATAAAAATCTTATCCGGCCTGTACTTTGTTATGGCTCAGAGACCTGGACTACATTGAGAGCTGAGGACCAGCTCCTTCTTATATTTGAGCGAAAATGTTGCGCCGAATTTATGGAGGTGTGTTTGAAAACAATGAATGGAGATGGAGAAACAATGGGAGCTGTATGATTTATAACATGAACAGGATATCTCCCGTTTCATCAAGTTTGGAAGGCTCAGATGGGCAGGACTTCTCGCCAGAATAGCTGATGATTTACCACCTAGGAAGATTGTAACTGAGTCCCTATTTAGTCGTCGCAGAGTTAGGAGACCAGAACTACGCTGGGCAGATTGTGTGGCCAATGACGCTAGAGAGTATCTGAGCATGGGAAACTGGATGGCAGTGGCACAGAACATGGACGCATGGAGGTTGCTGTTGGAGGAAGCCAGGACCCTTCACGGGTTGTAGTGCTAGCAAAGAAGAAGAAGAATCATTGCATTCTTTATTTTGATTTATGTTATTAAAATACTTTAGTTAAGGTTACTATTATTTAGTAAATTCACACCAAGACTTCAATGTGTGATTTGTAAATCTAAGATGAATATTGCAAGAAAATCTTACTTTGAAAATACTGTTTTTTAAAAAAAGGTTAAACATTTGTTTGGAATATTTTATAGTTTTGTTTAAATCCTTAGCCTATACTTTTGTTTTTAGGAAGCCCTGAAGAATTGTAAAAATCCAGTCAAACTTCTGAAACAATTAGATACTGTGGAAAATAATAAGCTTCCTGAATTTGGGAGTATTTACTCTTGGAGGGATGGTTTATTTGTTTCTTTTACAAAGGATAGTATTATAGTTTTTGATCCTCATCAGTTAACAGTTGTTGCAACGTTACTCAATGCCAAAGAAATTGTTTGGGCCTGTACAACCAGAACTGAACTGTTTCTTATATCTGGACAACGAGATCTTATTCGTTTGGGTTATACTCCAGACCTTTATGACAGTAAGTACTCTGATAATGAATTTGATTGGCTAATTTTTAACTTTATTATAAATTACTTAGGAAATAAAATAATTGCTTTGTTGGTTCTGTTCTCATTGATACACAGATGCAAGAAAAAGGTGTTCTATTTGTTATTAGGAACCATGTGCTTTGGGATTGAGGATATATTCCTGAGTGGAAAAAAATTAAATGCTTACAGTGCTGGTAGGTCATTCTCAAATAAACTGTCAATTTGTTTTATTGGTGGCTGAGGAAATCAGAATTCAGAATTAGCAAATGATACAGCAGCTATTAGACTGGTGCAGCACACTATTAATTATTATTGTATTTTAATTGCCTGACGCATACAAAATCTCAAAACAATCAACCCAGTAATCTCGGATAAAATCCACAGACAAATAAATTTATTTGTATTCAATTTTTGAATTCTACATATCTTGAAAGGTAAAACCTCAAATATTGAGGGAGAGGGATTAATTTTTTTTAAACCCTTTGTCGATTATAAAGGTTCATTATTGAAAACAATAAACAAAAAAAAAATGAAAGAAATTACACCTTATTAATTAACTGTACAAAAAGAAAGAAACAAAAAACAAAATTCGCTTTAATATTTATAATTACTCATGCACATAAATACAATGTTTAAATGTTCGTACAAACCATGAAGATTTTGAATGCTGTCATTTGCCATTTAATGCAATCGTAACTGTATAATAAAAATATCTAGTTCTCAAACAAGTGACTGTCGACATATGTAATAAATACTTATTATAATGGCAGACATACAATTTTATAAAATACATTTAAAATTTATTTGGTCCCGAACATGAGTCCTCACTTTCCAAAACATTACGCTCGTGATCATCTTATGGTCATAAATTTTTAAACTTGAATTTTAAATATTGTGCAACCTTTTTAACTGATACATTCTAGAATAGAATGGTATTGTAAGTCTAAATGCTACTTGGTTTAAAATGGTAAATTATTATTTATTTTATTAAATAATATGCGTTATGCGCGCGACTAAAAATTCACAGTGAATAAAAATACTTACCATTTTAACTATTGAGTAATAGTCTTACCAAGACTATATGTGATGACGGAAACCCAAACCGTATAATCTGACGTTCCCTCCACTGTCTTCCTTCTACCATGTTGCCTTGTCCTCTAGCCCACCATTTGGCCAAATCGTTTCACTTGTGATGGATATTTTGGACAAAGTTTTTTTAATTATTTAAAACTATCCCCTCAATAAATAATTTAAATTATTTGTCTCCAGTGTACTCTATAATTATGACATTATGCACCACCTATAATTTTTTTCTATTGAAAATTTTTAGTACCAATAAAACTGCTGAAAATTCAAAAAACGTATTCTGGACTCTTAAGCTCGCGAGTTTCTCAAGAATTCAAATAGTTTTCTAATTTTACTTGTTCATGTTTTTTGAAAAAATTATACCTTAAAATGTTCGTTGCATTGAAATGAACAGAACATCACTTAAGTGGCTGAAAAAAACATAGAACTATTCATTCTGCAACATTTATTTGAGAATGACCCTGGTCATCAATAATTTAACAAATGTTTGTAAACTTCCTCTTTGAAATAATGAAACAAAATTATCTGGGTTTTATGACAAATCTCGGTTTTTGGAATATGAGTTAATGATATGGCTTTGTGAATCCAAAGTTTCTATGCTGTCGATGGATTTTATAAAAATAAATGGTTAGATTACTAGAGTAATCTTCTCTCCTCCCCCAATTACCATATTTATTTTTTTTTACACTTTCTTCTATCTGGTAAGCAATTTTAAATAACCATATAAATGATAAAACAAGTTAACTTTTTTTTTTCTCAACTTACGACACATTACTGGCCAATGTGGCCCTTGGTTTGACGAACTACTTCCCTTCATTTATTCCTGTTCTATACTGCATCTCGCCAGTTCCTTATTCCCAATTGGGGATTTTAGTTCACTGAGTTAGTGATCAATCTCAATATTACTGTATAGAATTGTGGTTTACTGCAAAATATTAGAACATAGTTCTTTTGCTCCCATTATATATACTACAGGTGAGCCAGACTTATCATCACTAACAAATTATCTTTTTTTTTCTTTTTCTTTTTTTTTTTTTTGACATTTTTTATTTCTTAAATAATTCAATTTTGTACATTTCATGGTGACCAATGTTGTTTCATATTTTTTAAAACAAAAAATATTCATTATTCTTGAAAACCTTCAGAGGTTTTTCTTCCCTGAATGTTTTATGTTTTATATATTTTCATGCAGATTAATGTTTTTGTAGGCAGTATTGGTGGATTTGGAAATATGGCTACTGGAGAATGTGTTTCAGGACTTCCTGAAGTATCTATCGAACCTGTTTATGGTTCACCATTATCAGCCTCTTTGTCTAGAAATTCTTATTTATCAGCGTCAACTGCAAATTCGTAAGCATTCTTGTTGCTATAATTAATGCTATTGAGAACTAAAGAATTTAAACATTAAGTGATTTTTAAGAAGTCTAAATCAAGTTACATTCTGTATAAACATCCTATCTGCATTTCAAATCAACAATAAAGTTAAATGGTTGCTCTAGTGAACTAAGTTCAAGTGAAGTTATCTATGGAACAGACCCATCTGTACTTCCTCCTGTTGTTTCGTTACATGATGGCATACCTGAACTCAGAATACAACCTTCAAGGTATCAGCAGTTCACTACAATAGGAAAAGAAGGATTTGATGATATCATATATTCCCAGGTGATGTACAGTTTTCCTTTTTTTTTATGAATTTTAGCTAAGATTTAATTCATTAGGTAATTTATATTGACAGTATAATAGACCGGGAGCCCAGAGCAAATAAGTTTACATATTTTATGAAAATTTTTAACTATCAATATCAAAAATATCCTCCTTCAGGAATAAGAAATTGGAAGTCTGCCACTCCAAATCCAATGGAAAACAAAATGGCGGACAAGTAAATCCGGAACAAATACTGAAAAATGGACATATTTTATGACGACTGAAACTTGATCACCCTAAACTGCATAAAATACTAGTTCGGAAAAACACAATCTGCCACCTTAAGACCGGCGGATCGCCCGAGTAGACGCAGCGGAAAATCATACTTTCGGGAATCAAATTTTGACTTATTTTATGACGACCGAAACTTCGACCATATTAAACTGCATAAAATATTTATTAAGAAAAGCATAATCTGCCACCTCAAGACCGGCGGGATGCCCAAGCAGACGCAGCGGAAAATCCTACTTTCGGGAATCAAATTTTGACTTATTTTATGACGACCGGAACTTCAATCTTATTAAAATCCATAAAATATTGGTTAGAAAAAACTTAATCTGCCACCTTAATACCGGCGGGACGCCCGAGCAGACGCAGCCCAAAATACCACTTTTGGGCATTCAAATTTTGACTTATTTTATGACGACCGAAACTTCGACCATATTAAACTGCTTAAAATATTGATTAGAAAAAACTTAATCTGCCACCTTATAACCGGCGGGAGGCCTGAGCAGACGCAGCGGAAAATCCTACTTTGGGCATTCAAATTTTGATTTATTTTATGACGACCGAAACTTCGACTATATTAAACTGCATGAAATATTGGTTAGAAAAAACTTAATCTGCCACCTTAATAAAAGACTGGTTCAGAAAAAAATACAATAAGGAGAAGCCTCCAATGGAATATTTTTTATGTCAAATAATTATACTTATCTCCGGTTTATAAATGATAAATAATGAATGTGCATTACTTCAATTGCAATGACAAAATAATAATATGTACCCATTTCCGCTTTATTGCCTGACATATTTTCATCTATTAATTGACGAGGAGACCGATGATTGATGATAAATTTTTATATAAATTTGAAATGATAAATTAATATGGGTGGAAATTATTTCAAATAGTGACTATATAAATATTTTATAATACTTATTGTGATATTACACAGCTTGTAAATGATTTTGAAAAATCACAATCACTTTAACAAAATTTATTGATGGTTCTGGTCTCACGGATATTTTAGAGGAAGCTGATATGCTTGTATCTGGTTCAATATTTGGGTTCGTCTGAGGAACAAATTACAAACGATGTTTTAGGATTCATCAGATAGCTTCACTAGCTTAGATAGCTTCATTGAGAATCCTTCATTATAACTTCTATATAAAAACTATGAAATTGAATGACGAAAAAGTAATATCTGACTTGATCAATCAAACAAAAAATTTGATTACTGATGTGATTAAATAATGTACATTATTTCCATACATGTAATTTAACATAAATACACCACGTCTTACCTTATTGACGGTTTTTTTTCTCGATTAATTGATGATGATCTGATGAACTGATGGTCTAAGCAATTTTGTAAAGATTAATTAATATGGGTAGAAATAAAATTATAAACAGTGACTTTTTAGAATACAATAATATGTATTTTGTAATTAGATAAATACAAATTTATAATCAGATAAAAATGTTCTCAAACACTAAAAATAAAATTCAAATAAATCAATCATCCCTTATTATGCTGTCGGTATCACTTTTAAAACGATGTCCTCTAATTTTTCTGGGAGAGCAGGCAGGACCTTTAGACCAGGAGATCTTGTAGAATTATTCTCCAATACCCAACCAAAATCCTCTGCGTTCATTTGTCTGGGATGAGGGTAGTTAAGTTTTGTCCACATTATAGTTACGAATTTAGTATGCTTAATTTTTTCAATTATTACACGTTTGCACGGTGAAAACATGTTACCATCCCTTTTGGCAATGAAAGTCGCCCTTTCCCCTTTTGCTTATAAATGTCCCAAAACTTGGCAAGCCGTAATTCATTTTTTTGCCACTCTTCCATTAAGAATGAGACTAACTGCTCCTTAAAATTATCGCTTTTCAATGATTTCAAAAAATTGTTAGGTCTTTTTTGACCAGCATTGCTTATAGCATATGTAGATTCATTTCTGTCTATTTCCCCTGCTCTCTGGAGACGTTCAGTTTTCCTAATCGATAAACGCTCGTGATTGTCGAAAACTAAATAAATCATATTACAATGCATGTTTATTATGCTAATGCATGTTAATATTTTCTTTAGAATGTGATGTGCTATTCCTTTATATGTAGAAGGAATATTGTTTTCTAATTGATAAAATATGAAAAAAACCATCCAGGACCATGGTATCGATCGTGTTGGGGTGATCTGGAGGAATTTCTGGAGCACTTTCTAAGTGGTCTAAGTTAAAACCGAGCGTAGATCTATATCATGTTTTAAACAAAGAGTTAATAGGCGGGCGAATAAATTTCTTTCAACTTTCAATACTTTTATTTTCTCTAGCCTTTTTATTGTGAATTTTACATTATCTGAGACAAAATTGCTAATTATGTTTTTTTTTAATAGGCTTGTCAAATCTTGATTTTTGTGGATGCATTCTTTGGTAAAAGCGGAATGCTGCAATTTTCCTGTTTCCAAGCAATGTAGAAGAAAGTTTTTTACTTCTAAACTCGCGGATTTTCCTGTTGCGATGTTGACAAGGCATTGTGGATCTAAATTGTTATCGAATGGATTGATTACATTTTGTATACATTCGAGAATTGTTTCCAATTGTTACAATCGTTCTTCATTTGACTCTTTCTCAGGTCCTTTGAGACATCTTCTTTTCTCAAACCGGCTTTGTTTAGCAGGAAGCTTGTAACTTCGGTTCTCTGAGCATGACTGTAGGCCCATCTCTGGCGTGCTGATATGGAATTTGTGTTAGCAGAGATCCCCGTAAGTTTGTTCCCAGCATCAGCATTTATTGTTTGCTCAAGCGTCAAATCATATGGAGTCTGGGAAAAGTTTTTGTCTGTTCTCCTGACACCAAAAAACCCTAGCTTGATCTGCCGTGCTACTTTATTATCTTTTTTCAATGCATCAATAACATTATCAATAAAAACAACTATCCACCTAGAATAATTTTGATGATTCAATACAAAAAAAAGGCTATTCATAGTATGTAAACTCATAATGAAATTTTCAACGTCGCCCGTTCTGATACTTCTATTTAGGTCACGGAAAACATCCATCATCCTTACGTAGTTGATCCAGTATTGTTGAGTTGCAACATGTTCGCCTTTTGAAGTTTTTTCTTCAAAATCAACATACATTTTGATTTTGTCTTGTAATTTGGAATCAATCACATCAGTAGTCAAATTTTTTGTTTGATTGATCAAGTCAACTATTTCTTTTTCATCATTCAATTCCATAGTTTTTATATAGAAGTTATAATGAAGGATTCTCAATGAAGCTATCTAAGCTAGTGAAGCTATCTGATGAATCCTAAAACATCGTTTGTAATTTGTTCCTCAGAGGAACCCAAATATTGAACCAGATACAAGCACATCAGCTTCCTCTAAAATATCCGTGAGACCAGAACCATCAATAAATTTTCTTAAAGTGATTGTGATTTTTCAAAATCATTTACAAGCTGTGTAATATCACAATAAGTATTATAATATATTTATATAGTTACTATTTGAAGTTATTTCCACCCATATTAATTTATCATTTCAAATTTATATAAAAATTTATCATCAATCATCGGTCTCCTCGTCAATTAAAAGATGAAAATATGTCAGGCAATAAAGCGGAAATGGGTACATATTATTATTTTGTCATTGCAATTGAAGTAATGCACATTCATTATTTATCATTTATAAACAGGAGATAAGTATAATTATTTAACGTAAAAAATATTCCATTGGAGGCTTCTCCTTATTGTATTTTTTTCTGAACCAGTCTTTTATGCACTTCAGGATGGTAAAAAATACATCAAAATTTGAAGTGGCAGATTATGCTTTTCCGAATCAATATTTTCTGCAGTTTAATATGGTGGAATTTTTGGCCATCATAAAATAAGTCAAAATTTGAATTCCCGAAAATGGTATTTTGGGCTGCGTCTGCTCGGGCGTCCGCCGGTCTTAAGGTGGCAGATAAGTTTTTTCTAACCAATATTTTATGCAGTTTAATATGGTCGAAGTTTTGGTTGTCATAAAATAAGTCAAAATTTGAATGCCCCAAAGTAGGATTTTCCGCTACGTCTGCTCGGGCGTCCCGCCGGTCTTAAGGTGGCAGATTAAGTTTTTCCGAACCAATATTTTATGGATTTTAATAAGATTGAAGTTTCGGTCGTCATAAAATAAGTCAAAATTTGATTCCCGAAAGTAGGATTTTCCGCTGCGTCTGCTGGGGTGTCCCACCGGTCTTGAGGTGGTAGGTTATGCTTTTCTTAATCAATATTTTATGCAGTTTAATATGGTCGAAGTTTCGGTCGTCATAAAATAAGTCCAAATTTGATTCCCGAAAGTATGATTTTCCGCTGCGTCTGCTCGGGCGATCCGCCGGTCTTAAGGTGGCAGATTGTGTTTTTCCGAACTAGTGTTTTATGCAGTTTAGGGTGATCGAAGTTTCAGTGGTCATAAAATATGTCCGATTTTCAGTATTTGTTCCGGATTTACTTGTCCACCATTTTGTATTCCATCGGATTTGGAGTGGCAGACTTCCAATTTCATATTCCTGAAGGAAGATATTTTTGTTATTGATAGTTAAAAATTTTCATAAAATATGTAAGCTTTTTTGCTCTGGGCTCCAGGTTTATAAATGTCTGCCTTGGAATGTGGCTTGCCAATCTCATTAACGCTAGGTGAAGGAAGTTTATGTGATTCCTGTATCCATCATGCAAAGTATTCTACATGTATGCTATTGTCTTATCTTTACCTTTGTATTTATTTGATTATTATTTTAATTGTTTAATCTTTAAAAATAATAATATAGATAAAACTATAGAACAAACAAACAACTAAGCAAAACAAATATATCACTTTGCAAGATATTAAAATTAAAATAAAAAATAAATTAAAACAATCAGAAATGACTTTTACTGTAAATATAATACACTAATTTTTTTTTTATTTACATAATATTACCTAAAAATGTAATATAACTGATGCAATCTTAAGCATAGAAACAAAACAAAGAAACAAAATTAGAAACACAAAAAACAAACTAATAAATCAAACATTTGAAATACGTAATAAGCATTACCTGATGAAAAAAGGTTCATGATTTTGTAACAAATACTTTGTTATTATAAAAATTGTTTCAAATAAACTGTGTAAGTAAATTAAAAAATTAAAAACAATGATATTTATTTTGATTTATCAGAAACAAGTTTATATTTAAATCAATTAATAATTATATTTATAATTATTATTATATTTTTAAATTATTTTGGAATTTTTAGAAACGCCTTCAGAAACACAAAAATAGAAGGAAAAGTGCTGAATTAGTAGAACAAAAGCCAAAATGTGAGTAATATTTTGCCATTTTAAGGTTTAATTTTTACTACATTTGTGTGCAGTCTAATGTATTTATTCTTTCTCTAGCTTCACGGCTATCTTTTGATGGTTTTGCTTCGTATGTCAACAATTTTGGGAAATTTCTCAATGGCGAATTTTCATCTTCCATTTGCGATGGTGAATTGGTAATTACATTATTTTCTTCCAAAATTGTATTTGTTTATTTTATTGTTAAACTTAATGTATGTTTAAGTAGATTTCATAGTTCGGTTCCTTTTAGTGCTGCGAACAGCAATGTGTCTCCTGACAGGTGCTCATTCTATTTCATAATTAAAAACATATTTAGAATGTAAAATATAATACTTGTACAGGATAATTGGAATAATCTGAAGTCTAATTGCTCAAACATTTTATTTTAAATGTAATATTAATAGTTAATTTTTAATTTAAAAAAAAAATCATTCTTAGTTATCACTATCCCAATTTGTTAACCACCTCATTATCCTGAACTTCAAAACCTTTTTAGATCAAACTTTAGGAATAATTTATTAGTTACGTTTCATGTAGGATGCAGAGTAAAAAAAAAATAAATCCATAATAAAAATATACTCTGTCAAAATACAGTCCATTGTTTACCGATGGCTGCTACAGGGGTTAGCTGCAGTGTACAGCTAGTGGGGATTAACGCTCCTCCAGTTTCCCTCAGTGTACTGCACTAACACCCCCAGAACAATATATCTCATATTAACCCTGATCCACAAGGACATTTACTGTAAACACTACTGGGAAGACCCGTTGGTCATTGGGTATATAATGGCCCCAGTTGCCCCGAGGTAACGGGCCCTTCTTTACTGGACAAATCACCTGTAAAGGAGTAAAACTGATTCAAAGAACCATACATGGTCTCGGAACAAATGGACTGTTTAAACGGAAACGACGCAGCACGGAAAAGGATCTAAGACTTGGAATCTGGAATATAAAATCACTGACTCGAAAAGAGGTCGAGCTGGTGGGTGAAATGAAGAAATATATGGTGGATTTATTAGTAATGGCTGAAGTGAAAAGAAAAGAAAGTGGAAAGGTTGAGCAGGATGACAGGTATGTCCTGATATATTCATGTGTACCAAAGGGTGATCGTGCTAAACAGAGAGTGGGAGTAGCTATGTCCTCTGCAGCATATGATAGAGTTGAAGAATAGGAGCCAGTCTCCTCCAGGTGGCCATAGGCAAGTTAACAATCATCCTAGTTAAGTATATGCTCCTATAGAAGGTACTGAGATATTGGACTAAGAAATTATTTTACTCAGACCTGAAAGGAGCGGTTGATAGAAGCAGGGACAAAGAGAGGTCAGTAATTCTTTGTGGAGATCTTAATGCAAGAATTGGACAGGATTATAGAACCTTATACGGTGTGGTGGGGCCTCATGAAGGTGAAATAGCTAGGAATGAAAATGGCCAGCGAATGATTGATTTCTGCATCGACAGTGATCTCTTAGTAGGCTATTCCTTCTACCCAGGTAAGAGAGTACACAAAATTACTTTCTCAAGCGCTGTTGGAAATAGTGTCATCGACTATATATGATCAAGGAATATGACAATATTTCAGATATGTGAAAGTTACCATCTGCTGCTAGTCGCGTATACCAGGATCTTAAGAACCTGCAAGCCTCAGCCTAAAGTTTACCAAGCAATAAAAGTGCGGACCCTGAACGATCCAGACCCGAGAAATCTATATAAATGCCAAATTGGAAGAAAGCCTCAGAGTTCTGAATTCAGATGGAGACACAGAGAAACATTGGAACGATCTCAAAACTTCCATTTTGGGAACTGCCAAGGAGACCTGTGACCTACAAAAATTCATCAAAAAAGGCAAATACAGTAAATGGTGGAACTATTATGTGAAATTGATTATAAGCAAAAAGAAGCAAGCATGGAAGTCGTACCGGCGGAATAAGAAATCTAAAACTTTGCTGAGTATAGAAGAGCAAGAAACGAAGCCAAAGCAGAATTTAAAGCACCAAAAAGGATAATATGGGAATAATTCGGGAAGGGCCTAGATGCAAATCATAGGGAAAATATCAACAAGTTTTGGCGCACTGTGTAATACCTGAACGGATGGAAAAGAGCAAATCCAGTGAGAAATATAAAAGATAGTAATAGTGAATTACCGACTGAACAATGTAAAATATTGGATAGATGGCGTAAACACTACCTAGATCTCTTTGCTAATGAAGAAGCAGCTAGAGAACAAAGGGAACAGATGCTCTACGAAGTCAGTGATGAAGCCATTAATTAAGAGGAAGTAGAACTGGCTGTTGAACAACTGAAGACCGGTAAGGCAGCAGTCAAAGACAACATTGCCCCCGAGTTCCTGAAGTATGGTGGACATATTTCATACTACGCTCATTAAAGCGTTGCAAGGACTATTTCAGACTGTATGGGACACCAAGAAAACCCCGAAAGATTGGGAATTAGCCCAATTATTACAGTGTAATTAGGTCAATCCACAAAAAAGGCAGTCGAACAGAATGTGCTAATTGAAGGCCAATTAGCCTCTTGTCCGTGGCATACAAGATGTACACGCACATTCTGGAGAAATGGTTGCGACAAACTGTGGAGGAACAGGTGGAGGAGGAGCAAGTAGGTTTTCACCCTGGAAGGCAGACCCAGGATATCTTTTTCCTATGAAATATATTAGAAAAAGCATGGCACAGAGACAGGAGCACATACTTAGCATTCCTGTGTCAAGAAATATGGAATGCTCTTGCTACCAAAAATGTTTCAAGAGACCTCATCACTCCCATAAAATCCGTGTTTACGAATTCAAAAGGAGTGGCAAGGATTAATGGAACAGAATTCGCTCCTTTTCCATTGATAGAGGAGTTAAGCAAAGAGTTAGTCTGAGTCCACTCTTATTTACAATATTTATGGATGAAATCCACAAAATTTGTAAAAGGTGAACAATCCGAACAGTCATAGGATACTGAGTTAGTCACTCCTATATGGAGATGACATCGTTCTCATCTGTGATGCAAAAGATAAACTGCAGTAAGCAGTTACTAGAATGGCAGGAAGAACTTCAGCGAAAAGGAATGACCTTCAATGCCTCTAAGAGTAAGATACTGGTCCTGCCCCGAGATAAGGAAGAGACAGTGGAGATAAACTGTAATGGTGAAGTTCTCGAAGTAGTTGAGAACTTTCTCTACCTGGGCACCAACATGAACATATAGGGCAGAATAGATTGGGAAATAGCAAACAGGATAGCTAAAGCTTACCCAATCTATTATAGTATATGCAACAGCATTGTTGCCCATCAAGGTATGGGGCTGGAGATGAAGCCTGAGATGAGAGATGTTATCTACGGGAGCGAGAGGTGGATCATACTTGACAAGCAGATAAGCAGAATAACAGGAGCTGAAATGAATTACTTATGCAGGTTGGCAGAAAAAACAAGTTGAGACAGTGTAATAAATGAAAGGATTAGGGCAGAAGTAAAAATTCCTGCACTAAAAACCACCCTGTAGAAACAACTGCTCAAATGGTTCAGCTATGCTTATCAAATGAGCGAGAGTATATCCAGATGATTGGAGAAAAACTCTCCAACATCTGAAGCTGTTCTGCTTGTGATGCCTGGTAGTTTTGGATAGATGCCCCTCCACACTAGTTATGACACAAGGAGGAAGATGAAGAAGAAAAATTTTATTTAGGACTTGTACAAAATCTAAATTAATTATAACTGGCTCTTGCTGTTTTATTTGTTCTCATGTTTTAATTAACTATTTCAATTTTTGTTGTAAAAACTCTATCCTCTCTTCTGAATATGTAAATTATGGTTTTCTCTGTGTTCTCAAATCTTTTCATTGAGTAAAATTCTAACTTTATACACGCATAGATCAATAAAGATTTGGTATAACTTTTGTTGTCGTAATCATTTCTTAGTATTCGATATCATATATAATTAATCATATTATATCATAATTTATTATTATAATATAATATTATAATATATCATAAACAATTATTTTATTGGATAATTTCTTTTATTATAAGCTGATGATTCAGAACTTGAATTCTAGGAACCAATGGCAAATTCAGAAATATCTCAGGATATCTTACCCGATATGAGAGATTTAGAGACCATCAAACAGGATGTGACTAGGAAAGAGATGCTTCTTGAAGCTACATTAGGTATCTCCTGGTACTTTGTCATTTTACTATTTAATGCTCTTTGAAAATTTAACAACTAACAGTCAAATGATCATTGATTCACAAAATTTTTAAACTGTGCCTATTAATTTAAAAAATATTCATATCCTATGGATTTATTGTTAACTCTTAAATATGTAACATTTTATCTATTCCTTTTATTATTGTTTGTAATTAGTTCATCCATCTGGATTTTTCTTTTATATAAAATCTTTTTCTGACTGTATTCTTTTACTGTTATTATTAGTTTTTTAGTTCTTTAATGAATTGTAATGTGTAATTCAATTTTTTTTGGAGGGGGCGGGGTGGAGAGGAGGGAAAGCAAATTTTTGAATATTTATAATTAAATACAATTTTCATTTTAAAATTAAATTCAGGGTATACATGAAAAACATTTTAAAAATTTCTCTTTGTAGTAAGCAATCTCCTTAGTTATATATAAGCTCTTGGCCATTTATATTATGTTTTGGTGGATTCTCTCATTTAATTATTTGCTGACCCTTTTATTCTGTATCATCAATAATTATATTTGATGTACATTTTTTTTTTTCTCTAGAAACTTTAATGGCGAATCTTCATCCGCTTGAATCTGTCGATTCCAATTGTAAAAAAGAAGTTTCTAAAAGACCATTTGACTTGATTGGTTCTGTACCTAGCTCAGATGAAGAAATTAATGTGAAAACTGTTGAAATGAATTTAAATTTGTTAGTAGAAAAGGTAATTCTTATTTCAAAGGAAATTGATAGTATTACTACCGAGAGCAATCTAAAGGAACCAGAATCTGACAAAGTGATCAATGATGATGACAAAAATAGCATAAGCTCACATCAAATAAATCAAAACATTCCTGAGCAACCTGAAAATTCAACTAGTGAGATGGATGTGAAGTCTGAAAGTAGTGATCATAAAATTCTTGTTGAAGACATAGAACTATTAAATGGTCAAGATGTTGATAACATTGCTGGTGATAATTACAATGATGTTTACAATGATGAGGAAATAGATAAAATAACTTTTCCACTCATTATTTCAGACTCAAGTATGAGTAGTTTTTCAATTATTGATCTATTTTTTTATATTGTATATATTTATGATGTTGATTGGTGCTTAGGTATCAAAGCAGGGTGGTTTGCCCTCAACTGTCCTGACCATTCTGCTTTCCTGTCTCCTTGGAAAGAAGGGGTTATTTTGTGTAGCCCTAAATTTGACGTGTATTACACTACTGAAGATCATTGGGCTATGTTGAACTATAAAGCACAAGTTGTTATTGTATCTACTTCCGGCAATTTTGGTGTTAGGATCCACTGTGCCATTGCTCAATATTCAGGTAAAATTATAGTTTACCTCTAAATTGTTTCAACTTTTATAAAAAAAAGTTAAAACATGGTTCAATTTCTTTTCGTAGATGATTGGAAAAGCACGGACAATTGGGAAATGTTGTGTAGAGATGTACAACACGTGGCTATCACTGATGACAAAGTGTGTTTTGTTTCAAGAGGTGATTTGTTTTGTATGTCAGTTAAAGATAAAAAAGTTCATCCTGTTCCTTGTGAAGCAAAGTTATCAAAAATCTACACCTACAACACAGTAAGCTCTTTGCATAAGTATTAACATTATATTGTAGAAATTATTCTTATTCTAGATATTTATAAAACTTGATGTTTTAGGTTTTGTTTGTTTTCTTAATAATAATCTACAGGATTTATTTTGACACAGCACTTAGTATATAATTATAACCAGATTGAAAATTAGTTAAGCCGTATTGGCAGTCTCGGACAGAAAAAATCTAAAGTGGTAAACTAGTCATGGAATTGTGACAAAATGATGATTTGATTAATAGTTTGTAGTTACTTCTATTTTTTCCCAAATCTATTACTAGTCAGCATATTTAAGAACCTTTGTTGATCATTTAGATTACACATTTAATTCTGAATTGTTCTCCATATGGTTATGAATCAATGGATGCTTCTCATCCAAAAACCTGTGCAGGACGGAACCACTCATAGGGTGGAGATAACTCTGAAGAGAACTTTATAACGAATCCCGTCTTTTATCAGAACATCACCAAATGGATCAAATGTCAAGTGTGGGTGTTGGTTAATAAATAAATAAATAATAATTTATCTGTAACTATTGATCAACTTTAGAGATGCTGGAACAAACAACTGTTTTTAACCAGTAATTAAGAGAAAATTGTTGTCAACTACTATCTACTGTTTGAGAGCAGTAGTTTACCAGTGTTAACTGCAAGTTGTCAGTGGCTTAAAGCTACCACCTAACTAATAGCTAGTGACAGTTAACCATGAAAGGTAATTAATTACAGCATAACCTCAGTATCGTTATGGCAAAGCTATTTGAAACAATGAGACACTGTAAATGCGAGGCATCCCTATAGATGCTATAGCATTCATGCCACATGACTGTATGTGGAATAAGTAGAATGCCCTGTTCTAATCTACATCCACATTTTGCAGCTAAAATTATTGAATTTACCAAAATATTTTGTGTAGAACAGGCTTATCAGAATAGGGGAGTTTCTTGAAAGTTGCTTTCAATAAATGCCTTTGATGAGTTTGCACCTTGAGGACAATAAAGCTGAGATAGATTGAAGTTGCTCTGGTCAACTCCACTCTTCTCTATCTTTGATGAATACCTTCCCTTAACTCCACTCAATTTTTCAGTAAACTATTAAAATCATTATTTTAGGTACTGTATGCAATTACAATACATGGATTGGTTTTGAAATTTGAAAACGACCGATGGCAATATATAAAAGGAATAAAAAATTGTAGATTGATGTGCATTGGACCTAACAATCTTATTTGGTTTGTTGATTCAGAAAATGGTCTTTATATCATTGACTCAGTAAAAGATAATAGAGCAATTTGCTGGCAGGTAATGAATCTCAATTAACTGTGTCTATGGTTTTTCTATTGGATTTGTAAAAAAGAAAATTCTTTCTCAGATAATTATAAATATTCTCAGGTATCAGTAACTGGTTCCAAAGACAAAGAAATAACCTGCATTTGTTCTAATGGTGAGGCAATTTATATCTTGATTACTGGTAATAATATCCCATCTATACTTTTTAACAAAACTTATGTCACAGGTAACTTTTTCAATTATATTTTTTTAACCATTATATTTTAGTATTAATATTTAATAAATATGGAAACAGATATTGATATAATAACATATGAAATTATAGCCTTAATTAATATTTAAAGAGAAATTGTTAATTAGATGAATGTTTAACTAATGAAATTTTTGTCAATGACCAAAGTTGTTGATTTATTTTAAAGTGACAACATATAATAATTGTTGTATGATAATAAATTTGGGGAGGGGAGGGGGAGGAAAAGAAAACTTATAGCTAACTGTTGTCAAATTCAAATGTATGATAATGGGATGATTAAAAAAAAATACTATTCTTATTTTACCCACCTACTCACAGTCCGTTCCGAAAGAGCATCCTCTTCTTCGAATTGCAAAACCAAAGATGTTTTGGCCACAGAAAACTTAAGTTTCCATTAATGACATAATATTACCAATATTTCAAATTTTAGTGTCATGTTGTTTAGCCAAATGGTCAGACAAAACGGAAGGCAAAATGGGATCATTTTCTTTACAGATTCATTTTGTATACTCTAGGTATTAAAGTGATATCAACTTTAATTAGATTTGAAAAACAAATAAAGTCAATTAGTGGATTTCCAATTTCAACAATTTCCAATAGAAAAACTAAATCAGCCATGTTTTATGTTACAACCCATCATTTCTCCCAGATAATCTGTAACCTTTCAATAAATCTTTAATTAGTATGATTCAAGGCTTTTATTTTATTTTAGGTTACAGAAAATGATCTGAATGTTTGTCATACTTGGTTATAAATCTCGTAAAAACATTTAATACTCAGAGTCTTATAATATACCTACTGGGTAAAAATTCTGTTTTCTATTGAAATAGCTATCGATTGAGCTATCGATAATCTACTTTTATTTTGTGATTCAGTTATCTTAGAAAGTATGATAAGAAGACTTTAAATTTTAGTTGTTATTAAAAATCACGTGCCATAAGCCTTATAATATCCTATACTTATGCTATTTATATTATTAATAACCATAATTTTTCTTTGATTAAGTTTGAAATTTGATTTACATTTATTTTGTATTTCGGTCATCTTAAAAAGTATGATACGAAGATATGAAATTTTAGTTGTTATTGATTTATTTAGTTTGCCTTTTGACTACCAGAAAAAAAAAAACTATCATTGATCTGAACTAATGATAATCCGAGGGTGCTCGAACACGACTATAGATGCAGGATGAGATTCCAACTCAATTCCATTTTAAATTCATAAGCTTATTTAAATCTCATATTTGATGTATGAAGTCTTATATTTATTATCATGTTGAAATAATACTTGCTTCTACTTTGTCTAAGCTGTGTGTACAAAAGTACAACCAAACATTCTAGTTGATCATTATATATTCGAGAACTGATAAACCATCCAATAGGAATAAATTGAAATTTGATAAGATTCTTTTAGTTACAAAACAACATCTTTCTTTTATGGAAAATTTCCACAAATAAATAAATTTCATTAACAATAATATGATGTATGTACTTGCCAGTGATAAAGTTTCTCATATAGTTGCTTTAATTAACAACTAACATTCAACAGAGACAGTTGACATTCAACGAATTCAGTTCTACATTGTTAATTGTCTGGTTTATATTAGTTAAAGTATACAGAGACCTTTGAATAATTTTAAACAGATTGAGCTCTACATTGTTAATTGTCTGGTTTATATTAGTTAAAGTATAATGTTCAATTTGCATCATTAAATGTATGTTAATTGCTCCTAAACACATGTTATTATTTTTCCATGTATTTTATTGTTTGTTTTCTAAAATATATTGATTGGTTTAGGTCATATATGGTCTTCTGCTGGATTAAATTTGGAATGTTTCCAAATCGCAGCTGCAGGTATTTTTGAAGAGAAAGGTTGTGTCTGGGTTGTTGACACAACCAATAAACTAATAGCCCTTGATAGTTCTCTTATTATTTTAGAGGTTTGTTTATAATATTTACATTTAAGCAAATATATTTTTCATTTCTTTTCATTTTATTCATCAGAACCATCCAGTTTGTTTTGTTGGCAATTTATTTTAATTTTTAGTATACTATTTTTACTTTATTTATACCAGTTTTATTTTTTTTTTTTTTAGCTACAATGATTATCAATGTCATTTTCAATATTTTACTGTTTGCTATGAATTTCAAGTTAATCTGCCAATGCTTGTTCAGAACACCATTTTATAATTCTTTGGGAAAGAATTAGTTACAGAGTAAAGATTAATTTTTTAGTTTATTTCACCAAATGAATCTGTTTATTCTTCTCACCTTTCTAATTTTTATAAATCCATTATTCTTTTAGCATATTTTTTTGTGTCTGTTTTAGGAGGTTGATATCCCCTGTAACATAGTTTGTATAGCTAGTTCCCCTGAGGCATTGTGGCTCCTTGCAGATGATGGTAGTGTTTATTTAAGACAAGGTATTTCAAATACATATTCATACTACAATCCTGTTGGGAAGAAATGGCGGAAATTAAACATGGAACAATTGCGTATGCGTATTTATCTCTTGTAGAGAGTATTATATATTATAATGTTAGTTATAAATTTATTGTTTTTCAGATTCTCAAGTTGAACTTGTATCACTGTCATGTGGTCCTGATGCTGTTTGGGCTTGTGACATTAGAGGAAAAGTCGTAATGGTTGTTGGTTCTCCTCATCACATTGCAGAAGATACATTTATTCCTGTCTGGGTTGGAGTTGATGGAAAGCCAATCGAGAATAATACATTCACTAAGGTGCTATATTTTATAAAATTTCTAAGTAATTATGGCATTTTAAAACTTTCATTGTTAATCATGAAACCATAATTAAATTATATACAAGATTCTGTTACTTTCTTTTCATTTAGAAAAGATAGAGATAGTGTAAGTACACATAAGTCCTTCCTAAGTTCAAGCTGTCAAAACGGACTTATGCAAATAAAGCCTTATATCTGAAATATGTCATTATCATTGCTTGCACACCTTAGTTCGTTTGACAGCTTATCTACGAGCTTCTCCTGGTAGGCTGAGCATTGGTCAGGGTCCTTGAGCTTGTCCACAAATCTTCTCAGTCCCTTAGATGTGTAGCTCCTCCTTAGCGATGCTTATTTAATGATCGGAGTCCATTTTTGCGCCTCTATAGACTAGGACATTAGTCAGGTTGGACCTGTTCCTGGCATTTATTAGTAGGTTGTCAATCTGGTTAGAGTATAGACCATTGGGTGATCTCCACGTTGCCTTATATATCCTCTTTCCAGGGAACAGCGTTGTACCGATTACTGGTCCATTTGAGGACTCGAAGTTGATGACTCTCTGACCGTTATCATTGCTGTTTTCATGTAAGCTGTATCTTTCCAATTGTGGGCTGATAAGCTTGCTCCTTTCCAACTTGCGCATTAAGATCCCCAAGAATAAGCTTCACACCATTGTTGGGACATCCATCAAAAGCCCAGTCTAACTCCTCATAAAATGTGTCCTTATCTTCTGCTGTAGCTACCTCAGTTGGAGCATGGCAGCTGATAAATGAGTAGTTAAAGAACTTTCCCTTCAGATGGAGGTAGCATATCTTTGGGCTGATGGATGTAAATTTAAGTACCCGTTGTTGTGGTCATCCACGGACCACAAAGTCGGTACGAAGATGTGTTGCGCTTGATAACAGCTATAGAGTAAAGTGTGGTACTTCATTTTGTGAATCCCGCTTCCTAGCCAGCGAACTTCTTGGATAGCAGCTACTGCCTCCTAACATGCTCGTGGGATGGGCTGCCAGGCAAGCTGTCAAACAAACTAAGGTGTGCAAGCAATGATAATGACAGTTAGTGGAAAGGCTGCACTCGAGCTCTGACATCTGCTATGGAAGAGATATTGGGGCTCACCACATGGACACCCAGATCTCCATGGTTCAACGATGAATGCCTCCAAGCGACGAATAGCAAGAATGAAGCCTACAAAAGAATGATCCACCGGCACACGAGTGAGACGTACAGGGAGAAAAGAAAGGCTGAGAAGAGGATCCACCACAGGAAAAAAAAGCCATGGGAAAAGGATGGAAGAAATGGAGAGTCTAAAAAGCACAAATGACAGTAGGCAGTTCTCTTGAGCTGTGAACTAAAGCAGAACAGCATTTAAGCCCAAAGTGATATCCTGGAGGGAAACCTCCTCTCCTGTAAGAAAGATGTCCTCAAAAGGTGGGCCAAACACTTTTCAGAGATGCTCAACGGACCAGAGTGTGAGGCCGCAGCAACACAGTGAGACGATTTTACAGATGACGGATCCAGAAAACATCCAAAATGATGCGAATATATGGGTCTATTAAAAGAGAGCACTGGAGACGCCGTAAAAACCAGGAGTTGCCGGTCCTATACAACAACGCAAATGTTGTGAAACATATAAAAATTGGCTGACTTCGATAGGCCGGCCACGTTGCCAGGATAAACCCCGATGAAATCCCTGCAAAAGCCATGACTGGGGAGCGCCATGGAACAAGAAGAGTCGGAAAACCAAGAGTGAGATGGCTGGACAGCGTAACCCTGGACTCAAGGACACTACTCAATACCCAATACTGGAAGACTGCAGCTCACGACCGTGCCAACTGGCGGAGACTATTGGAGGAGGCCCAGACCCGGCAACGAGTTGTCGTGCCATTGAAGAAAAAAATCTGAAGTATGAACCTGATTTTATGAGGAGTTGAATTGCTTGATAAAAAAAAAAAGTATTGGTATTGTTATGAATTCCGATTACATTTTTTCTTCCTGTGATTCTAATTGAGTTTAGCACTCATATAACAAGCATGATTCGTTCCAGAATCTTACTCGTAATGCGAAATTCTCATTAAGCAAAACCGTTTTTCTCATTTGCACAAATTAATATAAATTAAAATTTAATCACAAACAACACTAAGAAGAGGGGACTTCTATCTGTGTCACTGTCAATGTTCTTTGAGGGAGCCATTGAGCCAAGTCATTTTTTAAAAATTTATTTTGCTCATGATGCAAAATACATATTATGAGAGGTACTTGTCGAGCAAGGTTCCACTGTGTGTGTTATAAAAATATTGTTTACAATCTTCCTTTTACTTTTTTTAGGCATACCTGATTAAACATTAGACATGTTTAAAATTCTTCATTCCTCTCATATATGAAAAGAGGAATTTCATTTAATTTATTTTGCATTTTGATGTTTATAGTGTTGAACAGAAACCTATTAACTTGTTTATTTATTATCATATATTTATTTGTTACTAAGGTATACGTTGGTCCCGAAACATATATGGTCTGGGCTTTGGATAATGCAGGAAACATATATGTTCGAGAGGGTATTTTCCCTTATCATCCTGTTGGAACTGGGTGGGTTCATGTTCCAGACATTAAAGCTTCACATCTCACAATAAGGTATCTTGTGATTAATCAGAAGATTTAAATATTATTTATTTTTAAGTTTTGATTGAAAAAAGTTAAATTTTTTTATTACTGTGTGACAAGTTTATAGAGTTTTTAATTTATGAGATTTCCTGAAAGTGGTAAAGCTGTTTTTTTAACTTCTTTTTTTTCCAGATCTTGAGACTTTATATTATTCGTTGTAATTTTATAGTAATAATTATTTCATAGAATAATTTACATGCCATGATAATTTTATCAAGTTATGGTATCCAAAAAAAAGTTAATTTGATTTTTAATGAAAAATGGGCATTGATCATTTTTCTACTGATTATTCAAATATATTTTTATTAGCTTTGATGAATTTCAGATTTGATTTTAAATTATTTTTTTTAAATCTTAATCTTCTTTCCAAATTTTTTAGAAAGTCTGTTTTAATATCAAGTAGGCGAGCAAATAAGATCTCTCTTTATATTCTTTATTATCTTCTTTTAAAATATGTTGGTTTCAAGATTTTGTCCCCATCTTCAAAACTAACAAAAACATCAACAGTAATCAACTATAAACAACTTCACATTTGGTTTTATTTCTAGTTCTGAAGCTGTTTTTGTGCTGAATCTGGATGGGATATATAAAAGAGTTGGAATAACCCAAAGCAACTACATTGGTGATGCATGGATATATTTTCCTGTCATCAGTCTTGACTATGTTACAGGTAAGTATGTATCACATAATAATGTGACCTTTTATTTTTGTCAATTTTGTTTTGAATTATTCCTAAATGTCAATGATCCAGAATTAAATTTTCTGTATCATTCTTTATCCCTTTATATGACTATAGTCATTACAAAAGTATTTGTTGAGGCTAGAGTCTTTAGAATTAATTAAAAGGTGTGTTTAGTGTCTCTTAGTTAGTTAGTGGGACGAGGAAAAAACAAATAAAATTAGAAATAAAATATATCTGTAAAATTAGAAAGATTTTGTAATTGAAAAGATACAGACATACAGACATATTGAGCATATGGGAGGGACTTGGAATAGAGAGAGACTTACTATTAGACTGAAAAGTAATAAAATGTGAAAGTGATGGAAAAGTCCAAATATTAAAATCATTTTCTAAGATGCAATGATTGTACTCAGTCACATGCAACAGTTGTTCTTACAATACTTCATAGAAAGGGTTTGCAGACATAAAAATTTGACAGATGCTAGGTCCGGCTAGAGAGCTTTTTTCTCAAGATCGTGGCTAAACAATATCACTGACTGAACTGCTGCTCATTGGTGACTACTCAACCTTTCCTTATGTAGGTCAAACTATGAGCTTACAGTTCAACAGTTGAAAGGTGGAGTAATGAGAAAAATCTTGTATAAGATGCATTAAGTTTTTATTATTTATTTTTTTGTAGCATCATTTGGTGGAGAACTATGGGGAATATGTTCCAGAACAAAAAATCTTATGAAGCACAAAAAGAAAACTTTTCCACTGTCTACTGATATCACAGTTGAAAATGATTTTGCTTTACTTTAAAAAACTACTGCTTTTATACAGTAATTTTACAGTTTATTTTTTTATAGAAATTTAAAATACTTAATGTAAGCTCTTGTTCCTTTTTAATTTGTCAGTTTATTTTTACTTGTATTAAAAATCTATGATAGTAATACATTGCCATGTAAAAGTATACATCATATAGTTTATAAATTATGAATAATTGTTAATTTAAAAATATAGCTGATAAACAGAGCACTTGAAATTGTTACATTTATTAATTTTTTTTTGGATCAAAATGTAGTATTGAATAGAATTGCAACACTCCTAACAACAGTTATCTTAATAAAAATAGTATTGATTTTTTTTTTTTTTTTATATAATTTATAAAAATCTGTGTCCATTATAAGAATAGAATGAATTTCCAGTGGTTATTTTTGTATGCAATTGACACATTTTTTCTTGTCAGATTGCTTGTTGTACTGAGCTGGATCATTTTATATAGAGTGTGATCCCGATAATTTGTAATGTAGAGGTTTGAGGTCTATTACAAATCTTTCATAACAGTGATATTACTCATATTTAAGATTTAAAAAAAAAAAGAGGAAATTTTTTAATTAACAAAATTTATTTTATAAAATAATGCACAAATATAAAATTAAATAACAACCAATTTTTATTTTAGAAAGATTAAGCGGTTTGTCTTTTTAAAATGGCCATCATTTTCTGATTTAGTAACAGTGATTTTTCCTATACACCTTCAGTTTGTTGCAAATATCGATGTTGTAGTGTATAAGCAATTCTTATTATTGCTATTTTTTTAAATATATTTTTTGTGATTATTTTTTATTGTTATTCCTGTGATCATGCTTTAACATAATTTTTGTTATTATTTTTTAATATAGTTTTTGTGATTTTTCTATTATTAATGTCTTTTGTGATACAAAAATAAGAATAATATATACCTTACTTAAGAGTTTTTATTAAAAATTATGTATTTTATTTGTGTATGATAGCTTTTTAATTGTCTGTGATTATATTTACGTTTTAACATTCACAGTTTGTGTATGAATATATGTACACATACATTTTTTAATTATTTTTAAATTTTTTATTGCATTCTGCAAGAAATACTTGTAAAATATATTAGTTAGAGTAGAACTTGAATTAAATATGCTAATTTAGGAGGAAAGTTCATATTTTATATGAATATATTAAATGTAATGTTATAGTAACTATAGTTTGTTTAATATTTTGTGATTTTATTGTTGTTTTGGGTTTAGCATTTTTTGAAAATTACCTTTTATACTATTTTCACAGAGTAAATAAACAATATACAAGCTGATTGATGGTTTTTATATTTAAATATTCCTTTTATCAAACCTAATATGTAGGGTACATGCACTCTTTATTATTTCACAAATAAAATTATTCAATGAGACCTAAATCCTAATAATCCTTTGAAGAGGGATAGATAGCAATTCTTTCTCTGTAAACTAGGTACTAGCCAATAATATTAATTCCCAATCACTATTTACCCCAAATAATCTGAAAATGATTATTTGCCCTAAGCAGAGCTAGGAGAGGGCTGTTAAAGCTGTGCCAGGAGCAAGTTGTTCCTGTTTCTTTCAAATTACTAGTAACAATAGCTCTCCCTGTTTACTGTCTATGGTGGACCTGAAAATCCAGCCTGAACAGACCTCATCTTTAAAAAAAGATAATTTCTGTTTAGTATTTAAGAATTAGTTCATACTAATTTTAGGATGCATTTAACTGGAGAAGCATCACACGAGCAAGGATGGATTTTGAGGAAAATGTTATGAATGAAGTGTGTGTGGATTCCATTTTATGCGATAAAAGGATTAAGAATTACATAAATAGATTGAAAACTGGTTGTGTGGCAAAAGAAGTCCAATCCTTGATGTGAGTTGACCAATATTCCGTGGCGGACAGTGTGGCATGCTACATCAGATGGGACAGCATCACCTTCATCCTTGCCTCAGTCCACCTGCCAAAGCAATATTGAAGAAACTGAACGATTTAGGAACATGACCATGTGCTCGTACACAAATGCATAGAGCACGGTCTGGAATTCCAGTCGAACAGAAGGAAGGTTTCAGGCTCGAAAAATTTATTTATTAAAAATTTATGCTAAATAGTAGTCAAAGGTACCTCTGCCTCTCCCATGTTCTCTGGACCAAGAGATCAGAGTTGGATAGGCTTGGCATTGACCTCTCTGACACTGATAGGACATATTAGTTACTAGACCCTCAGACCTAAAATAAGCTCCGATCACAACGCAATTGTATTTGACCTGGTACAGGATGCAAGATGCTCCAATGTTTTATATGATGACGTCTGCGGATATATGATGCGAAGAGAATACTGGAGTTCCTTCCAGTCAACGCTGGAGAGAAAACTAGAAGATGAAGAGTGAGACCTGGGAGAGTCCAACAAAATAGATAAGGTGGATTATACAGTGTTCGGGGTCACCGATCCAGTAAGGGAAGGCAAGAGTTAGATCTGTCCCAGAGCGAAAACTACAAAACTAAATACAACAGTGTTGATGGATAAGAAGAAATATATGATGAGAAACAGAAACAGCGGTGTTTTTGGTAATGCCAATATAGGAGGGAATATGTTTTAACAGGTTGAGTAATTTAAGTATTCCTTCTATGAATCACCTATGAAATCTAGATAAATTCAAGAGGAAATAAAGGTAGGAAATGCTTGTTATTTTTTGGTATCAACATTGCTTAGGTCGTGAATTTTGCCCAGAAAAGTTAGAATTTACAAAACTATTATCCTTCCAACTGTTCTGTAAGTGTGAAACGTAGCCGCTAACCTTGAAGGAAAAACAACGCCTTAAGGTCTTCGAGAATAAGGTATTGCATAAAATATTTGGTCCGAAAAAGGATGAGTCCATAGGAGAGTTTAGGAGGTTACACAACGCGGCATTGCGGAGCATGCACCGTGTTAATATAATAGAAGTGATATCGCGACGGTTGAAATGGGCTTGTAAAGTTGCTGGGCACAATAACGTACGTATCCCTAAAATGCTACTAAACGCTGAGTCGATTGGTAAGAGTCCCACGTAAGTGTCGATTGTGCTAAGAGTGATCTTAGGATTTGGATTTGGACGGTAGTCGGTGGACTGAGGGTTATAGACAGCGATTGTCGGTATTGACATCGGACCTTCGGGTTCTCTAAGCCTTTTATTATTATGTTTAACATTAAATCAAATGATATAGTAAAATAGCAAATAATTTCTATATCACTACAGCGGAGACTATAGGGTTACTCACATTCTTATTGAGCAATCTATATGATAAACATGCTCATTTCAGGATTACGAGGGAGGCAGTATAAGAACTATCGTATCTCTCTTAGTAAAGTAGCGCAAAACTGTATACTAATGTAACTGTAACTGTATACTGCAAAGTAGTCTGTATATGTACACCATCTGTAACATTCGAAACTAGTTTTCAATAAAAACAAAATTATAGAAGTGGCAAAAAATTTATCAATCCCTAATTAAATAAACATAGTTTTCACTTATTTTTTCTTTAATTAGCATAATTGTGGTATTATAGCACGATGCCAAATCGTAATATACTTTCATCAAGAATGTGTTTATTGGTATATTTTGACAACAAGTTTTTGGAAAGGAGATTTTGTGACATTGAATGATAGAATACCTGATGCAACCCATGCAAAACAAAGCTCTTCATTGAATGTACCTTTTGATTGAAAAAGGTTCGGCAAAAGCTGCTGAGAATCTGTAAGAACTTTATTTTATTCAAATTTGTTTCCTAATACTTTTTGTTAAAAAAAAGAAGTATGTATATCTTCCTTTGTTCCTGATTCTTATTATCTTTTCATGCTTCTCTATTGAAGTAACACGAAACAAACCTTTTTTAATTTTACTATTGCAAGTAAATATATACCTAACCGCTTGTACAAATATAAATACATCACCGCGTAAAGAAATATCTAAAACTTTGAAACCTGCGAATTGGCAAAGCAATATGGCAGCCAGTAGATTGACACTGCCAATATCATACGCTAAAATCTGCTATACTGAGCCTGCTATTTGACTTGTTTTCTACCATTTTGTATTGATGAACAGCAGATATAGCATGCTTAATGAGAGGATTAGACGAACGCCTTATGTATTTCTTTTTAGTTTACACGATCACCCTATCTCATTAAATTGAATTTAATATCAACACAGACAAAATCAACTGTTTATCCCTCCCAATCTTCTGGTTTAATTTAAAAAAATCATTTAAAAATAGCTAAGATATCGAATCCGGAGCTACTCAATATATGTGCTTCACAATTATATTCGTAATTTATTTTAAATTCTTCAAAATATAAAAATTAGATTGTTTTTTCTTTTGTTACGTATATTTATGTATACGTTTCAGAAATAAAAACTTTGAAGAAAGATAAAATTTTTATATTTTTAAGAGTTTAATATAAATTACGAATATTTTTGTGAGTCACTGTAAGTAGTTTCTTTCTGAGCTTTCAAAGTAGCAACAAGACATCGTATAGAAACACCAATATTGGCTGCATTTATGCCAACAAAATCCGACCTGTTTAGTGATCTCAACCGCTATCAATTGAAATGGATCCTGGGATAAAAATTCTAATATTTAAAATAAAGAACCAATAAATAATAAAAATAAAGGTTTATTTTTTATTTTCTGCTAATGTGTAAAATCCTTAGGTTACACAATCATTTTTATTTACTTTATGATAATTATGATATCAATATTATTATCAAAGGGAATGAGTCATTCTCAGTTGTAAGAAAATTCATTTTGTAAATTGTGATTTCTAACAGTTTTCTTGAAACAACTAAGGTAACTTTAGGAACTCCTTTGTGCTATGACTTTAATAGCTTCGGTGTAAAATTTAACTTTCGTTAACCTTGCCTTGCTGGAAAGTACCTTCCATTGATCCGGTGTGCTTATCAATGGAAAGATTGTTGATTATTATTAATAATTTTTATTGATTCGTGGTAAGAAATGAAAATTCTTTATAATCAACTTTTAAATTTCTATTATATGGTTCACCTGGGACTATTGAATATGCGAGTAAATTAAATATAGTGTTGGCTTGGAATGAAAATATTTCTCAAAATTTTGCAATTTTATATCTGTTACCTTTGAAGATGAAAAATCTTTCACTCTGAGTATATGTCATCACATTTTTATCATGTAATGCTTGCAAAGCGCTTATACAATTTTATTCTTTTGAGCCATTATAATAAGGAAAATATATCTCCATTGCATAGCCCACTAATTACAAAAAAATGAAAAACTTACTAAGGTAAAATTGAGAATCAAAGAAAAATAAATCGTTATTGTTATATGTGAAATGTTAAGCAAACCCTTTTGGTAGCAAATGTTAGGGAATCCCTTTTGCTTAACTTTTGATACCAAAACTTTGTTTGCGCTGTAAAACTCTAAGGGTGACATTTTAGTGTTATATTTACTATGGATAAAATTATAGTAATAAGTACTTTTATTATCTAAACATCTTGATTGTTATTTATTTTGTTTCTAGAGGTCAGTTTAATGTCTTGGAAACGAAAAGAATTTGTAACTCCTAGGGTACCTTATAAAGATTTGCCTTTTGTTTATCGACACGGAAGATTTTTTGTTTTCGTATTCACCACTACTGCCGCTCTGCTTTTGTTTAGCCGTCCCGTCTATGATGCTTATGTCACTTTTGGACCATCAGATGTCAAAAAGCAACTGAAATCATATGAAAGCATACCAGTGAAAGATGAAGACTGAAGTTTTGAAGGAATTATCTAAAGTTAAACTAATGTATCAGTTATTTCATTGTTAGAAATTTGGATTAGGGAGTGATACCAATTATGGAAGCAGTTAAGAAAGCCAAACATAGAATGGCTCAATTTCCTGTTATTTTAGAGACCTGTAAAACTGAAGCTGCTGCTTATGCAGCGTGTGTTGTTGGTTGTAATGATGTAAAGAAACATGATTGTCAGAAAGAATTTAATAAATTTCTGGAGTGTGCCAGATTCAATGCTGCTAAAATGAAAATTAAATTAGTTTAACAATTAAGTAGACTATTGTTTTATAAATTAATCTAGTTTATTTTGTTATGTTAGAGCATGTTAGAATATTTTCGGGTTATTTATCATCATTCATGATTTTATTATTTACAAATTTTAGTCAACAGTTCATCTTTGTATTGAACTTATTTTTGTGAAATCTTTTCATTCATTGATATTATATTTTAATCTTTAAGTTGAAATCTGTTACTATTTGCTTTACCTTTGAGTTCTTTATGTGTATGTCATCGGCATACAAGTGAAAAACACTACGAAAAAAAAATTGTTTTTGACTTTTTTGCTTATTTTGCTTCAAAAATTTGCGATTTTTTAACTGGTGATACCCACTTAGTCCTACTATTATTAAAATTCGGTTAGACTTGATTTGTAAAACACATTAATGAACATTTTTGTCTTTGTTTTGAGTGTTAAAACACATTAAGGGACTTAGTTGGTTTATTTGGTACTCTGTGTGGAATCTGCTAATATGAGAAAGACACTAAGTCTGACTTAATGGGTTTTCCTGTATATCTCTAGAAGCAAGTGGTCATGCATGCCTTAGCATGTTCGTTTCTCCCTCCTGCCTCAGGACCTTGATTCATTATTACTTGAGCTTTATTTTACCTCTGTGATTCTTTTAGTGCAGAAATAGTGATTAATAACAAAATAAGAAGATCAAGAAAATGTTAAATCTTCCAAAGATTAAAGCTAATTTGTTGACATTTTGATTTAAAATATATTATTTTTGAACTTATTAATATTGGTAAAATAAATATTAATCTTAGAGTCTCAAACAATTGTACAACCTTCAAATGTTGTTTCCTTTTTGAGCGAGCCAGAAAGTACCCAGTTAACTAATATTTTTAACAGATTGAAAATTTTCGGCAGCCTTCCTGCAAAAGACATAATTTTAAATGAATGATAACATTCCTCCAGCTGAATTAGGCAATACTGAGGAAAATGAAGATGGTTGTTGTTTTAAAACCCGTAAACGTCTCTTAAGAGCAATATTTCCACCTGTTGTAACTTAAGTAGATTTTGTTGTTCACTAAGTTTGTAATAACAAATATTAATGGCATAGGCCAATTACTCCTTTAGAAAGAATGCTAAGAGGTTCTAATTAGGGATTGATAAATTATTTGCCACTTCTATAATTTTGTTTTATTGAAAAGTAGTTTCGAATGTTATACATTCATCTTCAGTTCTAAAAACTCTCAAAAAATTCAAAAATCAGCAATTAAAAATACAGTTTGGTATTATTATACATATTTAATTAAGTGTAATCTAAATTAGTAATATAAAACATTTATGAATTATGAATTTAATTAAGACAAGTAATGAAATGCATGTTGGTACTCACCAAGGTTTAAGTAGATTACATCAAACTTAAAAAGTTTGTAATGGTTTGTTCTCGCACTGAACTAGCAATGGAAGAAGGATGGGGTGTTTATAGGTAAACGGTTTAAGTGTCAGGGTTTTAATTAGGGCCAGTAATTCCGGTGAGTAATTGTTTTTCCTGTTATTGATGGAAATAAATTAAAGAATGGGCTATTGGAGATATTTATTTGGTCATTTAAGCAAAAATCTGGATTGGACTTGAAAATCTCTGGTCTCCCTTATGTGAGCTCGAAAGGAACAAAACAAGCACCAAAAAATCCTAAGCCTGTGGACTGCTCATTATGTAAGTATTCATGCAGTACAAAATTTACTGATGATGACCGGAAAAAACTATGCACGTTGTATTGGCAACTAGACTATAGGAGGAAAAAAGATTTCATTATTAAAAATGTTAACTGTGGGTAAGTTAAATTCCGCCAACCAAGAAAAGAATACAATCCTCGATCTAACACAAAAAGTTATTTTTTTTCAAAAGGTGACCAAGAAACCCGTATCTGTAAAATTTGTTTTATGCAAGACAACATTTTAAATATTCCAACCTTGAATGCATTTAAAAATATAAACGAATTTGGGAATTACTCACGCACTTAATTAAGGGAAAAATCTATCCGAAAAATAATCTTTCTCCCTCCCCCCCGAAATAATTCAAAAAATCGTAGAAAGCTTTCCAGTGGCAGATAGACGCTCACAAGAAGAGTACCAAACATCAGTACTTAGATTGTACTTTAAATTATCACCTGCTTTATTTTTCAATATTTGTTAGAATGTTTATTGCAATGAAAATTGTATAATTTTGAAAATAAAACATCTTTTTTGTACTTAACAATCTCTTTTTTTAATTTTTTTACTATAAAAATCCTTGTTTTAATAACTGTATTTTAATAACTTACCCCTCTTCAGGGCAACACTTTTTGCTCTCAGTTTTTATCAATAAAACAAACAAAAATTTGGTATGATAATAAATCATAATGTTGTTGTATAGTCTCCAAAAAATAAAAATATAAAAATTTTCTTATACAAATATAAAAAAAAAATATAGATGTATATTATATACCTATATTTTTATGTTAAAACTAGAATGAATCTGGGATGGTTTATTTATTTAAAAACCTAGATCATTGTTCCAACTCCAGGAAAATAGTCATAGTTTTTTATTTAATTAATTAAATAATTTCTGTAGTGATAACAAAACACATTGGAATTGCTTATCTTTATGCAATATTAACATAAACAAAATGAACCAAGCAGAAAAAATTATTCAAAAACAAAATTGGAGTGTTTGCGCATACTTGAACAATTAAATTTTTTTCTTTGGCAATTTCTGAAAAATGGAATTTTTGATTTAAGTGTGCTTCACTTGTAGGCCGTCGATATATTAAATTAATCATTTGTTTCAAATTAAATATAAAAAAATGTGTATTATACCTTGGATTCATAGGTACAACCTTCGATCTTCTAGTTCCTGAGACCACAACCATTGTGGTCTACTGTTGTGTGTCCAAGAATTAGTGATATATGTTTATAGTGGTGGGTCTGTAAAGTATACTAACACATGCTTTAGTTTAAAAACTGTCTGATTTATTTGCTATTCACATGGTTTGGATAGCCTGAGGCCATTGGCATGAGGTAGTTGATTAATAAAAATTGTTTAGGCATACTATTCCATTACATTTGGAATTTTGATACAATGATGATGTAACATGAGTTTAGTTTAATATATTGCTGTTTGATTACATGAAAGATAGTTTAAAGCAGATTTACAGATTGATATGAAGGGAACGGATGTTTGGTCTGTCTGTTTTAGGATGTTGAAGTCAGATTTGCTGTCTCTGGTCTGCAATAATATAATTTTTAGTCTTCATTATGCCTGAATTGTCAAAACTTTGGCTGGCTAATTAGTAACTGCAATTTGAGAGATCAAAGGTTTTGTTTCTTGATCTAATAATTACAATTGTAATTTTTGTCTATGTTTTAGAATTTTGCTCTCATTAATTATGCTATGATATTCAGTCAAATGATGTGGAAACAAGGTTAATGAGGAACCTAAAGAAACCCAGTGATTGGGGCAGCCCATAACAAGCTGTCAAGAAAAAAAAATATGCCTGTTTGAGAGCTTCATAAAAAAATCATACTTCATTAATGCGTTCCCATTTGTTTTGTTAGTTCAAAAATTATTTTTCAATATTTTTATTGTATCCGGTTTCCAGATGGCGGTCATTTTTGTTTCAGGCCGCACACAATTTTTGAGTTCGCAGATATCTAGGCCCGATTTTCAAAATTACTCAACATTGTATTGTCTTAGGCCTTTCATATAAACTGTGTTATGTTCAGTACATTCTGGCTTACAAATCAAAACCCTTCTATCCAACCTCTAATAAGTTTCTGTTTATGTATTATATGTTGCCGAAGTTATCTAATAATGAACAATAAAATTCAAGTTTCGCCGAGTAATTTCTTAAAGAAGAAACAATTTCTCAGCCCTAGTTTTTTTTTTGTTCCTATAAACATAGTAGTACGGGGCCATTTTTGTTTTTCAAATATCAATGCTCTTCTAAAACTTCGCGAGTGGCTTCAGTTGTACTTTTTTTTATCTCGAAATCGGATCATTTCCAATTTAGAAATCGGAAAACACGTTAATTTAATGGCGTACTAAAAAGGTATGAACAACCCCTTGCTTTTCACTTGAATCATATTATAATTTGATAAGAAAATTGAAAAAAATATTGGGTGGCACATATCATCGATCCCATGCCTAAACTTACGAATTTGAAATATTAGATTTTTGTGTTAGTTATTTTTCGACAGTTTTTCGGTTGATACTGCATGTAGTAAAGTTTCGAATCTGTTACTGCATTAGGAAGTACTAAAATCGCTATCGCATTTCTACGAAAAACTTCTGAAAGTCTATTAAAGTAACGGATATGCGTATTATTATAAGAGTAAAACATGCAACTATGAGGTAAAAGAAAAACAACACCAACAAACAAAAATAATCGAATTCGATCCTTATACACCGAAGAATGCAACAGTCTTTTTGCTTTCCTTAAAAAGAGTGATTTTTCACATTCCTAAGTTTACCTTTGGAACGGCGATATGTTGGGCCGTTTGGCGTGTCCTCCACTCCCAACATGACAAAATAAGGAGACCATGGAAATTTATCAACAACCATTTGATTTTCATGTAATTATTTAATAAACACCACTAGTATCAAATGGTCATACTGGCCTACAATTTTCAAGGGCAGTTTTTTCAGACCTACATTCTAAACATGTCAATTTTGTGATAAATATTTTACTTGCACTCCTCGAAGCATACATGATTGGGGATCTATTTAGTGATTAATAAATGCAGTGGCCTTCGAACATATCGGGTCATATAGCTTAACCTACAACAATGAGATCGTAGAAGGGTTCCTTTCTTTGGTTATCCGCTTGTATCTCAGAAATGATGCGTCCTAGCGATAAGGCTATTATATACAAAATTAAAGCTGACGAAATTTGCTACAATATTGATTTCTTTCATTTTTTTTCTGTACCTCGCACAGTTTTGGAGGTATCAGCGCTCATATTTCGCTATTTTTTTATTTATTTTTTTTTTTTTTTTTTAACAGCTGAAGGCATACCTAAAGAGCTTGGGGCAAAATAATAAGAATAGAGATATTTGAGCGCGGACATTTTGGAAACTGCGAGATAGAAAAACAATTTATGAAATCAATTTTGTCAGCTTTAATTTTGTATAGAATAGTATTACCGCTAGGACGCTTAGTTTCCGAGATACAAGCGAAAACCCCCCCAAAATGATCTTACACCGTCTCATTTTTGAAGGTTAAGCGATAGATACAATATTTTTGTAAACCACTGCATTAATTTATCACGAAATAGATCCCTAATCATGTATGCTTCGAGGCCAAGTGTCAATCAGTAAAATTTTTAGGGCGTAGGTCTGAAAAAACTGCCCATGAAAATTGCAGGCCAGAATGACCATTTAATACTACTGGTATTTATTAAACAATTGATTAAAAATCATCTGGTTGTTGATAAATTTTCATAACTCGTTATTTTGACTTGTTGGAGGTGGAGGTCACGCTCAACGGCTCAGCATTTTTGTAGGCCACATTTGTTTTCGATATTTTTATTAAACTATCTTACTTTTCAAGTGGAAATAATAGGGTTGTTCATACCTTTAAGTTATCCGAATTTTCAGATTGGAAATGGCCACATTTCGAGAATTTCCATAGATAAAAAAATAGTAGGTTACGTTATAATGCAGCCACTCATAAAGTTTTTGACGAGTATTGATAATTTGACAAAAAAAAGCCCAGTATTTCTGGACTATCTAATATTCAATATCAGTGGTGGGTGAATAACTTTTTTTTTTTTTTCCTTTCCAAATTATGATTTTTTCCTCTTAAAAATTGATGTTTTTTCTAATTTGTTAGTTGCAATATCTGTTGTTTGTGGACCAATTAAAAAATAAAATTAAAATTCAACACATGAAAGATCTCTTTGGCATCAAACTGCAATATAAATTTCAACTGAGATTCGAATTTTAAGTAGGTATAAAAATTGACCAATGGGGAGAGGCATAAATGTAGGTGGCAAACAGAGTGAGAGATAAAGAGTAACACCTCTGAAAAGAGAACAAGTTTTGGGGAATGATTCATCTGACCAAAACGAAAGGACCAAGTCAAGTTTTGGGTAACAAAAGGTTTTTTAACATGGTTAAAACATACATAATTGCTCTCATAGCTTTAGTCCAGTTCATACCTAAAAGCCCAATTACAATGGATGAATTTCGAAATTTTTGTTTATTAAGTTTCTTACATCAGGTAAAATGTTCACCCATTCAATATTTTTGCTTTTCCTTTTTTATTTTTTCACTCTTAAAAAATAATTCTATTTTTACCTATACTGTACAACAGGTGCAGATAACCAACCGTGCGAAAACAATTGTGAATATCTTTTTTAATGTTAAGTAATTTTGCTAAAGTTTGAGCCCTAGTAGAGCTCTTAACGTTTACTGGTTATGGAGAAGAATTTAAAAAAATAAAATTCTCCAAAATAAAAACAGTAATCACCATTTTTTGAATAAGTTGGTTGGGTGGTAGAAAAACATGCTAGCAAGTGTAACTTGTGTCCTGACGTTTTGTTCATCAGGACAGTTTGTTATGTCAAGATAGAAAGCTTCTTTTTATTTTACCCTCACCCCTTTTATTAAGTAAAATTAAAATTCACAATAATGTGTTTGATGCAAGATCCTTCTTTTGCCTTAGGCATTCTAAGGATGGTATTGCAGGTCTACTGTGTGCAGCACTGGCATCAATGGGCAGATCGCCGTGTCTTCCGCCAAGATAGAAAGTTAGTGACAAACTTGGCTTTTCAGGCGGTTGATAGTTTTCAAGATATCGAGCACGAAACGAAAAATGAGTGGAAATTAGGTTTTATCTTAATTAAGTGAACTTCCGATTATTGAATTAGTTCAATATATATTTTTCAAGGACATTTACTGTACCTGCTGTATAGTGTACTTAAAAATTGAATTATTTTCTAAGCACGAAATAAAAATAAGAAAAGCTGAAACTTCTGATGGGTAAACTTTTCACTTTTTATGTAAGAAACTTAATAAAAAAAAAAGTCTATCCATGGTAATTGGGTTACATCATTTTTAAATCTTCATGCCTAGATTCACTAACTATTACGTAGACATATTTTGGCTACCACGGGCTTTGATTTGAAGGTTTCAGCAGAAGTTCAAAGGCCTTCAGTGAAATATAATTAATAATAATGATTTATGGTATGGATTTATCTGACTGGTAATGATACACTTAAATGCACTTCGTATAGCCAGAGAACTGGTTAGTTATATTCCAGGACTTGATGATATTATCTTGAAGAATAATATTCTATTAATGGAAGAACGGCAATTAGGAATCTTCGATGATTGCCAGAATAGCAGATACTTTATGAGAAGATATATGATCGCCGACCTTGAGGCTTCCCCAAAATGAGAGGGATCAGAGATTAGCAGCCACCTTAGTCAAACTTCTGTGTTCCCTGTGAAGAGTATAGTTCAGGAGATACTCATGATTACCAGCCTATGGCCTATCCAAGAGCGAGTTAGCAATGGAAATATGGTTTCACAAACACCACTGAGAGTTGCAGAGTTGAATAGTGTTATATTGGGTTGCTACTCTTTGATATATGATATATCATATTCCTTCAACAATGCTTGGTGGTCTTCTGACCTTCAATAAAAACTATAATAATAAGTTCCTACAAGACAAAAGCCTTGATAGAGGAGAGGATGCCTTTACTTGTACTAGTCCTTGGTCCTGTGAAAACTGTTCTTTGACGAGTTGCTCGGCGTGATAAATAAAGTTCTCTACCACAGCCTATATGAATGATATACTACAGAGGTTGTGACAAGGCTGAGGCCGAACATTGAGGTTAGACAGTGCGAGGAGAAAAAGCTGTGATGGCTTTTTCCTAACCGAAACCTACGGAATGATTCCAAAAGATGCAAACGGATGATTCGGAAGCATTTTACTACGGAATAGAACTGACGGTGGATAAAAACCCAGAATGAAAAGACCTTGAGAAAGTTATATCCTTTCACTATAGGCCGAGATATGGGTTCTCCCAGATTACTGAATCTCACAATTACATATGAGACAAATGTACCAATATGTATCGATACTCAGGGTATCGAAGAGTATCGATACTCAATGAATTAATATTGTTGTATATAAAACACCATTCAGATCTTGGAACTGTATAGCGATAAATGATACAAAAGCATTATTAAGACTTTATTAATATGAATTAAAGCCTTAGTACAAGACTCTTTTCAAAAACCATAAATAGAAGTCATGAACAAATATATTTACAGACTAATTTCGTATTATTATTACATATAAAATTTTCTCACTATTCGCAATAATTGATCCATTGTTTTGAACACTCTAGAAAACCTTAGAAGTAGCATTTAATTTTTATTACAATTAGAAAATGATTTTCAGTTGAGTACTAAAATATTCAAATTACACATTTTAGGGCTAACAATTTTACAATCTTTATTAATGATCAGGTCCTTCATTATTAATATTACATTCGAATTTTCGGTGCAGCTTTGGATTAACCATCACTCAATCAATTGTACTCCGTACATTCCTTAAACTAGCAATGATTATGACATTTTCATTACCATGAACATGATATTATTTCAAATACTTTTACGATTTCTACAGCTAAGGATGAATCAGATGATTCATCAGCAACAGAGAAATAAGTAAAGCATTTAATCTGTAAATTAGTTCTCGAAGAAATGCACAAATTACAATGGCCAGTGATTAAAAAGATCATTGAGAATTCTTCAATATAACATTTTCTTACCCTAGGTACAAACTTATTTAAATAAAATTTAACTACTACTTTTCATAAAATAATCTTCCTCCTCTCCTGACAGCTGCTACCGGTGGTTGCACTGGGTTGCAACGAGCCAATGGCTGTCCAGTAGTTCCTGAAGGGCAGGAGCAAACAGCTGCGTGATTCCTGGCTGTGCACTGAGCGCCGATGCCACATTGGTTCTGGCAGGCAGGAATGCATTGGTAGCCATCACACACTTGGTCGTAGCGGCACTCGGAGTCAGTAGAGCACTCGCCACGCCTGCAGTGGTGTAAGGCATTGCCGGAATATCCTGGAGGGCAAGTACAAACAGGCCGCTCCTTGCCTGTTCTGTCGTGACCTGGTGTGCATTGGGCGTTCGTACCACAAGGGTTTGGCACACACAGGTCCGCTGGAAAAAAAAATGGTAGTTAATAGAATATTTTACTGTGATAAAAACCTGTAATTGTCTGACATACATCTTTCGACCGAGATCGAGTCCGACAGGTCCAAGTCACAAAATTTCGTTACATAATATTAACGATTGCGTAATTAACACCATACAAAATTGTAGCGTTCACGAAGAAAATTAAAGCTCTTTTAAGGTAAAGCATTTGCCCGGCAAAACAAGCGGATCAGAACTCTTCAGAAGTCAAAAGATTCAGCATAATCAACAAATTGGAAATGATATCTTTACAACTCAATATTCTCCAGCACAGCAAACTCTCGAGGCTGCTTTGTGATACGTCCGTGTTTAAACTTCATGCTTCCAAAAGGGTAATTCTTACAAGTTCATGATACGGATTTAACGAGACAATTGCACAATTACCACGAAAACTCACTTACCCTTCTTTACCTAACGTGATATTGATATATGAGACATGACATAGACTCCTAAGATATATTATTACTTCCTTGTACGCAGCAAAGGAAGTATTGTAATCGCAAAAATTTTCGGTTTTCAGTTTTCAACGGAAAGATCCATTTTGACTAGTTTCGTCGTAACGTGTGTACGTATCTCGCATAACTCAAAAACGGTTAGCCGTAGAAAATTAAAATTTTGTATCTAGGATTACTGTATAATCTAGTTATAAACCTCCCTTTTTGGTACTTGTATGATCACCGGAAGTGATACTTTACTTTAAGGTCATATTAGACTTTCATCAAAAGTTATATTAAAATATAATGTAAAACATCTCAAATTTGGTAAATTAGAATTTTATATCAATATAAGTAACATAATAGATTTTGGATAAAATTGAAGGTCCGAAAGGGATACCTTACTTATGGGTCATAATAAACTTACATTCAAAAGATATATCGACATTTATTACAGAGATCATATGTTTCGGAGATAAAGATTATAAATGCTATTTTTTTCCACTGTAATTAAACAATTTTATTACTTGTTTTAAGTGTTAAAATTGAGAGTAAAATACTTTTTTTCCTTCCCGTTTGTGAGGTGAACAAGTCTGCTGTAGGAGAATAAATATAAGTTAAGCGGTTTCTTCCGCTTAATATGTTGAAACCGTCGATTTCAAATGCCTTATCTAGTTACATACATAGACAGTTCTAATGTTGTCAAGGGACACAAAGAAATGTCTTGGGAACTTGTTACTTTCTGAAAGAAAACGACGTATAATAACGGAATAAGACCTCAAGAAACAGGAACATGTGTGTCTGTATGTTTCAATAGATGAACGTCGCGACGCCGTTTTTGAGATTTTTGAGATACTGCTATCTTCGGAAACTAGTAACCAAATTCAGGGTTACTTTTTGGGCCACCGATTTATAGTTTAATAGGCGTTCAAGGAAGTCATGTGGTGTCCACATCAGATATTTAAGATGGTGAAGGTAGCACCATAGTATTTAAACATATGTGCATTTTATGAGGGTTATGTACTTAATGAATTAAGAATTTATGTACTGCCAAACAAGCCATAAAAATTTATTTTTGTATGACTGTATTATGACGCTCTTCAAAAAGTTTTAGTTCAGTATTAATGACGACTTACATAACATAAGATAACAAAAAAGATAAGCTTATAGACTTGCGAAATTATTTATGTTTAAAAAAAAAAAAACCATAATTCGATAGTGAACACCCTAATGTTTACTTTGTTGACAAATGATAGAACTATACCATCCAGAGAATATGAAAATAAAAATGGAATCAAGCATGTTTCCGGATGACTGGACAGAAAAAGAATGCCATGAGAAAAGGACTAACATTTACAGTTTTATTATGATTATTTCTAAACAATATCACTAAATTGAGTTCTTACAAGAGGTATTAATGCGCTGATAAGACTTTGAAATAAGACTTTTGTCTTAAATGAATAGTTTGGGGTAACGCTAAGTCACGAAATTTTTCAAAAGATCAATATCTTTTAGTTGCATAAGCTGACCTTGCTTCATGAAAAGGCGAAGATCTTCATAGGCCATCTTAAGGAAGGGGGTCAAGTGTCTCGCCCCGGATTGAGGTTCCATATAATGGTCCCTTCAAGACGTTCAAACGGAAATTAACGCTGTTGCTTCAGTATCCAACAATCGTTGATCTACTTTCCAGTTGAGAAATCAGTTAATAAGGTGATTAGCAACGGAATAGAATAAAGGAAAATTATTTCAGAATTAAACTCCATCTGGATATAGATATGTTATATAAAATAATTAAATGTAAAAACCTTGTAATTATACAAAACTATAACTTTTTCTCCAAGTGTTAATTTTATTTAAAATATGCAAGTTGCATTGTGAAAATTCTTGAGAGGGGAGGCAAAATGTGGCATTCGAGGGTTTATTGGAGTTTTCGAGGAAGAAACGGTGCAGTAGTTTGAAGGAGAAAAATAAAGTACACAAACTAGGACATAAAAGAGTAAAAAGGGGAAAGTTTTGTCGCAAACATAAATTTTGATATATCCTAGTTTTTGGGGTACCCGAACTCGAATAAGAGATTTTTTGATAGATATTTTGTCAGGAACCTTGTTTTCCAAAAACGTCATAAGTGTGGCACTTTTTTTGGGCTTTCACCTATTTCTCGGAAATTATTGTTTGTTTTTTCCAGACGACCATTCTATGGTCAAATTAAAGTGGACTTTACACTTTATGTCCATAAAATATTTGTCTACGATCAACCTCTAAGCCGGTAATGCGTGCTGAAAAAGAGGCAAAATTCTCCAAGAGTTCCAAACGCGCGATTTATGGCTCTTCACGTCCGATTTCCATAAAAACTATCTATGTTTCGCTGCTTGTGACGGTACACAATATTAATCTTCATAGAATACTCACAAAAATACATAAATGCACAATAATATTTGGTGTATCTAAACTATCATCACAATAAATTATGGGAATGTGAATGAGAGCCTCAGAAAATTTATCTTTTTTATCTCTTCCTTTAGTAGCCTGTGTAACTGTAGGTTTTCGACACATGCCAACCTTCAAGACAGATCCATCGTTGAATTTCATAAAAAAGATGTCGACCAGGAAGCGATAATGTTTATTTAGCAAGATACTCTCCAATCCGCACTGTTAACAACCAAACTATTTAAAAGCATATCATGTTCTTACATGCTATAAGAGGCTGTGCCCAACAATTCTCTCCTTTTTAAACAAGATAAATTTTTTCCCAAAACCAGGCCTAGTTGTAGTTGTAAGTGTTTCCAAAAATCACATGCCGCTTAGCAGAGCATTGCACAAGCAGGGTAAGGTTTCACTATGTGCGTAAAGTGAGAGGACTGCAACATCTTACAATCACTCAGTTTCTTATCGTATATGAGATCAGCGTTCAGAGCAGTAATACCACCCTCAACAACCATAGCCACCCAGCACGGTTTTAGAGTGTACCACCAGGCTCAGCAATGTATGATAGGAAGAAACGCGAGGAAGAGCGGGGTTGGACTAGAACCAACTAGAAATGGTCTTGAACCAAACACCACTGATTTCTCTGCATTGCTGAAGTTGGTAACGTGGTGCGCCGAAACCTGTTTAAAAAAACTGTGGCTGCAGAAAGATAGGCCTATTGGGTTCTTGCACAAATGTATGGACAAATGGACAGAGACGAAGACGATATCGTCGTGATGGACCTTCAGGCGGAACTGGATTATGATTTCTCTGGTCTTCAGTCTGATATCCCTGATCAAAAACCCTAGGACGATGAAGAACCTTGTCGAACATACACTGGACTCCTAATGTCCCTTATGCGGTGTTCCGAAGACAGCAGACTAGGTGGTCACGACCTGTATCGTATTTCAAGCATAAAGTACCAAGATGATGAAACGCGGGAATCTACGTCCTCACCGAAGAAAAATTTACTCGTTTGATGAATGAAGTAAATTTCTCACGGTTTAAGGCATTCACATATGGCTCGAAGGCAACGGTAGGACCTGCACACTATACTCAAGGCAACAGAAATAGAAGAGGACCAATACAGAAAGACCGTCGAAAGATGGAGGCTGCGCTGCATGGAATAAGAAATCATGAATAAGTTATCGGAAAATTGGCACCAATGCTATATGCATCGCTGTCAATCCCTGTGTAACCGTATAGGCGAGGTAGGGATCAAAATAAATTAAATAATAGTATGTTGTCAAATGTATCTTGAATATTTTTCTTTTTTAACATTTTGGTTTGTTTTACATGCTTTCAATCTCGAGCATAATTCGTTTGTTGTTCCGTATTTCAATAACAAAAGATTATTTATTGTCAGGCGCATGGGCAATAAAATGTTCTTCCTTGAGTTGGTTACCTATCTAATCTAATTTCTCACTACCAATATAGATAAACAACCCATCCTTGTTTATTCCTTCTGTTCTATAAATAGAGATGGAAATTGTTTTGAGATGGGCCCGAGTATGATGAAAGATAAACCATGGAATTTCAACTGACTACTTTGACATTTTAACTTTTTACAAACAAGAAACTGTAAATATTAACTGAAACTGGGTATTAACTGAAAAACTCCTTGTTTTTCTCTTAAACAGCAGTAGTGAAATTTGGGGGCGAGGGCATCCATGCGAACGCAATATGGTCCGCTTGAAGAGTGCGGGGAGGGACATCCTGGTTGGAGATTTAATAGCCGAATATGGCTTAAAAAATAAATATTAAATCAATAAAATGCGATAGTAAATTTGTAATAAAAAGTGTGATGAAGATGGCAATGAACGATATTAAATGGTACGAAACTAAATGATAAGAAGAAAGAGGAAATACGAGGATATTAGAGATGGGTTGTGATAGCTGTTTAATGTCTCAGTGATAATTTGTTATCAATTGTATTGATCCTGATTAGTAACTAATACTTATAGTCACATTTCAAATACTCGCGGGTCGAAGCGGCATATTTCACCAATCAGATTTGTAAAACTCAGATTTTTGTTGTACATACCCAATAATCCTTTTTTTTTTTAATATGTCTTCAGTCAAGAATATTACATTATTTGACGTAACATTAATAATTGTTTGTTAGATTAACCGATTTTTAAGATACCTACTGGCAAAGTAGTTAATTTAATATAATTAAAATACATTAAAAGTTAAATTACAAAAGTGATTGTTGTTCAACTATTTTTCGAAAATACCGAAAAGTTAAACTGCCAGATTAATAATTTAATTCAATAATGAAATACTCGTATTTATAATACAATATTTAAACTTGATTAGATTTTCAGTTACGGCTATCCTCAGACAAAATAACTACTTAACAATATTTTTAAAAGGCAATCACAAAGGTTATTAAACGATATACATTGTCCTTATTACATAATTATCGGATTACCATAAATTGTAACAATCTTCACTACCAACTCTCTTGCTACCCACTCCAAGTTGCTCCCCGCACAGAAAAATTCTTTCTGCAGGCGCTGATGTACCGAGTAAGCAAATGCGAACTCCATGATCTTAAAAATATTCATCCATATCTCTTGGGTAGTCAAAAGTTCGATCCGTATATGAACGAAATTAAATGGTATGAAACTAAATGATAATGATAATGTACAGTGTGATAAGCGAAAATAGTTTCTTAAGCCACGCATATTTTGATTGTCTTTTTAAGATATGATTTAATATTCGAAGATGAGTTTGTATTTACTACTTTGCGATGTTTGTCAATTTCGTGTAATTCTCGAAATTGACATGTCCTTTGTACTCTACCGAAAACTCCGAACTGCACATTAAACAGTGTACACACTCCCTTGTGAATTCACGCAATTTCAAAAGCTTATACTCATCTTAAACCTTTTCACTTAACACACACTTATCCTTTCAATACCACCCGGTCCGGAATACCGGACACCGTTCCGGACGTGGTGCTGAATCTCTGACTGTCCAGCCGAATCCCAGAGGGATGACAACCCTACATAATAATAATGATGATTTTTTTTAAAGAATAATTTCCAATATTTGGGAAGCTTATATTTTTACTTTGTTTAAAAAAACAAAAAATTAAATTACATTTTATTAATTTATATTTTAAAATGAAATTTGTTTATTTATTGCGTAAATTAAATACGTTAAATAGGTCCATTGGTTAAAAAACAGTGAAGATAAAAAAATAATAAAAAACAATTTTTGTTCCCGTGTAGTTGAGAAGGCACGTTCATAACCTGGATCAGTCTCTCACGTTTTGGACGTCGGATATCATAACACTCCAAATAAATCCCAAATAAAAATTTATGATTGAAAAGAATTAATGAATCAGAGATGAAGGAGATGGTTTTCTCTTCCTTGTTAAATTACATGAAATTTCTCAGCATTAAATCAAGTGATCTTTCCAATCGTGTACCAAAACTTGACATTTGGCCAAATCCTATTTGATAGTTACCACTGAAAATTTTCGTTAAAACCAATTTTTTAATCCTTGACAGAGCTCAGAAAGGATAAACTACGCATAATTACGCAATGAAAGACAATAAACGAATTTTGAATATTACATGCAATAAAATTGATAGAAATAAACAGATGTTCAATGATATCCTAATTCAAAGAAGGTATCTGTCAGATTATTATTAGGTTTGAATTGAATATGATATTATTAAATTATATTTTATTAAATTATATTATATTTATTAGAGAAATATAATATAATATTATTAAATTATACTATATTTATTAAAGAAATAATAATATTATTGTTATTTAATTTCTGATACGTCACTCAATACTTGTTTATTTTTCCTCCCGACAATTTATGATCCCGTAATCGTAAAATATAACTTAGTGCATGCACAAATCAATTTCACGTACAACAAAATGGTGAATTAGAGAATCAATTCCAATAAAGGTAAAATAGAAAAACATTCTAGAGCATCCATTTTCTTTTTAAATCATGATTCATTATTTTCTTATTTTTTTTTTTTTACATAGTATATACTGTATATTAATACATATTATAATTGTACTTACTCTTGTCGAAGGGCCTGCAAGATACAAAGGGATCTCCCGTCATGTCTCTAGGACAGCTGCAGACCGGGGTCGTCCTCTCCTTGACCCTGCAATCGGCGCCCACTCCGCACACTCCCTGCGCGCAAGGGTCGATGCACTTTCCAGCAGAGCAGGCTGGACGTCCACTGGGGCAGTCGTAGTGGCTCTCGCACTCAAGGTTGCAGGAGATGTAGGGATCGCCAAATGTGCCCTGTGACATTCAAAAATAAATCCCGGTGATATTGGTATAGTTTCAATGTTATCTCACATCTAAATTGACCAGTAGACCCTACAGAATGCGCATTAATGAAACCCAAGCGATATTGCTTCAATATTTGTCTATATTTAGATAATAAGGAATAGTAAATATTTTAATAAATCATTTGTTTTAGGTTTCAACTGATGATTTATCCTAGCTATTAGTCTATTTGTGATAGACACCAGTCCTTGCTTTAACTTTCCCTCTGACAATGGTAAATTTATTTGTAATAAAAAACATCATATTTTCACATTCATGAAAGAATGTGTCAACAATTAATACTTTTCCACCTAAATTAGGATTTAAGCTGAGATATTCTCTAGTAAGCTATTGAGCCAAATAGCTAATGCATCATATAATTAGTCAGTTTTCAGGTTTACCAAAATATTTTTCATTAGAGTAAGTTAATCCAACTCACCGGAGGGCAAGTGCAGACAGACCTGTGGTTGTTCACATCACATCGAGCATTGGGTGCACAGGTTCCCGGGGTACAGAGCTGCGTGCACTTGTAGTTGGAGCACTTGGTACTCCCTGGGCAATCGTAGTCGCTTTCACACTCGTGGTTGCAGCCGGTCAGGGGAGCACCCACGAAGCCGGGAAGGCAACTGCAGGTTGGAACGCCGTTGACTACTTCACAGCGAGTGTTGCGTCCGCAAGGAGATGGGTTACACAATTCCTCTGGGAGCAAATCAAATTATGAGGCTAGATTGTGCATAGCATTCCAATATACATTAATAAGAGTTATAAGTTGCAGACTTACGTGGATCAAATGGCCTGCACGAGGTAAGCGCATCTCCTGTGTATCCTGGAGGACAGGTGCAAACGGGGATGTGGTTTCTAGGCGTGCACGTGGCTCTGGATCCACACTGTCCCTCACAGACATCGACGCACCTGTAGTCCCTGCAGACCCTACTGCCCGGACAGTCCCGAGTCTCTGGGGGAAATATACATGCGATATGAACATTGGCCAATGTAGAAAATCTTGCCAAATTATTCGAAGTCAGATGTTACCTGCACATTCACCCCTTTGACAGTAAGATAGTGGATTTCCCCAATACCCTGGAAGGCAGACACAGACGGGCCTACTTTCTCGGCTGATGCATTGAGTGTTAGAACCGCAAGGTGAAGGGTTACAGGGGTCTGCTGTCGCTTCTGGGAACACCATATAAGAATTTTCAATTAAAATGAAACATAAAAAAAGAAGGAATCCAATGTAATTTACCTTGATATATAACAACGCCAAATCCTTATATCTCATCATTACTTAATAACAAACGTTAAAGATTTCTTCATTTTTATTTTCAAGTGTAATGATCTTTATATCTCATTTAAAAATTGCAGAATAATTAGCTAATTAACCATTAGAATCACTCATAAAACAAAATTTTAAAAATGTATCAGTTTCATCAAACTAGACTAACGTTAGCCAGTACAGTTTACTTTTTACGACTTACCGGTCGAACGGACCGCCAGAAAAGAAATGGCTAAAATGTGAAGCAACTGCTGGCCCCATTCTTCTTTCGACAACTGGAAAAAAACATTTTACAAATTAAATTAATGTTAACGGATAAGATATTGTCAAGAGATGTTATGCAAACATATCTTGTTAGAATGATTATAACTTTTAAAAAAACACCATTTGATCCATCATCAGATTGTCAAAAATAGAATTTTAGTGTTAAATGACTTATGTAATAATTATTATATACCAAAAAAAAAATATCAATCAGCAATACGATATAAATAATATATTGATCACTTTTACATCAATTTTGCTGTTTTTGATTTTATAATTACATTTGCATTATTAAGGCCATAATTTTGGAGTATAGCTATCATAAATAAGTTAATAAAGTGTGCAACACATCAATTACAAAGGTTGACCTCCAGCTACAACAAGCAATATGGTGCGACCTGAAACTTCTTTTTTTTCTCCTGTAAAAATTTGAAAATTTTCCTAACGACAGTTTACTTCTGACGTACAAAACTAACTTTTGTAGTAACTGTTACAAATCAAATTATGTCTCAACATCCTGTATGATATTGTAAATTAGATTTGGAACAAAATAAGTATTATGTTCTACCAGATAGCTATTTTCTATTTGCTATTTATAGAAAAACTTGTTGGGACTAAGTAAATGCAACAGTTACATCCTTAATACCAGCAAGGCTGTAAAACAATCGGAAAACGTTTGCCAAAAAATAGTGGAAGAGCTGAAAAAATTAAAATATTGATTTGAACCAAGATAAAAAGAAGAGTATAGTTTTTTGTACCAAAAGGGAAAGAATATACTTCCAATCAAATTTAAACTGTGAAAAGAAATTAGCCAAAAATATAGCCGATCTTGGTATTACCTTTGATGGAAATCTAAGATTTTCAGTGCATTTAATTAAAAAACTAAAGAAGGTGAGACTGAAAACATATAGGATAAAACATTTATATGCTTCAAACCTATCATTGCGTTTAAAAAATTTATAAAACCATCATGGATGATGTATACGAGTACATTCAGACCCTATTATATATATGGCGCGCCATTATTTTCAATTATTGCAATTCCAAGAGAACAGTGATTACAATAATTGAAAATTAAGAATAAGAGTATGACTCCAAGAGGAGTCGAAAATGACAAGAATTAAGGATTTCGTAACTGAGAGAATAACAAATTTCTTCGAATAAATGAAAAATATTACAAAGCCTTCATTCATTCACTTTATATCTTCTGTAGTGATGGTCCAAAAGTTATTTGAAAATTATATATAAGTTTTAACTTTAATTAATGTTAAATTTTGAATAATATTTTTTAAATTGATTTATGAGAAATATTCATTTTTAATCCTAAACTTGGAATCTTAACTGTGGCGTTATGGTCGATTTTTTTTTTTTTTCATTTTTTCGACAAAGTAACTTTTTTTGTATAAAAATAGCTCAATCAATTTTTTCAATCCAATTTTTTTTTTTTATGCTTAATTTGATTGCGTTATCTTATATTTCGCAAAGAATATATTTTGCCGGAAAAATGACATCAATATCTGTCATAACGTAGCAAATATGTTTATTAAATAAATATAATATATGACTAAATAAATATAAATTAAATAAATATAATAAATAAATAATAATAATATAATAAATTAAATAAATATAATATTTGACTATATACCATTTTGTAAATTTGTCAATGTTCATAAATCATCATTCAATACGCTACAAATCGACTTATCTTTCCCTTAAATCGAAAATTTTGTTTAATCATTAACTAACTTCGAAAGAAATTCTTGACGAAATAACAAAAAGTTTAAAATTTATAAGTAATCTATCGGTATCGTTTAGATATATTCTTTTTATTTATCTAAAATACTTATTATTTTTATACTTATTAATAAAATATTTATTACGTAAATAAAATATTCTTAATAGCATTTCTTACGTATTATGCCCGCAATATTCAATGGCCTGTTAACCTTCAAATCGGAAGTAGGGCAAGAGATTCCTTGAACGAAGAAGACGAGCTATTTTAGGTATGGAAGAGCTAATGTGGAAAATGGGAACTAGGTTGTAACGCAGAATGGGTCAAGTCCTCAAGGACTGATATGTTACTTCCTTGTATACCTTAAAAACGCATTGCAGTTGTAAAAATAATCTATGTCAACATGATTTTTGATGCTATTAATTTTTTTTTTTTAATAGCATCACGTATTAAGAGAACACGATAGCTCGAAAACGCTGTGGGCTAGATTAATACCATTTCTTAAGTGGTCTCAAAAATAAGATTTTAAACGTTTATATTATTTTTATCCAAATTAATCTTTCAAAAGAGTTACCTACTTTACCTGAAGATGAATTTTTGTTTATACCAACTATTGTCTTTTAAGAGTGATGTCGAACCACCAAATTACATGTCCCATTCTTAGTTAATCAAGTGGGTAAACGTTTCTTTTTTTAATATTTATGGAAAACATAACAATAAAAAATACAGTATATTAATGGGAATTCATCGGAAAGACTTGTGCATCATACCTGGCGGATGTTTGCATCTGAGTCAGGAGTAAACAGAAGTGACCTTAAAGATTCCTCCAAAGAAATATCTATCATGCCAATAAAGCCATATCACGAAGGACGCTCCCTACCGTGGGCAGAATCCGACCTTGGCCCAGCCCTTCGTTATGTTAATGCATATCTAATATGGTTATGTTCATGTAAGAGGGATTATTCCAGACAGGACTCGTCATTTTCAAGGACCGTTCCTGGCTTCTACTTAACATTTTGAATACAATGATAATATAGATTAAGGTAGAACGATTAGGTTTTTTTGTTTTTAAAGGTTTTATTAATATGCCTGAATATGTGGGTGTGGAATAGGAATAATTGAACACACCCAAAGAAACAAGCATCGTATTACGATATTTACATCTGCATGCAGTTACAAGATTAGACATTACTCTGTAATTAAAAACTATTTAGGTACCTCGGAAGTTTAAACTTTATTTGACAGATTTGGTCAAAAAGTGTTAAAATGAAAGTGGAATAAATTATATAATTGCTAGTCCAGAAACTAATATCCAACCTGAAAATAAGGATTTAGAAAATTGTTATATATTTTATGGACTATATTATACTTCCTAATTTGAGGAACAAAGGAAGAATAAAGCCTTAAGACTTTTAAAAGCGCGGAAGATCTGACACGAGGAAGTATACTGCAGATTTTAGAAGACAGGAATGTGACATGCTTCCTGTAAACAGAATTGAGGCAATAAAATTGCATCGACTGAAATGAACGGATAAATTTGCTGGTCTGGAAAAAAAAAATAATAAAAAAAAAAGAATCACCAAAAAGGGAATTATCTCTGAACGGATAAACATCATTTGAATAGGAAAATAATGTGGATTAGGGGAACAGATTCTACAATAAAAACTACAATAAATTTTTATAAATGGCAATATAGTTTGATTGAAATAAGTTTCACGTTTTCACGTTTTTCCCCTTTACCTTCCCATTATATTTACATAATAACGTTTTCACAAAATAATGTCAAACATATTTTCAATTACGACTCTACTTTAATAAATTAATTTCTGCTCAAGTAGTGAAATTTTAAAAGTTTCCATGGAAACATTTAAAAGTAGAAATAACTAAGTACAACAATCACTTATGTTTATGCGTTTTTTTTTCGCCACTCTCCATTGACTTCTACGACTTTATTTTATTGGATGTTATTTTTCCTAAAGTCTTTAGCTTTCCAACGGTATATTATACATCTATATTACTATTCTTATTTCCGAAAATTTGTTTTCAACCTAAGAACATATTTCTCTTTTATTCTATTTCAGTTAATTATAAAATTCTTTCAAAGTTTAATTTAAGAAGTTGGTCGGGAGTGCGGTCAATGTAGAAAAACATACTAATAAGTGGAACTTATTATGTTATTGTTTCGGCCTAAGTTGTAGGTCTTTATCAGGGCTAAGTAGAACAAGCTCAGGATAACAACTATTAAAGTATGAACATTTAGTAACATAAAAAATAAAAATATATAAGTAAAAATAAGTATCATACCAAAATTAAAAAGTGTGAAGTCAACTTGGTTCCACAGATTTGGAGTTGTCATGATAACTCTTAGCCATTCATTTATGGTTTCTGCTTTACTCCTATGTGTCGTAATGCTATCAAGCCTAAAGCCTTCCTTAATAAACCGTCTATATAACTCAAAAGGGATTTTTTTAAAATCGGAATGATACTTCCTGAAATTAGTGCATCTAAACAAACAAAATCTTCAGCTTTTTATATTAATATAGATAGATTTGATCGGTTCAAATATACTAAACAATAAAATGCAAGATCACTTCCTTAACACTTTTCATTAAATGTTATAATCATTCAACACGAAATACAGAATTTCCGTGGGCTTCAAAACTTGGCCAATGATTTAAATGAATATTGCATAGGCAATATCGATTTAATAATTGGGATAAGCAATCCTAATTCAATTCAAATTGACCACCCAGCAGACTGTTTAGCAATAATAGTGGGTTGACAAAACCTTTATTATTGGAGATGTATCTTACTCAGGCAAACGAGACTGGACTTGCTGTCCAGGACGTAAGTCCAGCCTAAAAAGGACTGACGCGGAACCAGAGTGGGCGAAAGGAAGTTATGTTGTTAAAGTGAATCTGTAATTCCTTGGAGGATTACCGAGAAATTTATTTTTAAGTTGCGACTTAAAGCACTCTTACGAGTAAGTGGGCATGAATATGTAAGAGACAAAGTAACAAATAAACTTTTAAAGTAGAAAGCTAATTAAATAGACTAATTACGGTCGTATTTGCTAAATCAGAATTTTATTTTGCAAGTAATGGTAGTAGTGAAATAATTACTCGTGATCGTTTAAATAGCTGAAATTTTAAACTATAATATATAAATTGTAAATAAAAAAACAACAAGAACATTTACGAAAGAGAAAAAAACAAACAAACTTTCACTACTATCCTTAACTACCAACGAACTCTAATGATCATTGTTTTAACTGTTTTTATTTTGTTATTTTAAAAATAATATACTCAAGAAACTTTCTTGAAAAAGTTAGTAAGTTAGTAAATCATGTTTAAAAAGTTTAAAAAAAAAATCTTTTCTATAAAAAAACAAACAAAAAAAAAACAGTTTTATATCTATATGCCAGATAAGAGATAAAACTGCCGTAGGTAAAATTTCGCTAATTTTGATTTTATAATTACATTTGCGATATTCTGGTCATATTTTGAATTGAATTGCTCCGGATTACTCACCACTTCTGAATACAATCTTGAGAATAAAATTGGACGATCGAAATGTATTAAAATTCCTAAAATTTAGAGATTTTGAGGTCAGATGTGATGAAACTAAAAATCGCCATGTAACGGAAAATCAGCGCTGCGACTGCTTATAGTTTTCTTGCGTATATCTATGCATAGGAATTTAAAAAAAATAGAAGTGCTATAAACGCAGAATAATTTTTGATTTGGAATACCCGTTATTGAGTTACAGGCATGTAAAACTGAGAATTAAATAAAATCGCAAAATTTTCCTATTTTGACTGCCGATTCTGACCATATTGCTGAGCAAATTTATTATTTAAGAAAAGCATTTGACGGATAATTTAATGCTTTTTAATTTGGGTAAGATTGAAATGTGCGATGAACCCTTCTGATGTTATAAGAGCACAACTGAAAAAGTGCCAAAATTTCTTTTTTTTTTTTTTTTTGCTCTCAAAAGTTGAGCTGACCTCAGAAACCGTCGCAATCATATAGTACTCTTTTATTTGAGATGCCCAGAGTGGATTGAAATAATTTCCAGCTTTGTTTGGAGTATAATTTGACTGGACTACTCCAATTAAGAGGGGAGATAAAAATAAAATGTACCAAACAATGGACCGGCAAAATCCGGATTATTAATCTTTGAGCTATTCTCAGCGAATATCCATTGACAAAATGGAGTCCTCTGATTTTGAATACTCAACTACTTTCATATGATTAATTTATAGTTATCCTTGGACAATTTATTGTACACTGGAAGATTTTTCACATTGTACAAACACATAGCAATTGGATCCGACCGATTAAATTTTCTAACTAAAATATGTAAATCAAGTAACATGTCTCATTCTTTCTAACAAAAAAAAATTAAAATAAATTATATTTATTTTTGATTAATGTTCCAAGTTTAGTCAAGTATCGAAGATCGAAAAAGTCACTGGAACAATTACATGGAAATTAAAATTGATTTAATAAAATAATGATTTTTTTGGGCTACATCAAGTAATTAAGGGTTTTGGCGATGGATGATAGAAGGTGGTACGTTGTCAGTAATCATTGGCGGGATCGGTATCGACACTTCGGATATGATAAACATTTTATAACCAATACACCAATCACATTGGAGTACAGGTCCTTTTCCACACCAAGACTTATGCGAGATGAGCCCGATGTCTGCAGTCGAGAGAATTTTTTTTCTGAAGAGTTCAATGAACGGGATTTACTCGAACTTACTGAGATGACTTGATATAGAAGTTCAGGAAGATTTTGAAAATTTATTTTAGCGAATTCGATTTGCTGTTCAATCATTGTTTTAATAATTTGTTATCAAAATTAAATCAAACCCATCACGCTACATCAAACGATGGATCAACATGGTATTTGATACTAGCATCAAAAAATGGTATACGGCGGCAAGCTTTATTTGTTTCCTTGATTACTGTTTTTCAATGGTATCTTGTATTCCATTCTCACTTTAGTGTATAAGTGAGTAATATTTTTTAGCGTGTAGGCACAAATCTTTTCATTAGATAGCTAAGCATTTTTCATACCACCTAATTCTGTCATTTTGTTTAATTTCAATTAAATAATTAAAAAATGCTCTTGCTATTATATAAATATTTGTTGACGGTGGAAATATTACAGATGCTAATTTATGTAAGATAATACTAACATCAAAATTGGAAGGCTAACAAGTTGCATACAACAAAATACGTTTGTTCGATTCAGGATTGCAACTTCGTATAAGCAATTGCTATTGAGGATTAAATAACAAGCAATCATGCCGAGCTGTTTGAACAGATATTTTCGTAATATGGCGGAGGTGTATTTTGACAATCAATAGAAAACAAATTATGCAACGCGGAATAAAAATTGGTTGCCTACGTTATATTACGTCCTTCAAACGGATTTCAATCATAGACACAAAGAAAGGAATCCCCGAAATCAGTGTTTCAGATTGACGGATGGTTACACAATTGGATTGCACGATATGATAAAAAACTTAAAAGTTCATCCTGGTTAAAAATATAACCTGGAAAAAAAATTTCAATAAAGTATTATGATTGAGTTGAGTGAATCATTTTGCAAGGTAATTTAAAAATAAATAAATAAATAAAAGTTATTTAGATATTTGCTGGAAAAAAAAAAATTAAACGCTTACCTTCCTTTTTTTTCTCTTTTTTTTTTTTAAACTTCAAGATTTATACGTTAAACTGATGAATGTTTAGTAATAATAATAAAAATACGTAAAGTACAAGCATAAATTAAATAACTTATTTATTTTAAATTAGATTTAAAATAATTAAATTCTCTACCTATTCTGCTAATGACAAAGCGAATTTAGATACATTTAAATAATGCAAAGCACAGTTTATAATATTTTCTTTCTTTTTTTTTTTATTTAGTAGCACAACAGTGACCAGAGGACGCTTGGAAGATAGATAGTAATTTTTTTGTTAACAAAACTTTCTTATTACAAAACGAGATTTTATAATGAAATTTTTTGCAATTATATTTTAATAAGTTTTCTGAAAAAGGGCTATTGAAGACTCAAAACTGTTCTCAAACTCAAAAGTTAAAAAATGTAATAAAATAATTTAATACTTTGATTAATCAAGGAATCTATAATTAATTCAGAAAATTACAGTTTTAAAAATATAAGTTTTTAAAAATATAATCAAAAGCAAGTAAAAACAAATAAAAACCGGAATGTAGATTTTCCTTTAAAAATTTTAGGAAGCTTTATTATTACATTTTATTAATAAAAACAGAAAACAAAAAAACAATCGTATTTTGATTAGAAATATCACCAAAAAAAAAAATTTTACTGAGGAAACAGGAAACGCTTTGATAGATAAAAGAACAAATGATCTTTTGCATAAAAATTTAATATTTTTTATTATCAGGAGACAATAATTGTTGTCTGTAAAATTATCACAACTCAAAAGCATTACTACATAACTACGCGGCAGTTAATAAAGCACTAGTGAATATTAACGATACAAAATTTTATAAAAAAAAAATACCATACCTTCATAGTAGCGTGGACTTAAACTGGACTCAGGAAAGTATGTGTGTGTGTTGTTATATACAGAGAAGAGGGGGTACGCGGGGGCCCAAGGACCGAACCCACGTACTTTTCTGGAAACATAAAAGAAAACCACCCCGACCATGGGATCGTTTGTAGAGTGAATCCATGAATTGATGAGATCGTCCTAAAAATAGAACCAGTTTATTTATGAGTTTATGATTATCTTAGCTGGGATAAACTAATATTTTATACGAAGCGTAGAGGTAGGCGGAAGGCCGAATACAATCCCTGCATTCTCACGAATATTTTTCTATAGCTACTTTTGTATGATTCTATTAAGAATTTAAGAACTAAATTTCTTACTCTTATTTTTATCAGAAAGGTTAAATACTAAGTAGTGCCTAAGTTCTTTATGGAGGGGAAAAAACACAACAGCAAACAACGCAGGATTAAATTATTTCCATAATTCACATAAAATTCAACAACAACGAAAAAAGTAATACAATTTTGAAATCTGAACCAATGTAAATACGTTGGCTCTCCGCCGGTTTAGCAAGCACCTCGTTAGTGACTCATTCATTACCCAGTCCTGGCAGTTGGTACATGCCCATTTCAATCTCCATGACGTTGTAACATGAATCGTAATTATCGGATTCCGCATTGTGAAGCCATCTCTAATCAGAGGTCAGAAGAAGTATCAAACGCACATTTGTATTTCGTGATCAAATTTCTTTAAAAATATGATGAAATAAATGATGAGGATGCAGTCAACAAAGTATATTTTTTCAATTATATAAGCTGACGTTTCGGCTCAATCATGTACGCCATCATCAGGGCTAAAATTAAATCAAAGATAAAAGATATAAGATATGTTGAGTAAAAAATACAAATAACTAAGGTGTAAAAAAGTACAAATAAAGATAACTTAGTAATAAGGATGTAGATAATAATATAATACAGGCATTGATATACTTAGTTGACTGCATCCTGATCATTTATTTCATCATGATAAAATCACAGTCGATCAAGCAACACCAATTCTTCAAAAATACTAACAATAAAGCGGTTTCTCCCCTTTACGTAAAAAATTACTTCCCACGAGGCAAGCACACAGAATTTTTTTTTTGAGGGAGGTAAATTTTTTTTCAGGGGATTTAAATTATTTTTTTGGGAGAGGGATTTAATGAGAAGGTAATCATTAAGGGTCTATAATTTCCAAAGAGGGCATAAGTTTTAAGGATAAGAATAAAAATTAGATGAAAAATTATTACTAAAAATACAAAATTTATGCAAATCATACTTTTTCATAAATTTCGGAGGGAGAATATTTATCATTTTTTTTTCTATATTAATTATATTTAATCCAATATTTTATATGCCTAATTACTGTATTGCTGGTTATTATTAATTATATCAGCATAATGACTCTTTAAATTTACTGCATCTGATTTGAAATTCACTGTATTATTTATATTTTTTGTGATGTAAATAGCTTCCATAGTCTTCCTATTTTTTGTGTTATTTTCATAAGCCAAGATTTTTGGGTTATCAAAATCAAATTTATGATTACTCATTTATACTGTGATGGGCAAGAACTGTAATGTTTTTGTTTTGGCTATTTTTACAATTTCCCATATGTTGTTTTATTCTAGTTTGTAGTTTTTTTTAGATGTTTCTCTTAAGTACGTCATTTCGCAACCAGTACAATATATTCTATAAATCACGTTATTTTTTTCTATAACTTTTATTTTGTCTGTCATATTGCTTATATATCTTTCCAATTTATTTTCATTGTAAGTTGCTAGTTTTACATTTACATGGCCGTACTCTAATCTTTTTTATGTTCTTTGTTAAATCTGGTAAGTAATTAATTTAATAAAATTGCATTGCGCTTTTATCTATTTTATTAGGTTTATTTTTATTTTGAACAAAATCCATTTTATTATTATTTTTGGCTCTATTGTCATTATCAGGATAATAAATTTGTTTTTCTATTTTTTTTTTTATTGTCCATTATTTTTTGTTTTTTAATATCAATACCATTTTTATGATTATAGGTATTATTATACCATATTCTATTTAATATTTTTTAGGATAAAAATTTAATGTTTATATGTTCCTTAGCACTTTTTATTAAGCTCTTAGCCATTTTGTTGATCTTTTGGAAAAAGGGATGATTAGAATAGTTATTTAACATTATGTTACTATTTATGTTTTTTTTTCGGTCCATTTTGTTGTAATCGTCTTGTCAATAAGCATAATATTCATTTCCAAAAACCTAATACTGTTATTAACTGATTTTTCAATTGTAAATTTCATTCTATTATGGTGACTGTTTACTTTTGTCAGTATTTCATCGTAATTCCATTTATTTGTAGTTATTAATATATCATCTATGCATTTTTTTTATTAATAATGGTTTTTATTCATTAGCCTCTTATTTAAGTTCTAGCCTCTTATTTAATAAACTGTGCAAGCAGATCCCACTTAAATTTACTGACATTGCTCCTCCCATACGTAACCCGTGCAACTATTTTGTATTAGAAAAAAATAGCATAATTAAGGTAAAATAATTTAATTTTTGAAATATTATATTTAAATTACATTAATAATTGAAAAATAAGTACAGTGTTGTTGTATTGTTGAATTTTAGAAAGAAAGAAAGGAAAACCCAGGGGATGAAAGAAAATTTCGAAACGTTGGTTTGTTGGTGGATAAAAAAACGTAAATGTTAGAAAAATAATAAAGATAAATTAAGGGAAGTTAGTTCGTTCAAAAAAACAATTTAATTTAGTAATGCAAACTTCCGAAAGTAATAGTAATTATATAATATAAGTTATTTATTTATTTTACAACTTTCTTATACAGGTATATATATATATATATATATATATATATATATATATATATATATATATATATATATATATATATATATATATATATATATGCATCATCTGTCCAGTGATAAATATGCGGTTTTAGTTTTCTCTACTGAGAATTTATTTTTCTAAAAAAAGTTTCTACTCCTGAAACGATAATGTGATAAATCGTATTATTAAATAATGTTAAAGGGAAAAAAAAATCCGAAACAAGATAAACTCAGTCTCGTGAGGATAACTCAGAAACTACTCACATAAATATGCAGTTATTTCTAACAACATAATTATGTAGTTATCTGCACACTCGGTACAGAAAATGAGGAATCATGGCACCACAAGCCAATGTCAATCACGAAGAAAACCGAATGCAGAAAACCTTGTCTCTTTCGAGATAAGTTCAGTCACGGGAGTTTGTTTTTCGGACATGATTAAAAAAAAATATGTGTTAAGGGCCGTTTAGACGGACCATATTTTTCTACAATATTTTCAGCGATATAGCCCGGCTATATTTTCGGCCATACATAGCCCGGCCATAAGTTATGCAACATTGCTGAAAATATTTCTGGAAACATTTCTCTGCAATGTTTATGGCTATAGATTGTCGGAAAATAGTGTTTAGACGGGCCACATATACAGACAGTGACAATTTTCGTTTCTATTTGCTGAAGCGAGTGTAACCTTCCTTTTCTGAGCTCTACACTAGGTTATGCTGCCTGGACTGTTTGTTTTCCTATGTTTTAGAGATATTTAGCTAATAGGATAATTTGAGGAGCCAAAATTTAAATTTGTAATCAGCACTCTTAAAAACGCAAATGAGCAAATTTTCAGAACCTTTTCAAAACTTATCTCCTATAACTCTCACCTCAACTAGATTATAATACTTGCTACTAATGTTACCTGTATTTATACGTTTAAGTTGGTAGATATGCACTAAAAGAGATTAATATGTATTAAAAGAGGTTCATTAATAAATATTGAAAGAGGTAATACGTATTAATATATATCGAAGAGACTTGTATTATTAAAAGAGCTTCATGAAGCGTTAACTTATTATAACTAATAGGATAATTTGAGGAGCCAACATTTAAATTTGTAATAATGTATAATAAATATGCACCAAAAGAGGTAATATGGATTAATATGTATTAATAGATGTTCATTGATATATATTAACAGAGTCAATATGTGATTAAAATGTTAAGTATTTCAAATGTTTGGTTAATAATACTATTAAGGGGATAATAATACTATATAATATTATTAATACTAACCTATTGTATGCTTTATTTCAAATAATGCGAGTGAATAATAATTCACTCGTGAAATTATTTTTACAGTATAAATAATAACAAGATAATCTTTAAATAGCCATTTATTTAAAATAATATTAAAAATCAATTGAAAAATAATCTTTAATAATAAATAATCGCCACTAAATGCAAAAGGGAGACACAAAAATTGAGAGAGAGGTTAGGAATTACAGAGGTATGGCCCTGCAATATGAAATATTCTCCAACCCCTCTGGACAACACCTGCAACACCTCGGCCATACCCTGCAACAACCTGAAACTAGGTAATGTGGCCGTTAATATGGCCGGGCCATAGTAGATATTTGGGCAAAATTGCATTGTATTGCAGCAACACTGCCGACAACATTATTGCAGCTACACATAGCCGGAAAATATGGCCCGTCTAAACGGCCCTTTAGATACCTATAAAAACATTTTCTTCTTTACTTTTGCACATTAACCTTTTTTTACGGTTATTGCAGAAAAGAGCAATAGACACGTTAGAGAAAGCTAATTAACAATCTCTTGTTTCATTTTAGAACTTTATAAATTCAATTTAAGATGAAATTTAATAGCTAACATGGCATGGTTCTCTTCTTTCTAATTTCAAACTAAATAAATTTTGGAAGTATTAATTATTGAGCACAACCTCCAATATTTAATTCTGAATTAATAGTCTTAGAGATGGACGAACTGCTTCTCAACTACTATTTTATTTTCGTTTCTAATCTTTCCAACCTTAGCAGCCTAAGAATGTTACTATTTAATTTTTTTTTAAACTATATTAAAGTTTATTCCATTGTTCAAAACAAAATGCGTCAAAATGATCTTTATCTTCCTTTCTTTCAAATTAATTCTTAGAAGGTAGTCGTGTGTATTAAGTAGTCAAATATAAATTCATAACGAGGAAAATAACTGTTTATCAAATCAAACTGCAACTGTTACTTTTAGTTGTTTTTTTTTTTTCAAAATAAACAGTAGTAGCTCTGATTGCTAATTCAATTTGACAGTTTTTACAATCCTAAAAGACTTCATATAACCATTTGTATTCATATAAGTACATGAATTAAATATATCTGTGTTTTGGGTAAGGGCATAAGTCATCTTTTTGGGACAACGAGTTTACGTTATATATATATATATATATATATATATATATATATATATATATATATATATATATATATATATATATATATATATATATATATATATATATTTTAATGAACTTTACCTCTCAAAAAAATGAAATAAGCCACTGAAACATCATTCGCAGTGCATGTGAATACTGTTCCAGTGACCAATAATTAGCCTTTTTCTCAAAGGTAAAGTTCATAAAAAGAACAAAATATAACTTAAACTCGTTGTCGCAAAAAAATGGCTTATATCCCTTTATCCAAACACCGAAGATATGTAGCTAATAAAGTTAAAAAGTAAAGTCTCCCCTCCAAAAAATAAAAAAACAAGTAAATAAAAAATAAAATTCTAAATTCGTTTCGATGTTTATTAGTTTTTATTAAGCGTTTACAAAAAAAATGATGCCGAAAATTTACCACTATACTTTCAATTTGATTTTTAAAAATTAAAACATAAAAGCACTGAAAAATAGTGATAATAAAATTGTTATGATTAATTGTTACACATTACACAGTCATGCTATTATTAATATGTATATATATATATATATATATATATATATATATATATATATATATATATATATATATATAGAGAGAGAGAGAGAGAGAGAGAGAGATATTTGTACAGTTTGTTATATTTTGACACATTTAAAAAAAAGAAACAAGTTGTCTATCTGAATTCATGAATGGGAAAGTATAAAACCGATTTGGAAATTGTTCTAGTAAACAAAATATTTGTATACAGTTGTTTTTTCGTGCATCTTTGAAGGCTATTTTGTTTCTAACTCGAAGCCTTGACCATCGTGTTCAATATTACAAGGGTGGAATCAACTGTTCTTGAAGTTAGGCAATCGATCACCAATAGGTTAGGAGTGACCTTCTGAAGAGACCTTCTGGATTTACAGGTCCATTAATTCTTAGCAATCCTGTAATTTCAATTTTACGTGAAATTTAAGACAAACTTTTTGTATTAACGACCGCTTCGTCTCTATCGTAATTGGAAGCTTCAGCGGCTCATTCCTTAGTCAAATGGACGTAACATAATAATTACACAGTACCGGGAATCTGATTGACTATTAATCACTAACCTGGACAAACCAAAGTCCATTCTAAGAATTAGAAACCCATTGAGGGACCAGATAACATTCAAAGTATCTGAAAAGTATTTTCATTAATTAAATTAAAATAAACCAGTTCAATATATAAATGATGCTTCCAATGCTCTAAAGGAATGTTGAATGTGTATTAAACACACCAAGAATAAGTCAACTTCGATTGGATAAAGTATTGAACGCAAAAGAATTTTGAAATCATATAAGTCGACTTTACTCTTTACAGCTTAACTGCTTTGATGGTATATCCTGTGATATTTTGCAGAATCCATCGGTATATGGATCGTTTCTTTGGTATTTATGTTCGCTAATTCCGAAATAATATAGAATTTCTCATCGCGCTTGCGCATTTCGATTTATTGTTAGTGTTGAAATTGTCTTCGATACAGCCAAGAAAAAAAGTAATCGAGGGTTCTAATTTCGTTTTTGAATCGCATTTTTGAATAGAATAGAAAGCAAACTTTATTCTGGGACGAAGCCTGTTAAGAATGACTTTGGTTTACAAACGAAAAAATAACAATTCTGGCTTACATATTAAAATAAACAAATAAGAATTATTAATAATATAAAAATAATAATAAAAAAAGAATTCTTGAGAAGCACTATAAACAAATACTAATAAAAAAGAACAAAGAGAATGAGAAAAGAAAATTACATTCACACCGTTTAACAAATACTTAATCGTTAAAACAATAATTTAGATCTACAGTGAAAAATATATATATCTAAATTTACATTGTAATATGATACAGAAAAAAAAAATAAGCAGATAAAAAAATAAATAAAGAAAGAGAAACAATATCTAAAAAACAATGATAAAAAATTAACAACCTAAACAGCATATTCGAATTTCTTAACAATCGAATTGTAAATGTCTTAGTAGAGAAAATAATTCATAAATAAAAAGAAAAGAATCCTTGCGATTTATCATACAAAGCAAACAATAAACTACATGAATTTTCGATTGCGCATGTGCATTTCAATTTACTGTTATTGTAGAAGTTTTCTTCGATGATTGTTTATTATGTTATCGTTAAATTTGATTTTCCTTATACTTTTTTTCTTTTTTTAACATATTTTTTGTTTTCATTTTTTTCTCTTTATATATCCAATAGAAATGGTGAGGAAGCTATACTGATCTTCTTGACAAAGGTTTTTATTATATATATATATATATATATATATATATATATATATATATATATATATATATTATTTATTTATTTTTTTTTTGCAGCTCAGCACAATACCTTTTCAAATTATGCATTCTCAAATTATACCTTGCAAATTATTACAGACATAATACCTCAACAGTGTTCAGAAATCAATTAATATAAATATAAAGCATATTCTTTGTCAAATTGGATAACAACTCATTATATAATTAGGAGCAACTTAAAAATATGTTTAGGTCTGAAATGAAAGTATAAGCTGTCAAAACCAAATTTGACTGGCCCATGGGGCTGACAAGAAAAAAATCTTTCCTGTTTTTGAACGGATAGTTTTAGGAATTTCTATCTTGATTCGGCATTTTGAATTCAATTTTTTTAATTAATTAACACCAAGTTAATTTTTAAAAATATAGAAGGATTACTTTCTTGGATTATCCCATTAATTTAAATTAATTTTTGGACTAGGTATCATATTTTCTTTGAAGGCTCAGGGACACTTTTGTTTCTTTTTCAATGGAAAATAAGAACAATTAAAGATCTTGAAGCACCACTGTGATAATATTATTATGTTCATCAAGATATGAAAATATAATTCAACCTGACTTTTGACGACACAGTTGGAATAAAGTTGTACATGGCGAATATTTCCAATGCGGATCTTCAGTGGAAAACAATACGAAGGATGAACATCGTGAATGCCACGCCATACATCAATGAAGATTCACCGTCCCTATAATTCACAAGGAGTTGCGAACCTTGATGAAAGGTCTTCATCCTTCTTGAAGAATAGCTATATTATTCTTCATCTTCGGAAAAATGAATCTCAAGGGAAAGAAAACTTGTCTGAGCCAGGAAAAATTTAATGCAGAAAATATCATTTCAATTACTATAAAATCGATTACAATGATTTTAGTCAAATTCAAAATTAAATTGACACGGCATTAGTTAATAGTGGAATAGAGTAATAAAATAACAATTAAAAAATGATAAAAATCAGTTGCGAAAATTGTAACATACAGCAAGATGATTACAATTTATATTAGGGAAGATTTTATAAAATAATTTATGTTCGTAATTAAATTAAAATTTAACTTCAGAGATAAAGGAAATGAGTTTAGAGAACAATTTCTTTACAAGCCAAAACGAACGATAACAATAATCCAAGAGTCATCCAACAACAAAATATGTTGCTGCCAAAGAGGGTCAGATTTTATGTGTAAATACATTAATTTATCATTTCTAAGGGATTCTAAGACTTCAAATAATTCATAGAATTTCTATTCTGTACTGAAATTTATAACTGAAACAACCCAATATTTCTAATTCTAAAGAAGAATAAAATAAATTCGATAGATTATAATAAACTATTTTTTCTATCACTTACTTATCTATATATGAAATCGTATACTTATCTATTGTATTGCGATAGTGAAAAATTTCGAGCCGAGTTTTCAACGGAAATACACCTTAAAAGGTCCTCTGAGTCCAAATAACCAAGGCTCACAAAATGGCCTGCATGTGGGTCTGTGGTAAATCTAGCTCGAAAAAGAAAAGTACGAAAATAAAATTACGAATCTAATGTAAGTACAGACCTGGGATGTTACAGCACCTTTTTCAACAAAATCGACTAACCAGAGGTTATAACATCTACCACATCACCACATTATATCATCTATTTTACAATTTTCTCGAAAAAGGCTTAAACTATTTTGATCAAACTCGTTTTATGAAATGTATAATTAAAAGGTCTTTAATATCAGCTATGTCTCATTCTCTTGAAATAGTCTGACAGGGTTAAATTGCCTAATTTTCAAAATTGCTACCTCTAATGCAGCTTTAATTTGGTTTATTTGAAATAATTAACCGTCTCTCATCGTTAGTGGTAATAAAAAATGGATAAATATAAACCATTACAGAAATTGATAATTAACTAAAGGAGGAAAAATATTTTCCCAGGTTCAAAAATAATTTCCGGAAATATAGATGTATAATATACTATTAAAAAGCTAAAGATTTTAGAAAAATTAATATCTAACATATAAAGCCTTAGGAGGTAATGGGGAATGACGAAGTACGCATAAACTTAAGTGATTGTTGTAGTTGATAATATCTGCTTTTATATTATTTAATGAAAACTAAATTTTTCCAAGGAAACTAAATGTTTAATATTACCCCAATCATTGCGACGGTTAAAATGGGCTTGTAAAACTGTTGGGCTCAGTAACGAACGAATTCCCCCAAAACTTAATAAACGCTGATCGAAATGTAGCCGAGAGGATTGCGTTAAGGGTGATTTTAAGGATTTGCATTTGGATGATAGACCGAGGTTTGCAGACAGCGATTGGTGGTATCGGTATCGAACCTTCGGGTTCGTTGAGCCTTTTATTATTATTAATATTTCCCTAGCCTAACTTGAGGAGTAATTGATTTCTATTCACAATAGGGTGTAAGATAAAAAATTTGTGAAGCGCGCACCGCACCAGATTTTATTAATAACCATATTTTACAATATAATTTATTAATTAAACGGGAAAATGTAGTAAATATGAAATATATTCCATTAACAAAATGTTTTGATTTTCTCAATTTATAGAAAACAATTTTTATAATTGTTAAGAATTTATCAGTCAAAAACTAATTTTTTATTTACATTATGTTTTTAAAGTTTACAGAAATGAATTTGATACAAATCCTAAGGTTCATTTTTTAATAAAACATGAATATAAAAATCATAAAAGATTGGTAGAAAAAAAAATTTAAATTAGAAGTTTCAAAATCTTTAATAAAATTTTGAAACGTAACCTCTACTCATCTGACTTTTTTCGGTATTATTTGCTATTGTTTATGAAATTTTAACTGCATTGGCTGAAAAGAAAGCACCTATATGAAAAAAAAAATTCAAAATGAACGGTGATTGGGGTTGACAGATAGTTGGGGAAAAAATGTAAATGTTGTTATCATTATGTATTAACTAAATAAACAAACAAATAAACCGGGCCAATATATTTTTTTTTTATAACGACCCAAAACCTACATTAATCTCTCTAAAATTTTGATAGTGAGATGTTTAACAAAAATAATAGTGGTTGGTTTCCAACATTCCACAGAAAACTATGCATTCCGTACAAAGGAGAAAAATTCGTTAATACTATCAATAAAGATAATACAAAGCCTAATGTTTTAAAATAATTTTTTATCATCCATAATACAATCTGTATCATGTCTGAACAGTGGGACGTAGTGTTTTAACTGCTACAGAGATAACTGCAAGAACATCCGATCTTTAGGAGAGAGGAGGATGGGGATTCAAAAGTTGTTTAGTTACTGAAAAGATGAAGCACTTAAATGAGGACTAGTTTTGTTAATGATACCGTAATTACCGCTCCGTCGTTACGTATGATTTATTAAGTCAGTATTGCTTAAAAAGTGAAAAATAAAAAAATGCACTCGAAGCAGAACATTCTATTTTGAAAGTCCAATTTCGAGCAAATCATAATTGCAACTTGGGGCGTATAAACTGAGAATTATTTCTGAACTTAGCGAAGGAATCAGCAATCCTTAAATGCGTTTTCAATTACATACATATTACTTTCTATAATTCTTTTCAATTTTTACTGCAAAAAGAATATGCTTCCGAGTTGATGATTTTTTTCAATTCAAAGTCAATTTTTTTCAAAATACGGCTGTTTGGCCTCCTATTATAAAAATGTATCTTCTAGTAACTTCATTCGATTAGAGTTTTACCAAAGATGTCTAAATTAATATTTAAATTTAAATTGCGTCAGAGAGAAAATAAATTTACTGGTAAATTGAAAAATGTAGGCAGACGTTGACGAACCTTAAATGTACACAGCGTGGGTACACTGGAGTAATTGATTCGTGGTGGGTCAGCAGGATCTGTCCTCTTTCCATTAATATTATAATTTGTAAAAAATTAAATGTGATAAAATTGAAATTTATTTTAACTAATCCAATTCACAATTGATATCCTCAAAAATAACAATAACATGCCATACGTTAAAAAAATCTGGTACGGTGCGCACATCACACAACTTACCATCCTATAATAATAATAATAATAATATTTTTAACATAATTTTGAACAGTTCACGTATGCACATGTACTACTTGAAATAAACTCAGCGAAAAGCACTTTTTCACGTCTTCTCTCACAAAAGTGCAATTTAATATTTTTTTAAACAATTTTAGTATGACAATTCTGTACACTATATATTTTTAGTTTGTAAAGCTGAAAATATATTTAAAAGTTTCGGTTTAGTTTCCATGAAAATATTTTGTTTCCATTAAATAATATAAAAGTAGAAATTATTAAGGTGATTTCTCTTTTTATAATATTATATTACATTATAAAAGAGTGTATTGTTGACAACAGGTTAGCGGCTTGGTGGAAGGAGGTTCGGCCGCCCTCCCCAGTGGCCAAAAACGGGCCTTTTTGTGAAAAAACTAGCCTCTCTTCTTGTCTTTATCTGAATAACACGACAAGATTTAATGTATTTTTTAACGCTGAATCGAATGCAGAATACCTCGATTTAATAGGAGTTAAACATTTCAAGATATAATTAAAAAAATATGGAAAATAATTTGGTAAATAAAAGGGACAGTTGAAAAACATTATATGAACATTAATAAAATATAATTTTACTAAAAAATATATATCTATATTAATATATCTATTTATATTTGATATAAATTAGTACAATACAAATGAGAAAACAATATTTTGCGCTTATTACACATCGAAAATCGAGAATTTTCGTTTTTCTTTAATTTATTAACAAAAGCATCGAATATCATTTGAACCATGTTGATGACAACCTCTTTGGTAGCGACCCAGCTGAGATTTCGGGAATGCTCTATTACGATACTTTAAATATTTTCTTAGTAATATGTCTTAGCTTCCTATCAAAAGGTTCTTCCTCAATAGATTTTTTTCTGTGAGCATCACAATTGGTTAAATAGCGGTTGAAATCAATGCGTTACCAAGCAAAAGAATCTTAGGGATTATTGTAGGCCATGGTATACCATATTAACAGTTGTACATATAATTTAGCAGTTTCATGACAGTATAATTGTGAGAAGGAATCTAGAAATTTTTTTTTTTAACTTTCTAGCATTTTTCTATTTTATTTTATTTTTGTTTCTGAGAAAAATTTGAGGTGGATAAGTTGAAATTTAAAATCAGCATCCAAAAAGCATAAATAATTAGATTTTTAGAACTTCTTCAAAACTTTCCTTCCTCTTTCTGGTTCCCATTTGACTGGACTACTATGCGTTGCATCTTCCTAATTTCGAATCACTTTCGCTGCAGAATGGAGCGGCCAAAACAAAAAAATCTTTAGGATCAAAATTGTTAGTAATTTACTCTTGTTTAATTTACTGTGTAATGAATATTAAAAAATATTCAAATCAATGGCTTCATGTAATGAGCAAAAAAAAAAAACGTTTTTTATTTGCATTTTTTTGATACATTGATTGATCAGAAATTGTATTGATTTTTATCAGAAATTGTGGTGGAAAAGTTGAAATTCGTAATCAGCAACCTAATAGACATAAATGAGTAAAATTTCAGAACTTCCCCAAAACTTTCCACCAAGATCCCTTTATGGATACGTTCAGTCAATGCAATGCTTTTACGAATTAAAATCAAAATATCAATAAAGTTTGCAGATTTACACAGCTGGATTCTATTTCCTCAAGTAAACAGAAGCCTAATAGATTAAGAGAAACAAGTCAGAACACTGCGCTCGGCTGCGCTCAAAAGATACAAACTTTGAAAAAAAGCTATTTAAACAATTCAAAAAAGTAAAAAAAAATAAATATAAAAAAGCCCTTCAACCACCCAAAAGTGTCATATACCTGAACTTGACATAAAAATGTCAAATAGACGCCAACAGTATAATTGCATATTCATAAATAAATTAGTATAAATGAAGTGACTCAAAATTTTAACATCAAATTCCATACTTCAGAGTATGATTTATGATAGCTACAAGTTTGAGCTAAGCAAATAAAAATGCCATTTTTCTCCGTAACTCTGGAAATGGGAACGCTGGAAATGATATAATGATGGAATATTCTTGAATCGGCGTTTCGATAGTGTTGTGATTTAGTTTTTTTTTTCCACTTTGTGAACACTGTACAACGTCAGCATTCCATCTACAGCATGGGTGCCCAACCCAAGGCACGCTGGGAGTTTGGGATTGGCATGCGGCCGGTCAATAGATTTTCAAATAAATAAAGAAAATCAAATTCTCTTACTTGGGTGTAAGTTTTATTGTATAAATAATACGAGTAGTTCTTAACTGATATCATTATGTTTCATTAGGAGTAAAATATTTTAAAACATAGACACATGTTTTAAAATATTGTGTATAGGCATACACAACAGAAAAAAATATTGCGTAGGGCAGCAGAGGGAGGGATTCAGTTGTGACACACCTCAATAACGCATAATAAAAAGATTGGGTAACCCTGATTTTGGGTCTTGTAATCCTTAAAAGAAATACTGTATGTATATATGAGAAGTTAAAGATCTTTAAGGAGAAGAATTTAAGCAAGTTTCATCAAAATTGTTAGAGCCATTTTCGGAAAAATGATAACAAATTGTAGAATACACTTCCAGCTAGTCGATTTAAACGAAAAAGTTTCTGTAACATCACAGGCATATACCTACCTACCTTAAAAACATAATTTTTGTTTCCTACAACTTTTCGTTGTTAAGCTAGGTTGTTCACATACACACACGAACCATTTTACGAAACATGGTTATTTGATCTCAGGGGGCCTTAAAACGTGTATTTCCGTTGAAAACTCAATTCGAAAATTTTCTCCATCTTGCTTTAGTACAAAGCAAAGTTAGCTTGATTCTACTTTCCGATGGAAATATTTCCTGGGTGTATTCCTGTTCTGGGCCATTATAACCAAAAAAACTTCATTACATCTTTGATCTCGTCCTTCGTCCACAAGGTCTAATATTCATAGAATGAATACAAATTCACTCTATGAATATAAGATCCCAACCCACCGCATCTCAAAGTCTAGATTTTTAAGATCAATCAGGTTCTAAAAATCTAGACGTCCACCATGTTGGGATCACGATTCTGTAGCTTTACCATTATAACATTAAAACAATATTTAGTATTCTATACCAAACAATAATTAGTAGATAAGATTTATACAAACTATAATATAATACAAACAATGTTAATTAATCCTATATAAAGACAAATTGATAATTATATAAATGATGATTGTACTGAGATGTATATCAAATAAATTACATGCATATAGATGAATGTTTGCAGAATGCACAATATAGTCGGAAGCGTTATAAGATAAATAAATTTTTTAGAAGTATGAAGATTTTATTATTTAAAAACACCTAGAATAATCTATGAAATATGGCTGTCTTCAAAATAATAATATTCTATAACATTTTTTTTTAAGTATAATTCTTTTCTATCTTTTTTATTATGATTCATGGCTAATATTGTTTTATAAATAATAATTATATTATTTCTTAACTTTCTTCATAGTTTAACATTATACTCATTTGATGCACTTTTCTTTGCTTTTTCATCTATTTCCTTTCGATGTATCGATATTTTTCTAGCGATTATCGGTGGATATCGATATTTTACTTTCGATGTTCCAACCCTAGTCAACACCAATTGAATTTTTATTGAAACAAATAAATTTTAGTGAAATAATGTATAACTGCAAGTTGGATTTTCTCATACTAATAAATAAATGTCTTCATTTTATTGTTTTAACTAAAGATGCTAGTGGCAACTTTTTTTACATAGAACATTGGCCAAAAAATGATATTGTGAATTTTTCCGATATAAAAAGAAATAAACAAAATAATGCTAATTATTATACAGATATTATTCTAAATAACTCTTAATTATATTAAATATTATCATATAATCATTAAATAGCTGAGGCACTAGAAAGGGTTTAATGATCGGTAAACTCAAGAACCGGAACCTCCTACGCTCATAATCCAAGTTCCGGGTCATGATATTATCAACTCGACGAAGTTCTATCCTGATCAGAATTTTTGAGATTAAGGCTGAAGGTATGAAACAATAATTATTATTTATATTAACATTGTTGATCGTATGTTCGGCATTTGAAAAATGTAAGCAATAAGATTAAATTATTTCGCATTGAAACGGCAATAGGTAACCTATGAAACCGAAAGAAACACATTGAAAATAATAATTGGCTGGTGATCAGTCAGAATCAAAATATAGTAAAAAAAAAAATAAAAAAATATGCATTTTGTTTACAGTAGGAAACGTTTCGGCCAGCATCTTCAGAGTTATAGCAGCTGAAGTAGGCTACTCAAGAAAACTTAGTCTGGTTGAAACAATATCTGACATAGTAAAACCATAAAAAAAAAAAAAAGAAAAGAAAGTTTTTAAGAATTTATATTTTACCCCTTCCAAATTATTACTTTTGAAAGTATTTAGGACAACATAATTTAGCTAGGTATGCAGAATTAAAAACAAATTTGATGCTTAAGGTATTTAAAAATAATTAACGGTGATTTTCTCACCTTCCATCTTTCTGAGAAATTATGTTATAGACTGGTTAAAGATATTTCGACGACTATGTAAAAGGGACAGATAAAATAAATATGCACTCACATTAAAATCCAGTATCCTGATGAAAATTTATTAAAATACTAAAAACTACAGTTTAGTAATGTGCCAAGAAAAAGTATTCCGAAACTAAAATTAATTTGTGAATGTATACCACATTACATTGATTAAATTTCGTTAAAAAAAATAAATTGCAACAACATAACGTTGTTGCAACATGCAATGTAATGACATTTTATTGATATAAGTATCGCAAAAGAACACTTCATTTTTCCATGAACTTTTAACGTCAGAACCAGATAGAGTAAGGTTGAATTTGAGTGTTTAAATTTGAGTCATTCATGAATATATAATCGACGTTGAGTCACTAACTCCCACACCATCCATTGACGGTTTTCCCAAAATATGAAATGATTTCCCTATTAAAATTGTATTAATCTCCGTTATGCTTTTTTTATTTTTTATTTCAAATGTCCAAGTCTACACTTCATATACAAATTACAGATAATAATTAATAAAGATTTTGTAATAAGCAGAGCACTTATTTAGCGGTTACGTGAAGTATAGCATTTCCACGTTAATTGTAACCTTTTCCAATTCAATTGTAACCTTTTCTATTTCAATTGTAACAGAACCGGCCATAAATTAATTAAATATTATTTATTTTATTATTGATAAATAATTATTTAAATTACAGTAATGACTTTTGAAATAATTTCGGCATATTCTTCTGAATTTTTTTTCATTTACTAGATAATTGAGATTAAGTGCTAATTTCAAGTAGGCTAAATTTATGAAATAAAATGGTTGTTTATTTATTATTAAATATTTATTATTTTTTATTTATTTAGTGGGGAGAGGGGTGGATTTCATCGATTTGGTGATCGTTCATTAGGTTTTAGAAGTTACTAATGTCAAATTTACTACCGAAATTTTGTTCGACCACGAGCATTTCTACTTAATTATTAGTTTTCAAAATTCTTCGGTGTAGGTATCGTTTACTACGCTTACAAGGGCGCTATTTTCGAATTTACTATCAGATTTCCGATCGCGCAAATTTACAAAAATTTTCTTTGTTATTCAAGTTTCCTATGATAAAGGGATCGTTTATTAGGTTGTCAAGGATTCTGATTCCATTTCTTAAATTTGATTTAGGATCACACATGCGCATTTCGCTTTTCCGTTACTGTTGAAGTTTTCTATAATAAAGGAATCGTTTATTAAGTTTTCGAAGGTTCTGATTCCGATTTTTGAATTGAATTTTTATCGAGCATGCGATTCCGAATTACTATTACAGTTGGCATTTCTTTCGTACTAGTATACTTTATTAGATTTTCGAGCGTTCTGATTCAAGTTTTTTTAATCGAACTTCTGATTGCGCCAGCGCTTTTCGATTTACTGATACTGTCGAAGTTTTCTTTATTATACAAATCGTTAATTAGGTTTTCGCGGATTCTGAGTCCTTTTTTTCAAATTTTATTTTTAACGAACATGTGCATTTCAAATTACAATTATATTTTACATTTTTTGGGGTATAACGCCCTATAAAAGCTAATAAACAATTACTTCACCGAAAAAAACGTCAATTGAAATGGTTATCCGAAATGAACATGTTTAATGAAATATCCAATTCCAAAAACTAAATAAGAACCTTTGAAAATCTAATAAACGAAGAAAAGTAAATCGAAATGCGCATGCGTGATCAAAAATCCGATAATAAATTCGAAAATATAGTGATTGAAAACTTCATAAACCATAACTGTACCAGAGAAATGTTAACTGTGATAGTAATTCGAAAAACGCATGCTCGACAAAAATTTCAATTCAAGAACTGGAATCAGAACTCTTGAAAACATAATATATCATAGAAAACTCCAACAGTAACGGAAATGCAAACCGCGCATGCGCGATCCGAAATCCAACTGAAGAAATTAAATCAGAACCCTCGAAAACCTAATAAATGATCCCTTTATCATAGAAAACTTCAATAGTAACGAAAAATTGAAATGAGCATGCTCGATCGCATAGTGAATTCGGAAAAAGGACCCTTGAAAACCTAGTAAACGGTACCTATACCGAAGAATTTTGAAAACTAATAATTAAGTAGAAATACTCATGGCCGAACCAAATTTCGGTAGTAAATTTGACATTAGTAACTTCGAAAACCTAATGAACGATCACCAAATCGATGAAATCCATCCCTCTCCCCACTAAATAAATAAATATTTAAAAATAAATAAACAAACATTTTATTTCAAAAATTCTACTTGAAATTAGCACTTAATATCCAATTATTTAGTAAAACGAAAAAACGAACGGAAAAAAAACGAAAAAAATGTCGGAAGAATATACCGAAATGATTTCATAGGTAGTAATTAAAATAATTATTTTTCAATAATAAAATAAATAATATTTAATTAGTTCATGTCCGATTGTGTTACAATTGAAATGGAAAAAGTTACAATTGAATTGGAAAATATGACAATTGATTTCGAAAGGGTTACAATTGAAATGGAAAGGGTGACAATTCATTTGGAAAAGGTTACAATTGACGTGGAAACGCTTTAAAGGAGGTACCTCATTGCCGTCTTCTGAAGTAGCAATAGTTTAAACTATGTTTTAGAAAATAATAAATACTATTATGTATTTTTCAATTTTATTGCGGAGTACCTTCTTTAACCCTTTCGCTGCTACGAGCTCACATAGTAGTCTGGCGGTTGTAGCGCCCAGTGTGCTACAATCTCATATAGTCGAGGAGCGGTTGCAGTGCCGTGTGCTACAAGCTCATTTAGTCGAGGAGCGGTTGCAGCTACGAGCTCATATAGCTTTATGAGCTCGTAGCACACGGGGCACTACTGTCCGGCTTGTTTAGCGTCTGACCGCTACTAGCTTCTATATTAGTTGTTCGACTATCGCCATCTGTAGACTATTTAAAGAAGTATCAATTTCCTTCAAAACCGATAGCGGCGTAGGAATTCATTTTTGTCATTTTCAGCTTCCTTCTACTCGGCCAACCTTTTACCTGCTCCATGCCTTTTTTTACCCCCAAATAAGGTTTCGCTGAAATTTATACTGCATATCTCTATAGTATATTTTCTGGTTTGCTAGTGAATAGTCAAGTACGTAAATATGTCGAAAAAAATGTATTCTGAAGAATATAAGGCAGCAAATAAAAATATATTGCCAGGAGTGCGATAGGGCAATTTGTGTTAAACACGTCGTTTTTTGAGATACATCACACACTAAGACATTATTAGTTATTAAAAATAATACAAAAATTATAATAAAAAAAGAATACAAAAATTATAATAAAAAAAAAATATATAAAAAATTAAAAACATTAAAAAAAAATGTTGTTTTTAAATAATAAAAAAAATTAATTCTGCCAGCGCTGGACCACAGTCCGAATCAAAAAGGAGAATGGAAAACATTATTAGAAAGTCTAAAATGGAAAAAAAATGATAAACGATATTTTGTACCGATATATCGGTGATATTGATATTTTAAATTTTATTATTTCATTTTAATTAGAAATTTCCTCTATTCTTTATCATGCTTTTAATTTTATCCGTGAGCTGTACAGCTTAATTATTTAATCAATATAACACTCTGTCTCTGTTGTAACTTCCTTACTGTTATAACTCATTGGCGTCACTAACGGTCAGTTGCCTGTTGTTCATTGTTGTTGTTGTTGTTGTTAGTGTGGTGATACAAGTGAAAAGAGAAACTAAAATGTCGCCGCCAAAAAGTGAAGTATGGAAACATTTTAAATCGAGAGACAGTAAAAGTGCGGAGTGTAAATATTGTCACAAAATATTTCGGACTTCGGGAAACACATCAAACCTACGGTCACACCTCAAAGCTTTCCATGGACAAATGTTTTCGTCTCCATCAGGGTCAGGTGTTTCTGCAACACCATCTACTTCTAAATCAGAAGCTAATAAAACAGTTACTCCATCAAAAGCTTCAGACATAAGAAGTAGTTTCCAAAATATAGCATCATTTGATGAGAGAGGCGAACGAAGAAGAAAAATTAATGATGCAATTTTATATTTTATCTGTAAGGATAGTATGCCTTTCTACACAGTTGAAAAGGGAGGTTTTCTCAGCTTGATTAAAATTCTAGCCCCTTTATATAAGGTACCTTCAAGAAATTCTTTTAAAAAATAGTTGAATGAAAAATACTCAGAACTGCGATCTCTTTTTCAAAAACATTTGAATGAAGTAAATTCAGTGGCATTGACTTGTAACATATGGATGGAGCCCCACCAGATGAAAAGTTTCATTGGTGTCACTGTACATTATATTTTGGTGGATCTTTCGTTTTGTTGGAAAAATACAGAAATATCAGATTTCTAAAATAGAAATATCATCTTTTGGAAAAAAAAAAATTATACATTGGTGTCCGTTTATTACAGTTTATTTTTTTAAATTGGTCTTAGAGCATCCACCACAAGATTTTAAAATCTGAGTTACCAATGATTGTTCTAATTTTATACGAAAAAGAAGAAATTTGGTTAAAGAAAACACGTTTATGGATGAAAAGAAAAAGTGAAGGAGAATTTACCATCATTTATAAAAAATGGATTGATGATGGAACAAACTTTATTGAATAGTTTAGAATGAGTGAGTGATTGGAAGATCGTTTAAAAAAGAAAGATACAGAATGGAGAAAGTGCACACTGCCGGCCTTAGACATTCGGCGTCCCCGGACAATTACGTCGTAAACTTATTAATTGTCCTGTGTTGTGGCTAAAATTAATTTATCTGAAATGCTTTGTATATGTTTATAATTCCCTAACCGAATGGCGTGCGCCCTTACATGGCGCCTCAGAGCCTGGGCCCGAACTGTCCGGCTCTGAACATGCATAAAAAAAAAGAATGATTAACAATATGTTCACGGTTAGCAATAATAACAGAAAAATTTACCATTAGTATTTAATTATTGTTAGTATGTAGTAGTATGTAATTATTGTTACTTGATTAAAGTACAAAATTATAATTTATTGATAAAAGTCCAAAATGAATTTGTTCGAAATATAATATTTATTTTTATTAACGATATGCACTAGATTTAATTTATAAATGTATTTAGAATTGGATAAATAATTCAAAATTGAATATTTCCCAACGCAAGTTTTTCATCATTAATATATTTTAATAAAAAAAAAATCGCCATCTGTAGACTATTTAAAGAAGTATCAATTTCCTTCAAAACCGATAGCGGCGTAGGAATTCATTTTTGTCATTTTCAGCTTCCTTCTACTCGGCCAACCTTTTACCTGCTCCATGCCTTTTTTTACCCCCAAATAAGGTTTCGCTGAAATTTATACTGCATATCTCTATAGTATATTTTCTGGTTTGCTAGTGAATAGTCAAGTACGTAAATATGTCGAAAAAAATGTATTCTGAAGAATATAAGGCAGCAAATAAAAATATATTGCCAGGAGTGCGATAGGGCAATTTGTGTTAAACACGTCGTTTTTTGAGATACATCACACACTAAGACATTATTAGTTATTAAAAATAATACAAAAATTATAATAAAAAAAGAATACAAAAATTATAATAAAAAAAAAATATATAAAAAATTAAAAACATTAAAAAAAAATGTTGTTTTTAAATAATAAAAAAAATTAATTCTGCCAGCGCTGGACCACAGTCCGAATCAAAAAGGAGAATGGAAAACATTATTAGAAAGTCTAAAATGGAAAAAAAATGATAAACGATATTTTGTACCGATATATCGGTGATATTGATATTTTAAATTTTATTATTTCATTTTAATTAGAAATTTCCTCTATTCTTTATCATGCTTTTAATTTTATCCGTGAGCTGTACAGCTTAATTATTTAATCAATATAACACTCTGTCTCTGTTGTAACTTCCTTACTGTTATAACTCATTGGCGTCACTAACGGTCAGTTGCCTGTTGTTCATTGTTGTTGTTGTTGTTGTTAGTGTGGTGATACAAGTGAAAAGAGAAACTAAAATGTCGCCGCCAAAAAGTGAAGTATGGAAACATTTTAAATCGAGAGACAGTAAAAGTGCGGAGTGTAAATATTGTCACAAAATATTTCGGACTTCGGGAAACACATCAAACCTACGGTCACACCTCAAAGCTTTCCATGGACAAATGTTTTCGTCTCCATCAGGGTCAGGTGTTTCTGCAACACCATCTACTTCTAAATCAGAAGCTAATAAAACAGTTACTCCATCAAAAGCTTCAGACATAAGAAGTAGTTTCCAAAATATAGCATCATTTGATGAGAGAGGCGAACGAAGAAGAAAAATTAATGATGCAATTTTATATTTTATCTGTAAGGATAGTATGCCTTTCTACACAGTTGAAAAGGGAGGTTTTCTCAGCTTGATTAAAATTCTAGCCCCTTTATATAAGGTACCTTCAAGAAATTCTTTTAAAAAATAGTTGAATGAAAAATACTCAGAACTGCGATCTCTTTTTCAAAAACATTTGAATGAAGTAAATTCAGTGGCATTGACTTGTAACATATGGATGGAGCCCCACCAGATGAAAAGTTTCATTGGTGTCACTGTACATTATATTTTGGTGGATCTTTCGTTTTGTTGGAAAAATACAGAAATATCAGATTTCTAAAATAGAAATATCATCTTTTGGAAAAAAAAAAATTATACATTGGTGTCCGTTTATTACAGTTTATTTTTTTAAATTGGTCTTAGAGCATCCACCACAAGATTTTAAAATCTGAGTTACCAATGATTGTTCTAATTCTATACGAAAAAGAAGAAATTTGGTTAAAGAAAACACGTTTATGGATGAAAAGAAAAAGTGAAGGAGAATTTACCATCATTTATAAAAAATGGATTGATGATGGAACAAACTTTATTGAATAGTTTAGAATGAGTGAGTGATTGGAAGATCGTTTAAAAAAGAAAGATACAGAATGGAGAAAGTGCACACTGCCGGCCTTAGACATTCGGCGTCCCCGGACAATTACGTCGTAAACTTATTAATTGTCCTGTGTTGTGGCTAAAATTAATTTATCTGAAATGCTTTGTATATGTTTATAATTCCCTAACCGAATGGCGTGCGCCCTTACATGGCGCCTCAGAGCCTGGGCCCGAACTGTCCGGCTCTGAACATGCATAAAAAAAAAGAATGATTAACAATATGTTCACGGTTAGCAATAATAACAGAAAAATTTACCATTAGTATTTAATTATTGTTAGTATGTAGTAGTATGTAATTATTGTTACTTGATTAAAGTACAAAATTATAATTTATTGATAAAAGTCCAAAATGAATTTGTTCGAAATATAATATTTATTTTTATTAACGATATGCACTAGATTTAATTTATAAATGTATTTAGAATTGGATAAATAATTCAAAATTGAATATTTCCCAACGCAAGTTTTTCATCATTAATATATTTTAATAAAAAAAAAATCGCCATCTGTAGACTATTTAAAGAAGTATCAATTTCCTTCAAAACCGATAGCGGCGTAGGAATTCATTTTTGTCATTTTCAGCTTCCTTCTACTCGGCCAACCTTTTACCTGCTCCATGCCTTTTTTTACCCCCAAATAAGGTTTCGCTGAAATTTATACTGCATATCTCTATAGTATATTTTCTGGTTTGCTAGTGAATAGTCAAGTACGTAAATATGTCGAAAAAAATGTATTCTGAAGAATATAAGGCAGCAAATAAAAATATATTGCCAGGAGTGCGATAGGGCAATTTGTGTTAAACACGTCGTTTTTTGAGATACATCACACACTAAGACATTATTAGTTATTAAAAATAATACAAAAATTATAATAAAAAAAGAATACAAAAATTATAATAAAAAAAAAATATATAAAAAATTAAAAACATTAAAAAAAAATGTTGTTTTTAAATAATAAAAAAAATTAATTCTGCCAGCGCTGGACCACAGTCCGAATCAAAAAGGAGAATGGAAAACATTATTAGAAAGTCTAAAATGGAAAAAAAATGATAAACGATATTTTGTACCGATATATCGGTGATATTGATATTTTAAATTTTATTATTTCATTTTAATTAGAAATTTCCTCTATTCTTTATCATGCTTTTAATTTTATCCGTGAGCTGTACAGCTTAATTATTTAATCAATATAACACTCTGTCTCTGTTGTAACTTCCTTACTGTTATAACTCATTGGCGTCACTAACGGTCAGTTGCCTGTTGTTCATTGTTGTTGTTGTTGTTGTTAGTGTGGTGATACAAGTGAAAAGAGAAACTAAAATGTCGCCGCCAAAAAGTGAAGTATGGAAACATTTTAAATCGAGAGACAGTAAAAGTGCGGAGTGTAAATATTGTCACAAAATATTTCGGACTTCGGGAAACACATCAAACCTACGGTCACACCTCAAAGCTTTCCATGGACAAATGTTTTCGTCTCCATCAGGGTCAGGTGTTTCTGCAACACCATCTACTTCTAAATCAGAAGCTAATAAAACAGTTACTCCATCAAAAGCTTCAGACATAAGAAGTAGTTTCCAAAATATAGCATCATTTGATGAGAGAGGCGAACGAAGAAGAAAAATTAATGATGCAATTTTATATTTTATCTGTAAGGATAGTATGCCTTTCTACACAGTTGAAAAGGGAGGTTTTCTCAGCTTGATTAAAATTCTAGCCCCTTTATATAAGGTACCTTCAAGAAATTCTTTTAAAAAATAGTTGAATGAAAAATACTCAGAACTGCGATCTCTTTTTCAAAAACATTTGAATGAAGTAAATTCAGTGGCATTGACTTGTAACATATGGATGGAGCCCCACCAGATGAAAAGTTTCATTGGTGTCACTGTACATTATATTTTGGTGGATCTTTCGTTTTGTTGGAAAAATACAGAAATATCAGATTTCTAAAATAGAAATATCATCTTTTGGAAAAAAAAAAATTATACATTGGTGTCCGTTTATTACAGTTTATTTTTTTAAATTGGTCTTAGAGCATCCACCACAAGATTTTAAAATCTGAGTTACCAATGATTGTTCTAATTTTATACGAAAAAGAAGAAATTTGGTTAAAGAAAACACGTTTATGGATGAAAAGAAAAAGTGAAGGAGAATTTACCATCATTTATAAAAAATGGATTGATGATGGAACAAACTTTATTGAATAGTTTAGAATGAGTGAGTGATTGGAAGATCGTTTAAAAAAGAAAGATACAGAATGGAGAAAGTGCACACTGCCGGCCTTAGACATTCGGCGTCCCCGGACAATTACGTCGTAAACTTATTAATTGTCCTGTGTTGTGGCTAAAATTAATTTATCTGAAATGCTTTGTATATGTTTATAATTCCCTAACCGAATGGCGTGCGCCCTTACATGGCGCCTCAGAGCCTGGGCCCGAACTGTCCGGCTCTGAACATGCATAAAAAAAAAGAATGATTAACAATATGTTCACGGTTAGCAATAATAACAGAAAAATTTACCATTAGTATTTAATTATTGTTAGTATGTAGTAGTATGTAATTATTGTTACTTGATTAAAGTACAAAATTATAATTTATTGATAAAAGTCCAAAATGAATTTGTTCGAAATATAATATTTATTTTTATTAACGATATGCACTAGATTTAATTTATAAATGTATTTAGAATTGGATAAATAATTCAAAATTGAATATTTCCCAACGCAAGTTTTTCATCATTAATATATTTTAATAAAAAAACAAATCAGTATAAGTCAGAAAATATCGTTGAGAATTTATCGAAATTGTACGAAAGAGACAAAGAGGCGGCAGCACTGACGACATCATATAATTTTAAATTTTTACCCGGTGAAAACGTTTGTCATATGTGGCACAATATAAAACTTTAACCACATTTTTTTTTCCAGAAAACCGGAAGTGGTACTTTACTTGAAGGTCATATTAGAGTTTCATAAAAAATTATATTAAAATATAATGTAAAACATCTCAAAAAGTTAGTGAACCGAAAAGAGTACTTTACTTGAAGGTCATAATAAGCTTACATCAAAAATTATCACTACTACATATTATTAATAGTATAGATCCCTTTTCCGGCTCTCAGGAGCGATGGATTTTGAAGAATGAGGTATCAAAAGAAAGGGAATTTCATGGAGATGTGACGAATTCCGATTTTGCTTCTTAAATTCATACTGGGGCTTAAATAAAAGTGATGAAAAAACAGGGAGGTTTCAAAGATTTGACGACTAAGAGTCGACAGATCGAGACGAGACAAATGGGTTTTAAAGATTTTGAGTCGGGCTTCAAGATCACATATGATCCCTCAGATCATATTGGTCCAGTGTTTTAAAGCTTTAAAACCTACCGTTCTCGAGATAAGGCACGATATAGGTCCGCACGAACCCTATGCCATCTTGCGTAAGTCTCGTTGTCATGGCAATTTTATACCTTTTAAAGCCACTTGAGACTGTTAACAAAAACGTGTTAATAACTGTGAAAACGTTTTGTAAATAAAATATTGTTTTTATGTTTCCATGAATGATAGAATACTACAAACAGAAAGTGGTATAGCTGAGTCTTATTGCTTAACTGTTAAACTGAGGGGGTACTTTCCAGTTGGGCAAGTTAATTACTTATTAAGTATTAACTATTACTTGAACATAGTCATTATAAACTATTATAAAGATTCACCAAATGCGTGTTAAATAAACTTCCTTGAGAATATTATATTGTTTATCGCTTATACTTCGATTTCATTTAGGATTCATTAAGATATGTAATGCGAGAGTTCTCGCTCAGGTATACTAGTATTTAAATTAAAAGAGGAATCATATGTTTCGGTAATAAAAGTTACAAACGCGATTTGGTTTCCAATCCAATTAAACATTTTTATTACTTGTTTTAAGTGTTAAAATTCTGGTTTTCCTCCCCATTTGTGAGATCAACAAGTCTGCAGCATGAGAATAAGATATTAGTTAGTGGGTTTTTCCGCTTAAAATGTCGAAACTGTCGATTTCCAATGCTTTTTCCAGTGATATTTACAGTTTTATTGTTGTCACGGAGCATGAAGAAATCTCTTGGAAACTATTTACTTACTGGAAGAAAAAGACATATAATAACGGAATAAGACCTTCAGTAACAAGAATGTGTGTCAATAGATGGATGTCGGGACGCCGAGTGTAGTTTTTACTGTCATCTTCGGAAACTAGTAACCAAATTCAGTATCACTTTTTGAGTCACAGATTTATAATTTAATAGGCGTACAAGGAAGTCATGTGTTGTCCACATCAGATATTTTAATTCCACAATATGTGTTTGTTGCATGCTAAAAATCATACTGGAAGTAAGTATTTATTTATCTTTGGAGCAATTTAATGCAGAATACCCCAAAAGTCAACTTACTACTAAGCCACAAAATAACCTGTTCAAAGTGTACTCTTAATTGCAGTACACTATTTAAAAAAAAATATTAGTTCAGTATTACCAAATAATAAAATTATATTTTTCAATTTGATTTAAGGGCACATATTGGCCCCAACCTGTCCCAAGGTATGGCCATCATTATTATCCCTTCTGCTTCAACTGGATTTTCCTGACACTATCTAGCAAATGGAACGTAGTTTGAGGTTATATAAAATTTTTATAAAAAAATTGTTACGAGTCTAAAATAAATCCATGTCTTCCGCTTTTGTGTGAATCTAGAGGGGGGAGGGGAGAGAGGGAAATAAAGGCAAGAAAATTTATTATACATAGTGTTTTGTAATCACCGTTCCCTCTCTTATTTACATTTGTTTTATAATAAAACAATTTGAATTTATTTCATCTCATAAATATAAGATGCAAAACAACTCGACGCCGTTTTTTGAAAAAGGCTTAAGCGCCTAAATTCTATATTTAGGTTTCAATTTATTATAGGGCATAAGCACTACCTCTATCGATTCCTGTTCACAATATATCGAGAAAAAAAAATGGAAATGGTCTAAAAATCGAATGTGGATGGAGTTAGCGCCAAATATAACGACTTTCAGTCGTCACTCTGGCTTTAACCAGTCCTAGAAGCCTTAAAAATATATTGTAATTATAAAGGTGTTGCAAGGTTAATAAGCTCCTACTGTACACAATAAACAATAATATATATATATATATATATATATATATATATATATATATATATATATATATATATATATATATATATATATGACGTCGAACTATAGTGGTAATATTTGTATGGAAACATAAAAAGCTAATGCACCACCTTTACCAATTTGTTGAAAATACTTTGTAATAAAGTTTTTTAAAAAGATTTAAACATTTTTTTATAAAGAAAATAATGTTCGTACTTTGTTTGTAGTAAGAAATTTTTTTTTAATGTTTTTAATTTTAAAGAATAAAACACGATTTTATAAAAATACAAGTTTAAAATTTCTTCCAAGGGAATTATTTGTAATATTACAAATATATTATTATCTTTCCTCAATGTTCGTTAGTGGGCTTTTAATCTTTAGTTTCCAAGCCTAAAATGTTCTATAATTGAACATGAAATATAAAAAACAAATGAATAAAGAAGTGGATGGTAAAAAACACGAACACAATGCATATATTTTAAACTACAAACAAAACATAAAACTAACATGCGTTCAGGTATAATTTTTCAAATGGAAAGTATAAAAACTTTATGGATTGGTACAATAGGGTTCTTGCATGGAAAAAAATTGAAATCCACCCTATACTTTCAATAGAATTTTTGAAATTGATTTAAAATGTCTTGAGGAACACCAAGAATCTACAGCTGGTGACATGTTGATGCTTAAGAGATGGCGAGATCAGCAAGAACCCTGGAATCGAGATTATGTCAAAAATAACCAAGTATTTAAAAATAAATTTTTTATTTTCTTTAAATGCCATCATTACTTCTAACAGAATTCTTTTTAAAAATTATATATATTTGTGTATAAATAAACAGCATAATATATATAACTTATTATTGTGTATCTTATTTATTTTTGTATTAATTATGTAAACTACTATCTAATATATTATATATTCCTTTTATTTTGCATGGGAAGTGTGCATTTTATTATAAATATACTATATGTATTGAGGGAAAACTTTTTATCTGTAAAATAGGTATTTTTGTTCTGGTTAAAACTACATTTTAGCGGTTCCGACCTACCTTTTGGTTCCATCGAGATAGGATTAGCGAGGTTCTACTGTATTGTGAACTTACTAATTTTTATTTCTCTGGTCACGAAAATGTGAAGCAACTTTTAACTTTTCATAAGATAAACTTGATAGATACTAAACCTCAAACTGTTTAGGGCTCTGTTTCATTGGCATTCATTCCTCAATACCAAACACTTCAAACTACTTTTATTAAAATCCTCAGCTTTCCATGCCTTACTACACACAATCTCCACACTCAAGACCTAATCACACAATACCTCATTCACAATATAGTACTCTAGATCTCTCGCTATATCTTGCTCCCTTCTTAAATGATCTTAAATCGATGATAACTCCGCTAATTACTTTGCTCACCACGCTAATTACTAAATTCATTCCTAATGCCAGTCCTTGATTCTATCTCACAACAATCTCTAAAACTCCTTCTTTGGAACTCAAACGGAGCCCAACATGGTAGAAACGAACTTGACATATACTTAGATGAACATGGCATAGACATTGCACAAATTACCAAAACTCATTTTACTCAGAGCACAAAATTTTACATACAGGGGTGACAGAGAAGGATGTCTAGTTTAGCATTCCGGAGGGGTTGAAAGAAGAAAATAATAGAAGAGACTACGAGTTTCAAGAAGGTAATTTAGTATCTGTAGCAAACGGTAACAAATTAAATAGAAATAAACTGGGATGGTTAGAAGTGGACCATTGGTCATGAACAAAAGAGTTTACAAATTGGTAAGAGTTATTAACAAAAGAGTTTACAAATCACTTTATTAAGTGAGATGAAAGAAAAAACATAAACAGAGAATCTTTTCCACAGTACTTAACTTTTTACAACAGTAACTAACGTTTTCTACTGAGAAAAAGTCATCAACTATGGAATGCTGGTTGCTCAAACCATATGTTTAATTTAGATGTTATTCACTTAATGATACACATGGAAAAACATTATAGAATTACATATGTTGGAAAAACATTGTAGAAGAAAAGGATGGTTGATCAATTCTATGGTGTTTGGATAAAGGGGTACAAGTAATTTTTTTTGCAACTATGGGCTTATATTATATTTAGTTCTTTACAATGAACTTTGACTTTGGGGAAAAGGATGTAATTAAACAATGTTGTCAAGGAACATGGAAACTGTCTGTTTCATTGAAATATATTCTTTTTCTCAAAGGTAAAGTTCATTATACAGAACAAAATATAACATAAACCCTTTGTCGCCAAAAAAAATAATTTTTTGCCTTTACCCAAACACCACAGAATTGGTTTTTAGGTACTTTGTATAATATTGAATAATATTTTTATTGCATAATATATCTCAATTAATAAATCTGTAGTTTCTAGCATTGGACCAACTCCTTCTGATTACTAGTAAGCTGGTTACTTTTTTTTTATGAATTATTTACTTCAAGAGTGGATTTAAAACTATTTTGAAATGTTTAATTATTTTATTTACAGAGTAGAAATCCTCAGAACTTCTCGAGCAGTGAGACTGAAACGAATCAGTTGTTTATCAATTTTCGGAACGATAGTGAACTCAATTAGAATTTAAAAAAAAAACTGAAACCAAATCTTAATCAGCTCCTACTTTTATATTAAAAGATTTTCAAAAGGATCCTCTTGTTATCCTCTGGTTATAATTGAATACCTACTTGAACAGACGAGGAGAGAACTAGCTAAGAAATCAAAATCATAAAATTTTTCTAAATCAGTCAATTCATAAATCGCTTAAGAGATTTGATACTTAAGAGAGCTAACAAACAGGAAACATGTTACAAAGGATTTTAATAGAATCTTAAAGTCTAGTATTAGACGAAAGGCTCACTGGAGATTATAATTAAAGGTAAACACGTAAGCAACCCCCAACCCTCAGCAGTTCCTCTAGTGTCACGGAACACACTCACCCACAAATAAGTATAATCAAACGATCACTACAACAACTTAATGGCTCTATAATTCCCGAAGCATTTTTCAGCTCATCCTCAATGTCAGCCAGAAAAGAAAAGAAAACAATGGCACTTTTTCACCTTGACATTATTCGTTGTGTAAATGAAGCGATATTAAACTGCTATCTCCAGGGCGCCGTGTTACGCCTTAATACACTCAAGTCGATCACTCCTGTCAAGCAGCGGTTTCTCAAATCGATACCACTGTTCGTTCATCTAAGGCTACAACAGATATTAATGTAGTAAGGCTAGTAAATAATATTAATCATAACATGTTTAGCAGAAGGTATATTACAGTATCCCTAATCATGATAGTTTAATGTCTATTAATTTTCTTTCATACATACTGATTAAATGTCTCATACATAATCGGAGTCTCTCAATAAAATAAACCTTCTTGTATATTGTTCTTTTTTGCCTCCCACTATCAATACGGACCACTGGTGTATGAAGGATGTTCAGATAAGCTTACTAGATAATAAAGCAATGGATAGATTGTTTTTTGGTATCCCTACACTTAAACCGGCAGTGGCTCCGTGATCTTTTTTGAATTATGAATCCTGGAACTCCACTCCACTCGATACGTTAAGCGCCCTTACTCAAAATCAGTCTCCAACGTCTTTAAATACTAATCATGCGGCTGGGATAGAGTACAGCGATCTCTTAGAATCTTGCTTTTCCACCGTATTTGAGTAAAAGGATTTGTTCGGGAATTTTTATGCTGTATAAAAATGTGCGATCGCGATTAATAATTTCTTTGTTATTTTGACTTCCTTTGTAAGTCGAAAATTTGTTTTATTTATATACATAATTATATATGTATGTAATGGATTATGCATCTTGTATACATGCTGTTGATATCGAGGAGAGAGGTAAATAGAAGGTTGCAATCGGAAAAATACCATGGGCTCGGGTCTTGAATAGGCCTTTACAACAATAAAATACAATATCAAATTATATTATATATAGTATACAGTTAACAACAAACATTTTATTATCATGTATAATACACAGCCACAACTTTAAATTTACGGTAAGAGGCCTATGGGACCTCAAAACTTGGCTGCAATGGGCCTCGACAATCATACTTACGCCACTGGATGAGCATTATCTTTATTTCTTACACAGTGGCAGATTGATAGTTTTTGAACAAAAAATATTGAATTGGTATCCCTGGACACTTAAATATCACTGTCGCTAATAAAGCAAGTTAGTATACGGAAAATAAGCCCAAATCGACCAAATTAAATTTCTACTTTCATGAAACTTTGGTCATAACGTCGTCTTGATAGTAGGAATCGAAATGGGAGGGGACGGGATATTCGCAAAATAATTTGTACAAATTAAGTCGAGTAAGGTACGGTTTCTTATATTTGTTTTTCAATCTGAATCGAATGAGACCACTCTCATGCAGACACAGTGAATAGTTAAGAAGTAATTACTGATTTTAGATAATAAACACAAAAAAATCACATTTTGCGGTTGAAATATATATAGGGTGTCTCGTAATAATATATAAAATAATAAAATATTTAAAGAGGTGATAATAGAGCTCAAGAGCAACAAAAAAGTTCATATTTGCCCATGGTCCGATCCCGCAGGAAAAACATAAAATTTAAGTTTCTTTTTCATATAATAAGTCACGTTTTTCGTTGAACAGAAAGCGATCACTCAAAAGGTATTCAAGTTATTTAATTTCCGATTGCACCATCGTATCTTAGACCAAATTCCCTTTCTGAAATATAGTTTGGCATAACAAAATCAATTCTAAAGAGACTTTCGAGAAAACGAACAGTGAAAAGTTTTATTTTTATTATTTTAAAGGACTCATAACTTATGAAAATTTTCTGTATTTTTTACCTAAAATCAGTAATAACTTCTAAACTATTGACTGTATCGTCATGGGAGTAGTCTCATTCGATTCAGAAATGAATAAATATGAGAAAAGATATCTTACTCGACTTAATTTGAGCAAATTATTTTGCGAATATCCTGACCCTCCCAGCGAGGATAGCACACCGGAAATTTGGATGGACCCTGCAGATTTAGATTCATACCACCAAGACGAAGTTACGACCAAAGCTTCATGAATGTACAAATTTTGTCGTTTGCTTTGTGTATTTACCTTTACCAAGCCAAGGTGTCTCGACCATTCTTTCTGACTGCAATATTTCCTTGTTTTTTTTTTCTGTACCTAGAATCTCGCTCTCTGTACCTGTTATTTTTCGGGAGAGGTACTGTTCGGTATATATAAAAAAAACAAAAAACATCCACAATAAAAATAAACTAAATTAACTCATTCAAATAAGTAATTTCATTACTGTTAACGTTTATACTAGTGCGTATGTTTTCAAAAAATTGAAAAAAGTTGCTTTTACGCTATATTAAAACAACCAAACAAATGGATGAAAGTAAAAACTGTGAAATTCCGATAGTTTCATGGAATATATTTAATATCACTGAGGTTAGGTTATCTGAATTTAATTCGATTTGCTTCTCCTTTTGTTTTATTTTATGTTTTCATCAAATGTGGTATTCCAATCAGAAAAATCATAGCTAAAATTTACGAGTAAAATAAAGGGTTTAATTAAAAGAAAGGTGTGAGCTTAATGGTGCCTGCTAAGGTCACTAACAATAGCAATGATCATAAGTTTTAGAAATATTATCAGCGACTACGGTACGGCATCAGAAACTCATTATGTAATGATAGTTTCATCTAGCCATTACTGCACCATTCACTTCATTTAAGACCTTGCTCCAGAAGTATGATGCGTATCCCCAGTCACTTTACTGCTGCATGTGACTAGACGGAGATACATTTTTTTTTTGTCCTTGAATGAAGAATGATTGGACGGTGGACATTTTTTTCCCTGAAAGAAGAAAGATTAAATAAACCCATACTGGCTTTTATTTTTCTGTGATGAACCATAAAAATTCGAAAGCAATGGGTTAGAAGATTTTGTTGATCTGCGTCTGTGAACGTATAAATAAAAGGTACATGCCCATACAATAGTTAGAATACAATTATACACTTTAGTCCATACAAGAAGTTAGTAAAGACGGACAATGGGCCGAATTGCGAAATTAGAACGAAAATTATTCAAATCACGATCTTTATTAATTTTTTCACTTGAGAATGATGTTATAAGGAACAGGCAAAAAAACAAACAAATTATAACGAGTAAAAAGTTTATAAGAGAAAAAAGATTATTTCTAAACAAAAATATATTAACATTAGAAATTGCACACGCAATATCCTCGTAATCTCAATAGGTGTTAGAAGCTCATAATTTAAGTAAGATTAAGTTTTACAAACTGTATATTATTTTTTAATGAAAAAATAATATAGCAGGATGACTGGCAATGTATAGAATCTAAAAAAATAGAGAAGTTAAAAGTAACAAATGACTACTAAAATTACAAATTTATTTATAACATCTTCATCTTCCCAATCCGTGCCAGATCAATTTAGAGCGTTTTCAACAGGCTTCATTGGGCGGCCAAGATCGTAAAACGACATAGCTTTTGAAACTTTGGAAAAATATTACTAAGCTATTTCGGGGGTATTGCGAGTTGACCATCTTTTTACTGTATATGATTATCGCAACGCTTTGCAAATTTTTCTTCATTTTTTTAATCAATCCGACACGAGGTTAGCATAAAAAATGCAGTTTGCATTTGTTCGAATATATCCTTTGTTGTTCAATTTTTTTTTTTTTTTTTTGAGTCGATCCATTTGAGAAACAAGTCCGAATATTTCAGTTCACTGGAATTTCCTGTAAAAAATACAAAGGTGAGCTTGTATTCGAAGGTGATTTAGTATTTAAAAAGTTTGCATAGATGTAGAGTCCGTAGGTACGGACATACTGCAGATGCACCTCTAAGAAAATGCATAATAATTGCGTTATGATAGAAAATGCTAGGATTAATGGTTTTTGTTTTGACTTGTCTTATTGAATCCTTAATATAAAAATCGAGGTTAGTCTCTGGGGATCAATAACTAGACTATTTCGGATATAAAAACTTTCCGTTTTAATATTTTGGTTTATTATTTTCAATAATAGACCTTTGGAATCGACCAAGAAAAAATGTTTGTAACTCCCCCTCAAAATTTGAGGTTTTATGTGTAAAGATACGTAGAATCCAAGTATCGAATAAAAAAAAAAAAAAAAAACCGTCCGTCCGCCGTCCGCGGCTTTTCTCCGAGACTACTAGACCGATTTTCTTGAGATTCGGTACCAATGTCACAAGTCACCCCAGGAGATCTTTGGAACTCGACATAACCATCCGTCTGTTTGTTTCAAAATGGCGGCCGATTAGAGATCTCATCAACTCGGCCATTTATGAAGATAGAGGAGAAATGCAAGGTGTTTTAGAATCATCATAAAAAGGAATGCAAAAAAAAAAAATAAATAAAAATCTATATAATCACCGATTAAAGATCTTATGTATCCATAACTCGGCCATTTACAACGATAGATAGGAAATGTAAGGTGTTTTAGAATCAGCATAACAAGACATTAAAAAAAAAATGAAAAAAAATCTGTATAATTACCCATTAAAGATCTTATATACCCATAACTCTGTCATTCAACATCCAGACCAACAGATTGATCGTGGTAATATTAAAGAAATGCCCACTATTATAGTAATTTGGATAATACAAATATCAGTAGTTATTTAAATTAAGAAATCTATCAAAAAAATTAATGAATATACTAATTACTGAGTTCTTAGTTTTTCAAAATTTGTAATTTTTTTTTTCTCTTAAAAGTAGAATCTTTACTATTATTTCAACTAATAAAAGGAGACATTCAGCATTGGATGGTTGCGAATGATTTGAAATAGGCTTTAAACCTTTTATCTGAAATACAGTTTTAATTGTCTTGGTGATGCTTTGTTCACTATGTAATTTGTACAGTAATACAATATATGATTTATGACTAATAAATAAGTTGATTATAAGCTGATGACTTATACCCTGTAATTGACTCACTCCATTACAACTTAAGCAGTGCTATTACAATTTAGTCAGTCATCAGTTGTTTTTTCCCTCCATAAAATGGTTATGATTAATCAATAAGTCTTGCTTTAATCAATGGATTAAATCGAACATGAAAGAAAACTTAATTGGTGATTATCTTTAAGAACCCCACTATATTTCCTCTTGTCCCTCGAGTATTGCAGGCTCTGTCGGCTTCCAGCCGTGAGTGCACCGCACTAACCTAGCGATTAAAAATAATTGAGAAAATATTTAAATATTAATGCTGTTTTGTGGTCTGAATTTGTAACATATTAATCAATGATAAGTATACACACACATAGTTGAAATTTAAGTCCTTCACAGTTGTTATCATCATAAAAAATAAAATTTTAAAATGAAACGGGCAGGAATATCGAAAATATTGATATTTTAAACTTTATTATTTTACTTTAATTAGAAATTTCCTTTATTCTTGATCATATTTTTAATTTTATCCGTGAGCTGTACTTTACATTATAGCTTAATTATTTAATCAATCTAGGACGCTGTCTTTGAGCTGTTGTAACTTCCTTACTGTTATAACTCATAGGTGTCACTGAAGGCCAGTTGCCTGTTGCTCATTATTGTTGTTGTCGTTTGTGTGGTGATTAAAGTGAAAATAGAAACTAAAATGTCGCCGCCAAAAAGTGAAGAATGGAAACATTTTAAATCGAGAGACAGTAAAAGTGCGGAGTGCAAATATTGTCACAAAATATTTCGGATATCCGGAAACACAACAAACCTACCGTTACACCTCAAAGCTTCCCATTTACACTTTTTTTTCGTCTCCATCAGGGTCAGGTGTTTCTGCAACACTATCTACTTCTAAATCAGAAGCAAATGAAACAGTTCCTCCGCCAAAAGCTTCTGACATAAGAAGTAGTTTCCAAAATATCGCATCATTTGAAGAGGGAGGCGAACGACGAAGAAAAATTAATGATGCTATGTTATATTTTACCTGTAAGGATACTCTGCCTTTCTACACTGGAAAGAATACAATGAAAAGTATTATAAAAAGAAATTGTCCCAAAATTTGAAAATTAAAAATTTGAAGCAGCATAAGACAAATTCCAAAAATCCTAATAGTAATAAAGAAGTATAAAAGAAGCGCTCAATTTCAAAATCGATATGAAATTTAAAATCATTAAATAGACATAATAAATAAAATATATGAAATATATAAAGGAAAATAGTAAATTTAAAATAAAAATAAGATCTAGAAGAATTACAAAAAGAAAAGAGAACACTGCCATAAGTATTGCTAGATAGTGAAGACACAGGTCAGAATATTCAAGAATAGGAATCGAGGCACATTAGGTAGATGCTAACAAATAGTTTTAAATTTTATTGTGCTTCAACATTTCACAGTCATATGCATAGTAAATCATAGGTCTACTCGTTATTGTACTTTCGTACTTTATTATGAAATAAAGTCCAGTTTTTTCCTCCTTACCCTTCAAATAAACTCAAGATTTTAAGATTACTAAAACAAAAAATAATATGGACCAATCATTCACCAAATTGAAATAAAATAGACAATACTATAAATGTAAATACATTGTTGCATATAATCATTGGTTAAAATATAGCACATGCTAATTTATAAATATAATGGGGTATATATGAGAATAAACAATATTTAGTTGCCAAACAATAATTAGTAGATAAGATTGAAACACATATACTGTTAATTAATCCTATGTAAAGACAAACAGGTAATAATATAAATGGTGATTGTCCTGAAATATATATCAGATGAATTATATGTTTTTAGATAAATGTTTTGAGAATGCTCAAGGTATGCATGGAAACTTTATTAAAAAAATCTGGTGCGGTGCGCGCATCACACAACTTTCCCTTACCGTCCTATAATAATTATCTTTTTAATATAATTTTAAAGAATTCACATAAACAATACTTGAAATAAACTCAGCAGCATTCACTTCTTCTCCCACTTAAATACAATAAAAGAGTTTTTTAAACAATTTTATTACAACAATTCTGTACATTACCTATATATTTTAACATTTTCAAGTTGCAAATATATTTTAAAATTTCGGTTTAGTTTTCATGGAAATCTTTTCTTTCCATTAAATAATGTGAAAGTAGAAATTATTAATTTCCGCTTTTGTATTCTTAAATTACTTTATTACAGAGCGTAATAAAGCTCCTTTCCTATTTTATGTCCATCCATATATTTTATGCCCCTCATAAAATATGCAGTATCTTTCCTAATACTGGTCCGATTTTGATGATTTTTTTTTTGTTTTTTAGAAACTTTAATAACCTTTCATATACTTATGTACATAATTTAATATAAATTGCATGTTTTTTAAGTTAAGCGCAAATAAAATATTCTTTTCGTCATAACTTTATATTTTAAGCACAATTTCGGTGATATACTACATAAATGAAAAGTTAAAGGGCTGTAAGGAGAAGACATTAGGCAAGTTTCATGAAAATCGTTTGAGCCGTTTTCGAGAAAATTATAAACAATTGTAAAATCCATGATATAATAGCTAATTCCGGTTAGTCCGATGCGCTGTATCTTTGCTAATACGGGTCCGATTTTGATGATTCTTTTATTGTTTTTTAGATAATTTAAATTATCTAAATAACAATATAAATTATCAAAAAAACAATAAAAGAATCATCAAAATAGGACCTGTATTAGCAAAGATGCGCATCGGACTAACCGGAAGTGTTACTTTATATAATCGATTTTACAATTTTCTCGAAAACGGCTCTAACAATTTTGATGAAACTTGCCTAAATTATTCTACATAAAGATCTTTAACTTTTAATTTATGTAGTAAATCACCGAAAAAATGCAGAGAAAAAAATTATGATGAAAAGAATATTTTATTTGTTCATAGCTTAAAAAGTATGCATTTTATGGTAAATTATGTATGGAATTGTATGAAAGGTAATTAAATCATCTAAAAAACAAAAAAAAATCAAAATCGGACCGATAATAGCAAAGACAGCGCATCGGACTAACCGGAAATGGTAATTATATCATGGATATTACAATTGTTTACGATTGTCTCGAAAACGATTTTGATGAAACTTGCCTAATGCCTTCTCCTTACAGCCCTTTAACTTTTCATGTATGTAGTACATCGACGAGAAAATGGAGGGAAAAAAGTTATGATGAAAAGAATATTTTATTTGCGCATAGCATAAAAAGTATGCATTTTATGGTAAATTATGTATAGATTTGTAATAGCAAAGATACAGCGCATCGGACTAACCGGAAATAGCTATTATATCATGGATTTTACACTTTTTTACAATTTTCTCGAAAACGGCTCTAACGATTTTGATGAAACTTGCCTAAATTATTCTTCATACAGGTCTTTAACTTTTCATTTATGAAGTAAATCACCGAGGAATTGCAGGGAAAAAAGTTATGATGAAAAGAATATTTTATTTGCGTATAGCATAAAAAGTATGCATTTTATGGTAAATTATGTATAGATTTGTATGAAAGGTAATTAAATTATCTAAAAAACAATAAAAGAATCATCAAAATCGGACCAGTTTAGCAAAGATAAAGGGAATTTTATGAGGAGCACAAGACCCAAGATGGATAGCCGAGCGCATCTGAAAGGATATGGATGCGACCGAACCTTCTCCCACCAATTTCTTATAAACAATATACTCTGTAATAAAGTAATTTAAGAATACAAAAGCGGAAATTAACTTAATAATTTCTACTTTCATATTATTTAATGGAAAGAAAAGATTTCCATGAAAACTAAACCGAAATTTTAAAATATATTTGCAACTTGACGAAGTTAAAATATATAGGTAGTGTACAGTATTGTTGTACTAAAATTGTTTAAAAAACTGTTTTATTGCACTTAAGTGGGAGAAGAAGTGAATGTTGCTGAGTTTATTTCAAGTATTGTTTATGTGAACTCTTTAAAATTATATTAAAAAGATAATTATTATAGGACAGAAAGGAAAGTTGTGTGATGCGCGCACTGCACCAGATTTTTTTAATAATGATTCATAGATAATTAAAATATTGTTCTATAAATAATAATTATATTATTTCATAACCTTCTCATAAATTTCATATCGTTATACTCATTTGATGCACGGTTTCTTTGTTTTTTCCTCCATTTCCTTTCGATATATCGATATTTTTCTCCCGATTCTCGGTGGATATCGATATTTGATTTCGCGATATATCAAAATATCGAATATCGATATTTTTCTTTCGATGTTCCAAACCTAAATGAAACTAGAAGGTGATTAAGTCTAATTAAAAGTTTTAATGAAAATATAGAACAATAAAGTGATGAGGATAAACAATAAACTTATCACAATTTCAACGTTTCCAGTATCTACTCTCTATTTTTCAAAATACATCCTCTTCCACCACAGGTGTGATGTTTACGATTTGATTTCAATTCGGCGTTGGGTATCTCATCACAATGGCGCCGTTTAATTCTAAAGTGGATCACAACGCAAAAATCGGGATTTTTTTTTTTTTGCATATTTTTAACTTTTAGGTAGAAATATGGATCTCTTAGAATCATACTTCCATAAAGTTCCCTATGTATGGGTTATGTATGAAGAAAAAAAATTGGAGCTGTCAGTTCTTGGTAAAATGTTAACTTCGTGAATATTTATTTATAGCTCAATACAGAGGTACATCCCAGTAGGCATTAATAGGTGTCAAAAGATTTTTTTTTCAAGATTGTTTGGTATGGTAAGGGGAGCCTGAAACTAAGTTTGCGACCTCGAAAGTCCCTGCAAGAACATTTGGTAGGTGAAAAACCTCGAAATGTTGGCACTTATTTCAGATTTTTGCATATAACTCAAAAACTACAACTCCTACAGAAAATTGTATTTCTACCAAAATTAAAGTAGACAAACGTACCTACGAAATGCACTGGCCAATTATAATTTTATATCATCTTAAACTTTACCTACAGGTCTTTGAAGTTTGATGAAATTTTCTAAAAAATCTTCATATGCAGGATTTTGCTCATTTTCACTTCTATATATATATAATCGTTTATGGTGCCTATTCTATGTTTTTAATCATGCCTATGTTGTAGAAGTATCAATAGGATGTACATACATGTATTTATATGTATTGACATAAACACACATATATATATAGTATATATTAACTACTAATTATTTAATAACTGCCGTTCAATTAAAGTTTTTTTTAAGATGTGTATGTCCCTCGAAGGCAGAATGATTTAACTAATAAATTATTATTGTATTAGTTCTTGCTTTTATTACTATAAAAAAAAAAACTGACATAAAAATCTTCCCTCGTAGCGTCGTACAGTGAGTGCATCGTTAGTGGACATATCGTAAATCAATATATTTTCTAAAGAACCACTGGGTATTTTACTAATCCTAAGAGTCTGATTCCTACAATTATTCCCTTGTTTCCATTTCTTTCTAAGTTAGAACTATGGCCAAACTTTAAAAATGAATTCCTTTTGGAGTAAAAGTTTCATCAGTTACAATTTATTTCTGGTTCAGAGAGTATCCCTCCTTGTAGGAAAAAAAACAACGCATCGCTAATCATGGAATTACCGACCATTTTAAGTGCGCACCTTAAAATTGTACATTTGAAACAGGAAGATTCAATCTTAGAACATTGTACGCCTCTAAAGTGTGATCTATCAATTTTATTTAAAACTCTAACTCTGAAGAAGTTTTTTAATAAATCATCAAACATTGCTAAGTGCTTGCTGCTTTGATATGTTTCTTTAATGGAAAGGGCAGTCGAATGCATATAAAAATATAAATGCATATATGAATATAAAAAGTTTTTGATAAACTATTTTCAATGTTACACGTGGAGAAGTCTAATGAATAATACAGGTGAGAATTATCAACAATTAGTCGGCTACTTTGCCTGGCTTTCAATAGTAAATTGGAGTGTCACTAGAGACCGTCAAAGATTTCATGAGCGTTACGCTCCTTGGCTTCAGCAGAATGTTAAATTGTTTTAATAAAATAACTAATCGATGTAAATAGTTGAACATGGTTTAGTTTGATGAAAAAACAAAACAAAAAAACAATTGAAATTTCGTTATTTACATTATTCATATCACTTATGCTCAGTATATAAAAATAATAAAATATGCACTTAAGACTGTTTTAGCAATTATTTGTCAAATAGTCATTTTTGATCTTTGTTATGGTATTAATAATCAGGATGGCATTTCCTATAAGAATTTACAATTAATAGATTTTTGTCCAACAAACTCGATGCACTGAGCGTCGCAAATATTTCCTTATAACCTTTCTCTGCCATGCAATGCAAAAGTTATGCAATGCAACTATCCATCATATATCTTGAAACTTCTACAGTTCAAATCTTCCCTTCAGAGAACAGAATAGAAAGAGAACTTAATTCTGGTACACAGTGCACCCTCAGAAAAACAATAAAGTAGGACAGAATATTAATCTCTGACCAAAATGAGATGCATATTGAGATATTGAGATGCATTTTGTAACAATAACATAAATAAAAAATAAAATAAGGACATATACGAGACACTGATGCAGGACATTCAGGAAAAAATTTATAATTAGATCTAAGCCCTTTTGGAATTCCATACCTTTTACCACCCGCTATGCATCATTTAAGTTGTAATGGAGTTAGTCAATTACAAAGTATTAGTCATCAGCTTACAATAAACTTGTTTATTAGTCATAAACAATATGTTGTTTTATCGTTCAATGTTATACGCATTCCTTATAATTAAATCTCATATTTCTAATTATAACTTAATACTCAGATTTTCGCGATCATCGTAAAAACTTTAAAGCGTAAAGATTAAATTTGTATATATATTTATCTGGACATTCTTTGTTCTGAGAATAAGAAATTCATACGGAAGTTTATTATATTCTCAGAAAAAAAGTGGATTTATGTTGAATATTTCAGTAGTCAAGTGACCTAGAACATTTTAAAAGTGTCAACATCCGATAATACGAGGTAATTATTATACTATGTATATAAAGTAATTATTTGGTGGGCTAATACGGTTGTTTTTGTTATTTCACTTTAATGAATCTTAACTAGGAAATATTAATTTATTATAATAATATATAATATAACTGCCTACAATTTCTTCAAAGTCGAATCTTCCATCATTCATTTTAATAATAATCTATTCATAATTTCATGATGTAATTTGATATATAAATAGAAAAGATAAAGACGTATAAAACTACTGATTTTTACATTATTGACGCTACTAAATAGATGCATTTCGAAGTTTGAAAATACATGATTAAATGGCACATAAAGCCTAGTGTACTACGAAATATTTTGTAGCTACAAAACGGTTTATCGCGAAAAAACCAAGGACCACTTTTAGATATACATGAAAATAAAAACAATTTGATTTGTATTTTGTAGAAAAATTATTTATTTGCAAAAATTACATTATAAAAAAATAAATACACATGTTATTAGTAGCCTAAGATTTTAGTAAGGTCCACTGCCAGTTCCTGAGCTTCCTCCGTATCCACCACTGTAGCCTGCTGCTGATCCGCTGTATCCGCCAGCAGCTGATCCACTGTATCCGCCAGCAGCTGATCCACTGTATCCGCCAGCAGCTGATCCACTGTATCCTCCAGTAGCTGATCCACTGTATCCACCAGCAGCTGATCCGCTGTATCCACCGGCAGCCGATCCGCTGTACCCACCGGCAGCCGATCCGCTGTAACCACCAGCTGGGCCGCTACCATAGCCTCCTGCAGAACCGCTGTAACCGCCGGCGCCAGCACCGGTGTCTTGGTAGCTGATCTTGGGCTTGTATCCCTCAAGATCGGCAACGTATTCAACAAGTTGTTTCCTGCCGTCGGGAAGAAGGACGTGGTAGGATCCTCGGGTGTCGTCACCATCACGGGATTCTTGGTGACCGAATTCAACATTGTATTCTGGTGCGTTCACTTCGTAGTTGAAATCGTATTTGGCAGGTACCTAGTTTCAATAATTTGTTTAATTATTAGAATGAAAGAAATTTGCTACACAGCAATGTAATTTTAAATAGCTACAACTTACGGATTGATCATCGTAACCAGCTCCATTCTTGTAACCTCCTTGTCCCTGTCCGTATCCACCAGCATAACCTCCTCCGATTCCAGATTGTCCATAGCCTCCCTGACCAGCATCAGCAGCGTTAGTGACAACAGCGTCGCTAGAAATTCCGGTGAACCTACCTGGAGTTCCGTAAAGACCGGATGGAGTCCTTGTTCCTGGTGTTCCATATTGAGAAGAAGGTGTGCCATAAGAGGAAGATGGTACTCTGGAAGAGGGAGTTCCATAGGAAGAGGAAGGAGCATTGTAAGATCCACCGCTAGGAGCTCCGTACTGAGAGGATGGAGAGCCTGCACTAAATCTTGGGGCACCGTATTGGGTTGATGGGCCTCCAGCGCGACCACTTGGGGCACCATAGACTCCAGAGGGGGAGCGTCCACCGAAACCGGATGACGGGGCTCCGTTACGGGCAGATGGAGCACCATATTGGGATGAAGGAGCGCCATATTGTGATGATGGACTACCGAATTGGGAAGATGGAGCACCATATTGAGAAGATGGGGCACCATATTGTGATGAAGGGGCGCCATACTGTGAGGATGGGGCACCATACTGAGAGGATGGTGCACCATACTGAGATGATGGAGTGCCAGAGATTCCTCCTCCTGGGGCTCCATACGTAGAAGAAGGTGCACCATAGTTTGCTGATGGTCCACCGATACTTCTGCCTAAACCGACACCACTAGTGGCTGCGGGAAGGTAAGTATTAACAGGAGGTTCGGCTACAACTGCGCAAAGCCCGGCGGCGACTAAAAGCAACACCTGGAATAGCAAAAGTCAATTTTATAAATCAAAGTTGTAAAAATAAATAAGATAATACATCAAATTTGAAAAGAAAAATAATTATGAAAGATTATTTTAAAAGTTTAATCATTGTTGTGATAGAGAAATATTAAAGAACTGAGAATTTTAAAGTTTTGTGGTACCAATGTTTTTCACAGCTACTTCAATGTAAAATATTAAACAAAAAAGGTTGATTATAACATTACTCTTTCCATCTATCATGAAAAATAAAGCAATAATATTTAGATCTAATCTCAACTATCCGAAATATGTTAGTGAAAAATGTCATACACATTTGGAATATTTGAGAACTTTACAGGAGTTATGTACTAGATTTTCGGAACCATAACTAATAGTACTAGATTTATAAAACACGTAACGGAATCAGCTGAAAATTAAAACGGATTTCTAATAAGGCCTTATGAAAAAAAATACATAGATTTGAATCCGGTTTACATCAAACATCAGAATTATATGAATACTTTAAAATTATATTAGAGAAAATATATATATATATGAAATCAACAAAACGATAAAAAAAAAAATGAAAATTTTGATTATTTAACAAAGTAAACTTTAAATATTTAAGACGGTTTTATGTATAATTTAAAAAAAATTAAGTTTGTTTCGTTGAATACATAAATTAGTGTTCGTAACATTAAAAAAAAAATACAATAACACTCAGTATGGTGTAAGTAAATTAAAATTAGTTTTAGCAAAAATGTAGCCAAAAAAAAAAATATACTCATTTTGTTGGATTTAATGGATCTCAAAATAATATTCTCGCGAAAAACATAAAAGTCTGAATCGCAATAAAGTAAATAAAATTATTAAAGTGAATTGTTAAAAATAGTTAATTTTATCATCTCGATTTATATTTTAATAAAGATGGTTTAGATCAGCTAACAGAAAGGTCTTTTTTATCGGTAATTCTAAACAACAATATAAGCTAACTAGTTGAAAAATAAATTTCAAAATTGCATTCATAATTATAAATCCAAGTTGAAAAAAAAATTGTGTATGATATGTAGTTTTTGAAATAAATATATAACAATATATAATCTTTAGTCTTATGTTGTAAAATTCTAAAAATTTTGCAGACCTTAACAAAAGATAAAAATTACATTATATTTCTTTAATACATTAATTTTTTAACTAGATTTTTCCGAATTGAAAGTAGATTTTAGTGGAATAAGTAAAGAAGTCTATTTTTACGCTAAAATTCGAGATATGAAATTTATTTTTTATTTTTTTCAAGTGTATCATATGTTTCATGCTTTAGTAATACGTGTTCAAAATAATTTGAACAATTTGAACGACGTGTGTGCCTACCTTTGCCATGATGAGAAGATGAGTTGAAGATGATCAGAGTACGAAGAAGAGAAGCTGACACTGGGTATATATACTAGAAGGGTAGTACTGGAGGGGGTACGGGCGAAGGGGTTGCATCACGGAAGACGGACACGAAAACTTCAACTTCTGAGTGAAGAGTTCTGACATAGGAGTTTCTTACGAAAATTTTAAATGCAAATTTAATAAAAATAATAACCTTTATACTATAACGAAAATAAACTACTGAAAAAAAAAAAACAAATTTCCCTCGTTAATCCAATTCATTTCTAGTCATACAAATCAAGAAATTTCATCCATAAAATATAACTAGCAGATATAATATAGGTTTTATACACGCATATATGCTTTATATTATATAATTTAAAGAATAAATATATATTTAAAAAGTATTAAAAATGCTAATAGCTAGAAAGTATATATATAGATAGATAGTATATTTTTTATTGATTAATATACACATTATTTAGCCGACAGTAAAAAATTAATATTTAAAAAAAATTATTGTAAAGAATAATAAAGAGCAATTTGATAATAATCAAGATCCATTATTAGAATTTAACTTCGATAAAATAATTATTTTTAAATGAAAGATTAAAATGAAATATATATTTGTTTAAATCACAATGATTTAAATAAGCACCTACATTTTTTAAAGCAATTTCAGCTTTAAAAACCAGAAACAGTAGGTTCCTTACGAAGTACTGATTCCAAGACCCTTTGGGTTGTAGTGCTACAAGTTTTTTGTTTTTAAATCATACAAAAATGTTGGTCTATGCAATGTATGTCCTTCAGTAATGATTTTATTAATCTCCCTTTTTTATTTAAATCTATTTTCTATTTAAAGATATGTAATAAATTTTTCAAAAAAGTCTATTCCACTAGAACTGCTTAATGAGTGTCATTCGAAAGATTTTGGAAAAATGCTAACATTTTAAAATATTAAAATTTCTTAACAATATAATAATCATGCTATATTATCGCTGGGCAGATCAATACATAAATGAAACGTCGGTAAAACAATAGGAAATAAGACAATATTTCTTCCGAAACATTAATAGAAGGAAACTAAAAATCGCCTCGAAAGTCAAGAATGGTTTCGATGTTCTAGGAATTTGGAAGGCAAATAGCGAAAGATGATAGAAAAGTTGTATACAGAAAAAAAGGAATAATATCAAAGATGTAAGTTACCACAAGAGAAAATAAAAACAGTCGGACACCAAAAGTTGTATCACATTTTGATAGAATAGACATTGTTTACTGAAGTAAGGTTGTACTTGCTTAATACATTTAATAAAGACTATAAATTAAAAATAAAAATATTAATCTATATATTGCGTAGGCATAATGTGATTTTACAGAATGGCCAATATAAAATTTTCAAAAATATATATACAAAGGAATGATCTAAGACTCTTAGACAATTAGTTGAACTATAAGTGTACCTTCGTGAGCATGTATGGCAGTTCTAACCTTCAAAAAACCATCAAATCGCAACCTATCTCTGTAAAATATCTTAACTTAATTATTTCTCTTACATTCTCTTAATTGCGATTAATGACAATAGTTAATTATTAAACAGCCCTTTCTTATTAACAAAGAACTGTGAAATTCATAAATTGTAAGTTTTAATGCCCGAAGGAAATTTTGAATTATATTAATAATAATTTTATATCCAATAGATTTATTTATAAATTATTGTATTAGTTGAAGTTACCAGCAAACTTATTGTTCGAATAATGTTGAATAGTGGTGTATGTGTCATGAGAGGAATACATAAATACATTCCATTAAAATAACAATGGATCTTGGCGTGTAAAAGAATGCGAGCTGATGTTAGGATACTTTTAAGAGTCGATTTTCCTAAAGCTTATTGTTTAGGTGGTCAGAAATAAAGATGCATTACTTTATTTAACTATTAAACATAGCTGTCAACTAAAAACTTTTTAAATGTTTTTGGAAACAAGGTGATACTATAACTGCGTTAATTGATTGAAAACAAATAGTTCTGCTAGATATTGTGTATGTTCAAGACAATTAATTTTATTTTTGATTAACTACAATTTTTCTTTATATTGGTTGTTCACTTATTTTGCTATTAGTTAAGTTATATTTATATTTAATTGCTAATAGTTTATTTATATTATCTATGGTGTACATACATTATTTTACTTATTTTTTATCATTATTTTATTTAAATATTTTTTTGTTATTTACTTTTATTAATTTTTGTATAGTGTGTGTATATAGTGTGTATATATGGTGTGTATATATGGTGTATATACACACCATTATTGATATTGATTTAAAACAAATAATTCTGCTAGATATTGAGTATGTCCAAGACAATTAATTTTATTTTTGATTAACTACAATTTTTCTTTATATTGGTTGTTCACTTATTTTGCTATTAGTTAAGTTATATTTATATTTAATTGCTATTAGTTTATTTATTGTATCTATGGTGCACATATTTTATTTTACTTATTTTTTATCATTATTTTATTTATATCTTTTTTTGTGTTATTTAGTTTTAATAATTATTGTATAGTGTGTATATATGGTGAGAATCGATAGTTCAGCCCTCTAATACTCATTACCCTTGAGTGTGGCAACTTAGATAATTGTTCAATAAAAAACAATTAAAAAAAAAGATATTGCGTTGATTTATGATAACAATAAATTATTTATAGGCATTTTCAGATTGTAATTTTCTCATTGTACGAGGTGACCGGAAATATTTAAACAGGCTATAGTAGACATCAAGCCGTGTTTGGTAAAACGTAGGAGATAGTTCCAAAATGGCGTGTCAATGAATCGACTGAAAATTTACAAAAAAATACGATAAATTAGATTAAATTAGATACGATATACAATAAATATTTTTATGACTTGAATTACAGGTAATTGTATTGCAATTGCTTATTCCCAAGAAGTAATTGTAATAATAATTCAATTACTTACCGCCAAGGAGTATTGTAAATAAGAGCCTCAACTACAATTAATTAAAAGTAGTAATTGCAAATACTTAATACAATTACAGTAATTGTAATTGAAGAAACAATTAAATACTATTGCAATTAATTACTGCCCAACTCTGACCTTAAGGACAACAAAAAAAATCATTTGGAGCATGGTCCGATTCCACACAAAGCAGAAAATTTATGTTTTGCGTTTTTTAAGTAACGGATTTTGTTTGGTAAGAAGCGTCAATTAATAAATTATTTGTTAGGTAATTCACAATTGCAGCATCATAAACTAGACAAACTTCTCTATAAATAGAAGTATAATTAATCCTTGTTATAACCATTTGAAAAGAGTTTTCGGCCGGTTTTCCGAAAAACCAGGGATCCTTGTTTAATAAGCTTCAAGTACATGTTGATTAAGTTGAATTAAGCAATTATTGTTGAGGTCTGTCTGAATTAGCAGGGGTTCTCCTCCAGTATTATAAGACAATTATGTGATATGAAATTATCTCTCTATAAACTACGAAAAACAAAAATAATCACAATAAATTATTAATAAACTTTTATTTTTTTTTGTGGCCTGTATTGTAATAAATTTTAATAATGAATTTTATTTATAAAAAAATTGTAAAATCAAATATTTAATGCATTTATAACAAATAAGAATCTCCTTTAATGAATTACTTAATATTCCTGGTAATGATAATATAATTTTTCTGGTGCAACGAAATGAGAATTAACGAAATAAAGTTACTTGCAGCAGCCTGTGCCGTTTTTATAAAAGTTCGGAATCTGCAGTCTATTAGGAGGCTAATGAAACAATTCGCGAATAATCCACGGTTTTACGAAAAACAGAGCTTAGAGTAATTTACCTGCTCGAAAGCCTCTTTAAAATGTTTTAACAAAAGAAAAATTATACATCTTTTGAAAAAATATTTCGTATAGTTTACGAAGCTGCTATTGAGAATCACCAACCTACATGTTTTTTTAGTTATAACTTCCAACTCAACAAAAAGCGTAACTTACTTAAAAAAAAAACAACTTAAATTTCCTGCTTTGCTATGTAAAATAGGATCATGGTACATATGAACTTTTTTGTTACTCTTGAGGTTTTTTATCTTCTTAGTAAATATTTCTGGTCACTTATGGGACAACCTGTATACTTTGTTTTATTTTATATTACTTGCATTCCATTATCACATTTAACATGCATCAAACAGAAAAGATTAAAACAAAATTTTGTAAAAAGTTTAATTTTCATTTGAATTCTGATATGGCCTCTAGAAAGTTCTAGTCAAATTTTGTAATTTTGGTTTTCATATTGTTAAGGGGCTTATCAGCACATGAAACCTAATGATTTATTTATGTTCAAATAAAAAATGAACAAAAAAAAATCCTGCACTTGGTGATATTATAAAAATAATGTGAAATACTAGGATTTTTTTTTCTCATTGAATCTAATAAAGAATCACACTCAGATAATTTGTATGTTCATAAGTAATATTTATTTTTTTTTTAAATTAAACAGTTATAGTTGGGAAACATGAAATGATATTGTTTTATATGGCAAAAAAATTTGGAAAAATGGACATTGAACGGTGAATTGTTGCTGCAAATACAAAAAAAAAATATAAAAAAAATAAAAACGATTTTACCAAGAAGAGAGGAGAGCCATTATCGTCAAAATTGAAGAGATATAGTTCGATACTACTGCAAATATATATTATTAATCAATGAACGGTAACTACTTATTGCAGAGTAACTTTAATAACAGAAATAAGAAAATTGTGACTAGCTTACTATAGATACATTTTTTTTTAATGTAAATTAATGTATTTATTTCAACGTAATATTTTTATTTTATGGCGGTTATTATTCTTAAAATTCTAAGAAATAATTCATCAGGGGGTCTCAGAATCGCGACTACGTCTCCAAGCTTGACGAAATTTGTCACGTCACAATACAGGTCAATTATAAATAAATTACCCATATAACAATAAATTAATAATAATAACATATGTAACACAGATAGGAACATATAATCGAAGAGTTAATGCAATCCAAGACATCCTCCGTAATGAAACGCCAATATTAGACAAATATAAATTAGGTTACGCTATAATATCTTAATGAGTTTGATTAAGATAATTAAGTTCTTCATTTGATTAAATTTATGACAAATAAGTTTGCCATTAAAATATAGAGGAATTCCAAAACTTAGTTATAATATGTATCATTAAACTAAAGTTTCAGATATTGTGGCCATTTTTAAATCTACAAATCATTGTGGACTTTAAAGATATATTCTTAAGAATTTTTTTTCCAATATATAAATAATTTATTTTACAATAATATATCTTTCATTATAAAAAAAAAAAAAATCAAGTTTAATATAGGTAAATAAAATAATAAATATTTATAAATTTTTATATTTGATATGTATTACAACGATTTTCGTCTATATTTATTTGTCTTCTTTATACAATTTTATACTAACACTTTATATAATTATCATCAAATGAACTTTGGCAATAATTACACAGAAATTATAATAATTTCTAAAATATCATCATAATCCTAAAATAAAGGTTTTATTTAATAACTAAAGGGGAGAGATATCGCCCCAAGAACAGTTTAAATCACAGAGAAAAAATACAAAACAATAGTTATTTATTTAGCCTTAATTAATTAGTTAATTTTTCAAACTTATTTATTTAAACCCTTCCCCCTCCAAAAAAAAACTTCAAGGAGCAGAGTCAAAAAAGTTGTCCAAAAGACTATAACTTTCATGCTATAGTCACGGGGTAGGCTATACAGTACCCACAATACTGAGGATTTATGTGGGTTTAGAGACACCTACCAATCTACCTACATACGTATGCACTCAAGCTTTTTATTATATAGATAATCATAAAGATATTAGCCGTTTACTATCACTGACGATTCTTCGCAGCATTCCTCGCTCCAATGAACTCAATCAAACCTAAAATCAACAAGATTACATTTAACAATATCCAATCTAAGTTGTTAAGTAAATGCAAGAGGTCGCATTTTTCTCATGTAAGTATTTTGAACTACTATTTTAGAGATCAGAATAGTGGCTGTGACTATGCTATTTTAAGATAGAATATCTGCAGATTTTGTGTTGTTTATTTTGTATAATGCTCATATGTTCCAACTAGGGCAGGAATGACATATTGTCCTAAAGATTACCAACTTATTCCAGTCAGAGCGTCGAAATGTATTACGCGGGTTCACCACAGTCGCACAGTGGGCAAAATGACCGATGTAGGTGGATAAAAGTCAATCTCGCTCACAGTAAAAGCTCTCCATTGAGTTGTAGTTGTTTACTACGATAGTTGGATAATCTCTAAATGGTGTGACAAGTGCTGGTAAGTAATTTATAAAAACTGTGTAACCTTTGAAGTTTTGATTGAACATGTATTCATCATAATCTCGCACTTAGTTATTTTTTCAATCCCGACACATCAGTTGCTCGTTTGTTCTTATTAAAGAAGTAGTGCAACTTTAGCAATATGGATGCATACGGGAAAGGTAAGTTTGACCAATAAAATATGTAAATATTACGAAATTTATTCAAATTAATGCCTTGAAATGGCAAGTTTATAAGTAACGCGATGACCTGGTTTTTAAAGGTTTTAAAGGAAATTTAATCGTAATTTTCAAATATTAACTTGTTTTTTACCAAAGTTTGCCAATTAAGTATATATTATTACTTTTTTGAGAAAAACTTAATTCGTAAACTTTGGCAAAAAACAAGTTAATATTTGAAAATATATTACATTTTCTTTAAAATCCCTGCACAGATCATCGCGCTAATCTGCGCTACTTTTGTAGTTTTTTTTATTCTGGAGTACGTTCAATTATTGTCATGCAATAGTATTGATCAACTCTAGAGAGCGTGATGGTACATGGTTTTTCCAAAATTTAATGTATTTTCCAAATATTAACTTGTTTTTTTGTCAAAGTTCGCCAATTAAGTTTTATCCTTACTTTTTTAGAAATACCGTTCATTCATGATTTTCCTATCAAAGTATGTTTTCCAAAAATCGACTCAAAAACGGTTAATCCAAATTGGTTATGAGGTAAGACATAATGAGACTATAAAATAACCATATTGTGGAAAATAAGCATTGCGACTGCTTTTAGCTGTTTTAGTGTATTTATGCATAGGAATGAGAAAATTATAAAAACAGGAGTTCTATAAACTTGAAATTTGATGATCTATAACTCTAATTACTTGACATTTTTAATTTGAAATAACCGTTTTTGAGTTACAGACGTGTACAGCTAAGCATAACATATTTTTCTGGGTACAACGGAAAAATTTGTCTATATTTGACTACCAATTCTGATCAAACCTCTAAACGAAATTTTATGTTTAAGGAGACTATACGACGAAGAATTGTAAAGAATTACTATTGTAATTAAAGAATAATGTTCTTTAATTTAAGTGGAAGTAAAATTTTCTATGCGATATAACCTTCTGATATAAGCAAGAAACTTTACACATCTGTAACTCAAAAACGGTAATTTGAAAAAAAAAAATTCAAATATCTAAAGTTGTAGAGTATCAAATTTTAAGGTTATAGACCTTATTTATTATTATTATTATTTCTTTTATAACTATATCATTCCTATCAATAAATACACGCAAAAAAAAAAAATAAAATCAACAGTAGTGGCAGCGCTGATTTTCCACAATGTGGCTATTATGTAGTCTTACCACGTCTGATCTCAAAATTACTAACATTGGTCTAGGAAATTGAATTTTAATACGTTACGATAGCCCAATTTTGATCTCAAGATGGAATCCAGAAGCGACGAGTTGGATTGGACGGTGGGAAAGATGTGTTGCTTGGTGTTTAGTTTCGAAATGTATTAAAATTCAATCTAATTCAATACAAAAATCTAATTTGATTGGGCTATAAACTAACTAAACAGAAATGTTTCCATTTTCTAGTTTCTTGAACAATGCAGCATTGAAGGAAAATAGGATTAGAGCAATCAAAAGGGAGAACTAGAAACCTTCAACTTATAGTAGGATATATAAGTGCTCTCACTCAGTTTCCACTGGCTTTGATCCAGTGATGCGGCTCAGAGAGAAGCGCTGGGACCTCTTCGAGTCTTGCCTTGTGGAGGACAGGGCATGGCTGGGGGTTCCCTGGGCAGAATGTAAATATGTATATTTGTATGAATGTAATCAAGAATTTTTATTTATTTTATTTTATTTATTTATTTTATTTTATATTCATTTTATTTTATTTTAATCTTCTTTTTTTAACATTGTATATTTATTTATCTCTAGTGTCCTTTATTTTATCAATTTATTTTCCTTTATAATTATTTTATTGTATGCATAGTTCTACATACAGTATGAATGGGTACTTCATCCCTAATACTCATTGCCCTTGATTGTGGCAGCTTGTATTATGTTCAATAAATAAATAAAATAAAAATAGTACCTATAGATACATTAGCAGTGAAAATTTAAGAAAAGTGCTTTTGAAGTTAGTTTATTTTTAACACATTTAAAACGTTAAAAAACTTTTTTATGTTCGAAATCATCTTCGAGTCATCAACTCTTCCTTTTTTTAAATTAACACTATTCATTGATCCGTTGAATTCGTCCTCAAATATTTTTCTTTTTTCATCTTACAACAAATTTACTTCATGAGACATTTTGTATTACAGTATGTAAGTAATTTTAGGACTTTTCTTTCAAACATCCAGTTTTGGGTGTTAAAAAATTGAGCAAAAAAATTATTAATAGTCATCATCTAAAATATTTAAAAAAAAAATACTAACTTTAGTATATCTTCGTTTCAAATCAAATAAAAAAAAAAAAAAAAACAGGCTTAATTTCAAAAATGTTTTCATATAAATCTCAAAAAATATAAATTTCATATTTATTACTACCCCGACTACCTCAGGTTGAGGAAGTTTCATAAGCAGTAGTTAATAGAAAAAGGTAGATAAAATTTACTTTTCTATATATAAAAAAAAAGTCAGAGATTTGAACAAAAATATTCAGAAAACTAAAATTGCGACACAAATTAACCAAAATTTCAAAAGATAATAAATTTTGTTACTAGAAAGCTTCATTAGTTTATTTGATTTATAACCAAAGCGTAGATCAAAAATCAATAAATGTAATAACAGTAGGTAATAAATAATAGTAACAATAATTAACAAATTTCTAATAAAAATAAGAATGTCAATAAATTTGAAAAAAATAGAGCAGTTATCAATCAGTAGACCCTATGATTTCTAAACCGTTTGATTTTTGTTTTTTTTTAATTATGTGTAGTAGACATAATATAGCATTTCCAAATCCATTGCCACCTTTTCCATTTCAATTGTAATTTTTTCATTTCAATAGTAACCCTTTCCAAATCAATTGCAACCTTTTCCAATTCAATTATTACCTTTTCCATTTCAATTGTAACCCAACCGGACATAATTAATTCAATATTATTTATTGTTTTAATTACAAAATGACTTTAGAAATAAATTCGGCAAATTCTTTCCATATTTTTTTCGTTTATTAGATTATTGATATTAAGTGCTAATATTCATTATTTTTTATTTATTTGATGGAGGGGAGGTTGGATGTCATCGATTTGGTGTTCGTTCATTAGGTTTTTGAAGTTGCTTATGTCAAATTTACTACCGAAATTTTGTTCGGCCACGAACATTAGTACCTAATTTTTAGTTTTCTAAATTCATTATTTATTTTGGATTTTGCATTTCTGTTACTATTGGAGTTTTTCACACTATAGGAATCGTTTATAAGGTTTTAAAGGGTTCTGATTCCATTTTTTAATTGGATGTTTGATTTTGGATTTCCGTAATCGTTGGAGTTTTCTATGATTTCAAGATAGTTTATTAGGTTTCAAGTGTTCTGATTCCATTTTTTTAATTGGATGGAATTGAATGGAATTAGAACCTTCTAAAGCTAATAAACCATTCCTATATCGTAGAAAACTTCAACAGTAACGAAAATGCAAAATTCGCATGCGCAATTAAAAATCCAATTATAAAAATGGAATCAGAACCCTCGAAAACCTAATAAACGATTCCATTAGCACAGAAAACTTCAACAGCAACGAAAAATCGAAATGCGCATGCGCGATCGAAAATCTGATAGTTAATTCAGAAATAGCGCTCTTGAAAGCGTAATAAACGATACCTATGCTGAAGAATTTAGAAAACTAAAAATTAGGTACTAATATTCGTGTGTGACGAAATTTCGGTGGTAAATTTGACATAAGCAATTTCAAAAACCTACAGAATGATCACTAAATCTATGAAAGTAGCCCTCCTCACCCTTCCAAATGAATAAAAACTAATAATATTTAAAAATATATAAACAACAATTTTATTTCAAAAATTTAAAATTCTGGAAATTAGCACTTAATATTAATTATCTAATCGACGAAAATAATGTCGAAAGAATATGCCAAAATCATTTCAAAAGTCATAATTGTAAATAAAATAAATAATATTGAAAAATTCATGTCCAGTTGGGTTACAATTGAAATGGAAAAGGTTACAATTGAATTGGAAAAGGTGGTAATTGATTTGGAAAGGCCTAAAATTTAAATGGAATAGGTTACATTTGAAATGGAAAAAGTTACAATTGAAATCAAAAAGGTGACAATTGATTTGGAAAAAGTTACAATTGACGTGGAGATGCTATATACAAAAACTAGTTTAGCTACTTGAAAGCCGATTGAATTGTTGGTAAATTTGCTGCATGCAATTATGTTGTAAAATAAAAGTGAGGGGTGTTCCCAAATGGCAGAATGGAAGGAGGACCTCGTCCAACATGTAAATATTATAAATATATAAAACAAAAAAACTTAAAAGATATTTTTGATACATAATATATACAATATAATAATACGTTTATCTAAATAAAAATTTAATTCTTCACTGGAATCATTTTTATTTATTTATTATTTTTTTAAAAAGAGGATTGAGCATATCGAAATGAAACTCCAGTCATTATAATGATATTAAAAAAAATATTAGTGAAATTAAACATTAAAAATTTAATATAGAGATGACACAACGTTGAATATAGTAATAAGGAGTAAATAAATAAAAAATAATTATGAAACTGAATTGGGGAAAACACATTATTAGTTCCTCGCCAACCATTAATAATTTGTTAGTATATCATAATCAGAAAGTCTGAAACATGCCAGCAGGATCGACCTTAATACGGAGTAATTTCACTTAGCGTAAAGTTGGCCTAAACGCAACATTTCAAGAGCCTTAAGCACTCACGACCACAGTGTCAGGTGGTACCATCTGATTAAGGAATTCCATCCAATTACAGTTCCCTGATCTACAAGGCACAGCTCAGTCTTGCTTATTGCACAGGATTTACTTAAGATTTCTAATAGAATTTACGAGATATATAATTTAATATAATGCGACAGTGCCTGGTTCCAGTGTTACTAATTAGTGCCCGATTGTCGATGATCATAAATGATCGATCCACCTAAATCCAATACGCGGTTTTAGATCATCATTTTTCAAACACATCGAGCGCCCTTGCCCAACATTGAAAACCCCAGCCTCACGTCACCATTCAAATTGTATTTGCTCTGAAACTATCGTTAGATGTATCAGTTGGCAAGATTTTTGGTTACTAGATAGATATAATAGTGAGGCAAGCAAGGATTTGAACCGGGTTCGTTCAGCATAAGGAACCAGCGCTACAACCACAAGGCAACCTCGGCTCCACTGTTTGTTATATGAAGTAAAAAAAAATAATTATTAGCCAACGAGATTATTTATTGAATACTTAGAAATTTTAGAATACTACTTTGTCCGCTTTAACTTCAAAACAACAAATTACGTCCAAGAAATGATTTCCTAAAATTATGTTGCCTAATATAACCCGAAATAAGAAATGGACAAAAAAATATGAATTTCTTCAGACAAACGCAGATTTCCTTTTTTATTTCTCGTAGGTTTAAAATTACTATTCAATTATTTCAATAAAAAACAGCTCAGTTATGTCTCACAGTGATTAAGTAAATTTATAGTATATTTTTAAAAAATACTACTAATAATAATAATATAAAAATACTATTAATATATTTAGTCTACAATATATTAAGATTTCGAAACCGATTATTTTTTTTGGTATTACACGGTCGCATTGTTCATTTGATTGTCTTTATTGGCATCTCGATCGTATGCTATTATCGAGGAATTGGAGCATCGTTCAGCGTCTACCGTTAAGTTGAGCAATACAGCATCAAGTCAATGGATGACTGTAATTCGTCCAGATGCGACAAGAACAAACTTATACTTCGCAAAAGATACCGTAACCGCCATCGTTTAGAACTAACTATGAATATGCCTAACTTTCGAGACACTCTTCAAGGACGACCAAGTTACTCCGTCGTGAAGTGAACATCAGAGCGGAAAAAGTTCTTATAAGGCAGCGATTCATCCACTTTCAAATAATCTGTTCCAAGAGTAGTTTGACCTCCAACACCTTCTTAAAATATTACTTAGCATTTTTCAGCATTAACATATCGTCTCCTTTCCAACTAGGCCAAGTGGAGGCATAGGAAATGGGGCTTATTGGTATTTGCTAATTTTTATTTCCCTTTCCCCTTTTTTGATTTATGTTAAACCGATATCGCGTAAATTCAGAACTTTAAATGCATATAATGGTGCTATTATTAAAGAAAGTCTGCAATTTGAATAAGATCACTTCAGTGGGACAGCGATTAGTTTAGAACATGATGGTTCTGAAATATAGAAAGGGGTAAGATTCGATTAAATTGAACCATGAAGATGGTGAAGAATAGCAGGGTCGACCACCTCATAACGCAGTCAACCAACTAGAGAACCGAGAAAATGTTTAATGAAAACTCCAATTAATATAATATTATAATAATTTAAGAAGTAATGCTAATCGCGCGAGGAACGAGAATTTGAGTAAATCTTGAGAGTCCTTTGTGTTAATGTTCGTTTAAGAAAGCAGAAAAAAACATTAAATCCATTAGAAATTGGTTATCATTCATGTTTGTAGTAAGTTTGGTTTATTATTTACAATAATGAACATTTGTAATTGACCAAGAAAAAAAAAAAGAAGCTATCCCCTCCTCCCCTCAAAATTTGAAATTTTATCTTTCAAGATAAGTAGAATCCAAAAATCGAATAAAAAGAAAAATCCGCACGTCCGCCGTCCCCGACTTTTCTCCGAGAATACAGGACCGATTTTTTTATTTTATATTTGGCACCTAAGTCACAGGTCACTTGATCAAGATCCTCGGAACTCAACATTACCATTTTGGAAGGAAATTATTGAAGGTTTGATACCTATAATTCGGTCATTTATGAAGTTAGAGAAAAAAAAAAAGAAGATATTTAACTTCAGAGATATTGAATTAATTTAAGGATATTGAACCACACCAGTAGAAGTCTGACATATTTCAGAAAAATTATAAACATTGATAAAAAAAGAAATCAGTTTACAGAAAAATATAGTTGAAATAAATGTAATACAGGAGTAGACAAGTAGTTTACTTCTGTTTGTTGTTAAGTTCTTAAATTATTTTGAGACAAGTGTTTACTATTTTTATAAAACCAAAACATTTAAATAGTGGAATTAATTAAACAGGGTAAGATTGCAATGGTAAAAAATACGTTTGGAATAAATTTTATACTTATGTAATATAAATTATCCATGACAAATTATGAATAATTTTATTACATTTACAACAAGATTGGATTAAGCTACAAGAGAACAAATATGGCTCTGCGCCTAAAGGAACCTTCGATATTATTAGACCACATCCTAACAATTAATTTCAGATAATCCTCTAAGAGCCACCAAAGGAAGCGCGGCCTTTCAATCTTTGTTAAAGAACAATAGTCTGACAATGGGTAACTTTTATATCTCATATGTGTGTCATGGACAACATACGCCATTGTAACTAAGGTAACTAAATAATTGTTAATTTGATAAACTATATTTTACTTAAATTAATTTATCATTTACCGAGGATATGATATCCCAGCGTTTCACTCCTGCATACTAAAACCGAAAGCGAAGACTTAGTTTTTGAGAGGGCTTTAAAATAGTGGTTAATCCACAAAACAAATCTAAATCTTTCCACTAAGAAGAGTATAGATTAAAAATCAAAACAATAACCTGCAAATCTTGTTTTAGTCAGAGTAACATAACAAGATTATGTGAGGCGTGAGGGGATATTAAATTATGCAAAAGGGGATAAATCGAAATTTGCAATTTTTTAGGAAGCCCAAAACAATGTATATTAACCCATGTAACTATAAACTAACCAATGTATATATTAACCCATACTTTAAACGTAAAATTAAATTGCATTTAATACACTTTGAGGGCTAAAGCACATGCTATACATTGAAGAGGACTCTAACAAAATAAAAAGTGTGGAAATAATAATATAAAAATTTACAAAACAAATGATCCACAGAGTTTTACTCTTCTTCGCAGATTTTAAAATCTGCCTTTTTTTTTTTTTTTTTTTTTTACTCAAATATGCCATCTCGTCAATGAACAAAATTCATTCTAATACGACAACTAGGCCAAGTTTAATCTCTGCGGTTTTACAACGCAAGTTATACTTTTTATTGGGTAATGGTATCACGGTTCCGCATTGTGTAGGTCTTTCCACAGCCTTTCCATTCACTAGCGGATACAACATTCCTTGCGTTGGATCGAAGTCGGCAACGTCTTACACTTTTAGCGAACAGTATATAGGACAGTTAATAATATTCCTGTCTCTTGGCAGTATTTTTAAGTAACGCTAGCATAAAATATTTAATACTTAAGATTAGTTCACGTTATTTCTAGTTAAAACGTTATGTTCCTTTATATTATAACAGCATATAAACACCGACTAAGAATATATAGGATTTTATGACAATTCACATTTTTGTCTACGACATCTAAATAAACCGACCGATTTTAAAGGCTAAACACAGATTTGAAAAATTAAACTGAAGCGAATAAAAAAGGGATATAAAATTTATTTCAGGCCAAAATTTCATGCTGAAAAACCGACTTAAAAATGAAAAGCCGAGGTTTTTGCTTCCAAAAATTCGATTCTAATGATTCTAAAAAATGCTCAATTTTTTGTTTTTAAATCTCACATTACGGTGTAAATTCGAGCAAAATTTCAAACTCCTGCACTGTACGTGTGAAATAGGAGAAATATGTAGAACTATTTTGAAAAAACCTGAAAGGTTGGCTGTTGTTTAGCAAAAAAAACTTTTTGTTTCCAATTTTCATAAACTTTAGAAGTAAACTGTCCAACTCCAAATCTGTTTCAATCCAATCACTATTTTGAGGGCGTTTTTGATGTTTTACAATGTTAACGTTACATTTTTCTTGCCAAGCATAATACTTGAATATTTTGATGCCTTATATTTTAAAATTATTTCGCTTCGTAATAGGGACATTTTTCTACCTTCATCAGAACCAGATATATTATATAAAATGTATTTTACACATGCAAATTTAACCGATTTTTTGGGAGGCTCTTGAGGCGCGTTGGCCCCTAATATTTTACACAGTCCAATATTTTAAAGCCGAATTCACCTAAAAAAGTTTTGTAAAAATCTATAGGACACATGCAAGGTCCTCTCTTGGCGAATACCGCTCGTGAAAAAAATTCTTTTACATTTTTTAAAAGCAAAATAAATCAAAATATATTTATTTTTCCTTTTTTAGCACATAACAAAAATTATAATAAACAAATAATAAAATTCATTCATAACAAAAGTTACATTATAAATAACATTTATTAAGATCAATGAGAAGGATAAAATTGTTTATGTTGAGACGACATATCATCATAATGTGGTTTCATTATTTAATCTGAGATGCGGTTCCACATCCAAAAGGCTGTTCCTATTTTTCAACTTAATGTCTACAAATGCTGAAAAAGCAACTTCACGTAGAAAACCACACATATACAATAATAAAAAGTTACGAAATGTTTTTATTATTTTTCTATGTTCAAAGCCCAGTGCATCGCGTAACTCCACCAAACTCTTCCCGTACACCACTTTGGGATTACACCGCTTAAAGCAAAAATAAGATAATACATAAATAAGGTAACAGCATGGTAGAAGTATATAATGACCAATCCAATTCGAAGATAGATGAATCATGATTAATTGAACTCGACCAATAATAATAAATATTAGAAATGTAAGCGAGATAAGAATGACAAATTACAAAAATTATTTTGTCTAACTATAGTTGGCAAGAGAGAGAAGAGTACTAAAAGTCAAAATTTAGGAGTGTAAAGTTTTGTGGATAGAAGACCAATGATTGAGATAACCTTAAGAGTATTCCAAGGATAAGCTTTTAAATAATTTCCTTAAATAAGCAGCATCAAAGATTTTAAGACACGCTTGTTATTAGAGCGATTATGTGAAGTGGATGCAAGATCACTTGGTCGAAATGGATAAAGATACTATGAAAGAGGGGAGCTCATCACTTTTTATATTTAAGATGAATATAATGTTGTAATTAGAAAATATAAATCGAAAAATCGATGAAACAGTAGTGCTGTAGTTCGATCCACAGTTATCGTTAACTGGGCGAGCATGAAATCAGATTTGGAATATTTAACATACAGTATTATTCAATTATTCAATAAATTTTCGGTACCATAAGATTATGATTATAATTAATAGTTCTGGATTCATCACCATCAGCTTTTCGCTTCTGAATATGTTTGGCTGTAGTCTACACAATTTTAAAGGTTGTCATATAATTAAGCATAAAAGCAATTCCTAAACAGTGTTTTATATAACTTTATTTTTTTAATTGATATGTTTTTTGCTGTCAAATGAATTTTAATAATCTCCTTTAATTAATAAAAAGATTAAACGATATAAATTAGGTATTTCTTAATGAATAATTACAAGTTTACTCTTATATGGCAATATATATATATATATATGGCTTAACCCTAGGGTTATATAGGTTATATAGAAAACGCATGGACCTCATAAAAGTCAAAACATTTTTTTTCCGGTTCGGAACTATACCACGGTGGAGGAAACCGGTGTCACTGCGACAAAAGTCTTGCAGATGAGAACTGAAAAACTGTCTTCGGCTATCCGGCTATTCTGGGTTAGACTGGAAAATATACTAACTTCAAGGGACAAGATTCTTGGATTTAAGAGAAAATTAAACTTATTGAAGTGTCATGTAGTAAAAGGGAATTTTGATATGCTTGAATTATTGGCAGAACTAAAAATTGGACATGGCTACCAACAGATTTCAAGTTTTATCGTATCACACCTGGAGATGTCGAAGAAAATTGAATACTATTTTCCATCTCTATCAACAGAACTATATTGGGTGAGGAATCCATTATCACTTTTGTTCATCTTAAGAACCTAACCTTAAAAGAAGAACATAGTGATCGGGCGGTTAACAATTGGATGGTTAATTGAAAATGAGATTTAAAGATATGGTTTTGGAAAAGTTCTGGATTTCCATTGAATGTGAGTATCCAACAATTCATTAATGTAACTAACATATTGTTGCAGTTTTCCTTATCCTATAATGTGAATAAACTTGAATTTTGTATTAACTTGAACTTGAACTAGTATTAAGATATTAAATATTTAAATCATCTCCTTTCCATTGAAGATAAAATCCCCATCCATATATTTATCGAAAATCAGACCTCAAGTTCAAAATTCATGTTATAAAAATCAGGTGCAGATTTCACATTAATATTTATTATAAATTGTTAAACTAATCAAAAATCGTATTTATCTATAGCTAATTATAATTAGAAATATATCAATTGTATCTAATAACCTTCTTTATTTTTTAAATATAAACGACTACAATGACTTAATTCCTATTATCCCTCCATGGGACATAGGGCCCTGATGAAGTCGATCTCTGTCGTCTGGAGCCATATCGTTGAGGGTTGCCCAAGTATGATTGTGCTTCCTTGCCTCCTCCAGGACAGAACTCCTCCATGTCTTCCTCGGCCTACCCACTTGACGCTGTCCCTGAGGGTTACACTCAAGAGCCTCCCGGGCGATACCTCCATTCATCCTTAAGGTGTGGCCGATCCACCCCCATTTCCTAAGCCTAATTTCATCTTCTATTCCCCTCTGCTTGGACCTTCTCAGCAGTTCCTCATTGGAAATGGTACTTGGTAACTAAATTCCCAGGATAGACCTCAAGCATCTATTGCAGATGGGCTGAGATGTATCGCGTCATCCTCCACGTCTCCGAGCCATAGAACTTACATTGGAGTTTAATATTCGGAGCCTTGTGCCCAACATTATTTCCTTTGCACACCACAGAGTGCGGAGCTACGCGAAAGCGCGTTTTGCCTTTCTGATCCTGCTTTCCACATCGACGTCAGCTCCCCCATCTCTCGTCACTACACTTCCAAGGTATGGAAAGGTATCCACTTCTTCTAATTTTCGGCCATGGATTGTGATTGGCTTCATATTTCTTGTTTTTATCCTGATTGCTTTGGTTTTGGATACATTTATTATATCGCTAATCCTGCGTGCCACCTGATCCAGGTTTTGCATATTTCCTTGGATGTCTGAGAATCGATGTGCCATTTCGCATGTGCCATCCGCATATTAAACCCCGCCACTGGATGAAGTCCCCACTGGATTTCTCGTCGCCTTCCTGCTGCAGAAACGACTACAATGATAGTCATTTTTTTATTTCATTAATGAAGTTAATAAAAATATAATCAAAACATATTCTTACATGGATGCTGAGAAGTTCCCTACAACCTGAACATTGTCACAAGAATTCCTTAAGAGTGAAAAGGTTGGGAAACGCTGATTTATATTAAGGATTAATTTCATGAACCAGTAAAACAAACTGCTGCTGATGCATTAGCGAACGATCCTGTGGAAGTAACATTCCGGCACGCTCGAGACAGAAGCTGATGCTATAAATGTATGCCTATATATTTCGTGACAGAAATAAATACAGACCGTTATAGTAAGAATAGGTTGGCAAACTGTAGAGTAATCTGTTCCTTCTACCCTGATTGGGTTAAATAAGAGCGACTACAATCAAGAGAGAGAGAGCAATCGAAAGAGATTTCTCAGACAGTTCTAAATATAAAACTGATGGGATAATTAGCTACAATTCCTTCGATTGGCCATCAATACATGAAAAATAAATCATACATGACAAAGGATACCACCAAGAGCCGTTTTATTGTTTTTTTTTTCTCCTGCAAACTCTAGCTCTTTCTACTTAACATATCGTTGCATCATTTACATGTTTTTTTTTTTTCGGTTTCTTAAGGTATTTGGTATACCAACTATCCACCAGGCGTTCGGACACTAAAACATGGATCATATTATTTTTAATATTTCGTATTAAATACAACCTTAAAATTATACTTTTCACACATGCCAAGCAGTGCTTTTAAGCTACAATATGGATCAAAATGTTAGTAAAAAACATGTTCACAGAAAATAAGTCGAAAAAGGGTCGTTATGAGCTATGTGTATTGAGATCATCTCCCAAGCCTTCACTATATGGAGAGGTCTTTGGAGGAGATCACAATATACATAGCTCATGAGGAAAATTTATCCACTTACCAACTTATTCCCTGTGACCATAGATATATCCTCAGCCGAGCACATTAGGACAAGGGTCTCCAGAGCGCTCTTTTGGGAACAGTGTGGGTTCGGTTACCATTAATACTAAGCATCCAGGATTAGTATCAACACTCTAACCAGTATTTAACAAATAATCTAACTATTTTTAACTAATCCTTGTTGATTATTGATAAGCATCTGTAGGTATGGTAGTTTGGTTTCTTGTTTATTAACTTATTTTCATAACAGATATTTCTGAAGTCGTTATAGCTCGACTGTTGCGTCCAAGGCTGATATAACTATGATAAGGGATATAATGCGTAAGACTGAATTTTCAAAGGAACCTGACTAAGCAATCACGAGATGGACTGTAGTAGTGAAAATTTATTCGCCTTTTAGACAGTTGGAATAGCCCACGCGAATCAGCTGTCTATTAGTTGAGTACTTGAGGTCTGTTAAGCAAACATCCGTTGTGCAACCATATTTAGTTTTAATGTTTCGCTACGGGATGACAACTAGGCTTCCTATTGATAGTGTCACCGTTCTCTGTCCTTCGCCGTGAGTGTCATTATACACGCGGAAGGAGCTGGAGCTCATCTGTTCAGGCGTTGTGAATGTGCCATAACCCAGGTAGGACGAAACGAATTGTCAATAAACTAATAATTAACAATTATCATAACTATATATATTTTAACATTACACCGACATCTATGAACATTATAAGATATGTATTAATATTATTTACTTCTTGTGGACATGATGTTTGAGATATTAGGATTTGAACTAAGTCTAATAAGTTTGAGTCAAGTCCTGAAATTCGTGCTAATTTACACCCAACTACACAATTTTTTTTTTCCAGGGCTCTGGGGCGCGATGCCCCTTGATATTTTACACCAATATTTCAAGGTCTAGATTCACCTTAAAAAGTTTCATCAAAATCTAGGAGATACATGTTGGATTCTCTCTTGATAGTTCACAGTTGTAAAATTAATATGATCCGATCTGATATTTAACACCTAATAACAATTACATAAATACAATAATGTCTAGAGAAAGAATTACCATTAACAAAACATCGTTTTTAGGTAAAAATAAAACTATCAAACTAAAACATTTTTTGTTTTGTTAATTTATTTTTATTAAAATACAGTAATTTCTGTCTTAAGACAAAGAAAAATTCGAAATCAAATATTTTCCCCATAATTTGATTCCGACGAAAATAAAAAATAATAAGTTAGAGTTAGAGAAACCGAAAAATGGTTTCATTTAAATAAGCAAAAAGCACTAACATTTTGTGACACAACAGACTGAGAGGGTTGCCCCTCAATCAATATGAAAATCTATTATTTATATAAAAGATAGCATAATAATAAAAGTATATATATAATTTTTTTTTCCCACGAATAAATCACTTAAAAGCTCTTAGGTTGCCAAAGGAAATAAAAACAGAGTCCGTATTTAGACAACATGTATGTAACAAACCTAATATGAACCGAATGTATAGAATATACATACATGCACTAGCTGCAGAATAATTGTAAATGAGATGATAAATATGGCAAATATTTGCTTATCAGGTAAAAGAGACCTAGAAAAAGTTAACACGATTCTAACTGCCACTGGACATGTTCTGGTCACAAGCCGTTCTTGAGTCATAAGTGGCTAAATATTCACGTATATTACCCTTCAATTTGATTTGATCCTCTTCGGAGACTTCGGTGTCATCAAATAACATGATTGGTTCGCTTAAATCGGTGAGACGTAGCGTAACAGTCGTATGATGTCAGTATTGAGCGCAGACTATTGTTGCCCGGTCCGTAATACACACCTTGTATATCCTTGAAGGAAGGTACAGCAGATCTGCGCGTATGATTGAATGTGAAGCCGTCTACGTTAGTTCAGTGCCACGTGCACTTCCGCAACAGATGATTTACGGGAAACAATTAACTGTACTGCTTTCTTCAAACCCGTACATTCATACTTCAAACAGCGTAAATACTCTGTTCAGAATAATCTTATATTTACATTTCCTTAATATTTAAATTCGGACCTACCTTCAGGTAAAAAAAAAAACAGAGGGAGAACAGCTCATTAGTATACCTCCTGACTTTATTTCAGCTAAGTAGATTAGAATAGTTGAGGAGATCCCTCATCCAACATCTTTTTAACCTTCAGAATGTGTTGTCACGGATGATATCACCATATAAATTTCATATAATGGCCATAAAATTCGCCATAAAATATCCTATATGCTGTTTTAGTGTGATCTTGGACCCACCGAACGTGTTGGTGTGCAGTGTTCTACTAATAATGTACCCTTGAAGTCACATAGTTTGTGATTGATTTGATTGATTAGCTCGTTCATACGAGTTTTATTTTTTTGGCTGACTTGTAAATGTACGATCCATTAATTCATTTGGGATTTAGTTAGAGTATTTCTTATTTTTAGAGAGGTATTAACATAAAAGTTCTAGATCTTCCTTCTATCCTTTTCTAAGGATTACACCAAATATCCAAGTTCCTCCAAGAGATTTCTCCGGGTTCCGTGACAACATTAGAACTGCCAATGTCACTAGATAACGCATTGGAAATCGACGTTTTCGACATTTTAAGCGGAAGAATCCACTTAGCTCATATCTTATTCTCCTACTGCAGACTTGCTCACCTCACAAATGGGGAGGAAAACAAGTATTTTACACTAAATTTTAACATTTCAAACAAGTAATAAAAATATTTAATTATAGTGGAAAAAATCGCGTTTGCAACCTTTGCTACCATTTTTCATATAATTTTTTATGTAAGTTTATTATGACCTTCAAGAAAAGTACCCCATTCGGTTCACCAACTTTAACCAAAATCTAGTATATTATTTGTATTGATATAAAAGTCTTATTTACCATATTTGAGATATTTTTCATTATATTGTACTTTAATATAATTTTTGATGAAAGTTTATTTTGACCTTCAAGTAAAGTGACGTTTCCGGTTTCCCAATTTAAACCAAAATATATTATGTTCTTTTAATCAATATATAAATTATAAATACTAAATAAATTTGAGAACTTTTGCATTATATTTTAATATAATTTTTTTTGGCAATCAATTATGACCTCCAAGTAAAGTAAGTACTACTTCCGTTGATCATACAGTGACCAAAAAGGGAGATTCACAACTAGATTTTACAGCAGTCCTAAATTCAAAATTTCAACTTTCTACGGCAAACCGTTTTTGAGTTATGGAAGATAGGCACGTAAGAACGTACGTGCAAACGACACGACGAAAGTAGTCAAAATGGATTCAGAGATGGTCAAAATGGATAGTTGCGTTGAAATCTGAAAATCGAAAATTTTCGCGATTACAATACTTCCTTTACTTCGTAAAAGGAAGTAAAAATTTGTTTTATACACTGTATAGAACGATGGGATATCTACATAATACTTAAAAATTTTAATGGCTGATTTATTTTGAACGAGTAATATATAATAAAAAAAATACTCATTGGGGAAAAAATTAAAAAAAAAAAAGAAGTATTTTCATTTACATGTTTCATGATGCTCAAAATTCCTGGACACTCCTAGAGAAGTAGTGATAAGTTTTCAACATAGTTGTTTTTACCAAGTGAAAGTTGGCAATTAACTTTTTTATACACATTACCAAAACTCAATTAATTTTGTTTAACACACGTATAACTTACCCAATAGTTCAGCTTCGCGGTATAATGAGAAGAGTTTAATAGACATATTTTGTTGAAAATGTATGTTATATTTTCTCTGATATTTGCATCACAATAACCATTTTAATTTTTTTTAATACTAGCACTAACAAACACGAACCTAATTACAAAAACGTTGAAATAATCAGATACTTTCCAATTAAAATGTGAAGTGAACAAAATACAAGATGAATAAAATAATAAAATCGACTCATGAATATTACTTGACAGTATCATATAAAAATTGTTAAATCAAATCGATGGATAAAATTGAACTTAAATTTCAACCCGATAAAAATGCTATGTATTAAAAATTACAATTAACGAAGATAGAAAATCTTCTTACATAGAAAACGACATGAAGAAAGGTATAGGAAGATCAGTCGTAGCGCCAAAGGTATCATTTAGCCGATCTAATCTTTTCTTTATAAAAATTAACATGGGTGTTTAAAGCAAAAATCTACATATTTAATGGTCATAAATTCATTAGCAGGATACGTACTGGTAATAACATTGTCAGGAATAAAGCTTTTACTCATGCATTAAATTATTTTTCTTTTTTTTATTTAAACCTTGATATACATCTGAAGATACAGAACTTAATGAAATCACGAATTTGATGTTATCATCACCTAAACATCAAATTCGTGATTGACATTATTGATATGCCATTATCGAGAACATTACAATCAATTACATTGTTATTGTAATTATATGAATTACAATTATATTGTAATTCGTAATTAAACTGGTAATTACCATTATAATTTGTAATTGTAATGTAATTATAATTCGTAATTGGAAATTACATTGCAATTTGATAAAATGAAGAAGACTTGATATAAAAAGAAAATACTCGAATTGTATTTATTGTAATTTAATGAATTACATTGTAATGAATTACAAGTAGAAAAGTAATAGTGAAATTACTTTGTAATTAATTGGAATGTATGAACTACATTGTAATGAATTACAAGTAGAAAAGTAATTGTGAAACTACTTTGTAATTAATTACAAAGTAATTCATTACGCCCAACTCTGAGCAGGATCTGCTCCTTGACTTTATTCAGGTATATCCTCATTTTTTTATATTTATTTTTTTTAATTTATGAAATTATAGGTTTTAATTTTATTTTTTATGTGGATTGAAGCAATACAATATTAATTTCATGAATCGGGTGCTAATGATCAAGATGTTTTACTTCTAAAAATATCAAAATAGCCAACTAACTTTAGGCGATTTATGTAATTAGTAGCATAAATATGAAAATAATTTAGAAGTAATGGCCTGACATAAGAAGAAATTCGTGTAATCAGTACAAATGTATTGCGCTGAAAACTTTAAAGTTCTAAAATATTTAGCTAAGTAGTAGTAAATATTACGTATTCGTGTAAAAATAAATTATTTTCCTAATTGCGGTGTTACTTAATCAAAGACAGTTCAAATATCTTTAATAGACATTATGGAAGTGATATTGGTAGAAATTAACATAAAGTGAGTATGTTTCTCTCTGTTGTTATGTATCAACAAGTTTATAATTGGCAATAAAATTCAAATATTTACGGGCTTCTCACAGTAAATTTTCGAGATGGGAACGATAACACTATTGTTCGGTTATTGCAAGAAGATCAGTTTATTAGTGAATTGAATTCGCACTTAAAGACCCTTTCACCCTCACGCAACATCTTCCTCTTGAAGCCATTAAAGTCTCAGGGCTAGTAAAGCTACATTAGCTCTTCGCCAAATTGATTAGAGAGGGAGAGAGAGAGCAAAAAAAGAATCATTCTTGTTACGCCATGAGGCATTTATCTGTGAAAATATATAACAACTATTCGCAGAGACCTTGAAAGGAATGTTAGATGATACTTATCTGAATTAAGAAGAAACAGGCTAAAAGGTGTGTGTGAACATGAAAATAAACATTTTGAAAAGAACTTTTGATACTTTTATAATTATAAATACGATTGATACACAAAATCCATAGTTAATTTATAACATATAAATATAATCAAATTCTAATAACAAAAAAAAATTAAAAATATATTTGGATTGATTTTTTTTATTTATTTAAATGTTAGAAAGCATTGGAGAGGCCAAAAATCCAATCATCGCTTATCAGAGCCCGATAGATTCTGGTCAAAAAGCGCTAAAGAGAAATTAGCCCTTTCTGCTGGCCATCTTGAGGAAACCTTCCAGCCACTACCTCAACAAGCAGAAGATGAAAATATAGTCATGAGCCAAAAATAAATAAAAAAAAGACAACGCTTCAAGAATTGAAAGTGGAAATTAAAATGAATCTAAGTATGAAAAAAGCACCGGAATATGACTTGGTAACTGGTCAGACAATAAATGCGGCCTTCAGACTGAAGTATATACCAGTTCTGTGGAAAATGGCTGAGATTGTAATCATTTTAAAACTCTGATAAAGCACCGACACACAAAATTTCATTGTTGCCAGTAACCTCAAAACTATTGGAAAATCTATTTCTGAAAAGATTGAAGCTATTGTTACAAGAGAAAAATCACCCGTACGGATTTAGACAGAGGCATTCTACTATTGAACAGGTGCATAGAATCTCTCACGTGATTGAGAAGGCTCTTGAAGGAAAAAAGTTTGCTCAGCAGTCTTTTTGGATGTAGCGTAGGTTTTCGATAAAGTTTGGTACCTAATCCTACATACCATTGAAGTCATATTTCACTAATAGATCCTTCAGAGTAAGACAGGAGAATGAATATTCGACCTTATAGAAAATAAAGGCGGATGTTCCAGATAGCGTGCCGGATCCCATTCTATATTTGCTACATACTAGGCATTTGCCAAAAAAGAGGAAACAATTGTGGAGACTTTTGCCGATGAAACAGCTATTTAGGCGGAAGGCGAAAGTGGCGAGGAGACAACAAAAGAACTCCAGAGCTCAATCACGGTGGTGTGTGATTAGATTAAACGCTGAAGAATCAAACTAAATGAAGCCGAATTTGTACACATAAACTTCACAAAAAGAAGCACAGACAGGACAAAGGCTTTATATTTACAGACAGGAGGTTCTATATTCAATAGTGGTAAGTATGTAGGAATGACACAGGATGCAAGACTCAACTGGAAAGAAACATTTGAAAAAGAAGAAAGAGGAGTTCAACATAAAAATCAGAAAAATACACTTGCGGCCAGGTAGCAATTCATGACTAACAGGTGAGAACAAACTTCTGTTGTACAAACAAGTTATAAAACCCGTGTGAACTTATGGAATTCAGATCTGGGATTGTACCAAGAAAAATAACATACAAATAATCCAAACCTTTAAAAAAAAAAAAAAAAAAATATATATATGTCCTTACTTGTGTATATTTGGTGTTTCCTGGTACATTAGAAACGAAAATTTCCTTAAAGGTTTTAAAGTCGATCTTGTCAGTAAAAAATAACAAAACATGCGTGTAACCATGATAGAAGAATATAAACTCACTGAAAGCTTTGTTGGGGAAGCTTCGGTTCAAATAAGACGTCTTAAACAAGCTTTCTAACTTGGCAACAACGTAAATTACAAATAGTAAATTAATTGAAACTCATAAAGAGAGAAAGACGCAATAAATTGGGAGATTAGCCAATGGACTATATTCCACACCCGAGATCATTACAGAAAGAAGAGCCTCTTGTTGGGCCAGCTGAGATGTTTCATCGGAAGGTGGTTTTATTGGGTCGGAGTCCCACACTATCTGAAGACTTAAGGTTTCAGATGTTTATTGAGATATCCAGGTTAAAAAAAAAAAAAAAAAAAAAATTAAAGGCTCTGGTATAATGATTCCAAAAACTTTATATTTTCCTCTATCTCCATAAATGATCGAGACATGGGCGTATCAAGCTTTTGATCGGATGCGTTTTGAACGAAATTGCAAATGGCAATACCGAGTTCCGAGGATCATTCTTGGGTGACTTCTGACTTTAGTGTCAAAATTAAGAAAAAAAAAAAAAAAATCAGTGGCCAAACAGCAGACACATGGATTTTTTATTTTATTTTACGTATATTGAACTGTAGGATAGGATTGAGAGGAATAGGACAACATTTTTTATTTTACTGGTTCGGTTACAGAGGTTCATTATTGAAAATAATAAAACAAAACGGAACATTTGCTAATTTTTAGCAATCTCCTGGTGAGTCATAAGCAAAAAATGATGCAGTCCATCTCAACCAAAATTGAAATAATAGCTTCAGACCGATTTGATTAAATCGAGTCGTCATAAAATATTATTAAATAGAAATAGAAATAAAAACTATTTTAGTACGAATAAAGAATAACATTAATATTTGGCAAATATTATTTGCATACTATTAGCTTTTGAGAGTCTATAATTCTCCCAAGGAAGATGTTTTTCGAAAACAGTTGCGATTTCTCACGGCTATGTAATACTAGAGTTTCATAGTTCAAAATAACGAGAGAAATAGAAATGCAACATAACTTAGATATCGAAAACCTTATGACGTGACTACTTCTATGAATTTGCTACCGTTGTGTAGGTAATCCAAATACTTAATAACAAAATCAGTCATTACAGTTTGGCTTTGCAGCCACAAACATACCATCTACATACAATATTCAATTAACCCCTCGATAGTTAAAGGTTCAACGAATTTGTTACGCTAACTGAGGACTGTAACGCATAACGCGTAGTGGAGAGGTCGCACCGCAATTAGGAGTTAGATTTGCCAACTTTCATTACTTCCGCGAGGATACCTTTTGGTAAGGTGAACACAGAAATTATAGATAATGATAAAAAATTATGTGTGTTTATAACGATGAAATAGCTGCTTGTGGCGATAAGATTATTTTTCCATCACAAATAAAAACATAGAGAGATATCAGGACTTCTAAACATTCAAGAATGACAACGATATGCTCTGGAAGAAAAAGATGCCTACTGACGTTGACGTAAAACACAAGCAAACCCAGCTTTTTTCGACTGATTCCTACCAATACTTGCTTTATCTTAGTCGAGAGGTAGTTGAGAAAAAAAACGAAGAGTACAGAGTAAAAACTACGAATGCCCAAATTCCGTAATTCAGAAAAAAAACTCTTAAATGGAAATTAGTTAATGGTAGTTGGGAAGGAACGCACATTAAAAGGATACTTAATTTTTTAATAGCTCCTAGATTTTATCTATTTTACTTATCTGTATTAAAATACAAGATAGAACAAAAACGATAGCTCAAAAATCGTTGAAGTTTTCCGGCGTTTTAATCTGATTTAACAAAATATATTTTTATATAAAAAATGAATAAAAAAAAGTTAATAATTATTTGAAAGATAGATGATAGTAAAAAAAAAAAAAAATAAGTCAGCCGTAATGGTTGTAGACATCCTATTACTCAAGTGAGTAGAAGTTGTAGCACATTTGAATGTTATTAACATGCTCATACCTTAAGGAATTAATTGCTAAAATTATAATAATCACTGGCAATGAATCTAAAAGAAAATTGACCATAATTAGTAGTTTTTTCGTGAGCAATTATACTACGTTTGCTACACTCATAACACAGGAAGAAACTGGAATTTTCGTATTTAAACCTTATCTCGACTATCACATTAGAAGCGAGAAAGGTATTCGACTAATTTCATAATTGCTTCATCATTGTGGGGATTCTAAACTATTACACAAGTTCCCGCTTTCATTGATAATTATTAAGAAATAGAAATCTATTCATTGTTAAAAATAATACCTGGAGTTAAGTTTTCAAATAATTAGCACTTGTCTAACTAAATTAAAAAGAAACATTATTTTCTTCTATTTAATTGAATATTACATAATTAATAACAGAACGAAATGACATTTTAGGACTTTTGTGGTCCAAGTAAGATGTTGACAAATAGGATATTTTGCGACGTTTTCAAAATCGCATATTTTTATAATATAACTAACTGCTTAACAATTGAGTGCTGATAACACATTTATTAAAGATTCATTTACGTAATAACATACCCACAAACCACATCACAATGGCACAAACCCCTCCTCCGTAAACAAATTAGAACCGGAATAGAAAATAAAATGTTTGAAGGTTTTTCGTATATTTTACACTACTTTTTCTCCTTCATAAAGGCATGAAATCTAAAAGTTATTGGTATGGATTATGGAAAAGCAATTAAGCTTCCCAATTTTTTCATTTCCATGAAATTCTTATTTTAAGGATTTTAAAGAACACTAAAAACGAGATCTGACTTGCTTTTCCCTAAAATAATTTTTTTTTTGTCCTACTTCACTTGATGCGTCTATTGGTATTTGTAATTTTGTGTACATTTAAACTCATTTGTTACAATCGGCATCTATTGGCAAAAAATCTTACTAAACGTTCTCGAGGTTTAGCCTCAAGGAGAGAGGGGCATAGTTTTAAACTAAGCAGGTGGTCTCCTCACAAGGGTTTATCTCCTAGGTCAGATGAGCTCCAATGGAAACTTGTTTTCATGGCTGAGAAACGTTTTATACAGTTATCGCATCTACTCAGTGCCGAATTTACAATAGAGGCAATAAGACCCCGAGACTCGTGAGCCTCCATGCCCATCAGAAAAATAATTTAAAGTAGTTTTAATTTGTTTTAGAAAGACAAGAAAATACAAATCATATATGGAACATACCTATTTAATTTCTAAAATACAATAAATTACAGTCAGACACAGACAACTATCCTGACATTACCTCCCTCAGCATTACTAGGCAATGTTTCCAGGGGCGCATTAAGCGGTAAGCGGACGCGTATGGTCTCGTATAATAAAGGGCCCCAAAGTCTTAAAATACCTTAAGCTAAAGATTTTGGAACTGAACGAAAATCCTCCATTAAATAATCGAAGAACAGAGGCAAATGCTTTATTTACAGCAATGCTGCCCAGATAACTTGAGTTGCTACATGCACAGCATACTAATCATTGTATAGGTAGACATTTTTTTTTCTTTTATTTTAGCTCTGTCACATTATAATTATCACTACATTGCCCACGCTATATCTGTTCCTTTTTTTTTCTTTACCTTTCAGCGCATTCAGCTATTTCCGCTGTATAATCAAATGTGGAAAACAAAATGTTAAATTGATAGCCTCTAAGTTGAGAGTTTGTTCTGGGAGAGTATCGGAATTTATAAAGGTAAGCGGACTAAGCGACCCACTAGGGCCTCAACTTATCTTGATCCGCCCCAGAATTTTTCAATTTTTCAGAACATATTCCGAATTAACTCCACGCACTTTCATTATTTAGGCTGGCATTACTGATTACTTTCGCATTAAAAGGTTCACTGGAGGATTCCCCGCCACGCTCGATATGTATACAATACTTTATCTTACGTATACCATCGATATGTATGTCATACTCGTAGCCAATATACTGTGTGCGCTCAAGTAAAGCTCAGAAAGCCCGAAATTGTAAAAAATCTACATGTTACATTCACAGTTCATTTCTTCACTTAACGAACTATATGTTTTACATCACTAACAACAACTGCAAACATCACTAAGTCATTAAATGCCTTATTTGGCTGTAATTTGACGGATAAGTTAATTTAGTCTATCTGTGTTGTTTTTTTCAGTATGCAGAAATCATTTATCATAAAAAATTCACAAACGGTAAAAATAGTAAATTTTGCTCGAACGCCGACATTTTTTTCATTCATTGCGACCATCAATTGTGTCAAAATTGCATTGAGAAAATGGACGAAACAACATAGATACGCAGTCAAATGTAGAACAGTGATGAGGGAACTTAATTATAAGGAAGTTAACGTTTTGAAAACATAATTTAATACTTGAATATTTTTAATGCGATTTTCTGACTGATAATGATGAAGTTGAGCAGCTAAATTAATTGAAAAATAAATCAGTGTCTTAAATTATTTTCTTTATCTGCCAGTATTGCGCAAATTGCATTACATTACAATCATTATCATCGCCTATGGATAAATGACATACATTAGTTACGATAGATTAAAATTGATGTTACTATAAAATTTAATTAAATGTTACCTTCTTAACCTACCCACAAAATTGATTTATTATTATAAAACCTATAGTGCATATACCTATAGATCAGGATCTCTATAGAGATCGATCGAGGATAGAGATCGACTCTATCACAAATTAGATATTATCTCTATACTTTATTCCATTGTGCCTCTATTTTTATTCTATTTTATTCAACAAGATTGCGAACGCATAGATAAGTAACTGTAATAGAATCGACATAAATATTGACTCTTGCCCTCAATCGGTTCCGGTATAAGAGTCAATAACCATATAAACAAACAGTAATAGTAAAAGGAATACTGATATCTCTTCTGCGGCCTTGACCTCGGATCTCGAAAGTAGATGAAGGAGCACTATCACTCAAGGCATAGATTGTTGAAACGGCAATGGAGCTGTTAAGTGAACTGCTTCACGAAGCCGTGACTAGCACAAATGGGCCGTTTGCCCAATCCTAGAGAGGATCATCCCTTTCGTCCTAACAGACTTCATAGTACAGTCTGTCGAGAAGGATTGAGGAAATCTAGCAGCAAAAAGTATTTACAATAGGTAGGATGAATGCCATTTTTATTACCATTATTTTTGTAACTTTTTTTTTTGTTTACGTGTTTTACAGCTTCATTAAGAACTGGTGTGACTGCCTAGTAAAATGTACATATATAAGGGATAGAGATTTCGTGATTCCATTCTATGATCTTACACAAGCAAGATTGACTCAAGCATCTCGGTTGAGATTCAATAAAAACATATTCAGTAGAGTCGTAATAGCAATAAAGTGCAACTATGATTAATGGATATTGAAAAATATTCGTTCGCAATAATTATTTGATCTTAACAAGAGAACTTGATAAAATAAAATATCTGATGTGGACAACAAATGACTTCCTTGTACGTCTATTAAACTATAAATTGGTGGCTCAAAAAGTGATCCTGAATTTGGTTACGAGTTTCCGAAGATTTCAGTATCTCAAAAATTCTCAAAAGATGGCTTCGCGAAATCCATCTACTGACACACACACAAGCTCTTGTTTCTGGAAGTCTTATTCCGTTATCACATATCGTTTTCTTTCACTAGGTAGTAAGTTCCTCCAAGAGATTTCTCCGTGACAACATTAGAATTGTCAATGACACTAGATAACGCATTGAAAATCGATGGTTTCGACATTTTAAGCGGAAGAATCCACTTAGTTTATATCTTTTCTCCTACTGCAGACTTGTTCACCTCACAAATGGGGAGGAAAACAAGTATTTTACACTAAATTTTAACGTTTCAAACAAGTAATAAAAATGTTTAATTAGAGTGGAAAAAAATCGCGTTTGCAACCTTTGTTACCATTTTTCATATAATTTTTGATGTACGTTTATTATGACCTTCAAGTAATGTGCCCCTTTCGGTTCACCAACTTTAACCAAAATCTATTATATTATTTGTATTGATATAAAAGTCTTATTTACCAAATTTGAGATGTTTTACATTATATTGTACTTTAATATAATTTTTGATGAAAGTTTATTTTGACCTTCAAGTAAAGTAACGTTTCCGGTATCCCAATTTAAACCAAAATCTAGTATGTTCTTTTAATCAATATATAAATTATAAATACTAAATTTGAGAAATTTTGCATTATATTTAATATAATTTTTTATGGCAATCAATTATGACCACCAAGTAAAGTACCACTTTCGTTGATCATACAGTGACCAAAAAGGGAGATTCACAACTAGATTTTACCGCAATCCTAAATTCAAAATTTCAACTTTCTACAGCAAACCGTTCTGAGTTATGCGAGGTACGCACGTACGTACGAACCTACGTACAGACGTCAAGGCGTAACTAGTCAAAATGGATTCAGGGATGGTGGAAATGGATATTTCCGTTAAAATCTGATATCGCGATTACAATACTTCCTTTACTTCGTAAAAGGAAGTAAAACTTTGTTTTATACACTGTATAGAGCGATGAAATATCGACATAATGCTTAAAATTTTTAATAGCTGATTTCTTTTGAACGAGTAATGTATAATAAAATAATAGAATATTTCACGATCTCACATTTGGCTCTCTACTCTTCTTTGGTCATTGATTTTATCTCAAAGGACCTTACTTTGGGAAACAGAATACTGTGTGTTTTCCTAAATCGAAATTTGGGAATATTCCAACCCAACGACCAGATGATTATAGATATTTTCCTAAATATCTTCCATAATTGTTCTCCACAACATCCTGAGGCTTTCTCCTCCTTGATGTCATGCCGTGGTATCCACAGGAGAAGGGGGAGGTTGTGGCGCAAGCTAGGTCGTAAAAATTCTTGGGTGGGGAGGCGAAAAGTGGTCTTTTTTGGGTTTCCCAGGGGTGTGGGCGGTTGTTTGAAGAATAAATAGTAACAAATACACTAGGATCCAGACAAACTAGGACAGAAAAGGGGAAAGATTTGTTGTAGAAGAAAATTTTGGTACATTCTAGTATTTAGGGTCTGTGAACTTGAATCTGAGGTTTTCTGCCAATATTTTGGCCGGGACCATGGTTTTCCATCTATATATTGGAAACTATTGTTTTATTCAAACAAGACCATTCTCTACAAAATTAAAGACAAAATGTATTAAACTTTATATTCATAAAATATTTCTTTACTATCAACTTTTAAGCCGCTAAAGCCCGCTGAAAATTAGGCCGATTTCCCTCAAAAATGGCAAAAACGCGATTTAAGGCTCTTCACGTCCGATTTCTATAATAACTATCCATGCGTACGCTATTATTAGTAGAGTTTTATAATCTTGCGGTGCCATTTAAAAGCCTCTACTGGCTTCGAGTTATAATAGAAACCTTAGCTTAAAACAGACTAATGGCATTATTAAGAAATGCCAACAACTTTAACGAATAGAAATATGATGCGTTAAGTATAATTTTTATCCCTTCAGAAACGATATCCTCAGGAAACCAAACAGCTCTCACACAAACTTCTACATTATTAGCGAGCATGTGCTAAAATCACAATAATGAAAAACGTAGCATCACTTCCTGAAATTAAAACGAGCTGAATTCTGCTCTAGACGCCACCAAAACAACCGAATTAGCTTCAGATTTTCAAACATTTTCTTGGAACGGGATATTCATCCGATTTTTTAAAAAATCTCTTCAAGCGGGCGATATTAAAGCTAAATATTCTTCTCCAGAAATCTTCAGAACACGTACATCTTGAAGTTTTTCATTAATTTTCTAGGATAAAGCATTATTATTACCAACCGAATTCTGCTCCAAAAAGGCGATATTTCGTCCAGTTGTTTCCTTTCAAGTTTTCTTAAAACTGTTGAAATTATACAGAGTTGAATTATGCTGCAGAAATCTACAAAACATCTATTCTCCTCCGATTTAAAATTTGTTTCTTGAAATCGGTGATATTATAATTAGTGGAATTCTGCTCTGAAAAGCCGCAACACACTCATTTTTGCGCCCGATACTCAAAAATTGTCATGAATAAAGGCGAAATCACTTAAATTACCTACATTTCAGATATATCAGCTATATTTCTTTAGGACCGCCCACCCCGTGAAGAAATTCCTGCATATGCCCTTGCATATGATTAAAATGAGAGAACTGAAACCTCTTTAAACCAAATCAGATTCGTACCGTACAAGAGGTCAGCGTTTAGAGTCTCGTCTAAACTAGTAGAACTACCATCCTTAACAGCTGTAGCCACTTAGTACAGTTTTAGAGTGTGAGAACTACCAGGTTCAGCAATGCATAGTGGTGGAGAAATTAGCGGAAGGATGTGGTTGCACCAAAACCTGCTCAAGAAATTGTGGCTGCAGATTCAGGTCTTGGTTCTTGCAGAAATATGTAAGTGGACATTGACGAATACGATATTATAAGGATGGAGCGTCAACATGGACCTTCTGGCGGAACTGGATTTCGACTTCTCTGCCCTTCAGCCTGATACCACAGATCAAGAAGAACCCTCGGAGAAGGAATACCCTTGTGGGCGGAACAAAGGCCAGCCAATTACGCTGAAGGATAGGAAAGCCTTTTCCCTATCCATAACTTCAGACAAATACCTTGTCAAATATATTTTGATCCCCTATGCTCTACATGCGGTGTTCCGAAGACATATGAGCATGTAATCACGACCTGGATCGCATTTCGAGCATTATTATGGACTAAGATGACGAGAACCGCGAGAGCATTATGTCCTCACTGAGGAAGAATTTCCTATGTTATTGAATGAAGAAAAAAAAAAAAAAAAAAATACATTGTCAAATAAACGATCTTCAATATTTTTTTAACATTTTGATTTGTTTAATATTCATTCAATTGTGTGCTTAACTCATTAGTTAATCTTTATTTCTATAACAAAAGGCTATTATCAGGTGCATGCGTACTAAAAGGTTTTTCCTTAAGTTGTTTACCTATAACATTACCTTTTTCAAATCTAATTCCAGAATAACAGTATCGATAAATAGCCCACTAGTTCCATCCTTATTTATTCCTTCTGTATACAACAGACGACTAAACAGCAACCAAGTATGATGAAGAACGGGTCAGGAAATTTCAACTGACTTCTTGACTAACAAACATTTTAAGTTTTTACAAACAAAAACCTATGAACATAAGTGAGACTGTGAACGGTAAAACCCCTTACTTCCACTTTTTCACATTAATGTAGGTAAATAGTTTTGTAATCCACCAGTTGCTGGATGGAGAGAGTTTTAACGTAAGAAAATAAAATGAAATTTCTAAAATAACCATTGCTATCTCGATTTTAATAAAGCAAGGAAGTAAAAACTTTTGCAGTACACACCCTCAAGTTTATTTTCATCATCTGTCTTCATATTTTTTATACTTCTTCAGCGCGTACTAGCGATTTAACAGTGGATCGTAAACATATTTTTATGGACATAACATGCAAACATTCTGTTTACTTTAATTTCGTATAAGATAGGCTTCTCGGAAAGACTAATAGTTTCCGAGTTTTGGCAAAAAAAAGAGAAAAAAAAATATTTTGCAATAAAAGCAAGGTTCTGGACAAAATATCTGTGAGCAAAGCTCAGATACGTGTTCAGGGACATAAATAACTGGGGTGAATCAAAATTTACGAATATAACAAAACTTTTCTCTATTTTTTCACAAATTTTAATATAAAATAAAAATGAAAATATGTAATATGCTCATAAATAATAATAATAATAAGGGATTCACATTAAAGTGCAGTTGCGGTAACTTTGGAGGTAAGAGGGGTGCGCCATCGACTAAGGAGGGAGAGATGCGTAGTTGACTTATGGGGGGTGCACCTCTGATGCCATGTTCTGACAGCTTTTTTGTACATAATTTTTCCATTTTCTCAGTCTTCCTTCTACTTTCTGTTAGCAAATACCTTAAGCGGCTTTTTAGGTGTCATTTCTGTAACAAATCCAAACCAGGTTTATCTTTTAGTCTCCTACAGATTTGAACAGGTAGATGTATCTGTTCTCCAATCCATTTGAATTGTTAATTTCGAAAAACATTTCGAATTTTAATCAAAGGGGACTACTTTTTCGTTTTTTTTTTTTTTTTTTTTTTTTACTCATAAAGATCGTTATTTTATGAGCGAGTATATCTAACACAAAGAAAATTTAACTAGCCAAGATGAGCTCTTTTCAAAATTCACAATTCATTTATTTCAATGAACTTCAATGACTCTTGTTGTTTCCAAGCCATATCTGGTAAGAGATTAGAAGCATTCTATAACTTAAAGAACAAAGTTCAGAATTGTTCTATTCTTTGATCTATATAAATAGTGGAAGTGCCTTCTCCTGTAATAACTGAGATTACGACTTGCCTCTACGTTTTCCAATCATGGAATGGAAATATCTCATTAGCAGAAAATAGTTATGTGGTTTAACATTGAAAGGAAAAATAGACGATATTACATAAAGGAAACAAGATAATAACTTATTAAACATTACATGATTCTGAAGGATTTTAATTAATGATGTACATACATTGCATCTAAGATGAAGGTGAAAGGTTTACCATCACACGTTAATCAACGGAAAAATAGAATAGAATATATGATATATATTATATACATATACATATATATTTTTATATATATATATATATATATATATATATATATATATATATATATATATATATTTACATTTGGGCAACATTTCATTTTAAAAAAAATCAGAATTTGAACAGCTTATAATAATCAGCAATTGTAGCATCTGCAAAGCGGAGTGGTCTGTAATGATGACAATTGAATTACTAACTCTTGCCGCAAATGAAACATTAAAGCTGTAGATTTCATTTAATTACAAATCTTAGTAATTGAACAAATGTTTTTGCGGTAAGATGAGTTAAGGCACTCGACTAAGCTCGTGAGAAATTCGGAAACCAATCTAAAATATATAAAGTACTGAAAGAAATATTTATTAACAAATTTATTAATGTAATTTAAATTGACTAAAATCATCCTGGTAAGTCAGAAAGGAACAAGCCAGCCTGCTCAAATCACCATACCAGAGTTCCTTACAAAGAATTTCAATTATGATTAAAGATACAAAGACGGGTTAAAAAAGAGGTGTTTATAGAAACTTCTTATTTCTCGATAAGTATATATGAAGATATGAAAAGTGGAAACATTTTTTTTTGTTTAATAAAATTATGAAAAAAATTAGTATATGTTGAAACTAAAATATAATAATAAAAAGTATTTAAATTAGACAGTAAACGAAAATTGATAATAAAATCGAGCTCTACAATCTTTCAATTAACATTATAAGAAAATCAAGCTAGAAAATGTGTAAATTTAATATTTATTATTAATATCATTAGGTATAGGCACATATTTAATAATCATGTTAGGTTTTAGTATGTCTGAATGGAGAGAAAAAGGAGTATGGTAGATATTTCCTTCATAATACCGCAATATCTAAACATGATACTTTAACCCTGTGCAGTAAGCGTACTCATTATGACTAGCTCACGTCTTAACTCACGCTTCCACACCTTGCAAAACTTCAAAATGAGACCATGCGCTTTGTGAAAGTCTCCATGAAACTTAACTTCGAAGTGGTTTCTCCAAAGTAATCGTAAATGCGATCCCAAACGGTGAGAAAATCAGCAACAGATGCTTTCAGTGAAGATATACATACCACTGTACAGATTGCGATTGCTATACCTGTACACTCAGAAGTTAGTTTGTATGTATGTTTCGAATATGGAAACGGAATATGATTATTAAAAAAACATTCAAATTAAGTTTAATAACAAGAGAGTAATACATATAATGTAAACAGAACATTAAGCCAGTTTTTCTCAACCAGAGTTCCTCGAAACCCAGGAGTTTCCCAAAACTGTGTTAAGGGTTCAGCAAGAAATAGAGAAATATTATATACGAAATATTATAATATCATAAAAGGGAAAACAATTTTTGTTCAAGTTTTGGTACTATATTCGGGTAACTTTAGTAGTAGGTTAAAAAAATTACTTAAAATATGGCAAACCAGTTAAGTAATTATTCTAGAATTTACTGGTATACGAATTCGAATGCTAGGTTAGACTCGAAAATATATTAAATTCAAGATTCTCCAATTTTAATATTGGGTATGAAAGTGACAAGTCTAGCCCAGGCACATTATGCAGTTCGGAATTGGCACGCGGCCGGTCAGTAGCCTTACGTTTTCCAGTAGGAACTTACGGTTGAAATTTTGATACCATGTATAGTTTGTGTCTCGAAAAGAGAATTCACCTTGACTGACGGCTTACTCGGCTGCGTTTTCATACTTACATAACTGAAGTAGCTTCCGTTTTAGCAGAAAATTGGTACTCACTGATGAATAAACAAATAATGAGAGAAAATTCAAGGATTTATTGTTTTCGTTATGTCTTATTGAATCATTAGTGTAAACAATCGAGTACAATTTCTCGGGCCCAATGTCACCAAATAATCTAGTTTGGATACGAACAACTTCCATTTTAGTATTAAATATTCAAAATTTGAATCTTGTCGTATTAAAGTCGCCGTTTGACACACTATGCGTCACCAGTTCCAGGACTATAGGTGATCTTTAAAATATAAGTTTTATTCATTATTTATTGTTTTTTTTTCTGAATAAAATTTGCTCAACACTAGTTAGGGTCAGTGGCCCACTATGATTTATAAAATTTAAAATTTCTTCACAAGACTGGGACATTGTGATTTATAGAATAGATGAATTGCTCGGAATGTCGAAAGGAAATCCATTGGTATTGGACACGCTAGCGATAAGGCATGCGATTTGAATTCGGAAAATTTCACAGAGAAAAAATATTGCATGATTTTGTTTTTTTAATATTGAAATTATTATTTTCTATTAGAAATTTTTTTATCTTATTCAAATACATTTTTTAAATTCAAATAATTTTTTCCATTCGAATAATTATTTATTTTTGATTACTGATTGAAAAAATGATTAATAAATTTATCCGCTGAATAATAGAATAATAATTAGGTAATTGTTTTCAATAAAATACAAATTATAGGTTTTATCGCATTAATTAATAAATTAAATTAATTATAATGAGAAAGTAATACTAAATATATTAATGTTCAAATGAAAATAACACTGTATGCAAACCTTTATTTTTTATATTTAAAAATGGGCTATATATGGTTGAAATATCGCCTCAAGTAAAAATACAAACATAACATTAAAATTTCTTGACAAGACGGTGACATTCTGAATTGTAGGGTAGATAATATAAGTTATATTGTTTTTCTTAATAATATAGATTAATTAAAATGAGAAAGTAATGCTATAGATATATTAATTTTCTAATGAAAATTACACTAGAAGCAAATATTTATTTTTATTTTATATCATCTCAAGTAAAAAAAACAAAACAATATATTGCTTTTGGGTAATTTTTAAACAGAAATGAATTATTTGTTTTAAAAAAATATTCCACGAATGCCATTGGTATGAATAATAATGAAATAAAGAAATAATTTATAAAAGGAACTCACTCAAATAGTCATGGTATGAGAGAATTAGGTAGCGAAGTTGAAATCGAAATCGAATGAAAAATCGCCCAATGTGGAGAGACGTTCCTTTATAAAAATACCGATTTCGATTTTCAGATTATGATATTCATAAACCTACACAAAAAAAAAATGACACCATGGCAGACTTTACCGTAGAAGTGAGCCAATTCACTTAAAAATCAGGAGCTGGCTGATAGAACAGAGAATACATTTTGTTTACCAAAGCCACGCTGGGTCTGAACTTATTACGATTATAATAAATTACATATTGTAATGCTAACTTCCCCAGAGTGCTGAAGAATAAGTCTTCTAATTCTGTTAATAGAATTTGAGAAACCTCTAGATAATTTTTTTCTAGATAATTTTGGGTTTTTAACCATCTTTGTCATTTTCGCTATGTGTTACAATTTTAAAGTTTAAAATTAAAAAAATTTAATAGATTTTAATAGATTTAAATTTTTAAAAATGTTTTGGTGTGTTTTAGGAACAGCATTAAGTTGTTTATACTTTCGTCGTTTTGAAGTAACTCCTCAAAACTATATTTCAGGAGATGTCGTTCCCTATGAGATTCGAAAGCTCACTCGGTCAGGATATTAACGACTGCCAGCAGTACCCCACAGGTGACGCAATCAGGTGAAGCATCAAACATTCGTGGATAAGCCGAGTATGTCCAATCCTCAGCCGGGTCAGCACCACTTCTTCTTTTCTGAACAACTGGATATCTGGACTTTTTCGTTGAACATAAAGCTCCGCAACACTTAACTTATTATCTCTTATGGCCAAATCTTTTGACACGCATACCATGTATTTTCTTCGACCAGAGACATAAATTCTTTGGGTTGGATGGTGATGATCAACTGGCCCTCCTTGATAGTTCTGTTAGCAATACTATGTGCTATATCGTTGCCTCTGATACTGACATGGCTTGGTAGCCAAAAATGGACCATACAAGTAGCTATCTACAATGATTTAAGATTAGATAAGGCCTCGCATACCAACTAATTCTGAGTAAAGGGATCCTGTATTGATGGGAGGGCAGATTAAAAAAAAATATTAGAAGTTAAATGAATTTAAAAGATGCCTGTAAAATAAAAGATTAACCACCTGTTAATTTTTAGTAATCAAGCTTAATTTCATTAGTTACTAACGTAAACGCTATCAAATTATCGGTATCAGAACAACCGCGATTCACTGAAAGTAAACTTCTTTTGAGCTGTGCCTAATCACAGTGATTATGCCCACTTCACTTTAATGTAAAAACAAATTTCATATTTTAACAGGATGGGGATATTAAGGATGGCTAATCGTTTTTTCCAGTAACTTTTCATTTCAACCAAATCTTTTTGTAATATTTTTTATAATTATTGAATTTAATGGTCCAGAATAATCAACGATTCTTTTTAGTTTACTTTACAGGATAGTGACATTGGAACACAACATTCTTCCACAGCACACAAACCTTAATGAGTTTGGCAAGGATACACCGATAATAAACCTCACAGATGTGAGTGCAAATTTGTTTGCTTTTTTTTTTTTTTCGACAGTTCTTTTTTGATCTTTTATTGGTATTCATAGGCAATACATTCATACATTCTCATATTCAAACTCTAACTTTTTTCTATTACATCTTGAATTGAAGCATCAATAACAGCCATTTCATTGCAATTTCGAATAAAAAATATTTAAGATTTATTATGTTATAAATTACATATTTATTAATTCTCTTTGATTTTTGGTATATTTTGCTATTTTTATTAATTTGATAACACTGGTTTTAAACAGACATTTAATGTATAATAGATATTTTTCAACAGTTTCTTACAAGTAGTTCTGTAATCACTAAATTGTACTTACAACATCTCTGAAGTTGACCATCGACATGCCTAATTCGAAACAATCAACTGGCGGATAATTCTCTTCAAACGGATTCGAAGAGCCCAGATGACAATGATTAAAGAACCATAGTATATTTTATTGCGTCATGTGAAACGACATCTACAATCTGGTATGTGTTTCCTAACCAACAATAAAGAAGGACGTATTCAAGTGTGATGAAGATATGACGTTTATAGAACTGTCAGAAGATGCCGCAAGTATAGGGCGGTGAAAGGTCACCTTAGGCACGGTACTGTTAAACCGGGCATTGGGAACACTCTACAACGGGTGTCGCAACTTAATCTCTGCTAATTGAGATCCTAACCCCTTATCAATAACAGCTGTAGAAACATACCAGCTGAAGTCAGTGAATGTGCTATGATAAAACAAGTTTAAATTCTAACAGAGTTTAATTGATCTGAAATGTAAGAGACATTGTTCAACATTTTTTAATATTTTAAATTTTATTGGTGTATGGTCTGATTTTACTGGTATGCTCAAAACTAGCGAATCTGACTCAAGTTACTTGAGGAAAAAAATATCTATCAATAACTTATTGTTTTTAGACAAAATATTTTCCTATCCATAAAATTCATTACCTATCATCGGCAAGATGACTGCATTTCCTGAGTTGTTATTCGGAACAGGTTATCCCTGTAAATATTTAATGTAAGTAAAAGCCTAGGCTTAGAGGGAACGTAAAATTTATTTTTTTAAAAACAACAACAGCAAAAGTACTTTTTTATAGTGAGGTATAAAATTTCTTTTATTTCTGAGTATTCCGAGTTGTAGTTCAAAATAAACTTTATAAATATCTAAAAATAAAGCCATCTTTACATATTTAAAAAAATAATAAAAAAACAAATAAACTTTATAAATATCTAAAAATAAAGCCATCTTTACATATTTAAAAAGATAGTAAAAAAACAAAACAAGGGTCACACACCCATATGAAACACATGAAATTCCTCCTTTCCTATTTCTATATCAGCAATCTTCTCTATTCAAACGATAACAGCTCCCACCACTAATGTATATGGTGACGACTTTCAAATCTATTTATTCATTCCCTCCTCCGAGTTATTAGTAGTGTTTGACAATAATGAGGGAGACCTAGATAGGATCAATGCCTGGACAAACTATAATAAGAGAATAAATTAAGGTTGAAAGCAATGAAAACTCAGACCATTATAAAATATTTCTATTCCCTCCATAGATCCAACACTCCTTCCCTACTTTAACCCTAAATGATCATCCCATCACTTTCAGCCCGACTGTTAACAATCTAGGCATCGATAATGACCAAACCTTCCCCTGGAAAACCAAATCGCCCAAATTTCCCGACGGCCAATAAGTACCCTGAAGTCGTTCCATCGTTTGCATTAAATTAAATTTACCTGTTAATAATAAAATCAGATGTTTAGACATAAAAATAATTTCAAAACCATAATCATTTTGAGGAAAGAAGATTCAAGTGATTGCAAAAATTATAGAGGCATCAGTTTACTTAATTCTGCTTATATGGTTTTCTCTATTGCTCTGTATAATTGCCTCGTGTCGAGAGACAGCTCGGAGACTACCAAGGTGGTTTTAGGACAAATCGATCTACGATTGATCAAATATTTGCCCTTAAACAGACCGTGGAAAAAATGAAAGAGTATAATAACTCGATGTGGATGCTCTTCGTTGATTTAAGGTGGCATACGATACAACGGTTAGTAGGAAAGACGTTTATAATGCCATGCAAGAACTGGACATACCAGCGAAGTTAATACGTTTGGCGATAGCTACAATGAAGGGCACTGTCGGTAGATAAAAGGAAACATTGGCGACTCCTTCGAAGTTTGCTCGGGCCTGAGACAGGGTGACTCATTAGCCCCACTCCTGTTTAATATTGCCCTAGAAACCATCATAAGAAGAGCAAGATTAAATAATGTAGGAACAATATTTAAAAACAATATTATATACAGAATGGTTCAACTACTTGCATACGCAGACGATGTCATAATTGAAGGACGGTCACTTAAAGCAGTGAAGGAAGCATTCTGCATGTTGGAAAATGAAGCACAGAAAATGGTGAACAAACTCCTCTAACAATGGAGCAGTCCAGCCTCCCCTCCAATAACTTCTTGGAAATCTGGACATGCCTCATTCTGGAGACATGGCCGGCCCACCTCAATCTTCCTAACTTGATGGTGCGTAATACGTTTGCTTCACCATAGAGCTCGTATACTTCATTATTGTGCCATATTTTCCACTGGTCTCCTTGTCTAATGGTCCAAAAAATCCTCCGTAATATAAGGATTTTTTTTCTTCTTTGGCTGTCAGAGTCTATGTTTCGGATCCATGAGTAAGGACTGGCCTGATGAGCGTTTTGTAAATTAGGCACTTGGTTTGTCGAGAAATTATGGGCTTACTTAAATGCTTCCTTAAGCCAAAATAGTATTTGTAGGCCATCATCAGTCTCTTGCTTGTTTCCATCAGAATTTTATTTCTAGAGCAAACAACTAATCCTAAGTACTTAAACTGGTGTATGCTCTGCAAGCTGGGGGCGTCAATTTTTTTTTTTACCAGCACAAATGCACCGCGGCCTATTAAGGCCTATTGTGCGCTGGCCTTAAATGTTTAAAACAGGCCAATTGCCTTTGCAAATCTGAGTAGACTCGTTGGGTCCATCATCTCCCAGAGCCTAGGATCAGTGATTCGGTCACAACCAAAGTGGTGACCGAATGCATCGCATCCACAGGTTATGTGGATAGCCGTTTCGTTCTCCATCCCACACAGCCGATACGTCGGTGACTCAGTTAGCCCTATGTTGTGGAGGTGCTTATTCAGTTGACAGTGTCCTGAATAGTCCCGTCTTTACAGGTTACTCCTATCCATAAACAGAAGTATCTCACTTATTTTGGGACACAGTCCATCTACAGTTTGGAACTTAGAAACAGTTTGGAATGTATCTGTTTTCTAGTGTTTTCCCAGTAGTGCTTAGCTTTGTTGCCTGCAGCCACCCTGATACGCCTTTTGGCATAGCTAAGGCTTAAGCCACATATGGGCTCCGGTGCACAAGGCATCACCTCAGAGCCTCTCCTCGCAAGGCAATCAGCCTTTTCATTTCCCGAAATTCTCGGATGTCCAGGAACCCATTCAATCCTTACCCTGTTGGTTTCAAACAGTTTGTTAAGATTGGCTTTACATTCGTCCACCAACTTTGACCGGTTCGCATAACCCACTTGAAGCCCCGATAGCAGCTTGGCTATCATTGTGGATTAGTCTGTTTTAACGCCCTGCTCAATAAGAGCCTGGGCACAGACATTAATTGCTAACACCTCTGTCTGAAAGACAGAGGTATGCCTATCTTAGGATATGAAAATTCCCAATTTGGGCTTATCCATCCTCCAAATACCTCTCCCTGAACCTTGCACCGTCAGGGATCCGCCTGTATAACAATTAACTCCATTGCATAGTACATGGGAGTTAGTTCTGCTGATCTTAGTATTATAGAAGCTTATTACTATTATATCTTATTCCATATAGCTTTGTACTTGTATGTCAGAATGCATTGCAAATCTCTCAACCTGATCAATCCTATTAAACAAAGTCCCATGTCCCTGGTAAGCCAGAGATTTGGATCTTGCCCCTAATTTCGTAAATCTGTACGCAGTGCCAAGTGCTTGCGCCTCAATTTCCAGGTGCAATGGTGTCAGGTTCAAAAGCACCTCCATGGCTGCAATGGGAGTGGTGCTCATGGCGCCAGACGTCATAAGACACGCCAGCCTTTGTAGTCTGCCCAGTATGGCTCTGGGCCGATTGTAGCATATAGTACAATAGGTCTGATCGCCACCTTATATAGCCATTAGGCCTTTTTGGGTTTCAGGCCCCACGATTTGCCAACGGCTCCCTTTCATGCCCATAGGCAGCATAGTGCCTTCGTGCTAATCTTACTAATATAACTTAGCCATTTTAGCTTACTATCAAGGGTAAAATTCCTAGATATTTAACTTCACTGCAGATATTTATCAGAGTGCCATTAAGACGTGGCGGTCCGATTATCACATTTTTCCTGTTAGTGAAGATTGACCTTCTTGGGATTAATGCCAATTTATCTGTGTACCATTCTTTCAGAAGGTCCCTTATTGCTACGAGATATTCGGAGATAGTCTCCGGAAATTTTCCCCCAATCAAAACAGCGATATCGTCTGCATATCTTGTAGATAGTCCCTGTCGTTACATTCGAGATATATATGCACATTGGAGTAGGGCAATCCCACAATAGTTTGAACATTCGCTTTCTTGTGAAGGGGACAAATTAATCCCTTCGTCCACTGGCACTCGCCCCTCAACCCATATATCCTAAAAATAGCCTTATGGAGTTGCTCACTTCCATGCTTTAAGAGCTCTGCTGGGATTCCATCTTCACCCGGGGCTTTGTTATTTCTGAGTTTCAGGATAGCCTCTATGATGTCTTTGTATTCTGGAGGGCCAATTCCTTCTTCTTCTTCATTACTTGCTGCAAAACTTTCTTGCATAGTATCTCATCTTCTTCATTCAGCAAATTGTGGAGGTGTCGGACCCATCTTGACAGGATTTCTGTCTTCTCTGTAGTAAGTGAGGCGTCCTCTTTTTTACAGGCCTTCGCCCTGGGTTTGAAAGGTGCCCTACTGCTATTTAGTTTCTTGTAGAAGCTTCTAACCTCATTCAGGTTTCTGTGCTCCTCTATTTCCTCCAGTCACTTGCGTTCCCATTCTTTCTTCTTCTGACGATGAAGTCTCTTTTCTTGTTTTCTTCTGTCTCAATATTCTTGTGTTGCCAATCGTGTGTTTCTTCTACACTATATTTCTACACGCATTGTTCTTAGCATCCGTAACCTCCCAGTGTATCCTCAGCAGCTCTTCTAACCACCGTTGAGCAACTATTCCATCTATCCTGAACAGAACTTTCAAGTACGTAGGTTGCAAGTAGTTCATCCAACCTTTGCGGGTATGTAAGACTTCTCTCTGCGTCCTTCAGTTAGGACGTGGAAATCTTCCTAGATATCTTGGCTTACAGTTTTCTTACATTCGAGATTCTAGCTCAAATTCTGAAAACTACCAAGGACTGATCTGTGTCTCTATGTTGGTCCCTCCGTAGCATCTTGTACGAATAAGATTAGACCTGTGTCTTCTGCTGATGAGGTCATTTTCAATTTGATTCACAGTGTTTCCATCCGGTGATCTCCAAGTTCCTTTGTGAATCCTCTTTTCCGGGAATATAGTACTGCCTACCATCATATCCTTTTATTTTATTAACTTATATTATATGATAAAAATATAAACGAAATAAAAATAAAAATGAAAAAAAAAAACAGTATACAATAAGAAAAGTAAAGCCAAAACAATATAAAATAAAGGTCTACTAAAAAAATATTTTAAAATTATTAACAAAAAAGAAAAAATGTTGAGAGCGAAGATAACAGTAAAAAGTAATTAAATGCGGAAAAAAATATTGAATATATTCTATAAACTAAAATACATCCCAGGAATAACAAATAACATAAAGAGAGCGTTTAAAATATATGACCACAATGATGTTAAGTTTTGTTTGTACAATAGCAATAAATTAAAAAATCATAAAACTAACATGAAGGACATAATAGAAAAAGAGAACAAAAAAGATGTAATATATAAACTAAAATATACGCAATGCACCACTCATTGCATAGGTGAATCTCAAAATAGAATAAAGCAACACAGAACCAACGTAAATAATCCAAAAACATTAAGACTATAGCATTTGCAAGACATAGTATACTGAAAACTATAAAGTTGATTTCAACAAGATGGAAATTCCAAATAAAGCTAATAACAATAAAATCGGAAAAACATGTCAAATCAATTTATAACACTGAAACATTAATAATGTGGTAAATTTTAAAACGAATATACAGAAAATTGGACGTTATGTGGATATAATAAATAAAATTAACATTAAATTATTTAAAAACCAATTAATACAATAGGAAGAGCTAAAAAGAAATAACCATAATACCAAGCAGACAGTATAAGCCGGCAACATTGTAGGATGATATCCAAGAAATAAGTGAGTTAAATTTTTGAATTTTAGATTGGTTTTCAATAATTATCGGAACTTGAATAAATTAATAATCTTATATTGGTGTCAAACTTGCAGATTTAAAAAAAATTAAATTAAGTAAGAATCATATAATTAAGGTATGTAATCGTAAGTAACAAAAGTAAGTAACAAAAACATCATTTTTGTTGGTTATTTTTCATTTGTTTAGTATGATTTTTTGGTGTTTTTAAAGAAATGAAATGTATAAAATAATAGACATATAACAAAAAAACCTTATGTAGTTACAAAGTATATAAAAGTTTTTGGATAAGAAATCTGACTAAAATAAATTTTTAAATTTAATTATAGATGAAAATTTAAAGGCTGGAAAATAGACAGCGTGGTCTGAAACGTTGCCGATAAGAGAATAAAGTAAAAATTATAAGTGTGCTATTAATAGAAAATATAAGATTTTTAAAAAAACTTCTATTTTTCCCTTGAAAAATAATGATGACTAATTACAAAGTAAATTATAATTTTTAGAGATAACTAAAATAATAATTTTATGTTTTGCGTAAAAGCTGAAAATTTTCAGTTTTGCCATTTTATTCAATCATGAGCCAGTACCACAGCTTTCATCTGAGATGAACAGAGCACAACTAACTAGGCATTAGGTTTGACCATAGTTTAATTCACTATTTCAAAAATATAATGGATTGATAACTGTAACTATAATGGATTGGACAGCAATTAGAAGATAGTAATCATTAGGGAAATCTCTCGAATATTTTCGAAATCCACCATGGTAAAAACGAAATCATCTTCATCAAGATGTAGAGATCATCAGCAAACAGCTAATGGAAATTTGGGAACCGTATTTCAGCATCAACGTATGAGGAGCGAACACGCACGATGGAAGTCGGTCACGCAAAACTAAATATCTAAGATTTTCGGCAAAGGCCAACGTATCGATTATAGTCTCTAATAACTGATTCGAAACTCAACCATAAAACATGCAGTATAATAATAATTCAAAGGTTAGGGATGATTTTATATCTACAAACAGAAATTAATTATAGTATCTAAGAAAGGTTTAATGATATAATGAAACAACTTTAAATTAAAAGATTTTTCTAAGAAATAATTAAAATTACTTAATTATTTCCTCTGTGTTAGTAAATTATCCTAATGCCTGACACTCTCTTATATCTCATAGCAAATGACTAATAGTCCAGTCATTACCAAAGTGGCCTATATCCCACTTCGGGATTTATATTCGGCCCCAGAAGACCGAATCCACTCTGCAAATGGTCTATGCCAGTGAAAAAAAAATTGGGAGTGTTTGAGACATAAATGGAGTCCCACAAAAGTAATAAATAATCTCCAACGAAGAACTTAAAGTGCAGTTTAGAAAGAGATATCAGCAATTAAGGCTTCAAAGAGAAATACCTGTTAAATATCCTGCATTATGGGCAATCGCGAGATAATCGAATATTTATTTTATATAAAAATATTTCTAGATTTACGTTGTCTGTAAAAAAAATTCTGATGCGTACAACACATGACTTCCTTATACGCCTATTAAACTATAAATCGGTGGCTCAAAAAGTGATCCTGAATTTGGTTACTAGTTTCCGAAGATTGCAGTATCTCAAAAACGATACTCGGCGTCGCGGTATCAATCAATCTATTGACACACACACAAGCTCTCGTTTCTGGAAGTCTCATTCCGTTATTATATTATGTTATCTTCCAGTGGGTAACAAGTTCCCAAGCGATTCCTTCGTGTTCCATGACAATATTAAAAACTGTCAATATCAATAGAGCATTAGAAATCGACAGTTTCGACATTTTAGGCGGAAGAATCCACTTAGCTTATATCTTATTCTCCTGCTGTAGACTTGGGCATCTTACTGCGAACAAGGAAGTAATAAATGTTTCCAAGAAAACTAAATGGAATTTCCAAGGAAACTAAATGTAAAGTTTTAAATTTTATCTCAAATATGGAAGAAAGTGAAAGTTGTGAGATACGCGCAACAAACTTTATTTTATAGCTTACCAATGAATTATGATTGTACGAATTTCAACTTCAGTATTTACATCAATGCGATTCTTTTTCTCTACTAAATTTTTATGATATTTAGCAAACACTCAGCACAGTCGACCGATGGGAAAAAATAAAATTAAAGCAAAAACAACAAAAAAAAAACATGTTTGGAGACGATTTTTTTCAACAAAATAGATTTATATTTTCCGCAATTTTTAAAAATTATTACAAGTAAGAATGATTATTAAAGTTTAAATTTGTTTGGTTTGTTTTTTATACATGGAACTAAGCCTGAAAAGACAGGTTAGCAACCTTATTCAGTCGGAGTGGGATGGCTGAAATTTATTTCATCGATCTGCAAGTCATTCCGCCAAAGGCTCCCATCTCTGAATCCAACTGGATTTACTTCTGGTTCGAGAGGATGGCACTGCCCTAACAGGCTCAACGATAGCTTCTAAATTTTGTATTGCTTTATTTTAAATTTTAGTGAGGATCATCTAATTTAAAATAGGAGATCATCTAAATACAAAACAAACTAAACTGAAATATTTTTCAGTATTCCTCAATACTTTTTACTAAACATTACATACTCCAAAGTTTCATTAAAACAGAATAGTTATTTGAGAAAACATAGGACCCTTCGAAATAGGCTGGTATATAACCGCCTTCATCTACAGCCATTACGCATACATGTCTATTCACTTACATTAAGAAATGAACAAACGATATCAATATTGACTGTAACGCACATAAAAATAACATTTAAACGTTTAAGTATGCTTCAAAACAAAGTTTGAACTCAGATTAATAAAAAATTATGGAACTTATAATTACAACTTAATTTTTTTAAATTATTAAACCATTAATAGAATCTTTCTAAATGTGGATAAAGTAAATTATATATGTCAAAAGGAAGAGAAAAGGGATAACGAAACAGCCTTGTTTGCGGTACACCATAGGATTGTGGTTTAGACTCAACGAGATTGGAAGAGGCAGAAGAAGTTAACGGAGTCGTGAAGTTTATGTCAGACCACTTTCATGATGATCCGCCCTTGAACCAGATCGCACCCATAATGCCTACTGCCGTATAATCCTCTAGCTGACGTCACGGATTTGCATGCGGAGAACCGTCAGGGTCCGCCTGTCCCTTCCCTCCGCGCCTCTTGGGCAACTCAGCTCGATATCTTCCTCACAAAGAAATCGGCGTGACGGCTCTTCAAGAATGGTCTATTTTGAAAAGAATTAGAATATCTAATGCCCGAGAGACCATTAGCATCGACAGCAGGATGTACCTAAATTTAGAGATACTTTTTTTTTCCTAATTCCATATATTGAAAACATAGTACAGTGGATTTAAAAAAAAAAATACTGTTTGGTATTTAGTAATTTTTCATGTTGCGCTCACAAAATAGATAAAATAAATAAAAATATTTTTAATATTAGCAGTAATAACAAAATTAATTCAAACTTAAAAAATGGACTAAAACAAATCTTTTACCGACGCTTCAAGAAATCCACTGAGCAATGTTATTTTATTTTTCTAAAATACTGTAATAAAAACGCTAATCTCTAGAGTATTATTTTTTTTTAAATACATAGCGACATTCGGATTTCATTTCTGATATTTTAAAATATTTGAGAAACTAGATTAATGCATTTTAGTAAACCCATTAAAACAGAAATGAAATGTCATTAACAGCAATATTATGATCATAATCATAATTAATAAGTGTAAAAATAAGGCATTACACATACAAACATAGCATACTAACAAGACATTACATACCATAAATAAAAATCTAGGGTAAAAAAAAAAAATCATATGCAAATGCGAACTTAATTACCGAATTTAAATTTTCTATTATGCATTAGTAGTTTTATTAGTAAATTTATAATTTAGAGTTTTAGACTCTTTAAAAGATATACATCAAGAATAGTAATGTTATTAAACTTTTATTTTAAAATATATTTTTAAATTTTATGTGCGTGAAAAGAATTAGGAGAAATGGTTGAGACATCATCGATTTGCCTAAGTAAATGCATAAAGGCTGTTTTATCAGCCGTGGTTCGGATCTAGGATTAGAAGATCCTTCCGGGGTCCAACTAGTCTCTAGAAACTTTGAACACCTTACACCCTTCATTTGGTGGGGAACGAACATGGATGTTGATTTTATTTAGTAGTACATACATTAAAAAAAAACAGCCTATCAACGCATCACTTCGCAAATAGCATTATTAGGATGGAATTTAGCTCCAAGAGATTACAATGCTCTCTATGTCTTAATCTATGCCATAATCTCTACTGATGGGAGGCACTGAGTTTGACGCTAACGATCCGTGCATTCTGAATACAAGATAAATTCAATAAATGAGTCGTAAATACATCAGATAAATGATAAGAATTTAATAGAGAGAGAAACCATTGTTAGTACTAACAAAATAGATAATAGTGAATCAAGCCTGTTTGTCAGACGGGACCTTATTTCATAATAAAGTACAAGTATACATGGCAAAAATACTAGTGGAAAAATTTGTTTTTAGAGGTTACAGGTTATTATTATCTTTACATAATAATAATTTTAGTTAATGATTTTTTTTAATTTACTATTATAATATAATTATTTTAAATGTTATCGTATAAGATAACTTGTACATGTACTTTTGAACTTTATAATGAAACAGAGGATGTCTATAAAGTAAATAACAAGATGTTATATGTTGTTATGTATTGTTAAAACATTGAATATATATATAACATAAAGAGTATGGGTTAAATAACTTTAAAAAATAAAGAAAAGGTTTTAAATAAGTACGCAACGAGAGATGGTTGATAACAAACTTTATTCAACAAGTAATCCTGCTTATATACTCTTAGGGAGTTGTTTATATTACTAGTAGGATTAAGTTTTATTCTTAACTAGGTCTAGCTCTTAACTTATATATATATATATATATATATATATATATATATATATATATATATATATATATATATATGTATATTTAGAATACATATACGAATATTATAATATTGAAACGCGATTACATATAAAATAGTAATATTAAAGACCAGTAAATTAAAAAACATAATATTAAAATTATTATTATTATGTAATGACTGTAAGTAACTTGTAACCTCTCAACACGAACCTTTCCATTTGTACTTTTCTGCTTGTACTTGTACTTTTGTGCTTTGTTATGAAATAGAGCCCTGTTAGTCTTTCTTCTATAAAGACGTCATGACAGCACTACATCTTAGTTCAACGAATGCCTTTAATGCCAAGAAAAAAAATAAAACTTTACTCGGATAACACGTCGCGCCATCCTGTGCGCGTTTTATGGTCACCTCCATTTTCCAGTGTACTGACCTCACTTCGGACCGAATATTTTACGTAATACAAGAATATTTTCGAAAACAATTTATGCATAATTCTTTATTTAATGTAAGCGACTACATTATGCGTCAGTAAACAAATGCAGGATGAACTTGAAGTTGTAAAATTAAAATAAAATTGCTACTAAACGAATATAAAATGATCGATTGGATTCAATACTAAATATTTGTTGAAATGAACATAGGAAGAGTGACATTTCAATCGCCCATAATGAAAGAAACATTACTCAATACAAAAATGTAACCCGTATAAAATGGCAGGGATTGCCTTTCAGATTTTTTAATAACAAAGTTTTTATTGCTAAATATCACTTTCTTTCACAGCTTCGTGTCTTTAATGCCTTTTGAGCATAGAAAAAGAAATCACTGTTGACATTAAATAAAGTGTTATTTCCTAGAACCATATTTGAGCGCTATGACTCACAACAAAAAGAAATAGATTAAGGACATTATGATGGATAGATAGATGCATATCGCAAAATGTATCTATGAACTTGAATGTTTATTAGTACATAGTACATATTTATGTATTATTTATTTTATTGTACATAACTTGTAGATGTTGAACAACAATAAATCACACAATTATACAATAAATCATAACGGCCAAATACTAAAAAAACAGTCCTCAGAATAATAACAATACATTTTTTAAAAAACTGCAATGACGATTTCACGATTCATCAATTTAAAGAGTTATTTCCCAATGAACCTCCTTTTCTTCCATTTTATTTTTTATCTAAATTAATTAGATCAATATATCTTCTCTTCCTTCCTCTTTGATGCCTTTCAGCGTAGAGGCGCCTCTATCCACCGTAGCCAGCTGCTTCATTCCTCTCAAAGTTTTTCCTCTATCTCTGCCCAACCTGGTGACATATTCATCATACTTTATCCTTGGCTTGCCTCTGGGTCTTTTGCCAGTTGATCGAGCTTCCATTATCTTCCTTGGGTCTCGGTTCTCGCTCATCCTGCACACAAGTCCAAACCACCTTAATTGGCATTTCTCGAAGGTGGTTTTCAATGAAGATATGGCCAGCTGCTCCCTTATCGTCTCATTCCTGAACCTCTTCGTGTTCTACCTGCCACTCTACGCAGGCACTTCATTTCTATGACAGTCATACGGCTAATGTGTCTGCCCAACGTTACCCAACTCTCAGAACCATACAGTAGAGTCGGCAGAAAGACAGCTTTAAAGATGTGGATCTTGACCTGGTTGGTGACCTATCTCTTGCCTACAATAGTGTAGCATATCTGATAGTATATTTTATCTGCTTTTGCAATTCTGCTGGATACTTCTTTGCCAATGGTGGTAGTGTTGCTAACCACCGTTCCGAGAATGTGAAGTCATCAACAGTCTCAAGTTCCTCGCCGTTACAGAACAGGTACATCTTCCTATTTTCTTGAGATTGCCAGGACTTTACTTTTAGTGGAGTTAATAGACATTCCTTTTCTCAATGGCCCTTCTTGCCATTCAACCAGGACCCGCTGCAGTTTTCCTTTATCATCACAGACAAGAACAATATCGTCCGCGTACAAATATGCCTGTACTGATATTGTTCTTAAGTTCCATTTCCATATTACCGTTCTCTCCGTCCTTCTCTGACATATATTGTGAATTTCATCCATAAATATGATGAAAACAAGAGGACTAAGACTGTCTCCTTGCTTTAGTCCTCGTGCCATAGGGAAGGGTTTTGAACTCATACCATTTATTCGTACAATATCTTTTGGTTCTTGGTATGCTGATTATACTGCTTGAATTAAGTATATCTATTTAGGTATACCTTGAGGGCCGGTATATCTTTCGTTCTTAAGGCCTCCCAAATGGCTTCTCGTGGGCAGAGTCAAAGGCTGCTCTGAGATCCAGAAAAGCCAGATATATATTTCTGTCCTTGTCCCAGCACTTCTCCATTATGTTCCTGAGCACAAAGATATTGTCCTGCGTCTGTCTACTCGGTTGGAATGCAGCCTGTTCTTCTAGACCATCTTCTACAAGCTGCCTTAGTCTATGTTCCAAAATGGAAGTGAAAATTTTATACACTACATTTTATAGTTTATGCAGTCACTTTGGCTTCCTTTTTTGTGAATTATATTGTGTTCCCATTCTCGGGGGATCTTCTTCGTATCCCATATCTTTTGAAAAAGCACCTGCAGAACTTTAATCATTTCTGGGCCACTATATTTAATAAATTCTGGGTAAATCCCATCATGACCCGCAGCTTTTCCAATCTTGATCTTCTATACTACTCCTTCAACATCTTCCTCCCATATAACTCTAGTTCATCATCGGTTTGAGAGGAATTCGGCCTGTCAATAGAGCTATCGTTATCCATAAAGATGTTGGTGTAGTGTCTTCTATATATATATCTAAGATTTCCTCGGATTGGGTCAGCACTTCTCCTTTTTCATTCTTAACATTTCTGATAGGTTTTGGTCTGTTCTCTAGGTTTAGGGACTTGACTTTCCGCCAAAACTTCTTCACATTTTCTCTGTAGTCATCTTCCAGAGATTTCCCAAAGTCCTCCCAAGCCTTCTGTTTTTGCTCTCGTACTATCCTTTTACATTCATTTCTCTTGGCTCTATATACCTCCAGGCTATCATTAGTACGGTTAACCAGATACTCTTTCCAGCTTCCTTTTTTTGTTTAACTATTCCTTTGACAGTATCATTCCACCATTTTGTCCGTATTCTGCTCATATTCACTTTATTTGTTCCACATACTCTGGTGGCTACTTCTAGTATCATGTTTTTGAAGTCCTTCCACAGGTCCACTAAGTTTTTGTCAAGGTCTATCTCTTTGAGCCTCTTTTCACTGGTCTTGATATACTCATCCCTCTTTTCTTCAGACTCCAGGATCTGTACATTAATTCTGTCGTATAGTTTTGGGCGCCCCCTTCTTTCCTTTAAAATTCTAGTATCGCCCACCAACAGCGTGTGGTCAGTGCCTAACTCAAGTCCTCTAATAACCTTGACATCAGTGAAATATTTTCTTACATCACTGCCATAGATAAAATAATCAATGATGCTGTTTTGCTGTCCAGAGGAGAAAGTAATTTTGTGGACCTTTTTGTGGAAATATAACGAATTTCCTATATGAGATGGTTGTCAACGCAGAACTCTGTAAAGCGGTTACCATTGGAATTAATTGTCCTCTCGCCGCCATGTCGGTCGATAACTCCATGTCCAGCTTGATAATCCCAGCCTGTCTCTAGCATTTAAGTCTCCCGCAATGATAACTATCCTATTATTATCTCTGCACTGAGAAACTACTCTTTCCAGATCCATGTCCAGTTCCTTGTCCGCAACTACTGCCAGATCAATATATTACTTCTCCAATTTGTTTTGAGTCATCTGCATAGAAGTGGTATAATATAAGTAGATTAGGAATTTTAGAAAATTGGAGGAGATCAATATATTACTTCTCCAATTTTCTAAAATTCCTAATCTACTTATATTATCACTTCTATGCAGATGGCTCAAAACATAATCATAGCTCGTAGCTTAAAATATACGGTAGATAGAATCTTTATTTGTTTTCGGAAATAAGTTGGCTACCCATTGCACTTCATATGAAAAAGGAGTTGAATAAATAAAAAATATGAAAGATATGGGTATCAAACTGATTTCAGAAAATAAATAAACAATTACAAGAAATTAATCCATCGAAAAGAAAAAAAAAATGGTTAGAATCAGTGGCAGCTCGTAGATAAAGTTAGCGGGGTTACTGCTTCAACTTACTGCTAACGTTTGTTTTAAAATTGGGCAAAATGAAGCAAACTTGTATAAAAAGAAAATTTAATCAGAAACTTGTTAAAATCCTAAAAGAATAAAATCATTTTTTTTTTCTAACTTAATGTAACATAGATGGCTACAGTTCAAACTTGATCAATTTATTTGAAAATACTTTTTAGAAAAAAAAATAAGACAGAACTTACTTCAAAACTGTACACAAAACCACTCAAGAGATAGAAATATGTTTTCTTACAAAACTTATTTAAAAATAACATTACTAACTATTCTAAAACAACCTGATCCGTGCAATAAGTTATTTTGTGATGTCGGTGCCAAGCCACCAAGAGTGCAGCATATCTCGTTCGTTCCAACTATTAAGTTGTTTTCTTTAAAATTCTCAAGTTGTAGAGCGGTTTGGCAGCGATATAAAAAGATATCAACTTATTGCACTGATCAGGTTGATTTGGAATAGTTACTAATGTTACCTAATATATTATTTTTGTAAGAACAATTATTTCTATCTTCTTAGAGGTTTTTGTGTATAGTTTAGTTTTTTTTTCTACAAAGTTTTTATTTATTTCTTTTTAGTGGTACTTGTGTACAGTTTCGATGTGTTTTTTCCTTTCGCATTCCTCAGTGGGCAAACCTAATATACGAAAGGCATGGGTAAGGTCTACCAAATATGCTGCATATATGAAACAACCAAGATTAACTATTTATTTATTTAGTATAAAATATGTTTATTAATTATCTATTGTGTGTCCCACGTTCGGAAAATGACTGTCTTATTTATTGATTAGTTATGACTGTTTTAATTATTGACTGTTATCTTTTCTTTTATTTGAAAAGTAAAGAAACAAATAGATTTAGAAATGTACCTGTAAAATAAACTATAGCAATTATCGAGAGTGATTAGCTATTTACCATTGAGAAGTTCGTCTCTTAATCTCCAACAATATTGAAAAAATATTTTATGTTTTAAGAACTCTTGACTTTTTGTTGCTGTTTCATATTACATCACGTCCAAGTTCTTGATATGTAATAAAATATAAATTGCAAAAACTTGAAAAAATAAAATATATTCAATCTATAAAATTTGTCGTCGGATCCTGGGGAACTTTATACAAAACCATCCCCAAGATGTAGCCTTTTGATTAAAAAATGAATAATAGAAATCGGATCAATAATGGCGAAATTATGAGTGAACATACACAGAACATAAACTGATAATTCTTTTTTTGAAGTCGGTTAAAAACAAAATTCATTCTTTTTAATTTGCGCAAAAGGAAAGATATCCAAGACCAACCATAGTTAAAGTTTTCTGATGAATAAAAACATTAAAAATAACGAATAAAATAGAATACCTAGAATTAGGATAACAATCTAATTCTACACTTTATCACAATGGTAGATAAGAACATGGTAGAATAGAAATAGAAAAATAAACTTTATTCTGGGACTAGGTTCCTTAAGAATAACAAGTATGTACAAGTAAAAAAGATAACAGAAAAAATGTCTGGCCAAAGGCTACATTATTAAAGATCAATTAATATTTACAATGATCTCAATTAAACATATAAGAAACGAAAAAAAAAAAGAATATCCTTCTGGTAAAAAAATATAATAAATATAATTTTACTGACAAAAAAAAAAAGAAAAAAGAAATAAAAAGAAAGAAAGAAAAGACGTAGAAAATAAAAATCATACGAATAGAGCAATCCTGAGTTAAAACAACATTTAAAAAAAATTCTCACTTCTAAACATAACGTTATTCAACTTTATAAAAATTATAATTGAAACGATTATTTACAACTCATCAAGCTATTGATCTTCAATTAAAATTTCATGATTAGACATGGCCTTTTTGGGAAGTGAGGGGGTATTGAAAAAGGTGGAATTTGAATGAGAGAGAAGAAGAATGTCGCAAATTAGAAGGGAGGGAATTCCAGAGGACAATGGAGAGGGCAAGAAAGGAACGTTCGAATGTTTTGATTCTGTGGGAAGGGACATAAAGGTCAGGAAGGACAGAAAGCCGCGATCATGTTTCCTGTGTGTAGACAGAGGATTTGAATTGTAGGAGGCTGTAAATGTAGGAAGGGTATTGGGAGTTGATAGTTCGTTATTGGAAAGATCCAAGAAAATATTGTCTACTAATGGAGGGGAAGAGACACTTTAACTCGCCGTAAAGGTATGACACATGAGACCGCCTCGAGGTACCGAAGACAAATCTTAAAAAACAGTTCATGAGACGATTCAGTCTGTCCTCGAGTACAATCGAGACACGTTAATAGAAGAATATGGTATTTAAGCACAACACGGGCGGCGTATAAAAAAACAAAAACATTACCTTCCGCAAATACGCAAGTGTCGGCACTGTGATATCGACAGTGCTATTTCTTTCCGCAGTCTCGCGTGAAGCTTCCTATGTGCATATGCGCATAACAGTCATACTCCTCGCCCGTGAAGCGCACATACGAGGATTTGTTTCTATGTTTCATAAACTGTAGTATGACTACTGGTATTTATCCTAAGGATAATAAATTGCACAAGTATAAAAGAAGAATTAAAGAAAAAATTATATTATCATTATATTGAATGCTATTGATGTTATCAAATGGAAATGGGGTTGCTGCAGTTCTACTGGATAGAATATTAGGAGAGTAAAATGTCAATACTGCTCACACAAATTATCTAGATAGTTCGTATCTTTGCAATTCACCTCTCGCCATTACAGAAAATTGAACTTCGTTATATGTAAGACTCTTACCATTAGTCATCCTTGCTTATATTATTTTTTTCTTGAAACTTAGTCTTAACAAAATCAAACATATTTGCCAAATAAAAAATAAATAGTAATAACTAATATCGGAGTTTCAGGTATTTTAATAAAGCCTTTCTAATCCTGAGATGCTCCATCATCCATTTTTTATTTATTTGAAGCTCATTTAAAAGGAGAACGTAAAGATAAAATGATTTTTCATTCAATTCATTTTATGTAGTTCTGATATCCCTTAAAAATACTATCATAAATTAACAAACAAAAAAAAACGTGAGCAGCAGACCTCCGTCATTAAGGTCATATTTTCATTAAAATACAATCTTGAAAATATCAAAATAGCAGAGGTCGGCGAAATAAGTTGAGACTCCCAAAGGCACTTCTCTAATATCAACTAAATTCCCTTCTAAATCAAGTAGAAGGGGCTGCAGAAGTGCGCAAAACCTTAAAAGCCGCAGAAATGGAAAAAAGTAAGTCGAGAGTTTGGGAGTTTACTTATATTTCAAAAAGTAGAAAATTATTTTGTAATATTTGAGCTAATTATGATTTTTGTTTATTGTACGATCATTCTCACTTCGATAATTTATGGTTCGAGATGGAATGCTGAAAGCCGATATTAGATACAAGGGAGGCAGCGGTATTACTAACGAGTAATAAAGATGCATTACTAAAGGTATAAGTAATTTTTTAGGTAATAATGATTACATTCGGTTGCAATGATTATCCATTTAAGGAAGCGCTAGTTGGCCAATAGTTGACACGGAGCAAGTGACAGAGAAAGATGAAGATAAGAGGCAAAGGAAATCGGGGGGAATTAACTGTTACGGCAGAAGATGCGTACTCTACGTGATTTGAGGAAAGTTGCGACAACCCGCTCATCCGATATTAGGGACTTAGCGATTAAATCACGGAGGGGTTCTAATGGCTCAATGTCGGTCAGATTTATCTACCTCCTTGGCAGACCGTTCTACATAGGAACGTGAGTGCTTGTTATGAAACGAACGTGTCGGGAGCCGGTGTTTTCGGTTCCTCGCAGTCTCCTGCACGAACACCAGGGCCTCCTAGATTATCAATGTGTCGAAAGGAGTCCAGGAATAGAGAAATTATATTATAAGGCAAGATAAAATGTTTCCATAGCAGACTTTTACAAAAGTTATGAAACGGAAACGTGATTAACGATCCACAATCGTTAGTTATAATGTGACGACCGAACAAACAATAGTCAATCCCTGCCGTATCAACAATCATTTTTGATACTTATTAAAGGTATATTCTTCGTATTTTTATTTTGGAAAGTCATCATCCAATTTTAATAGGAGGTACAGAAAACTTAGCTTCCTATTAGTATTTATCCCTACGTCAATTTACTTTTCGGAGTTGCATCCCCATCTTGAGGAACTTTGAGATGATGCTCCTATTGTCATTTTGTTTAGTGCAATAAATTATTTTGTCATTCATTACTACAATGCTAAGAGCATATCTTTTCATTTGTTCCACTTGCCTAGAACTGTGATAAAAGGAAGTTTGTAGTAACACCTACTATTATATGCATTCATATTTATTCATAGTAACAATTGTAAAACTATACAATTTAGGCAATAGGTAATGTATAAGTTAATGAGAAATAATAGCTGCATAGTTTTCATCTTTTTGTATTCAGTTCTGACGGCACGAGCGCGATTTCTCAAGGTTTGGTCCGAACACTCCAAGCCTTGAGGAATTCTCTAAAGTGTTATTTCCTTCAGACCGCGGAAGGCGAAAAATCCCGAAGGAAGTACAATTCTTTTTGGCCTTGAGGCCGGATTTTTCCCCTCTCTTGGTCACGTATGTGGTTGACAATCAGTCATCTTTGATGATTATGGAAGTGCTTGTTCGTCATACATCGCGAATTTAAGGCAGAATGTATTCAAATATTGGAGAATGAGCTTGCTTGTGACAAGTACGTTCAAACGATTACCACGATCGAAATAAGAAGGAGCCTGCTTACACGAAACGGATAGAAACATTTAAAGAAGTGGGTCCAAATACCACAATCGATGATGTTATTTAAAAAATGAACTATATGAGAAGCACTTTCGGAAAAGAAAACCACCCTACACTTCGTTTGCGCCTTTTAACAGCTAAATGAAACATTAAGGATCCTAAAGGAGAAGACATTATGCAAGTTTCTTCAAAATCGTTGAAGCCATTTTCGAGAATATTGTAAAAACGATATCATTGACAATTCCGGTTAGTCGATTTTGACGAAAAAATTGCTGTAATCACAGGCATATACCTACTGTAAATACGTAATTTCAGTTTCGCACAACTATTTTTTTTTTTTGAGCTAGGCTGTTCACAAACACAGAAAATTTCAGAAAAACAAAAATGAATTATTTTTCATGTACATTAAGAAACGGTCATAAAACACACAACACTTGAGAATTAATTTTACGTTAAGTATTAACTGAGGTAGTCTTGTTTGAACACAAATCTAAATTGTCATTTATCTGAAAAAATGACAATTTGGATTATGTTCAAACAGGATTATCTCAGTTAATACTTAACGTTGGGCTCTGCACCTGAATTAATTGTATAGCTAATTCCATTAGCTACATTTATTGAGGCATTTTTGATAAAGGCTTTCTTTTGGAGGAAAATGAAAATTTGTCTGAAATGATCTGATTTTTTGCGGTTTTTCGAGATTAGCACCTTATCTAAGGATCTAATCGATATTTTTACCGCTATAACAACAGTATAGAATTTGATTACCTATTAGAATCCGTCATAATATGGGGTATTTCCATTGAAAATTACATAGTTATGTGTGCAGAAGAAGTACTTGAGAAAGTTAGAGGGCCGATTATGAGCTCAAAGGTAACTTCAGGCGACACAGTTGTGCTCCAAGTTTCATTCCCTGAACTAAAAAAAAAAATGAATATTTTCAGGGAGTGTAAAGCGAGTCTAGAACATCCTGTATATAGCTGTAAATTTCAATCTATTTTGATGTTCAGATTTAAAGTTATACGAGCCAATAATTTAAGAACAGGTGAAATATTACAATGAATTAAAAAAAAAAATGTTTAAATAGGTAATAAAAGTTTATGAGTTTTTATTAGTTTTCTCGTAAGTATTTAGTAGGCACACGGCTTGTTAATATGCTTGAGATCATTTTATTATAATAAACAAATGTCTTATTGCGAAAATTGGAACACTTAACTTAAAAGTTTATGATGGTCTTTAAAGTTTGAAAAGTATAGTTCAGAAAACGGGACAGAAAAGAAACAGGTTTGCATGTATAAACTTATAAAAAATATATGTGAATAGATGAGAAAACTGTTGACAAAATATAACATGAATAACTAAATAATAATTGCCCCAGTAATATTTCTTCACCTAAAATGAGTATTAGACAAATGAATATTAAATCATCAAAAATAATTAATCCTGTTATGTAATCTCGTGCTTACATTCACTTAGTAATACATAACAAAACAACAGGCACCTGCGGCATTTTAAACAGTTTTTAAACGAAAATTGGTTACTAGCCAAAATACTTTCGACTTAAAGGTCTAGTACGAGTGGGCTCCTCATTAAAGTGGGACATACCAGTATAGAGATTACAATGCATAAAGATGCCGCTCTGACCTTTCCTATAGGCCCAGCGGTGTAATCTTAATTGCTCCAGCTGTACTCATTTTTTTTACCAGTGAAAGTTCTTATTGTTGAAAAACGGCCTCCAGCACTGTCACTCCCGAGTCCATCCCCAAGATGGTTTACGGAGATACACGATCGAGGTAATATAAAGGACTGATATTTGTGGTCACTGGAACGCACTTGTCGGCTAGTCTGCGTTCAAGCAGCTTCCTGTTTATTATAATTCAAAATACGGAAAATCAGAATAAATAGCAACAATTATTATTACTGGTTTCTAAGTGCGTCTCATCCATCAAATTATAACAAATATAATTTGTGAACTCACATTTTTTTTTAAACCATTCTTACAACACATCCCAACAGTATAGAAAAACGGTGCAAATAATTACACACAAAATATTAGCCCTTGAGAAGGATTAGAACATCACGCAAAAATGGAGGGGTGCATGTCGGAACACAAAATCCTAGCGTACGCGGACGACATAGCTGTCCTTGGAAGCAATGAAGAGGATATTGAGAGACCCGCTAAGACTCTGCTAAGAGAAGCAGAGCAAATCGGCTTCCAAATAAATGAAGATAAAACAAAATATATGATAGCAGAAAAATCCACCCTAACAATAGTATCTGCGTGGATGGATGAACATTCCCGAAAGTAGATAGCTTTAAATACCCCGGCTCCACAATTACCTCAGTCAATGACCAGCATGCAGAGATAACCAGCGCAAATAGAGCTTTCTTCTCTCTTTCAAGAGTACTGATATCCCGAAAAATCTCTAGAAATCTCAATTAAGGGTATACAATGCAGTGATAAAACCAGTTCTGATGTACGGCTGCGAGACCTGAGCTCTAACCGCTACCCAAGAAAACAGAATCGAGAAATTTGAAAGGAAAGTCCTCCGCACGATAACCGGAGCGATATTCAGAATCTAAACTCATGGAGAAGAAAGATCAATAAAGAATTGCTTATAGAAACTGGTCAGTCAATATTTCATGATATGAAGGCAAGGAGGTTAAGATGGGTGGGGCGTGTAGTTCGAAGCAATCCATCAGGACGCCTCTTCACAACAATGAATGCCATAATAGTTAGCAAAAGACCACGTGGAAGGCCAAAAACCAGATGGATAGATAGGATCAACAAAGATGCGAAAGAGTATATATGTGTATGTATGTATGTATGTATATATATATATATATATATATATATATATATATATATATATATATATATATATATATATATATATATATAAAAACTTTGCAGGTTTTATTAAATTTATAAATCACATGTCATTTTTACATATTAGTTCATTTCGGGGACTTACATAAAACTTAAATTTGCAAACATTTCCGGTGCTCAATGAGTGCTTTTGCAATTCAACTGTCCTTAGAAACGCTATTAGCATTAAATGAAACGTACTCATTAGAAACGCTATTAGCATTAAATGAAACGTACTCATTAAAACTGATGGATAGATCTGAATCAGCATTGCATGAAAGCGAATATCATAATTTTAAAATTATAAAAAGGAAATCGTGAGTAAAGGCTAGGATCAGTTACACATTTAAAATTTATTAGTATAAAACATCAAAATATTGGGGCGTAACTAGCAGGTGACAAGGTGGCAAATGCCATCGGCCTCAAATTGACCTTTATATCAAAAAAATATATCAATTTGTGTTTACATGTAGTAATAAAATATTATATGAAGTAGTACAATTAATAACCAACATTGTATTAATGTATTATAGTCCACAGCCACATCTTCAGATTTGGATTAAGAAGTTTAGGAGTGTCTCAAAACTAAAGAATTTTTAAAATGGGTCGGGTAGTTCTTGAAATTAGAACTTTCGTATAAACAAACTCTTTAGCTTTGTATAATTTTATAGATTAAGATTGGCTTTGATTAATTCCATATCAAGGAAATCAATGAATACATTTTAAGGACAGATGTGGCGAGGAACGGATACCTAGGCTTAACATACAAAATAAAGTTAGTATTTTAATTTTATTAAAAATTACAAAATTATAAATGGAATGGATGATACATAGCAGTAAAACATGTATATATAAATATTGCTATCGATAAGGTAAATAATACGGTATAACAAAATCATTTTCATTTTGTACTAAGGAAAAAAGTAATAAATTAATGTTGGAATAAAATTTTTAATGATTTATATTGCATGGCAGAAAAATTGTAGGCTGATGATGGGGAAAAGACCTAAAAACGTCTATAAATGTAAAAATGTATATGATTAATAAAGCTAATAAATCATAACAAGGAAGTCCATGTTCATTAATGATTAATTAAAAATGAGTAATGATTAGCTAAATCGAATCTAAACTAACAACTAGAATGATTTTATCACTATAGTTGTAAATATTTTAACTAAATATAATAATTTTGTTAAAAAACAATAAAATATTCCACTATCTACTGATTCTGATTATTCGTCTTTCGCCTTCTTTTTATTGCAAAATTGTTAGTAAAATCCAAAACAATATGATAATGGAAATTGATAACAAAAGAAAAAAAAATTAAAACTCATTGATGAACACCAAATCATTAAGTATCATTTTTAAATTGCTGTTTTATAAATAGTGAACCATTGTGCTATAGTCAAAGTTACTTCAGATTCATATCTGCTTGATAATTACAAAGTATAGACGTAAACATTACGGTGGCGACCTCCACCAGGCCATAAGCAGAAAGACAGTTAATAACAGAGGCTACGCCTCTAGCAGTTCACGGGCTTCGTGGGAGGATCGCCCACGGGCAACTGACTATGATCGTTCTGCATTGAGAGAAACATCGATCTAATAAACGACAGTTTATTATATCTTCGAGGACCTCTTTAGTTTTCCTAAACTATCGAAAAGTTTTTGATGAAACTTAATAATACGTGGTGGTTAGTTCTGAGTTTTATTTTTAAGAAAAATCTATGGCGGAGTAATAGGTATCTATTCTAATCTATTGTATGACACTGGCTATAAATAGAGTTGATCTGAAGTGTAACCAGGATAACAATATTAGTTCCAATGTCAAGTAAGAAGGTATATAATGAGCTTCGTAAATGAGAATATCGTGGGAACCAACCTTCATTGGTGGTAACTCATTTTGCTAACCCTAACATCTCACTGTTTCCTTAAAATCACTTTAAAGCCGTAATACCGCATAACAGCCGAAGGAGAAGCTTGTAAATTTTATATATATTTTGAGTTACATTCATTCAGTTATTAAAGGTAAAGAACGAATATAATAAAGATATCATCCATCTTCTTTTCAGCCATCAGCGAGCAAATGACCAGAAAATAACCAATAATAAATAAATACTTCTTTATCTTATAACGGAATAAATATTATATTTCAATTTATTCTCTTATTGTGTTCATAAATGTAACAGAACATTTACCGATTTATTAATTAAATTAAAAGAAATAAAAAATTATTTAGATTAGTTTGTCTTTTGTAGTTTTTACTTCCTTGTAAGAAGTAAAGGAAGTATTGTATTCTCGAAAATTTTCGGTTTTCAGATTTCAACGGAAATATCCATTTTGACCATCCCTGAATCCATTTTGACTAGTTTCATCGTGGCGTCGGTACGTACGTACGTTCGTATTTCGCATAACTCAAAAACGGTTAGCCGCAGAAAGTTGAAATTTTGTATTTAGGATTGTTGTAAAATCTAGTTGTGAACCTCCCTTTTTGGTCACTGCTTGATCACCGGAAGTGGTACTTTACTTGAAGATCATAATTGATTTTTATCAAAAATTATACTAAAATACTATGCAAAACTTCTCAAATTTAGTATTTATAACTTATATATTGATTTAAATAACATACTAGATTTTGGTCTAAATTGGCAACCGGGAAGTGGTACTTTACTTGAAGGTCATATTAGACTTTCGTCAAAAAATATATTAAAATATAAAGTAAAACCTCAAATTTGGTAAAAGGACTTTTATATCGATATAAATGTATTTACTAGAATTTGGTTAAGGATACTAAATTTTGAGCGGAAAAGGGTACTTTACTTGAAGGTCATAATAAGCTTACATCAAAAATTATATTTAAATTAAATACATAAATCAAATGTTTCGGTAGTAAAGGTTACAATCCCAATTTGGTTTCCAATACAATTAAACATTTTTATTACTTGTTTTAAGTGTTAAAATTTAGTGTAAAATACTGGTTTTCCTCCCTATTTGTGTCTGTGTGTGTGTGTGTCATAGATGGATGTCGCGACGCCGTGTTGTTTTTGAGATACTGCGATCTTCGGAAACTAGTAACTAAATTCAGGATGACTTTTTGAGCCACCGATTCATAGTTTAATAGGCGTACAAGGAAGTCATGTATTGTCCACATGAGATATTTTATCGAAGCTTCAATTCATTAAAAAGAACAAAATATAACTTAAACATATTGTCGCCAAAAAAAAAAAATTATTTCCAGCTCTAAATAAAACCATTGAACTATTAATTTGAACTATTAATTATCTGTGAGCACAAACGCTAACATTTGATACGCTAATTGCTATATTACGGCAACTTTTTATTTCCATTCGAATTTATTATCTCTTAGTTTATTACTTCATTAGGGTGTAATTGCTTTTGATTAACAGCTCATTGCCAATCTCCATTAGGTAACCTGCACAAGTTATAATTACAAAATTAAAATCGTTTAATGAATAGACGTACAAACGAATCTCCATTACGCCATTATTGTCTCCCTCACCCCCGTCATGACAAAGAAAGTGTTTGAAGATTGATTTACTTTAATAGTTAATACCTTCAGTTGACCCATAAGGAACATTCGTGCCAATTCACTTCTAACACCAGACATATAAACGCATGCAAATTAAAGCGTTGCATTTTTCAATAGAGCATTTAGAAATAAAACAATTTATTATCCATCAATTTTATAATAATTTCCTGCTTATGAATATATTCTACTTACAAAAGCAGTTATAAAACACTGTGAGTAGAGAGAAAATGTGGGAGCTCGTGCACGTCTGTGCGCGCCCATGTGACAAATCACGTGACCTCTGGAGGGAAATTTGAATTTTCACCTCGATCTAACCTTAACTGACACGTGGCCTTGCCTCGACCTAACTTTAACTACCACGTGGTCTCTCTCGACCTAACCTTAACTATCGGTTTACGCCCATTTTAGTCACGTGACTATTAGACCCCGCCCCTTTTACCCCTATCTCTCTCCAACAGCCAATCATATTGCTTAACCCTAATTACTCCCACCCTAAGCCGCCATTTTGCTTATAATGACGTGGTCAGTATCCACGCTTAACTACCAGGTTTATCCTCTCCCCCAATTGAAGGGTCAGTACCCACGTTATAATCTGTAACCTTCCAAACGGTTATATCATATTAACCTATACGATGAAGGGTCAGGTACCCTCTTTATACTCTGTAGCCTTCTCAATGGTTATATAGCCTTTACATTGTTTTCGGGTTTTTTCAACCTTCTCAATGTTTACATAAACTTTACAATATTAAACTTTACCAACATGTAGACAGGTTGGATCATGTATAGACAAGTTGGATGATGCTCAGGTAAAATGAAACATGGATTTTGAACTTATACCCCGCCCCTTTTTAGTCAAGTGATCCAATCACGTGACCCAAGCGCTTTCTGGTCTATGCCCCGCCCACATGGTTTTAGTCACGTGATCCAGTCACGTGAACCACGGAGCCTCCGGGGCTATGCTCCGCCCACATGGTTTTTCTCCTCCACCCATTGAAGGTTCAAGTACCCACCTTATGAGCATGAGTGTGCCCAGTCGTCATTTTGTTTTTCTACCGTTTGAGAGACTTAAAGTTTTGTTGAAGGGTCAGGTACCCACCTTATAGAACATGAGAGTACCCGGCCGTCATTTTGTTTTGTTTACGCCGCTATTTTGTTTTTCTACCGTTTGAGAGACTTAAGGTTTTGTTGAAGGGTCAGGTACCCACTTTATAGTCTGTAACCTTCCCAACGGTTATATGATCTTAACCTATACGATGAAAGGTTAGGTACCCACTTTATACTCTGTAACCTTCCCATAGGTTACCATAACCTTTACATTGTTTTCGGTTTTATGAAACCTTCTCAATGTTTACATAACCTTCACAATATTTAACTTTGCCTATATGTAAACAGGTTGAATCATGTATAAGCAAATTGGATGATGTCCAGGTGAAATGCAAACATGGACTTTGAACTGTTTATCTCTAAACATAAATAAATAGTAGGGTTTCTTAATCCTATAACAGCTGCTGGACTTTGAACTGTTTATCTCTAAAGCATAAATAAATAGTAGAGTCCCTTAATCCTAAAACAGGTTTTGGACTTTGGATTGTTTATCTCTAAAACATAAATAAATAATAGGGCTTATTAATCTTTGAACTGTTTATCTCTAAAACATAAATAAATAGTAGGGCCTCTTATTCCTATTACAGCTTTTGGACTTAGATCTTTGGACGCTAAATCAATTATAAAAACAAAAAATAATATCTAAAATTGGTTAAAATATACTAAAATATATAAAGCTATGTTAAAAATTAGAAGTTGAAGGCTAAGCAGTAAAAGACCTACTCAAAGGATACTATCATTGATTTAAAAGAAAATGATGGATTCCGTCAAACATTAAGCATGGATTTATTGCCGAACTGGATTGTGCTATTAGAAGTTGGTGAGAAATAACCAAAATCTCCTAATCTAAATTTTGGGGGGAAGGAGAGGGGAGAGGAAGTGTGGTCCGAATTGTACTCCAACTGCCAATTTTGCTCATATTAGTTATTGTTAACATTATCTATCATCCGATGATGGCAAACATTCTAATATTGACATTTTGCTCATATTCGTTACTGTTAATATTATCTATCATCCGATGATGGCAATCATTCTAATATTGACAGTCCCCTATACAAAAAAAGATATGTTGACCCGGAGACGATATAGAAATATCTAATAAAAAGTTTGTTAGTTTTCTTTCATTTTATGAAAGAAAACAAACAATTTGAATTATGAAGTGAGTATGAAGAAGCGTTAAGTATTGAGAAGATTGTGTAAAGTAGCCGGGGAAATCTCCAAGTGGAGTAAGGCGCTACGCTCTAGCGGACAGTAATGTATAAACATTGAGGTTATAAAAAAATTTAAAAAAAGAAATAGGTAGATAAAATAAACATTGAGAACTGGTTTAAGATTAAAAAGTTGTTTTGTTTATGTTTCAGTGAAGATAGAGGGTTACCAGAGTAAAGATAGAGGATTAACAGTTCCAGCTGTGTAAAATTTTAATATTGCGTAAGCTAGTTTTTGTTTATATTTCAGCGAAAAAAAAATTAGTGGTGGGGGAATGGACAAGGTCGAAAATGATAACCGAAAAAATCTTAGGTTTCTCAAGTTACAGAAAAACAAAACGTATGCACCATGGTCACGTGTCCAAATAGAGTGATGGAACGATGGAGCGTGGAGCGGTGGAGTGTTGGAACGATGGAGTGATGGAGCGTGGAGCGATGGGACGATGGAGGTGCCATGATCTCGTGACTAAAATATGAGGGCGGATCATAGGCCAGAAGGCGCCATGATTCACGTGACTGAATAACGTGACTAACGTGTACATTAATCCGACTCGTGTAATTTGAAAATATTTCAAAGCTATGAGAAGTTATAACCTCTTTGGTCCGCGTGATACCGTCGTTTCGATTTATCGATATATTTGTAAATTTGTAAGTCCATTGATTATACAATCAGAGATTAAAAATACATAGAAGATTAAAAAGTTATTTTGTTGACGTATAAAAGTTAAACTTTTTCAGGATTAACAATTCAAAGTCCATAAGCTATTCAAAGATTAAGAAGCCCTACTATTGGTGATAATTAAAAATTAGTTATAGGAATTTACAGTTCGAGTATAAATTAATGATTAATTAACAATCATAAATTAAAATTGACTGCAGCATGTTCGTAATTATTAATACTGACTCGTGTACATTGAAAATATTTCAAAGCTATGAAAAGGTATAACCTCTTTGGCCAGCGTGATATACTCGTTTCGATTCGTCGATATATTTTAGGAATTGTGTTAGTGATATATACAGGTGATAAATAGAGTTAGGGAGATCGAAGTGGGGTCCGAGTACATACGAAGACGAGCGGTGAGACCGAACAGTATCGTACGGCTCCGAGGACATCCAATAGAAGCCGAAAGGATTCAAAGACATCGCGAGGACTGTACGCAAAGACAATTACGAGCCAGGTTTGTTGATTATAATTAAATCAATTGTCCAGTGTGATACAGTCGTTTCGATTTGTCGATATATTTTAGGGATTAAAAGTTCGATAGGAACATAAAGAATTAAAAGTTAATCCTTTTAAGACCATTATTTATACTATCAGAGATTAAAAATACATAGAACATTGAAAAGGTGTTTTGTTTATGTTTAAGCGAGATAAGTAAAGATAGAGGATTAACAGCTCAAAGTCCAAAAGCTGTTATAGGAATAAGGGCCCTCCTATTTATTTATGTTTTAGAGATAAACAGTTTTAAGTATAAAAAATACGTAAAACATTGAAAATTTGTTTTGTTTATGTTTAAGTCAGATAAGTAAAGATAGAGAATTAAAAGCTCAAAGTCCAAAAGCTGTTATAGGAATAAGAGGCTCTACTATTTATTTATGTTTTAGAGATAAACAGTTCAAAGATTAATAAGCCCTATTATTTATTTATGTTTTAGAGATAAACAGTTATAGGTCCAAAACCTGTTTTAGGATTAAGAGACTCTACTATTTATTTATGCTTTAGAGATAAACAGTTCAAAGTCCAGCAGTTGTTATAGGATTAAGAAACACTACTATTTATTTATACTTTAGAGATAAACAGTTCAAAATTCATGATCTATTCAAAGATTAATAAGCCCTATTATTTATTTATGTTTTAGAGATAAACAGTTCAAAGTCCAAAACCTGTTTTAGGATTAAGGAACTCTACTATTTATTTATGCTTTAGAGATAAATAGTTCAAAGTCCAGCAGTTGTTATAGGATTAAGAAGCCCTAGTATTTATTTATGATTTAGAGATAAAAAGTTCAAAGTCCATGTTTGCATTTCACCATCCAATTTCCTTATACATGATCCAACCTGTTTACATGTAGGCAAAGTTAAATATTGTGAAGGTTATGTAAACATTGAGAAGGTTGCATAAAAACGAAAACAATGTAAAGTTTATGTAACCTTTGGGAAGGTTACAGACTATAAACTATTAAAAAATTGAAAAAACAAAATGGCGGTGTAAGAAAAATAAAATGGTGGTCGGGCACACTCATGCTCCATAAGGTGGACACCTTACCCATCAACAAAGCCACAAGTCTCTCAAATGGTAGAAAAACAAAATGGCGGGCGGGTACACTCATGCTCTATAAGATAGGTACCTGACCCTTCAATGGGTGGAGGGGGTAAACCTTGTAGGCGGAGCATAGGTCAGAAGGTTCCATGGGTCACGTGACTAAAACATGTGGGCGGAGAATGTACAAGAGGGTAACGTGACTGCATCAGGTAATTAAACAATACGGGCGTAGCATAGACCAGGAGGCGCCAAGGGTCACGTCATTGGATCACGTGACTAAAACCATGGGGACGGAGTATAAACCAGGAGGCACCGCGATAGTTAAGGTTAAGTCGAGGTGAGACCACGTGGGGGTTAAGGTAGGATCGAGGCAAGACCACATGGCAGTTAAGGTTAGGTCGAGTGACCAAATGCTGGCTTCTGATTGGCTGGTCCTATCGGTTCACCAGCTCCCGCATTTTCCCTCTACTACTGTGCAAAAGAAAAAAACTTATCAAAACAAAACAAAAATAAATCTTAGCAGCAATAACCTAACACATATTTCACGAACAAAACAAACTAACAACGTGGGACACGAAGTTAGAAATTTAGTGACTCATTAGGTAATGAGAAAATTATACCATCAGCAACACTCAAAATAATACATTACACGATTCAATGTGTTCATCGATTATTATCTGTTTAAAGGTTTTTATTTATAGTTGATAAGTAGGTATAAACTTCAACAGTTTTTTATTTGAGGTTTCACGTTCTTATGAGCCCTAACTAGGGCAGGAAAAGCGGGGTATGCTATCCACGGGCGGCTCTAGATTTTCTGGCGTCCTAGACGAAAAAAAAAATTGTGACCCAAATCTTATTCTCTCCTCTCCCCCCTGCCCACCAGCACCTAACTAAATTAAGGTCACTCACTCCTGCCATTGTCGCCATATCATCCAATTCTTACTATTTGTTTAAGCGTTAACTTGAATAAAATATATCTGATTAGTGACTTAAAAAAAATTTAAGATTAATGATTTTTTCGACCAAAAACTTCTCCGCCCTGGGCGGCCGCCGATATGTTTTTCTGTACTCTTTAGGTGATACGCGGGTCGAAATCTCAGAGTTCTGGGTTTTCTAAAACACGTTTTGTATAGCTATTAATAAAGCTAATTCCGAAGATTTCGAATAATTTTCGTCAACGTACGATTTAATAAAATATATATTACGGCCCGAGCGTGCAGTATTTGGATGTGATAAAGTGAGACGCTGATCGAAATCTCGGAGATCTAGTTGCCTTAAAACACGTTTAATGTAACTCTTAATATAATAAAGTTTATTTCAAAGAGTTCTAATCAGTTCCGTCCAAGTACGATTTTTAAAAAAATTAATACTACCCGATTGTGTATAATTTGGACGTGATAGGGTGAGACACTGGTCGAAATCGAGAGTTCTGGATATCCTAAAACATGTATTATATAGCTAATTCTAAAGAGTTCTAATCAATTTCGCTCACGTATGATTCTAAACAAATTTAATTCTGCCCTAGCGGGCAGCATTTGAACGTGATAGGATGAGAGGCTGGTCAAAATCTCGGAGTTGTGGTTTTCCTAAAACACATTTAGCTCTGCCCACCAACAAAATTTTTTAGCAATATAAACTGTAGCGGTCTGGTTAATAGGGATAATTTTTAGAACCTTTAGTGGATCAACCACAACTCTCAACAAAACAACCGTTTGCCGACAAAAATGTTTGGAAAAATTTTGACATAAAAATATTCCAAGTACAAAGGTGTGAAAATTTTTCTAGGTGATTGACATTTTTTGATAGAGTTCTGGTATCCCTCAAGAAGTTTTCTCGATAATTATCAACACTTTTTGGACTACATTAACGCTATTTACTAAAAATATTGATCATTTGCGACTATCTTCGATTTTATAAAAATGAACAATCATCGCTCCATTTCCGTCATGATTGTGGAACTTCTTTTACATCCAAATCATCTGCAAATGTTTCATTAATGACATATTCTTCGAGATATTTGAGCCTTTGATGCAATCATTTAAACATGTCTCAGCTGAAACAGTTGTTTTAGATCCGACACCTTCACTCATAGAAACTACGAAAGACAATAATAAAAAATCCAATTGCTTTATAGATTGGATTTCGTAGGTTTGACATATACTTCTGAGATATATTTGTCGTGGTTTTTTAGCCAATTGTCGCAAACATTCCCAATTACTAATAATTTTTATGACGATTAAAGTCTAGCCTCACGCAAGAAATAGGCACAAATGTATTTGGTTTTTTCATAATAATGTTGTAGCAACATCGCAAATATTGTTTAACATCGATCAAGTTCGAGAACGCGCGCGTTAATGCTAGCTAGCATTGCTCGACTGTGATCAATTACAAAAATTGACGAAATCGTTGCACCAGCTCTAGGTACCTCAAGTAGAAAATATGTTAACAGAGATGCATGGTGTTGCGCGGAAATCATTTGAAACACGGGAATAGTTCGTTTTTTATTTTTCACTATCATACATTGTTATAAGAACGAATAGCCAGCTTTGGATCCATCAGGTAACGTAAAGTTTCATAACCACGCTACCAAATAGCAAAATATGAATTTTTATAGCGATTCATTAACTTATACGTGGCAAATTGTTCGTTTCACATAATAATATAAAGTGGATCCAATCGGATCCCATGTATTATGCCTACTTTAGTGGCATATTTGAAAACTTATAAATTTCATATCGTGTCGAAATCGTCAATAACTAAACGACAGTCTATTTCATTGTGCTCAGCTTTTCATAAAGAAATTGTGGAATATAAAATTGGTGTATTTTCATGGCCAAACTGCATAATTCTATTTGCGCCAGATTGCAGCTGATTTCTTCGACTAAATATCCAGCAGTTTTCTGACGCAAAGAACTTTTCAATTGCCTTTATTTCGTACGTATAAATTCATTATTGAAAACCAACATAGAGCTATCATATATAGCTACTTGACCTTGATTAGGCTTTCCCAACATTATTCCGCGTAAAATTGTTTTACATTCTTTGCATATGGAAATAAATCGTGCGAAATAGTTAGCTTTACTACTTTTACTAATTTTACTTTGTTCCCATATTTTTTCTGCAAAAATATTTGTCCACTCACCAGGCTTTAATTTTGAATAGCAACGATGACGGTATAGTACAGAAACTGGCTTAATCTCAATTTTCTTGAGGGATTCAATAGGAAATGCTTTTTGTTTTATAAAATAGATTTTAGACATTCAACAATACTTGTTGACTCATAACCACTGACTGGTATTACATTTTTCAATATCTAATGCCTGTATACGGAAATGCAGATGCCTCGTGTATTTGTATTTAAAACGGTAAAAATATGCTTCGGAATTATCCGGGAATTTAATTCCTCCATTTTTTTCCTTATTTTTTGATAAACTGAATTTGTGGAGGAAAGAAAGCATTTTTCATTTGCATCTAACGCTCTGTATTCTGCAGTTGTCAATATTTGTAATTTTAGTTTTAAATCATAAATGTTGTTAAATTAGTATTTATCAACTACAAAAATGGAATAGGTAATATATGAAATTTACGTAAAATATACATCCATGTATTAAGTCCAAAGGAATGAACATTTTTTTTTTAAAGTTGCAAAATATGCAACAATATCTTAAAAATTCAATCTTAATTATTCGAGGCGAGAGAATTTTTTTTGTTTCGCTTAGTAGCCCAAAAATTGTTAATCATTATCGATAGAACTCCTTAGAATACCAGAATTCTAAGAAAAATTGTCGATTACCGAGAAAAGTTTTCATACCTTTGAACTCTGAATATTTCAATGTCAATTTTTTTTTCGATAAACAGTTTTTTTGTTGAGAGTTCTGGAAGAAAAACGATGAATAATAAAAATTATCCCTGTTAACCAAATCGCCACAGTTTATAGAAAAAAAACTATAGTATAGGCCTGCAAAGTTGCAAGATATACACACTAAAAATTAGAATCGTACGTGGACGGAAATGATTAGAATTCATCGGAATTACCTTTAATATAAGCTAAGAGAGATATTAAGAGCTATATTAAACGTGTTTTAGGAAAACTAGAACTCTGAAATTTCGACCAGCGTCTCAAGCTATAACGTCTAAATACTGCACGCTCGGGTAATACTAATTTTTATAAAAATCATATGTGGACAAAATGATTAGAACTCTTTGGAATTAGCTTTAATACATTAAGAGCTATAGAAAACGTGTTTTAAAAAACTCAGAACTCCAAGGTTTCGACCAGTGTTTCACCGTATCACGTCCAAATACTGCACACGCTCGGGTAGTACATTTTTTTTTAAATCACACGTAGACAGAATGATTAACTCTTTGGAATTAGCATTAATATATAAAGAACTACATTAAACGTGTTTTCTGAAAAGAAGAACTCCTAGATTTCGACCAGTGTCTCACCCTATTACGTCTAACTACTGTATACTCAGGCAGTATTGATTTTTTTTAAAACGTACGTGGACGAAAATGATTATAACTCTTTTAAAGTAGTTTTGATATATTATGAGCTGTATTAAACATGATTTAGAAAAACCAGAACTCTGAAATTTCGACAAGCGTCTCAAATCGTTGTGCTTATTGTTTTATTATTAAATTTTATTATTTTTTTACTAATTTATTGCATAACTCTCTATAGAACCTTTATGGAACTACTATTTTTTTAAAACTATTTTAGATTATTTGGGCCCTGAAATAGTGTAGGGCAAAGTGAGATGCTGTATGAAGCTGGCTGGCGTCTCAATTTTTCGTAAGTTTTTTTTTTGGGGGTGATGGTGTCACCAGTAAAAATAATCTAATTTTGCATTGGATCCACAATTCTTCGACGTCATTTCAGCTGGAGATACAGCTTGTACTGAGGCTAAATCTTGAAGATATGGTTAGGAAAAGAGTTTATGGCAGCTAATTGATACTTGGTAGGGAATAACCGGTTAATAATGCTTCGAGGCGTAATCGTTCCCAAATTATTGAATTTTAATATTACAATTTTCCTTGTTTGTAATAAATAATATTGATAAATTATACCCAGCTTAAAAAAAAAAAAAAAAAAAAATACGATATCAGCTCAAAGAAGTACTTAAGGCAATTTAAAAAATTAAAATATGGCTTTCAAACCAGCGTTAGAGCCATGTTTTACAGGTCATTTCAGGCCAGAAAGTACAGCATACAGTCATGCAAATGTAAAAAAATATATCAGGTAGGTAATGTTCAAAAAAGCACTAAAAAGTGGCTAGTTAACTTTTGTCGAAATCATCATATTGGATATATTATCTTTTGGAACTGACCCGCACAAAATTTTACACAAAGGCAAAGCTTAATTTACATAAACATTTACTAACAAGAACAATTATACATTTATAACAGTTATTAAAAGTTTATATATAATGAATAACTACATAACATAATAATTTAAAATTCAATGAATCATGAGATTTGAAATGTCAGAACTTGCTATTGTTCATAGGTCGTTATGTCTTTATTATCTCTTTTTCAGCATGTCTTCCTTTTATTAAACGTATTTAGCTCTCAATAAAATAATAAAGTCTGAAAGTATACTATGATCAGAGGTTAAAATCCATCCCAGTTCATTTCAATACTTTTAGAATGAGTTTTATTAGCCCTCTGCAATTAAATGAATGATGAATCATTTTCATCTACTTTAGAGGCCAGTTAAGTTCTGCAACCGATTATTTCAATAGATTTGTAGTGAGTTTCAAGATTAAAATACGAATGAAGTCACCCGAATCTAAAGAAAGTTACCAACAAACAATTAAGTAATTTCATCTGAAATGCTTGAGTTCTCCACTAACTGGTGTGGATGTATGGGCAACCATTTCGTATAGTTGCTCCATATCAGAAGAGAACTCATATTTTTAACATTGATTTCCAGATAAGAAAAAAGGTACATAAACAATTATTATTAGTTTTAAATTAACAAAACAACATACGTTACGATATTCACTAAATACGCTTATAACTAAATACGCTTATACAAAATCAATAAATGAATGGAAACACTTTAGTTTAGTATTTAAAGATAAAGGAGTTAAACTTATGAGCTATTAAAGCCTTTTATTTATAGCTCTTTTGCTTTTAATTTTCAATCGCCCCCCTATCCCTCTTCTTAAGTTTTCTGTTTTAAAATTATAATGTAGAAAGAATAAACAGCTTAAATAGTTTAAGGATTTTTTAAAAATTATTTTAAAATCTACTAATGGTCATAAAGCTACTTCAAACAAGATAATTTTAGTGGTTCGCGGGGGTCTTGCAGTTGAGGGAAGGTAACCATCTCATCGCTCCCGGAATATTGGAAAGTTCTGAGGTAGTTCAGCAGAGTTAACCTCACGGATGTTATTGCCAAGACCATCCTTTTTTTTTTTCCTTCCAGAGACCATCCAGGACCAGCTTTTGACGAAACAGGCAGATCGCGACCAAGAAATAATAAAAAATATCCCCAGTGAAGGGCAATAGATACATCAGAACAGGAATGATCCAGAAGACTAGAAAAATTGATTGGGCTTAAGGGTAGAAATCTTCAGGCGAAGTCGAAATCCACGGTTGTTGAAGTTGCTTAAGACTCTTAGAAGGTCGGAAAAGTAAGAGGAATCCACCCATGTGCAAATGGTAAATCTGCTCATCTTGGAGCCTCAAGAAAAAATATCGCACGCAAGTTATTTCTATAAGGAAAGTACAAAAAGAGGTGGTTCACGGTATAATCTGGGAGTCGTTTTGCGAGGTGTAAGTTTCGTTTTTTTTTTACCAATAGCAAAACAAGAATTACATTCTAACTTCTCATAAATTTTGTAATGATTAAAATAAATCTAAAAATTGTTCATACAAATTAAATAGCCTTTAAAAACTTATAGAGAGATAATACACAAAAAGAAGATTGACGAGTTTAGTTATAGTCATATAAATATTCCAATTTATATGATGTCACTGGTTAATAAAAATAATAATAGCTTCGATCAAATTCATTCGAATTTGTTTCATGTTTATAGTCAGTTTTAAGACTTTAATTGAGTTATAACCGATGGTGTGTCTTTAGAAAATATATTTCCAACTGATTCGTTTGCGTCCTCAGAAGTGCTGGTAGTAACATTCTCCTTAGCTGAATGTTTTTAATCACCAAAATATAATAAGTAACCAATTACTATTTAGTTTAATTACCAACATTTAATAATTACCATTTAATTTAATTACCAACATTTAATAAGTCACCAGAAATTTAGCAAAGTCACAAGATTTCATTTTATAAAAGGTAATCATTAAAGTTTAATTAAACATCTGTTGCTGCCCTACAACATTTGGAGATGACCGCAACAAACTAGGTCATTGATGAACTCGGCAATAAAACGAGGATAACGATCCGATTAAAATGTAAATAATGGCCGGATCATTTGGGAGTTACACTTCACCGGAAAGATGGGTGAAGGGGAATGAACCAGATGTTATGTCAGACAAGTTAATAGCAGATCGTGGGCCTTATCACAGAATTTACGAAAGAACGGGTTCTTCGGTGATGTACCGTGGAGCTTTCAGGTAAGCGCGGCGGCTCCTCGGTAGCAACATTCACATCACTCTTCCTTAAAGAGGGACTTAAAGTTGCACATTAATCAAACAAATTGATACCGCGAAGTCGAAAAAATAATGAGTACACATACAAGTAAAAGTGCGAACATATAAGTACAAGTACGATTATAAAATTTTAGTGAAAACTTACGTAATAATCGGAAAACAAAGAATCTTTTATTAAAGGGCAATAGATGATCAGAAATGATTTGGAAGTAATTCTCTTCCAGCAAACAATATATATGTTTATAATATATAAAGCGTTAGATAATTATAATTAAAAAGTATAGACAAAAAAATATAAGGATTTATTATTCTCCTTCAAAAGTAAAACACTATCGCCTCTGAAGACAGAATTTTTGTAATTTTCAATAATTATATAAGTAATAATCAAATTTAATAATCTATGTCTAATTGCAAACATTTTATTGATCAATATATAGTTCAAAAAATAAAAAATATCGCAGTGACCGAGCGTGCTAGTACAACTTACAGAATGGAACGTACTCCAGCTAAAAGCATATGCTATTTTGATTATTACCTTAAAGTTAATATTCACGTCATAAAAGGCCCACGGAAAAATTGTAGTTCTCGTTCTAAACTAACTAAATCACTACTTTTCAGGAGCGAAAAAAGATCGATGTATTTTTCTGTATATAAGCGGCACCTTCGATAAAATAAATATTTTATGTGGGTTATGCGCTAAACAACAGAAAAACAAATTATCAAAGGTGTACCTGGTATACAGAAGGATATAACTTTTTTTTCGCTCTTGAAAAGTAATTTAGTGTGGGAACGACGAAATGTCCAAGCTTCTAACTGTTAATAAACTTCCCTCCCTCCTTCTATTTTCCTACTGAAAATAGATAAGGGTGTTACAACCAAAAAACGAAACAAAAAATGGAAAATTTCTATAATATAATCAATTTACTAAAAGGATGTATACATAAATAAGTGACTAATTGATTAAAACTACTTTTTACAACTTAATTGTCAAACAAAATACATAAATTATACTATACTGATGCTTGTCAGGTTAATTGCAATTGAGTCATTTCTTTCAAAGTAGTCAAACCTAAACGTATTTATTTTATTTTTTTTTTTTTTAAATTGCGGCCCTATTTACAATTTAAATGCTGTTTAATTAATCTTAATACAATCAACGATTTTTTTTTAAATATGTGCTAGAAATGAAGATTTTTCTTCTCCTTCTTCATTATCTTCCTCTTATGCCACTATCAGCGTCGATGAGCCTCCACCCAGTGCACACTTCTCTCCGTCTCTGCTCAGCCCCATTCTCCTAGTCCTGGATAATAAATTGATGCATGTCCATTGATTTTTCTTTAAACACTATACATTAAAGATACCTATTCATAATTATATCGGTACTATTAGGCCTAGGTTTTGTAAAACAGGAAAACAGACATTTATCTAATTCTAATTTTAGGTATTTATTGTTATTATAAATACAAAACAAACATGCACAGTAATATTCAGTAGTTAACTAAATAAATACATTTATAAACCAATTACATACAAAAAAAAAAATTCACTCTAGTTGTAAATGAAATTCACTCTAATCTAAATGGCAATAACAAATGATCCTATCCTGATATAACTAGTCAAATAGATATTGATGATACCAAAAAATATCAATTTTTTACTATTGTCCATATTCAATAATTTCACAAAAACAACTTCATCTTTAATCATTAGCACACTCTATTAATATTTCATTCAATATTACGTAACTCTAAAAGTATCAAGGAATTCTTCTTAATCTATAACTACAAAATTTATCTACTTCACTGCTTCTTTCAATAATAGGCAGGAATTTTTCAAATATTCAAAATATTTATATATACATATTATACTAAACTAATCTCTATATACATATTGTTCTCATTATCAGTCCATTTATGTACACTCACTTTTCACATCAATAACACATACAAAATCCATTGTATCTCTAGAATGTTCTTTTTCTTGAGAATTTCATAATTCATATATTTACGGAAACTCATTTTCTTCTGTCCCTTCCTGGTAACTTGTTCACACACATATACCACATAATCCCTAGTGTACTTTCCTATTGTGAACTGCTAAATTAATCTCCATTGTTATATTGTTCTTGATATTATTCCTCCTATTTACACTTACTCTTCACAATCACTATCACAGACAAAATCCATTGCAATCTCTAAATTCATAATTCATGTTCTTAAGGAAACTCATTTTCTCCTGTCACTTTCTGGTAACCTGTTCACACAGATATACCACACAATTAATAGTGTATTATTCTATTGTGCGGCATACCTTTCAAAAATAAAAATGAATCTAATTTAAGTTTCTTAGGTTTTCTACTTCCTATTATTACCTTTTAAATATTAATAGTGCATGAAACAGATGTACCCAGTATTCTCACATAGACATTAATTCTATTCAGACCAGTACATTTGACAACCTCATTCTTAACTGTACTTAATGAATTCAAGAGTAATCATGATATTTCAAAATATTTCTGGGAAAACTAAGTTTTTATGTCAATTATCAGGAAGAAATTATAGTTACAATGCAATGAATCTCAGAGTTTAATTAAGGGTACTACTACATTGTATTACTTCACAGTGACCTTCGAACAATGGAAATGAAATCTAAACAACAAAATTTAAATTAAAGCAAAAGGACCTACCAGGTACAACAATTAGATAAAATTTTAATTTAACTATATGCAAAATTTTTAACTATCTGCAAAATTCTCTTTATTCTAAAAAAAAAAAAGGTTATTAAGAACGATAATCATTCAACAAAAAGATATTGTGTCTCAAAAATTACATTAATCACTACTGAAAGATCTCTTCTTTACTTATGGCCATTAAAACAAATTTGGTTTAGCCTGCCCTGGTGTTAAATGCACAGAGTTAATAACTACTCATTGAGCCCCATTAAATTTATAGGAATTTAAACTTTAACCGTTTGAACCAATTTAATCATTGAATTAACAACCACAATACTCTGGGTGCATAGAGAAGATTTTTCTATCTTCTTACAATTAAAAAATATTAATCCCATCTCAGGGATTCAGGGACTCCACATTAAGAGTTTTCCCTTTTACATAGCCAAATGTCCCAGAAATTGAATTTACAATGAAATTATAACCCATTCAATAATAATAATAATACCTAAAAATGTGGAGTGGGGGTATTAAATATAACCAAATGCCTGTTCCTAATCCCTGGAATACTCACAGCAAGACCAGAAAGTATTGAAATAAATTTTCATGCAAGAGAAAGTTCATCATAGGAGTCACTAGATTGATTTAAACAAATTAAATTGATTACATTAGGTCAAAAAAAAATTAAAAACTATTGTATGATTCTGTTAATAGAATTACCCTGATGCCATCAGTGGTAATTATAATAAGATTATGAATTTGAATTTAATTATTTATATTAATTTACTAACTTACGAATTGGTAGAAACGTCCTTCACAAGGATGCCATTTTAAATTCTATGTTTCTGGCAAACTGCTTTTCTAAGGCAGGTGGGGTTTCCGCATTCACTTAATTTACTTATTTATTATACTCTGTATTTGCATCGGATCCAGAAGGAAACCGATCAATGAAAATGTATTTTAACTTAAAGGACTAGAGACCACAGACCCTCTGCTAGGTTGGAATATTACAAATACCATTGGAGATCCTTTCCAAGGATATCATGTTTACCATTTCACTTAATTAAACTATATGATGGCATGCATGGTAAATAGAATAATAGAATTTGATAGAAGATCTTACTTTATTAAAGAGAATATTATTAATTAAACTGTTGGTTTACTAATTTACAACCTAAATTTCTCTCACTATAAAAGCACCCTAGACTATATCATATGCACTTGAGAATACTAGAACTTGCTTATTTAAAATCTTACTCTGGTGCCGCATAATACTAGACAATAGCATACACATTGAATGAAGGGACTATCACTTATCTTATTGTTGCCTTCGCCGTCTCGGATACAGCCCGCTTCACCGCTCGATGGTCTTGTCTTCTCTGCGCAGCGGTCTTCTTCTCAGACTCATGGACTCTGTCTCAGATGGGCTGCTCAGCTGGACCCTCTGCTTTTACTTTTCTCCCTCCTAGCTGGAACTCCTCTACTTCTGTCTCCTGTGCCTGTTCTCTCTCTCTTCTTTTTTTTTCCCCTTCTCCTTCTTGAAAGATACATTTTGTCACGACTCTCCTTTTGGGCCTTCTTATTGGTTGACGTTATAGGAATTTCTGAAGAGACCTTCACTTGGAGATCAGCTTCGAAATGTTTGAACTTTTTTTCTCTATTGTTCCTGACCGTGGCAGCAAGTTTTATTATAACTTGTTTACCCGGCCTATCTCTTGGTTTTATGGTGCTTTCACGTTTGCTTATCTTAGTGAATCCTTGAAAGTGCTGTCGGCAATCTTGACCTGCTCCCCGGCCCTCCAGGTATCCCGCCCGGCCTTGTACGTATTTCTATGTCCGAAAAGGAAGCAGATTAATATTAATATTGCTTAACCACATGACATATCTTTATTTATCCCTTATTTGATTACTATTAATTAATCTGAATTATTTCCTTCATTCCCTGTATTCTCAATACATAGCAAGGGATTTGCCTCATCCACTTCCAATCTTCTGTACATATTCCTGGTATGAAATTCTGGGTCGCCCCTATGGTCTCCTCTCAGTGGGCCCAGCGTCTCTAATACCTTTATAGGATCCATGTTCTCGTTCATGCGGCAGACATGCCCAAACCATTTGAGCTGTCGGCTCTCCAAAGTGGTTTTTAGTTCGGGTAACCCCAACTGCTCTCTGATTCTTTTATTTCCAATGCGGTCAGTCCTAGTTTATCAGAGTAGAAACCTCATTTCTGCTGCTGCTAAACGTCTGGTATGTCTGTCCAATATGGTCCAACTTTCTCTGCCGTAGTGGGCAGAGTATATAGCCTTGTACACGTGCATCTTGGTCTTCTTATCCAATTCCCGGTGACCAATGATGCTGTTAGTAATCTGGTAGTACATCTAATTTGTCTTGGCTATCCTGTTTGAAATCTCAGGGTCTATCCTGCCAGAGCTACTAATCACTGTCCCTAAGTAAGTATATCCCTTCACCACTTCCAGCAACTCCCAGTCGCAGACCAGTTGGATGTCCTCCTGTTCTTCTCTTCTTATGGAGGCATTAAATGAAATACCTTTCCTGAGCAACTCCTCTTCCAATTCCACCAGAGCTTGCTGTAGTTTTATCTTTGAGTCGGCTACTAGGACTATGTCTCCGTGTATAGAAGACTTTGTACTAGGACGGTTCTCATATTCCATTTTCCTATGGATTTTCCTATCGGCGCTTACAGATCTTATGAATTTAGATTCTTCTAATAAATTAAAATATAATTTTTCGCATTACATGATAATTTTTCAGTGGTGATCAGGGCTCACTTAGGAAATAAATGACATTATTGGAACAAATGAAATTAAAATCTTTTTAAGAAATAAGCGGCATGAACTTCAGTAGTTCCTAGCTGGATTGGCAATTGAGAGACTGGATCGATATCAACAGTTAAACACTATAATTGAATGTCTTATTAATAAAAATCCAAAACATATAATTTAACGAAGAATACTTTATTTTATATATATTCCTCATCTGTCTTATTCTTATAATTATTAATTTATTTAAATGCGCTTTGCCTAAAGATATGAAGTCCCCGAAGAGGAGAGTTAGAATGTGATTAATTTTTTTTATTGCGGTTTGGCAGACGAAGAATCTTTTACTACCAACCTTTTTACCTTTTATTACAAGTAAAAGTCTTCAATGATTTATATTTCAGGTGAGCAGAAATAATGATTGAATAATACTACACATTTCTAATTAAATCTTTAACCAACATACTGTACTTATCAATTAGATGATACACATATTATCTTACTAGGCCTTATATTAATTAACAATAAATCTATACTAATTATGGTCATTAAAATTTAATTTGGCTTTAATAATGTTTTAATTTTAAACCCAAATCATATTCTGCAGAATAATAATAATAATAATAATTAACTATACTTGATTAATCTTCTTCTATATTTTGGAGTATCGGGTACTGCAAGGTGATTTCAGCTGGTAGTCTAGTTGGCTGTAGTATAGAGTGAAGTTCAGCAGTATAAGGGAATGAAGTAAAGATATAGAATGGCTAATAGCAGAATGGGTGATGAAATAAGAAGAAAGAATGCCTGATGAAATAAGAAGAATGAATGCTGATGGATGGGTGATAGAATAAGAATGGGGCAAATCTAGAGATTCTGTTCTTGTATACTCTCCTCATTTCCATTCTTAATTTTTATTGGTTATCTTAAGTTGTAACAGTATCCGATGGCGTCGCGATCTAATGCCGGACGCACTGAACTATGTTTCTATTGTACCTTGTTTGGCTGAATGTTTTTGAAGATATTCAACAATGCTGCTCGCTGTAGGACAAATTCTATCAACTCCCTCCCTCCCTCCCTCGGGTAGTCGGGCTCGAACTCCGGTTCTCGGCTTTCTTTCCTTCCTTCCTTCCTGAGTGGTCAGGCTCATACCCCGGTTCTCACGATCCCTCGGGTAGTCGGGCTCTCAGGTTTCCTTACTTGCTTAGTTAGCACCTTCAGCTGCTGAAGCCCATGCTTATCCCTTGGAACTAACCCCGGCAGCCACCCAACTGGGTAAGGGCAGCATCGCACTGGCAAGCTATCCCCCTATCACCACCCTATCTTTTCACCCCTCTAAGTAAGTAGTTTTGGACAGAGGAGAGCAGTAGGTAGACGAATTGCTAGACCGAGAGTGATTCCTCTCACTATTAAGGTAACCTTCCAGTGTGTCCAAGATAAAAAATGGCTAGAGCAGCGACGAACAACAAAGGGCACATCGGTTAAAAATCTTACAATATATACATATATATATATATATATATATATATATATATATATATATATATATAAATATATAATAAATCCACTTTTGGATGGAAAATTAGTACGGGTGCATCTCATGGAGATAAGGCTAATATTTATATAAATGGTTGATTTGTGACACCTATTTGACAGAGGAAAATTTAATATTTGAAATAAACTAAATAATTTGTAGGTATAGAATATTAATTTGTCAAAAAATTTTTTTGCTTTTGACAATATATATATATATATATATGTATAATTTAAATTAATTACTAGAATTATAAAGTTTAGTTACAATAAAGTGTTTCTATTTTATTCATTTACACCTAAATTATCAAGTTATAGAAACATAAAATTTGATAAATCGCTACCTTGGAAGAAGACTGGCACAACTCCAAAAGATGTACTTTAGAGAAAATGATAGTGATGCTTGAAATTTTCATCAGCAAATATCAACTTATTATTACAGGCTTCCCTTCAATTGTATAAATATTTTCTAGAACCCAATTGCAAGTAAGTAACCTGTGAACGGTATTTTTTTATTCCATATTTTTATACATAAACATGTATACATATAAAGCTAAATTATTTGACTTGTTTTGTTAAAAAAAAAAATTCCTTCCAGCAGTCACCCAATGAATATTTTTTCTGAATCTCTTCACCATAAAACAATAACATCTCGTTGATTATGACCACACAAAAATTGATAAATCGTTAAATTTTGTGTTGTGCTGGTCTTCTTCCAAGGTAGCATAAGTATAGCAATGTTGGAAAAAAAAAAAAATCATGTTTATTTTTTGTCTTTATATACAATTATACATGTATAATTTTTATTTTTCCAACATTGCTTTACATATATCAAATTTTATGTTTCTATAACTTGATAATTTAGGTATAAATGAATAAAATGGAAACACTTTATAATTTTAGTAATTAATTTAAATTAATAAAATAATACTGCATAAACAAATAAATAATCACTGTATATTTCTCTTTATTTTTTTACTTAAAGAAAGCAAAATACCATCCTTAAAATGTTTAAAAAAATGTATTTAAATATATTTAGGCTATTTTTATATTTGTAAAATTTAAATATAATTATACATATATGTATGTTTTCTTTTTCAAAACTTCCATTAACATTTTTAACTTTTCTTTAGCAAAATGACATCCAATATTCACATGTTTGTTTAATTTCCAGGATCAAGATCCTCACCTAAGTTAATATCAGTTTTGTAGAAGAATCCAGAAACTTCATCTTCTTTATTGGTGTATGTAGTATATTAATATAAAAGATTGTGATATAAAAGACTCGAAATGGCATTGAGGACATGACCGGCAGCTCCTGCCATGATCGAGGGTGAAGCGCAGTTGGTTATGTTATCTGAACTATATAGATCAGACTTATGAATTTATCTCCAAGTAAGAATTTTCCATTTATTATTGTATTTTGACTATTATATTTTATCTTTGCAATGCTGCATAGTGAAAAGGAAGTTTCTGGGTAACTAAACTCACTATTAGGAACTTGATGAAGCTCTCTCAATAAGGATTGGAAGGTATCCAAAGGGAGAATGGAGAATTTTTTTTATTGCTAACAACGTTAATAAGGTTAAGAAGAGGGCATTGCTCCTAAATTCATTAGATGAGGGAACTTACAAGCTAATGACAAACTTATGTACTCCTATTACCCCGGAAAGTAAATCTTATGGTAACTTAATTGCAGACTTTGATAACTATTTTATACCTACTGAGTCTACTTTTCTGCCCGGTTCAAATTTTAAAATGCGTCCAAAGATCAAGTCTATAAATGAGTAATTTATTCATCTTAAATCCATGGCAATAAATTGTAAATTTCGGCAAAGATTAAACAACCAACTCAAGGATAAATTTGTAATGGGGCTAGGGTATGATCCTATAAGGGATCGCTGTTTCTGTTTTTCGCTGCTAAAGAAGCTTTGTATACCCGTTATTTCCTTGAACCAGTGAACAAAGAATCACTAAACTTTATGAGGGCACACAGGTTGCTAGATCCGATTATGATAAGGGTGGGTCTAAACCAATCTGAAATTGCCAAATTTGCAGTGGAAGTAATCATACCTCTTCACAATGTCATTATAAAAATTATATCTGTAACATGTGCAAGGGTAAAGGCTCAGGCAAACAGAGCACGATCAAAATTACTTTTACGTCTTCGTAATTATCAAATATCCGACAATTAAAAAAATGAGCCATTGATCTAAACAGGCCATAATCTGATGGAGCAAAATCTGGGCTATAAGAAGGATGAGGCAAAACATTTACTCCTTGCAGTTCCAATAATTTTTCCTTGGTCAAACGAGAAAGATGTGCAGCGGCATTGTAATGTTGCAAAATAGTTTGGTTCCCGTCGATCAAAGCGGGGCATTTTGCACTCAAAACTGCATAAACTCTGTCTAGCTGTTCACAGTAAAGGTTTGAGTCCACTGCCCGACCATCAGGAACAAGCTCAAAATGCAAAACTTCGAAGTTCCCCCAAACACAAAGCTTCACTTTTTTCCAGAACCGATCTTGGCGAATCTCTGGTTGTGCAGCTTCACCTGGCTGTACCCACTGCCTTATGTTTCCTAGGGTTTTTAAAAATATCCACTTTTCGTCACTTGTGATAATTTTTTTCCAGAACCTGTAATCTATCATATTTTTAAGCAAAAGTTTGCACATACCAACTCACTGCTGGACTTGGGTCTCTTGTCAAGTCATGTGTGTCGGACCTTGGTCTTAAATTCCCTATGACCAGGTTTTTAAGATGACAAGCCACTACCAAGCCCGAAATACGGCCGATAAATCACAAGTAATTGCATGTGGATCCTGGTTTAATCATTCAAGAAGAATGTCATCATCAACGACCGATGGGTAATCTAATCTGTGTTCATCTGCAAGGCTAATATGGCAGTATTTTGATGGATAACTGACTCTCCATCGATGGCATGAATTTCTTCGGCGGCTGCCTTTGCACTTAAATCTTTTTTCCAGTAATGTCTCAAAACACCGAGAATCACAGATTTTTTCTTCAGACATTGTGCGCGCGTTTTAAAACTATAAATGACCTCATAAAGCCAACTCGTCACAAGAAATCAAAGGATTAGTCAAAGTAAACATTGACATAAATAGTAGGAACAAAATCATTCTTATAGGATTAATTATGATATTTGGAATTAAGGATTGTGTTCATGCACAAAGATTTTTGTAACAACCTAGTGTATAAATGCCTTCACGATCGTGGACACGAGTCAATATTGATTATCTTGGTCCCTTCATGAGGAGATACTTTTTGGTGATGGTGGATAGGCATTCCAAATAGTTGGAAGCTACAGAAACACTATCGATGTCAGCTGTAGTAACCATAAAGCACTTACCAAGAGAGTTCGCTCGATTTGGATTAACGGAAATACTGGTTTCAGACAATTATTCTGGTTTTGAATCAACTGAATTTCAAACTTTTTTTAACCAAAAATAGAATTTAATTTAAAAGTGGAACACAGTTTTTTTCCAAAAAGTAATGTGGCTGCTTAGAATACAGTCCGCACAATCAAGACAGCACGGAAGAAAGTTTTACAACATTCCACACCAGACAATTTGGAGTTGGTTCTTCAAAGATTTTTATTGGATTATAGGAACAACCTCAACATAATCACTGGGACTCCACCTCATAAAACGCTTATGGGAAGATTATTGAGGAATCGATTTGGTCTGCTATGCCCTACAAACACATGCGATCGGGTCTATCAAAAACAGACTGAACAAATTCAAAATTATAAAGGTGACCATAGGTTAAAATCATTATTTGTTGGAGATAGCGTATGGGTAAAAATTATAGAAAGAATGATGACTGTGTCAGAGAAACGGTCACTAAACTTAAAGGATCCAGGCAAGTTCAGATGTTCATTCCTCACCTTAATTTGCACTGAACATGTCATCATGATCAAGTGAGAAGGGACTTAATTGAAGGGCCATTCCTTTCCACCTATCAAGAGAATTCTTCCCAGCCAGAGGAATTATCTTCTGGTTCAACAGAAAAAGAAATATTTCAAAATTTAGATAAATTGACATCTCCAGATTTCCTTGGTTTTGACTCTCTTGTGGACATTGTTCCTCCCCGGAGCAGAGGAGGAAGGGGTACATCAGTCAGAAGAAAACTTCAGAGGCATTGTATTCAAACACGATGATTGTTAAAAAAATGTAGTGGTCATGCATGGGTGTTTTTTTTTTGTAGGTTTTTTAAGAAATTTTTTGGTGGACTGTTTAATGAACTATTAAGTATTTTCATTTGAATACTTTTCTTTCCATTCATTTTTATCAATTTATTCTCTTATTTTTATTATAGAGGAGAAAGATGTAGAAGGTTTTAAAAAGATATATGAAAGATTATGAAATAAAAGAGTAGAGGTGGCACTGAGGCCAAGACTGGCGGTTTCTCTGTTATGCTATGCTGTGAAGTTGAATCACTCTTGTGTCCATTATAGTTATTGGAATTATTATTGAACCATTCCCTCCAGGATATCACAATGCACTTGATATCAAAATCTGTTGACTCCTATCAGGAATCTTTAAAGACAACCAGTTTTGACACAAAAAAGTTACTCTAGTTAATGATGAGCTATTTATATGCCTAATAGTAATATAGTATATTTTACTAAACAATAAAAACACTGCATCTTCCTAATATAGCATGTTCATAATTTTACTCACATTCATAGTTACATTTATAGTTTTTCATTACCCAAAACAAGGCTCTAAAGGAAAATTCAATGAATTATACTCTTCCATTTTGAGATGAGATATCTCAACAATTTCCGAATTAATCTTTATGAGAAAATAAAACATTTTCAAAATATCAAGTATTTGTCAACACCACATATGAATTGGTTATTTCAGAAATGACACATGTCCATATTATTACATTGCGACATGTATTGCTTCTGAAATAACCAATTTACTCATACTCATACTCATACTCATTTCAGTTGAGAAATGCTATATACTTATATCAACTGGTTGCAAATCATGCAATTCCATATTCTGGAACCATCCGAATTCCTCCCTCTTTTCATCCTTCTTTGGACGGAATATTCTATATAATGCATTATTTTTAAAACCTTCCTATAATGTATTAGTAATTGCTAATATTTTTTACAAATATAAAGCTATTCGAATGTTCTTCTAACAGACGACTACAAATTTATTAGAGTCACGTGCTTTATCATTAGACTATGAATTATCATTAGAAAAATAATGGCTAACTTGTATTAATTAATGAACTTGTCCCTTATGACAAAAACCAGAGGAGTGAGGGAAAACCCCAAATTTTCGGACTTTTTTCAGTTTCTGGCCTATAACATTTAAAAGTTATAACCTTATTCTAAGTTAACCCTAGTGTAAACCTTATTCTACTCTAAATTAAAGAACATTAAATTTTGCATAAAATGAGTACCTCAAACGTTGAATTCGGTCAAAACTGACAGTCGAAAAAGGTTGATCTGTGATTTTGCTTAAAAAAATTCTATACAAAAGTTTTCAATCGTTTTTAACTTGAAAATGTCCATTCTAAATTAAAAAAAAAAACATTCCATGAAAGTTGTAGAGCATTGAATTCTGCATTTAGTGATCACATATTTTTTTTTATTCGGACACGGTAAAGTAAAGAAATCCAGAATTTTTAAATTGTTCAGAAAAAGTGGAAAAGTTATCTATGAGTTTTAATACTACTAATAGTTGCACTATTTAACTTTGAAAATGGTTACCTACTTTAAAAATGCTGCAAATTTTGCATAAGGTTTAATATTTTTCATTAAATATTCCAAATCAGACAGAACTAAAGGAAAAAATAAATAAATTGATAGTAGTTTTAAGTTTCAAATTCAGTAGTTTGAAATCATTTTAAACCATCCAATTTTGAAAAGATGAAAGTGACAAACAAAAATTATGGATTTATAAATCCCAAAGCCATTTTTAAAATTTTATTATTATTTATTTAATTTAATTTTTATGATTTTTCTGTAAGCATTCAAAAACATCCTTTATTTACTTTTATAGTTGTAAACCACTGATTTTGAAATTTGCTTTATTAGGCTGCCACTTTAATACAAATTTTGTATTTTGAACCGTCACTGGAAATAACAAACAATAAAAATGTGTTTCAGAATCTTTTGGATGTTGTATTTTTTTTTTTTTTAGGCTATAGTATAAGGATTCCAAAAGACTTTATATTTTTTCTCTATGTTCGTACCTGGCTGAGATATGGGTGTTTTATTTATTAAAAACATTTTTTTTTAAAACTATTATAAAGACTAATTACTGAAAATGATAAATCAAATTCAACTACGTTACGACTTTGAAAGAATGGTAGATTGTTAGCAGCAACTTTTCAGCAATGAAACAATGACACCTACCATGTCAAAGAAGCATTTGCTCTCCAACGAGAGCAATGAACAACACCTAATTTCTATACTCAGAGGAAATCTGGAGTTGATCGAAGGGTTTGTTGAGAAGATAGTACCAGAAAATGCAGACAGACTTGTCATAACAACTGCAATTGATATGGAATTGACATCAATCTGTGTTATGATTGTTGGAGAGGACATAGACCTTCTGTTTTATTCACATCACTTAAGCCAACATCGTCCAGCATTGTGGTAGTGAAACATGGTAAGGGCTCAGATGAAAACATCTTATAGGCTCCCTACAAGTTCAAGCTTTCAAATGCTGCCAAAAAATAATATACTACTTCTTCATACCTTCAGCAGATGCGATACGACATCAGCATCCTTCAGGTAGGGAAAAATGAAATTTGAGAGCTCTTGGAGAAAAGCAAGATTTTGCAGAACGCAGTAGAAATATTCCAAGATGATGTCACAGCTGCAAAGAAATTGTTCCAGCCATGTCAGTGGCAAAGAAGGTGAAACATTGACATCAATATAAAATAAAACAATGAGTAAGACAAACATGGACCTGGAAAGCCACCACTAAAGCTGCAGTTTGTCATCATACAGTCAGGACATAATACCAAGTCCAGATGCGATGAAGGCAGAAGAAAGTTTCCCTGGATTGGGGTGGAAACAAACTAAGCATGGTCTGCTTCTCATAGTTTACAGCAAAGTGCTATCTCTAGAAGATATACTAAAACGTGTCACTTGTAAATGAGAGGAAGGATTTGGTTAAAGCTATTTTAAAGCAGGACTTAAGGGTTCCTAAATCTTCGCTGCATGCAAGAGACATCAAATGTTCCAGTCAATGAGAACTCAACTGTCATCGCTGATGAAGCTTATCTAGAAGTGCTAGATGAATTTGCAGAGTTTTTTTTATTTAAATTAGTAACAAGACTTCCAAATTGTGATCCTTGATACCTACTAGAAGAAAATACGGATCAAAATATCCCTTCAAATGAGGAGTATCTTTCATGAATTTCATGTTTCCACACATAGTTATCGGTTTTGTTTTAAATTTATAAATCACTTTATGAGTATATTTTTTGTTTATTTGTATTGCAAATGCCCCTACTATAAATAATTTCTTAATAAATGATATGCAATAACATTTCTTTATTATATCACTAAATGTTAACTCGGATTAATTTGTCAATTCATTCTTTCCAATTTCTAAACTTCATTGACATCATATTTGATGCCAACCAACATTGAGGTTGAATTTTTAAAGTAGGTAACCAGCTGCACAACCCGAAATACTCCAGGCTATTATTACTCTCCCCCTGAGGTATGCGAGGCTCGTCATCCTAATGGAGGCAACTCACACCGATCTGGCATAGGAGTGATGATCATATCCTGTGCACCTTAATCATGAATCTCATCGTGGTTTTCTAGGATGTCAAAAGGCCACCAGGAGGTTTGGTCCTTAGACAGTCTGCTATATAGGTCCCCGTTCGCTTGCTGAGCCCGAACTGTCATAATCCATGGACCTAGACCAATTTGTCACAGCCCTTGAACCCGAGTGATTAGTGATGTAAAAATATCAATAGTTTTAAGCTATCGGAACTATTGATAGTTCTAAAAAATATCGATAGTACTATCGAAAATGAAAAAAACAAACTGTTTTTTAAAATCTCTTTTAACAGAATAACATCCTAATCATTAAATTCCTGTAGCATACAATGTAATTATTTTAAGGTGGGAAAATAAAATATAAGTATATTTTACTTAATTTTTTCATGAAAATATTGCACATAAGCATATGATAAAACATACCTAATGAAAAAAAATGAATTCTTGAATAAAAAGTTTGAAAAAATCCAATGAATGTCTAAAAAATGAATTAAAAAAAACAAACAAAGTTTTCCTATGAATGTTCCATCCCTATTCAATTCTTTTAAATTCAGTGTTGCCATGTCTGTCATGTATTTTCTGCCTAAACTTATCTAAATTTTCCCCTTAGTGCACCAACTTTAACCCTGAATGTTTAATTCTTAATTTTCCATTAATATAACCAAAATTATGGCCTAGGATAAGATAGGATAAATGATAAAAAATGAACATAAGGTTTATCCAATTTTTTAAACATTTTTATGTTACTTCAATTCAATGTATTTAATATTACTTAAATTAGTTATACTAGTTGAAAGATCAGGTCAAATGAATGATGACAAGCAAACTTAAAACAATACAAACTAAGGTTTTAATTGAAATTTTAATTCAGTCTCAACACTAGAACCTCGAAGTGACGTCACAATAAGGTATACATCTTTGAACTGTTATTTTCTAATCATTCTAACTTTTAGTTTCTAATCAGATAATAATGGTGAGTGCATTTAACAGTAGATAAAACCTGAAACAAAAAAAAAATCTAAATCGGGTACTGCCAAATTGGCCCCAAAGGGAGCTATGGATAGCCAGAAATGTGAGGTTGGATGACCCTCTCCAGGCTATCTGTGCTCCCACAAGAAATAAATGTGTGCCAGAAGACCACATCATGCAGACAAAGATCTACATTGTCTCTAGTACCAACTGAAAAAAAAAATCTATATAGAAACCACAACTCTTTCCTCTAATATATGTTGCTGTTAGATTTCCTATTGGGTCTACTTTTTGGCCTGATACCTGAGGACTGGTTGTCCTTTGGGGCAATAGGGTTCTAGCAATTAAAATATCTGACAAGAAATTTTGAATTGTGCCTCTTTCATTCTGGATCTTCGATATAACCTTGAGGACTTGATTTACAAACTAATTTACAACAAATGTAATCAATTAAAACAAAAGAAATTTAATAATGAAATCTAAAGATAACTTACAGAATAAAACAAAAGCTTATGAAATAAATATATTAGCTAAATATTTGTGTGAGCGGGTTTTGACATATATAGCATTTTTCTCTGTTTCTCCACTTTTTCTATTTATCAAGGTAAATTATTTTTCCTGCCTCAAATGAAACTAACAGAAGAACAGTTACAGCATTTGAAAAAAAAAAAAAAAACTGGTGTCCAAAATATGTTTTGTATTAAAACTTTTGTGCGACAATATATACCTACAGAAAATAAAATGTCAAATTGAGATTGAGCATTTCCTATCTTGAAATGCACTAATAAACTTTTAATACTCTTGAGAACTCTGTGAGAAGGTATGTGTGATATTAAACAAAGAAAAGACAGGTGCTGGTGGGAATCGCAGCAACAAAGTCCAAAGGGTTACACCAATTTCAGCAGTTTAAAAGTTATATAATAATAATTATAAATTTTATAATTAAAAATCAAAGATAAACTCTAGAAATAACACCTCTAAAAAGATCAAAAGGAGGATCACAGCTGCCAACACGTGTTATTATAGCATAATCAAGTATGATTTATTTTATCATAAAACACCCAGATGAGCACACATGCTATAAAGTCTTTAGAAAAATGTATTTGTTATTTCTATAACTATGTTGAGTGAACTTTAAAACATTTCATTCACACAAACAAAACATATGTGAGTTACGCAAAAGAAAAATATGCAAAAACTAACCATTAACAATTTTTAAAATCTTAGCTTTATCACTATAAATAATAAAGATCTTAATTATTACTTGGAAGATAAGACTCACTATAAGAGTCACTACATGCCACAGAACTAGGGTAAATTAAATTTGTCTACCTTAAATGATTTTAAACTGCTCACTGTTCTTTCTTGATTTGAGTGTTTATACCTTCAGGATTACTTCTTGGCCTGGGATACTGAGAGTATGGTCCGTCTTTCATTTGAATACGACATCAAACTGCCACTATCTTTCATCTTCTAGAACCTAACAACATATATTTTTTATAAATTGGTTGTTTTTATTAAAATCAAGAGCATTTTTATCTTTATTATACTCAACCTCAATGCCTTCAGATGGAGGAATTTTGTATTTCTCGATTAAATCTGAATTTCTTCCACACATTCTAACCTTGAGTTTAACAAAATACAACCTAAATTTAACTTTTGTTACAATAAATGCCCTTTCCCAAAATTTAGTAAACTTATTTAGTATTATATCTTCAACAAATTCCAAATTTTTTTTACCAATGTCAATTTTAATGGATGAGCATTTTTATCACAAACGTGTGCATCATCAATAACATGAGGTACTAGACTACTGGATAGTATCTCTTGTATGGAGTTTTGTTACAAGAATTAAGAATTATACAAGAGCTACGAAGGTGTATAGCTTAATCCTCCAACATGTGAATTTCTATGATATCAGTAAATATAAATCTAAGTTATTATTTTTATACATTTTTTTAAACATTGATCTCATTAAACTGACTGAGACTATTACTTTTTGGATGATGGGGACTTGAATTGTTTATGACGAAATTCCATTGATCGAAAAAAAAAAAAAAAAATTAATTCAAAAGAGCCAAAGCATATTATCCATTTCATACAAATGCAAAATCAAATGTTTGTATCTCACCAATCTGAAAATCACATTCTGCATAATGCTACAAACAATAACGGTGAACGACTGATTCAATTTGCAGCATCCAAAATGTTGGTGGTAATGAGCACTGTACTCCCAATTAAGAATATTCACAGACATGGCACACACCGAACAGAAAACACGCAGATTAAATCGACCATTTTTGTGTTGACGCAAGGCATCGTAGTTGTGCAATGGATGTAAGAAGCTTCAGAGGCCCTTGCATAGAGTCAGATCACTATCCAGTTGTGATGAAGTTCAAGCAGTATCTAAAAGAAAGTGGAATACTGATTAGCTCAAAATGGAAAAAACATCATTACTCTTCAAAGAAAATATCTAAAGAAAACAGCATGAATTCCATGTGGACAGAGAATTAGATCTAACTCGGTGGAACAAACTAAAGCAGATTATAACAACCATAGCTGCAGAAACCATTGGGCATCAGGAGTTCAGAAAAAGAAACGGGTGGTTTGACAGCGAATGCAAAAAAGCTATATACAAGAGAAACAGCCTGCAACATAAGAGCTTGAAGCGGCAAATTAGGCAACAGAATATGAAGCACCGCAAAGCAAAGCAAGAGGTGAAGAATATTATGAAGAAGAAGAAAAAGCAGGCACTTCAGGAGCAGCTTAAGGTTATTGAAGAGGCGGCCAACAAAAACGAAAGCAGAAAATTTTATAGGAAAATAGAGGCACTCAAGAAAGGATACCCACCCGGAAATAATAGAGCCAACAGCAAGAAAGGTATACTCCTAACGTCAAACCAAGAAATTCTCCTAAGATGAGAAGAACGTTTTCAAGAACTGTTGAACAGTAGTCGTGACGATACTACTGGGTCAGCCACAACCATCTACAGAGAATTTGAATGGGAAGAAACAATCCCTATAGGAGAGTTAGATGAAGTAATCTACAAACTGAAAAGAAATAAAGCTCCAAATAGAGACAATATAAATGGTGAGCTATTCAAACTATGGGTGATAAGATGCTGCAAGAAATCCACAGACTTATGGAATGCATTTGGGAAGAAGGCATGGCGGAAAAATGGAATTGTGGTTTTAAGAATGTGATTCACAAGAAAGGTGATGTAGTAATAAAAGTAGTAGTAATAAAAGACGAATCACTTTGCTCAATGTGGAAAATAAAATCTTTGCCGTGTTATTATACAACCGACTTGCACCCCATTATGAAAGAGCAGTAGGCGATTACCAAAATGTTTTTCGGAGAAATAGATTGGCAATAGATCAGATTGTTGCTCTTCGGCAGATAGATGAAGAGATGTGGGAATACAACACATGCTATGGCAGCTGTTTATTGATTTTAGAGCTGCATATGACAGGACCTGCAGATCCATATTATATTAAGCAATGGCAGATGCGAAAATCCATTATCACCAAGATGGCAATGAAGCACTCTAACTGTCAGATAAGAGCAAACAAAGAACTGTCCAAACCCTTGGAAATAAAGAATGGACTAAGACAGGGAGAGGCCCTGACTCCCAAGCTGTGGACAAGGCTGTGAATAGTGCAAATCTAGACCGAAGCGGTAAGATAAATAATGGTGTACGCAGATGATCTAATAATTGTAGGAAGAAGCAGGCAGGCTATTGAGAAGGCGTTGAGAGGGAAAGTAAGACGAGCTGGACTCAAAATAAATATCGAGAAGACCAAATTAATGATTGTAGAAAGAATAAAAAGACAGTACCCTGCTTTCTACATCGCTGGTAAAAATATTGAAGAAGTGTTTGCTTTCCCGTATCTCAGATCTCTAATGACTCCTGAAGCAAATGAGGCAGAAGAAGTAAAAAGAAGGATACTAGGAGGTAATAGAGCATACTATTCACTAAGAAAATTAGTAAGGACTGACCTGATCTCACGTACCACTACAACCTGCATTTATAAAACCCTGATCAGACCATATGAAATCAAACCTGGTAACCTATGGAAGCGAAACATAGATTATAAATAAAGCAACAGCTAAAAGACTTGATACATTTGAAAGTTTTGCGAAGAATGTATGGAGGTGTGTGTGAAGGAGATGGCCTATTAGGAAAAGTATGGAAATATACAATCTATTTAAGGACCTGCGCTTATCTGACACCACAAAAATGAATAGATTGCGATGGTATGGACATATTAATCAGATGAGTGAGAACAGGCAGGTGAAAAATACTTTGCAAGGGAGTATCTTCGTCACAAGGAAAAAGGGGCAGCTGAGAGCGCGATGGAAAGACAAAGTGTTGGAGGATATGTGGTGGACGGACATCCGTATAGTGGAGGATTGAGGTCTGTGGCGGCAAATGTTCAAGCTGGCCAAGTACCATTTCAGTCTGTAGTGCCAAAAGAAGACTTGGAGCGTTTATGAAAAAATTCCATTGATAAAAAAACAAAAATTCAAAAGAGCCAAATGGATTTTTGTCAGCAACTATGATCTCAGGAATTCCATAACAAGTAAAAATGGGTTTAAGACACTAGAAAAACATTATGCAGTTTCTTGGGCTGGTTTTCGTATTGTTATTATCAAGTACAATTTTAATCCATGAGATCCTAATAAGTTCATTAATCTTGCAACCTGAACTTCACGTAATTTCTCATGTTTCCATGGCTATAAAATACATCTTCACCTCAATCCAAAAATTTCAAAGCTCTCGGACAGGTTGAACACCTTTACGCTAAATTCTAAGGGTTTGTTGAACTCTATGGCATACTACGAATTGCGTTCAAGTATTGTGCAAAAAAATAATGAATTAAAATGTCGTCAAAAGAAAAAAATATAATGATGTAGGTCAAATATATATGAACAAACTTTGGGACATTGTATCCCATTTTATAAGATGACATAAATAAAATAAAACAAAAAGACTATTTTTATTACTAGTAAATGATCGAATGAATTTTATTAACAGAAATAAAGCAGGAAGTAAAGAAAATAAACCAGTTAAATTTGACAAACCTAACCAGATGAATAAATTATATGATATCATGAAGTTTTAGTTTATTAAAGTTATGTAAACACTCACCTTTAAAAATAAAATATGTCTCACAATAATTCTTCAATTAATTCCACATAAAAATAGATGTTAAACTATATTTTATTGAAAGTATATTCTCCATTTCATACAAATACATCAAATTTTTGAATCTTACCAATCCAAAAATATATAAGTAGATATACTGTCTCCCATAAAGAACCAAAACAACTACATAGCCCTTTGGCTACAATAAAAAAAGTAAACTGAGATGTCTGAAAACAGATACTTATACACTGATTCACGGACAACTCTTTTTAAAATTCTTCAATCTCTTCATTGAGTCACTGACTCTGTATCAGACCTTATTAATCACGATTAACTTTAACAAAAGGATTTTGAACAGTTTTAGAACTAAGTATTGAAACATTACACTAAAAGAAATAAATTCAATTATATATCTTAAAACGATTATGAACTTATGATCTATTAATAACTGTTTGGTTCGGTAACTTTGGTTAGCATTATCAGTTCTTTGTGTATATCAACACTTTCATAGTTCCTTATTGTTTTGACAGGAAATTAAAAAAAAAATAATAAAAAAATTAAAAGAAAACCAGGCTACAGATGAACTGTTCACTCAACTGGGAGCAACATTACTGACGTGTTTCAAAAACTACACGGTAGAACTTAGATTGGCTTAAGTTTAAAGAAAGAGCGTCTTGTAAGTTGACTGAAACAGTGTTGTTCCAAGGGGTTCTTATGATCAAGATAAGAAAAATGATCTAAACGTTTTATTAAAACATCGAAAATCGCTTAATAAATGATTTTTTATGGTGATTATTATACGAGTTTAATTGGTAATAAAGTGAATTGATCTAATGAGGCTTCAATTATTACAATGAATGACGGCGCCATTCACTTTAGGATTGATCAATACATATTTAAACAATACATCAATATATGATATATTATAATAATTGTATAAATTATTTTTCTCGTCTAAACTCTTCATTAAATCATACTATTCAGATTAAATGAATAAAATATTAATATGATTCAATCCTTTTTTTTTTCGAGAGTATGTAAGCCTTAAACCGGAACTATTCAGCATCAAAGAATTTGAGCGTAGTTAGGGATAATAACGATATATCGATACATATTTGGTAGACATCACCTAAGGTGTTATATACCAATATTATATTTATTTTTTTGTGTATTCAAATATATTATCTTCAGAATAAAAAATGTTGATAACAAATCCAATATCAATAATTTCTATCGATATATAATATCTTATGTAGATCGTTATCGTTATCTCTTATGTATTTTTCTCGTTTTGTATTGTGTACTGTTTTCAGTTTTAGGACCTAACAAAAATAATATACTATTTCGAAGTTAGATTATGATATTTTCATTATTTATAGTATGAGATGAAACATTTAAAAAGCTTATTCTGTGCTCAAACTTCTTGAATACATATTGCCATTATAATTCAATCGATTCAAACAAATATTTCATTTATAATTAATAATAATATTTATATTTAACCATTGGGATTATATAAAAAGAAATGAATCACACATTACATGAATTTTAACTATACATCCAACACATGCTAGATGGATTTAATTATTCACCAACAGTAAAATTAATTATTATGATTAATAAATTGGGATTAATTTATAATTTATTATTTTTAATAAATAATTTTAATAATAATAAATAAAATAATTTTAACTTAATTTCTGAAATGTGCCTCCAAAAAAGCAAAAATTTTTTCTTAACTTGGTCGCAAATGTTTGGTTTTGTTTGGCGGCTTTGTAAATCAATCCGTGATTTTGAGAAATAATTAATGGCCAAATAAGTGAAAATTTAAATTAAAGTTAATTTAAATTTGGAAAAAAATCATCAAGGTTTGGTTAAATGTTTTTTCTTTTTCCTGTTTTTTTAATTTAAAAATTACTTTGATTTTCTTGGTAATAGTAATCCAAATTTTGTCTTTGATTTCTGTAAGCTGAAGGTATTTTTTTCAATGATGTCAACGACAATTGATTAATTTTATCCTCTATCTCTATTAATTTTATCTATATCTATTTAAAACATTTCTTTATGTTAACTACCAATTAATATTTATTTTTAGATTTATTGACCAAAGTAGTGGTTCCTGATATTTGCAATGGATACCTCCACTATACAGAGTAATTATTTTATCCAAGCCCTTGGCTAATTATGCAATTTTAATAATTCTTAAATACAGTGTAGTTTAAGTCTCAATCTATATGTTGATATTGTTTAATTTATGGGTATAGTAATAGGTTATTAATCAATTAAACTTATTGAAATTTCTTCGTTTAATGTTCGATACATACATAAGAATTATACACATGATGTACATCACAATTAGTACAAGTAGTTTAGGTTAATTATGGGCTCAAAATAAAGAGAAAAAATGTATGTATCCCGCTATATAAAATCTGTAAGTTTTTAAATGCTTAATATTTTAAGGGACATTTTTTTCAGGTATCCTTAAACTTAATTGGAAGTTTTAATGAATACCTGCTAGAACAATCTGAAATTAGATGTTCATGCATTGTATGTAGATAGTCTTTATTTTATAGCTATAAATAAATGTCTGAAATGATATTTACTTTTGTTTCTTAATTTAGAATTTCTTCTTTCTGTTACAGCTCGTGGTGTTTTACTGGCTGCTGAAAGGTAAGTTATTCTTCCTTATAGAAGCATTATCACTTTTTTATGAATCTTTTCAAAGGGTAACTAATGGTCCTTTTTAAATTTATTTCTACTGATAATTCTTTTTATAATTTTTACTGAGTAATAATAATAATAAATAAGTGTTTTGAAGAATCTAATGAATAAAACCATCAGTAGATAATATGCAAATAGAAATATTGAACTAATTGCTGTTATGAAGTACAGGAATATTGAAGTATTTTCATGAAAAGTAATTAAAGCCCCCCTTACTCAATTAATATTATTGAGTCCATATAGAATATTGTCAACATATTAACCGTTTGTGAGGTATATTGAAGCAATAATATTGATAGCAATATAATTGGCTGAAATAAAAAAATATTTGATATTTTTTGAAGATCTATCAATATTACTGGTATGACAATATTATAGCACATGTAATTTGGTATGTTAAACAATATTACATCAGCCATTGCATGCTGTGGTGTGGAGTGTATGTCGTGGATGGTTTTATGATGCCAAATACCTATTAAAACTTTTCAGTTAGGTCTCGGAGTAGTTCCCCACAGTGACGGGAGTATGAGATGGGTAAAGGGAGCACTTTTCTCGGATAGCAGAATTTAGAGGGTGGCAAATTTTGAGCAAAATTTTATTTTTAGGTTACGTAAACAAATATTTGCTTCTGCTTTTTGATTATTTTGGCCTTGATCCAGCCAATAAAATGTGTTAATATTATGATGTGATATTTGATTTGAAATATATTACTTAAAATAGTAATACTGTTGACTATTCTTGGAATATGGGGTTAAAGAAGGAGCAGAAAAACTAAACTTGCCTGTCTCTGGCTAAAATCCTAGTTTTTGTTGTAGTTCCCCATGTGCATAACTAGGATGCTTCTCCAATCACTTCTTTACCCACACTTTTCTTTTTACTTTTTTTTCCCTCCTCCTTTAATACCATAGCCAATACAATTAAAATAAGACCAAATTAACAATAGGAGAAAGGCGCCTTCACTATACTACCTTCAATAATATTGACTGAATAAGGGGGGCTTAGTGAAATGTTCCAAGCTTAGATAATTTATTTTGATATCAATGATGAATAAACTATCACTTCTTGTATCTCCAGCCCTTATAAATAATTATTTTAATAAAAGCTTTATGTATTAATCCATTCCATACTGCACAATAAACAAAACATTTCGGCTGTCACTGTTACTGCTTTTTCACTCATTCTATACCTGTTCCATATGGCGCTCATCAAGTCTCTTCTCAGTGACTGAGAGCGTGACATTGTGCTCTCCCTACTCTTTCTCAATGACTAGGGAGATATTTAGACTGCCTCAGAGCTCTCCGTCGTTCATGGAAGTCTTCCTCGCCACTTCAGTACCTCTCGAAATAATTCCAAAACCAGGAGCAGGTAATAGTTTTGGGATATCTTTCACCATATTGATGTTATACGTCTTCAAAATTTAGGTTGTTAAACCACATCAGTCACAGCCGAATTCATTTATTGCGTAGTACTTTTGGTAAATTCAGCAATATGGCCCCCATATTGCATGGGTTAAAATAAACTACTTTCCTTTTTTGTTAAATATCAATTTAAAATAAGAAAATCCTTTATTGTTTTTTCACTAAAATTAGATTTATTAGTTTTTTACTAATTAAATTGTCACTTCTCAATGGTGAAATGTATGTCAAAACGGTCACCTGCTCCTGGTTTTCAAATTCTTTCTGATATACTGAATTGGCGAAGAAGGCTTCTCTAAATGACTGGAGAGCACAGAGATATTATAAATACCAGCGTGCTCTCGGTCATTGAGAAGGGGTAAGGAATGGGCTAATGGTAGTGAAGATGTATGGATGAGTCAACTTTAATTAATGAGGTTTTTATTTATATATGTTTTATTCGTTACACACAGTTTTCTATGTTATTTAATTGGTTGATTCAACCAGTGCATTTAAATATGTGATTTTCAGTCTTGCTTAAGCTAATATGAAGCACTTCATATGAATACTTGGTTAGACTTTAACATATTTTTTAATATTTATATTCATTAATATAATATGTAGTTACACATTTAATTTTCAAAGAAAAAGAGAATTTAATAAAAACCTGTAAACAACAAAGACCTGATGCAAGATTCTAATCAAGATCTAACATTTTTTGGTTCTTTATGGCTTTTGTGAATAATGTCTGAGTAGGTAGCAAAATATTTAGTGTCATGATATATAACTGCATTAGCTACTTCATGAATATATTATAAAAGTTGGAAAAATTACCTTATTTTTTTTTTTAAAACTTTGCTGGACAACGGAATTGAACTGAGGTGGATTGATGTATGATGTATGTGTATCTACGTTTTAAAAAATAGTTTTATGACTATAAGCTTGATTTTTTTTCTCTTTAAATTTACATCCTTCCCTGTTAAAAAATAATTTAAAATTATACAAATTGTATATAAAATTACACTAAAATATAAAATATAAAATGTCACACATGAAAATCTCTACTCAGCAGTACGTCTTCCTTATCTTAATTTGCTTAACTTATGTCAGCAGATCTCGCATCCATGTTAGTTTTAACCGCTTAATTGAGTTTTCTGGCATGAGAGTCATCATTTGTTCTATAAATGTATTTTGATGTCTGATTAATTAATCATGAAAACGTTTTTAGTAATTTTCCATAAAAATTGTTCAATATTTTCAGAAGGATATTTTTCTAATGAATTATTACTATTTTCAATTTCAGGAAGAAACAAACCTTTTCAAATTCTTTATCCTTTATTTAATACATTAGACAAAGTTTTGGATACTCTTGCCCATTTTCAACTCTAAATTTTTCTCTAGTTGACTATCATATGGCCAAATTTTTATTAACCAATTCAAGGATTATTGTCATTAATTTAAGAATCTGATAATCATTTTTCATTTTACTGCATAAAATTAATTTTGTTGTCTATTAATTGTAATTTCTGATAAAATAGATATGACTGTCGACTCTTCTGTGAAAAATTTAATTATTAACTACTGAACTAATAATTTAATTTTTCAGTTAATCAAATTCACTTAAAACGAGTAATAACTTTTCAACCAAATCATTATAAGACATTATATAAGACTCAAGCACCATGGTTCTCTAATAACAAAACATTCTCTACATTTGGTGTACTATTGGTGGACTATTGGTGAACACATTCAGACTTGCTAAAAGCTTATTCATATTTTAGAAAGATATAAAAATAACCTTAATAATTTTACTTATTACTGTTATTAAAGTTGTGATTCATATGAATAAACTGGATATACAAACATAATATAAAACCTCATAACTAATAATAATGCATGCTTAATGAACCCGGAGGTTTGATGCCTGTAACACCAAGAGTCCTTGCCTACAAACCTCGCTGATGCTTTGAAATTTTCGAACTGTAGAAAGTACAGTAGTTTTGGCAATTAGAACATGCAAGTATCTAAAAATAAGGTGTGAGCTAAGTAATTTTGCAAATTCAAAGTAACAAACATTAGTTGTATCTGATCTTGTATTTATTTCTTCTGGAATTTCGGTTTTTCTAGTTACAGTAGACCCTAAATACTTAAATTTCTCTATGTATTCAAATATATTTGCTGTATATTCATTTCATTGAAATAATCAGCCTTTCTGCTACTAACCATTTCTATACTTAATTCTTTACCAGCTTTCATCTACGTTGTTGTCATTATTATAATATTTTCTGCATTTTTTCTTCAGCATACCCAAGCACTGATATTTTATCACCCAGAGTTAAACCTTTCTCCGTATGAATTAATTTTCTAATGATGTATTACAGCTCTAAATTAAACAAAACTAGGCAAACAGAGTCTTCCTGTGTTAAACCTTAAAGGATTTTGAACTTTTTCGAATAAATGTTTCTGATTGAACATTACTAAATGGTTCGTACATGCATATCCTAACTAGATTAACTAACATATTTGATATTTCCTGTTCAATCAAGATATTATTAAGTTTCTGAGGATCAATAAAACCATAAGATTTTTTGAAATTGATATAAAGCTGATGAACTACACCTTTAGATGCTAACTTTTCCTGTTGTATGATTGAATGGATCTATCTAATTTCCGATACTTTTTTTGGCATATTATGTGATTTGACTAGTTATAACTAGCATAAATATGTATTTTATAACTTGTTGGAAGGAGCCAGACACTCGATAATTAGTATAACCCATTTTCAGTCACTTTTTGTTAAATGGAATCAGTATAGATTCTCTTTGTTGAGTGGCCATTTTTCTAGATCATTTTTACTAATAGATGTATTATTAAAATTTCAGGTTCTTTCCACACTTTGATTAGTGCGGTAGGAATATAATCAATTCCGACTGCTTTGCATTTTTATTTATTGACTGCTATTTTGACTTGCTCTAAACTGGATTTTTTTAAAATATTGGAAGATTTTAGAAAAGATTTCTTAAATATTAGAAAAAGTAGTTACCTAACTTAAAGATATGTACAATGAAGGGTTACTTTTATCTTTGTCTTGTTTTTCGATCATGGTATTAAGTTGTAGATTGTCATAAGGAATACTAAAGCCTTTCTTGTATGAGCATCCATCAAGTCATAGGTGTATAAAGCCCATGGCTTTTCTTTTTGATAAGTGTCTAATTTGTTTTGTAACTTATGCAGGAGTGGTGTCATGTCAGTTTTAATGACATGTCTAATGCTTGATTTACACAGGTTTCATGTTCTATGTGAGTAAAGTCAATATATGATGTGAATTCAAGGACTGATAGTCATTAAAGACCTCGAATTTTTTTCGTTTGGCCTAATCCAAGAGCCATTCTCTTTCTAAAAGGGTGCTAATGCTTTATAATCAATCTATAATCAAAATGTCTGGGTACATAACAGTATTTTAAATGTAATTGAAATATCAGAGATGTGGTATCATTTTGCATCCCCAATAATCAGATATACATAAATTTTAAAAAAAGTAAAATAAAAATTGATAACAAATAAGCTACATGAACGAATAAAATATGTAACTAAAACCAACTAAGAAAATTGGCTAAGCCAATAAAGTTAAATTTGAAGTAGAATCGAATTTTGTAAGTCTAATCAGCCCATGTCTTAGTCTGTAATAATAATGAGGTCATTTTTATCAAATTGTTAAGCTTATCATTTATATTCACGGATATCTCATAGAAATTTTTGGCTGGAGTTCAATGTCTGCAGTAACAGCTTTCTATTTCTTTGAATGTTGTTGACAAATAGCCTTTGATGTTTTTATCTGTCAATTAGAAGGAGCTTTTGTTATTGTGAACAAATCCTGTTTGCAGGTGTTAGCTTGGCCTCTTCTTGAAACCTTTATCCTGGTATTAAAATACTTCCTGTGATTAACTTGCATTCTTGTCTATATATTTCAAGTCCATTCCATGATTACCAAGATATTTTATTCTGTCTTCTGTACCAATGAATTTTCATTTCTAACTACAAAATCTTTACTCAACATAGGCTTTTCACATTTTCTAAATTTTTAAATCTGGATTCTGTCAATCACTGCTAGCACATTAGGGATAACATTAATTAAGTCTTTATTTATTTTAGAACTACGGCTCACATCTTTTACATATACAGTAAAAATTATCATGGAAATTTTTAGAAATTCTTCAGTGGACAATAAAGGACTCCATTTATATAAAAGAAAAGTAGGATATTTTTCATGACTGCATGGATAAAAAGGAGGAATAAAACATGGTAGTTGATTAGGGTCAAGTGATAGAGAGTAAAAATTTAAAGTAGAAATAATATTCAATTTTAAAGTAATTTAAAAAAAAAATCTATTCATAAGATCAGAAAAAAAAGAATTGTCTTTGGGGGTTTTCTGAGAATACAAAAATTAAAGATTGTTGAAGTATAAAGATAATGAAAAAAATAATTCTTCTGATATTAATTGAAAAAGTCAAATAAATAAAATAAAATTTTCATTCCATGTAGCGCAGTAGCCTACTCCAGCTTCTATATCTTTAAAGATAGTACCTTAGTATGCCCAGTGCATTGCCAGGACTAATAATCTGAACTCTAACATATTAAATAGTTATTAGGTACTTCTTTTTGGCATTAGAATATGAAATAAAAAATTAATTAAAAAAAAAAGAAAATGGATTCCAAAGTAACTCTAAAAAACATTACAATTCTAACTGGGTATGGATGACATTCAAATTTAATACCGATGAAATAATCTAAATCAATTGTCTTAATGATGGTGATGGCTGGAAGAACATTAGTTTCTAACTCCGCTCCCACAGTACACAGTATTGTATTGATGATCAGTGTTTAATCATGATTACCATAAAGAAGAAAAATGAAAATATTGCATTTTCTTGAAAAGGAAATCAATTTTATTTTATTTATTCCACTAGTGGCAATTATTCCATTGTAGAGTCTGGTGAATCCCCCTTCAATTATCCAGCACTATCAATTAGCAACAATGCCAAATCATTTACTAAGCTCTATCCTTTTGAACAAAATAAAAGTAGAGAAGATCTAGAAAACAATTGCTACTCACAAAATGCTGGTAATGACAAACTTAAGCTTTAACAAAATCTATCAACTCCCAGAAAAAGTAATACCTCGATGGAGAGAAACTGAGACGTCAGTAAACCCTGCATGATAAACTACAAGAATACCGCTCTATTTGAAATACAAAAAACATTTTTGGAAGTAATGGAAACTTTCAAAGTATCAAATTATATATAAAATATCAAAAATACTGACGGTTCAAAGATAGATAAAAATGTCGGGTGTGCAACAGTGTACATTCAAAATGAACTCCTATACAACCTACCAGATGTGTGTTCAGTTTTTAATGCTGAAGCTATAGCTGTCAAGGAAGCCTTAGATGAAAAAATTTCCATCAGAAAATGGACATAGCTAATGGACGAATTCAATGAGTGTCCTCATGACTATCAAAAACAATAATCAAAGGCTCATAATAATTATGAAAATAAAAAATATCTTATGGTCTATTCACTCTTGGGAACAAACGGTCAAACTTATGCGGGTACCTTCCCATTCTGGGATCTTAGGCAATGAAAAAGCTGATTATGCTACTGCCAATCCCAGAGAAGGCAAAAACCCAAAAGCCACTAAACTCAATCTTGTTACTGCACAAGATTGGGCCAGTGTATCAAGCAGAATTTTTAAAGAAATGGGAAAGTGGATGTGCAGGCAATGGCTCAAAGTTGAGTGAAATTAAATCAGAGATCCAAGAATGGAAAACGAGCAAGAAAAAGAAATTATTTTATACTGTCTCCGCATAGGCCACTACAAATTTCCCATTGACACTTTATACGAAAATATACACAACACATGACTGTACACAACACATGCTAATAGATTGCATTAAATACCAAACAATACGGTCTGATATGAACTTGCCAGGAAATCTCAAAGTTCTCCAAGATAGTAAAATAATGGTGAATAACTCATATACTCTTTGTAATAAATGAAGAGATTTGAATGAACAGCACAGTGCCAATGACTCTAGGCTAGACGCATTAAACAAATAAAAAAATATTAATAATAAATAGAAAATATTGGGGTGAGTAAAAAAATTACCGTTTCATGGGTTAAAATGAAGTTTGTTTTTTTCTTACATCTCTGTTAATTCTAATGTTGTTGTTATTGGTATCTTTTTAATCCTAATATTATACTGAATCATTAAGTAAACATAATGTCTCTCTTGGAGGCTCAGTATTTTTTTTGGCATTCTTTCAATTAAAGTGAAGCTGAGGTATGAAATTCAAGTAATTCTGTGACATTACTGGAAAAAGAAAATTTCAGCTGCTGAAACCATGTGTTTGATACAGGAAGTTGAAGAGGAACCTAACCTTAATGAGTGGACTGTGAGGAGGTGGTCCATCAACTTTGAAAATGGTGATACAAGCTTGGAAAGGCAGCAAGGCTCAGGGCGACCATTTGTTGTGGACAGCGAGACTCTACAACATGGTATTGCAGATGATTCCATAAAAAGTATTTGGAAGGTTGAGGAGCTCACCTTGAAGCAAGCTGAAGTCGTCTGGAAATTATGCCACCAAAAACTTGCTGAAATGGTTGCCATTGAACTTCTACCGCACACACCCTATAGCCCTGATGGCTCACTTTTGGGTCTTTTTGTGGAAAAGACATGCCAATGATTTAATAACCCTTGAAACGGTCTTTTTTTTTAGTCTTCCTTATATTTATTCCAGATTAGTAAATCAACAGAAACAGAACGCCGTCATTCTGACTGGCACAACACGCACAGCTTGAGCAATAAGCCCTCTGAGTTGTGCCAAAATGTGGAGAGGGAGCTAAGTGCGCGTTCGATGGGGAGGGGGTATTGTCTGCCTATGATCACTTCGTGGGCACACAGTTTTTGTGCACTGACTCGTCGCTCGGATGCAGGGACTTTTTATAATAGTTAATTTAGCGATCGCCGTACCATGTCGGCGAAGAAGGAGACGACGCCAATACGGAACCTTGATTGAACTAATTGAAGAGTACATTTATTTCACTATATCAATAATCTTGATGTAAAATAATAAAATTACTCTTTATTTCTCAAATAGAAATGACACTAGACACAATTAGCCCTTTTAACGCCTTCTAGTTGTTTGGAAACTGTCTGCTTTACACTGAGTTAGTTGGTATTATATAACCACAAAAACTGCATGCATTTCTACTTGTGATGCGAATTTTATATCATATTTATGAGTTGTAAAGATTGTTTGTGTGACCCTCCGTTGCCACTATCCAGGAATCGTCACTGTTGACTACAATATCAAGAGGCCATCTTACGTTGTTTTAAACCAAAAGCCGAAATAACAAAATTAAAAATCAATTAAATATGGCTAGTCCACTTCACTCATCTTGAAAGAAAGAAGCACAATTCAAAATTTCCAACGGCAGACGTTCTAATAGTTAGACCCATATCATTTGAAAGAATAGTAAGATCTCAAATATCAGGCCAAAAAAATAGACAAAATAGCTGATAAAATAGCAATATGTGCTGTGGTGCAGGAGATACCCTGCGTGCCTTCTATGTAGAACTTAACCCATATCTAATGTTGGTTTTAAGAACAATATTTTTTAAATTGTGCCTTCGTTCATTCTGGATGCGCGAAATGTCACTGAGCAGGAAGTAATCTAGACATTCGTGGCTGCTATAACGTATTAAATCTTATAATTTAAAATTTTATTCTTAGTAATGCAAAATTTATTGACACCAAAATCAAATCTAATTTGATCTATACATGGCTACCGCGAAATTCTCGATAAATAGAAAGTAGTTGGAAATACCTATGATAAGAATATTTCAACATTGTCCGATAATAGCACCGAAAGTATTAGTGAAAGGACATGATTTGGCAATTTTAGGAAGACTTCGTTCCCTTTGCAAAACAAAGGTATTTTTGACTATTTGGAATAGCTTTAACCTATCTTTATCTATGGAAATATTTTGAAAGAAATAAGTCTAGAGAATGAATATGTATAATCAGTAGACCCTGCATAATCTATTTTTCATACTTTTTTTTTTGACAGAGGGGTTGTTTGTATAATTCAAAAGTTGGGTAATGCGAATACCCCTGTTTACATTGTATTTCATTGCCATGTTTCGCATTTAAAATATTTCAGGAATTACGTAATGACTTTTAAACGTTATTATTTTTAGATTTTCTCCTTCTCTCGATTGTCTCCTCGTGGTGACACTGTATTATTTATAAGGAGTTCGTAATATGGAAAGCAAATTTTTAACTTCAATTTCAATCTGCTTATATAAAACTATCACATTCACAGGACAAAGTTCTATGAGTTACATACTTTACAAGTTACAATACTTTATGTAATATTCAATAATCGAAAATATTCAGATGTTGATATCCTTCTTTGGAATCAGTAGCCATGATCAGATTATTAGGAAGTATAATGAACTTGCTGATTGTAACTTTCAGAATTCTTGACCGCACAGTAATGACGCTTCTAGCTTCAGATTGTATTTACCTTACTTACTTTCCTTTCCTACCTTACCTTACATTTCTTCCCTACCTTACCTCCTTACCTTCCTTCCTACTTACCTTACTTTTCCTGTACATGCCTTCCTAATGATGTATACTGTACTGTACCGTCGGTCAAGAAACAGTAATTTCTTTCCAAGTACTGAATCCAAGACTTCTTAGGTTGTTGTGATATAGCTTTGTTTTTTTGTCTTCCTAAAACATGTAAAACGTTTAACGTTTTTTTTTATAGTTGAATTTAGTTTAGCAATTTTCCTTTGATCGGGTATTTTCCAGCACTTTTTACTAGAACATGTACTGGAGTAATACTTGCTTCGCCGAAAGATATCTTTTTCTATAAGTGTACTTTGAACTTCAATACGTCTATCGGATAAGCTAGACTGTTGTTACTTGTTTCTCATTCTGGATCTTAAACATCTTCCCAAAATAGAAAGTATGGAAAATATTGAATATAAAAAAATAAGGATACTGAATTTAAAAGTAAATTTTTTAAGACAATAATTATATTAAAACTATTAATTTTGTAGTTAATTGATATGCATTTTTTGGAAATTAATTATCCAATAGGCCGAAATTAATTGAAAATTAGATGTTGGATACACCCAGTAAATTTCGAAAGATTTGTTGGTGATCCAAAGATAATAATATTTTTGTTATATATTTATTTAATGTTTTTATGCAATTTTGACTGCCGAGCATTGTATTATCTTCAGTTTACAAATATGCCTTTCAGATTTTCAGCAAAAAATATTAACTTATGGATGTTGAAATCACCGACACAATTTTTTAAAATCAATTTTAGGAGTAATTTTGAATTCACTCCCACTTATCTCACTCACTCCCAAATTATATTAATTGGATATATTTGACTGTCTGAGTCTGAATTTTTTATGTTCTATTTATATTATATTCAGTGTATTGACAAACTACTACAAGCATTTCTCGAAAACAAACAATCTTTGTAGTATATATATCAACGCAGAATAAATTATCGTATAATTAACTATATTTATCTATCTTTGATGGTGTTCATTGCTTACTCGTTCGATGACTTATCTGGACAATTTTTTGAAAATAATGTTTATGAATTTTTCATTTCAGTAATAAAGAATTCATAAAATAGTTTTTCATATTTTTTACATTAATTTAACTTTTAAATACTATTATGGCTACTTCGTTTTTCACTATTTACGGTGTTAGTAGTTTATTTACCATACTATGGTAGAAAGTCATATTGTCAACATTAACTTTGTATTCTTGTCATTTTATGATTGACGATATTCTATTTATTTTTGGTCAAGAGGGTACTCATTAGTAAGATAGAAATTCTACAAAAAGTCACTTTTATTGGTATAAAAAACACATTTTTTTGTTGTACTGAATCATAAATGTCATACATATATAAATATACATATAAAATTATAGTTCTTATCACAGAAACAACTCGCTGATGTCAAAGGCGTAGGCTCCCTATGAGCTTTCCTGTGAGTTGTAGATGAGGGTACTTAAAAATGACTTATTGGCAATTATATATAAAAAAAGTATAAAAAAGTTTTATATGTTTTTATAAACATATAAAGAAAAATGAAAGAAACGTTCCTGTTGAAGACATGACACCACATAGTAGTGATAAACGCTTTAGAGAACACCTCCTTATCATCGGTGTTTTTTTTTGTTTTTTAATCAGCGTATATATAAGCCATTTAGAAGTTTTTCCGTTGCTGGATGAATAAATAATTACTGAAATGGTTTAGTAAGGGCCGCTTACTGATCCGCCTGGTCCGCCTGGTCCTACTGGCCCTCCTCTTCCGGGCTGTCCTGGAGCTGGGTATCGGGGCTCGCCTTGGTACTGGATGGTCGGGTGGAAACCTGTCTTCCAGTCGGCGATGTAGGATACGATCTGGAGTCTGCCATCGGGGAGAAGAACCTTGTATTCACCTTTTACCTGATCTCCATCGCTGACGGCGTTGTGGGAATAGTCAGTTCCATAGTAGTCGTCCTTTACGGCGTAGTTGAAGTCGTAAGGCATGCCTGGGATGTGAACGTGGCCTGGAGCACTCTGTCAATGTTCAAAGAATAATTAAATACGTCTGTGATTGGTCCAATGCAATGGTATGAATGAAAGATAAATAAAAACCTTTGCCTGCGTTAGATGATATTTAGGTAATGGAATTACTTAAGAAATATAACGGTTTTTGTACGATTCCCAAATATAGAAAAATTTAAATAATGAAAGGTAAAGCATCAATCACAATACATCTGCTCATTAAATAGATTTTGTTTTCTTTTTTGGTTGCAGCCATGTCAGGTACTATGGTTGACGGCGGCCATCCCTATGTAATTTGTTCTACTTAATTTGTATTGTAACTCTTTGTAAATTGTATATTTTAACTCCTTTATAAATCTTTTTTGTTCTACTCTAAGGCTCTAAAACTCTACTGATTTTACATGTAATATTATTCAAAAGGGATATGTCCCGGAATAAATAAAGAATTTATTATTATTATTATTAAAAAAAGGGAAACACACAATGCCAGTAAACTGATACTCATCAGCAAAATCTTAAACCTTTAGTGGTTTTTTTTCTTCTATTTTTAGTTAGGAAAAGTCATAATAGATTCAATGGAAGCTAATCTCTCTTCTAGAAAAAAAGTGTTCAAATCATAAAAGCTTTTATGGATAATTAACCACGCTAGATTTATGACCTTTGGCACCTGCTACTGGATTATATTATTTATGCCGGATCAATTAACAAGCTGTAATGAGCAACCTTCAGTTACTTTTTCTCACGCGCCTGTGTCTTGAGTTTGCAGAATCCCGTGTAACTGAGCGACGAGAATATCCTTGTGTAATCATCCATGTTTTCTACACTTTAAACGTCGAGGGAATGTATGTGGAAATCACGGACTAATCACGTATCCCAGCATGATGAAGTGAGCTATGCGAGAGGGAGGTAGTTGAAATCAGTTGTGAGAAATTTCCTTCGAATGAATGGTGAACCGGAAAGTTCCTGTCAGAAAATTATCTTTTGGCCAGGCTGAAGAGGATGGGCTTCCTATTTCGAAAATGACTTTACGTTGTGACATTCTTTATCGGAATGAAGATATTTTATCAATGCATAAATGAAATGTGATTTTACTCTTAAAAATTGATTATTAGAAAGAGCATATTTAATTTGTTTTTTCATAACGTTTAAATGATAAAGATATACTGAGTTTAGAATATATACATAAGTATTTTTAGAAAATTGAATTATTGTTTCACAAAAGAGTAATAGTTGAAGATTACGAGTAAGTTTGTATGTCGTGATCACGACTGAGAGCTAATGCTGACTTGGGGTTCATGGGTCATAGCAACTATTTACCGTAGGCGTTATAGAAAGGTAAATGACAAAATGTCATTACTGCAATGCTGCGATTTGTAGCATACGGTCATTGTTGAAGGATTGACATCACGATGTTAGTATTGCATCATAAAAAAAACAAATACCTAGATAATAGTATTCAACAAAATAATGTCTCATTTCAACTGTTATCGATATTTATAATTTTATTTGTTTACTATTTTTTCCTACATTAAATCGGGAACTCTCTGCTTTATGGGGACAATGCCATTATCCTAACATGGAAATCAGGCGAAGGATGAAGTAACGAAGTTGCAGCCTGTGGGAACTAATTAGATATCTAGCGGTTTTGTGAGTAAGTCTCACACAGTCTGCAGCTCATACACAAGCATGTAAATAATATGCTTTATTAATCATCGACATCTGAATTATTCTTTTTGGTGTCCATAAATGAATAAGGGCAGATTTGAGAATTTTGTTCGTACAGAAACCTCTTTATTTTTGTGAATAGAATAAATACTATTATTTTTATCAAAGTCGCATAATTCATCACTGTCCTGAAACTTTAGTTACTGTTTGGCCGTTATTTTCAAGACATTTTATTAAAATTTTTCGGAATTGCCTGATTTTCTTGAATATTATTCACTTTTAACTTTGTCATTAAAAAAATAATAATAACCATTTACTTGAATGTTTCCTTTGAATGTAAGCCTTTTATGTTTCATTAGTTTGTTTATGATATATTTTTTAAATTTAAAACATACTTTCAGACCCTTGCTAGAAACGTGCATGTATAATTATAAATAGTAGTACTTACCGGGTCATCGGATTGGGGCGGTGGACCATAAGACGGTCTTGGTGGCCTTGCAGGTCCTGTTGGTGGTCCGTAGCTTGGTGGTGGTGATGGAGGCCTTGGTCCAGGAGGGCTGGGTCCAGTTGGAGGACCATAGCTAGGTGGTGGTCTTTGGATTGGAGGTGATGGAGGTCTTGGTGCAGGTGGTGCTGGTGGTCTAGGTGCTGGAAAAGATGGTGGTGGACCGTAGCTTGGTGGAGGAGATGGTGGCCTTGAACCGGGAGGTGGTCCGTAGTTTGGTGGTGGTCTTGGAGCTGGAGGGCCGGGTGGTGGTCCATAGTTTGGTGGAGGTCTTGGAGCTGGAGAACCGGGTGGTGGTCCATAGCTTGGTGGAGGTGATGGTGGTCTGGGTGCTGGCGGCCTAGGTCCAGGCGATGGTGGCGAGGGTGGTAACCCAACGGGTGGTCGCGGATAGTTGTACCCGTTTTGGGGTACGGGGAGGTATTGGTTGTTTGGTGCCGGAGGCTCTGCCAAAGCTATACAGCTTAAAGCCAATACAATGCACGCCTGAAAAGGATTAATCATTAAATATTTTAGACTTACATTATGATTATGTTAATATAATTTACTATGGATTGCTTTTATTTGTAAAATTTATATATATATATATATAGCTGTCTAGATATCTATGATGTCCAAAGGCTGTTATGTATATGTATATGTATGAGTATATGTGATATATAGATTGTTTAATTAAGTTATTTATACTAGTTATTCCTCAAAGTATCAGAAACTGACTATGACACATATGAATTATCTAATTCATTATTAGAGAATTCTCGAAAACAAATTCTATGCTATCCTATGAGTTGCCCCGACCCTCCAACTATTTAAGGCAAGTTCCTTCAGGTATCTATGGCCAAAATTCCATCTTTATCCCTGATATTCTGTCCAGTACTAAAGTGTTTCCTAAGATGTCGTTGGGAAGATGAGATGAAATTTGGTCATGCTATAACGACGTCGAAAGGTGCTTTGTCGATAATGTATGATTGATTTTATGATCTATCCTATTCCAGGAAGTGCATTGCCATTGAAACAATAGTAATATTTTCGAAATTTGATTTCTAAAAACAATTGTTAATATATATGTTTTTTTTTTCTTTTATATTTTTTAATTTAAAGAAAACACTTTTCGGTTGAAGTAAATTATTTTAAAATGGAAAGAAAAATTCAATAATCACTGTTTCGGTTAATATCTACTTGAATTGATTTTTTTTTTTTTTACGGCAGACGATATAACCCGTAAGTGGATTTGGTACCAATAAAAACCTGAGGAAATGCGAATATTTTCCTTCTCGCATTTATTACTCGTAAAAAGGGGCGTTACATAGACGAAGTTGCGTTATGCCGCGTTCTTCAATATAATGGGCACTAATTGTTGAACTGTATACAACAGACATTTTTTTTCTGGGTTCGCTCTTACTTTCAACGGACATGACCTGCATTATTCATTTGGACAAAATTCTTTCCGGTATTCTTGACTCATCTCTGTCTTTTTGCGTTACGTATAGACGTCTGTAGCCAACTGCAGCAGCCTTACAGTTTAGTATCAGATTTTAAAATTTAGTTTCGTTGAGAAGAATGATCTTATACAGACCGGTTTATAGACACTCTTCAGAGAGAAGTAAAACGAATTCATTTGTAGATTGTTTGAGAAATATTATTTGAAAGACCATTAGTGAAAATGTATTGTCTAAGTAGTCGAGGAGCTAAAGTAATGCGGGTCTTCTACCAGTCCCTTGACATTTAGCGGTTGTTACACGCGATACTTTCAAGCTAAACACATAGCAATGGAAAAAGATAAGTATGTAATCCTGGCGAATCTGCTTCCTGCAAAGATCTATTCTCTTTATTTCTGCTTTGTCTTTCAGCCTTGAGGATTCCTGTTTGTTGATGTTCTTAAAAATCCGGAACTGATTATTTTTAATATAAATTAATTTTAATTTTTTACATAAATATAGTAATCCATTTCATTTCCAATTCAACAAATGATCTTATTTTACTATTTTTCAAGTTATTTATTTTTAGCAATAAAGATATCCATACCACGTTCAAAATATGTAGGTTTGCCACTTAGGGAGCGGAATGTCATTTAACCATATTTGAATCCCTCTCGTTTTTTTTATGATGTCAAACAGTCTCGCAAGGGTATTCCTTTAGACGTTTACACGGGCACGAAAAATCACATGTAACTAACAATGCCAAATAGTATTTTTATGGAAATATATTATGAAAGACTGTTTGTTAAGCAAGTGCTAAGGTCAAATACCCTTTAACATATAGTTCCTTCCAATTCTTGACCTACTATACTGAATAGCTTTTGCATATTTATGGCCTGGATCTGTGCTAGGAATGTGAGCTGAATTTATTTTTTTTAAATTTCGAAATGAAAATATTAATGGAATTAGATAAGCCTGTTTAAAAGCTGTATTTTATTATTATTGCAACTAGTTAATTTTAATTGTATAAATGATTTGTTAGTAAAACTACCTGAATAAAGAGATATAAAATAAAATAATTCGGGACTTTATTGTAGATCCCATGTCTATAAGTACCTTTCAGTCTTATAAATTGTTACAACTAACTTATTTAAAAGTTTGCCAATTTAGGCATCATATTTACCAACTTTGCTGCTAATTCAAGTTTATAAAAATAAAAACTTATAATATCATTTACTTTACAAAGAAAAATGTAACAAAGGTAGAGACATTATTTCTAAAATATTTAGCTTCATAAGTTTTAATATTTTCATATATTGGATAAGAATAAACATTAAGTTGATTCATGTGCTCGTCAAACATGAATATGTCCATATTTTTTGTTTCGTTTATTAGTGAAGATTTTTGACTGAGGATATGAAACACCAACTACTTTTCTTGGGACATTTCATAACATTTGAAAAATAAAAAATGCAAACCACCTGTAGCTGTTAGGATACATAAGTAAGTTTATAATTACCTGTCATTCATTCAAAAGAACATTAATATAGATTTTATAGACAGAACTGTTATTTATTGATTCAATTAGGTACTCATTTTTCCTCACGATACTGACTGATACCGTTCCAGATTTTAACTTCTTCAGTTTCAAGGGTTATACCATCATCAAAATAACGAGGATTCATAAATTCATTTAAATATTAGAACGGCAATTGAATATGCTGCTCGGCACTTTCGTGTGCGAGACAAATACTAGCCTATCGGTTGATATCTTATAATAATAAATAAATTTGTTTTTCAAAACTAGACTTAAGTTTTTACCTCAGTACCTTTGAAGCTGTCCTTGCAGGGATGATAGGAACCTGTTTGTGATACAATCTCTGAAAATAATCCTGAAGGGAATTTAAGCCGTATTTCTTCGTTGCGTAATTATACTCGCACACAACAATTCATCAGAGATATGTGGTTTTTATTTTATTGAATTTATCGTAACGAAATTAATGCGTTTTTTTTTTACCTCTGATATTCACATATAACCAGACTAAAGTTGGCTAATTTTTGTATCATGAGTTAAAGGGGTTATTTTGCCTTTTTGGCAATAAAGGAAACAGTGATTTGTGTAATATTTCAATGTCACAATGCGCAGGCACACACACATATATACGAGTATATTAGATGTAGTGCAGGTGCAGCTGAACTCCGAAAATTTAATTTTACAGGTTTTTTTTTACTCCTTGCTTTAGTGTTTCATGAAGTGAATTAACCCATTTTTTTTTACTTTTTAGCTTAACCCTAATCTTGCCAGAACATTATTGTGGACTTTTTTATTATTCTTTACAAAATATTTTTTAAATGTAATATGTTTTACAAAAAATTTATTTAAAAGATATACGATAGATTTTGCGAAATTTAGGGTTTATGGAGAGAAATGGGCAACTTCTGAATCAAATTTGCAGTAGTCTGAACTATCTTAAGTGATAAAAATTAGAATAAGCCAAATTTCGAAATAGGACAATTGTGCCCTGAAAATGCGATATATATGTGTGTGTGTGTTTTATTTTGGCACAGTAAATTTTCTTTTCAAGGAAAATTAGTGGGCGTTTCAGGATATGAGGCGTGGTTTTACAGGTACTTTCAGGATTTAAAAACATTAAAAAATGAACAAATGTCCGAAGATGAACAACAACAACAAGCTGTTGGAGCACGGTCTCTCAATATTTTTGTAAGGTTGGTAATCATGTTATTCTACAAGTGGACGCTCTCGGAATTGTCCCTGCACTGTTTTGGGAATGATTTTTTAATTTTTTTTTTTTACATACCAATATTTTTTCCATGTATTTGTATTTAAAATAATTTAAAATAAGGAGTGTAATACTATATATAAGTGAGAACTTTAAAACTTCAGAACTTTTTGCTAAGTCACTCCTCCATCTCTCTTTGAACTTGAAGCCCCGAATAATATCTGCAAAGTGGGTCGAAAAGTCGGATCCTAATATTGTTAATACTATTTGTGATCCATTTTTTTGACCGCCTCCCGGACCATCTCATTCTTTCAGAAAGTTCTACGGCCAACTATTGATTATTCAATAAGAACTTTAAACCTCAATAGTAGTTTTCGTTTTGAAATTCAATACTTGTAGAATTGTTCATGTTTAAAAATATAAAAACTGTTAAAATAATGCTATTTATTCAAATGAAACTTTAAAAAATCAAAAAATATTGGATTTCAAAACGAAAACCACCGCATTGTGGTATACAATTGTCTACTTTATTCTTGGATCTTAACGCATGCATTCAAGTTGCCTGATTATGTAATCATGCTAAAGTTAACGCATGAAAGATTTGTGTTAATCCTTAAGATTATAAAGTTAGGTTAAATAAAATTATAATGTGAAACTTATTATTATTATACTCTTACTTATTATTATAATAGCTACATAAAAACTTGATAAATAATGATATGCTAAGTATATGTGCACAAGCTGTTCATCCAGAAGTCTATAAAATAATTTTAAATTATAGTATACATTGTTTCAATGACTATGGGTATTATTATTATCATTTTTTGTTATAAATATAAGCGAATCGGCTAACAAAATATTTATTTTTTCCAGAATAAAATAAAAAATGAAAAAAATTAAATAGTTGGTAAAAAAATATTTTCTTCGATTTATAGTTGACGTATTTAAACAAGAATTCGAATTTCTTCTTTTAATCCAATGCTTAGGCATTGACGTTCTCCTACTCGGCGTGCAGAAGTGTAAATAAATATATCCCCTTTTATTCCCACTTTACGGAAATAAGTATAATGCCATCCGCGGTTGTTAATATTTTAAAAATTATTTTCGAAAATTTCTCATAATTTACATATATATATATATATATATATATATATATATATATATATATATATATATATATATATATATATATCCTTTGCATATGATTAATTTTGACTTGAAATCCACCTAGTTATGCTTTATTCACCGTATTTATCCATTACCAAAATGATCGGCACGTAATTAAGAAAACTAAAAAATTCCCGCCAGTTGTTGCAGTAGATCCAAACTGAACACTTTTCATCTCCACTAGTGGTGACACAGTTTCCTATCAACACTCATTTTCGCGACCACAATTCACCTCTTTCCCGGGCAAAACACTTTGAAAAAAAAAAAATCCGGAAAATTAACATCGAAAATTTTTTCTATTCTGCCATGAACAGCTCTATATATTACTGCTAAGTGCAGATCTCCTCACCTTCCACATGCTGTCTGTATTGGTAACCGTGATGGACTATGCTAGAACGATGGACAAAAGGGCTTATATAGGAGGCCTTACAACCCCCACCCTTGGTCCCCTCTCCCTCCCTGAGAAAGTGTGGGCTCCGAATTTTCTCAGACATCTCATCTCATCTGAAATATTGATTTATAAGTATTCCATAATTAAAAGACAGTGTTACTTATACGGTCTTATTAATTGTTACTTTTTGTCTCTGATAATCTCCCTCCCTTTGTTCCTGTACCTTTCCTTAATATAAGAAAAATATTAAATGTTAGCATTACACTAGAACGTTTTGTATATTAACACAGATGCGATTAAAATGACGAAGTTAGATTCTAAAATTATTTATTTATTTTTACGCTGATAAATAATTTTTATTTCATTTCATTAACGCTTAGCATTATTTTTATCTCAAGATCAAATGACGGTAGTAAAAAACAAATTAATAAATAGAAAAATAACTTTAAGAGATAGTGTTAGCATATACATATGTATACGAATAACAATTTAAATTAAAATAGTTTCAATTAAATTTTTATCACTTGCTTTTATTTCAAATCTGAAGCCTTGTAACTTTAGATAAAAAAAAAAAATGAAGTGCCAGATAGAACTTGATATACAGATTAGCTGTTATGATAAAATAGTAAATTAAAAAAATTATTTTTATAAAATAAATATACGACTTAAAATTTTAATTTTATTTTTCGCTTTGTGGCTACGTCTCTCACTTATTTAGTAATTTATAGCGATCTTAGAACTATAAATGTGTAATGAAATGAACCTTGTATATTTTTTAAAATTTTTATTTAACATAACTAATTTAATCACATCTACTATAATATTCTTCAAAACTCAGTGGATTTCTGATGTAATAATGTTGCTAATGGAATCCCAGGCATGAGTAAGAGTAAACCCTAGTTATTACGAAGCATTATGCATAAGGTAATAGATCTCTCATCTATGTTCTTTTCAGTATCCTTCTATTGTTGCCGGCAATGCAGGTATGTGTCGCTGTTGAGGAGGTTTCACGGAAACGTGAAATCTGTCAAGAAATCGCTTTTAAAGAGTACGTAATAACTCTTGGCGAATGTAAATCATTTTGAAAATATTTAATGTTTGCGTGCCATTTTGATTCTATTATAATTCTAAATGCTTTGATTGACGGACTGAACTATCGGTTGCCTGCATTGTATATCAGTTGAAGTCTTTTTTTTATATTGCTATGTATACTTTTAATTTATGTGGGGACCCAGGACATTCTAAAATTAAACGTTTTAATCCCAGACAACTCAGTTTTATTATTTGTGTTTCTTCAACGTATACTGGAAGATATATTTCAGATCTATGTGAAAATGAGATGTCCTGTTAATAATTATGATTAAATCGAGTTTCCACAGTTTGCACAAATCTTTTTCGTAGATGTTGCAATTGAAGTCTGCCGTCATAAACTTAAAGATCCTAACGCTTTACTTCCGCAAAGGCAAGCAAGCACATCCACTCATGACATTTTCAATAATTTATTCAACTTGTTCGTTTTTGAACATTGAAGGTGTAGTTTTTCCTCAAGTTAAGTGGCTACGTTTCGCATCCATGAATTTTGCCATAGAGAAATAACCAAGCTTTAACTGTAATTCACCATATTGCATTAGAGTAATAACTGAATGAATCACCCAACATTTTTGGAATATTATTTATACGCTGAAGAGGAGGATAGAGCATCTCCGAAACATCTAAAAATATATTTACATTAAAACTGTTGAGTTTTAATTGACCTTGAGGCAAATTTGTGAAGACAACCGCATAATATGGAAGGTTAAATATTGAAAACAATTAAGAAAATATTATTGATTTCAAGATCGGGCGCTCACGCATCGTTTTATTTTTAACATTTTGGAGAAAAAATTACGACCTCCAAAAGCCATTTCTCTGACACCAACTCAATTCACATTCAAATTTTCAACCCTCTAACTCAATTTGAAAGAAGCTGTGGAGATCAACAAAACCTATAAATAATATGTGTGAAAATCAGTTAAAATACCTGTTCACCAGACGAAAATACATAGTGGTTCAAAAGGTATGTACATTCTAATTTCTGAAATGTGTAATAATTTCATTTCACCGCTCAGAAATGTTTTGTTTTTCAAAAGTTTTTTGTTTTTTATTAGTATTTTGTACTTTATAATTGGCGTGAACAAATTTTATAATGAGTTTTGGCAATATATTGTTGAATTGTGTATTATTTTTTTTTTTAATATGCTAGTTCAGGACTTCAAATAATGTTAGCTTAGGATATGAATTAAAAAAAAAAGAAGCCTCTTTGTAGTACTCCTATCACTAAATGTACTTAACCATGGCGAGTCAAGAAAATCTATGCAACCTATTGCTCGCCCTCTGGTCGCCGACCAGTTGCCGACTGCTCGCCGGCGACCAAGCTGCAGAGTGCAATGGAATTCTAATGGTGACAGGATTGATACTTTGATGTTTGTTTTTAATAACAACAAAATGAATGTTGTCCATGGTCTGTTTTATTAGTTCCATTCGTCTTCATTATTTCTTTGGTCAGATGGCAAAATTTTAGAAGTAGCCTTTTCTTTTAAACAAATTTTCACATTGCGGAGTCTCATTTGCTTAGGTTTATATTTTTAATGTTCTCATTTTACTTTTTCTCTTTAAGTTTATTTGAAAACAACTTTGGTAAATTGTAATAAGTTGAAAGACACAATTCCCCATCTTGAAGAGTCGAAAAAGTCCACCACAGATTCATTAATGTATTTGAGAGAATTATCTGGTGAAATTATGGTTGTGTTGAATTACTTTAATTTTTCTTCAATTTAAGAATGAGGATATTCGAATTTTTTCTTGCTAGAATTTATTTCTTTTTGATTTCATTCCTGCATTTCGCCTAAATCTCCGACCCGTAATATTTTTTCTCAAAATTTTAGTTTTTCACTTAAAACGTTTCAGTTGTTTAAGAAAAAGAGGAAAGCTTAAAAATTTGGAACGACAACGGCACAATGACTTTTTTTTTAAACCGTATTTACTTCATTTACCTTAAGTTATTGAGGATGTAAAATTGAATCAAACTGTTCAACCGGTAACATTTCCTAACATCTGGCCACAGAAGACTCAATACCTTAATCGTCTTCTTGAAGCAGCTCTGTTTTGCACGAGCACAGGGAACGATTACCTGGTAGCCCCATTTGCATCGAATCTGAAATCTCGCCTTTCCTGAGTCTCTCCTCCCAATGATCTGTATATGCAGTAAATCTGGAAAACCAGCTTCAAAAAATCAAAGAACAAAAATCAAAATCTTGAAAAATTAAAGAACTAGCAGAAGAAAAAAAAATCGCCCAAGATATCTATTCACTTCTGCTGAAAATAGTAGAAATTTCAGTGCTCGTCTTTAAATAAATGAAATATCATAAAAGTAATAATAGTGAGCCATTTGTAAAATCGTAGTTTTATTTATTCTGCAGAAGAATATTTTTTTTTTCACATTAGGGTGATTCTCAGATTATGGACAATTTTTACGATAATTTTTTTAATAATTTGGACCACATTTAAATAAAATATTGCAAGTATTTACTCCTTCTATTGACGCTAAGCTATTAATCCTAACAAATGACCAAGATCTACACATTTTTTTTTTCCGTAGTAAATCTAAATTTTCCAAACCATGATAATGACCGTATGAGCTCCGTAATGGTTATATATATATTTTTTTTAAGACTTAGATTAAGAATCTTTAGTATACATAGATAAAATACACAAATAAAAAATAAAGCAAATTTCAAAAGGATTTTTTTTTTTGATAGACTTGATTGACTAGATTTCATGAAACTGTTTTGAATAATGATATAAACTACAACAAAGAAAACTAAAATTAGAAACTTGCTAAAAGTTAGTTGTTAGAGAACAATTGACTGAATGTTCTAAAAAAAATCGGCTAAAACTTATTTAAAACAATAAACAAATAGAAATATTTAAATAAAAAGTTATAATTTATATCTGTATTGTTGTTGGTATGTGCCTACAAGAAAAAGAAACAATAAATGTTTGCAACCGCATAGGTAATTTGACCAACAAGTCAGTGTAAAGTAGTATAAAATATACTTTTATATATAGCACTTTAAAATAAATTTATAGACACTCTTTGGATAAACAAACAATTAAAAGACTAAGTAGACAATTAGAATTAAACACTTTAAATCCAGGAGAGTAATAATCGAATTTTTGGCAAGAAGTGATTCAAAAATGCTTCATTATCGCACAATTGATGTCATTACCGCACTAATAATTCGGGCATGGTAATGACATGAGTTGGCAACTTGGTAATAACATATCCACGTATTTTACTCGGCCAACCTAAAATTAAAAAATATTGTTTCTGCAATCTTTCTCACATCACTCGGATTTAAAAAAAAATTATTTTATTATACTTTTATAGTCATTTTTCTACGAAGCGTACATTACATAACTTGAATAACTCGTCTGCTCCTCTACCTTCTGGGATTCTTTTCCTTCTAATATCCACTTGCTTCTTCTCTACCCTTATTCAAATCCCTTATTTTCCAACATCTCCTTTCTTTCCAAAATGATGCTCTCTAATCACGAAATTTCAGTTCAGGATTAAAATTTGGGTCAGAAGTGAAAAATAGTTTTTTAATGCATAAGCTTCAATTTTGCTAATCAACTCATGATTTTTGTATTTTCATTTTCTCTCTTTTTCTTTTCTTTCTTTGGTTTTTTTTCTTCACATAAATTATATTTTCAAGACAAGAATTTATTTTATTTGCTTATTTATTTTACTGAAAATAAGATTAGCTGATTTGTATTTTGTAATTTTATGGTCAAATATCGTTTCTGTTTTATTTGTTCAATCGTGTTATTCTTAAGAGACCTAGTCCCAGAATAAAGTTCTTCTATTCTATTGTATATAGTATTAAAAATTGATTAATGAATTCATTGCCGTTTGGATAATTTGACAACTAGTAAAATTTCTGACATAGGTACTGTTTGGAAAACAGACTGATTTTATTTTTACGTAGCCTATTGATTGAAATAGTTAGTAAAAAAACAATGTTTTGTGATTGAAGTATGAGATATTAACAAAAATAATTTTAAAAAACTTCTTTCGTCCTTAGTTTCGTTATTGACTAAGTAATTTAATGGTCAATTTAAGTGATAATTAGGTATACCTTCTAATAATTGTAATTAAACCGGTATACTATCTTATTTATTTTAGCTTAGTTCTTTTATTCGTACATATCAATAGATTTACTGACAATCAGAGGATCGTCTATCGTTGTATAATATCTAATTTAATTATTACGATATTTAGATAAAGAAAATTTGTTTTAAATATTGTTTATCTTTGTTTGTTAAACTGAATTGTTATCAACATTTAAAAAAATTAAAATCTCTATCCTTAGCCGTCACAGAAGAACATCGCCAATCACCGAACTGTTATGATTAATTTAAATAGTATTGTAACGTTTTACATTGGGTTGATTATTGAACGGAATAATTTTTCATGTAATAATACCTATCTATAATAGTACCCTACGTTAATCTAGGTTAACCCACACTATCTATTGATATCCAAACAAAAACCAGAACCATCATCCTTGAATAAAAGAGTGCACCACCAAATTGCGATAGGCTCGCTGTTAGGCCTAGGAAGTGTGAGCAATCCGAATCCATCTAAAACCACTACTTATCCCTTTCCTGTCCAGTTTAATTTAAGCGCTGTATTATTGGTATTGTATAAGTACCATCGCTTCCGAGGAAGGTCTTATGAAATGATGTAATTTGTTTCAAAATCGTTTTGGAAATGTAATCCCATTGCTTGATACCGCATTCCATCCCTAGAAACGCGTGTGCAGGATTAGTTTTAGATGCTCATATCCTTATATGACCTTCACCTGCGGAAAATTCGTTCTCCATCTCCTCGGATAATCGATGTTCTGACTTCTAGTTCGTCGTGATTCATGTTGTCCAAAGTGTCATCCATTCGCAGTTTATTTCATATTTTGGTATATATATATATATATATATATATATATATATATATATATATATATATATATATATATATATATATATATATATGTATATGTATATATATATATATATATATATATATATATATATATATATATATATATATATTAATTGTTTTGACCTTTTCCTTTTCCAACAGTGTGAAACCAACATAACATGTGTTGTTTATCTCACTAAAAACTTTAGTCCGTATCACGTACGTGCTTACACATATGAACTTAATTTGTCATTCGTTTCAGTTTTTTTTGTTTATATTTCTATATTTTCTTTAATAACCAGTTATTTACACCATCGACGGATATTTAACATCGATCCTCACAAAAATTAAACCTCAAATCGAGCCAACCCTTACAAAATATTCCGAAAACTATTTAAGATTGAAGCTAAAAGGCTTGAATGATTTATTTTAGTTTACGAATTAGCTTCTTGCAATATCTATTATTGCTTACTGCAATATTCTATATATTACTTATTATATACCTATTGTATATATTCCGAAAAAAAAATTTCCGGATTATAAATTATATTTGAAATACAATGATGAATAAGAATTATATAAGATATTACTGTTTTTTAAAATCACAATGTTTATAAATTTCTTTGATCAGTTATCTGAAAAAAAGGACGTTTAAGATGTATAAAAATATGTTATTCAGATTTTGTTTTTGATTTTCCACTAAAGCAGTGGGTTTCCTTAATCTATATCTTGTGTGGCCTCCTTCTACACTATTCTATCCACTATTCTATCTCTCTTGAATTCAGTTGTATGCCATCATAACTGGATGACATATATTTCGTCTTCTCAGCATTAATTACCAGACCCCTTTGTTGATATTTCTTCTTTAACTTTCTCAACATTTTACCAATATCTTCTTTATCCTGAGCGATGATGACTTGGTAAGTTATTAATAAGAAGAGGAATACACCTTCTTTCAAACGAATCCACATGGGTTTACATTTTTTCCTCCACTCCTTCAGACATATTTCAAGTAAAATCTTGAATAGGGAGAGGAGATGCACTATACCCCTGGAGTAAAGGCTCGGGAAAGGTTCAGAAAGGTAAGGCCCAATTTGAACTTGAAAGTTGTTCCCTTTATACATTTTTCTTATTATTTCTATCCGACCACTATTAATGCCATAATAATCTTCGAGGAACACTGTCATTGGTTTTCTCCAAGTTTATAAATATTAATTCAATTAATAATAAATTTTAATATTTAATAATGCTTCTCCAGCAGTTGCCTTAAAGTAAATAAATGGTCGATTCATGATCTTCCCCATGTGAATCCATATTGATCATCTGAACCTTTAAATACGTATTTGAATTGGTTTCTGATGATTTTGCTAAGGATTTTTACAAAGAGATTTGCAACACAGATTCTTCTGTAATTTTTGCATTGTTTTCTGCCTCTTTTTTTTATAAATTAGGTTGAGGTATTCGAGCTTCATTTCTTTTGGTATTGGGTCACCAACTAACATTCTATTATATAGTCTTGCTAAAAGTGCTGCCACTTTTTTTCTTCCATATTTTAACAGCTCGAAATTAATTTCATCTGGAGCTGGTGCTTTATTATTTTTCTCTAACTATAGTTTTTTTTTCGACCTGTTCCTGATCTACTGTCATTTCCGTCCCTTCTTATAACGAACTACTATCTTTCATGAATGGTTCTCTATCTTCATTCATCAAATCATTGAAGTAATTTTTCAATTCAGGTAAGTTGATGAGATTGAGATATGACTTATGTGTTACCTGAGTCGTCATACTCTTCAGTGCAGCCCATGCTGTTGCTGATCTTTTATAGCCTATTTCTAGCTACCTTGTAATATCATTTATGTTTTTTTAAGCATAATTATTTGTTTTGCATTCTTTCAGTTCATTGCATTCTTTTAAGTTATTTACCTATGATTCACTGATCCCAGGTCCTCAAACGCCATTCGCATTCCTGAAATATTCCTGTTAACTTTTAAATTCGCTTATTAATGGCGATCGATTATCACAACAATTATTCGAAATTTTGACACATTATTCCGCACATAAAGATAAGATGCTGAGTGAGAGATAATGGGTACGGTGTTGATATGCATCGCCGGACCATAATATAACTTTTTTCGTTACATCATCTCCCATCATTCCAGATTAGGCAAGTAGCCTTGCGCATCCTGCAGCAGATTCTCGCAACGCGTTATGACCCGTCCTGACATTCCAAGTTTTTTTTTTATTAAATTCTCAAAAGTTCTTGCCTCGACTGAGTAACTACGACTAGGCTCACGCTGGTAATACTCTCTGTCTGAGAGGGAGTGAATGGTTTACGTAGGATTTGTTTGTGTTGTTGGTGTCTTTGTCCCAGAATGTTTGGTTAGACTTTAGTAAATATATTAGTTGGTCAGCGCATATGACTTTGTTTGATTCGACGATACGACGATTTATTTGATATGATGATTTATTGTTATTGAGAATTTCTATGATTTGTTGATTGTACGTTTTAACTGTACTTTTTTTAGAGTGAATCAGATGTTTCTTAGAGTGAATCAGACAAGCACACGCAAACATACGTGAATCGTATTCAGCATCTTGTAGCTATTTAATAGCTTGGATATAATTATATCACCTTTGGTTATTATTCATATTGTTTATTCTCATTATCTACCGTATCGGAATCGCTTTCAAACCAATCTTCATTTTGTTTTATTTAGCGTTAATGGACTTTTTTTTTCTTTTTTTTTTTTTAATTTGAGCTGAATTATTTATAGATTTATAAATTGTTGGGCATACTTACGTCTGTAATATATATTCGAAATGAAATTTCAGACTGAATTTGATTGCGATAAAAACTGACGATGTGTACTGATTTTTGTTAATGCTCTATTTATTTTTTTATATTTTCCATCAGACGAAGAAATTACTTTTTACTTGTACTTTAGTAAAGTTAGAAAAAAAAGTTCATTTTAACCAATGTCTAATAAGTTGTGATAATCTTACAATATATATATATATACAATATATATATTTATTTATTATTATTATTTTTTAAAACATTATTTCATGTTCAAATTCGGGATTTTAACAATGTTGGTACAAACCAACCACTTTCTTGGTGATCTGTTGAAAACATATGTCGCTTAGATTCGATCTTAGTGTTTTTGTTTTTCTTAAGTAGACTTATTAAAACAAAAGAAAAAATAAGGATGATTCTCTGACTACCCTCATTGAATTTTAATAGTCAGCCACACACAATCACACTTTTTTTACTTGCTAAATAATTAGAAGTCCTAGTAAAGTAACAAAAAAATCAGGAAGTTTACTTGGAAATGCTTTCTTACGACCGATTAATGACGAGCAAAACTTAATGCTTTATTTAAATTTTTAATAAAATAGGAAGTTGCTCATGTACAATCTCTATTTTGGTTGGCCTAGAAACAGTACGTTCCTTACCAAGTACAGAGCCCAAGACCCTTCACGGATTGTAGTGGTACAGGTTTCTTTTTTCTTTTTTTATCATTATTTTTTCTTCCAGAATGTAATTGAATTTGATAAATCAACTTTGGCATCTAATTTTAATTTTTTTTAAAACTCCGTATACATAAATGGCAAGTGGTAATCCACCATAGGACATTGATTGGTCGGTTCTGTGAGAATGACCTATATGCTAAAATGCGTTGGTTAAATTCTCGCTTAATTGCCTCAAATTTTAGGCAGAAGTTTTAATAGTTTAAATTCACTAAAGCTTCTGTTAAAATTTAACTTATACATAAATAAATGACCCATACTCAGATACGTCGCTATGGGAGAGGTAGGGAGGTGTCATTCTCCAATATTTTGAAAACCCAAAAAGTTTGAAAATTTGAGTTACTAAAATTTACCAATACTTTTTTAATAATTTATAATTTAAAATGGAGTTAAGAAATTGGGATTTTATCAGTGCAATGTTGTGCTTCTCAAGTACCAACATTCGCAATAGATAAATACAAATTCCAAATCCAAAATAGTTTGGAAAATTTAATATTTCATAATTTAGTCTGGAAAATTTAAGTATATAATATAGTTGGGAAATTCGGTCAAAATTGTTGGGATATTATAGATTTTGCTCCCTTCTCCCCTAATAAATTGTTGTAGCAATATCCCGGCCCATACTTTAATAATTTTAAGGTCACTTTTGGCTAATAATTAATCAGTAATTGGCTTGTAATGTTAAACATAACCAGCAGCTCTCAATTATCCCTACCTTGGGTCACTTTCTGTTGAAACCGAGATGGCGAGATAAGTCAGTGGGAATTCACTCCTAACCTATAGATAAAAGCAAATGATACCGAGACAAAACCTAGATTAGCCCGATGATAGGAGGTGGTGTCACATTTTCTCTGACCCACCGTAACACTCTTATTATGTAGGTGCTACATTGTCCGGTCTAGTGAATTTTCTCATTCATTAGCTTGTACTCATGCGATGCAACAAATCTATATTACTTGAATTCAACTTATAGAACATATTTTTGTGAAAATAATTCTAATAATAATTCTATAAATTCTATAATTCTATATATAATTAAATAAATAATTCTATAAATTAATTTTATTGTATATATGTGTTTATGAAATTTTACATAGCGAGTGTATTAGGTTTCCATGTTCGTCACTTTAAAACATTCTAGTTGAGGCATTCATTGTGGCAAAGTCTTGAATTCCTAACCTCCAAAATACACAAGCCGTCAACGAGAATTAGGAATTCAAGACTTTGCCACAATGCTTCCTCAGAATTTCTGCTTATTGATTGGACATTGTAGGAAATGATATATCGTGAGAATTGATTATATCATGAAGTGACCGATCATATCATGAAATGGTTGCATTTCAACAAATGACCCAGTGACGTACACAGGAGGGAGATCAGGGCGGTACATCTCCCTTCCTAGAAATGTACAAAAAATGTAATTTTCATACCTCCCAACATAAGATTTGTATTTTGAGTAATATTTTTGGTAATGCTAACAATATTTTTTAATCCAACTGCTTAAATTAAAAATTAATTAAAAATTCCTTATAAACTGTTAGGCTTGTTAAAAAAGAAACAAAATGAAGGAGAAAAAACAAAAAAAACTGTTGACCGTTTAGGCATCTTTCTTGTTATTTTGTATCATTTGGTCTTCAAGCTCTTTAAATTATCTTTAAAATCATACACCGCATACTGTGGATAATAGAGCTCCATAATTTCAAACCAGTAAAGTTGTATATTATTGGTATATAATGATGTGCTGTGGTATCCGAATGCCATTTCAATGGTTCGGTGGATTTTATTAATGAATCTTTATGGTTCCATGGCTTTTATGGTGTAGACATTTTATTTATTATTATGATAAAGCATTATTTAGTTTGGTTTTTAACATAGTATTTATAAACCAGTCATCATATTACTTGAATATGAATATATGGCCAGTATTATATTAGTATTTTTTTCTAATTACCTAATATTATTTTGCTTATCTTTAAACCTTACGCCAAAAAAATTAAAAATTCTGTGTACTTAGTCGTCAACGTTTGTCGATTTGTTCATCAACGGGTACGATAAGCTTCTGATACCCGTCAGATATAAGTATATATATATATATATATATATATATATATATATATATATATATATATATATATATATTCGATATATATATTACATGGAAATCGGAAAGCTTGTTATCGTAACGACATTTCATTGCACTCTCTTCTTGAATTTACACATTATTACTCGCTTTTAAACCAATGAATCGGCATTGTCAATCGCCACGATGATGCATCGCAAATAAACAAAGAGCTGTCAGCGCCTCTATTGGTGGATTATATAACTATTTTACGATTTGTTCATGTTTGGCTATATCATGAAATCGCCGTACGTCTAGCTGTCCACGTCGAGAAAAGATTTCTATCCATTGATCTTACCATGGTACATCATAATATAGACAATAGTCAGTATAATATTACATGAAATGCCACCATTTCATGAAATGGTCGATCTATTCATGATTTGTATAATTCTTCGATCGGGCTACGATATATACTGTATAGTTATGATTCTATTAGAATGCATTCCAGCTTTGTTATTAAAAAGTTTGTGCAATTTTTGACAGATATGTAAGAAACATTTAATGTGAAGATTTTAACTTTAACGCTGGTAAACTTATACATTCCAAACATGAATTAAATTCCTATTTTGATGAATATTCTACTGCGTATTATAAACCTAAACGCACCCGAATTTTCGACGAGCTTTGTCAGGAACTCCAAAAATCTGCTAGGCCACACTCATTTCAAGATTTCTTCCGATTCTGTACAGATTTTTTATTCTACTGCTTTACTTCCTGCAACATCCCTACTCCTATTTTAAATTTCTTATATGCATATTGTGGAGTTATAATTAGTATGTTTCCTTTGTAATTTCTCATTTGTCCGAATGATTTTTTAAAACCCTCCGCTTTACTCTCTATGTTACCTAAGTGAAGTCCACATTCTACGAACTTATATCATAACAGGTTTGAGGTATTTTACACTTATTTGCTTAAGCTTTCTTGCAATTTTTCGTGATTTCTGTAATCGTGATAGAGAAATGAAGACTCTGTTGGCGCTTATGTAATTTAGATTTTAATGTGCAAGTCTGATCTTAAATACCAGCGGCCTCTGGTATATATATATATATATATATATATATATATATATATATATATATATATATATATATATATATATATATATATAATATATAATATATAACACCGAATAATTGGGAGTACTTTTTGAATATTATGGTAAATTATTGAATGCCACTAACAATGCACTGTGCAGCAGTTGGAAAGGGCAATGGAATCAAACCCATCCCTCCATGGTTCATCAATTACAACTACACCAACAATGAAGATACACAAAATATTAGTTTGATGGTGATATAACTCTAATTCTGATATAACTCTAACTGCAAGCTTCTTCCTTCCTCCTAGAACTTTGGATTTCAAATATGGATTTCGCATAAGTTTCTATTCTTACAGAGTTGCGCTGAGGATAAGCTATTCCTGATTCGTTATTTATATTGGAAAAGAAAACTTTCGATGATGAACGCGTAGATCGATGTTTTATTATTTGAGGATTATGTTATGTTATAGGAAACTAGCGTATCCACGAATAGCCTCAACCTCAAAAACCACATAGTGACATCCTCCGCTCTAGATTCTTCGGTTACGACTAGCTTGTGTTACCCTGCAATAGGAAGCATCGTAAACCATTGTGCATCTGACAGCCGTACTGAAATAAGGTCTTTTTAACCTTTCCGTATTCTCTAAAGGCCATTCATATGATGTGACAGGAGTTCATTCAGACGGAAGTTAAGAAAATAGATCAACACTCTTATTTAAAATGTTTTTCTTGTTCGTCATTCATTTTCTCACTCTCGCACATTAATTCGAATTAATTCGATTGTGTTGGTCGAAAATCTATTCATTACGGAATCAAATAGAAAACGCCATCCTTATTATGGATCGCATTCGTCCACGAGAATGGTTGGAAATGACTATTTGACAAATAGTCAAAAGCAAAACAAATGCAAAACAAAAATATCTGATGCGGTCAACACATGACTTCCTTGTACGACTTAATAGTCGTACAATCATATTATGTCATATCACAATTTATAATTTAATAATTATAAATCCGTGGCTCAAAAAGTGATACTGAATTTGGTTACCAGTTTCCGAAGATTGCAGTAAAAACGACACTCGGCGTCCCGACATCCATCTATTGACATACAAAAACACACACTCTTGTTACTGGAGGTCTCATTCCGTTGTTATATGTCGTTTTCCTTCGTAGATAACAAGTTTCCAAGGGATTTCTTCATGTTCCATGACAACATTAACACTGTCATTAGTAGATAAAGCATTGGAAATCGACATTTTAAGCGGAAAAACCCACTTAACTAATATCTTATTCTCCTGCAGCAGACTTGTTCATCTCACAAATGGACTGGAAAACCTATAAAATACTTTTATACTCAATTTTGACACTTGAAACAAGTAATAAAAATGTTTAATTGGAAACCAAATTGCGTTTGTAACCTTTATTACCGAAACATATGATTTTTAATTTAAATATAATTTTTGATGTAAGCTTATTATGACCTTCAAGTAAAGTACCCTTTTCGGCTTACCAATTTTAACCAAAATATAGTAAGTACATTCATATCGGTATAAAAGCTCTATTTTCCAAATTTGAGACATTTTACATTATATTTTAATATCATTTTTGATGAAAGTCTAATATGACCTTCAAGTAAAGTACCGCTTTCGGTTATCCAATTTGGACTAAAATCTAGTATGTTATTTATATTAATATATAGGTCTTGTATATAAAATTTTAAAAGTTTTTCATTATATTTAAATATAATTTTTGATGAAAATCCATAATGACCTTCATGTGAAGTACTACTTCCGGTAATCATACAATAACCAAAAAGGGAGGTTCACAACTAGATTATACAGTAATCCTAGATACAAAATTTTAACTTTCTATGGCTAACCGTTTTTGAGTTATGCGAGATACGTACGAACGTACGAACGAACGTACGTACAAACGCTACGACGAAACTAGTCAAAATGGATTCGGAGATGGTCAAAATGGATATTTCCGTTGAAAACTGATGATTATTATGAAGGTAAAACAATAATTACAAATGAAGCTATGGGATAAAAGAAACACACACAAAAAAAAATCGAAATCAGCTCTTATACAGTTTATAATATACACAGATGAATGTAACACTCCTGAAAATTAGTGATTTTCACATTCGTAAGTTTTCCATGGGAACGACGATATGGATGTTTCAGAAGTTAACAACATTGTAAGTAGTTCTTGAGAATTTTCAGGTATGATATAAGCTATTGCTTGATGAGGGCTTAAAGAAGACGTTCTTGAGTAGAAGATTTCTCAGCCAAATCTTAACCAAAATCGGTATTCGTTGTACAAGTATTGCTAACTACAAGTTCCTTCACCAATCTTTTTTTAGTTTTTATCGATGTCTCTTCGAAAGATATCTGTGGTCTCCTTCGTGTAACTCATTAGAAAATATTTTGATTTTTTATCATCGTCCAGTAATGATGCACTCTGCCTCGTCCAGAGTTTCGTCGAAATAAATTAGGTTTGGTCTTCATGAGATTTTTTTTTTATAAGTTATGGGCGTAGTCCTGTTTAATCGGAGATACTCCTGAAAATTATGATAAACCGTTCTTGCGGTGCATTGCGACACAAACTGTTCGACTCCTAGACCCTGGACCACGCCAAGTACATCAAAAGCATCCTGACTCGCAGAGCTCCGCACGAAACGAGAAGAGAAAACAAAATTACTCGATTCCAAGCCTACAAAGTCTGGTAGCTAATTATGTATTACTAACGTACTATATTTTCATACGATATTTATTGGACACAACGCAACTTTCTATAAATAAGATTTATAATCTCAACAATTCTAAATGATATCATCTCCAACGTATTGAAATACTATATTCCTCCGTCTTTATTCTTATAATTAGCAAATCACGAGTTGCAAAAGTATAGTTTTAAACAATCAGAAAAAATATTGAAAACATATTTTTTATAATTATATAGTTATAATATGTCAATATGTCGTTTCTAACTAGATGAAAAATAATGCAATTTCTGAACTATGCAATGTTTGGGATATTATGTCTATTGCTAACGAAAATATTTTTAAAATCTATATTTTACGTGGAATAATTATTTAAACAGAAATTGCTTCGTTAGAGACTTATTGACAAAAGAAAAACAATTTATTTGTATAATACTTGCATTAAATATACCAATTTGTGAACAGAACTGCTTATCATATTTAAAATATTGTTAATACCCGAATGTAATATGCTTTTGATAGTCAACGGAAAAAATTAGTCATGAGTGGGAAGGTTGAAGTTTACTAGTTACAATAGTCTATCTAGTGTATGATCAGTATTGTATGAATAACAGAGACATATCTAACAATTTCTTAATCAAATCCGATCAAGTTTGTGATGTCAGTTTAACAATTTGTTTTTAAGTGAAATGTCACAAGGAAGTTTGCTTTCAGAAAGTGGATTTGAGATTAAAGTTGAAAATTAATTTTATGAAATATCTTTAAAAAAAAAAGTAAATGGTTATTTGATTCCAAATTATAGTTATTTTATATTAGACGATTATAGTTCTGCAGCAGTATGCTATTGTTTCTGAATGCAATGTTATTCTATACTAACTTGATTTTAAACAAACAATTTAGGACTTGTAGAATTATTTGAATTTGAAATTAAAAAAAAAAATGTATTACTATCTTTCATTGTATTCATATTGTCGAATAAATTGTTGAATTCAAATTTTAGACTCTCAAACTCATAAACTGACCAACTTTGAAACGCCCAATGAATTTTCCGAGTAACTTAAAAGCAATTTCCCAAGAACCCATATACTCGCTCCATTGAGCACCATTCCCTACAACATTAGAATGATCGATTTATTAAAGTTCATAAATCAAACGAAAGAAAATTATACGGATTTAAGGATATGTAGATAGCGATAAGATATAAGAAGCATGATTATTATTTTGAAAAATAAGGATATCGTAAACTGGAGTAACGGACAGACGGAGTAACATTAAGAAAATCATTATTTCAAATTTAAAATTTTTAAGCGGGCTCATTGTACCACCTTTTGATACAGACAAAATAAAAATTAAAAACTAAACGGAAGGCGGTAACAATGAGCCCACTTAAAAAGTTCAAATATGAAATACCTAATGATTGTCCTAAAGTTACCCCAGTTCGTAAAGTGGGTATAATACCGTAGTATTCTGAAGAAGAAGGAATACTTAATTTATGCAAAACGTCGGTGATGATATAATTGTATTTGTTGTTTCTTGAAGTTGTATTTTTACAAATTAATAAATTATAAAATAAAATAATAATCAAATCAAATAAATTTTTGGTGCTTCCGCTATTTCGTCTCATAGTTGCGGAAAAAAGGTTAAATGCTGATTAAACACATTTTACGGCTCTAAATAACAATAATTTGAAGTTAGGTCTAAATTCGTTTATTCATTTTTTACTTCCTTGTACTCAGGAAAGGAAGTATTGTAATCCCGAAAATTTTCTGTTTTCAGATTTCAACGGAAATTTTGACCATCCTTCCATCCATTTTGACTAGTTTCGTCGCGACGTCTGTACTAACGTACGTATGTGTGTATCTCGCATAACTCAAAAACGGTTAGCCGTAGAAAGTTAAAATTTGTATTTAGGATTGCTGTAAAATCTAGTTGTGAACCTCCCTTTTTGGTCACTGTCACTGAAGTGGTACTTTACTTGAAGGCCATAATTGATTTTCATAAAAAATTATATTGATATATAATGCAAAACTTCTCAAATAAATGGAAGTCGCGACGCCGAATGTTGTTTTTGAGATTCTACAATATTCGGAAACTTGTAACCAAATTCAGGATCACTTTTTGAACCACCGATTTATAGTTTTAACTGGCGTACAATGAAGCCATGGGTTGTCCACATAAGATATTCTAAGAAAAGCGGACAAAATAGGTAGATTTTTCATCTTTTGCCATTTTTTTAGGTGTTTTTTTTAAAGGGATTTACGCCTTTGTAAAACAATGCAGTTACTGTCCCTGCTATAATTGGACGCATAAGTTGAAAGTTTCGTGAATAATTTATGACGATATAATTCCTCCAAAATTATTCATAATAAGCTGTTTCAGTATTAAAACTGCACGCCATTTCAGATAATCTTTTGGTACCGAAATAGTATTGTTCAATCTTTGTGATCAATAAACTCCGATGGTAACCAATCAAAATACCCAAATTCATTCGATGTGATTTGATATAACTCGTTGAGGTGAAGATTGATTTATTACGTGACTCTGGTGTAACGGCGGACCCGAAGGATTAGCATCTATTATATCTTGGAAAGTGAAATCATCAGAAGAATGATACGAAGCGATTTGATTTCCAAGCTGTTAAATTGTTAGCATGCTAAATCTGTCAGTTTATTTCGGACGTCGTAATTATAATAATGTTAAATATGCTTCAGTAATGTATCTTATTGTTTATTCTCTGTCATTCGTTTTTAGATTTTTAAAGTAAGAATTAGATCCACGATTTGCCGTGCTAAAGTGTTTGATATATATCACTAGTCATTTTGTATCTCATATGTGTTGATGTTTCTTAGCTTATGGTCAGACCCGGTTTATTGCAGATGTTTGGTTTTAATGGTTTTAATTTTATAAATTAATATTAATGTTAATTGCTTTATTTTATTTAGTAAACTATATATAGCGTATTTAAAGTAATACTGAATAGATAGCTTTCGATAAATGATATCGAAACTTCATAGATATTGCTATGGCAAATTTAATAAAGTCAGTGACATTTTCCTAACTTAAATTGATTTAAGGTTTTGTTTACTTAAAGGCAATTTAAAAGTTATGTTTTTCAGTCTTTTCAAATCTGTTCAACCGTACTAATGTGAAGAACGAGAAAAACGAAAAATTAGAGGAATAAAAAAATGTACCATTTTAAAAAATAAATAAAAATATTACATACACTAGAATGTTAAGGAGTCACCTTAGCAACCTCGAGACTACTGAGGCGCCGCAGAGTGGGCAAAATGACTTATTTAGGTGGACAAATGTCAATCTCACAAATCATGGAATTCTAGTTGTTTATTACGATATTTGGATACTCTAAAAACGGTATAGCAAGTGCTGATAACTGATTTATTAACCCTGTGTGACCTTTGAAGTTATGACTGGACACGTACCTTAATATCGCACTTAGCTATTTTTTTATTCCCGACACATCATTTGCCCGTTTGTTCTTATTCTTTAATAAAGTTCCCCTTTCCTATGAAGGTGAGTCATATGAATCAATAAAAATGATATAAGAAGCAATAAAATAGTAGTCTGTAAAATGTTGTGATTTGCTTCATTGCTTTATAAATTTTATTCATAGGAAGTTTGGAAAAGAATAAATAGTTTTAGAAGATGAATACACGTTATAATTACAACACCTACTTATGGCGGAGTTGTAATTTGAAAGGTATGGGATTTTATCATTAATAGGCATGACATAACATATAATTATCATTAGATAATATATTGTATTTATATATATATATATATATATATATATATATATATATATATATATATATATATATATATATATATATATATATATATATATATATATATATATATATATACAATAGATGATTCGAGATTCTCTACGGTATCCTACTTTAATTAATGGAACATTTTAAAACAGTCTGCCTAAAGTCGAATAAATACAAATCCCTGCAAATAAGTTGTTTTGCCTGACTACAAGGAACATCTGTGCTCTTAATCGTTTAACAATCAGACAAACGAAATGCCAAACGGTCGTGTTGAAACAGGATCTTGCTTACGCTCGGTCAATAAAAGATACGGTCCATTATGTTTTTGATTTATTTTATCGCCGGCGTTTCGTTCTGCTTTGTACTTCATTAAGAAAAGCAATGAGGAAAAAGGAAGCAGTTTTGCCAGGTGATAAGGTTGTACCCTCCATTATTTGCGACGAACTAGTTCACTCCGTACTGATTTAATTACAATGTGAATTGAAACCTCAGTGGTATAGTAAATAAAACAAAATAATGGAGTCCATGAAAGTATCTCTTCAGTCTATGTATATTCTTCAAATGCTTCTAACAAACCGACCATCCAAATTTCCGACTGTTTCTTTTTACCACTTTATTCTACTGAACAATATGAATATATTGTATTGTATAATATATATACATATACAATTATATACAATATACACATGTATAATTCCATTTCGGAAAAATGTGACTCTCTTCCATTCTTTTGTGGGCTCTTCAAATGTAAAATATTACAATAATGTAAATTTTAAAAGATTAATTACTGTAAAAAGTTCCAGATATAAGTTACAATGTACATTTACAACAAAGAACATTTACGATGAAGTGCACTTACAAAAATGAATAGAAAATCAAATTTATCACAAAAAAATAAAGTAAGAAAAATATATGTTAATAAAAGAAAATTTAGAAAAATAAGTAATAAAAGAAAAAAGATTTTTTTTAAATAATGCCTTTTTATTTTACCAGGTCGAACCTGAAAATCATATCCTTGATTTAGATCTATATAAAACGCGGTCGATGCTTTATTAGCCGTCAGTTAGTATTCTGTCCATTTTCACTGATATTTCTTTCTTTATTTTTCACTAATGTCATTTACAGCGCACAGGTAAACAGATTTAGAATAGCTGTACAGTAAAACCTCCTTTATCCGGTCCTCCTTTATCTGGATCCTATTTTTAGACTTTTTTTTTAAACCTAACTATGTATAAATGTGCCATGTATTTACTTTTCTGTTTGAATCAATGTACGGTTGCTGCATAGATAATGTGACCAGAAGTCCCACTTACAGACAATGTATCCCGCTGTCCCCAGGATTTTCTGCTAAATGTCCCGGTTTGAATGGCACGGTAGAATATAAATTATCCGTCCCACGATTTACCGGTTTTCTCGCTAGTTTTTACAGAAAATTTCGTTCTTATGTATAAATTCTTTATCATAAACATTTTGCAATCTTATTTTAACTTTTTTAGTTTTTATCAGTTTATCCTTTATCGTTATTATCCATTAATTGTGTATATATATATATATATATATATATATATATATATATATATATATATATATATATTCTTTGTATTACTTTTATTCTCATAGTTATCTTTATACCTTATACAGTTGTGTTAGCGTTGATGTAATATATAAGAACTAGTTTTTACTTCATTTCAAAATCAAATTTTTAAAAAAATAATTTTTAATTGTTATAATATCTGTATAAGAAGACAATAGGTTGTTTTTCTTGTAAGTTTTGGTTTATGCATAAATTCTATATAAAGTACGGGTCAATCCATTTCAATTCAACCAATTTAATTTGAAAAGGTTGCTGACAAAATTTATTTATTTTTATTTTGTTTACCTATTTTGTACCTATTTTTTGTTGAAAACTGATATTCATTAATTATTTAGAAGTCCAGTTTTTTTTTTGTTTAGCGTCTATTTTGTATTCTTGGACCAGCCAATGTTGTATCTTCCAGAGGTTTGCGATAAACTCTGTAGGTCCTTGGTTTTAGAAGATAATCGGTTCAAGCATAAACCATCTTAAAGAGAATAAAATGCAAAAGGTTTCTACACTACATAATTGTAAATAAACAAAAAAAAATCTGGTGCGGTGCGCGCATCACACAACTTTTCCTTACCGTCCTGTAATTATCATTTTAATATAATTTTAAAAAGTTCACATAAACAATGCTTGAAATAAACTCAACAGCATTCACTTCTTCACATCTTCTCCGACTTCAGTACAATAAAACAGTTTTTTAAACAATTTTAGTACAACAATTCTATACACTACCTACATATTTTAACTTCGTCAAGTTGCAAATATATTTAAAAAGTTTCGGTTTAGTTTTCATAGAAATATTTTCTTTCTATTAAATAATATGAAAGTAGAAATTTAAGTTAATTTCCGCTTTTGTATTGTTAAATTACTTTATTACAGAGTATATTGTTTATAAGAGATTGATAGGAGAAGGTTCGGTCGCATCCGTCTCCTTTCAGATGCGCTCAGTTATCCATCTAGGGTCTTGTGCTCCTCATAAAATACGCTTTATCTTTGCTAATACTGGTCCGATTTTGATGATTCTTTTATTGTTTTTTTAGATAATTTAATTACCTTTCATACAATTCTATACACAATTTACCATAAAATGCATATTTTTTAAGCTATGCGCAAATAAAATATTCTTTTCATCATAACTTTTTTCGCTGCATTTCCTCGGTGATGTACTACATAAATTAAAAGTTAAAGGGCTGTAAGGAGAAGACATTAGGCAAGTTTCATCAAAATCGTTTGAGCCATTTTCGAGAAAAATATAAAAAAGTAAATTGTAAAATCTAAGATATAATTGCCACTTCCTGTTAATCCAATGCGCTGTATCTTTGCTAATACCGGACTGATTTTGATGATTATATTTTTGTTTTTTAGATAATTTAATTATCTTTCATACAATTCTATACATAAATTACTATAAAATGCATGCTTTTTAAGTTATGAGCAAATAAAATATTCTTTTCATCATTACGTTTTTCCCTCCATTTTCTCGTTGATATACTACATACATGAAAAGTTTAAGGGCTGTAAGGAGAAGAAATTCGGCAAGTTTCATCAAAATCGTTAAAGCCGTTTTAGAGAAAATCGTAAACAATTGTAATATCCATGATATAATAACCATTTCCGGTTAGTCCGATGCGCTGCGTCTTTACTATTTTTTTAGTTTTTTAGATGATTTAATTACCTTTCATGCAATTCTATACATAATTTTCCATAAAATGCATACTTTTTAAGCTATGCGCAAATAAAATATTCTTTTCATCATAACTTTTTTCCCTGCAATTCCTCTGAGATTTACTACATAAATTAAAAGTTAAAGATCTTTATGTAGAATAATTTAGGCAAGTTTCATCAACATCGTTAGAGCCATTTTCGAGAAAAATATAAAAAAGTGTAAAATCCATGACATAATAGCTAATTCCGGTTAGTCCGATGCACTAATGCAAGATACACCGGTATCTTTGCTAATACTGGTGTGATTTTGATGATTCTTTTATTGTTTTTTAGATAATTTAATTACCTTTCATACAATTCTATGCATAAATTACCGTAAAATGCATACTTTTTAGGCTATGCGCAAATAAAGTATTATTTTCATCATAACTTTTTTCTCTGCAATTCCTCGGTGATTCACTACGTAATTAAGGCAACTAATAATTAAGGCAAGTTTCATCAAAATCGTTAGAGCCGTTTTCGAGAAAATTGTAAAAAAGTGTAAAATCGGTAAAAAAGTGGCACTTCCGGTTAGTCGATTATGACGAAAATGTTGCTGCAACATCACATGCATGTGCCAACCTTAAATACGTAATTTCGTATAACTTTTCGTTTTTGAGCTAGACTGTTCACATACAAAAACCCACACACACAGACATACAGAAACACAGACCATTTTGCGAGACTTGGCCATTTGGATTCAGGGGACTTAAAAACGTGTATTTCCGTCGAAAACTCGAATTCGAAAATTTTCACGATCGCAATACTTCTCCTTACTATATACTATTGCATATAAAGTATAGTAAGTAAAAAAAATAGATAAATGCTAACATTTTCAAAATAAAAATCTTCTTAAAATTAAATGCCAAACTTAAAATGACATCTTCAATTTTTTTTTCAAAATATAGTGCTTATAGCATACTCCTTTCCTGAAATGTTTCATACCTGAGATTTACATTATTTGTTTCTATTTTAATATTGCGATTTTTCTCAAATCAGATGTATTCAATCTGAAATATCTCGAAGCGAACCACTTTAAAAATCCAAAATTTTCAGAAAACATTTTTTTATTTTATTGTAATAAGTGGTTAAAATTTCATCACTGAGACCTCATTAGATTTTTAGTTAGAAAATATTAAATATAGCTAAAATTGTAAGAAGCGCTATTAAGTTTAAGTAGAAATGATGAAGATAAGATTTACCGCAAGAGCTTAACTAGGTGTTATAAGTGACAACTTGGAGCACAATATTGCTGCAATTTTAGCTATATTTAAATATTTCTAATTAAGAAACCAATAAGGTCTCAGTGATGGAATCTTATACACTAGTCTATAATGCGTATTACAATAGAAGGATGATTACGGAAAATTTTGTATTTTTATGGTGTGTCCTTCCGAGATATTGCTTTTATATTGTCTACGGCCTCCATCACTAAAAAAGATATTTTTTTTTTGTTTTTTACTTTTACTATAATTAAAGCACATACGTAAGCACTTTCCGTAAATCTTGTCTTCATCATGTTTAAAATTAGTAGCACACCTTTTAATTTTAGCAATATTGAAAAAATTCTAACTAAGAAACAAACAAGATATCAGTGATGAAATTTTAAAAACTTATTACAATAAAATAAAAGGCAGTTTTCTAAAATTTTGGATTTTTAAAGTGTGGCCCTTTTGAGATATTTCAGATTGAATATACTGATTTTTGAAAAAAAACAACGTAATATTTGAAGACCGATTAAAAATGAATGATCTAACTCTGAGGTCTTAAATTTTTTAGGAAAGTAATACACTATGAACACTACACCCAGAAAAGAAAATTGATTGTGAGCATTGGTTTTATTTTCAACATTTTTAATTTTAAACGAGAAGATTTTTATTTTTAAAACGTTAACTTTTATCAGTGTTTTTCCTTATTTACCACTAAACAGAGGCGTGAATTCTGGACCGAAAATATTGTGAATTTTATGCGCTTTAACCTGCTTTTTGTTTGAACCAAATATATTTTTTAAAGCCAAGGTGTTACAGAATATATCACAAATATCTGGATAAATGCAAAAGAGACTGACACACCAATACAAAATGGGTGCTAAAAAAACTGGACATTTAAAAAAATTAATGAATATTTGTTTTCAATTATCTGAATATAGTACAAACATAGGCAAAAAATAAAAATAAATACATTTTGACAACATCCCTCGTTGGTTAATTTGATATGGATTGGCCCAGCACTGAATAATTGAACTGACATGAAAGTAGAGGTCTCCAAGAATGTTATTTTCATAGTTACTAGCAGAGCATTGCGCAGGTTCATTCATGGGACTAACAACTGGGTTATTACAACGCTTTATTTATAAGAAACATTCTATTCTTTTTTTGATGACTTTAAACTAGCTATAAAATTCAATTAAAATCCCGTTTTGTGGCAACACTCGTTATTTCATAATGTTTAATTTAGCGCAGAAAAGAAACTTTTGTTTCTCGTTGTTGTTAAGTAGTTTAAATACTCTTAATTAACGATAACTAGGACGGATCGCATATATTTTACCAACTATCTATAGCTAGAATAGAAAAGCCGAGATCCGTTCGGTAGTCTACTTCAAAATATAAGTTAACCAAAGCCTCTTGTCCTGTTGTTTATTTTATTTTTAAAAAGATTTGTTGATATGGCACATTATCTTAATTTTCTTTTTGTCTCTTAAATCTCAGTCAATAACATCCAGATATCTGACAGCTATTTCTTCCTGAATGTTGGGTGCCTCATTGTGGGCTAGTACCAATCAGATTACACTCTGACAGCTATTGTAGCTGTTTGAGTCGTGTATAATTGTATCAGGCGTACAATCGAAGCTTCTGGCTGCTCCTTATATTTCACAATGTCTCTTGGATAATGTTTTAACTATTCTCAAAACATATCATAGTTTTTTAATAAGACCTTTAGCCTCTTTGAAAAGATTTGAAATTAAATGTAGACAGACAGGATCGCCAAGAATGGCCGCAACTGAAGTTAGACTTAGTTATCGCTCTGCACTGATTCTGTAATCGTAATGGTATTAGCTCAAGTTGTGCTCAGAAACTTTGTAAATATTGACTTTATACGTAGGCCAGAGAGAACACCCACGTGGCAAGGCAATCTGTAACCTGCACGCTACTGGCTTCTGGCTATCATCGCGTGGAACAGTCTGTTACTATATCTCAGGTAGCTCAGTGGACTGGGCGCTGTACACCAGTTCTCTTCTTCTGGTTAGTCACGAGTTCTAATCCATCATAGACTTATTAATCTTTTATTTATTTTTTTTCTTTTTTTTCTCCCTTAATTTCATAGAATGTTTTATTTTGTATTATTTTTTTTCATGCACATAATTATAAATAATTAGAAGTTAAATTTTAATTTTGTATTCTCTAAAATTTATTTATTTTAATTAATATGGATAAATCGTCGAATATGGACAAGGAGGATGAGACGGCTTTTTCCGAAATAAGCGAGACAGATTCCCAATATTTGAAGAGAAGGACCCTCCAGAAGCGTCAACGAAACGCTGCACCTGGCTCTGCTGGGAATTCGCCGAATAAAAAATAAAATAAAATAGTAAAAGCCAAACAAACTTCCCAACCTAACACCCGCAGTAAAACTGCAGCACCTATTGAAATAGCATCTACATCAACAGTTCCTACCATTCCAATAAGCAACCAATTTGCAGTCTTAAATAATACAACCGAATCTACTACTCACCGGCAGTTCTCTGAACCAGAGCCATCTCCAATATTTGTAAGCAATATTCAAGACTTTATGTCGTTTGGCCATGAAATTGCAAATTTAATTGGACAAACAAATTTCAAATGTTTTTCCCGATTAAAGGACATCAGAATCAATACAACCAACAAAGACAACTATAAAAAACTAGTCAACCATTTGACAGAAAAGCAATAAGACTTCCATTGCTATCAATTAAAACAAGAAAAAGCATACAGAGTTGTCTTGAGGGGTCTTCATACCACCACCCCCACTACCGCTATCAAGAAGGATATAGAAGAGTTAGGGCACAATGTTAGAAGCATTTCCAACGTTTTCCACCCTACTGAAAGATATCCATTGCCACTATTTTTCGTCGACCTTGAGCCAGGACCAAATAATGCAGAAATATTTTTAGTAAATAGACTAGTATACTCGTGTATACGTTTCGAAGAACCGAGGCAGAGACCAGAAATTGTCCAGTGCACTAAATGCCAAAGTCTAGGCCATAACAAAGCCTACTGTCATCACAGGCCAGGTGTGTTAAATGTGCAGCTCCTCATGCGTCTGACACTCGCCAGAAGCCTCGGGATACCCCAGCTAAATGTGTTCTATGCAGTGAAAGCCATCCTGCAAATTACAAAGGTTGCATTGTTTATAAAAACATGCAACGACAAAAAATTCTAGTTGCAAAAAATTTGCCAAGGAATGAAGTTCATGAAGACCAAATGCCTGGCCCTTCAACGAGGAATGATCCTATGAACCTGGGAACTCCGGTAAACTATGCAGAACGAAGACAGATCAGCACCAGGAGTAGAATAACGTATTCCAACGTCACCACAAGACATCTGGCTCGACCACAGGCGCCTCAAGACTCCTTACCTCAGCCTCAGACCTCCCATTCTCAACCCCAGATCCCACATCCTCAGACCTCCAGTTCACAACCCTAGACCTCTCATCCTCAGCCTCACCCCTCCCATTCTCAGTCGCAGTCTTCATATCCTCAACCTCAGACCTCCCATCCTCAGCCTAAAATACCTAGAAATGAGATTTCTTCCAAAAGCGCATCCCTAAGGGTGAAGTTATCGCCACAGATTCCACCTCCTTACGAGGGTTCAACCTCCACCAAGGCAGAATAACCCTCCACCTCACGACTCTTCCTTCTACTCCTGTCCTAGCCAAAATCTTTCCGATATAACATCAATCCTTTCATCCTTCCTTCGTGATCTTCAAGATAAAATAAGACCTCTTATCACAATACTTACCAGAGTCCTAACTGAAATCCCGCTCAATATCTCACGATGAACAAAAATACCCTAACTATCCTTTTGTGGAATGCAAATGGCCTACAGAATCACAGAGACGAACTTGACATATTCCTCCACGAAAATTTTATTGACATTGCCCTAGTTACTGATACTCATTTCACGACGCGTTCTTTCTTTTACATACGAGACTACATTACATGCAGATCAGATCATCCAGATAACACATCCCACGCAGGTTCTTACATCCTTATTCACAAATCCCTACCTCACTCCCTAATTCCTTCCACTCCAACTGACAGCATTCAATCAACCTCAATAACCTTATCCTCCCGCCCTTTAAACATTACATTCTCAGCTGTATACTGCCCTCCTGGAAATTCCCTTTCCTGTAACCACCTTGATTCCTTATTCCGATCCCTTGGTCCGCGTTTCGTTGCTGGAGGGGATTACAACGCCAAAGACCAACGATGGGGATGTCGAACTTCCAATACTCGTAGCAGAATTCTTTCTCGTATCACAACCTCCAACAGTTATTCCATCCTCTCTCCCATGAACCCTACTTATTGGCCTACATCCCTTAAAAAACATCCTGATATCCTTGATATATTCATTACTTCCCAGATACCCTCCTTCCAATCTACAATAAAATCCATAGATGACCTATCTTCAGATCATAGTACGGTTCTGCTTTTCTTGCATTCAAATCCTGTTCCGAAACCCTCCCCTCCTTCCCTGATTAAAGGACAAGTAAACTGGAACAATTTTTGGTACGGTCTAGAAAACAAACTGGACTTAAAAATTTCGTTAAAAACTAAACAACAGATTGATTCTGCTATAGAGGAATTCACAAGAGCAATAGGTACCACTATCTACAGCAACACGTCACACCACAAAATTAGAAATATCCATGAAACCAACTTGCCACATCATATTCGCATTTTATTAACTGAAAAACGCCGAGCAAGAGCGAGGTGGCATAGAACAAGATATCCATCAGACAAAATTCATTATTCAAAACTGACCAACAAATTAAAAGTAGAAATCAGAAAATACAAAATTCAAAATTTCCAGAAAATAACAGAGAACCTAACTTCTAACGATAAATCATTATGGATAACTACAGCAAAGCTATTAAAATTCAAAACCTTTAATCATCCGCTTCTCACTGAATCTCAGACCTGGTCTAGATCAGATGAGGAAAAATCCCAAGTATTCGGTGAACACCTTTTCAAAACTTTTAATCCTCATCCTGATATCCTTAACTCAGCCCATCTTGAGCATGTTGAGGCAGAACTAACTATTCCATTTCAGATGTCCCTTCCTCCTAAAGCGTTTCATCCTTTCGAAATAACTAACATCATTCAGAAATTACCTTCCAAAAAAGCTCCTGGCCATGATCTCATCACATCGCACATCCTAAAACAGCTCCCTCGAAAAGCTGTCCTATTCCTAACCTCTATATACAATGCATCACTCAGAACCACCTATTTCCCTGATCCTTGGAAACTGTCTATTATAAAAATGATACCAAAACCAAAAAAAACATCTGAAAATCCATCCTCCTATCGTCCTATTTCCCTCTTGCCCACTATGGGCAAAATCCTAGAAAAACTCATATTAAAGAGACTGTACCCAATCCTAGAATTAAAACAAGTGATTCCTGACCATCAGTTTGGATTTCGAACATCCCATTCTACTATTCAGCAGTGTCATCGTGTGGTGGATGTGATATCCTCCACATTGGAGCGCGGAATGTACTGCACGGGAGCCTTTCTCGATGTAGAACAAGCTTTTAACCGAGTCTGGCACCCGGGACTGCTTTACAAACTCCGTCAATTCCTTCCCCCGACATATTTTCTATTAATCCGTTCCTACCTCACCGATAGAACCTTCAAAGTAAACCACAATCTTGCCTACTCATCACTATTCTCTCAGTCCGCCGGTGTACCTCAAGGTAGTATCCTTGGCCCCATCCTTTACACGGTGTATACAGCTGATATCCCAACCCATCCTAGCACCATCCTCACTACTTATGCTGATGAGACATGTGTGTTATTTGTGAACAATGACCCATTTTCCTGATAATCCTCTGAGGCGTCTGAAAAGAAGATGGCCAGGGGACCTTCTAAGTTAAAATTGACATTGAAGTGCTACCAATGGGTGGTTCCTTTACAAGTAATTATCATGTCTTGTACTTCAAATTCCCATTTACTTGTTGTATTATGTAATACAGTTGTAAATTTCAATAAATAAATAAAAAAAAAAAAATGAGGACTCAATGCGAGCTATCGAAAGAGTTCGAGATGACAGTAGGCATTCGCTAAGGTTGCAACCTCAGCTCCCTCCTTTTCGTCTTGCTATTCAATTCTATGTTAGCAAGGGTAAAGGCAAGAATACTGTAATAGAAATTAAGATATAGAAATATGGACCAGGTTAATTTCAAGATTTTAGCTTGGGCAAACCGGGGCTGGTTGGCATAAAGGGAGGTTGGCTAACTACGTTTTATTCTCACCACTAGGGGCTCTGGAATGACACCTTCTCACCGCGTGACGTACTACTCAACCGGTAGTTATTAATGTACGAAGTTTTCAGTGTCGTGTGAGCTTCCATGTAATAGTGGTTTACGAAAGTTGGTTTTTCAGCTTTCTGAATAATTTTTTTCTATACTTTTCTTTTTCTTTTGCAGAATTTGCTTGTTAAGTAATCCTTCCATTCTTTTTCGCATATTATTATCTTTTCTATTACGATTATTGTAGTGTAAATCTCCTTCTCCGATTTTTGCTTTCCTAGACTTTGGGAGACATTTTCGTTCAAATCCGGTTTGGGGCTGGTTGGCCAACATGTTTGCTATGTAAATATAAATGCGATATAATTGTAATGTAGGGTGCGATATTACGAATATTATTAGTGCGATATTATTGTAAATAAATAATATAATTGTAAATATAAATTAAAAATAAATAAAAATAAATTGCGATATAATTGTAAATACTTCGATAAAAAGATTGGTAGACAAATATTGTAAAATTAAAATTAAAGATGGAAGAATGGCCTTCCTAAAGCGTACAAAAAAAAAAAAAAATTCAGATATTGAATTTGTTTTATTTTTATACCATTGATTTTTGTTCTTTTATAATATTTCCAAATTCTTGTTCGCAATTGTTATTCAGATTTTTATAAAAGCTTTTTCATACTGTGCCAACCAACCCCAAAGGGTGGGGGGTTGACTTTGACCATGACTTTAAGGTTCTCATGAGAATTCAGAACTTCACATGAAGGTCTGAAAATCACAGTTTGTGTGAATAATCAAAACATGAAAAGTGTTGCCAATCAGCCCTGCTCTTTCCTACTCTGATTGGTAACCATACATTGAGTTTCCGATTTAGTTAGTATCTGAAGTTCTTCCATTTTTGGGGTTCATAAGAAGAGATTTCACTTTAATCGTTGTCTTCAAAACCAACAAAACAATAATATGTGATGGTGTCACTGGAACTACTAAGCTCGCGTCTGTATAACAAAAATGAAATACAGGTTTGACTATTCTCTTTCAAATTGAAGAGGTACAACACGATTTTTACTCTCTTCAAAATAGTATTGCGTATTAATCTTCCGAGTTGGAAATGAAAGATTCATATTAAAAAAAAAAACACAATAAAAAACGAGATGTTCATAATATATTTCGGATATTATGAGAAATATCTTCATGTTTTATTTTTACTCAGAATATTATTGTATCATATAAGCCATTATGTTAGAAAAGCAGTTGGTTCTAAATCAAATATTAATAAAATTTATTTTTGGTTCGCAGGACAATAATAAGCATTCAAAATAGCAACCTATATACAAAATGTAGGTAAGGAATACGAATTTAAATAAGAGTGATATTAAGTAGGTAACTGATTATGGTCAACTGTTAATTAAATCTATCTGATCATAGCTCCGGCTGCTATCAAAAATATAACACACAGCAAAGATTTACGTTTTATAGCATGTGTGCCGACGTTTCGCCTTACGTTGTAACGTTCTTCAGCGGGGATAAAGCGATAGACAACGAATGAATGAACATACAAATTGACATTAACTCTTCAAAATCAACTCAGAAAGGCTTAATTGAAAGATAACGATGTTATTTTATTCATTATTTTGTATCATAAGTTAATGTTCATTTTAATGCTAGGAAATTATATGTTATTTACTGAGTTTATTGTCTACTGGTAAATACTTATTTGAATTTCATCTGACGTCAGTGAAAATCGTTTATACGGTGATTTTACTTTGACCAATTACTGTATTGGTATGTCTGTTGTTATTTGAAATGATCAACCGGCTTGGATTTAAGATATGAGTAACAATATCCGTTCCGATTTCAACAAACAATGTTTGTTTAATTATTATAACCTCTCGGGTTTACTAATGTATAACGACTGGATTGATTTAATAAGTTTTATTAATAACATTTCATTCACTTATTTATTTGACCGTCAAATATATGTTATATAGATTTATTTCTTGACAAATCGGATATTCGAATTTGCGGTTTTATGAGACGTACGAAGTTTATATGCAATGGTTGCGGTATAGTTTGCTATTAGCCTTACCTACTATTTCTCCAATAATATATTTGTTATATTCGAAAGACGCGCACATCCCGACTGCAATATATTAAGGTAACACTAAAAAAAATGTAATTGCACTACCATTCATAAATTATCGAGACCATTGGGGCCAAGGATCGAACTTAGCATTCAATGGCCCGAGATGACACCCGTCATTTTCAGTTTCGTAAGTGTATCACTAATGTAATTCTTAGTAATTTGTTCCTCTTTTGCCCTTGGCATAACTTATAAGTACCGTGATGAATTTAATTCCACCCTTCACTTCTTATGATTTGATACCTCACGCTTTGTCATCTGCCTGACATGTTCAGTTGATGAAGACCTTGTCTGTCTCCCTACATCATATATTAAAGAAGTTAGGCTTTGTGTTCCAGTTATTACTATCTATAGTATTACTATATTATTATTATTTTTAATGTAAATTTGAACACATTATCTAAGATAACAAGGCAATTTCTCTATTGATTATTCCGTACTAATTATCAAAATCAACGTACAATTTTTAAAGAGTTTTTATTCTATTTTTTTTACGGGTACTGTCCTGCGAAGTGGAGGCCGAGATTCGAACTCATCTCCACATTATATTAGGTAGTCATAAGCCACTCGCCTATATAATATAAATAAAATACTTAGCGAACCCGAATCTCCCTCCGCTGAATTCCATCAAAACCCAAATTCTCAAGGTCGAGCCTAACGCAATCTACCCATCTACTTTTGGGTCGATCCCTAGGACGCTTGCCCGTCGGATCAGCACTGCTTATTTCTGATTCGTTATCATCCCCACAACTTTACACGCCCATTTCATTGCCCGAAATACTATCACATCAGTTATGCTTGCCGTGTGCATTTCACGCATTGGGCCTTGTGCACCTATAATCTATTCTAATTTAGTCCGTCAACAAACCAATAAACTAATCAACTAACCAAAATCTACAATATTTATTGAAAGCCATTTTCTCATTTCATTAATAATAGTGTTAAGTTCCAATAATGTTATTAGATTAAAAAAAACATTAAGGTATTTAGTCATATTTTACTGCTAACATAATGATGAATAATGAGAAGTATGATTAATGAATTATTTAACTTTTTTAATTCTAGTCTTCGTGACTCAAAGATTCTAAATAGTAAAATGTACTCATTTAACAATCTCAATTGCGATGTTCTTAGTACGTGTATGTCAAGTATTTTTCGTGAGGTTCAATCACCGTGTTTTAAATGTCAATGTGAATCAATCTTAAATAACTTGTTTGGCATTTCATTTGTTTCGTCGGCATTTTTTGAAGGTTATTTGTTGAACGTTAAATTCCAAGTACCATTGAGCAATGTAAAGATAAGTTCGCATGACTTAAAAACAGGCGCTGATTATTTCAGCATAACATTAAGCTTTAACGTTCATAAAGGTGTTAAGATGGAAACCATTTACCGATTTTAATCCTTCAATGCGATTACACAGCACTTATGAATCATAATGTAACCTTAGAATATCCTATTCCTCTAGACCCGGATCGATAATAAAATATTCTAATTAATTCTTACCAATGAGAATTATTTAGTTCAAAAGTTTCATGAAAGAATTAAGACGAGACTGTTGACATTACTTTTTTGCGTAATGAGCTTACTGGTCGTTTGTACAGCTTTCTGTTTCTTACCATACCAAGACTAAGTAGGTATTCTACCAAAATCTTCAAAAAATTGAGATATAATTCGATTTTTTCTGATAATTTTTTATTTTAACGTGTAGTCATTAAGGTTCAATTAGGGCTCAAGGAAGCATGACGCGCAATATAAGATCCCGAAAGGAATCTCTTAGCCTTTCTGCTCTAGCTCCACTCTCCCCTACTCGCGTAGGGCCCGGTTAAGTCGAGCAACCCAGTTGGAGGTTGGGCACCCAATCCCTTCGGAATGCTGGGGTGACGAACCAACGAGAGAGGGAGGTTCTGGATTTCAGTTAAGAATGACAGAATGGCTTCCAGAACCCTATATCTGGGAACCGCTGTTCCGGGTATACGAAGCCATTCTTACCGGGCCAATCATCTGTAGGGATGTAAAATTTATTCAAAGAAATATGTCGAGCCTCGGAACTAGACAGTCTACGCGGAATCGACGCGGCATGGAAAAGGACATACGAATTGCTACATGGAACATAAGGTGTTTGACAGGAAAAGAGGTAGAAATTATAGAAGAGACGAAAAGCTATCGGATCCATATACTTGGCATTAATGAAGTAAAGAAGAAGGGTAGTGGAGAAGTTCTACTTGCTGACAACTCAAACCTGATATACTCGGGTGTTCCGAAAGGAGTAAGGCCTAAAGAGGGAGTTGGCATTTTTATGACACAGGAGTTGTTCGCAAATGAAGAGGAATGGCAGCCAGTCTCACCGCGAATCATTAAAGCAGACATGCAGCTCTCAATTGGCAAAGTGTCCATAATACAAGTGTATGCACCAACAGAGGATGCGGATGTATTGGATAAAGAATTATTTTATTCAGATCTAGAAAGAGCAACCAATATGTGCCGAAATAAGCAAAGGAATGTTGTTATAATGGGCGACTTGAATGCAAGAACTGGTTGGGTCCAAAATAGAGCACATGGAACAATAGAGCGGATGCTACTAAGAATGAAAATGGATAACACTTCATAGACTTCTGTGTCGACAACGAGTTGCTGATAGAAAATTCTTTCTATCCTCACAAGCCAGGCCACAAAATTACTTTCTCTGCGCCTGAAAGAAATGCTAATAGTTGCATAGACTAATTTATATATACCTCAGTAACAGGAGCGTAAAGATCAGAGGTAGCTACTACGAGGTAGAGCGAGCTCTGTCCTGGGTCCGGCCCGGTGGAAGCTTGTCTTCGACCAGCTGCTGGGGGAATTGGAGGAGAGAGGGTTCCTTGCCACGGCCTACGTCGACGACCTGGCGGTCCTAGTGGCCGAGGATAGCAGAGCCAGACTGAAAACACAGGCAGAAAGGTGCGCCAGTCTCGTATCGGAATGGTGCGTGAGTAGGAAGCTGAGCATGGCCGCAGCCAAGACCCAAGCCATGCTCGTAAGAGGCTCCACAGACAGGGCTCACCCTATCATATTGGAGATAGATGGCCAGAGAGTGAGGATGGGTGAGGAGGTGACGTATTTAGGAGTGAAGATGAGGAGAAGATTCGACGTCACCCCTCACCTAGACTACCTGAAGGATAGGGTGACCCGGTCTATAAATGGCTTGTACAGGATTGGGGTGCGTTCTGGGGCATCAGATACCCAGCTACAATGACCATTTACAAGGGGATGGTCATGGGTATCTTGAGGTACGCATCCCCAGGAGCCAACACCTCAGGCAGTTGCAGAGGAAGAGACAGGCGACGATCCAGAGACTGGCTCTGCTTAGGGTCACTAAGACATACAGAACGGTGTCGCATGAGGCGGTGCAGGTGCTAGCCGGAGCGATGCCCCTAGACCTCGTCCTCAAGGAGGACAGAACAAAGTATAATGTGAAGAGGCAGGGGCTCGAGGCGCTACCGGAGGGACTCCGTACCAGAATCGGCGAGAACCCCAACCAATGGAAGAAGATATTGAGGGAGGATACCATCGAGGAGTGGAATGGACGGTGGGTAGGGAGTCAGAAGGGAGCTACCCTAAGTAAGTTCTTCCTTACCGTCCAAGAAAGGCTGAAGGCAAGATGGGTCCTCCCTGATTACTGGGTCTCGCAGATGCTGACAGGGCATGGAGGTTTCCGGGGGAAACTACAGGAACATGGAAAGGACATAGACCTCCGGTGCCCCACCTGTGGAGTCCCTGAAATTGCAGAGCACGTGATCGTGTCCTGCACCGCAGTAGAAGGACACCGAGCCAGGTTGTCGAGAAGTACCGGGATCTTCGCCCTCGCCGAGTCGGACTTTCCCCGTCTGATGGAGGAACAGGTACACCTTCTTCAAGGACTTCTTATACGGGTGGAAGGAGGTGGTGGGCCCTGAGCACTTTACCTTGGGAAGTGCCAGACCACCCGACTTCGGCGAGCCTCATGATGGTTGATGCACCCTGGAGGAGATGGGATCCGGACGGATGCAGCGGACCGGGAAGGCTGGACCAGCTTCCGGACGGATGCAGCTTGAGACAGGATCCGGACGGATGCAGTGGACCAAGAGGGCTGGACCGGTATCCGGGCGGATCCGGACAGATGGAGAGCGCCAGGAGGGCTAGCCACGCCGCCCGGCAGAGGATGAGGTGCAGCCCTAAGGTACGCAAACGCGTACCGGGCTGCACCATAGTAGCAGGATTCATTGTCCCCAGAAATATATTATCCCCAAGTAAAATTGTATAATATGATATTAAATAAATGAGTAGTTTATTGGTGGTAGTGGCATACGCTTACCCTAGCGTAATACCCCACTGCCGCCACGACCCCGAATGACCACGAAAGGTCGGGAAGGGGGAATAAAAAAAAAGAAAAAAAAAAAAAAGAGTAATTTATATACAATAGAGAAATACGGAGATATTTCACTGATGTGAAAGTTATAAGAGGTGCAGAGCTAAGAACAGACCATCTCCTGATTGCTGATACCTGTATACTAACGTCCAGAAATATCAAATCAAAGATATTTACTAAGAATCCTTTGATGAAATTGCAAAACCCCGAAAAGAAGCTTGAGTATGCAACAAAATTGGACTCAATCCTAGAAAGCATAAACCTAGATGACCCCATTGATACACTTTGGTTGAATATCAAACACAAAATTATTAAAGTGGCCACAGATGTTTGTGGCTTAAAGAAAGTGTCTATGTGTGGAAAGAGATCCAAATAGTGAAATTACACGTCAGAGAGACAGTGCGTAGAACGAAATTAGCCTGGAAAGGATATAAAACGGATCGGACACTCGAAAAATGGGTTAATTATGTAACTAAAAGGAATGAGGCCAAAGTTATAGTTCGGGAAGCAAAACAAAAGTCATGGGATGATTTTGAAAAGGAACTGGATTCGGATTACCGGTAAAATTTCAGATTATTTTGGAGAAAAGTGAAAGGGCTAAAAGGTAGCAAAAGCAAATCAATAAGAAATATTAAAAATAAGGACGGTACTGTACTCTCAGAACAAACTGAAATATTGGAAAGATGGAGACGCCACTACCAGAAACAATTTAGTACCCAAGTACCTCCCTCAGAACAGATCCTAGCTGAAGACACCGTTTCTGATGAAATGATATGAGAGGAGGAAGTTGAACTTTCCCTCGAGAGGCTCAAGACTGGTAAAGCCGCAGGAAGAGATGGTATATCTCCAGAATTAGTTAAGTATGGTGGTCCACAACTCACTAAGGTTTTGCAGTCTTTGTTTCAGAAACTGTGGGACGAGAAAAGAATACCAGAGGAGGGGGAGTATAATATAATAGTACCCATCCACAAGAAAGAAAATGCGAGAGAATGTAAAAATTACAGGCCTATATGTCTATCCTCTGTTGTATACAAGCTCTACACGTCCATACTATAACGAAGGCTTAGGCCATATATAGAACCAATGCTTGAGGACGAACAGGCTGCATTTAGGCCAGGTAGACAGAATCAGGATCATATATTTTCTCTCAGATGCGTAATGGAGAAAACCTGGGATAGAAACGGGAATGTTCGTGGCGTTTCTAGACATTAAAGCTGCATTTGACTCGGTCCCAAGGCATGAACTGTGGAGAGCGCTAGAGGCTAAGAATATTCCGAGACCTCTTATATGCTGTCAAATCAGTGTATCAAAATCCTAAAGGCATTGTTAGAATAAATGAGGTAGAATCCAGACCTTTTGCCATGGAACAAGGAGTGAAGCAGAGAGATTGCGTAAGTCCATTGCTGTTCGTAAATTTCATGGACGAAATACATAACATCTGCAAAAGGAGAACGGCCATTATGGAATCTAAGGCATGTTCAAGTCCAAGCTCTATTGTACGCGGATGACATAGTCCTAGCGGCTTACTCACAACAGAAACTACAGCAAGCTGTGCTTGAATAGCAAGAGGAATTAGGAAGAAAAGACCTTCCCATTAATACAAATAAAATTAAAGTTATACATTTGGGAAGGGAGCCTCAGGCATTCAATATAACATGTAATGGTCAGTCACTTGAACAAACTGAAGACTACATATACCTGGGTGTTATATTAGGCAGGAATGGGAAAGTCGATGATGAGGCCAGCAACAGGATTAGGAAAGCTAGCAATATTTTCTTCTGGATATGCAACTCCATCGTGGGTAAGAGGGAAGTTGGAAGAGACATTAAATTAAGGATATATAAAGCAGTGTACCTTCCAACTTTGCTCTACGGTAGTGAAAACTGTGTAGCACTAGACAGACACAAAAATAGAATAACCTCTGCTGAAATGAGATATTTCCGAAGAGTGGCAGGAAGAACATGACGAGACTGCATACGAAATGGCATAAATAGAGAAGAATTAGACGTCGAGCCACTGGGACAAATACTCGAGAATAGACAACTTAAGTGGTATGATCATGTCTGCAGAATGGGAGAATATAGAGAACCCAGAAGCTTCTATGAAGCCCGACCAACAGGTAAAAGGTCTAAGGGTAGACCTCGACTGTTTTAAGAAGACCACATATTGCTAGGACGATCGCGAGAGAAATCGATTGAAGAGATGAAGGCGCTCGCGAGAGACCGAGGTGCCTGGTTGCGATGGCTGGATATACCTCCACGCTGAGAGGCATATGGAGGAAGGAAAAGAAGAAGAATTCATTTAGGTGATATGCGTATATTCCTGAATGGTTTTACAATAAAGATAAAAGATATTTTTTCTTGCAGCAAGTTTTTTCATCTGCTCTTTGCTATTAAGGGACCAATGGGAAAATGTTTAATTGATATCTTTGTTGATATTCTGTTACACTTGGTTACATAGAGTATGTTTTGCAAACAATTAAATTTTAGTGATCGGAGTTTTGTATGTGTTAATTTTCGCATTTATTTATAATGAATAAAATCCTGTAAACATGTTGTGAGAATGTATGGAAATCTCGAAAATCGTTCAAAATATATTTGAAACAAGAATACAATTTCTGACTTGCAAAAATTCGAACTTTTGAATAAATATTTTATACCATTGATTGAAATCACATGAAAATATTTTATATTAGTCTTTATTCACGGTGTCATTTTTTTTATTCACACCTGCCCCCCTCCTTTAAATTCTAGAATGTTTGGAATATCGGCAATTTGGGGGATCCCAACAGGGCAACCTGAAGTTATTTTGAGGCATATTTCCGGCTTTAGAATCTACCGGAGTATTCCACCAGCGACTCTAACTCTGGAATTTCCAATGGAATGGAATAATTTTTTTTACAGATTCTGATAGAAAATGAAATTTTTATACGAATTTATATTGGACACAGTTTTGATCCAATGTTTCCCGAGGGCGCTAATTCAAAAATACGATTTTCATACAAAGTTCCAAATTTCTCTCTTGGAAAGCATTTTTTTTTTTTTTTTAAACATTTTTAGTAAACATTATAGAGAATTAAAATCATTTTGAAATTTGTCTACTTTCATTGCAGAAAGCTGTGTGTTAAGAGTGGCAATAATAAATGTGAAAACAGCGAAAGTAATATTTTAAAAAAAATCTAATGGATGATTATTATTATTAATATTATTTGGACGTGTTATAATTATTGGATAGTAAAAATGCATTAATAAAACAAGTAACCGAAAGCTTTTCCAAAACAATATTTTTTTATTTTTCTAGTGGACGTAACACTTTCATTGAATTCCTTGTGTAATGTTTTTTTGACTTTTTGCTGTTTTCTTATTTATCACAGTCATTCTAATACTTAGTGTTCTGGAATGAAAGTAAACTCATTTCAAAGCAATTTTAATTCTCTACAATGTATACTTCAATAGTTTTCTAAAAAAAAAAAATGTTTTCCTTAAGTGAAATTTGGAACTTTGTATAAAATGCGTATATTTGGGATTAGCGCCCTCTGATCAAAAAGTGCCTATATTACATTTCCTTCGCGAATCCGTAAAAAAAAAATTAATCCATCCCATTGGAAATTCCCAAGTTTGAGTCGCTGGTAATACACCGGAAGGTTACAAAGTCAGCAATACGCCTCAAATTTCAGGTTACCAAGTTGAGATCTCCCAATTTTCAAAGGGGAGGCGCAGGTTTTCTGGGATACTCAGTATATTATTTCTAAAAACTTGCCTAAAATCTTCAAGCCTATAACCCTTTAATGTATAAAGTACATTAAATTAATAAAAAATTAACACTTGGATGCGTTTGTTTTATCCCACATTTTATTACTATCCAAGCAATACACTGAAAATTATAAATCAACACAATTACTGTTTAACTCCACATCTTCCAATACCCAAGCGCATTTCAAGTGGTAAAATAAATATTCATTGACACAAAAAAATGCAATCGAACTAAATAAACGTTTCTCATCACAAGTATGTACTCTATACTTTTAATAATGGCCAATGTACCATGCGAATTATTCGCAAAGGCCAAGTAGTTTACCGTGTAATTAATATTAAGGTTAAAATGAAAAATAAGAACGAGATCTGATCATTTAATAAATAACAGAAGCTGTGCCTATCAACAACACCTTTTTTGCTCTTCTTTTTTCATTACTAAAAATAAATTGTCAAGTATATATATATATATATATATATATATATATATATATATATATATATATATATATATATATATATATATATATATATATATATATATATATATATAAAAAACCTGTACCACTACAACCAGTGAAGAGTCTTGGGTTCAGTACTTAAGGTAATGACCGAACTGTTTCTAAACCAACGGTTGTGCAAGGAGGTGATTTGACCAAGAGCGTGCTCTACCTCCAGGTTTCCCCCCAATTATGGGTGCCCACTTTGTAGAGGCTGGATGAGCTCCAGGAGTGTCTCCTGATTCCAAAGGACCGATCCACGGCTGAAAAAAGAATACATTTTTACCTGCCACAGTCGGTCTCGAACCCGGGATCTTGAGATTAGTAGCACAGTGCTCTACCCATTGAGCTACCCGATTCCCTCTATCAAATATATATTTATATTTTTTAAATTTGATTCTATTGCTGAATCCTTCATTGTGACCAATATATAATTTTATATGGTATAGCATTTTAAGTGGCAACTGTCACGGCTGAGAAATTATACTTACTCAAGACTCGCTGTTCCACGACAGATCGTGAGGATAGTATTGAATTATTTCACTAATAAATCATAATTATTATGAAATTTTATGTCTTCTCAAAGAATAGTAGAAGGTCGTAAATTGAGAAACTGATTTAAATGCACTTTTTTTCTATCTGGTTCTAAGGTTTCACTGTAATTACATTAAGTGGAGAACATTCTTTCCGTAACCAGATGAATCTAGTGAATAGAGAATCGAACTTTTTTTTTTTTTAATGATTTAAAATAAATCAAAGAATAACTATTTTTGAATTGTATTTTGCACTTGTTATCTATCGTCTTCCAAGTCACTCTTCCGTGTTTAATCTATTGACATATGTATATTGATCTGTCCTGAAACTTTACTACGTAATTTTTGCCAATCATTGATTCTGAATAATCTACTCTGTGGTAGAAATATATTTTTTTTATGTGTTTGTTTTTTGATAGTACAAGTCTTTATTTGGACAGGTTTCTTTTAGTATTTCATGCTAGCTAGCGATCTGTCTTGGTTATTACTCGTAATTTATTTTGTAAACAGATTATTTCATATAAAAATAGTAGAACATCAGTTTTCTATGATAATATTTTGGTTCCATCTATTTAATTACTGCCATAAAAATTATAGTGGTTCAAAACATATATTTAATAAAAATAAATATTTCATAAATATTTTAAAGTTATAATAAAAATAAAAGTGCATTTCTGTGGCTTAATCCAAGAACAACTATGTCAAAATTTCTAATTTTCAGTAAAGAGTAATTTAAAAATGAAAGGTTTAACATAAATAATTGCTCACAATGTATTCATGGAGGTGACGGAGTGATTTACTGGCAATCTCGCATGTAAATATAATGCATTTTTTACCCGATATAAAATTTATTTTTATTAAATCGAAAATTGAGATTGGTAGTTATAACAACCACAGATGTTAGTTCAGCTAATAATAACAATTATAGTTATAATACTAATTATACATGTTATAATAATTGACATATATTTTCAAAAAGGAGTTTTGCTTTAAAAAAAAGCTTGAGTTAAATATGAACTAGATGTTGCCCGCGACTTGGTTCGCCTAGTCTTCAATTTAATGCAATAATTTATTTAGTATGAGTTCCCGGCTTTCGTTGTAATGCCACTGAAAGAAAAAAAGTGTTTATGTTTTCATTCTGTTTACGTTATCGCTTTTGAATACACATTTTTTGTTTTTCCGTCTGGTGCTTTTCATAAGCGTGTGCTTTCATAGAGCTGTCCATGTGAGAAGCTTAGGCTTTCGAAATTTAGTCCACACACTTGTACCGATCATCTCTGTACTTTGTTTTTCATTATTGTCAATTGATCATTATCAGTGGGATGTGTGGCAACACTACGAACATCTCGTGCACATTGTAAGTAAAAATCTTTCAAGTGTTTCCTTACTTTTCTTAATCGTTTCAGTACTTCGCCTGAAAAAGTTTTCTTTAACAAGTGGTGGTTCCACAAGGAGGAAAAAGGGGAAAATTCTCCCCTCCCCACCAAAAAGAAAAAGAAATACGACTAATTTAAAAAATACCTATTAGTGCACTCGTGAGTAACGGTGATGTACGAATATAACCATTCATTAGGCAGGAGGGAAATTAATCTTGGCTCACCTTGTGAGAAATCGTAAATGAGAAATGTAATTATATGATTGTCAATTGCAATTACATATTTTACTAACTTAAATAAAATATGTGCGTTAAACTTCTATCGTTTTATAATTTTTTAAACCTGATGATAACTCATAAGTTACTATGAATATAGAAATGAGACAAAAGCCTAATTTATACAATGTTAGAATGTTGCTTTTCTCTGCCTTTAATTATTTATTTATTGTATAAAAACTGCATGAAATATGCTTACATAATTAATGTAACATCATTCTAACTATGCCTTAGAATGACCACGAAAAATAATGAATGCGAGCGATGTTGCAATTAAATAAACGGTTAAACGTTAAAAAAAAATGGAAAACAGGCACTCTAAAATACAAATAAACAATTTCTCTATGATAATAGCTCAACATGAACTTTTGCTATGAAAATATTTCTTTAGAACGAAGATAAATGATTATTAATCCAAGCGTCAGTTAGATGAATGAGATACTATTAATTATGTGCAAATAAATTTAATTTAAAAAACATAATAATTTATTATCTATTATAAAATAAACTAAATTCGTTCCTAAAAGATCGTTTATAAATTGTGCCCAATAATTATAGATACCGAATATAGAAAAATATTTTTTTCTTTCTTTTTACTTGTTCGTGTAGAATTATATTAATATTTATTATAACATTTTCTGCATTTACAATTGATGTTTATATAAATATATATTTTTTTAATTTACTACTTATATGAAATTTTCTACAATATTTGTTATTCACCAGAGGTTAACATTAGTCTTTACTTTTTGGCGTTATTCTCTAGAGAGGTTGTCTCAGAATGGTTTTATTCTATTCTAATAAACGAAGGTGTGCCAATCAATCAGAGTTGATGTATAAAAGAAAATTTTATAGTTTCAAATTATTTATCATTTACAATGAACTTTTTGTAACAGTATTTAATGAATGAAAATTTAGAAATACCAAATCCAAATATATGAATATATATTTTTAGAAATAAAATATATTTAGAAACATCAATTAATTATGCGTATATATTAATAAATACCAAAACGAAATATATATATATATATATATATATATATATATATATATATATATATATATATATATATAAAGAAATAATGCGTCCAATAATTCGATTCATCGAGTTAACGTATGAATCGATGACTGGAGAAAGGGCTAGAGGTGAAGTTCTCTATTCTGCAACTCATGCAGCTTCTGCAACCATCCATTCATATGTAAATATTATTACTTCATCCGGACCGTTTCGTCCCCGCTATACATAGGATAGAGGCTGCCATTGTAATAACTTCGGTTGATCAAAAAGCTACACCACTCTTACTTTCAACAATCCTTTCATACAACACCGAGGGGTAGAATTCAGTCGGTGATTCGGTCACCTGCTTGTAATCATACTTAGCCTTAGCATCCTAAGGTGAGCTTGCGAAACTTTATTTGTTTTAGTTTACAATTCCGCTCCTGATACCGTATCAGCTCGATTGGATTTGGGTTTCTCCTTTAAAGGTTATTAATTGACCGGTGTACCATCTGTGACCCATATAGTGATTTACATTCCAATTATCATCACTAGGGTAAAGATTTTTATGTAGGTATTGCATATTTTTACCTAAGCAAAATTTTTTCGATCCTCCTCGACCAAAATCCGTTTCAAGAAATTTCAAGTAAAATAGGGAACTTTTAATTTTATACATTTTTCAATATTTTACCTTTTTTGACATATGTGATCCTAAATTATATATTTTCATAAATATGTGGCCTAAGAAAATATTTTTTTTTGTACAAAAAAAACAAAACAATTATTCTCTGCTTAAAAAAACCAACAATTATAATCTGCTTCCGATAAGTGCATGCCGGCGAGCATCTCCGCTGGAGATGTTTGAAAAATATCGATATTTTAAAATAAATATAAATAAATATCACTAGGAAATTTCTCCTCGAAAATCTAAAAAATGCAACTCAGTTTTTTTGTTGATGTCCTTAGTTTAATTTTCTTTGTTGCCTAATTTTGTTCCTTGTTCGTAATGTGTTTTTTTTGTATTATTTTATATGTTGTTTGGTGTATTTGTAATTTTTAATTCCTTGTACACAGTGAAGGAAGTATTGCAATCGCGAAAATTTTCGGTCTTCAGATTTCAACGGAGATATTCATTTTGACCATCTCTGAATCCATTTTGACTAGTTTCGTCGTGACATCTGTACGTACGTTCGTACGTATCTCGCATAACAGGAAGCAGTTAGCCGTAGAAATTTAAAATTTTGTATTTAGAATTATTATATAATCTAGTTGTAAACCTCCCTTTTTGGTCACTGCATGATAACCGGAAGTAGTACTTTACTTGAAGGTCATTACTCATCAAAAATTAAATTAAAATATAATGCAAAGTTTCTCGAATTTGGTATTTAAGACTTTCATACAAATATAAACAACATAATAAATTTTGGTTAAAATTGGCATACCGGAAGTGGTACTTTACTTGAAGATCATATAAAATTTTTATCAAAAGTTATATTAAAATATAATGTAAAACATCTCAAATGTGGTAAATTAGACTTTTATATCATAGCAAAGATTTTGGTTGAAATTGAAGATCCGAAAGGGTTACTTTACTTGAAGGTCTTAAAAAACTTAAATCAAAAGGTATATCGACATTAATTACAGAGATCATATGGTTCGGTGATAACGGTTGTAAAACGCGATTTTTCTCCACTCTAATTAAACAATTTTATTACTTGTTCTAATTGTTAAAAGTCAGTATTAAATACTTTTTTCTACCCCATTTGTGACCTGAACAAATCTGCAGTAGGGGAATAAGATATAAGTTAAGCGGTTTTTTCCGCTTAAAATGTTAAAACCGTCGATTTTATCTAGTGACATAGACAGTTCTAATGTTGTCAAGAAATATTAAGAAATATCTTGAGAACTTGTTACCAACTGAAAGAAAACGACATATAATAACGGAATAAGACCACAAGAAACAAGAGCTTGTGTGCGTGTCAATAGATGGGCATAGCGACGCCGTGTCGTTTTTGAGGTACTGCTATGTTCGGAAACTAGTAACCAAATTCAGAGTCACTTTTTGAGTCATCAATTTATAGTTTAATAGGCGTACAAGGAAGTCATGGGGTGCACACATCAGATTTTTTTTTTATGTAAGCCACATTTTTTACATATATTTTTAAATATTTCTGAAATGATAATCACATATTTATGTAGATATTTTGAATTTTTACTTACCGCATAACATCCTAACCCTAGTCTTTACCAATGTACCAATGAGTTTCGGTAACCTCTTGTGAGCGTTGTACTCTCAAAAAGAAATTCAAGAATTCGATTTATTTCTAAACCTACAAAAAAACTTTTAAAATCGAAAAAAATAAGATAGCTTAAAATAATTTCTTCAACTATTGCATTCTATATATCCCAATAAAAAACAAGTTAAATAACATACTCAGTTTAACTGGCTTGTTTCTGTGCTAAAGGGCAGTTTCACTCTGCTAAAGGGCCATCTTCTATATATGGCCATCTGCTAAATTGTTTTCATTTTACAGGTTTGATGTAAAAAGTATCAAATGGTTATTTGCTCACACGTTTTACATCGTTTCAATTATTTGTCTTCATTTTAATACTAAAAACGTTTTTAGGAAGTGGGATATTTATTTTATTTATGAATTAGTTCAATTTCATATAGTTTCAGTGGGCCAAAAAATATATTTATCCATGTTATTCAAGATTCTTTTAAACACACGTCTAGGTATTATGTAAATAGTTCCGCCATCACCACAACGAAACAAAATTTCAATTTCAGATTGTCACCCCTTCACCTGATCACTCTACCCAGTATAAAACAATTGCATGGTGCAACTCAACTGACAATTATTGTTTGCTTGCATGTCTTCCGCTGAACACCGTAGCTTCTTTAATTTCTTTTAATTATAATAATTATTGTCATAATACATATGTCAAGCAGTCGTAAATAAAAGCGGTTGTAAATCTTCTTTTATGTTGACAACATCATTAATTAAGGTTTATTCCATATTTGTTCCAGTCGAGAGATAAATACGCGTGGTTGTTTGACGCGATTAAAATAAGTTTAATAGGTATATCTAATCCTTCAATAGTTTCAATATGGACTTGCCCCTTGAACTAGAGACAATAGTGGCTTAGTTGGTATTTAAATCATTACGGTTTATTAACTAGGTATGTCCTACAGCGGATCCTACAGCGGACATTGTGGGACCCTGAGCGATACGATGTTGCCATGGACTTTTGGAGTTATGGAATATAGCCATTTATTCCAAACGTCAGGGACCATCTACGACAGACTCGTCCAACTGCTTGTGTTTGCGGATGATATTTGCATAGTCGCTAGCTCGCTCAACGCACTTAAGGGCGCATTCCTAAATCTTATAGAAGTCGCTGCAGACATGGTCCTGACTATAAATGAAGAAAAGACTAAGTACATGAGAATTGGCCAGAGTGATAGAAATGTGGCAAAAGAACCCTTAGTAATAGGTCCTTTCAGCTTCCAGAGCGCAGACCAGTTTAAGTACTTAGGGTCAGTTATTTGCTCTACAAATAAGATTCTGATGGAAACCAGCCAGAGACTGATGGCCAACAAATGCTATTTGGCTTAAGAAAGCATAATCTCTCGACGAAACAAGTGCATAATTCACAAAATGCTCGTCAGGCCGGTCCTTACTTATGGATACGAAACATGGACTCTAACAGCCAAAGAATAAAAATAAATCTTTATTTTCGAAAGAAAAATATTACGGAGGATTTTTGGGCCCATTAGACAAGGGGATCAGTGGAGAAGACGGCACAATAATGAAGTATACGAGCTCTATGGAGAAGCAAACGTATTACGGACCATCAAGTAAAGAAGATTGAGGTGGGCCGGCCATGTCGTCAGAATGAGGAATGTCCAGATTCCCAAGAAGTTATTGGAGGGGAGGCTGGACTGCTCCAGAGGTAGAGGCAGACCAAGATTGAGAATGGAGGACGCTGTTGCTAAGGACGCTTTGACACTATTAAATGTACGAAACTTGAAAACAGTCAAAATCGAGCCACCTGGCGCAGGCTCACTGGGGAGGCCAGAGACCACACCTGTATATGTGATGTTATGTGTGAGTATCCTAAATATCTCTGCAATGAAAATTTGTTTTTTTTTTAATTCAGGGTCACAGGATGCGTCTAGGGGGTCTGAAAATTTCACATTAGGAATATGTTATTGTGCATAGCATGCCTCTGAAACTTTTAAGAGAAATCTCTCCGGGACCGATTTGACCCGCCTTATTCGGTTAGAGCCTTTCATGATTAAGTCTATTCTATGGTTTAGATATTTTTAAACAAAATATTTTAGAACTTTATCGATTTAATCATATTGCCTAGAATCAATGACTTGGGTCATAAATAAATATTTCCGATACTCACTCATGCTTTCCTATGGTCAAGAAATATTTAGACGTCCGTTCCTTCACTGTACGCGAGAAGTAGGTAACAGAAAATACATGATAAATTGTGTTTGATAAATCATAATGTATTCTTTAGGATTAGTAGATGTACTGATCAACGATTATTTTTGTTTCTTTATTATTTTGTAGCATTTATTATTTTTAAAGTATTACAAGGCGAAATATTAAACGATGCAAAAGAACCTTGGAAAATATTCTATTGAACCATCAGTAGATTTTTATCAAAATGATTATTATCTGAGATTAAAAGTAGCCAACAATCGAGATAAATATTATGATTATAAAAGTCTTCACTTTAAACTGATAATAAAACGGAAACTACAGCTTATCAAAATGCAGACCAAGAAATGTCTGATAATTATTGCTTTTATTTTAAACTAAAATAAATGCATGTAAAAATAAATCCGTAGATTCGAATCATAATGGACCAAACAAGGAAAAATACAACTACCCCTGATATGGTAGAGTGCATCCTCTCACTATTTGCTTTGGTCAATAGGGAATTCACAGTGGGGTTCGGATTCGAAATTTCTCCCAGACCTTTATTAGCAGTGACCTTTGGACAGGTGAAGGGGATGCAATAACCAATACCATAGGGTTCTCATAGTTTTTACAAAACCCTAATCAATTTTTGACCCAAGTTGGTCTAATACCACAACGGCTTGCGAGACTCCTTATTATATAGAAGGCTCTTCTAATGCCAATAAAGTCAACGGTTACTTAATATTCGGACAAAATGCCAAATAATATCAGAAGCTGTTCTCAAATCTGGGTATAGAATATTTATGAAACTTACTCATACTCTCTCCCTCTCTCTTTCTCTCTCTTTATGTGTGTGTATATATATATATATATATATATATATATATATATATATATATATATATATATATATATATATATATATATATATATATATATATATTTTATGATGTATAAATATATATTTTAATTTTATATTTTTATATATATTATATATACTTTAACAATAGGTTTATTAAAATCGAAAAAATGATCCGGGCAACAGCAACCAGAAAGTTTAACAGAAATAATGTTTTTGAAAAGCAGCAAGCAAAATACAAATAGTTGGGCTGTAGAACAGTATTAATGTATCACAGTTTTCAATAATAGACCTTTGGAATCGACCAAGGAAAATGTTTTTGTAGCCCCCCTCTCAAAATTTGAGGTTTTGCGTTTCAAGATACGTAGAATCCAAATATCGAATAAAAAAAAAAATCCGTCCGCAAAATTCTTCGGAGCGGCTGGTCATCGTGGTCTTAAGCCTCCTGACTTATCTATTGGGCTTCTGATTTCCTCGCATCTCTCAACTTTATCCTTCCTTGGATTATTTCTGCACTTCCTTTAGCTTCATTAGTCTTTCCTTTTTTTTTTTTCCTACTGAAGAGCACATCCAATATTTCCTCTGTATCATTTTACCATCTGAATTCATGTCCTAACCATCACAGCCTACGTGCATTGACAGTTTTGTTCTTAACACTCCCAGTTCGGCACTCTCACGGCGATCATCTTGGGACAAGCTTCAAATTTCTTTTCCTTTGGTGTCTACTGCTTAATTTATTTAACTTGGACATAATAGATATTTTTGAAATATTACTAAGTGGAAATAAACCATTACATAATAATTTGCAGTGTTTTTTCAATTACGTTTATTTATTATATTTTTCCAATTTATTTCACTCGCATTTCATAAGATATAAATATCATAAATTTGCAGAAGTTTTCTCGGTTGAAGAATGGCAAAGAGTGAAAACTTTACGATATAAAGTTTTATTTATAATGAAATCATATTGGCATATCCAGAAGCGGTGGAGGCGAACGCCCAGGGCCTGGTACCCAGGAGGGTCCTGCGCCAAATGAATATTAAATAAATGACTTCTTCACCCAAATCAAGGGATAGTGGGAAATGTATTGGTCTAACTTGCTGTTGTTCTGGCTAGAGGAGGTAAAGTATAGTGCATCAAAAAGCTGATTGATATGTTAGGATATTATCAGTAGGATGTAGTAGGATGTACAATTGTATGTACAACAGTATGTAGAAACAAATGTATGTGTTATTTAAAAGTAGATTTGGAAAAAACAACAAAAAAACAAACGAAAATACTTAAATAATTTCTCCCAGTTATGTATAATAGAACAATGTTTAACTGAAGTAGGTTGTACCCGGGGTTGACCACACAATGCCACCTTATGGCACGCTTCTATTTTAAAATCAAATTGATATCAATGATTCTAACAATTAAAATAAAGCTTTCATTGGTTAGGTTAAGCCTCTTATGGATGTTATGGTTTTTGGTGTTCTTATTTACTTGTTTTTCATTGGTAGATAAAAGTATTAAACGCAAATAAACAAAATAATATCAATGCAAGAAAAGGATTTTACACCTGTCTGCTGATATTGCTAGGTGCACATCAGTAGCATTATCTCGGTGAAATCGAATTTTACATAATCTTGACTCTTTATCTCTTGCCAAATTTGTAGTCGTTATCTCCAGCCATTATACTGTCATGACCATCTTCACATTTCCCTGTTATTACGATTTCGTGCTGGAATTTTGTATATCAATATTGAATTCTAATTTTAACATTTATTAAACTCACTGGGATTTTTTTAGTTATTTATAAAATGTATGAACTATTTTATCTCCTATCCTCTGCAAAAATTGCATCGTATTTATTGGCACAATAATATTAAAACGTGCCAATATATTTAAATATCTCAGCGGAGATAATAAATTAAATCTTTAATTGCGAAGTGGTCAGATGACCTTCACTGGGCGCCCCGCGGGTCGCGGGGAAAGATGGTCTTACTTTCACTCATTACAAGGTCAGCTGGCACTCCATTCGGCTTAGGTCATCTTAGAGGATGAAGCAGGAGCGTCGTCATCGAAATGAACAATAACAAGATGTTATTTTTTGTAGGTGCACAGTTATTGAGCCGTTTCATAATATCATCTATGAATACATTCCGCTTGTTTAGCATCTTGTTTATTTTATTATGGCTGTTGAATTAAAGCATAGAATGACGGATTGGATTACACTAGGGATCTTGACCCAGAGAAGGGGAGATTAACCTAATTATGAAATGATTAACAAGTTCAAAATAAATTAGAGATTGGCTTATGTCAACGTTTTTCATTGATCGATCGATTTCATTACAATATATAGTTCGTTTGATCATGTAAATGATCCCAAATCATCTACATTGTACAGTATAAATGTGTTTTTAATATGCAAAAAAAAAAAATTACATTATTGCATAATTCTTTAATCTAATTTTGCTCAACATTACTTAGGTCGCGCATTTTGTCCAGAAATTTAAAATTTAGAACTTATAAAACTATTATCCTTCCTACTGTTTTGTAGGGGCGTGAAACGTGGCCGCTAACCTTGAAGGACGAACAACGCCTTAAGGCCTTCGAGAATAAGGCATTGCGTAAAATATGTGGTTCGAAAAACGATGAGCTTTTCGAAATGCGGAACATGCACCCTGTTAGTATAATCGAAGTGATATCATCGCGACGGTTGAAATGGGCTTGTAAAGTTGTTGGGCTCAGTAAAGAACGAATCCATAAAAAATTAATAAACGCTGAGCGATTGCTGGTATTATCATCAAACCTTCGGTTTCGCTAAGTCTTGTTATTAAATTGTATTAAAAAATCTTCTGCTATAAGAAACTATATTAATAAAATATAACACAAGTGTTTATTGACATCCCACAAACTACAAACAAGTTTTTGATGTTTAACTTGGATAAGGATTGTCTGGTGTTAAATGGAGGACTAATTAATTTAAAATATTTTAATATGTAGGCTAATAGTTTAGTTGATTTGATTGATAAGATAACTATTGAAAGTTTGTTCATCAACTTTCCTTTGGGGGAGAAGCGCTTAACGAAATTATTCGAAAATATTACTCAGACGTGGTAAATTATTGCAAAGTGATTAAAAGGAATTTCGAAGTAGTTCCAACAACAGCCATGTCCCTATACTGTACTGCTGTCTAAAGAAGTTTTTCAATATCCTTGATAGTACTTGGAATTGTTTGTTATACGTATATATTTTTCTTGAAAACCTACGGACGTGGTAACGCCATATACGGACATGGTGATAGAGAGTGATTAAGCGTCACCTGAGCAACACCGAGTCTGATGCGTCGCCGGCTCGAATCCGACCTGGGCGGTTTGCGGCGAACCTACGGAATGAATCTCGACCTTCCCAATCTGGTTAGAATAGCGGTAACCTGCAGGAATAATCCGTTCTGTTTGCCGTAAAAAGAGTAGGAAAGGTCGTTAAACAACAATATAAAATCCCCAAAAGAATATACGTAAATATTCGATTAATTTTTTTAACAAAATCTCTATGCTATATTCATTAAAATGAAAACTTCCGCGTAAATTACTAATGATTATTAATGACGCAATTTCTCGGAAAGGCTCTTGTTAGAAGGTTTTACTTGATTAATGTACTGTGTACTTCCAATCCGTTATGTTTTAATAAATTGATCTAATAAATCTAATTTAAGATAAATTAAATATCTCCACTCACAAGACTTTCCTTATCATTTTGGGTTATAAGTTATATAAATGGGTTATACCAATTCGAGTCAAAAATAAAAATTGTTTTCTGTATCTTCGCTGATATTAGTTCGATTAAGATTTTTCTTTTCATGTTTAGCTTTGTAGGCAATCTTATTATCTTTCAATCGAGCATCTCGATTCTGCTCTGGGTGGTGTGTAATTATCGAGTCATAAAAAAAACTAAATAAAGTCAAACCGGTTTCCTAAGAAACATGTACAGAATACTTTATGACAAATGTCTGCAAAGTGCAATACACTATATTTTTACTAATACTGAGCCGATTTCGATGACTTTTTTTTTTCTTTTGTAGGTAGAACATTTGATTACTTTTGCGTTAGTTATTATTTTTTTTTTTCCGGAATCCTGCAAAATGAAGAAAAGAAAGAAAATCAGTCCACCCGTTCAAGAGATAATCGTGGCACTGACATGCCAATGGCAGAAAATGGGCTTTTTCAACTCAGAGGGCTCTGAAATGCCTACATCCTATACTTTCCTAGTAACGGTAGGAAAGTAAAAAAATATATATAATCTTTGATTAATTTTTGTATACTATTTTAATTTTTATCTAGTATACGAGTTAAATTACTATCAGAATATTTTTTCTTTTGCACACTGTAGATTAAAACTGGGTCTCTCGCTTAACCGGCGGTCTCTCTGTTTCGGCTAGGACGGATAAGCGGAAGTCTGTAATTGGATGAAAAAACGCCCGCAGTGCAGGGAAACTTCACTGTTGAAAACTTACACTGTAAATGGATTATGTCAATTAATATTTATATTTACACATTCAATTTTAAATAATGTTATTGTTACAACAAAAGTATTATTATCGTATTTATTCGGCTATCATTCTTTCTAATTTATTCCGAAACTCTCAAGGCTCTGCCCGGCGCCATGAATCTTTGTAACGCCTAGAACTAACCAGTAAATTATCAGATGTAGGCGGACTAAGAAAGAGTCGATTGTTGAAAACCTTCTACTGATGTGAATCTACAATCTAGAAGCAGTGGTGATATTCATGAATGTATATAATAAAGCAAGACTTCTTTTACTTTAAATCAGATATTTTTTAATGAAAGGCAATGCGCAATAATGCAATAAATCAATGCTGTTATTATATCAGTATCACATTTCTTCAAGCTATAATATCACTGATTGGAATATTAACGAGAATGTTGATCTGTGGGTCCGGCAAGATAGTGGGGTTACTCGGGTCATGGGTAGAACAGTAAAGGGGAACTATTAGAATCGAGAGCGACCACTAGCCATTACTTCGTAACGAGTAAATCAATTGCGCAACTCATAATAATTAAATTTTGGTAAGGGGTGGCGTTATATTTTGCATTTATTGTGTGATCAGTTTAGAGAAATCACTGGAAAAAGTGTTTCATTACGAAACTTTCTCTGAGGAACGAGAGAGAATGGGAAATGAACCCCAGGATCGCCAGAGGACGAGTTTTATAGTAAACCATAATTGTAAAGGTTCCATTTTGCTGGATTTACTTAATGTTAATGATTAACAGTTAATGTTGCCTTTGACTGCACTCTTTCGGATCGAACTAGGCTGCTTATCGGAGCAAAAGACGACAAGTCATCAGAGACACCATTTCGCTGCATAACATGGCCCGGCCCAAAACGCTATCTTTACACGCCAAAAGCTTGATGAAATGTTCATCACCATGATGAACACATGCTTGAATCATTGAAAGAGGCTTTAGGAGAGCAGCGTTTCACCGATGATGCGGGATTTTTATGCGCAACTGGCTCAAGGAACGCATCCCTTATTTTTACAGTGAAGGGCTTCGATTCTGTGAGATGAATTTGTACAGAGTGATTATGTAGAAAAATTATATATTTTCCGTTTTCATTTTTTTAAAACATATTCTCGTTTATATTTGAATGACACTCGTATGTCGTTTCTGAAGTGCACTGTTAATTGTATTAGTCAACGTTTTGTAATTTTCTGGTTGTTTTTTCGAACCTCATTGAAAAGTTAACGTAATGATATGGTATTACTTTCAATGAAAGTTGCCATATTTATCTCTTTATATGAGATAATGTTTTGTGTCATTAGGTCTGTGATCAGGAGCCTTTACCTATTAATTTGGCAAAACATTAGACGTTTCTGACCTTTGAAATACGAAAGGTCATTTCTTAAAATTTCGAAATTCAGTAGGTTGCTAATTATAAGGTATGTCCAATATATCGTGAAAATTTATTGGGATAGTTTGAGGCTGCAAAATGTTTCTAAAGTATCATTATTTTTATTTTTAATTCACAGTGTTTAATTAACATACGTTCACCACAGATTCCAGGCACCAGATAATAGAATAAATTATAAATATATATTATAAATATACCGCTTTCACATAAGAAAATATTGGTCGATTGGAAGAAAATAAAGTAGTACTTCTTTTTAACCTCAGAGCTTTCAATAATAGAAAAATTATTGCGTAACGGGAAGCATAGCTCTTGAGATTTTTATTCCTCTTGACGTCCTAACAGGAAGCCTCAATGAAGCTAGAAATTAATAAAATTTAAAAAAATAAAGCCTTTTTATTCGACATTTTTGAGAATAATAATGGTTCCAAAGCGATCAATTGCATCTGCATATCATAAGAATATAAATTAATTTTGGAAACTAGTTCAATACCTCAAAAACAAAAATTCAGCAAAGCTTTGGAGAAATTGTTCAACAGACAAGTACTCGTGCCTCTGGTTCTTATTTGAAACGAAATGAAGAATTGAAAAAAAAAATTAATAAAAACTCATTGGTTTACTGGAAATTTTCAAGGAGATAGAAAAATTCATTTGTTTTTAAGTTATGAATGTCTTACATCCTTTAGTTAATGGTCAAAAGCTAATCTGATGTTTTTACGATAGACAACTACCAATAATATATTTTTTATCTGGACAAACTGGTTCTTTTGAGCGTGTTATATCAAGAATGTATGATTTAATGATGTTGAAACATTTTAAATTCTTATTCAAACACCAGCTCTCATGAATTTTGGTTTTTTATTGCATTTGTATGGAAATTATTTCTTATTTTTGTGCTATTATCTTGTAAGAAGTACTATTTTGTCGTTTTTTTTTTACTAGTTTTTTCCGATTATATAATTCTTTATGGAGTTATTGTATACCTCATGGCTTTAACTACTCAATTACAAATAAGCATTCCTACAAGATAGCATTGGGATATCTGTTTCATGCGTTTGAAATATGTTAGGCTGTTTCATGCGTTTGAAATATGTTAGGCTGTTAGCTCGAAATATTTATCGTGCTACCTTCCATATTTTATATAAGATAATTTAATTCCACTTCCATGTTTATATTTAATATGGAACTCACGTGCGTAAAACAGTTTGATATCCAGAATGCATGATTTAATAATGTTGAAATATTTTAAATTCTTACTCAAACACCAGTTATCATGAATTTTGTTTTTTTTATTATTTCTATACAATTATTATATATTATTTCTATTATTAACAAAATTATTTCTAATTTTTTTAGTAATTATACTTTGTATAGCTAGCAATCTACATAATTAAGCAAGTTATGTTCGATTAAATAAATAAATAAATAAATATATACATATGTATATATATATATATATATATATATATATATATATATTTGGATATTGCTCAATTATTATTGATTGGTATTAGAAATTGTATTACCTCATCATTTCCTGATGCTCTCATCCTTTTCAAGTTCTTTTATAACTTAAACAATTATATTTTAGAAACGTGTGTAGTATATTTGTACTTCTTTTCTGGTAATTATAAAAATTTTTATATGTTGATTCCAACTTTGAATTCCAAACCCGGCCAAGTTCATTTTTGTAAATTTTTCACTGCTCCCCGATAAAGGCCATCGATAGGGGGTTATCAATGCACAGCTGATATTCTTTTTTTTTTTTTTTTAATTCATACATAGCAATAAAATAAATTTATTTACATGCAGCTGCCATCTAAACACGTTTTAATATTGGTCGGTTTTAGAAGACCAATAAAAAAATATGTATGTAATTTTCTAATATTTAACCGAAAATTATTTGTTTTTATTAATTTTTTGAATATATTTCGAGGAAGGTTGGTATCAAATATCATAAATTAATCAAACAATAATTTTTTTTGTTTTCCTTTAAAACATAAAATTAAAAAAGAAACTTTTTTAATGATCACACAGCTTCAACACGGTGCTTTTTGTTTACGATAAAAAAATTAAGTTATATTATTTCATTATACAGGATCTCAGAATAATAAAAATTAAATATTAGTGGGATAAAATTGTATACACTCATTATTATCTCACGCAGCCTAGAAGACTTGTTGCGTCCATTCTGGTGTATTGGCGCTCCATATTTTTATAGGACCATTTTTCCATTTGATTTAACTGATTTTGAAAGAAATCCTTTCACCATATGATAATCAAGTATAAAAACTGTAGGAAAAATTGGAATATGGATTTGGCTGATTTTGGAATTCAATTTCTCAAATAAAATTTTTACTTCTTGCCCACTTTAACCGTTTTATTGCCAACCGAAATTATCGTTTTATTTGGTATTTATTTTGAGATAAAGTCCTCTCAGAATGGGAATATTAAACCATCACATATATATATATGCCATACATAACACAATATAATAATAAGATATAATATATTGTTTGTCGTTGGCTCTTTTTCCAAATGTTCCGAACAACGATATACCATCGTTGGCCCTAAAAGGGTTAAACAATATTGGATACAACTATTGGTAACTACCTAACGACCTAGTCATCAATTTTATTGGTTTTAATATTGGTTAACTTTGAGGTGTCGATGGAGTGTGTACCTGCGATTTCTTAATCGCCTTCTTCGACAGCACTGCTCTTGGGAAAGGCGATCTGTAAACGATGTCACCTAAAACATCTTAGTGCGCCATAATTGACACGCGTGTAATAGGTTTGCCATCACAGACCCATGACATTTTATTACCTACGGAGACGTATTGAAGACCATTAAGGCTCCTCCAGACAGGGACGATACCGAACTCGAGACGATACCGAGGGAATGCTTCTAGCTTCAGAACTATTTGCCCTAGAAAGCTCAAAATAGTGTGATTTTTTACATAATTAAAAGGGATTTAATTTTATATGTATCTTGAACTTACAAAACCAATCTTTAATATTAAATCCAAAATATTATTTTTTTTTAAACACAAAAACGAATTTTTTAATTAAAAAAAATTTTGTTACATATACATTATAAAAACCGTGTATTTGTATGTCCAGTTTTTTCAAACTGAAATATAGATACACTGTATATGTCATATTTTAAACAATTTACTTTGCATAAAGTCATTTTACAAACTGCGTTTTTATGTTATTTATCCCATCCGACATTATTCAAGAGCCATTAATTGGTGAATGAGATTCCTCTAAACTTTATTTTTTGTGTCTGTGAAGTTGGCATATCATTTGGTGGAAACTCACAAACTTTTGAGAGTTCTGGCTTCCTTTCGAATAGTTCTAGAGTTCCTGATAGTTTAAACAAATAGTTCCGCTCATTAAAGCAAAAAAAAAAAAAAAACGCTTCCGAAAAAGTGATATGCCAACTTCACGCTGCATCTCACTTTAGAGGCTTATAACTTCCTTGCTATCAACATTAGAGCTCAAGTTAATACGGATAATTTATAGAACTCTGAAGTATGCCAACAGAACTCTCAAGAAAAGAATTGATTTCCGACTTAAATTTTTGCCGCAAATTCTGACTATTAAAATTCCCTAAAAAAACAAAATCAGTTATTTAAATCGGGCCTGTATTTAATCCAATACCTAATACAGGCCCGATTTAAATAACTGATTTCGTTTTTTTAGGGAATTTCATTGCCTTTCTTATGATTTCATACAAAATTTACTATAAAATGCTCACTTTTTGAGTTAGGCCCAAATAAAATTTGCTTTTCGCTATACCTTTTTCCTCTGCATTTTCTGGTTGATATACTATACAGAAAAAAAGTTAAAGTGCTTTAAGAAGAAGATATTGGGCTAATTTCAATCTTTTTCTTGGGAGTTCTGTAGGCATACTTCAGAGTTCTATAAATTATCCTTATTAACTTAGCTCTAATGTTGATAGCAAGGAAGTTATGGACCTCCAAATGCATCATAACTTATTTAAAAAAAATCGAAAGTCATAACTTTTTTATTTCGCTCCTTAGGCAAAAATGTATTAAAGATTATCGAAACAACTCCTCGGAATGCTATCAGAACTCTCGAGAAAACAACCTGTTACTGTGAAAAATTTTCACCCCTCCGGACTTGTAATATTTCGTCAGAATTTTCGGCAAAAATTTTAGTCGGAAATCTATTCTTTTCTTGAGAGTTCTGTTGGCATACTTCATAGTTCTATAAATTATCCGTATTAACTTGAGCTCTAATATTGATAGGAAGGAAGTTATAAGCCTCTAAAGTGAGATGCAGCGTGAAGTTCATGAGATATGCCAACTTCACAGGCACTTAATTTTAAATGATCCCGTTGAGATGCCATCATAAAATTTGCTATATGCATTTTCATATTAGTGTTAAACATATATTTTATGTTGAACACATTAAACACAAAAATAAACTAAATTATAATTAATTGGCAATATTATTTTCATGCATGACTAGTATAAAATTATAAAAAGTATGTAAAAAATTTACTCCTTGGTATGGTACTTCAGTAAAATTTTATAATATCTTGAGTTCAAACAAAGATTTTTTATATAACAAAAAACTTTTACACAAAAATAAATTTTATATAAGTAAAACCTAACATAATTTAAAAATTAGCTAATACTAGCTAAAAATTAGCTAGCATAAAAACGATGTAAAAATAAAAAAAAATGTTAATTTAGTGACATTAATATTTTTTGGATTATATTTCGCATCAGCGCGACATAGTATAATTAATAATCATCAATCAAAACTACAAAATTAAAGCTATTTAAAACTCTTATTAGACCAACAGTCACCAATGGAGCAGGAGAACCTGGTGTTTGTCACAAGAGGATTGCCGTAAACTAAAAGTATTTGGAAGAAAGATAATAAGAAGGATTTACGGTGCTACAAGAGTTAATGGTGAATGGATAACTAAGAGTATAGAAGCGTACTTCATTGGAAAGAGGAAAAGGGGAAGACCGAGAAGCAGGTGGAAGGATGAAGTGGAGAGAATCGAGGAAGCTAGAAGTCCGCAATTGGAAAATAGAAGCACAGTGGAGAAGAATAACTCAGGAGGCCAAGGGCCATGCTGATCTGTCGCGCCGAGGAGTTAGTTGAAACCTAACAAATTTAAAAATTAGGATAAGTTAGCATAAAAACGATGTAAAAAAAAAATGTTAATTTAGTGACATTTATTTATATTTGTTGGATTATATCCCGCCTTAGCGCGACACAGTATAATTAATAATCATCAATTTAACTTCAATGCAATATTAATACTGAAAATAATAAAATTAGAAAATACCTAGAATCAATTATATAACTAAAGATATAAAAAGTGTAGCAAATTTTAAAACTGACATGAAGCGGATAGGTCAACGCTGCGTTGATATTCCAAATAAATTAAATTTTTAAATAAATAATGATTAATAGAAAACTAAAAAAAAAAAAAAAATAAAATAAAAAAGAAAGTTAAATAGTAAATTTAAGCAATATTTTGATATGGATTAGAGAAATCCTAGTGACCAAAAAGCTTTGGGCTCAGTGCATTTTTAGATGTATTGTGATTAAGATAGCTAACTATATATTGTTATAATTTTAAAAATATTTGGCCAAAATTTATTAATAATAATGAATTAAATTGATAAATAATGTTTATTTGATTTTTTAGAGTTAATCAAATGACAAGAACTTATGCGAATGTTAAATAGTTTTAATGAAAAATGTTTTTTGACTAACGACTGTGTGGAATATGATTAAATACCACCTAATGAAGATAACTAATGGAAATAGTGTGCTTTTCTAATTGTTAATATGTCCATTTCTTCTATTTTATTTATATTAAAAGTATATTTATGTATTGTATGGTTTTGTGATATGATTTTATTAAATAATATTTCATGGGTTTTTTGGATATTCGTGAAAGAGATAAAATTAATGTGTAATAATTTTTGTTTCTAAATGACAAGCTTAAAAATTGGCGAAATGAGCCGAAACTTTGCCTAATGTAATTTAATAAACAGCAAAGTAAAGAAATGGAGTTAAAAAGTTTATTTTCCTGAAAAATAATAATATTATGAGTAATTAAGTATTTTGTAAACTTATTGATTTTCCTCAGGTTCATCCTCATCCAAAGCGAGCGCCTAAAGTATACCAAGTCTTCGTAAGGAATTCATGTTTCAGATGAAAAATATATTCAGAAACGAAATATAATAAAACCTGAGTCCTGAAGCGATAATTCAGTGGTCTACCAACCGAATTCGGTAGCCCAAATTACCGATCCGATGTTATCGCAGCCCTAGGAATCCTGTCGCTGAGTAAAAGCATTCAAATATCGCTGTTTAAGTAACATATCGTCCCGAATCTTACCGAATTGTCCCAAGTTCAGTATCGTCTCTGTCTTAGCATTTGTTTCAATTGTTATCACATTGCTTGTTTATAATTGGTTTAGATTATATTACGTTTTACATAACATAACCTTATCTCTTAGTCCATCTTTTATTTTATAATAAAATTCGAGTGTTTATTAGAAATAATAATTTATCATGACACAGTATAAAAAATACTATAACGAATACATTTTGGTTTTGAAAAATAAATGAGTCATAGGATACAGAAAGTAAGCGCATTGAATGAGCATTTTGAAAAAGAAAGGCGATTTGAAGTTGTTAACCGTTCAAGGTATTCTGAATATTTGAAAAGACCTCCTGATTGCACGCTGACGATTAAAGCCATGAATTATTCGATTAAAGATTCAGTAGTAACTCTTTCTGACGCCCTCCGACCTTTTGAGTTAGTCTAATGCCAAGTTCTAGCACATTAATTATATTGAAGAGTAATGCAATATTAAACAATGTATGGCGGGATATAATTTGTATCTTTCTATCGACAAATTATTTAAATCACGTTTATTGCCTAGAAATCTGAAAGTTACAAGACTATTATACTTTTTTTTTGTTATTTACAAATAGTTCAAATGCGATAGTTAATTTCTTAAAATAATTTCCAATGAACTTTCTCAGCGTTATAATTAGAGGAAAAATAGATAGTAGTAACAAATTGTATATGCTTTAGATAAAATCGGTATGTAGCATCCTAGTGAAAAAAAATCGCATACATTCCGATATTTTTCACGTATAAGAAATGAAAAACTTTTTATATATTAAAAAAAAAATCGTACGTAATAGCATATAAAATAACGGAGAAAAATGAGTTTTAAACAATTGAAGTTGGTCAACAAATTTTGGCGAAAAAATTAAAATATGCCCATTTTATTACAGTGAAGCAACCTAAAATGAAGGGAAATGAAGAGAGAAGGGAGGCTCTCTGAAGACCCGGCTTCGTAGACTGGAAAGTGATAGAGAGAGGCTTCCTCCTCCCTTCGTCACTTTTCCTATGTTACCTCGCCACTAGCGGTCGAAACGAGAAAAATCAGGATGTTCATACGTGTTTTTTAGGTATTAAATCGAACCTCACGTATATTTTATACAAATAGGGATCTATAAAAACTCTTCGTGAATAAATTGAGCTTTGGAAAATCACATTTGGACCATTTTTGCTCTTGTTAAAATCTTTTTTCAAAAACACCTGTTTTTACATTTTCCATATTCCCGAGAAAATGTATTATTTTTTCGCATAAAATTTGTATTCTAGATGTAGAGGACTCCTATGGCTAGAAGATGGTGCGAGAGGAAAAAGCTGAGGATGACCGCAACGTAAATCGTAGACCACCTCCTGTAAAACACGGGCAACGGGGCTCGTCCTTTAACTATGACTATACAAGTAGTAAGTAGGGTGAGCCTTGCTTAAAAGTCCTATCGAGGGTAGAGGGGAGAGGGGAGAGGGGACTACTTTTGGTGGAGAACTACCCAAGGCGTTTACTTTGGGTAGAAAGGAAATCTTAGGAATAATGCACTTGTCGCTGGGAATGAGAGAAGGAGCTGCTTCATGGAAGTCACCAGAGAGAGAGAGGGAATGAAAAAAATAAGAAGGTGGCGGATTTCAGACACGAGGCAAGACAAGAAGACGTGGATTAAGCCGTTGCTAAATCGTTATTTAGGCTATTTGAACAAAAACAAATTTTAACAAAAAATACAGGCCCCCTGTTTTGGTGATATCAATATAATTTCCGTGTGTTCGCTGACCTTCATTATCACCATGGATACGACATACATGAAATATAAAAAATCAGTTACAAGTTCAGTTCATAAATTAAAAGTACAAAAGATAGCTAACGTCACAAATTAGCTAGAAATGCTTTTCCAAAACTATAATACCTTTGCATATTTTATTTATGTAGAATAAATAAATCAAACCAGAAATTTTACGTACAGGCTCTGTACGTAAAATAAATTAAAAAATGTTTTCATAACATATTTTTCCCATTTTCATTTTTTTATTTTTTTTTTATTTACTTTTTTTAGTATTGATGTATTCATTTTTCATCGTATTTCAGAACACGAATATTTTTATGAATTGCCTTTTTTTTCTTGTGATTAAGCCTGTTAATACTTATTGTAATAACTTAAATAAATAAAGATGTTGCCTTAACGAGTATGTATGTAGCGGTAGACGAATTGACCACCTACCTCAAAATAATTCCGAAATTTTGAGGTCCATATAGAGTTAACAAGTAAATGTTTTTCTAATTTACTGTAAATACCGATATTACATAATTTAAAAAATATTATAAAAAAAAAGGCATGAAACAGGCTTGGTAATTTTGATTTTTGTAAATAACACACTCATTTTGAAATTTTCACTTGCTTATTGCTCTGTTAATTTTCACGGTTTGTTGTCAGTTAATTAGTTGATTATTTTTATACATATATATACACATATATATACACATATATACATATTTTTACTTTCCCTCACCTATATACGAAGTATATACCATAGTAAGGGGAAGTATTGGGATCGTGAAAATTTTGGAATTCGAGTTATCGACAGAAATACACGTTTTAAGGTTCCTGAGTCCAAATGACCAAGTCTCGCAAAATGGTCTGTGTGTGTGGGTGTGTGTATGTGAACAATCTAGCCCAAAAACGAAAAGATATACGATACTGAAATTACGTATTTAAGGTTGGCACATGCATGTGATATTACAGCAACATTTACGTCAAAATCGAATAACCGGAAGTGCTACTTTAAATAATCGATTTTACAATTTTCCGGCTCTAACGATTTTGATGAAACTTGCCTAAATTATTCTACATAAAGATCTTTAACTTTTCATTTATTTAGTACATCACCGAGGAAATGCAGCGAAAAAAGTTATGATGAAAAGAATATTTTATTTGCGCATAGCTTAAAAAATATGCATTTTATGGTAAATTGTGTATAGAATTGTATGAAAGGTAATTAAATTATCTAAAAAAACAATAAAAGAATCATCAAAATCGGACCAGTATTAGCAAAGATAAAGCGTATTTTACGAGGAGCACAAGACCCTAGATGGATAACCGAGCGCATCTGAAAGAAGACGGATGCTACCGAACCTTCTTCCACCAATCTGTTATAAACAATATACTCTGTAATAAAGTAATTTAAGAATACAAAAGCGAAAATTAACTTAATAATTTCTACTTTCATATTATTTAATGGAAAGAAAATATTTCCATGAAAACTAACCGAAACTTTTAAAATATATTTGCAACTTGACGAAGTTGAATAGGTAGCGTACAGAATTGTTTAAAAAATCTGTTTTATTGTAATGAAGTGGGAGAAGATGTGAAGAATGAATGCTGCTGAGTTTATTTCAAGCATTGTTTATGTGAACTTTTTAAAATTATATTAAAAAGATAATTATTACAGAACGGTAAGAGAAAGTTGTGTGATGCGCGCACCGCACCAGATTTTCTTAATATTAGTTTATGAATGCATACTAATGATTGTATTTTAGAGATTATCTTATTGCTGATCCCCACTTTCTTTTTCCTCCTTCCCTTTCATCAATCTTTATATACTTTTTCATTATCGTTATGGTTTTCAATACGTTTCTCTAATGTGTTATCCGAAAGGTTAACGACCATGTAAGTGAAAAGATGGCATTGCCAAAAATACTCTGGGTAATAACATTTGGAATAATTCTCATTTTTTGTAATGGATAAATTTCTCTTTCTTATAAAACCTTTTGCTGCTAAACTTTCCTTTTGAGGATGTTTGTGAATGTAATATTTTGAGGGCAATATATATATATATATATATATATATATATATATATATATATATATATATATATATATATATATATAAAGTACGGCACACCAGTGCTACTTGTGCTGGAGAGAGTGTCAAGGCGATACATGCTCCCGCCTTCCCTCCCATCCTCCACGGAATTTTCGAAAAAATAAGATATTCATACCCACCAATATTTTAATAATAATTCTTTATCCAATTTTCATTCTTATCCTTAAAACTTACGGCCAATTTGGCGGCACTTAAGTGATTACTTGTAATCTTCTTATTCTTTCCGCGACATAATTCCAAATGTATTCCAATGTAGTTTTCACCATCTTCTTACACATTTTCTAGAACTGAAATCTATTTACTTATTCTTTCAGCTTAAAATAACTTTTATTTTCCTGTTGAAACCGTATTATCAAGTAACAGTAACAATAAACAACCTATATTTAGTTTCTCTGTTTTGGTAATTTTGGTTTCTCAAATTCCTCTATGCTTGTTTTAACTTTAGATGCAGTTTTGAATGAAGAATTTTAATCCTACAAAAACTCAATTTTTATGAAAAGTGGATACCTCAACTTTAATTATAGTTGAACTAGTCACGTAGCTATTCATGTCTCGTCCTTTCGTGTCGTCTTAGCATTTTGTTTAATAGACGATTGGCATTTCACCAGTCGAATATTACATTTGATCTATGAAGCAAACCGCTTGTATGTGCTTGTTACTTCAACTTATACCTGCCAAAGACCTTATTCAGTGTAATGTTCTGTTTTCTTTATTTGAATATTTTCTTCGGCTCGCACTTAATTATCTAACATACTGAACTATTGCATTTGATTGATTCTCACTACATATTTAGTATATTTTGCCATGAACAAAATGGGACTGTTTGTTTCTGCATTCTCAGATTGAATTATTCTTTAAGAACTTTAGTTTTCAATTCTAAAACATTTCATCATATATATATATGCAATAATTATTTAAAAAATGTTAATTAATTGAATCTTTTGTGTAGTTAAGAGGACAATAGTAACCATCAGATGTTTTTTTGTCCTTAAAACCATAGAAAAACAAACAAATATTTCAATAATTAAATTAAATTAAATAATAAACTAAAAACTTGGTTTTAATACAAATAAACTCAAAACTTATTGACATATAAAAAACATCTCATTTTTCGAAAAGAAATTTTAAAAAAATACCTAAGCATATCATAGCAATGAAAATGTGAAATTAAAAAAAAAAAAAATAAAGGAAAACTTAGTCTTGGTTTAAAAAAACTCTCTCCAGAACCAGTAAATAACAAACCAGACTACGTCTTGCCAATTCAGGCGACATGACAAAAATTATTTTACATATTACTTTTTACTTGAATACCTTCTAATTAAAAAACGCTGAATATTCGTAATACCTATTCGTAGGGTATTACTAATGCACTATGTATTTAAATAAGGGATTATTAAAAGTGGAGACAAAAAACACTTTAAATATGATCTTTCAGCAAAGATAATAAATGTATTAATTTATTAATATATAAGAATAAAAAAAAATTAATTAAATTACTCAATTATATTTTAAAATAATAACTAAAAACTTGGTTTTAATACAAATAAACTCAAAACTTATTGACATATAAAAAATATCTCATTTTTCGAAAAGAAATTTTAAAAAAATACCTAAGCATACCATAGCAATGAAAATGTGAAATTAAAAAAAAAATATATAAAGGAAAACTTAGTCTTGGTTTACAAAAACTCTCTCCAGAACCAGTAAATAACAAACCAGTCTACGTCTTGCCAATTCAGGCGACATGACAAAAATTATTTTACATATTACTTTTTACTTGAATACCTTCTAATTAAAAAACGCTGAATATTCGTAATACCTATTCGTAGGGTATTACTAATGCACTATGTATTTAAATAAGGGATTATTAAAAGTGGAGACAAAAAACACTTTAAATATGATCTTTCAGCAAAGATAATAAATGTATTAATTTATTAATATATAAGAATAAAAAAAAATTAATTAAATTACTCAATTATATTTTAAAATAATAAAAAGGACTGAAGATAATCAATATTGAACCTATAACTAAAATCTATCAAAGTAAATATTAACATTTATTATTATGAAAGACTCAATGCTAAGAACTACAGACGGCTGAAACTTATAGACCTTGTAGACTTTTTTTTGTTTATGTAATTCTATTGGAAAAATATTAGTTTTCGATACTCTAAACTTTAATATCGATATTATGAAATATCGAGTTAAAACTATCGGACAAAAATATTGATATATTTCTTTTCAAAAATCGATATTTCGATATATGAATATTTTTCCAAAATCTGTAAAGGAGGGGGTTTAAAAAATTAAAAATATCGAGGCTCGATATACCGATATTTTATTCGATATATCCATCTACTGTTTCGATACATTCAAAAACTATCGATAAGATTTATATAACGATTTTTTTCCCGATATTTTCATTCCTAGGTAAGTATAGTCGGAAAGATTAATTTTTAAGCTTCCAAAAATATTTTTTGTTTGCATGTTTCTTATAATTATATTAAAGTGTGGCTAAGAAAAATAAATGACAAAACATTTTTATTCTAATGCTGCACCAGAATATAAATTTGATACAAGTTCACATCATGAATTACAAATAATAATATTTTTAAGTAGAAATGACTGGATGCTATGACGAGAAACTCCCTCACATCATGATCACATCTATGATTTGCTTATGCTATTATAAATTTGAAAAAAAAAAATCGTAACTTATGAAATTATTTGTTTGGAACTTGAATCTAAGATTGAAAAATGTCTTGTCAATGAATTATAGATTTAATAAAAGGAACAACAACAACAAAAAATGCATACAATTCAAACTGAAAAATTTGAAGATCTTTAAATTCGTCCTAATTGAATTTAAGTCATCCTTTTTTATCTTTTTTCGGAAGAGTTTCCTCTCTCAGGATGTTTTTTTTTTTCACGCACAGCTGTATTCGGATTCTGAGGTTGAAAATAATTAAAATAACTTCTCACAATCCTGTTAACCAAGAGGGTTGACTAACATGAGTCAACAGAGTTAACTTGTTAGATATAAGAGATCCTTAAGGATAAATAGATACTTAAGGATCAAATATGTATTTGAATGTTCTCAAGACCTTTGGATCCTTTAAAACTTAAGTGCCTCCGCTTAGCTTAAATTTTATATAATTTAAAAAAAAATTAAATTAAAGACATTATCTTCAAATATACATGACATAAATGAGTACGATTGTGCCTAGATACACTAACATGCAAAAATATTTGGAAATTTACTTTTAAAAAAATTGCCGAGTCAAATATGGAATTACAAAGCCGGTCTTGGCGTTTAATGTCAGGCTAATTTGCAATAGTGCGTGTTGCGGATGCTGCACCTTCCTGGTACGGAGGGAATCCCTGTCCTTGTCAAAGCATTTGTCCTTCTGGATGATACTCTGCCCGTAACCTTCACCTTTCACACCGTGGTAAATTCTTCGGTGCAGATTGGTCTAAATTTGAACTTAAGCACTTTTTTTTTTATTTTATTTTTTTTAATGAGTTCCCAAAATTCGGGAAAATATGATGCGAATGTTAGAGGTCCAAAAAATTGAGTTTTAAATGAATGAATCTCTGGCAGTGTGGTCAGTTTTGAGAATTTTTATTACACAGTTCGTTTTGTTTTTTTCAAAATGAACCCTTGTAATCGACCAAGAAAAACATTTTTATCTTACTCTCTCCTCAAAATGTTAAGATTTTACGTTTCAAGATACATAGAATCCGTTAAAAAAATAATCCGTCCGTCCGCCTTCCGCGACTTTTCTTATAACTACAGTGCATTTTTTTGTGATTTGGCATCATTCATAGGTTCATCCTCTAAACTCGAAATCACCATCCACCATTCCGTTTAAAAATGGCGGCCGATTTTCCTAATTTATACGGAGCTAGCTTTAGTTTGGATATTATTTTTATTTACAGAGATAAACGATAATTTTTCTTTTTTTTTTCTTTTCATAAAAACTGATAAAAAAAAGATATAATATTTATAATTGTAATTAGTTTAAATCTAACATTACACTCTAATTAATGTGATCTGAAACAGTGTTGCTTGTGCTCCGTGATTTTTTTCCGATCTCAAGCTTTTCTTCGGATCAGCAATTTTAAAAATCATTCTTGTTTATTTGATTTAGGTTAAAACTAAAAAGAACAACTCACAATTTTGCAAATTAATTATTTTATAAGAATCAGAAACCAGACAAATGCTACTGGACCGTACATTTTTTGTTATTCTAAGGAGACTAGATGTCCCAGAATAAAATTTATTTTTCATATCATTTACAATATCTTACAATAAAATCGATGTTTTTAGAATCGATTATTAAAAAAAGATTCATGGAAGCATTAGTGACGGAACTGATGTGGAATGGAAATAGCCACACTGTAAACTATCGTTCATATTTGAGAATTGAGTTTCACAATTGACCCTGCGTACGACTTTTGTTTATTTACGTATTAAGAACCTAATCATGAATCATTTTACTTTATTAAGCTTCACTTGGGAAATGATTTAGTTTTATTTATCAGCATGTATTTAATGAATTATGCAAACTAACTCTTTATTGCTTAATGTTGTTATACCATTGAGTATAAAATACATTTTGGACGTACCGGACGCTTAACTATCTTTACTTTGTAGATAGTTATATATATATATATATATATATATATATATATATATATATATATATTTATAATTTGATTTAAAAAATAGTTCAAGCAAGGGAAAATAAAAAAGTTAAAATTTGATTGTATTTTTTTAAAAATATCTATTTTTATATTTTTCAGAACTATCATAAATTGAATTTATGTTGTCTTTATTGTGGACTTATATTGTAATTTTTTAAAATTTAATCTACCTTGAGCCCACACTCAAAACTCATGTCAACAAAAATGCCAACATTTTAGGTTCACATTTCATTCGAGGTAAATCTCCAGGGTTCCATCTCAGCATTTTAGCCCGGTATCCAGGGCATAATTTTCCAGAAAAAGTTGAAAAAATCTGGAAATAATATAATTTATGTGGAACTTCCCAAGAAATTCGGAAAAAGCAGTCCAAATATTTTTTTATTCAGATTTTCTCGTATATCTCAGCTTCGGGATATATTCGGGTCATGGAAAATTTCACAAAACGTCGAATAGTTCCTCACGGAATAAGCTACAACTTAAAATATACACATATTAAAAAACAAATGATTTTATTGTATTTAGCAATAAAATAGCAAAAAATGCTCTTGACTCCGAATTATAAAGTATTGCAGAAAAAATATACTTAAGCGATCGTGATCAAAATATGAAAAATGATTTGATGACCAACAAAACGAGTTTTGTTTCAAAATTATAACTTTGCTATAGCTATAATAATAATTTATATTTATTTATAATTATTATTTTATTATTTATAATTATTATTTATTATTTATATTTATTTTTATAATAATTTATAAATTATTATAAAATTGATTTGAAAAAAAAAAAAATTCGACCTTTACTTTAAAAGTTAAAGTGCTTTTAGGCCAGTTTGATGGTTTAAAAATCAAATGTAGATTATATTTTGATTTAAATTTTTTTTTTGTAATTACTAGAAATATCAAGTTCTCAATCTAGAAGTATCAAGTTTTTTTTTTTTTTTTTAGAATACAATCAAACCCTATCAAAGTATTTGCTATTGAATTTTCTATCAAAAACATTTGAAAACTTAACAGTTATTGCAATCTATCTTTAATTCTTTGTAATCTCGGCTCCTAATAAAGTCTAAAAAAATTACTACTCAAATTTATATTTTTTTTATAAAAATTCCATTGTCGTTTATTGCGATAAATTTTATGGAAAATTCGCTGAGATATGTGCATATTTGCATTGGTTTAAGTTGCAATTTTTTTTTTTATATACTAATTTTGATGGTTTTACTGAAGTCAAACTGTCCTGAAAACTTTTCAACTTTTGAAATAAACGTTAAAATTTTTATTTTTACAAATTGGTTAATTACTGATTAATTGGTTTTAAAAAAAATTATTAAAATTTTGTAGTGAAACAAGATTAAATTTGTTGGGCATCAAAAGGGCTAAAAATTTTCATACTTTCATCATGGTTAATCATGTACATATTTTTCTACAGTACTTTAAAATTTGGTGACAAGAATTATTTGACTGTTTTTTTCAATTTAATTGCTATAAACAATTAAATTCCACCTTGAAAGACATTTTATGTTGTTGATTATAACTTGACAATTTGTAGTTTTGGTGATTTGTCTATGAACTCTAGATGTATAAACGGAGATATACTCGAAAATCTAAATTAAAAAATTCATTTTTTACTTAAATTGTTAAATAAACTAATGAAACCGATTTCTGATCGAGAGAAAACAATTTTCCTGAACCTCTGAGGAAATTCTTTATCCAACTTTGTCTGGAAAATTAAATGTTTTTTAGCCCTGGATACCGGACTATTTGGGCTTACTCGGGTCGGCAACGCTGATCTGGAATGGTTGCTTAAAACTGATTTAACAAAGTAATCATAAGAAAGCTAGGAAGATAATTGTGCTATTTCTCAACTCCTCTCCAAAATAACAAAAAAAAAGTTATATTTATTGATAAAATAAAAATAGCAAATATGCATATATGATATGGTAAAAATATATACTTCTTGAAATATTGAATAAAAATTTCATCGGTGTCTTGAACGATTAAATAAAACATAACGTGGAAGTACAAAACTACTCTTTCTTATACAACGCAGAGCTATTGATCATCCCTATAATTGATGGGCTTTAAGATACCAAGTCCAATCATTAATGTCTTAACATTCGAGGTCTAAGCATCCTCTCGGGAGAATGTTATGGGAGGCAATGAGCAGCTTGAGAAAGCCCATGAGGAACTTACAAGTCGTGACGCTTCGAATGAGCCAGCTCTACGTTCCCGATCACTTGTACTCCTTAACCCGAATCCGATTTTTGCAAAGTTTGTCTCAAGATCCTCTGTGAACAGGCACTTGTTATACAACATCTTAAAGAGTATCGTGAAACAGTGTTGAAGCTTTATTGTGTGGTTTTTAAGTGTGCCGATCAAAATTCAACCCATGTTGAAGGTAAAATTCGCAAGCTAAAATTAGTCAAACTTAGTACTTCCTAGTTCAGAAGTACCAAGCTTCTACTTCAAAAAAGGTGAATGATGTTTCACGAGCATCCCCTTGTATATATTATGTATATTATTTTCTTGATCGTTGACGATAATAGTAATGATAACTTACGTGAGAATTTTAATAGTCATAAAGACTGTAGGTTTAAACTAAATGTCGTATTATAAATTTCGTTAATTGCATTACCTTAGCAATTTTATTGTGCTTTTTATTTATTTATTGAAAAACTCTCTTAAACCTTTTTACTACTCTGATAAATTAATAACAGCCTGCTTTAACTCAATAGTTTAAAATATCGTTACAATGCAAATTTATAAAGGTTATGCCTTTTATTACTTATCGGCTCATTTATGTTCGAAAAGTCCGTGACGTAAATGGTCTACCAATTTAGGGGTTGTTAATCGCAAGTTCTGTATTCAGGCATCAATAGATATGATGATTTTAAGGTAAGATATAAGGTAAACCGGCAGTGCACACTGCTTCTGTATCGTCTACTTGGGTAATAAAAATTGTGAAAATAAAGCAGTACGCTTTGATTCAGCTTGAAATCTGGAGTAAATGTAGCTGTTACCAACTAGTTGTGGTTAAGTACTTATAATAAGGATAAGGTTTTATGATTTGAAGTTAAAACATTTAATTTCGTCCAACCTATCTTGCTTTTCTCTTTATTCTTCATGTTTCAAATAAAACAAAATTGACTTTAACACAACGAAAAATTATTAATCTTTGCTCACTACGAATCCAACAAGGTGATATCCAAGCATTGGTGCAAGTTTAATGTTTAGGAAAAGTCAGGAAGATATTCTAGCATCAATAACAATTTTATTTTTCATTAAATCAAAAGGGAATAGCTGGTGTAATCGCTGGATGCTAAATATCTCAAAAGTACCTAAAAAAAACACTGGGGCAGAAAACAATGAAAATTTCCTTAACCGAGTTCACTAGCACATTTACCTTGATTGGAATATTCTTTTTTTATATCCCTTTTTCTTTTCTTCGTCAAGAACATTAGATACCAGACAAAAACCACCAGATGGTGGAATTGTGGGATGTGCAACAAGCGGTAGAACATAAGAAAGACACATGGAGGCTGTACAGACAATGATACCGTACTGTACAATAAAACCCAGGCTTTTTGGGATGAATATGTCAGCAAGATAAACAGGACCAAACAAGTAGTTAAACAAGCTAAGGCAAGATCTTGGAGAGAATTCGGAAGGGAGATCAAATACAATTTTGAAGAAAATTGGAGGAAATTCTTGTGCACGGTAAATGGACTCAGAGGAAAGAAAGAGGAAATGTTCGAAGTGCCCAAGATAGTAATAGTAATCTGGTGACTCAAGATAAGAAAATTCGTAATGTATGGCGAGACCACTATAAAGATATTTTCCCTCCTGGGGTACAGACAATATCCCCGATATGATGGACGTAAATGGCTTAGAGTCAAAGAGAACTAGGTCGAGAAGATCGATGATGACATAGAAGAAGACGTGGTTATATTGGTCATGGATAAAATAAAACTTGGTGAAGCGGCAGGCTGAGATAACTATTATATATGAATTCATAAAATTTTGCGAGGAAAACTGGTCAATTGCCTCTAGAACCTCTTCCAATCTCTAGAGAGACTAATCCAGTCATATCAATTTTTTCTCCTATGAAGGGTATTCTCCCTGCGTACGCCACTTAATATAATAGTATTAAAAAACTGGAAAATTTGACAACACACTCAACGCACTGGCAGATTAGGTACTTGAGGAGCGATAAAATTAAAGAGAAATTATATTTTTAGGATTACACGAATTTTTTAAGTTTAAAAACCAGCTCGATTAGCCCTACATGAATATAAAAATTATTTCCACTTACTCATACGATATATCGTTGTTCATAACATTTGCGAAAAGAGACAACAACAAATGATTTATTATATTATATGATATACGTATATGGTATAGTACGAGGTGTGGCTATTAAATAACGAGACTGACGTTGCAATAAAATTTATTTTTATTTTATACATAATTACTTATTTACACCCCTTATATACACCTTCGATATACACCCCTTCTCTATCCCTACAACGCTCCATGCGAATTTTCCATTGTTGGAAACAGTGCTGGAAGTCATCTTTTGTCAGCTCCTTCAGGACGCGTGCCGATTTCTCTTTTACAGCTTCCACGAACTCAAATCTCGTCCCTTTTAATGAAGTTCACCTTAGGGAATAGATAGAAGTCACATGGTGCAAGATCTGGTGAATAATGTGGATGTTCTAACACTGGGATGCTGTACTGGGATAGGAACCTCTTGACAGATAACGCGGAATGAGTTGGCGAAGAGAAGATGGAGAACCCATGATTTGTTCTTCCACATTTCGGGTCGTTTTTTCCTTACTCTTTCACGTAGTTTTGCAAGTACCTCAAGGTAGTAATATTGATTAATAGTTTGACCTTCTGGAACCCAGTGAAGGTACACAATCCCATGAATATCGAAAAAAAAATCATAATTGCTTTAAATTTTGACTTGCTCATTCTAGCTTTTTTGGCTGTCGGTGAAGTTGGGGCCTACCAGTGCATGGATTGGAGGTTCGTTTCCGGATCATAAGTAAAAAAAACACGTTTCATCACATATTACTGTGGAAGCTGTAAAAGAGAAAGCGGCACGCGTCCTGAAGGAGCTGACAGAAGATGACTTCCAGCACTGTTTCCAACAATGGAAAATTCGCATGGAGCGTTGTAGGGATAGAGAAGGGGTGTATATTGAAGGTAATAGAAAGTAATTATGTATAAAATAAAAATAAATTTTATTGCAACGTCAGTCTCGTTATTTAATAGTACCTCGTATATCTGTTGGCGTCTATATATTCGCATTTTGAGAAGACTATCTCGAAATAAATTAGTAAAAATAAATATAAAATAAAGCGATAATTTCGTTATAATGCAATGAATGTTTTTGGAGATAGGAGCGGCTGGAGAGGGCAGCATTGTCTGGTATGATTGTTCAGAGGCGTATTCAGGGTGTAGTGAGGGGTGTGACCGCCCAGAGCACCGTTCCATGGAGAAATTAAATAAATGAATAATACATTTTAGAGGAATTTATAGTTTTAGGAGACCCCAACTCCCCCTCCCTCTTTTGGGAATTCCATGCTTCCAGAATCGTCCGGAAGCCCTCCGCTCTGTTCAAGGGGAGGCCCACAATAACGTATCGCCCAGGGCTCCACAAAGTCTGGATCCGCAACCGCCCGTGGGCGACAATTCCACTCCTGACCCTCCTACGTTTAATTGTTTAAAGGATTGTTACTAGAATAAAAAAAGCACTAACGGAAGTTATAGTTTATGATATTTTCAGGCATAATATTGGCAGTTTATTTCAATCAAATTATCATTTGCGATACAATTCATCCACCTATTTTGTCATAGACTTAGAGATTCAAATTATTAGATTTTTTTTCTTATGTCCTAATATCAATTCAAATAAGACGGAACTGATTGAAAGTGAACTCAGCTGTTTTCTTATAATTATCAAAAGTTTTTAACGGTTTTGTTTATCTTGCATTGGTTCCTACTTCCACAAATTTCTTTAAATTTAAATCGGACCAATAAAATGAATAAACTGTCTATAATATTTATTTTATAAATTTTATTTGCTCGGTAAATTACAATAAACCAAAAGCGGGAAGAAAATATTCCATCATTACACCATATGTTTTGTGAAAATTGATATTCGAAATTTTATTTATGCTATAATCGATTTTTAGATTACTGCTGATGTATAACACAGTGGAATTCCGTTTAAAAAATAGCTAAGGAAATATTTATTTAGATTTCTTGGATGTAAGATAATGAAAAAGAGAATAGGCTATTTGCGAGTATTTTTTTTTATGAAATGTTTACAGTTAATTATGTTCACATGACTGACAGTACAATTTTAAGCATTTGATTATTTTTTTTATAACAGTATGGCTATGTCATGTGACGCATTTTACTTATCAGACTGTTGCCGGGCCTTGTTCGGTTTACTTTTAACAGCGGCGATGATGCTAGGATTTTGTTATTTGTATGCAATCAGTAAGCAAATTTTATTAGAAGATGAAGACATGATAGGTCAAGCTGCACTGGAAGAAGAACCAGATTAAAGAAAATAAAGTAGTGTTACATTGATTCGTTTGTTGGTCTGTTTTGTGCATATGTTTATAAGAAACTTTAGATAACCGTTTAAGGAGCGGGGTAGCTCACTTTGCTACTAAGGGTTCTAGACCGGCTGTGACAGGTAACTATTTATTCAGTTTTCATCCGTAGATCGGTCCTGTGGGATCGGGAGACTTTCCCGTGGCTTCTATAATGAGGGTACTCTTATTTGGGGGAAAAACCTGGCGGTTGAGCGTAATCTCAGCCGAGTAACCTCCTTGCACAACTGTTGGGTTAAAAACAGTACGGCCTTACCAAGTACTGAGCCCAAGACCCTTCATGGGCTGTAGTGATACAGGTTTTTTATTATTATTATTTATTTATATTAACGAACCGGAAAGGAAAAACTGACATGACTGGGTTAGTCTCCCTGGTCTAAAGCCAGTCTGCTCCTCTTTCAGATCATGTTCTACCAATCTCCTAAGTCTCTGCTCTAGTACTCTCGTGTGTAAGTTGTATACTACAAAATACAAGCATGTTGTTCTATAATTCTCACACAATATCTTATACCTTTCATAAAAATAATGTTTATAATTTTTTTTTTTTTTTTTTGATAACCGTTTGGTAATGATGTCGCTTTATTCATGAAAAATCGATTTCTGAGCAGGTAAACAGTTTAGTGTTCCTCAAAGCAGGTCAGTGTCCTATAATTTTCTATAATATAATTCTATATAATAATTCCTATAATTTTTATGTATATATTTTCGAAAGTACCCATTAAATCGTTCTCTTATATGGCTGCATTACTGATTTCATGTTTTTAATTAGCACAGAGACACTTGTATGCTATTAATTTTGAAATATTTATTAGATAACATAGTAATTCATCTATATATAAATATATATGCATATTTAAACACACACAACTAAAAAAGTTTTGCAACAGTTTTTGTTTCCTACATATATATATATATATATATATATATATATATATATATATATATATATATATATATATATATATATATATATATATATATATATATATATATATGTTAGAGAAATTATAAGTTAGGTTATTTTTCTAGATTCTTTATTTCTCTTTATATATTTATTATTTTCTACTCATTTCAATTTTCGTTCGTGCATCTATTTATTTGTGCTCAGAATGGTGTCTCATGAGGTGTTTATGGTTGTATATTCGAAAACTCTTTAGCATGTTTCCAATGTTATACTGATTAATGTTTAATAGATATAATTTCCTCTCTTAGTATCACTTTAATTTCAATTTTTAGTAGATTAAATTTCCTATCCTAGTATAATTTTAATTTTAGTTAACTAGATTAAATTTCCTATTTTAATATCGCTTTAATTTCTCCGTTATAGTTCCTCAATTTTAGTTTCTATCGTTTTAAAATGCAATTCTCAAAATAGTCCTAATGAGGAGTATTAGTATTATATTCAATGGGATTGAGATAAGGACTACTGGTCAGAAACTCCAAAAAGGAAATTATTGCAGATAAAGGAGGGCATAAGCAATTTAGTGATAAGTGATGTAGTTTGTATCACTAACTAAAGTGTCTCAACAATAAGGTTGTTTTTTCGCATATAATTTTACATGACTTTTATTATGACTTTTATTTAGCATATACTTCTTCTTCTTCTTCATAGCCATGACATACTCACTAGGCGGTCCTTGGCCTGCTCCAAAGATCTTGCTCTGACTTTTCGGTCTCCAATCTCCAATCTCAGGGAAAGTCCATTCGCTGTCAGACCTGCAGTTGCACTTTCTATCCATCTTCCATGAGCTCTCACTCCCTCTGGACGGTAAGAGTACAGCTTCTTGGCTATCCTACCATTGTCCATCTTCACCAGATAGCAGAGCCAACTTAAACGTTGCCTTTTTTTTAAGTCCGAAATCTTCAGATCTCCATCGATGTCATAAATGTCTTAATTTTTTTGCTGACGCCACTCTCCATTCTCTCTTATTGGGCCCAGGACACGTTTTAATCATTTCCGCCTGAAGATGTCCATTGCCCTTTCTGCTCCTGCTCCATTTGATACCCACGCGTAGGTTGCAACCACAACCTTTATATGATTATAAAAACCATTCTTATTAATGGTTTTTATAATCTGAACTTTGTTGTGCGACTGATCAATCTACTAGATAATAGATGCACAATGGAGTATGATCACTTATTGGCAGCAACAATTCGGACTGTGATCTCCTTCTCGTCCAAGGACACATTTATTCAGCTTCCTAGATATTTACTGGTCAAACTGGAGACATTTTGAAAGCAGATATTGCCAACCGTGTACAGATTCTGTGGACGCATCAAGTTTTTTCTTTTCATTTTTATTATTTTTGTCTTTTCTGCATTCATTGTGGTCCAAATGTCAAAGTCTTTTCTTGGAACCTTTCGAATGCGTCCTCAATGTTTTGGACAGACCTTCCAACAATCAAGACGTCATCGGTATATCCCAATATATGGTAACTTTTGTATATTATAGTCCTCTATATATCCAGTTTCGCACGCATGATGATGCGCTGTATGACGATGTAGAAGAGGAATGAAGCCAAGGGTTCATCTTGTATGAGCCCAGTGTTAACAAGTCTTTGAACTACTGATTGTATTTTGCATTGTGTAAATAGTGAGTTTGATGAGCTTCGAAGAGATACCGATTTCTGTAATTTGTCCGGAAGAGTTCTTCTCTCACCACAGTAAGCTGCCTTAAAATGTATAAATAAGATCATTTTTTCACACATTTGCCTCAAAGAGGAAATTTGTTCAATGGTTGATCAATTTGGTCTGAATCCACACTGGCAATCTCCTAGCTTTCTTTCTACATAATACCGTTATCATTTATTGAGGGCTACAGAGAATATCTTGTATGAAGTATTTAATAAGCTTATCCCTCTGTAGTTTTCATAGTCTCTGGTATCTCCCTTCTTTTTTAGATTGGAACAGTTTAACCCTCAGCCATTTATTTGGGACTTTCTCAACCTCTCAAATGTGAGAAATTAGTCTGTGGTGTGGATCTCATCAGCTAAGGGATCACTGCCTTCTTTTTAAAGTTCAGTTCGTACACCATCAGGATCTGTGGACTTATTGTTCTTCATTTTGTACAGAATCAGTTAAATGTCTTCCGTATCTGGTGAGACATCTTCGTCTGTATTTTCCTCTCTTTCCAAGGTAGTTTCGACAGTCCTTTCATTGTCACTCTCCGGGTTCAGTAGTGCTTTGAAATGGCTCCTCCACTGTTCATGTATTTCGTCATCTAATATAAGGAGGCCTCCAGCTTCGCCACTTACAATACTATAATTCTGTTGTAAGCTATTCCTCTGCTCATTCACATCCTTATAAAACTTTCTGGTTTCATTTCGGTTTCTTGCTAGTTATATATTCATTATCTTTTCGTTCATTTCATTTTTTCTTCTTTCATCTGATAGTCTTCTTTGTATGTTTTCTCGCATCTTTGAGCATATATAGGCAGTTTTATATATATATATATATATATATATATATATATATATATATATATATATATATAGATATATATGTGATGAGGCCGTTGATTCTGTAGTATGAAGGCGGTGTCGGTTCGAAACCAATACCCCTAAGTTATTAGTTCGCGGTTGACCCACGGAATTAACTTCGACTTTCTCACTCTTGCTAGAAAAGGCTGGCAAACTGGAAGATAGCCCGTTCCTCCTCCCCTAATTGGAGTACATCTATTAAACCTGTAAAATGTCGAAGCTTGATTTTGGGTCTTTCAACTCCCCAAATTAAGAAATCGACAACATTATAAATGATACCATTGGGAGCTAAATGCATATTTCATTATTTATAAAAAAAATAAAGTAAAGACAAATATTGCATATACCTACTAAGACTAATGAGTACTAAAAATGCCATAAAAATTATAGCTGAACATATTGCATCTCAATCAAGGAAAGCTTTGTACGGGAATAGAAAAAAAAATTAATTTGTTTAACCCTTATGGCGATTCCGATACATTCCTGTTAAAATTTATTTGAAATCTGTAATAGTAACCATTTATTTATCTACGTCTTAAAGATAAATATTGATTCATTGGATTTTTGGTGCATTCTGTCGTTTTAAAATAACAACCTTGCATCTAAGGCGCTATCGAAGAAGCAGAATGTTATGGTAATGAGGACCCTTTGCATAATCTATCCTAATTATTTCTCATCTCCGGCCCGGTCCATTATATAACAGACAAAAGGTGAAAGGACCCAAGGCCCTGTTTCAAGGGCCTCTCATCTCTACGTAAACTAATATTCTAAAATCATTTGTTGTTATCGTAAGGACGGCCTATATTAAGATGTTCATAAAATCCTGCCAGTTTTAATTGATTTATTACTACTGTGATTCATTGTATATAATCTTGAGCTTGTATTGATGATTTATATGCGGTTTGGTTTTATAAGTATGATAAAAAAAAAACTTGTACCACCACAACCCATGAAGGGTCTTGGTTCAGTACTAGGTAAAGACCGTACTGTTTCTAAGTTTTGCAACGAGGTGATTTGGCCGAGATCACGCTCAACTGCCAGGTTTTTTCCCCAGTTAAGGGTACCCACTTTATAGAGGCTGGATGGTCCTCAGGCCCTCCTTCCCTTCCCCCGATCCCACAGGGTCGATCCACGGCTGATAACAGAATAAATAATTACCTGCCACAGCCGGCCTCGAACCCGGGAGCATAACTCTCGGTATTCCGTGCTCTCTTCAGTGCCTTACCACTGAGCTACTCCGCTCCGCATAAGTATGATAATAAATATCAATTGACTCTGTGGAGATATGGGCAGTGCACTAGTATATCGATCATTTTTTATTATTTATGTTATGAAAAAAAAAAAAAGCTATTGTCCGAAAATTAGTTGGAAAGCTTGTTTTGATTTTTGTTTAAATTTGTTCCCAAGTATATAATGTTTTTTACAAATAATTTAGCATTGATTGTAGCTTTTTTGTTGATGACGGATGTACTTTAATTTGAATTAATTTTTATATATCAAAAAATCAGATTAATAGGCCCAGCATCAATTGTGTCTTGTCGTTAAACAGTTTGAAACTTATTGAGCCTGCCGCAACCATTCATCGGATGAGCATGGAGCACGCCAAGGTTACTTGCTAAGTTTAATTGGTCGTTTAAAACTCTGTAGTCTTAGAATCTAAAAGGGAAAATTCTACGAATACAGTGTTGTCAGTTGCCACGCCCCAACAGAGGTCACTCCCGATGATGAAAAAGAGACTTTTTATGATGCGCTTAACAGAGCCATTGACAACTGCCCTAGAAGCGACATTAAAATCATTCTTGGGGATTTTAACGCAAAGATTGTTAAGAAGAAATTTTCATTCCAACCATTGGAAAGCACAGCCTGCATGATGAGACCAATGAGAATGGACGGTTGCTAATAAATGTTGCCGTATCCAAGGATATGGTAATGGGCAGTACTATGTTCCCGGTAAAGAGGATTCACAAAGGAACTTGGAGATCACCGGATGGAAGCACTATGAATCAAATAGACCATGTCCTCATCAGCAGAAGGCACAGGTCTAATCTTATTACTACAAGATCCTACAGAGGGGGCAACATAGACACAGATCACTTCTTGGTAGTTTTCAGAATTAGAGCTAGAATCTCGAATGTAAGAAAACTACCAGCCAAGATACCGAGCAAGATTGCCACATCCAAACTGAAGGACGAGGAGAGAAGTCTTACATACAAGCAAAGGTTGGATGAAAAACTTGTAAGCTACGTACCTGTAGAAGTTTAGTACGTAGAAGAGCGGGCAACAAGACCAGGTTAGTTTGACGATGAGTGCGCCAGGGTAACGGATGCCAAGAACAAGGCATATAGAAATATGGTGCAGAAGAAATACACACGATTGGTGTCATAAGAATATAGAGACAGAAGAAGACAAGAAAAGAGACTTCATCATCAGAAGAAGAAAGAATGGGAACGCAAGCGACTAGAGGAAATAGAGGAGCCTGAATGAGGTTAGAAGCTTATACCAGAAACTAAACAGCAGTAGGGCACCTTTCAAACCCAGAGTGAAGGCCTGTAAAAGAGAGGACGGCTCACTTACTACAGAGAAGACAGATATCCTGTCAAGATGGGCCCGACACTTTAACTATCTCCAGAATACGAAGACGTCATAGAGGCTTTCCTAAAACTCAGGAATAACAAAGCCCCGGGTAAAGATGGAAGATGGAGCCCGGCAGAGCTCTCAAAGTATGGAAGTGAGCAACTCCATAAGGCTATTTATGATATAATATTGGATATATGGGTTGAGGAACAAATGCCAGATCAGTGGATGAAGGGATTAATTTGTCCCCTTCACAAGAAAGGAAATATCTTAGAATGTTCAAATTATCGGGGCATTACCCTACTCCAATGTGCATATAAAGTCATTTCGAATATATTGTGCTCAAAGTTACTTCCTTTTGCAGAAAGAGAAATAGGAGAGTATCAGACGGGATTCAAAAGAGAAAAGTCGACGATAGATCAAATATTCAGCATAAGGATGATACTCCAGAAGTCAACTGAATTCAAAATGAACACTCATCATCTTCTCATTGATTTCAAGAACGCGAACGAAAATATCAAGAGGTCCAAACTCTACGAAGCATTAAGTGAGTTCAGAATCCCACTAAAATTGATACGCCTCATTAAAATGACTATGGAAAATGTGAGGTGCAAAGTCAAAGTGCAGTCAAACTTGTCACCAGAATTTGACTCGAAAAGAGGACTGAGACAAGGAGATGCCCTAGCGTGTTTGTTATTTAACTTTGCCCTTGAAAAAGTAGTAAGAAGCTCGGGTATTCAAACGACAGGGACCATCTACGACAGACTCGTCCAACTGCTTGCCTTTGCGGATGATATCGACATAGTCGCTCGCTCAACGCACTTAAGGACGAATCTCATGGAAGCCGCTGCAGACATGGGCCTGACTATAAATGAAGAAAATACTAAGTACTTGAGAGTTGGCCAGAATGATAGAAATGCATCAAAAGAACCCTTAGTTATTGGTTCGTTCAGCTTCCAGAGCGTAGTCTAGTTCAAGTACTTAGCATCAGTTGTTTTCTCTACAAATAAAATTATGATGGAAACAAGCCAGAGACTGGTGAAGGCTAATAGATGCTAATTTGGCTTAAGGAATCATCTCGGTAAGCCCATAATCTTTTGACGAACCAAGTGCCTAATTTACAAAATGCTCATCAGGCCGGTTCTTACTTATGGATCCGAAACATGGACTTTGACAGCCAAAGAAGAAAAAGAAATCCTTATTTCCGAAAGAAAAATATTACGGAGAATTTTTGGGCCCTTTGGACAAGGGGACCAGTGGAGAAGACGGCATAATGATGAAGTATACGAGCTCTACGGTGAAGCAAACGTACTAAGGACCATCAAGTTAGGAAGATTGAGGTGGGCCGGCCATGTCGCCAGAATGAGAGATGTCCAGGTTCCCAAGAAGTTATTGGAGGGGAGGCTGGACTGCTCCATAGGTAGAGGCAGGACCAAGACTCAGATGGGAGGACGCTGTTGCTAAGGACGCTTTGACCTTACTGAATGTACGAAACTGGAAAACAGCAGCATAAGATCGAGCCTGCTGGCGAAGGCTCAATGAGGAGGCCAGGGGCCACACCGGTCTGTAGCGCCACGGAAAAAGAAGAAGAAGTCTAATTTTACTTTATTTTAACGTTGCGAGCACAACTCAGTGAGTGAGGATGCTACTGTTGTAAGAGTCAGGGGACCCATCTGATTGTTTTGCAATGTCCCACGGGAACGGATATCAAATATCAGGAGTGTCTCAGGAAACACCTCACTTAAAAACCCTGTTTTGCTAATGGATATTTAAAGCACACCATCGTTATTCTACAATCAATACATTATTTATTAGTACTTACAACAAAAAATGATTAATTTACTAACTAAAAAATACCATCAAGTGAAGAGCCATCCTGATGTTCCCCCAGTAACGCTCAGAGCCCTGATTAGTGTTTTCATTCCTGCACGAAGAACAAAAAACACGAAAAAAGCAAGTAAACAAAAAATTTATTCTAAAAACTTATTGTGCTGCTTTTCTTTTGACTAACAGTAACTAATGCAGAACGAAAATAATTAACTGACAAGCCACCGCCCAGAATTTATAAGATTAATAATAAAATAAAACATATCCTTACTTATCTACAATGAGCCTTGAACCCATGAACTCGATAATGTATGCACATGTGAAGGGCAAAGCAGGAATCCAAGAGATCCTGGTCTCTTTCGTCGTGTCACTGGTTTAATAGTCATTGGATGCTAAGTGGGATCGCTTAAGCCGGAAGCACTCGGAATTTCAACATTTTGGAGGATTATAGTAAATTGGGCAAGGATTCAACCACAGGATTTGGGTGATAAGAATGGTAGCAATGTAATTTTGGATGATATAAAGTCAAGAACCTGAGGAACATAAAACTGCATTATACCAAATTATACGAAACTGATTATATTTCTTAGCTTCACTTTTAATATAGTTACATGTGATCAGCTTATTGAGATAAACCAGAGTGTAACAATTGTGAATAAAGCTTTCTTTTCTCTCTGAACCAAACCTGCTCTAATTTATAAAATTGGTCTTTGAAAGATATCGGTATCGGTAATAAGGTTTAGGGGATCGAGAGGCATGGCAGGAAAAGTTCACCACAAAGTAACTGGAAAGACTCGGTATCTCACCATAAAAATGTGGAGAAGAAATAATTAAGAAAATAAGGGATTAGTCAGTCTTATGATATGAAGGTGTGCCAAGTAATGGAAATCATGTTGCCGGCTACTCTCTATTAAGGCATATAAATACCACTTCGAAGGCAAAAATAGTTTGCATGAGAATAAAAAATAATAACCAAAGATACCACATATCTACATTCTGCAAATTGAAAAACAACTGCTATAGGTAATAAAATATCTACAAACCCTACATAATAAAAAACAAAAATGTGTTAAATTATTACACTATGGTTTATTTTTTCGAAATACTTGTTATACATACAATTGGATACATTTATTTATTTTATTTTTTAAAGCCTTTGGTATAATGATTGCTGAACACTTTTCATAAATGACCGATGGGCATATAAAACCTTCAATCGGACCTCATTTTAAAACGAAATGGCGGATGGTAATGTCTAGTTCCGAGGATGTGACCCTGGTGCCAATTTTAGAAAAAAACCCGGCTTAGTAGTCTTGGAGAAAACCATAGACGGCGAACGGACGGATTTTTGTTTTATATTCGATTTTTGGATTCAATATATCTTGAAACGTAAAACCTGAAATTTTGAGAGGGGTTAAAAAAAAAAAATTCTTGGTCGAGAACTAAGGCTCATTATTGAAAATAATAAACCAATAAATTTTAGTATTTCATATAAATATATATATATATATATATATATATATATATACATATATATATATATATATATATATATATATATATATATATATATATATATATATATATATAGAGAGAGAGAGAGAGAGAGAGAGAGAGAGAGAGAGATGGAGAGCGAGACTCTTCTCCAAGTATTACCAAAAAATTAAAATAATACAATTTGAACATTGAAAGCTTAAAAACAGAGCCCGGCAAGAACTTCATGATGCCTTAGAAAAGTTTGAGTTGCAAATGTGATATTAAATGTTTATTATTATTATTCTTTGACTTTTCTGAGAACTTCGGCCTTAGAGAACCAAGTCCTTCTCTATAATAGATCTAATTGCTGGGAACGTAAAATCTCAAGTAAATGTTTATACCAGAGAATTTTTAAAAACTATAACAGTAATCAAAAGCCTTAACCCTATTGTCCCGAACCCCAGGTGCGATTCCCCAGGTGATTTCACCAATAGTCACTGCCCAAAAACTTTTCTGAACTGAAGCCGATTAAATCCCAAATCCTCACGGTCAGTCTCAACTCAATCCCCGGTTTAACGCTAATTAACTTATTATGGATTCTTTAAGTATTAAACACAACAACTTTTCATGCATATTTCAGCAGTTCCGATGCTCTTACTTCGATTATACTCGTATTTATAGGCTTCATGTTCTATAATTCCGCATTGGGTAGACTCCTCAATTCTCCATCTTTCCTTGAGTCGAATGCTCTGTTTCCGAAGACCATGAGGTGTTATCCCATTATCGTCAGCAGATTCGTTACTAACACTTAATGATCTAGGATAAAAGTCTGGTCAATTTTAACTTTCAAGTTTCTTAAAAGTTTGCGAGAACTGAATATTTTTGTAACTTGGTATTAAGAAGCATTATCCGCCTTTTAACTCTTTTTTTTTTCAACTCAGTAAGAATATTTTAGTGATGATATGATGGTATAAAAAATTGTTTAGTCTTTGTAGTTAATGATTTTTTTTTCATTTTTCACAATGGATAAATTCTGCTTGGTCACATTATTGTGGAATGTTGAAGTCGTTATATTTCCATTTTGAGACACATTTTTGATGTTTGGGGTTGGTAATTTCAGTATCCGAGAGCACTATATAGAAATGCATATTTATTTCACAAAACGTATTCATGGTATCAAAAAAATTAAATTAATTGATTTTATATAAATTATATCATTTTTTCATTAAACACTAATGAATACTACTGTTTACGATGTGATATCCTCTTTTTTTCTTCAAATTTTGATAAACTGACCGGATATTAAGATATAGAAGACATTAATCCGTTTTTTCACTCTCTTTGTAATGTAAGTTCCCTTTCTCGTTCCATTCCTTGGGAGACGAAAGCATTTGCCGTCTGTCAGTTGTAACTTGTAAAATATTTGAATTCACTTTCAATTGTGTCATTTTCTATGAAAAGTCCCGTCGGATTTCCCATGGTTCAAAATGAATTTAGTGCAAACGTGATCCCCATTCAGCATGTTGGATGAAATGATTGATGATAGCTCGTCAAACGGCTATCATTAAATGTCAGTTCATCTTGCATGCAACGCTAATTTTGATTTATTATCCTTTAAAGAAATATGACCAGCTGTCGAGTTCAGTTTGGCTACACTATGCTTCTGTTTACTTTACCGTTTCTTTCAGTTTTATTTTCTCTACAAAATGCATAAAAAAACTTCACTTACTTGCCAAGAATCTTTGAATAGCATTTCCTTACTTTCTTTTTGTATTTCCTCTATGAAAGCAGCTTTGAATGTGTGTTATCTTTATCACAGGCTTTTCTCTCCTCTTCTTATATTTATGTTAATGTTAATATATTTTGTGTAATTTTTATTATGATTATTTTGTGTAATAGTTGTTTGATCGTATCTCGTTTTATCCTTGTTAATCTTATTATGTTATTCGTTTATTTAATTAAAGTACAATTTTTCTGTATAACGGAATTATTCTTTATATCAGTTCAATAGCAATTGATATCACTATTTACTTAGCCTTGAAAAAATGCTTTTTAACATCAATAATTTGCTTCACCTCTGGTTTTTGAAACATATGGTCATAAATATGGCTCATGGAGATTATAGACATAGGGATTATGACAGACAATTATTCTAGGACATAAATTTGTCTAAGTTTATTTGAATAATTGTTTAAAATTAATACCTGGTTACTTTGAATACAAAGATGTTTTGTCATGGTTCGGCTGAAAATATTTTAAAAAATATATTTTAATATTAAAAACCATTATTCAGGAGTTTTCACGATAATATTATTTAATGGAGGTGGAATAATAATAAAATTTTCCAAAGTAATTATTTTTTCCTGATTTTCCCAAAGAATCACTGAAATTACAGAAGTTATGCCTTAAAAAACAAAACATTGAAAGCGAATCGTAGATCCTCATGAATTGTTACTAAGAAATAAGTAAGGATTTAAACATAAAGTTCCATTTTTTTTTTTAATTCTGATAAGATCTTTTTTTTTTCTCGATTTCTTCAAAGGTCCTTTGGAATTGGTTTGGCCTTAATGTACTTGAACAACTTTTTTTTCAAGATTACAATCTTCATGATAAAACAGTCCCTAGCTCTATTATTTACTGAGTCTGTGTATCTGGATATCTTATGAGATGATAAAATTTGAGGTGACTATGAATTATGAGTGAATTAAATAACAATTTATTATTAGTTTATGTGTGAATTATGAGAGCAGAGCCTAGATTTTAAAACGTTCTTCTACACAATTATTGATTATCTCTTTACAAAACCTTGAAGCCTTACCTTTCTACGAATGGAGTTCTTCAATTTGCATCAGACCATTCGCATTTATCTCCTTTATGGTCAAGTAGCACATTCTGACTTACTAATAAAATTAGATTACAGATATTCAAGTTTTATAGATGCCACCATGAGTGGTATTTTTTTTTTGTTACTACTAGATTCGCTAACAAAAAAAACATGTTTACAAATTAATAATATATTAAGATATAGATTTCCTGAAGTAGGAAACAAAAGAAAAAGAGAGAAAAATAATTACCACTGAATAGAAGAGATTATTTGTTTTTTGCAGCTCTGAAGACTTTTTTTAATTTAATTAAAAAAAAATTCTTTTTACAATTGAATATTAACTAAATAGTAATTTGTTACAAATCTTAAGGGTTACATGTCACATAATAAATAAATAAGATATAAATCTATTTATTTAACAGATAAACTTAGTAAAAAGGTTCGCAATCGGAATAATAACATAGCTTAATGTCGTGAGTGCTTCTCTATTAGACAAAACAGTCTAATCATCCTTCATAAATCCCGTACTGTACCACCTTAAATTTATTAACCTGTTTTTTTTTGTTTTTTTTCTCGTTGAGAAATACTAAGAGGTTTATATTGTATTATTTCCTTTCCAAACTTTAGCTTCTTAGCTTGAATCGGACGAAATCGAGCAGTTTCAGCTCAGTGCACTTTGGTTTTTAAAATAATCTAGTTTTGATGACAACCTAGAGTGCGACAAGTGACGCAGCATGCGAAAGAGATTGCCCAAATGCCAAGGCAAGTTCCCACCGAAAGGAAGCTAGGGTATATTCGACTCTTCCCTTTCCATGTTGCGAGCGCATTTGTCACGAACTGCGGGTAGAAGTAACGTTTGACTCTGCGATATATATCTAGGTCACACACCTTTTCAGTTCACAGTCAGAGGCTTACTTACAGGTTGATTATACAAATTTTAGTCTTTTCGGTTTCTGTTGATATTTAAATTAATAATAAAATTTGCTGTAAACTGAATTAGCTTACTGCTAAGCTCAAATAATCAGTTTAAAACTAATTATATTTTATAAATCAGGAAAGTACTCTGTAACGTTTAAATTTTTCCTTTATATCGACGTTGGTGATTCAGCAATGGATTTGATAAACTTAGTGAGTGATAAGTTATCTATCGTTCTCAGTATTTTTAACAAGTCTTTTGTGGATAGAAGTGTTTTAATCTGAAAAAAATCTGTGAATCGAGAAAGAGTCGTGACCTTCATAATATGTATGCAATTCTACATTCCATAAATCCTTATATGGGTGTGGAGGCGAGATGGGGGCGTAAGTTTTAAACAATTCAGAATTCGTCTGTATTTTCCAGTCGTCAACCAAACCATGCTAAGTCTATTTTTTTTTTTAGGTTAGTCCAGTAAATATTACGGCTACTGATTAACTGTTTCTAATGGTATGCTATGGGATTGTCTACAGGATGGAGCTAAAACTCTGAAGATCGCTCATTTAGCAGAGTCATCTCTTGATTTTTGGTCATATTTTCCCCGAATAAATAGACTATTGCAGTGGGCCGAAGGTCGGCGGTGAGCGGCGGGACTGCGTTTTCTATCCGTTTCATAACCCCTAGAGCACGATTATGGAAGATGTGGAGATGTCTGATATATATAATATAACTTATATTTTTTTCCCCGCTACATTTGAGAACCTCTAGGGGCTCCCTTAATGTCAAATGAACTAAAATTCGGTATGTGGGGCTTTCTTCCAGGCAGAACGATAACATTAAAGAATGGGTACATTCCAGTCAAAATTTCGGTATGTTTTCCTGAAATTTCGGCGTTTTTTAAGTTATGCGCATCTGTACAGTTCAACCATTTTAGTTTATAGGGCTGAAAATTTGTATGTGAATTGAGTTGGTGTTAGGGAAGTATCTTTTGGGGGTCTAATCTGTCTCCCCAACCCCCCGAGTTTTTCGATTTTTAAAACATTTGCTCACCTTTACAACCCTTCTGAATTGAGGGAGCTAAAATCTGTTGAATTCGAAAGGAAATTAAATTGCCTATGTAACAAAAGAAGTTTCATCGAAATCGGACCAGCATGGAGCAATGTTCCATAGCAAAGATATGGCTATTTCATTGCCTTTTTAGTCGTATTTTAAATATATATATATATATATATATATATATATATATATATATATATATATATATATATATATATATATATATATATATATATATATTTCCCGCTACATTTGAGCACATCCAGAGGCCCCCTTTGGGTCAAATGAGCTGAAATTCGGGATGATGTGTTTTCTGTATCGAAGGTCAGGGGAGACTCAGAACAATATAATTAAAGTATGGCAGAATTTTGGTATGTTTGCGACTGTCTTTTGTGGATCATAACTTTTTTCTCACTCCCCTGTTTTTGCAATATTTTTATTTTAGTGAAAATACGACCTTAGTGACGGAGTTCTGTTGCTCACGGATTTTTTTTTTCATGTCGAGCTTTATAAATTACTCGCAGTGTACGAGACTGGCGATTTGCTGTGATATTTTCTGGTTGTAATATTAGACCTTGTACTTTCTGGAATTTCTTTTCGACACGCTTTAGGAAAAATAAGTTAAAAAGAATGAGTCATAATTTTTAACCTTCTTCAAAAAATAAGGTTATCAGTTTTACATTATGTTCTGTGTATGCCCAAACATAACTTAGCCTGTCTTGAACCTATTTCTGTCATTATTTTTTTAATCTGAAGGGTACATCTCCAATGTGGTCCCTATAAATTTTAACAGATTCCGATGAAAACTCTATTTTTATCTCATAGCTTTGTCATTCTTGAACAACTTTCTATGACTTTTTTTTTTAATTATAGATTTAAAACTTATCAAATTTTCTTGGAATAACATAATTATTCTGGCATTTTCAATTCTTTCTATTATTTTTGTTGGTGAATTGGAGACGGTTTGTTTAATTAATTTAAACATATGTGATTTGTTTGTTCCTTAATTAGGTAGTTTTGATAAGTTATCAAAATCATTTCTTATTTTGACTGACTTAACTACTGTGTCACCCTTAGTTTATATCGGTCCCTTAGGAGTTTAATCTGTGGAAGTAAAAAAAAATGGTCCAAATTCACTTAACAATTTTTAAGTATTCTTTACAAAGTCATATGTATAGAAAATGCCTACTGAAATGTCGGAAAAAGCTCTTTCGGTTCAAATTGCTGACATTTGACTTTTTCATTTTCAATTGATTTGTCAATTCGTCCTAATTTTTCAAATAGATTTTTGTTTTGCTTTATAGCACCGTGGATGGCATAGCTATAAATTTGGATTCATTCCTTTACGCATTAAAATTATAACTGGAAGGACGGGTTATCCAATCTTTTCTAATGTGGTTGGGAATCATTCCGTAGGTCTGCTTTGAAATAAAGTTAAAGGAATCATGGTTTGGAATCGGACCTGCATTCACATCTGGCTTGAGCGTGCCAGAGTGAGCTGCTCTAACAATGTAAGCCATCACGGTCTCGACCTCTTGGAAGTAACACTCAGAGATGAGAAAAAATTCGTTCTTGGTTGTACACACTGTAGAGGCCAGTATTAGGCCTGTTTCGGGGACACGTCTTCACTTAACTTCAAAATCACGTACCCGCCTCTTTGTACGTTACCTTGTTTCAAAAAGTTGCTGTATTATTCATCGTATCTAATTTAGTTGAAAGGAGACCATCGTTAAATATTATTTTTCTTTTATAACATCGGTAATAAATTTCTTTTTCCTTCAGTAAATGCCTACATTAGTATTAGGCAATCTAATCCACAAGTCCCCATCATCATAAGAGGAAAAAAACTAATACCATATTACGAAATCATGTAATGTGTTTGATACATATTGTTGAAGGTACGGATGATAATAATCTTAAAAATATAAAACCAAACTGTCTATATATACTTTTCATATATCTATAAAGAACGCAAAAAAAGAAAGAAAGAAATTTGCCATAATTTTATCAATCCTGTCTACGTTATTTGTAAAAAGATATATTTACTAGTTTGTATTACAAATAATACATATCCCTAACTATCGGAATATTTAAATAGTTCTTTTACTAATTTTCTTTTTAAATAATTACTACTATACCCGTAAGACGTTGCCCGTGAAAAGAATTTCGAATTAATTACTCTTCCAAATTTCAAGTTTTTTTATATTTAACTTTTAAAAGATAACGTAAGTATCAGAACTATTGTTCTTATCTTTCCTAATCATCATACTACAAAACTTTTACAAACTACTTTAAAAAAAATAAAAGATTATAGTTTAACTTTGATTTTTATTTTATTTTTAACAAATAATTTATATCCCCATACGAAAGAAAGAAAAGAGATTACGTTTACATAAAAAAAATGAGGAGCGACCAGAACTTTCAACGAAAAAATCGGTAACCAACAAAAATTTTGGCTGTAAATATTCCAAGCCCTAAGGGATGATAATTTTTCTCGGTAATCGACTGCATTGTTTATAATTCGTCTCATTTCATTTAGCCATTTTTAGGAACAGGATCAAAATCATAAGAAATTTGCTAAAACGACAATAAGACTTCACCTTTTTACACTTTTTACTTGATCTCCAATTATATTAACAAATAACGCTTTCACACAATTATTTCACTCTAGTTAAAATGTTTTCGTTGTGAACTTGGTTTCACATGTTTGAAGTTATCATGACAACGATTACAAAATTACCTGTTTTTACTTCCTTGTACGAAGTAAAGGAAGTATTGTAATCGCGAAAATTTTCGGTTTTCAGATTTCGAAGGAAATATCCATTTTGACTAGTTTCGTAGTGGCGTCTGTTCGTACGTACGTTCGTAAGTAATAACTCAAAAATGGTTTTCTGTAGAAAGTTGCAATTTTGTATTTAGGATTGCTGTAAAATTTAGTTGTGAAACTCTCTTTTTGGTCACTGCTTGATAACCGGAAGTGGTACTAAATTTGAAGGTCATAACTGATTTCCATAAAAAATTATATTAAAATACTATACGAAACTTCTCAAATTTAGTATTTATAATTTATATATTGATTAAAATAGCATACTACATTTTGGTCTAAATCCCGGAAACAGTACTTTACTTGAAGAACATATTAGACTTTCATCAAAAATTATATTCAAATATAATGTAAATTATCTAAAATTTGGTAAATAGGACTTTTATATCGATATGAATGTATTTACTATATTTTGTTTAAAATTGGTAAGCCAGAAAGAGTACTTTACTTGAAGGCCATAATAAGCTTACATTAAAAATTATATTTAAATTAAATACATACATCGTATGTTTCGGTAATAAAGGTTACAAACGCAATTTGGTTTCCAATCGAATTAAACATTTTTATTACTCGTTTTAAATGTTAAAATTGAGCGTAAAATACTGGTTTTCCTCCCCATTTGTGTGTGTGTGTCAATAGATGGATGTCGCAACGCCGAGTGTCGTTTTTGAGATACTGCAATCTTCGGAAACTAGTAACCAAATTCAGGATCACTTTTTGAGCCACCAATTTATAATTTAATAGGCGTACAATAAAGATTTTTTTTTATTGTTTTTCTATTTTTCCTCTGAATGAAGCATTTCAAAAAATTTAATGCATATAAACCTTTTTGAAAAAATTGTTTGAATGATAGGGAAAACCTCATCAAAATCGACCGACTTCTTTTCGAGTTTTGCGAGCACAAATATACGCAGGCTGAATTTATATATATATATATATATATATATATATGTATATATATATATATATATATATATATATATATATATATATATATATATATATATATATATATATATATATATATATATATATATATATATATATATATTTAAACTATATTTCAATTTACTTGCGATTTTAGATTTTTTTATTTTTTTTTTAATTTTGAGAGAAGACTAAGACTTCTATTTTTTACTTCTATGATTCTATTTTTTAACGTTTCGGGGTTGTATTCCCATCATCATAGATTAAATGTGTCTGCACTACATTGTAAATTATTAATAATGTTGTCTTCAAATCATGTGGATATTATAAACAAACTAAAAATTTACTAAACAGACAAAAATAATATAAAACATAAGACACAAACATAATATAAAATATACGGACTTATCATAAGACAAAATATGTGTATTGTTAATAATTAGAGAAAGATAATTCAGAATAGCAAAAATCAAACAAATTAATGAAATTGATATGTAGGAGATAAACAGTTAAAGGATTTTAACTAACAGGGAGAGGGTACAGTCAATGGGGCACCGATTTTAACCAAATTTTTTGTCGTGATTCCACATCCTAAAATATTTGACACTTGTGATAGTGTTCGTTCCAATGGGCCCTAGAAGCCGAGAGAAAAAGAAAAAAAAAAGAAACACGCTGAAACTACATTATTTTGGATATACAACTACAACTACATTAGTTTGGAAAATGATACCGATGTGGTTTTTCCAGTAAAACATTTATTTTCGGTATATATTAAAGAAAAAATACAAACTATAGAAATGATTAATTTTTGGTTAGAATAATAAAAAAAATTTTTTTTAGATAATTGAATAAACTAGCCTTATAGATTTTTTTATATAAAAAATATGGCACCGAAAAATCTTTACGTTGAAAATATCATCGAAAACAAAAAATATATTTTTATATGATATAAAATATATGGGGATTCAAAATTTGTGAGCCACGAAATATGTTTCGATTTGAAGCTCTGTATCTCGTCTTGAGTTTACCCGATTTCGATTTACTTGGACTCGTAGGAAGAAGGCGAGTTTCTTTTTTTCATAAATATAAACAGTTCTTGCAATATCCAAAAGGTCAGTGTAAAAAAATGTGATTACAATATGATGATGTGTAGAATTGTGTGATTGTGTCCTATTATCCTGTGTCCGGAGATTTTGACGGGATATCTCAATATCTATTTTGACCTGGATTAGATTTACGTTTATACGGGTATAGCGATTTAACCGCTATACCATATAAGTAAGTTTTGAGTTTTCATCAGGTTTACAATATAATAAAACTATATAACATTTAATTAATTTAGTTTATTAATAAAATAAAATAAATAAAAAATGTAATTACAATTGGCAATTTATATAATTACGTTTGACAATTTCGACGACCGATATCTCACACAAGGTGAGCCAAGGCTAATTTTCATACCGTAATGAATGATAATTTATCACAGCTACTCAACAAGTTGGTATTTTTTTATTGAGGTTTAACTTCCTTTTCTGTCCTTTTAAGGCAAACAGGAGGGATTTATCCTATAGGTTACCTACCTATTCTAACCAGAGTGAGAAGGTCGAGATTCATTACGTGGGAACACTACGAAATAAAGTTTAACTCGCCCACAGACCGGATTCGAACCGGCGCCATAGCAGTGAAGTGAATTGAAGTAAGGTGACACCTTAACACTCGGTCACCATGGTCTCTCACGAGTTGGTTCTTGTAGGCATATTTTAAATTGAGCCTTAATTTTTTTAAATATTCAGATTGTTTGGTCTAAGGGATCCCATAGTAATTCTATGTGCATTTTTTTTTTATAATTTTAAGTTTTGAAAATGATCATTCATTACTAGACTGCACTAAAGGATAGTGTCAGTTATATTGAAATGCACTACACACATTGGGAATACTGCTGGTAATCAATTTATTTTAAGTCAATAAGTAATCAGTTAACTCATTCTGAAATTGCTTCTGTGTTTAATTTCTTATCTAACAACATATTACTTCGGTAACTATTGAAAAAGGAATGTCAGAATTAAAAATAGAGGGTGATTCTATTTTCTTTTCTAAATCTTTCGCATTTTATGTGTCGTTTCTTCAGTACACTAATATCTTTATTACTGTTTCTTATGTCATATAGGCTACGATAGTTATCTATGAGTGATCTGTGAGGTTATTTATTTTTTGGAATTTTCCAATTGCATAGTTTTAACAAAATTATTATTTTTTTTTTCAATTCAGTTATTTCGACGCCATCTGACGCCCAACGCCCCAAGCCATTGCTTAGGTTGACTTGGCGTTATTTACGCCCATGGTTCTAACATTTATAATTTATTCAAATGATATGGTAGGATAGATATAATTTGAATATAAATATAATATGCAAAAATACTAATTTATGATGAATAGATTGTGCTAGAAATTAATTTTAATATTGTTATAAAGAAAATCGATATAAATTAAGCATTAACATATTATTGTTAATAATTTACAATGTTTTTTGTATTGCACAAAAATTATATGGCTGATGATGGGAAAAAGACCCCGAAACGTCAAAAATGGAAATGAAATGTGAGTTATAAAAGAATAAATAATAAAATGAAAGTCCTACTAATACTAATTGATGAAAATTTTAAATAATTTATTGTTTTAGATTTATATATATATATATATATATATATATATATATATATATATATATATATATATATATATATATATATATATATATATATACGGGCCGGGGTGGCCGAGTGGGTTAAAGCACCTGCAAAAATGCAAAAATGCAAAAAAAGCATCAGCCTACAAACCCAAAGGTTGTGGGTTCGAATCCCGGTTCCGGGATTCCACAGGCAATAATAAAATAATTAAAAATAAAAAAAAGACATTAATTAATTAATTATTTAATTATGGAGGAAAATAACGCTACCCAATTACTCAGGCCAATACGGCGCGGGTTCGATTCCCGCATAGGGACAGTAATGTCCTTACCCTGAGAGTCACAGGGAGGTGAGCGACCCCTGTGTCTGACATAGCTCCTGGCCCTCCAGGTTGGGGGTTGGGCATAGGGCTAATAACCCTATCCCGTCAAAAACAAATATTACGAAACCTAAAACTAGCCTCGGAAAATCTGACTGTCTTAACATGGTAACGACCCCGGCTTTGTATAACGGACTCCATCTTGGATCATGGAATGTTCGGAGCTTATACAGACCAGGGGCCGCCCAAACGGTAGTGAATGAAGTAAAAAGGTACAACATACCGTTAACAGCCATACAAGAGGTGAGATGGCCAGAAGATGGTGAAACCACTATTGATGGCCACACACTGTTCTACACCGGGAGAAATGCCAAAAACGGAACAGCTGGCACTGGATTTATAGTTAGTCCAGCTGCAAGGAAATCAGTTATAAACTTCACCCCGATTAACGAGAGGATAAGTGTATTACGAATTAGAGGTCGATATGCGAATTCTACGCAGACATCAGGAAAGAAAGGGTAGGATATAAAGCGAGAAACACGCAAATGCGAGGAAAAGATGGCAAACTGACGGCATCAAAAGAAAAGGTATTAAGCATCTGGAAAGAACATTTCCAGCAGCTTCTCAACCAAGGGAACCCCACAAACGAAGAAGACACGGACCACGCGGAAGACCTCGACCCGCAAGAGGTTGAAAAACCAGACATTCTGGATGTGGAAATAGCTATCGACAGGCTTAAAAGAAGAAAGGCCCCAGGGTTGGACAGCATACCATCAGAGCTGTTTAAAGATGGAGGCGAAACTCTAAGAACCAAGCTATTAGAACTAATCCAGAAAATATGGGAGGAGGAAAGGATACCGGAGGCTTGGAACACAGGTCTAATATGCCCTATCCTAAAGAAGGGGTCCATGTATGAATGTGGTAACTACAGAGGCATAGCACTCCTTCCGGTCGCCTATAAGATAATGACTAATATTCTGCTAAACCGGATATATCTCCACTATGAAAATATAATAGGCGACCACCAAGCAGGATTCAGAAGAGGAAGGAGCACGCTAGACCAGATCTTTATCCTAAAACAGGTACTCGAAAAACGTTGGGAAGTAGAGCAGGATGTGCACGCCTTATTTGTCGATTTCAAAGCAGCCTATGATTCCGTGGACAGAAACTGCCTATGGAAAATCATGACTGAGCTGGGTATTCCCGGGAAATTGGTGAGATTGACGAAGGCGTGTACAAACGACCCCAAATGGAGAGTCCTGATACAAGGAGATGTGTCTGAAGCCTTTGAAGTTAGAACAGGTTTGAGGCAGGGGGATGGACTCTCGCCGATGCTGTTTAACTTAGCCCTTGAGAAGGTGATTAGAACAACTTCATTCGAAAATGGAGGGGTGCACGTCGGAATGAAACACAAAATCCTAGCGTATGCGGACGACATAGATGTCCTTGGAATCAGTAAAGAGGACATTGAGAGACTTGCTAAGACTCTGTTACGAGAAGCAGAGCAAATCGGCTTGCAAATAAATGAAGACAAAACAAAATACATGATAGCCGAAAAATCCACCCCAACAATAGTATCTGCGTGGATGGCAGAACATTCCCGAAAGTAGACAGCTTTAAATACCTCGGCTCCACAATAACCTCAGTCAATGACCAGCATACAGAGATAGACCAGCGTATAACAAGCGCAAATAGAGCCTTCTTCTCTCTTTCAAGAGTACTGAAATCCCGAAAAATCTCCAGAAATCTCAAATTAAGGGTGTACAATGCTGTGATAAAACCAGTTCTGATGTACGGCTGCGAGACCTGGGCTCTAACCGGCACCCAAGAAAGCAGAATCGAGAGATTTGAAAGGAAAGTCCTCCGCACGATAACCGGAGCGATCTGGGATCAGAATCTAAAATCCTGGAGAAGAAAGACCAATAAAGAACTACTTACAGAAACTCGTCAGTCAATATCTAAGGCAAGGAGGTTAAGATGGGCGGGGCATGTAGCTCGAAGCAATCCATCAGGACGCCTTTTCACAACGATGAATGCCACAATAGTTGGCAAGAGACCACGTGGAAGGCCAAAAACCAGATGGATAGATAGGATCAACAAAGATGCGAAAGAGCTGCATGCAGCAAACTGGAAAGCAGTGGCCCAAGTTAGGCAGAGGTGGAGAAGGCTGGTTCAGGCGGCCAAAGATCTACAAGGTCTGTAGAGCCAACCGAAAAAAAAAGAAAAAAAAAAATATATATATATATATATATATATATATATATATATATATATATATATATATATATATGATTATTTATAATGTATTACATAATTATAATTGAATATAGAATATAGAAAATATAATAGGGTAAAAGAAAAAATGAAAAAAAATAAATAAAAAATAGCACTAAAAAATATCCTTATAATTGTAATTCTTTTAAATTCATATTTATGCTGATAGCCAAATAACTCTATTGCTGATTTACAGTACAGTATTTTTGCTAAAGGAACTCTTTCATACTGAACAGTATCATTCAATAAATACATGTTTTCTTCATAATGTCTTGACAGAAAATAAAAACAGAAATATTCGTGATAAGTACTTTTTTGGGATAATAGATAATACATTTAGATATTTTTTAATAATAATGTTTTGTGAGTGGTTTCTCAAGGTACTGCCTTTCAAGAACTGTAATTAAAGTCTTAAATTTAAGCGGTAGGTTGCTGGTAGAAAGACTTTTTACATCTTAATTGATGTGATATTAACTACGCTGTCATCATTTACACTAACGATCCTGGTTGTTAGTAAACAGGTGATGTAGTTCCATCGACCTTGGCACAAAGAATTTTTTTCCCAATGATTCGATTACTAATTCTCCTTAAATTAAAATTATCTTGATTTTTTTTTCACATGTACATAGTGTAAGAGAGAATTTGTTTCTGTATTGCATCTGAATTTCAGATTTCTGTTTATCTTGTATATCTTTGAATTTTGTATCAGAGTAGAAAATAGCCTTTTTTTAAAATTATTTAATCAGTAGGCCGGTTTGCAAAACTTGAACTATATTCTGTAGTACATTTTTTAGCTATTCTATTCTTTTCAGACTTCTTATTATGATACTTTTTAAAACGCCATATTTCATACATGACATACTTCCGGAAACATAATAAATTTCAAACTTCAACACATTATTTATTCAACAGCTTTAATTTCAACGTTTCGGAGGGTCCATCCATTGGCATAATGAAACACTCAACATCATAATAGAAAAACTCACGAGTTTATCATAAATAAATGACAAACAAATTTATTTTTAATAAAAGAACAAATATATAATTAAGTTTCCGAAAAATGATACAAACAAACATACATGGACGAAAAATCCAAGGTGATAAAGTTGATAATACAGTTATTGAAAAGTAAGAAGTTTCTTGAAAATGGACGGTCCAAAACGTTGTCGAAAATAAGGTGATTGAATAAGGAATTTGTTAAAGATAGTTTGAATGTTATTATGCTTCCGGAGGTTTCTCATGTATCAAATATAACAACATAGAGCCTTCAATAGGAAAAAGTGTTTTTAAAAATTTTAGAACAGTTTTCACTATAGTTTTAAAAATTCTGATAAATTAATATTAAGCTAAATCGATATTAATTATTCAGACTTTTTAAAAATGTGGTATAAACATTTACTTTTGTAAAATCTCTAATATAATTAATTATTTACCTCGTTGCATTTTATCAAAGCTTGGCCTGTTTCATCACCTCAATCATTCTCCCAGAGCCGATGAATAAAACATTTTAAGAACGGTTTCCGTGTTCCGTGATTACTTTTTCAGACAAGCCAAAATCATCTGGCTTCAGTTTTTATTAAGATTTCTTGTTCTGCAGGTTATTTCGGAAATACTATGGTGACCTACCTTGCAAAACTTAAAAAAAAACACCTACTCTTCAGCTCTTTGTGTATCTTGAGGTCGCTGCGAGAGGTCATGAAAAATGGCTTTCTATCCTTCCCTCATCTAAACAATCTTTGACCTCAGCTCAAAGATAGATAATGGATGATCGTGAACAGAATAATTGTTTTAAAGTATCGAATTTCATATTTATCTTGCTGTAGATCGAATAGAATATCAAAACACAAATGGCTGGTGTTTAGCAGAAAAAAAGTAATATATATCAGCTTTTTTAAAAAAACTACTTAAAATCACTTATCAATAATTCTTATACGTATAGCTCTTATTATTTTTGTTAGAAATTTCATTTAAAATGGAATAATTATTACCAGAAAATTTATTTGTTGTCAAGGAGTTTCTTTTATAAATATGGAATAAGTTTTTTCACGTTAAATCCAGATCGCAGACATTATTTTACCGATAGAGTACTCACCCAAAAATTTTTTTGTATTATCTATAATATTATATCATCGATATATATTTTAATATCTCTGGTAAATATTAATCAGAATACTCAGATAACGACTGAAGCTCATTTTCACACCAAATGAAATCGAACTTTGCTCGAAAAGTTGCTTAAGAATTATTTTGAATTATCATTATAAAATGGATCATGTCTTCTACTCTAGTTAAAGTGCTTAAAGATGCTAAGCCAAAGTAATGAATCAAATGAATTTGACTCTTAATAACTATATTACCGCCATTGATTTTTTTCGAAACCGTGCTTTATCTATTATTTACAAGGCTGAATTGTTTTGGGATTAAAAACAAATTTTTAATCTTTTCTCGAAAGATATCAGTTTATTTTCGTCTAAACTACTAAACTGAATTAAATTAAAATTCTTTGATAAAATTTATGTTTGATAAAATTGAAATAACAATGAGGTAATAATGATATAACAAGTTATGAAAAAGATGACAATGATGTTAAAAATTTTGACAAGTAACGTCGTATATATATCCATGATATAATAAAATATATGAAAACTATTAATTAAAATGACAATTATTATGAATATTTGGAAATATGTAAAGAATATCGAAATTAAGCTTATCTCTTATTATATTTTTGTCCACTGGCGATGTTCTGTGTGCTGGTTTGTCTGGTCCCCAAGGCGGGCTGAAATATATTTCGTGACAAACCGAATGAATGAATCTCGACCTTCTCAATCTGGCTAGAATAGGTTGGCCAATCTGTAGGAATAGTCCGCCCTTAGTACCCTAGAGTAGTACTATAGGACTTATATAAGGTGCATAGCGGCGTTAAACCGCAAATAAAAAAAAACAATCAGATGAATCACCCTCTATTATGTTGTTATGAAATCACATAGCAACATTTTTACGACATTATTAATTTTTTATTGGTGTTTTATTTATATGTATTGTTCATGTATGTGAATAATAATATCTGTTATTCATAAGTAGGATTTAATATTATTTTTCAATAGTAAATTTAAATTGTTTTAATTTATTTATTCATCTAATATGTGCTAAATTTATATATCGCCTTCAAAATATTTTAATTAATAAATTTATGTAATTCTGTTGTCCAGTTATAATTCGCTTTCAAGTCATAATTTTTTTACATCCTAGTTATTAAGCAGGTATAGACTTAATTTCTTATAGAAAAACAGGGATATCAGACAAAACTTTTGAGTAATATAATTCCAAGTTAATAAAAATCCGTTTCAGTATTATAATCTTTAAATGCATTAGTTCTCAAAGACTAATTATCATGTTGGTCTTGACTAGGCTTTAAAGCCAACAAGTCGTCTTTTGTGAAATTTCTTGTGTGAAAATGTTTACTAACCAAAGAGTTACCTTAGTTTAACTATGGGAATACCTTCAGATAGCTTTACTCCCACAGGATACCGTTTCTAAACTTAATGGGAACTTGTGATGAATCCAATTTCCATCGTGTTATCAAATTTTCTTATTAAAATATTCATTTTAATTATAACTGTAAAATAATTAATGAAAAGTAAATTTAGGAACTGCAAAGGTATTAGGTATTATAAGGAAGTGGTAGGCACTTCCTTTTTTCTCAAGATTTTTTGTTTATAGGGTAATGGAAATTTTTAAGTGCTATGATTTATGCTTGCATTTATTTTAACATATTTTTCAAAAATATTGAAAGTTGTCCTCTCACTTGAAGTCGTAGTTTAAATTGGGAACCCATCTACATTTAAGGATACCTATAAATTGCCATATATTTATTTTTAGGCTACTGCATTTTGATTCAATTTTTCATTCACTCTCCGCATAGAAGGTTCTAATAGTAGTTAGTGTAATTTTTCCTGTCTGCCAGCAAGACTGCATCCGTGTTATGCTATTTCTACTGGCTACATTTTCCTGACTCTGAAAAAATTCCTCTTATTCTCATGCAGTTTTTGATCACGTCCTATATCTCTATAATTATTAATTGAGGGTTTAGGATATACACTGCCTTATGCCCGTCTTGTAACGAATTATCCTCAACAAAAAAGGTGTTATTACGCAGTGCCTGCAGCACGAGTAATAATTTTCAATTTTCGCAAAATTTGAGGAGTGAGCACGCCTCTCTTTGAGACATTTCTAAATTACTCTTCTAGACATGTTGCCAAAAGCTTTCGCTGAATCGGCGAATCATGTATGCACTTCCTTGCTGGATTCACTCTGATATTAATATATATAAAAAAAAAAAAAACTCTGATATCAACTATGAGGTTCTTCGATATGACTTTTTTTCTAAATTTCCAGTGTATTTTCTAAAATCAGGGTGTCTAGTAGCTTGAATTCCTTGAAAAACGGAAATTCTGCTTTAGTTTTTCGTGTCAGGAAATAATCGGGACTGTTCCCGTCTGAACGTCTGTACGTTCATCAGGAATTTTAAGTTTTATGTTTAAAAATTTCATTTTTCTATCAGTACTAAACAACAAGGGTAGAAAATATTGAGAAGAAGGTTGATGTGGCGTTCTCCCTAACTTAATCTCTTATTCCACGTAAGCTTCGTACATCAGTCCTTCTTCCTTATACACGTCCTCACATGTTCTCTCATCAGTCTCACCTTGAAAGTGGACCAATGATTTTATGGAATGTTGTATGTATGTATTAGCTCCAAACAGCTCCGAGTTTCAATTTCAACCGATTTACACTCGACTTCTTGTAATATGTTCGCCGTTTCGCCCTCGTCCTTGAGACCGATGGTAGAGTGACAAGGATAAGGGCTTGCGTGGACTCAGTTTATTCCTATAATTATGATGTTATATATATATATATATATATATATATATATATATATATATATATATATATATATATATATATATATATATATCAGTATTATTTTGTAATGTAGGTAAATAAGTTTATAAATAAAATTGTGGTGAAATTTATTCCAATACGTGAATTTTATTTATTTATACTCGAAATTATTTTTGTACTGTATTTTCTAGTTGTTTTATTTGTACAGTATGTTGAGCCCTCAGTATAAGAAATTATGTTTTTCATTATCAAGCAGGCATGCAATCACTGTAATTATTCCAATTCATACTGAAGTACGAATTGTTTATTTTATCATAAGCCGAATGAATAAAACATTTTATCTTTCCAATTTTGCTTTAAATTTTATCCAATGAATTGACGAATTTCATCGGTTTCAGCCTTGGAATCCATGAACTTTGCTAGATTTGTTCATGCTGTATCGCTGGACACCCTAGCGAATGTAGCTACAATTTTTTCCTGGTGTTCTCAGAAGTGAGTACATCCGTTGTTATTGTGAAAACCTTAAGTGAATTTTCTATATTAAAATGGCCGGCTCCTTATCTTTTGGTGTGATTTTGCAATTCCAGTCACCTTTCTATCACTTTTATTTTCGTTTAAAAATTAATTTTTCCAATTAATGCAAATCTCATGTCCGTTTGTATAGAAAACACCAATTAAGTGTTCCATCCTTGAAAGTAAATCGTTTTTAGATACTGAGTTTGTTCTAATGGCGTAATCGTTTTTGTGAAACGATAATGAATAATGCCTGTGTATAATTGAATTCCGATAGGATAAATCTTGTTCCAAGGTTTACTTTACTTATCTCTGTTATTAGTTCTTTTATCGTACTTGACATGATTTAATTCCAGTTAATTTTACAAAGCGTTGAGAAGCAATATCTTAGGAATGAAACTCCGAATATTTTTAAAGAAAATCTTATCGAAAAGATCATGTTTTCCTAGTTTGCTAGTCGATAGCACTGCAATGACAGTTTCATTGCACGGGAAGAAAGTTCCCGAAGCCATCTTCTTTTGAGATTCCTTGGAGCGTTACGACAATTCTTAAAGAATATATGGGCATTAACTCAGAAAACGATGAGTTACAACACAATAAATCTTCAGCTGAGATAGTGGCAGTCACAGTGCATTGCAATATGAAATAATAACTTGCATTAAGCCCGAACAAATCGCATTGAGTAATTCATAAGACGTTTAAGTTTAGCTTCGGGGTCATGTGAGTGTCCGCCATACACCTTACAGCCTTAGTCAAAGTGGTAGAACAAGGGAGTTGATGAGTTTTGAAAGAAAGTAATAGCGGAGACTGCTTTAGGGTAGATATGGTTCCTCGAAAAATTTGGGATACGTGTGGTTACCAGGAGAGGGTTTGATCGATAGTGAGACCAAGGTTCTTGACTGATGTGAGAAATGAGATAGGGGTGTTATTCAAGATAAGGTCGGAAGATTCGGAGATAGATTTGAGTAGACAGAAGGATCCGATCATAATGACTTTGGTCTTCTCGGCGTTAAGATCTGCGTGAGCTTGTTGACTGCCAACCTCCCAGACAATATCAAAGCCTGCCTTCAGATCCAAGAAGCCTAGATATACATTCTTCTGCCCCACGTCTTTTCCACAATCATCCTTAAAGAGGATACGTTACCCTTATATTTTAGGTCGGAAAAAAAACAGCTTTTTCCTATTCCAGGCCATCCTCTATTACTTGGCATATCCTTCTTTTAAGTAGCCTTGTGTATAGTTTATGAACAAGTGACAAGAGGCAGATGGGCTTGCGATTGTCGCACTCACTTCTCTTGCCTTTCATGTGGATCGGGATTATAATTCTATAATTATATATACTAATATATTCCCATATCTCTATGATTCTTTTCCCACCTTGGATTTTTTTGGAATGGCGCTTGAATGTTCCTTTCTATTTTTTCACCTCTGAACATGGTGAATTCGGATGAGATATTTTTCCTTCCGACTGCCTTTCCTAACTTTATGTTAGTCATTGCTTCTTCTAGAATGCAGTCATCAACTGGTTCAATCATCAATTGAATCATTAAGTCATCAATTGTCTGCTGGTTCTTCGGGCCTTATTCCCCTCAATCCGGGGTGTATTATGATTGGTTCCTCAGTTTTAGAGAACCTCTTCTCGTAATAGTTTCTCCATTTTTCAAGAATCAATTCGTCATTAGTAGCAAAGCCTGGCTTGAGATCCTTTATATTCCAGACATGCTTAGCATTCCTACCACGAAATCCCTTTGCGGAACTACAGAATTTTCTTTTTTTATCTCTTTAGCTGTCTTCAATCGCTTTCCCGAAGTCTTTCCAGGATTTCGTCCTTTCATTTTTACCACGATCTTTGCTTGGCTCCTACCCCTGGCATAAACTTCCCTCTCTGAAAGGTTTCTCCTGCTGATATCTTTCTTTTATTCATTTATTCAATGCCTCTCCAACCTCATGGGCCTTGTCTTCTTTTTATGTGGTCCCACCTTTTTGACCCTGCACACTACTTAACCAATGATCTTTTTTTTCCCAACTATAGGAGAAGTAATCGGTACGACAAAGAAGAACTCGTAACATAAGTATGTAAATTTTACATACGATCAACACATTAATAAATGACTCAGCAAATTGGCCTAACCAATTGGCACATGCTATAAATAAATGATAGAACATTATAAATAAACTACTTATTTATAAAGAAGGTAGTGAAAATTAAAATTCTGATATACTAAACTGCAACATTATTCAATAAGTTAAATTTAAGTTGGAATAAAGAAGGAAAATGTAATTATAAAAATGTATCCAACTAGTTATTATGCGAACGGTGGTGGATAATGCCTAAGAAATCCTCTCCGATGTAATGAAATTTGGGCTATGCGGTAAGTGTTTTATATTAAAAAAACACAACAAAAACCAGCCATAGGAATTGAGTAAGCTCATGATGTCCGTGCCATGGACCAATGTTTTAAAGTTGTTAAACATACCGATTTGACTACGGAGGTCCATCAACGCCAGACTTATCTTTATCTATTTAGTTAATACTCGTAGTGTATTTCACTTGTTATTTTTCACTACAGATATTCAGAGAACTTGCTAATGAAATATTGTTTTTTTTAAAGCTGCAATTGTTTTGATTAAAATTATATGAAAAAACGTGGAGTACCTTACGACAGCCACGGAGATTTTATTCGGATTTTATTAACTTATTGTTTAGTAAGTCAAAGCTTTAGGACTAAGCAATCGGTCCTGTTTTCTCGCTTGCTATTCCGCAACCCTTTTCTATTCTTGGTAGTTCGAGAACTGTATTGGATGGACAAATAGCTTTTATGAATGACGGACATGGGGAGCGACCTTGTGCCATTAAGGAAAGGTCCTGGGCAACCTGAGGATGCACGAAGGAGACCTTTCATTGAGTCGCTCGCCAAGGACCGGTCACCTTTTGGTCATAGCTCAACACCGGTCCCATCATCCAAATGATGACTTGATCGCTCCATCCATCATCATCTGCCCGGCAAATCGACTATCGGGGAAGATCGATGCCGTTATAACGGATTTGTTCCGCTGGATTGCTTACATTAGAGGATTACCGGTCTTTGTAACAGCTAGTTTGTAGTAGCAGGGATAGCAGTGAAACTTGATACTGGTTAGAAACTTAAAAGTCTAAAACTTTGAGGAATGTGGGAATGCATCAAGATATAGTAGATGTACCGTACCCTCTCTACATGAAAATATTGACCCAATTAAAATTCTAGATGCCCCCAAACGATTTTCTAGAAGTGTTTGACCTCGAACGGTCATTATAATTGGTGTACAAGCCGCACTTAATACAGAAAGATATTACACAACAAAGATAATGGATATTTAAAATAATTAGTATACCGACAGTATTCCTGCAAAATCTTGTAAGTGATACTGAAATAAATAGGAGCTTACGAGGTTTATCAGATCTACTGTCGAAATTTATTCATCTTTAATGATCCGTATTTGATATCAGTGAGAATATAAAACTAACACGGTTAGTGATTTTTTGTTGTTGATATTTTATTCTATTAATGTTTCTTCTATTTATAACTTAAGCAGTGTAAATAGAAGATAGTTCAATGATAGATATACATTAAAATCGTTTACTCAAGACCTAAAATTATTTCTCCACGAATTTTGAAAAACAATGATCAATAGATTTAGCTGTAAGGATTGGGCTCCTCTGAAAATATACCTGTTTTCTTTTTTATAGTGATTTTATTGTTCTTTTCTTATAAATATAAACGTATACTGATAATTCAAGGATTATCGGCAAAGCAAACTGATATTTTTGCTACATTATTCCAATACATTTACGGCTTTCTTTCAGTTTTTATACTTTCAAATTATTTTAGGAAAATAAAATCGACGCTTATGTGCTTTTTAGCTTGCTACTTTTAATTATACACAGAGGTGAAAGTATGGTAATTAGCAAAGATTGAGGGAACAAATATTGGTTCTGTAAAAGTGTTAAAACAGATCAAAATTACTCAATAGTAACCAATGAATCCACCCACAACGAAGAAGAAAAGCGAGTTTTCTTCTTTAGTGAGATTAAGGAGAAAAAAGTTCAAACGAGAACGTCAGAATACTATTTTAGTCTGGCCAGTTAAGATTCAGGACTGTTGAAAATTAGTGTTAGTCATCCGGTCTGGTAGCAGCATCTTTTTTTTGTTTTTTGAAGTGTCCTTAAAATATCTGGAAAAATTTAGTTGTAATAAATAATCGTGTCCTTTCATTCATATTGAAACTACTATCTGATGACTTCATACTACTAACCAAGAATGTAAACCGGTTATACTAAAATAAAATAAATAATATAAGATTACATTGTGCAAGTGATAAATATGAGATTTTATTATATCTTACTCCGTTGATCTACGTTTTGTTCGATCAAATCGTAAAATAGTAGTAGTAAATTTTACATCAAAGGAAGCTTGATTTTTTCCTAATAAAACTCAGATATGTTCATATAAAACTTCACAACTCCTAAGAAGGTTGCACAAATAAGCCGTTATGTTGTTATTACAAGAGTAATAATGTCATTAAGATACAATCAAATCTTATATCGGCCCCGATGAATCATAACTTAACCTAACTGGAATTACAGGAGAAACTGGACTTTCATTTTGTTTACGTCTTGTTACTCCATTTGTTGTCTGCTTATAAATAGCAGAAGCGAGTCAAAATAGAATGCTTGGAAAGTAGCTCTTCCAAAAATGCAAAGCAATGATTTCCCGTCACGGTTCCAGCAAAACACGGCTTGGATAATCGTGGGGAATCATAAGTTTTGAGTGCATAAATCAAAATTAGAAGCGATTATTGGCGATCATCGGGGTTGCCCCACTCTAAAGGTCGTCTCATATTATGGGTAATTGTGAGTGTGAAATACCAAACCAATAAGTTTACGCACCTTTCCCATCCTTGCTGGCAGAATGAGGTAATGAGTGATTCATAGTAACCATTTGACATAAATTATTACCATAAAGGGTCTTCTCTTATTTATTGAATTTCTTTTTAATCTGAGCACCATTAAAATTTATGTTGCTGCCATTTCACATAAGTATTTTATTTCCATCTTACAATAACTACAAAGAGTAATTTAAATAATGATAAGTCATGATTATCCCGGAAATTCGATATTGACGACTCCAATTTTTATATTCTTCGATTTATAATGTATGACAAATCTAAAATAAGAATCATGAGTTTCACATTACCTGATTTTTTTTTAATAATAGGGCGAAAATGCAAATGTCTTTCATTCTGATATTTTATGAGATGCTGAATCCGAAATAAATATTTGAAAATTCTTCATAAACAGAAATATTAATAGGCAGTTATTTCGGAATTTCCTAGGATTGTTCAAATCTTATTGCAAAACATCTGTTTTGTAGGATAGGATGTATATAAAGGAATACGATTAGTTAAGTGAATGAAAAAAAAATCTGATGTGGGCAACACATGAATTCCTTGTACTCCTGAAAATCCGTGAACTCCGTGACTCAAAAAGTGATAATGAATTTGGTTGCTAGTTTCCGAAGATTGCAGTAAAAACGACACTCGGCGTCGCGACATCCATCTATTGACACACACACAAGATCTTGTTTCTGTAGGTCTCATTCCGTTATTAAATGTCGTTTTCTTTAAGTAGGTAACAAGTTCCCAAGAGATTTATTCGTGTTCTGTGACAACATTAGAACTGTCAATGTCACTAGATAAGATATTGTGTATTCTTAAAAAAACATCGTAGAGATTTTTTTTCATATTGTCAAAACTGTCTTCTTTTTTTTTTTTAAGTATTTCCTTAACTAAAATATCTGATGTGGACAACGCATTACTTCCTTGCACGCCTATTAAACTATAAAATCGGTGGTTCAAAAAGTTATCCTCAATTTGGTTACTAGTTTCCAAAGATTGCATTAAAAACGACACTCGACGTCGCGACATCCATCTATTGACACACACACAGACACATTCTTGTTTCTGGAGGTCTCATTCCGTTATTATATGTCGTTTTCCTTCAGTAGGTAACTAGTTTTCAAGAGATTTCTCCGTGTTCCGTGACAACATTAAAACTGTCAATATCACGATATAAAGCATTGGAAATCGACGGTTTCGACATTTTAAGCAGAAGTACCTACTTAGCTTATTCTCTTGCTTATTCTATTAGCTTATTATTCTCTTGCTGCAGACTTGTTCAGCTCACCAATGGGGAGGAAAACAAGTATCTTACACTCAATTTTAAAACTTAAAACGAGTACTAAAAATATTTAATTAGAATGGGGAAAAAATTGCAATTTTAACCCTTATTACCAAATCATATGATCTCTGTATTTAATTTTTGATGTAAGTTTATTGTGACCTTCAAGTAAAGATCCCTTCCGGCTCACCAATTTTAACCAAAATCTAGTATATTATATATATTGATATAAAAGTTCCATTTATCAAAGTTTAGATGAAATAAATTATATTTTAATATAATTTTTGATGAAAGTTTATTATGACCTTCAAGTAATGTACCGCTTCCGGCTCACTAATTTTCACCAAAATGTGGTATATTATATATATTGATATAAAAGTCCTATTTATCAAATTTTCGATGAAATACATTATATTTTAATATAATTTTTGATGAAGGTTTATTATGACCTTCAAGTAAGGTTTTTCAATTTAGACCAAATTTTGTATGTTATTTAAATCAATATATAAGCTATAAATACTAAATTTGAGAAGTTTTGCATAGTATTTTAATGTAATGTTTGATGAAAATCAATTATGATCAAGTAAAGTACCCCTTCCGGTGATCAAGCAGTGACCAAAAAGGTACAACTAGATTTTACAACAATCCAAAATACAATTTAAACTTTCTACAACTAACCATTTTTGAGTTATGCGAGATACGAACGTACGCACGAACGGACGTTCGTATGTTCGAACATACATACAGACGCCACGAGGAAACTATTCACAATGGATTCAGGGATGGTCAAAATGGATATTTCCGTTGAAATCTGATAACCGAAAATTTTCGCGATTACAATACTTCCTTTACTTCGTATAAGGAAGTAAAAAGAAACTAAAAGAGTAACAATATTTTAATAATAAATTTTTTAATAATTAATAAATTATCTAAGGATTTGGTTGATTTTCTTATTCGGATGAAGTTGTCATTTTCTACTTGAGCTGAGATATTTGGCGACTTTAGCATTTCAAAAACTTCCGGAATAAATTTTTTACGCTTGTTTTTTAGATGGACGAGAGTCTCTTATACCTTATGTTTTCCTTCGTTCTTATAGCGAGAAATGCAACTGACTGCGGTCAACAGCTTTTATCCGCTGAACTGATAAGAAGAAGATCCCACGTGTCTCCTAGATTCGGATGAATTTTTATTAGGTGAATTAATCTAGTGAATTAGTCTTAAAATATTGGACTGTGTAGGTGATTAGGGGCCAGCGCGTTCCAGGAGCTCTAGAAAAAAATCGGGAAGTTTGCATGTAAAATGAGCTCAGTACCAAAATGCTGCCAAGCGGAATATAAGCTATAAGAATATTTAATTATTATGTTTGCTAAGAATATTAAAAACATCGAAAGTGATTTTTGGGGGAGAAAACGGTTTTCTAAAAAACCGACATCACATTTGGATTTCCCACCACCCCAAAAACAGTTTATTCCTAATTGAACTTACACCCTAAACTAAAAATTTAATTGAAATTTATTACTTTACTCTTCTTAATATTTTTGTTGTGTGGCAGTCGTGAGTTCTGTGTGACGGTTGTGAGCAAGATTTAAGGATACTGAGAAGACATAGCATCTAATGCAGGTTTATGAGGCTCATTAGTTACAGAAATTGGTGAATTGGGAGTAGAATTATCACTGACAAAATTTACCAATTCCTCTCTGTTAGGGTTTCTTTAGTGCATGTTCTTGGTGTCGCTTCAACTCCCCTAGTCGGGTGCGGAGCTCTATCCTTACATAGCGTCTCCAACGCTGTAAAATTTACCAGTCCCTTTGTTAATTTAGAGCTAAGTCGGTATCCCCTGTGAAAAGATATACTGAAAGTATAGACGTTTTAATTATAATAAAGGTAAATAAACCAATTGGAACAAATTCAGTCTATTAGAACAAAACAAGTAAAATATAATGGTACATATATCAAATAAATGTAAAAAACAATTAAACATATAAAGTAAATGAAGCTAATGTTAATATGATTAAACTATATAACAAAATAAGTGATATTATTAAAAAAATAAAATAAAATAAGCACTTCTGCTATGCTAAACAGCGTCTTTTGGTTTTTGTACATTTAAACTCATTTAATATAATTACAATATTTTTTTCTTTTTTTACACAAAAAAAAAACAACCAACCAATTTTTATGTGAGAACTTTGAAATCCATACAGAAAAAGGTAGAAAACAATAATATGAAAAATTGTTGAAATTATATAAAATATTTTTTTTCACGGCTGGCTCACTAGAAAGAACCCTCGGAAACATGTCTAATATTTTCGATCTAGTATCACCAAAAAAAGTTTCATTGAAATCGGTGATGCCACATCCGTTGCCTCCCCTTGTAAGTTCAAATTGACTAAAAAAATTTATTTTGACGTTTCAGTTCCGACTTTAGTCTATTAGGACAGTGAAAAATTACTGCAATGAGAATGGCGCCAATATGATTATTGTTTGACACAATGTTAATTTCATATATTTTTAATTTTAATACATATTAAAATCGGTAGAATAAGTGACAATTGTGCTAGAGAGTTAAATGTAATCATAATTCAATAAATAAATTTTGAAATAATGAAGTAAATTTTAAAATATTTAAGTGAAGTGAAACCGCAAGAATTAATGAAACCTTCGCGGAACAAAAATTAAATACAATTCGCAAGATTTATATGGCAATATGTCTTCGTCAATAAATCAATGAATTTTCATAGTAAGAATAATTTATTTCTAAAAATGAAAAATGTTATTTTGTTTTTAATAAGAACTATAAAATTGATGATTAGAGGTTTCCGGATAATTTAATACACTTACGATTTTCATTGTATTATGTAGTATGCATTTTAACGTAAGCCTACTTTTAATCTACAAGTTGAAACAGTGAAAACTAATTACAGAAATACGCGATCATATTTCATTAAGTATAAAAAGGCATTTTGGAAGTACCCACCGCCTCCTTTGTAACATTTAAGTGGCTGTTTATCATATCCTAACTCCAAACGGGCCATCGACACCATAAATACATCAGACCGCGGAAGAAGCTGTTTCCATCAGAGAAGAGATGGATAGCCTTGGTGGTCACCCGTGCTCAAACTGGTTCCTAAAGGGCAAAGCCCTAGGACCTATTGTGCCTGGAAATTTCCAGCCTTCCGGCCCTTCTGGTTATTATAACAGCTTAGGTTGCCATAAACAAATCATAAAAAAATGCAGCTCAGCATTAATACCAAAATATATATATGATATAAATGATATATATCTATGAATCGTACATTTTATTTCAGTTATATATTTGGTCCATTAGAATGACTTGCCAACACGATATATTGATCCTCTTAGTCACAGGACAATTAAATATAACTTCAACATTTTATTAATATGTGAGATTGTATTGAAACTTATTATCTTTAATTTAAAACATTTAGATGTATGGCTATTTTAATGCAAAGTCATTAATGTACATATAATTTAATTGGTTTAAGTGGAGCTAGGTTATAATCTAGGAGAAATAATTATTTATTTAGCTACAAAAAAAAAATAATTGATAGAAAATGGATATTTAAGGCTAGAGGTGAACTTATTTTGTATTGAGGTGTATTTTTTAGTGTAAAGAATATAAGAATCATTATTTTTTCTTTTTAATGTAGTGCATATTATATATTTGGAATGTTATGACTGTTATTTGCTGTGTTTTTCTTTTTAATTTTTTTTCTTTTAATTTTTTTGTAAATAATAAAGGAGACTAATACAGGGGTAACAGTCTAGAGACTAGTTATTAATGTTTTTATATACCCATTTAATTAATTTACATAAAAACATTATTCTATTCCATTCCATTCTCCTAGCTTGTGAAATTTTCCAGAATTTCGATTTTACCCCTGAATGTTTACCAACATGCTTTAAAATATCATGAACAAAGATTTCAAACATTCGAATACATAAATCGATTCATTTGTTGTTTATGTGGCTAATTATAATTTGAAGCAAAAATATCAGCATTTTATTTATTCATATTTGAATAATATTTCCATTTCCTAAGATTTCCATTTCAGGTAACTACACACACACACACACACACACACACACACACACACACACACATATATATATATATATATATATATATATATATATATATATATATATATATATATATATATATATATATATATATAATGATTCAGCTCAAATCAAGAAGTAAATCAATCTAAAAATCACCCACTATTGTCAAAAATTCTGTCTACAGCTATTATATATGCCTTTATTATAACATTATAACACAATGGAGATGGACTGTGCAAAGATTTTAGTTTCATGATTAGATTTGAATCTGCTAAAATGACTGTAAAAGGAAAAAAAAAATAGTTTTGATTTTTATCATAGAATAGAAAAGGGAGCGGACAAAGAGATGTTCTCTTGATGGATCATCATCTTCCTCTGACGACACTACCATTACATCTTGCGTAAACCGCTGCAACCCCAATGACTTGCCGGAACTCTGGAGGGAACAACGAACTGGCGCCCATTACATAAAAATCAGTTCACTTAAAAATAGTTCAACCTCCTCATTTCTCAGTTCTCATTGTAAATGCAGCTTGCATATTTCTAATTTTGACGCTCTCATAACAACATTCTTTGGCAGAAAATATGCATGTAGTTAATTATGCGGCTGACGACTCAGCGTGTTAGTTCCTTAGAGAGCGGGTGAGAATTTCTTTCGTTTTAATAACTTGGTTTTTTTGTTATGTCCGCTAATCATGAACACTATTTTCTTTGCTTACGCCATTGTTGATTAATTAGTATTATGAAACAATTGAAAAAATGTCTTGACTCATGAAATACCGTATGAACTGCAGGAAATTAATATGATGTAATATCGAATAATCATATTGATTATTGCAAATATTGATTAAGTCAAATCGATTGAAGGTGAGTCTACTAGTATAAATCAATTGATTAATTTTTGATAGTTTTTGCATGTTAATTAGCACACACTTAAAATAGCTCTACATTACTTTATTACACTTACACGATCCATCTTTTAAATAATATCTACTCTACAATAGGGTGTATCGCAATTTTTTTTTTTAAGTTCAAAGCTTCAAGTTGATAAAAATTTGTCATTATGATCATAATGATATTTACCCAAAGAAAGAAAATTTAACCTGACCGTTGTCGGGTAAAAAATATAGTTGTATCGATAAAAATGTCGAAAGTAGATCATCGGAACGCAATTAGTAATGTCGGATCGAATTGATAATACTAGTAGTATCGGAAGGCCTCTCTGATTATTCCCTCAAAGCAGCAATTGGTTTTGGCGAACTACAAGATAGTCATTATTCTTACGACTGTCGTCGATCAATGGAATAATTGAGAATGATCTCGTGACTACTGGATGGTGCTGCCTCAAGGATAAACCAAAACGTAAGTTAGAATAACATCGCGTAGACAGGCGCGTACACTTTTTGGATTCAACAAATCTTGTATTAGAAAACGAGTAATGGTTTTCCTATGATGTGATCGGACCCGAAACAAAAATAAAATTTAAATAGTGTTAAAAAGGAATATAGGCAAAAAGAAACTTTCCATGGTAACTAGACAATTGTATTACCATAAAACAATACGATGTTTATGGGGTAGAGGTCTAAAAACTAGGTGATTTGTTCTTTAAAAACTCTTAATTCCTGTCCCAGAAATTTAAAAATGTGTACATAATTAGCCAACAACAGGAAATAATAATTGAAAAGAAAAATGGGATGATTGAATGAACGATTATGATTCGTTTAACGGAGAAATAGCACGAACTCCAATACCGTTTAAAATTTAAATAACTAAAAGTAAATGCAAAATACTTGGATCCATAAATGTAAATATTTTTTTTTTTCTCTTTTCCACACGTTAGTATAACCATAAGAAAGATATTGTGTATTCTTAAAAAAACATCGTAGAGGTTATTTTCATATTGTCAAAACTGTCTTCTTTTTTTTTTTAAAGCATTTCCTTAACTAAATAAACAAGACAAAATGTTACAATAATATTAATAGATTAAAAATTAAACACTGTATCCAGTGGTAAACTATTTTAAGTCCAATTTTGCTGAATTTGATTTTACTATCGTATTTACATTATTTTGGTCATATTTTCTTAATAAAAGTATCTTAAATAAGCTTAATATGTATTAAAATATGCAACATTAATATATAAAGATTAACCTCTTTACAAAATTATCGTTTTGCTCTCCTTTAAAACTTATAAAATGTTACTTACGACAGTTTACCTCTGAGGTACAGATATATAAACTAGAATGAGATGATAAGAAGAATTCTGTAAACATGATGCAACCAAAAGATAATTCATAGATTTCCCAACTCCATTGATTTGGCCCTAGAAGCGGGTGGTGGTTATTCGGCCCGTGGAGGGAACAACTGATTGCTTCAAGAATCTGAAACCTATAATTTCATTTCTGAGCAACCGTTGCACCTGTTGAGCAAGTTGTGGCAGGTTTATTTTATTTTATTTTTATTAATCTATTCACCATGTATTTATAATACTGTTTTGCATGCATCGTGTAATACTGAAGGTACTGATTTTGTTGTATATTATCTTTAACAATCAATACATTTTTGTTGTCATACGGGTCGTTCTCATCAGAGTTATCAAATTGGCCCTTCTAACACGGTGAATTTTTGAAAAAATAAAAAGTGATATATCTTTCTTAAATGTTCTGTGTATGTTCTCTAACATATCTGATATTAGGATTAATATCCTTTTTGCAAGTTCTTCAATTATTATTATTTTTAAAAAATTTAAATTGGAATTTTTTTTTATTATTTTTGCTTATATATGCTATTAAAGATAATAATTTTTTTTTATTATAGTAGAGGAAGTTATGAGCTACACTATTCATGATGACTTTTATTTCTTTGAGGTTTTGCCTTTTTTGAAAAATAGGTTTTTACGTTTTATGTTACCTTGACATAGGAATTTCATACTTTAAATTCATTCTGAATGTTTCATATCTGTATTTAGCCCTACATATCTAGTGTGCGTTACTGGATTAGGTTTTAGGTAGCTTTGAACTTTTTTCACTATAAAAAAATATTTTCCCATTGCCGGCGTATGGCAAATAATTTATGAGGGACATGATAATAAAAATGGTAATGATTTCACATCATACCTATAGGTAGATTTCATGCAATAATTAGAATCATTATTGTAATCATTCAAACTACTCGTTCGCTTGTAAAAATAATAATCATTGAAAATATAACAGAAATATATTAGGATAATTCTCATCAGACTTGAAGTTGGATTTTAGCAAAGTTCAAGTGAAATAACTTGATTTAGATGTAAATTTATTCCAGAATATTTTGAAATTAAGTATCCAATCAAATTCAATGGGTTCAAAAAATGAGTGTGCAAAAATATACAATTCTACGAGTAGTTTTTTTTTTACCTCAAGCATGTTACTTAATCTAAATTTTTATTGTGTACAAAAGATTTTTTGAACCCTAGTTGTTTTAAAAATATATATAGATTCTTTAGTATCATTCAATTAATATTCAAATTTCCCGGTTAAAGTAAATTTACCTACACTGAGTATTTGTAATCTCATGCCTGTTACAATCGCTGGGCCTGCGCAAGCAAATTTTTGTTATTGCATGGCAAGTATGAGCTTAACCTACTCCGCTTTATTATTGAAGTTATCGCTATAGTGTGCGAAAAAAGAGCTATTCTATTTTTTCACTAATTTCATTTCACAGTTTTGCACCGAAATAAAATATTACTGACGTGGTATGATACTTGGTTAAATTCCTGAGGAATATCAAATAACTGGAATATCAATAATAAAGGAATATCAAGGGAGAAATAACTGTAAAACTGATTTTCATTTATATTTTTTTAATGAGAAAAACTGAAAACTTAAGATAATTATATTTTGATGTTATAAATATAAATTTTGAATTTACTAACATATATTTGATTTTATAGCCAGAATTTATAATCAGTCTTGTAAGTTTTATATATTTTTTTTTTTCTATATTCAAAGTAAAACTTAACGATACTAACAAATTGAATCACACGATACTTGACCACATATTTAAAATAGATTCCATTCTCACATTCTTGTGAGAATGGAACACATTCTTGATCTAAAAACTAACTATAATTTTGCCCTGTAATTTATAATTTTTGAAAAAAAAATGTATGTTAACTCTAAATTTTCTATACTTGGCGGAAAATCTTTCTGAATTAAAACAAATAAATATTCTTTACAAAATATTTTTTAAATTTTATATTTAAAAAAAATCAATTAAAACATATATATCCTTAAGCTTGGGAGAACATTTTTCTAGATCTAAAAACTAACTATAATTTTGCTTTTTAATTTATAACTTTTGAAAAAAAAAAAAAAAAAATGTTAACTCTAAACTTGGCAGAACATTTATCAAAATTAAAACAAAAATAATCTTTACAAATTTTTCAAATATTTTTCGAAATAATAGTGGTAACATGATTGAGCACTCGCTTTCACCATACCGCAGATACAAAAGTTCTTGATGGCCTCCTAACCATTGGAAATTCTTAAAATTTAAAGACCATTAATTTTTTTAAATAGCACACTTGTACCTTATAATTAATATTTTCAATTTGAGTTTTGGCCATTCACTATTTACTAATGGTAGGCCTAATCAACAATAAAATTAACAAAAATCGGGGACAACTCCATAATAATTAGAGGCATATATAAACAACCTCAAAGGCAAAAGATGCGAATTTGACAAGTCACATGAGAATGACCCGTGTGTGATTTGACTATTTTAATGGACTATTCTAAATCCTTATGATCCATGTTTAGCGCTCATTCTTGGTTGTTATTGTCTATTTGAAAAAAAAAGAAACCTTGATAATCTCACGTGAAATATTTCGGTTACTTCTATGTCATCACACTTCTTATCAAATGTTTATATTAACCGTAAAAATAAATTATTATGCTCTGTTGATAGAAATATATGAATTTGTATACGAACTATTTAAACCAATAATTTTCTATTTAAAAAAAAATACTTTCTATGGAAGAAACCTTCAGTTAAGCACTAATTGCTTTTCTGCACGAAATTGCTAATAGGATTTACGTTGTTAGCCTTACACATGAGTTCTGCTCATTTTCTCTTTCATTTTTAAACTCATTACCCAGTTAATTGCTAATAAGTCCACCACAGATCAATGTTCAAGGTTCAAGAATATTTACCGATTTTCGGGAACTAACAGAATTTGCTACCGAATTTCGCTGATGCATCTTCTGATGGAAATGATTTATATCTTCAGAGTTACGGAAATTCACTGAGAAATTATTATATTTTTACATTTTATTTCTTTTTGAACAATACAGAAAAACTTTAATATTGAATGAACTTTACATTTGTTATTGATGTATTACTATTATTTTTTTGTTTTGTACGTTTTCGGATTACTTATTCTTTTGGATAACCCTATTCTTTTGGACAATAATCATAATAGTAATAATCAGTTATAATAACTCAGCCAACGTGAACGAACTTGCATGGAGAGCAAATTTTTAATTCACTTGTTAATTTTAAAATTACTATAAACTCAGTGATTTAATATTTATCCCGCTCGCTCACTTTGTTGGATCCAAGAGTCGAGGCGAAAAGTTGTATTCTATTTGAAGAAAACTTTTAGTCATACTTCCATAAAATACCATTTATTATTTATTCATATTTATTATTAATGTATTCTTTTTTTGTTCTGCACGTTTTTGGATTTAATCATTCTTTAGAATTACCCCGCCCGTTGCTTAAAAAAATCATTTAATTTTGGCAGAGTACAGATTTTTCAATTATAAACACTCCGGCCGTTGTGCAATCGCCTTTTTATGTTATCACTATTAAAAAATAAATGGAATTAAAGTAGGTATTTCCGACCCACTGATAGGTACACAATTTCAAGAAATCACGAATTTTAATTTCACTGTGACTAAATACATTAAATATTCTGGTTATTTAATGTTATTTTGTATAAATCATTATTAGTGGTAAATATACGTTTACGTTTAATGGCGTATGAGAATGTCCGTGTGTCTGAGATATAAAGGACCTTTTAGCTCCTGCGAGTTTCGTCTTATCACTTGAGAACAGTTCCGAATGGCAGTGTCATTCGAGATAGAATGTCAAATTAAACCATACTAAGTCATTAAGCTAGTTCTAAGGATTTTAAGAAAACTGGAAAGGAAAATATGGGCAAACAACTTATTTTTGGATATGTGAAGTTTTGATAGAAAAAGGTTTTAAATTGCCAGGAGAGGGAAATATTAACTTTTGAAAGAAAAGGTGAAAAAATTACTACTGGCAAATATGCTAGAATGTGTATATGCTAAGTTTTAATTGAAAAAGGGTAATTTTGAACCCCTGTTTGGCATGGAAAATTTTGAAAACAAACTGAATAACCTTTAGATGCAGTTTTGAATGAAGAATTTTAATCCATCAAAAACTCAATTTTAATGAAAAGTGGATACCTCAACTTTAATTATAGTTGAACTAGTCACGTAGCTATTCATGTCTTGTCCTTTCGTGTCGTCTTAGCATTTTGTTTAATAGACAATTGGCATTTCACCAGTTGATCTATGAAGCAAACCGCTTGTATGTGCTTGTTACTTCAACTTATACCTGCCAAAGACCTTATTTAGTGTAATGTTCTGTTTTCTTTATTTAAATATTTTCTTCGACTCGCACTTAATTATCTAACATACTGAACTATTGCATTTGATTGATTCTCACTACATATTTAGTATATTTTGCCATGAACAAAATGGGGCTGTTTGTTTCTGCATTCTCAGATTGAATTATTCTTTAAGAAATTTAGTTTTAAGAAAAGGCGAAAAAATTACTACTGGCAAATATTTTGTGTATATGCTAAGTTTTAATTGAAAAAGGGTAATTTTGAACCCCTGTATAGCATGGAAAATTTTGGTTTTGAAAACAAATTTAGATGCAGTTTTGAATGAAGAATTTTAATCCATCAAAAACTAAATTTTTATGAAAAGTGGATATATCAACTTTTGATAGGAAACTCCTCGAATGATCATTAATATCAGCTAGGTCTTATCCTCATTCAAATAGGGTCGGGTCTGACGGATTTTTAAAATGCTTCTTCTAAAGTACCTTTAATTTTGTTTATTTTAAAGTAATTAACTGTCCCTCATTGTTAGTAGTACTAATAAGCAATTGATACATGTAAATTATGAAAGAATTTGATAATTAACAAATGGAGAAATATTTTGTGAGACAAGAGTGAAGAAGTGGATGCTTCGGAAAATGTTCAAGTATTTATGTGTAATATTTAAAATTATTTTTAAAAATTGATAATTATCATAGGGGTGATTAGAGATGGTTAGGGATGAAAGTTGAGTTTAGTGAAAGTTGTGGGTGCGCGCACCGCACTGGATTGTTTTCCTATTCTATTCTTAAATGAAATAACAGTTATCAATAATAATTAAATACACAAAATGATGGATTTGCATGCACATTTATAATTTCAATTTATTATCTGATACATTTTTATTCATGACAAGCGTTCATCTTATGCAATAAGATCTAATAATCTTGTAGCAAGGGTGGCTGAACTTCTGGAATCTGGACCCATTGGAAGTTTTTGATGAGTATCTCATGATATGAAGGTCAAAGAGTTTTACTTGGGCAGGACATGCTAGTTGGAAGCTGTCTGTTAGAGTGCTTCCATATAACCATGAATGTCACTGTAGTATGCAAGATCACTTAAATCAGATAGATAGGCATTATAAAAAAACCACAGAACAGAACCACTTGAAGTGGATTGGGAAATAGAACAAGGTTGGGAATGTTGAAGAGGTTGGAAAGACGGCAAAAGATCTAAAGGATCTGTCTGTAAAGCATAACAACAAAACAACAGAAAAACAAAACAAATTTTTTTTTTTTTAACATGGGATGCTGCTTCTAATCGGTTTATATAATGCTGGATCGATAGGTTGTATCTTGAAATAGCCTTATGGAACCTGTTGTCGGAGTTATTCCTAAGTTGTTTTATTGGAGTATGATTTTCTTTTCGACAGAAATCGATCGCCAATTTTCATGTTTATTTTTAATATTATGAGCGAAAATTCTCTCTCAATTAATTTATTTTATTTTTTAAACTCTTTTGAAAAGTTCAAATATTTAAGCTATTCTTAAATAGCTTTTAAGATTATAAGAGCTGTTCTTTGATAATAAGAATGAAGAACATATTCTATGCTTTGTAATTTCCGTATTTGGCCACGTCCTATGGTTGTTCCATAGCATAAAGGTTTAATACTGACAATTCATCCACCTATTAATGAATCACTACATTTAAATTACCCATTATAGTATTATCAAAAAATAATCCATTTACTTTTCTTAAACTAAAAATAATCTTAAAATCTAAGAGGCCTCAAACCTCGCCAGAATGCCGAGTGCTTAAACGACAGGTTGGGTTTAGGCCCATTAAATTGATATAAGGGCTCGAATCCTGAAATTGTTCATCCTAACCTTCGGAGAAGCCATCAATAACGGAGTCATGGTCGTTATGGAACAGGTGGTAGAGGCGTTGGAGTTGATAATCGGATTTTTCAAGCACGGCTGACCATCAAAAAGTTCTTCATCTGTTCCATTCAACCAGTCTCTATTAAGCTAACTACAACCTTAGGAACTATTTGAGTGCTTCATATGTTGATTGGATAGGATGTTTATAATAGGGACCGAAACAAACTGTTAAGTTTTATTATAAAATAATAAAAATATAACTTTGATTTTTATTTTGGCGGAATGAAAGTAATAAAATAATATTTTATTTAAAAAAAATTTCATATAAGTTTTATAAAATTTTATTCTTCAAACATACAAATAACAGTTCTATCATGAATGTTATTTTGAAACTGTGTGGAAAAAAAATTTAATAAAAAAAAGTAAATTGTTTATCAGTAGTGGTATTAAGGAGCTGAAATAATCTTAACTATCTTGAGACATTCCAAATTTCTGTACCCTGATACTTTTTGTATTAAATTATAAGGTATTAGTCATCTACAATTTTTATATTCATTTTTTTTTAAGCACGTTTCGGCTATTGAGAGCCATTCTCAAGTCTGTAAGCATGTGATGTGTAAAAAGTTTTTCAACTTATAAAATATTTCATCTTTTATTTATAGTTATATATATTAATATTCCCTAAAAAAATCGTAATTATATATAGTAATATATATATATATATATATATATATATATATATATATATATATATATATATAATGTGTGTGTGTGTGTGAATAAATTATGAAAAATTATATAATCAAACTTTTTCTCACTGGAACATTGCAAATTTTGACGAGTAACATGGCTTTTTAGCATATTTTATTTAAGAATTTCAAGCATATGACTATTTTAGAATTGTATTATATAATAAGTATGCTCCTGATGATGTGGCAGAGCCTCGAAACATTGATGCAATATTAATGCATCAATTAATAAAAATAAATTTTCAATAAAAATTAAGAAGGAAAAGTTTCTTTTGACTGTTCAATTACTCGGTGAAATATTGTATATGTATGAGAAGCTTGGTTCGGTGTGTGGTCGATGAATAAACTCACAAATAAGAAAAACAAATTTACATCGTGTACCGACGTTTCGGCCTTACTTTTATTATATTGTGTGCCGGAAACGTTGGCACACAATGTAATAGGTTTTTCTTACTTGTGTGTTTATTCATCGATTGCACCCCAACCAAGCTCTTCTACGTATATTTTCCACGGCTAACCATGCTGTCGCCATTAGAAATATTGTATAAGTTGAAAAACATTTTAATGCATTGACAGAAAAATATGTCTACGAACTTTAAGATGGCTCTAGATTGCCGAAACGTCATGCAAAAATAAATGAAACTAAAAATTGTCGGCTAATAATCATCCTCCTCTCTCCCCTTCCCCCCAAAATGTAATTATTTATTAATATACTCGTATAAATTTGACATTATTGCAGGTTTTTATTTCTTACTATTAGTCTCTAATATTTTAATAATTTAGTTTGAATTTTAGTATTTTATTAGACTAGTTGAGGTTTGTATATTAATTTAAAGCATCTCAATTCAATTCATGAAAAGGATTATAGTAGTTAGTAGAGAGAAAGAATGGAAAAAATAAGTATATTAAAAAAAACAAAACAAGAACACTTAAGTAAGAAAATAAATGTCTATTTATTTAAATAGAAATTTTTATTTAAACCTCTATTTTCATTAAGATGGTGTATTGAACTTATATTAAATATCCAATTGTTTGTATCCTACAACTAATTGTCTAATAAGATAAATATATACTGCAACCATCGTATATATTTGTGGATCACCACTTGATAAATTAATTATTTTTAATTAATTATTAGATTGATTCCCTCTTTTTTTCCAGTAAGAGATGAAAATTTATAAGAAAAATAAAGGAGAATGACTTTGAAAAATATTCTTGAGAAAAGTTAAGTTGTAAAGATTAAGAAAATTTTTGTTTGCTATGTTTAAAAGATAAGTAACTTAATCGAAGCCTGAAACAGTCGCTCACACACAACTCTGACATGATCAATTTATAATTTCTTCTGTGAAAATATGTACGGAGAACCTGAGAAGATGTGAACAATGGAACTATGCATATACATTGGACTGTATGCATAGCATACATATAGCATTTTTTCGCACCATCGGGGTTATTGTTTCTCAGCAGAAATAGGTCACACATCAAATATCTAAGCTGAAGGAGATGCTATATGCTTTAACTAATTTTTTATGCAGCTTTGTTTTTTATTAATTGAGTATCAAGTTATGTTATGGAAAGAAATTTTTCCTTGAGTTATATTAAGCTACCATCAATATTATTATCTTTTTAAAAACAAAACCGATAATAAACTCAAGTACTAAATTTTATACAAATTAATCATGAGTTTAAAGGGAACTATTATCCACTAGCAATATCAAAAAGTTTATTATTTTGAAATGAAGTACTATAATTCCTTTAAAGGACTAAATGATAGAATAAAATTCTACTAATGAAAAGTGAGAGAATGAAAATGAAAAATAAACATGTAATAACAATATTTTTTTTCATTTTAGTTTGGCCGAGTAAAATACGAGGGAATGTTATTACCACGTTGACAACTCGCATTATTACCACGCCCGAATTATTAGCGCGATAATAACAAATTGTGCGGTAATGAGGCATTTTTGAATCATTATTACTTAAAATTAGTTTATTTCTCTCCGAACTTCATGGATTCAATTCTAATTGTCTACTAAGTCTTTTATTTGCTTATTTATCTATACTTATGGAAAATGTGTCTATAAAGTTATTTGAATGTGCTATTTAGGAACGTGTATTTTATCCTTTACACTGACTTGGTTGCTCAAATTACCTATAAGGTTGCAAACATCTTTCTTTTTTTTTTTGTTTGCTTGATACCACTCAACAACAACAATATAGATACAGCTTATAATTTGCTGTTTGTCTACTGTTTTAAATAAATTTTAGCCGATTTTTTTTAGAACAGTCAGTCAATTGTTCTTTAAAAACTAACTAACTAAGTTTTTAATTTTAATTTTCTTTGATGTAGATATCATTATTCAAAAAAACTTTCATGAAATCTAGTGTCTTAGGATATACAGTGTTGCTCCTAGCAATGTTTTGTATTTTTGTTCCATCATTTTTATGTGCTTATATGTAAAGTTTCTTACACTGTCGTAACCTTTCGTTAGTGATATCACTGATCATATGTTTTATATGTTATGATAATGGTGTTAGTTTTAGTTGGTTAGTTTATTGTGGATATCTTAGAGTGTTAAATCTTATAAACATCTCGCTGTTGAAATAACGTGTAATTTAATTCTTTGTTTAGGTAATGATGTTTTGTTTTTGTTTATTCTTTGTTGTTTTAATTTCATTTTAATAACATGTATATATGTTCTTTGTTGAAACAATCTTTCAAATTAAATTACAAGAACTCAACTGCTAAAGAGATGCTACAGCTTTATATTAATATGGCCAAGAAAGCCAAGATGGAGTTTGTAATTGAGTGCATTTCCATGGATAAGAATATTTGGTATTTGATACCAGAAGAGTTTAAAGATGTAACTATCCAAATAATTTTATCAAATAAAAAACCGATAAAAAATACAATTGCTATTAACAATGTAAAAAGTTATTATTGGACAATAGACGTAAAAATGGACGATGACATTCAGAAAGAATATTTCGATGAAGCAGAGAATGTTTGTTTCCGAGAATGCCCTTTAGAAGAGTATGCTCCTATGTAGGTTTTTACAGCTATTTAAGCTGAACAAGTAGAATTAGAAAATCGAATTAGAATGTTAGAATACAAATTACGTATGAATTCGGTGCAAGAGGTTTAGAAAAATTAGAAAAAAAAACAAATCCGAACCAACAGAATGGTTACATAAGTTCGGAGAAGAATATAGTCGCTTCCAAATAAATTCCGATAGCGGTAAAGTTCAGGCTTTACGTTTCTTTGTTATCGGTCCAGCAGAAGACTGGTATCGAATAAATTTGATGAAGGTTGGTATAAACGACTGGCAAACTTGGAAGGCTTCTTTCCTGAACGTTTGTGTTGATAAAGACTGGTATATTATAAGCCTTCAACGACAAATATTTGGTCGGATTCTTAATTCATTACGCACTTATAAAGGAAAGAATATGCTTTGAAGTAAGGAACCTAACGGCACTGCATTATTCCGTATTAACCAGATAGTTGTTAGTATGTCAAATGAAGCTCAAGAAGAACTTAAGAGAGAAAATATAACTGCTCTTGAAGACTTATATGCAGAACTCCGAAGAATTGGAGGACGGATTTTCTAGAAAGAAGAAGGAAAATCATCAGGTCCAAGGTTGAACAAATAGCTCGCTACAAAGTTTTTTAAGAGAGACGAATTTAAACTGAAAAACGAACTTCAACGGAAGCCATGTTCAATTTGTGTAGATCTTGGTTTTCCGAAGCGTTATTATTCACTAACGGAATCTCATAATCGGAATACAATCTAAGAAAAACTGAAATCGAATATGACTGAAGGATCTTCAGAGACTGGTAACTCAGAGATATTAAATCATATGATTAATAATTATTAATGACAGTATAAAAACAAAGACTATTTATGATAGTGGCTCTTTAATTAACCAATTAATTACGGATTTGCTCAAGTTGAAATTAATTGAACAAAAGAGTGCACTAGAAACGATCGCGGATGTAATTTCACTTAAGCCCGGGCTACAATTTTACTTCATATTAAAAATATTATAGATTGTATAACAACTTACGTCGTCAAAAACGATAATTTTTCCTATGATTTATTAAGGGATATCGATGCTATTAAGAAATGTAAGTTGATTCAAACTGAAAATTTTCAAATATTACAACGTACAGGTACTAATAAAGTGATAAATTTACAAGAATGCCGATCCATGAATGATCGAACGATCGAATTCAGACCAAATAGTTTCGCATCAGTTTAGTAGTGATCAGACTTATGTTGACACAATAGGCTTAACGAACGATTTAACCAGCACTGATTTATCGTCTACGATGAAATTTTGTTTATTAAAATAAACAGCGGAAAATCTAATGTTTTAACAATCTCCAAGTTCATACTCGTTGAAGCGAGTTGGCCTCGAAAGCCTATTAAGAATCGCGGAAGGAAGGATGGGCGGGTAAGAGGGGAGGATGAGGAGGAGGAAATGTATACATATATTGTAACGTTCTAAAAATAATACTAGCTTTGATGAGAATAGAGGTCCTTCAAAAGGTCCTTATTTCAAAAATAGTCGGTTTTAACATTGATACAGGCAGCGATAGATCCTGCCTAGCTACTAAATCGGAACGGACTATATTAACGACTTGCGGCATTTTAGGATAAACGATAAAATAGATTATTTTAATAGTCGGCTACTTCTTCCTGTATAAGAGAATGGTCCAGAAAATTATTTAGGTAAGTATACAAGATTAGGAAGGGAGAGAGGTTCCCGCTGGGAAATAAACAACGAGACTAATAAAGCCTGGAATGTTTCTATGAGTATAATGAAACCATTCATAGTTCCACTCGCTTTGCACCAACATATCTACTGGTAGGCAAGAAACAAACTATTTCTCCTCTTAGCGATGACAACCAATCTTCCCTTGAAGATGACCGAAAAATAGCTTTCCAGCATTCCTTAAGAAGTTTCCAAATTAACCAAAAGCGCGTAGATAATAATCGATGCCAGTACATTTTCAACGTTGGCGATTTGGTATATATTGAAAATGTAAATAAATTGAATCGTAAAAAGTTTGATCCGGTTCGAATTGGACTTTTTCAATAATCTGACAGATTTCATCGACGTTTTATGAAGTGGCAAGTGGAAAGAAAAAGAAGATTTTCAATTGATTCCATTGCACTTATTTCCTTACCGCTAGTTCTTAAAAGAAAATGAGTAAATTCAAGTTACTCACGCGGTCAATTTAATTTTAAATTTCCAACGAAAAAATATCCGATGTGATTACCAGATTACTTTCTTGAACACCGGTTAAACTATAAATCGGTGGTTCAAAAAAAAAAAAAAAAAAATGCGGGGAGTAAAATAATAAATAAAAAACAGTTTCGGTTAAGCACCAATATCTAGTATGTTATTTATATTGACATACAAAATTTATATACCAAATTTGAGATGTTTTGCATTATATTTTAAATTAATTATTGACGAAAGTTTATTAGGACCTTTATGGAAAGTACCACTTTTGGCCGGCCAATTTTTAAGCAAATTCTAGTATTTTATTTATATTAATGTAAAATTCTTATATACCCAAATTTGAGATGTTCTGCATTATATTTTAATATAATTATTGATGAAAGTTTATATTGACCTCTGTGGAAAGTACCACTTCCGACAGACCAATTTCAACCAAAATTTAGTATGTCGTTTACATTAAAATATTATATACTAAATTCGAGATATTTTCATTAAATTTTAATAATTTTTTTTTTTATAAAAGTCTAATATGACCTTCAAGCGAAGAACCACTTCCGGCAGGCGAATTTTAACCAAAATGTAGTATCTTATTTATATTGGTGTAAAACATTTATATACCAAATTTGAGATGTTTTGCGCTATATTTTAATTCAATTTTTGATGATATCTATTATGACCTTCAATAAAGTAACACTTCATATTGAGCGAAAAAAGAGGTCCACAACGAGATGTTATAGCAATCCCAAATACAAAATTTTGTTAAGATTAATAGCTGATCATCAATAGAAGCCATAGGTACTTATTTTTTTTTATGCAGCAAAAGTTATTAAAATTTTTATCGTAGAATTGCTCGTAATCTCAGAATCACCCTTATGTAAATTCTCGTTTCATGGATTGTCATCTCAAACCAGCTAATGGTTGATGCTTTTTCTTACTCGATTCCATTTGCATTCATCCCTATTATTTTCGAATGAAAAGTAATGGTTTTTTCATTGTGGGAATACTGTTGTATAAAGGACCATTAGAGCGCCTATGTATGTTCCTCGTGATGAAGCGAATCATCGTAGTCATTATTTCTTAACGGCGGTAAAAATGAGCTAATCTTCGGAGAAAAACACAGATGTTCCTTAGCATGTTTTTAGTTCGGAAGGATTTTGGAATTATCTCGCGATAATTATATTTACATTGACCTGCTCATTTTGGCCGTAAGTTTCTTGAATAACTTAATTTTCCTCATTCTGAGGAACTATGCATAGAGAAAAAAAAATATAACAATACTCTGTGAAAGACATTAAGTAGATGAAACTGGATAAGTAGATGAAATGGAATTAAATGAATGAAAGGTTTCTTTCTTCACATTTGATTTATTAAAAAAAACAATTAGGAACTGTCTATGTGGTATATTTTGCTGATATTATTATAAAATTATTTAATCCTGATTATTATTAAGTATAATAAACCCTCATTTCGAAATGTGCGCGTAGTTGTCCCTGTAATCATTTAAGGTACGAAAGGTTATTGGGAAGTCGTGCAAAGCGATTTTAAAATATCAAAGAAAATAGCAATTGCTGTCCTATTTGGGGGTAATCGATGGCTTTTTCATGAATTCCTAGCTATCGGTAATATTCATCTACAGTTTCCTGGAATTGTACTGTAGGTACTTCCCTGTTGTTATGTAAGTTTCGACTTGAACGGAATGCTTCACGTTTCTGAATATCTCAAACTGAACTTGGGGAATTATTGCCTTTCATGTTCTTATTCATTAAGTCAGAGGAAAATTCTTAACTCCATTCTGCCCTTTGAAAGCGAAGTAGATTACGTTCGAAAAAGAATCTTTTCCTAATATCATATTATAAGCTATAAGAAGTCATGTAATGCAAGTATAATTGTTCCATATGAAAAGATTAGGAGTGGTTGCTGAAGAAGATAATTTACTGACTACAATAAACACAATCACCGTATCATGAAATGTTTATTATGCTTTACAGTTTATTAATTTATTTTTTTATTGAAAACTTAAAACATTTTAATGTCAATATATAAATATTTTTTTGCATGATAAAAGTAAAAATATGATTTTTGTTATAAAAAAAAGTATTATCATTACTTCCTCTTACTTTACTTATACCCAGTACAACTAACCACCTGTTTAGAAAATTTTGTTTATTGTTCATTGGGATTTAACCCTTAAAAAAAGGATTCCAAACAGTGAAGGGAGGATAGGTTACCTATAGATTACTGTCCTATTTTTCTAGCCTTAGTGATGTTTTTTTCATTGTTCCACAGTCCCGATTCGGGTAAACAAAACCTTTACAGTTGCGACCTGAAAAATGAGGGCCTTTTTCTAGGTTTTTTTGCGCATTAAATCTAAAAAAATAATATCGATATAAAATAATCAAATTAAGTAAATATCAAATTTTATTTAGATTAATAGTATTAATAGGATTAGGATTAGTAGGATCTATTCTTTTTTATTTTTCTCACTCATCAACATTGTTATAAGGAGAGTAATTAACATGATGTGGATTGTGAACTCATTATTTATAACTTATTACTGATTAAAAAAAAATACATTAAAAATCAAAACGATTTATTTGTTATGGTTTTACTCATTAACAAGAGAAAAAGATAGAATTTCTTTTCTTTTACACTCAAGAGCAATAGGCATTAGGGCTGTGGGTATGCATTCACATCTTAAACGAAGCGCAAAACGAGCAAAAAGACGTAAAATGTCGGATAGTCTGATATGATTTTTATATATGTTATTTGGGTATGAACCACCATTGTAAATCTAAATCTAAGAAGACGACCGGAAGTTTATGTTATTAATAAAAACACTTAAATTTCTTTAATTTTTCATTCCATACTCATTATTTTGTAAATTATCAACTGCACAAAAACATTATGAATACCTAGTAGTGTTTCTATAATATGGTACCATAATAGATATTATTAAAACAGGCCAATTGGACGCCATATATAATTTTTATTCGAATATTGAAAATGTTTCGGCCATCTTGATCCATTTTCAATTCATGTAACACACATTATGAATACCTTTTTTACATAAAAGTAAATTTTCTAAAATGTGTGCCCTAATAGGAGCTACGTTTAATAAATAGTATCCGCCATATAAATTTTCAAAAAACCGCATGTTTTGTATCGAAAATGAGAAATTATCATTTTGTGACTTTATTTAATATTATGGAAACGGCTATCCCTAAGCAGAAAACAGTTTATACTGTGAATACTAGTTTAACTAGTATATATTTTGAGCACCGATAGATCCTGAGATATCAAACTTTTCTCTGGACGACTCATTTTCGACGAATGTTGCATAATATCAAAATCGTGTAAACAATTTTTTTATAATGTTCTGGAATAATAAAAAAACCTAATCTGAATTGATAATGAAATGCTATTGATTAAATCATAATTAATTATTGATGAAATTAATCGTATTTAACAATTAATTCGTATACTTCATAATATAGGTAGCTAATAATATGCCTGTGTTAAAGAACAAAACATTGCATTTAAAAAAAATTATTAATAATATACAACTCATTATATTAGTATTAAATTAAATCATAATACAAATAAAATTTAAAAATGTGCAGTTGGGAGGTTAACAATTTCACAACTTTTGTCGTTATGATGTACCAGGCTGGTCCATTTCAATATGATTTAATTGATTTTATTGATAGCTGATTATCAATTCAGTTAGTGAAGTATGATTAATATTAGGTATTTTTATCACTCCAGAGGATTTTATCATTATGCTACAATCGTCGAAAATGCTAATAAAATTTAAAATTTTGTCTTTTTTTAAAAACGTTCCTCGCGCGGATCTCATTACTGCGTAGGGGAGCGTCCCACGGGTGGCGGATGTGGGGATGGTCGGTGGAAATTCCTTGGAAGTTCCCATGGACTCGCTGACCAACAATGAGAGCGCCCCTCCAGGCTTGCTGGAGGGTGTGACGTAGGTTTGAACGCCCTACTCATATATTTTTAGTTCACAAAATACCACAAAAAGTCATGGATCTCTCTGAGGTAAAACGCTCATTATCCGGAAGTAAACTAGTCCCCCGTTCGGGTCTCCGGGTGGGGACTGCTTCAGGGGATTCATGGCGCAAGTTGAAAATTAAAGATTTAGGTATAGGGACGTGGAACGTAAGAAGTTTGAATACAGCGGGTGGGTTAAAATCGGTGGCAAACGAGGTTAAGAGATACAATGTAGATATCGTGGCACTGCAAGAGGTTCGGTGGCCAGGGGAGGGTTCGTTAACAGAAGGGAACTATTCTATTTGGTACGGTGGGAGCGGTAATTATTGTTTAGGTACTGGATTTCTAATAAGGAATAGATTACTCTCCGCATTGAGGGACGTAAAATTTTTTAGTGATAGGATATCTGTGGCTATATTTCAGGGGCGGTGGTTTAAAATCGCGCTGATAAACATACATTCCCCTACCGAAGACAGTGATGATGAAGTTAAATGCGAATTTTATGATAAACTAGAGTGGGTATATGATAAACTACCTCGAAACTGCATGAAAATAATATTAGGGGACGCAAACGCAAAGGTGGGAAGGGAAGAAGTATACTATCCGACGATCGGTAAAGAAAGTTTGCACGAACATAGCAATGATAATGGGATCCGTCTAATAAACTTTGCTATCTCGAAAAACCAAAGGCAAAATAGTATAATTAACGTGAGGTCTTATCGTGGGGCAGAATGTGGGTCAGATCATGAATTAGTAATCGCGAAACTTCGACAAAAACTTAATATAAAAAAAAGGAAAGAAAGCCGTATTTGTTCCGAAAATTTTGATCTAGATAAATTGAAAAACCCTTCAATTAGAAATCAATTCGCGGTAGAAATCAAGAATAGGTTTGAAGCCTTGGAATCTTTAGATGAGGATCGCGAAGATGTAGACAAGCTATGGATCGGAATTAGGGATAATATTAAAGAGGTAAGTAATCCGTGTCTTGGAAAAAGGGACAATAAAAAGAATAAACCGTGGTTCGATAATGATTGTCTAAACTTGTGCGAAAAAAGAAGAGCCGCGAAACTAAAAGCTTTGAATAATCCAAGCGATAACAATGTTGCTAATTTCCGGGCCTTGATGAATGAAACGTCCAAATTCCTCAAAAATAAAAAACGAGAATATCTTAAAAACAAAATAATAGAGATAGAAACTAATAGAATTGAAAACAACGTAAGAGACATGTACAAGGGTATAAACAGATCGTGTAAACAGTTTGAACCAGCAATGAATGGAATTAGAGATGAAAATAACAATATCTTGGCCGATCCGGGGGACATTGTGAATACATTTAAAAAACACTTTGAAAGTATTTTGAATACGGGAAATAATAATCAATCTCCTCCTTCTGAATATCAGAGTGCTGAACCGTTAATTGAAGAACCGAGTAAGAAGAAAGTCGAAATAGCCATCGGAAAATTAAAATCTCATAAAGCAGCGGGAATGGACAACATTTCCAGTGAAATAATAAAAGCGTGCGGTGAAGCTGGAGTTTCTAAAAAACATTTTTTGGTTAAAAAGATCTGGGAAAATGAAAAAATGCCCGAAGAATGGAAAGAATCTATACTTATTCCGATTCACAAAAAAGGTCCGAGGACGGAGTGTAATAACTATCGCGGAATATCACTCCTCCCGGTATGTTATAAAATATTCTCGTTGATCCTAACTAGTCGAATCACAGAATATGCCGAGGAAATTATCGGAGACTACCAATGTGGTTTTAGACGGAACCGATCAACTATCGATCAAATATTCTCCTTACGGCAAATATTAGAAAAAAATTAGAATTCAACGGTGTAGTTCATCAGCTTTTTGTGGATTTCAAAAAGGCTTATGATTCCATTGATCGCCGGAGACTGTATAACATTTTGATTGAGCAGGGAATACCGAAGAAGTTAGTAAATCTAGTAGGGATGTGCATGACCGAAACATTCAATAAAGTTAGAATAGGTAATTATTTTTCGGAGAAATTTGAAGTTCGCTCGGGGTTAAAACAAGGCGATTCCCTTTCACCTGCCCTATTTAATTTAGCATTAGAGTATGTCATTAGAAAGGTAATGCTTACCGAAAGGGGTTTAGATCTGGGTGGTAGAATATCCGTGCTGGGGTTTGCGGATGAATTGGTATTATTAAGTGAGGACGCGGAAACTATAAAACTGAATACAGCAACGTTGATGACAGCTGGGAAAGAGGTTGGCCTCAAAATAAATACGGATAAGACGAAATATATGGTTAGCAATAGAAACAGAGGCGATTTTGAGGATATAGATATAGGAGAAAATAGGTTTGAACACGTTGAGAAATTTAAGTATTTGGGGTCTGTGATTAATAGAAAAAACGAAGTTCAAGAGGAAATAAAGGCGCGGTTAAAGGCGGGAAATGCTTGTTATTTTTTCGGTGTCAACATTACTTAGGTCGCGCATTTTGTCCAGAAACTTAAAACTTAGAATATACAAAACTATTATCTTGCCTACAGTTCTGTATGGGTGTGAAACGTGGCCGCTAACCTTGAAGGACGAACAACGCCTTAAGGTATTCGAGAATAAGGTACTGCGTAAAATATTTGGTCCGAAAAAGGATGAGTCAACCGGAGAGTTTAGGATATTACACAACGCGGAATTGCGGAGCATGCACCCTGTTAATATAATCGAAGTGATATCATCGCGACGGTTGAAATGGGCTTGCAAAGTTGTTAGGCTCAGTAACGAACGAATTCCTAAAAAGTTAATAAACGCTGAGCTGACTGGTAAACGTCCGAGGGGTAGACCGAAACGTAGGTGGGAGGATAGTATTAAGAGTGATCTAATGAATTTGGGTTTAGAAGGTAGTCGGTGGACCGAGATTTGTAGACAGCGATTAGTGGTATCGGCATCGAACCTCCGGGTTCGCTAAGCCTTTTATTATTTAAAAACGTTATCTCCAACACTATTGCACAAAAAGACATCAATTAGTGTTCAAAATGAAGCTATTTAAATTCAATCCAAAGCTGTTCATATTGGTATCTTCGTAGGAATAGCAGTCTCTATGATATTAAGCAAAATTAAGTCCCAAAATGGTGATTTCTCGTTCATAAAAAAAAAAAAAAAAACTGTTTTTTGAAAAACGTTATACGATAACGTTAAACGTTATCTATCTAACGTACCTACTATTAAGCACACAGAGCTCTATTAGCTAAAATCCTAAACGCAAAAAATCGCATAAAATTTCCTGGATAACATGAAATTGTAAGTCATTGGGTACAAAAAGAAACAAGAATCATTTTGGATGCTCTTCGATGTAGTTATGTTTGAGGAATTGTGTATACTTATTTGGGTTAAAAAAAAAAAAATCATTATACAATTAATTTTATATCCATGATCTTATCAGAATGATTCAATCAATGTGCTGATGGTTTACGACATATGTAGAAATGAAATCCATAATAAGCGGAAGATCTTGAAAGTAACACATAAAGACAGAGACTTATTGAAAATGAGGGCAAAGATCGCTGAATTCGAGCACTATTTTAACATGTTTTCTAAACAGTGCTCTGAGATTATCGATGGTCTTAAGCCAAGTACATTACTTTTCGACGTCCGTGACGCCTAAAATAATTACTCCGTGCAGAAAATTTATTTATTTTGATATGAGTTTGGTCCAACTATGTGCGTTCTCAATACTTAGATAGAATAACTTACTTATTTAAGTCGGTATCCATTTTCTCCTATTTTCGAGCTCTCTCAAAACTGATGAACTACCATTGTAAAAACTGTGCTTTTAAAAGCAAGAACATTAATATTAAAATGCATTTAAACATTCTTGGCTAGGTGTGGTACGAAACGCTCCCGTAATGCTCATACATGGCATCCTTTGAATACGGCTGAGTGTACGAACATGGGAGGCCCTATTCAAGGCTGTCCACCACACTATGCTTCCATATTGAATTCTAGGTCTTATTATCGCTGTGTATATCCAGTGCATGACCCTAGGCTTAAAGCCCCAGGTTGTGCCCACAGCGCGTCTAACATGCCAAAAGGATGATATTGCTTTCCTTTTGGTTTCAGTCAAATGGGAACCCCAGTTTAGTTTGGAATCCAAAATAATCCCGAGGTATTTGACTTGTTGACTTAATTGGAGCTGTTTGCCAACAAAGGTAGGAGCCCTAAAAGCATCCAGCTTCCGTTTCTTGGTAAAGAGAATCAACTCAGTCTTAGTTGGATTTACCGAAAGTCTAAGTTCATTGCACCAAGTCTGAACAATATCGCAAGCAACCTGCATGCGCTCGAAGATGGTGGCAATAAAATTACCTGTTATGAGGATTACTCCATCATCTGCAAACGCCTGGGCAGAGAATCCGGCCTCCTCTAGTCTTCTTAACAACTTGTCCATTACAAGGCACCAGAGCAGTGGGGAGATGCAGCTCCCTTGAGGGCAACCTGTGAAGGCCTGCGCCTCTAGTCTGGTGCCCTCCTCTGAGACGACTATTATTCTGTTCTTCAAAACAAATCCGACCCATCTGGCTATAGCAGGTGGGGCAGATATTTCTTTTAAGGCTCTACAAACTGCCTCGGGCCTGGTCCTGTCGAATGCCCCTTCAACATCGAAAAAGAGCCCTAAGGCGGATTCTTTATATACCAAGGCCTTTTCTATTTTTCCTACTAGGGAATGTAGGGCAGTTTTTGTTGATTTTCCCTAGAGGAAAGCATGCTGTTGAGGGTGAAGGAGATGGAGTGGTAGAACCTTACTTGTAAGGTGTACTGCTACCAGCTTCTCCAGGATCTTAAAAAGAAAGGAGTGTGCGTTCTCAACACTTTCTTATTTATAACTAATAACTTACTTATTTAAGTCGGTATCCATTTTCTCCTATTTTCGAACTCTCTGAAAAGTGATGAACTACCATTGTAAAAACTGTGCTTTCAAAAGCAAGAACATTAATATTAAAATGCATTTAAACATTCTTGGCCAAAACATTGCAGATTTTATGAAAATAAACTGTTTCTGACATTATTATAGTTTATTCATTCTGTGGATTTATTAATTTATATATTCATTATGTGGAGTTGGCCAAATCTGGTGATGGTAGACTGTGGCTTTGGAAAGTGGATAATATAGTGTGTGTTTGCGAGGAATATAAATTTATTTTGAATACTTTAAATGTCATTTATTTATTTTTTAATGATAATAAGTAAAAATAATATGGTTTCTGTTAAAAAAACATTATTATCTTTACTTCATCTTTTTTAAAAACAATATAAGAATACAACTGACCGGCTACTTAAAAAATGTTGTTTGTTGTTTATTGAAGGGGTTTTAATCAAGGAAGGCTTTTCCTAAAGATTACCAATCTATTCTTCTATCCTTAGAGATTTTTTTTTTTTACACTACACTCTAGACTTCTAGCCCATGTCTAATAAAAACTTGAATTAAAGCTGCTTTCCGCCTTTCTATGGTCATCGTCTCTATTCCTGGGGTGAAGAGCCTCCAGTTGGCTGACGGGCCACACCTAACCTATGAGGGGTGCTTGGTCACTTATGGGAATTCACCTATTGCTAGACGATCACACATCAAAATGTTTACCAAGCTGGGACTATGCTTGACATCAGTATCTATAGCCACACAATATCCCAGTTAGCTATCATCACTCTCCTAATTTATTTTAAAATTAAAACATATTTTTCCCGGAACAACGTAATTAATTTCGGCCTTCGCACTCTGGCTTGATTAGGCAGATAACCTACTGAAAAACCCGCTCTTCCTGCCCTACTTGGAGTGCACACTACAACAGGAATATCCAAACTTTTAAGCCAAAGAGCCTCACTGAGTCCCCCACTAAGACCTATTCATATCATTAATTACAGTTGAAAGTTCAGTTTCTCCAATTATGTGAGTTATTGATTTTTTTAATTGGTCTTTGAATCAGAATACCTGATTATTATTTGTTAAGATTTTCTTGCATAATAATTTTTTCAGCGTAATCGAAATAAACGCACGCCGTAGTTTGGAGATCCATTCACAATAACGTTTTTCGTTTATACATGCATGAGTATATTTTGGATTTCATCGATAAGGAAATATAGATCTGGAGGATTTTAACTAAAATGTGCTAGTTTTTAGTTTTTTTTTAACCGTGGTGTTTCCTTCTTTGTGTATTTGCCACTACTGGAGGATAATATGCCAATACTGAAAGGAATTGTGCCAAGGTCCCAATTATACGAAATGAACCTTATATGATTTGGGGTTTTAGAGCCTTTTAGGAGGAAGGTTTGATCGGATGTTTTTTGGGCAAAGACTCCAAGGATCTGCAATTATCGATTTACAAACGACCGTGTAAGCAATGTTAAACTGGGCACGAGTAGTTTACGAATTGTATAAAATATGATAACTCACGGAGTAATTTAGAAGTGTCAATTTAGTAAGTTAGCCACAAATAAAATTTTCAACTAAATAATTTTATGATTATGTTTTTGAGGATTCCACTTCTTTTTTTTTAATTGAAATTTAACTTTCAATTTTATTCCCTCATTATTTTATTAATATTCATATGTTAAATATACGCACTTACTAACCATTTAGCACTTACATTTTTCTTAGGCATATATTTTTTTTAACTTGATTTGATCAAATTGATAAAAATAACGTTTGATAAAATTTGTTAATGACCTACCAAACAACCTACTTACCTTGTGGCGTGTAGGGAAATGTTTAAAAAAAACAACAAATTTTTTAATCCAGTGAAAACTTCTTTTTAATGAAAATCATTGATGTATATATAAAGAAATAAATGACTTCTGCATTCGTGCACCACTACATCCCATGGTCTTGGATCACGCTCAACTTCCAGGTTTTCCTCCTAATTGAGGTTATCCATTTTATAGAAACTGGTTGAGTCCAAGGAGGATCTCCCAACCCCACAGGGTCCATCCACAGCTGATTAAAGAATTAATAATTATCCCGGGTGTGTGAGATAACCATATGTGAGATATCGAACTCGGGACCAGGGGAATAGGAGAACACTAAGCTACTATGCTCTCTATATAACTATAATTACTAATATCTTTATAACATAACAATAAGTGTATTATATTTAAGTATATCATTCATATAATTATCATTCAGTCATATGTCAAGTAGATTATACTAGGTATATTAGATCTAACATTATGCATTGATAGTTGACCGCATGGTGCATTAAGAACAACGTGTAAAATAGTGGGAAATGTTTTGGATGTTATTCTTGACCAGCATCCATGCCATCTCCTTTTTGGCAACATTAATAGGTATTTTATAAAATTAAAAAATAAATTAAATACAAATAATTCTAATTTAATAAATAATTGGTTTATGGGAAAGTAGGATCGTTATTTAAAATATTTTTTTAATTACCGCCTACAAATATTTATTATTACTGCTGTTAATAGTCGATGCCTTAAAAAACTCAATTCTTGTCGTCGTTTATTGATGAAATTGGGTAAATATTCTTTTTTTTTCTGGCTAGTTCTGGCCAAAAAAACAACAAAAGATGCCCATCTCTTACTCAAAAACTGAAATATACTGTTGATATTTAAAAGCATACCCAGGTTGATCAATATTCTGGAAAAACAATATTTACCAACTTTAAATAATATGTAAAATCTATTTTTATTTAACTGTTTAACATTTTTTTTCTACCCTAATATTTATTAACCAAGAGCCTTCAAAGAAACAAAGTTCAACTGTGTCGGCGACCGACCTTGACCTTTTTGAAGAAAGTCCTGTGGGAGTTGTTCTCCAAACGATCCATTCGATGATGTTATCTTCTCGATTTATATTAGGCTACCTACCATACTTATTTTCCAATTATACTAAGTAATTTATCCTTGCGTGAGGAACTCCTATTTAAACTGGGATGTTACGTGATTCTGATTCTGTATGTTTCTGATTCTGACCGTCCTAAATCATACATTAATGCACATACATGGATAGATTAATTTATTCACAGTATGAACAGCACTAACTAAATGCCAACCTCTAATAAAAGTAAAAAATAAATAATTTTCGATAAAAAAAAAAATTGCTACTAACCAATTTTTCGAGAAATTTTATATATATATATATATATATATATATATATATATATATATATATATATATATATATATATATATATCAAGGAAGTCTGAAAAATTCAAATAAATCGATTCGTTAGCACGCGATTTGAAATGATAGAATTTTCATAATCAGTACCTTCGATAATCTAAGAACAATTTTGGAGAACAACTCGAGGGAAAGTAAAAAAAAAAATGTGTTTGCGTTTTCTAGATTGGCTTGATAATGAGTCTTGATTTTATTGTTTGAATTATTGGTAAATCGAAGTGATAAAAGACGAAAAAAAGGTAGATGTGTCTTGATTTTACTGTTGGAATGTTCATGTCGTTGTGCATAGTATGATTTGCGTTTACAATTTTTCGAAGAATTTTGGATTTTGTTCTTTGTGTGGACAAGTTTAGTTCAGAAGAAAGTTCATAGTTGAAAATGATTGTTAATCATATAAGTGTATTATTGATTTATTTTTCCTAATATTTAGGTTTAACCTAAAAATAATATTATAATTACGGTTCAGTAATGCTGTGAGTCGCCAGATGGTATTTTAGATAACAGATGTTTTGCTAAGTTTGGATGTATATTGCATTGTTCAGCAATCGAAGTGTTGGATCTGCTAGAACACGACATTCGCCGGGTTTAACCTACATAATCGTGTTCTGTTAGCTTGTACATTTAACTCGTAGGTGTGCTTTAAGTTTCTTGATTAGGTATCGAGAGATAGATTCTGTGTAAAGATTTGAGAATTTTGCTATATATTTGCGGTTTATATTTTTTCTCTCTCACTCTTCTCTTTATATTTATTTTCATAGGAAGTCTACATGTATATTGAGCGTAGGCAGACATCACCTTGTCGTAAATTGCCTTTATTAATTATAATAATGATATACATATATATTCAGATAGTTTATATCAAATTTGGTTTATATAAAATGTATTGCCCTATCCTGATTTATTATATTTCCGTGATAGTACGTAGTGATATTAGGTAAATTATATTCATCACTATTACTGACCTGAAGGTTTAATTTCTGTTTCTGGCTTCACTGGAATTTTATTTATTTTTTTAAGTTTGACCATACTGAGTATATATATGGATTATAATGTATTCTTAAAAAAATCGAATAAAATAATTAATTTGAATTTGCATATCTTCATATAATTGTATAAATCAGTTAATTGTGTTGTTTAAAGATAATATTTTCTTACAGTATTTCTTAATATAGTAAAATTTACATACATACATATAAATATATATATATATATATATATATATATATATATATATATATATATATATATATAGAGAGAGAGAGAGAGAGAGAGAGAGAGAGAGAGTGAGAGGGACTGAGAGAGAAACACTGCACAATCTTTTTGAGTAGGGAGGGATTTGTAAGGTACTATACCGCAAAATAAACATATTAAAATTAAATTAAATTAAACGTTAGTCAGTAGTTCTTAGACTTCCAGCAATATGGATAAAAAATATATGTAAAAAAATTTTAATTATGGACAATGGGAAAGGAATAAACAGTAAAGTGATGAAAGTTCTGATGATGAGGAGGTATTCCCCGAAACGTTAAAATAATAAAGAAGTAAATTACAACCGGAAGTTATATTTTGCCCTTTAATAAAAAAATTAAAATTCTCAAATCTTTACACAAAATCTATCTCTCGATACCTAATCTGAAATAAAACCTGGCGAATATCGTGTTCTAGTTGATTCAACACCTCGATTGTTGAATAATACAATGCACAACCAAACGTAGCAGATCATCATTTACCTGAAATACCATTTGGGCTACTCACTAATCAATATTATACCTATAGTTAATCCTATTCAATTATGAACTTTCGTCTGTACAAAATACACGAACGACAAAATTCTTCAAAAAATTGCAAAAGCAGCTTGGTTTATTTCAAATCACACCATGCACAACATGAAGATTACAACAGTAAAATGTAACATTCAAGACAAATACATCACATTTCACTGTTCAACTCATGACTACCTCCCAATCCACTCGTCATATCACTTTCCTTCTCCCTGTTAACCTGAACGGAGTTTAAAAGATAGATAGTAGCCCAGAGATTTCCTGCTTCACCGCTAATTCAAAATTTGAAATCAAGACTCATTATCAAGCGAATCTAGAAAAAGATAACAAATTCATTGATGCAAATAAGAGGCGTCTACTAACAAAACAGGGTTACTGCATTTTTTTTTCCGAAATTAGATTACTGTTTTCATTCAAACCTCTGGACGCTTCTAAATTAAATATTTTCTTAGCAATTAATTTTCACAGCAAAACACAAAGTTTTATTCTTAATCTTTTAAAACAACAATGAAGAGTTTTTGAACGCTTGGACTTATTCAATTTAAATAAATATTAGAAAAATATTGCTATGTAATGCTATATGAAAGAAAAAAGAAAATTTAATGTGAACATTATCTTTAGTTATTACACTATTGATTTTATATGCAGTGTTTTATGATTTTGACCTAAATACATATAAATTATCTTTATAAGCACCCGAGGACAACTATTTAATTAATTATAAAAGTATAATACAATTCAACTTAATGCTTTTGACCTTTTCTTATTTAAGTGCTTTATTGCGAGTCATTGACTGGTTATTCATTTACGACATCATCTTAAATAGATGTTGTTCCAGGAAGTCGTTTAATATATAATTTGTAATCATTTAATACTACTTCATTGTTACTGAAATGTGAATTAAGCTCTCTTTGATGCATTAATCTTTATGGATAATTATGAAAATTGGTGCTGTAATGTAAAGTTTAATAGTAAGCTTGAATCAACTTACAACTTAACTTATAATAATTAATAAACTTATAATAATAATAAACTTAACTTATTATAATTAACTTATAATAATCTATGTTTTAATGGTTAACTAATTGAGGATCTGATAAGTCATTGTTGTCAATATTTAAGTAGGCTAACAACCATTCCCTATATTTGAAACGTTATTTAATAACAAGCTTCCATAAAAAATTTGAAAGACATGCCTGTAGATTATCTCAAATTTATTTGGTATTTATAGGATGTTTCTAAGGAATATCACCTATTGAAACTAAAATTAATCCGCCTGTCACAGTTTAAACGTTTTACAATAAAACAACCCAATTTTGTATAGCTTAAAAGTTTTTTTTTCTCTTTTCGAACCGTTTTTGGTGAAGAGTGGAGTCCTGCAATTAGAAATAACTAATATACATATTTTTAAATTTAAAATATGTAGATGTCATTTTTAATTTATATATAATTACTATTTGCTACTCATTTTTAGGCATATTTTACAACTTATTACCTAACTCTTAAAACCGTCCCGGGTTCTACGATCACAGCTCTTCTACATTACTATTCTCTTAAGGTGCGTATACTTTTACGACATTTTTACTCTCAGTAAAACAGTGGCAGATGTACTCTCGAAAGTAAAACTGTCAAGTGTAAAGGCCTCTGAGAGTTCGGAAATGAGTTCTCCGATTGTTGTAATGTCACTTCACTGCAGGTGTAAATGTTTCCTCCCTCGGAGAATGCTCTGCGAAAGGCGCGTAAGCAGAATATATTTTCGGGAGAGGATATTTCAATTTTTTTTTGAGGATTGATTCAATGAGAAAGAAAGTAATCATTAAGTGCCTATAATTGCCAAATTGAGAGTAATTTTTAAGGATAAAAATGATACTTGGGGTTAAAAACTGTGACTCGACATTCCAAACTATATGAAAATCATATTATTTCAAACATTTCGAGGGGATTATATCACTCTGATCCCCCCTTCTTCGGACGCCACTGATCTCCGAACATTTAAATCTGTTTTGAATTATTGAAACTACTCTCCGAGAGAAGGAAGGGAACATTGTTTCTTAACTATTTACTACTTTTTTTATAAATATTCTTTATTTCATTTAAAACTTATGGAAATAAAGAATTTTCTTAAGTATACAATTTATCACAATGGTTTGTGATCAGACTAAAATTAATAATTGCAATTATTGTTCATCTTATAGGAAACTACTAACCTCTAATGAGTACAGACAAATCCAACATCCATTACATTATTTGCTATTCCACTCTCTATTTTTTTCTTGTATGACTTCTATATGTTTATATTTGTATATGTATTTATTTTTAATGTTACTCCATATCAACCTGCTATATTTATTCTTCCCTTTTCCTTCATTCTTGTGTCTTATTTTTGAAGATCTACAACTTAGGTCGAAAGGTTGAAAATAATTAAAACAGTATATTAAATTACTATGTGCTTTATTTCTGTTTATTTGTCTGGTTTTAAATCTCCAACGTCTTATCTCTAGCCAAATATTCCAATTTGAGCATTCAGAGCTATACTGAGATTCATTCATTGACAACTTTGAGATGCACGCCAATGAAACCTTACTTTCAGTGGCCTAGCCAGTGGGGAGTCCTGTGGGTCCGGATCCCCTCTTCTACCTATGAAATTACAAAATAATTTCACTTGTCTGTTAACAAAACTTGTATGAACCTATTTGAATATTATCTTAAAAATAATACACCTAGAAATAGAGAATATTATATAGAGGCCACTTTACATCCACTGTTGGAGTGGGTTTCTTTAAAGCCGATTCTTGAATAAACCCTTTCTCCCCTCCCTAAACAAAATTCTGGTTATTCTTACGGTATTGCTTTCTTTAATATTTCTTGAAACAGTACAAGATACTTCTTAATATATCATTAATTAATAAACTTTGAAGCTAATCCTACTTTGGTAAATATAATTGCATTAAGTCAAATTCGTTTGTTTTTGTATTATGCTCCCTGGTGGTACACTGTCTCGACACGTTTCTTCTTGTTACAATGCTGTTGAGGATCACGATCACGACTAAAAAAGATAACAAAGAAGAGGCCGGTAAATCACAGATGTGTTCATGAATTTCTCAAGAAAACGGTTACATTTGTGTTTTCTTTAACATGGATGTCATTTAATTACTGATATTCGTTTTTAAACATTGCATGTCTGTCTGTTTATATATGTTTAGTTGTTCATAATTCGTCAATACATTACAAATATAAAAATTGTTTGATCTACGTAGTTAATTTCAACTATATCTAATCAAAATAAATAATTTAGGAGCTTGAATTTTCTTTTATTTCTCATTTTTATGAATATTATCTGTGCAATTATTTATTTATGTATTTATTTCTTAATGATTGTTATATGATTCATATTTCTTTTTTCATGCTATTAAATTCTTAATGCATGGTTGACAACATAGGTATATATTGAAACGGAATGTTACTAAGATAATTAATCTTTTTACTTCCTTGTACGCATTAAAGGAAGTATTTTAATCGCGAAAATTTCCGGTTTTCAGTTTTTAAAGGAAATATCCATTTTGACCATCCCTGAATCCATTTTGACTAGTTTCGTCGTGACGTACAGACGTACGTTCGTTCGTCCGTTCGTACGTATCTCGCATAACTCAAAAACGGTTAGCCGTAGAAAGTTAAAATTTCGTATTTAGGATTATTATATAATATAGTTGTGAACCTCCCTTTTTGTTTACTATATGATTACCGGAAGTGGTACTTTACTTGAAGTTCATTACTGATTTTTTATTGTTACTTCCTTGTAAGAAGTAAAAAAGGAAGTATTGTAATCGCGAAAATTTTCGGTTTTCAGTTTTCAACGGAAATATCCATTTTGACCATCCCTGAATCCATTTTGACTAGTTTCGTCGTGGCGTCTGTACGTACGTTCGTTCGTACGTCCGTACGTATCTCGCATAACTCAAAAACGGTTAGCCGTAGAAAGTTAAAATTTTGTATCTAGGATTACTGTATAATCTAGATGTGAACCTCTCTTTTTGGTCATTGTATGATTACCGGAAGTGGTACTTCATTTGAAGGTCTTTATGGATTTTCATCAAAAATTATATTTAAATATAATGAAAAACTTTTCAAATTTGATATACAAGATCTATATATTAATATAAATAACACTAGATTTTGGTCCAAATATCTAAAATAAATATAAATCCAAAGTGTCAAAATTGAGTATAAAATACTGGTTTTCCTCTCCATTTGCGAGATGAAGTCTGCTGTAGGAGAATAAGATATTAGTTAAGTGGGTTTTTCCACTTAAAATGTCGAAATTGTCGATTTCCAATGCTTTATCTAGTGATATTGACAGTTTTAATGTTGTCATGGAACATGAAGAAATGTTGGAAACTTGTTACCTACTGAAGGAAAACGACATATAATAACGGAATGAGACCTCCAGAAACAAGAGTGTGTTTTTGTGTGTGTGTGTGTGTCAATAGATAGATGTCGGGACGCCGAGTGTCTACTGTAATCTTCGGAAACTAGTAACCAAATTCTTTTTGGTCACGGATTTATAATTTAATAGTCGTACAAGGAAGTCATGTGTTTCCCACATCAAATATTTTTTTATTTAATATTTTTCCTTTATTTGCTTGTTTGTAATTGAACTGTCATTCACTTATTTTTTATATTAATTTATCTTTTAAATTAGGTATAAGAAAGTTGTAATAATTTAGTAATTCCTTGTCATACATCTATTACAACAGATGCTTTGGAACTGGTTTTAAATCAATAAATAAGCCTCTATCTTAAGTGCTTACTGTCTGAATCTGCTGCTGATTAACTTCAAACTTAATTGGAAAAGCCTAATGAAGCATTAATTTTTTTATTTCTCTATAATTTATAATATTTTTTAACAATTACTTATTATAAAGCATGAGGGCTGTAGTGAAATTATTGAAATAAAGTTATTATATGGTTTATAATTTCTTCGGTAACTAACACCGATTCATCTTTTTAGTTCTGATAGGTATTTGAGATAGTGTTTTATACATACCTGTATTCCGAGGCATGAGTATTTAAATTGATTCATTAGAAAAATAGCTATGCCAAGCGCTGGCCCACGAAACCAGTATTATAATTGTTAAATAAAACACAGAAGTGCTTGAGATGCATTTCAATGTCTAGACGCAAACCAATTCCTTTAAACTATGGACTGTTGAAAGGTTCTGTAAAGTTTAAAATTTTTACATGGGAGAATTTTAGTAGGTGGTGCGGTCAATAAATAAACACACAAATAAGAAAAATCATAATGTGTGCCGACGTTTCGGCCTAAGTTTTAGGCCATCATCAGGGCTAAGAAAAACAAAATAACGATAGATGCAACAACAGTGACAGTACCAGCAATAATAAAAAAGTTAATAAATAGTAAGATGAAAAAAAATATAAAATATGAAGAAAAAATGCTAATCATAACATGATGATATTAATGTGAAAAATTAGGAATACAGAAGAACATGTTAAGTATAAGTAACGTTAATAAAATATAAAGAAAACTATTTTAATCAAATGTGAATAATAATAATAAATAAAGACAAATATGTTAATAGATAATGACAAAGAAGGTATTTAAAATTATTGTGAATATATATATGTAGTAAAATATATAGCAATAAAAGTAAAAGATATAGTATAAAAGTAAAACGATATAATATAAAAGGAAAAGGATATAGTAGTTATTCTTTATACTTTATATTTTTTTCAAGTTACTGTTTGTTAATTTTTTTAAATTATTACTGGTACTCCCACTGTTGTTACATCTATTGCTATTTTGTTTTTGAATTTTTTTTAGATTATTTTCCTATGATACCAACTTAATATTTAAATAAAGAAATAATAATTTAAAAAAATAATAAAAAATACTTTTAAGACGATATACTACGGCAGACGGGAGTAAAGAATCCCAGTTCCTTTTTTCATGAACAACATGTATCAGTGGAGTGCTATTTTTCGTACAAATCTTTTAAATGGTACAATGTGATCCTAGTAACTGTGCTATAAGAATGGGCGGGGTTGGATGATTCTGTTTTCGGCAATTAAATTTTTACAAAATTCTTAAAATGGTATTTTTTATCCTATAGTATGGAGCGAAAACCACCAAATTTTCATGTTAGTTTTTGTCCCACATATCAAAGGTTCGTCAAAGATCTACATTTGAACACAAAATTGTGGTAAATAATAGTTTATTTCTAAACTAAAATTCCAATTCAAAATTAACTGCATACTCTTAGTTTGCCAGCTTATTCACATAATGGACAAAGGTATTACCTCATTTTGCAAGAGGAAGATTTTTTATTTGATCAAAAATATTCTTCAACCAAAAATAATTACTAAGATTAAATATATAATAAAATGACTGCCACAATTAAAAAAAATGGCACTGTAGTTCAAGAAAAGAAACTAAAATTATCTTTGGAGATAGTGAGACATACTAAAATATTTTCAGTGACTTAGTACGACAGGAATAGATAAAACAGCACCTTGGGGACCAGGAGCTGTGGATGCAGGCATTTTCCCTTCACACCCACTTTCATCGACAAGGAATCCACTATTTTCAGTTGGAACATTTCTATTAGACATGTTCTCTCCTCAGCCACGTCGAACTTGAATTTATAATTTTTCAGAGGACTGTACACTTAATGATTACTAGAGTAAAAATTGTATTCATTTCTAGGGGGCAAAAACTACCAGTTTGATGAGATCGTAGTTTTACACCATGATGGGTGGTAGTTTTTGTCTCGAAAGACGACCGGGTAATTTAACCAGATAAAAAGAGCCAGATAAAAATTCCAAATTAATGTGTTGATTGCAATCAAGATCTTATGAATATTTAAAGTTATCAGATCGATAAACGACGATAAAAATTACATCAAAATAGCCCAAAACAAACTTTTCTCATTTTCTTCGTTCAAGTAGGAACCACCTTTATGAGTATTCACCACACAACTGGATACAACAGGCCTGAAACTTGGAACCTCTTGGAATCAGAAAAATCACGATTTCCAAGAAAAATATCGATCTTGTTGTGTCTTAAACGTATTTTTTTTTATTTGCTTGGTTTGAATAATAAATATCGCAATATGTTTCAATTAAGTGGAGTTCATAATCAAGCAAAATATTTATTATCCATGATATATCTTCAAAATAAAAAAAACATGATTCGTTCATTGGTGGTCACAGTCAAAGACGTTCCTATGAAAATACCCTGACTAAAATTACCTCACTACTTACCTAGAGCTCGGGACATTGTTCTATAGATTACAATTATGAACTTATGTTTCTTTTACTTTATTACCTGGCTTCATTTTTTGCAATTTAGAATTTTATTTAATCAAACTGTCTACCAAAATATATTTTTTGTTATTAATTGATCCACTTTCTCTATTTCTTCTAGACCCTCGGGAGCGAAGGAATGCATCATGAAACTATTCGTTGCCGCATGCACGAAACAACGGTTAGCATTAATTAACCTTTTTCTCCACCGTGCACCTACGCCTTCAACGTCATCCGACAATTGTCTGTGCTGCATATCTTGTATTTTAAAAAGTAAAAACTAGAACTTTTATTTTCAACTTCAAACATTTTTGGGTACTTCGAATCAATCTACTTAATATACTTATGCTACACAACATGCCAAAACATGCCTTATTATTACAGAATATATAAATATAATAATATACATTATTTTCAAGTTGTTGTTTTTGTTATAAATAGTTTTCTGGAAATTATTTATATTATCTAATTATTATTAATAATTTTTTCAGGCGTGACTGTTGTCTGTTCATATTTCGGTAATTAAATATTGTTTTTACTTCTTTGTACGCAGTAAAGGAAGTATTGTAATCGCGAAAATTTTCGGTTTTCAGATTTCAACGGAAATATCCATTTTGAATATCCCTGACAGAATATGATGGTCTTTTTTTCTCCAATGGCTGCAGGGATTTGATGCCCTCAACAACCTTTACTCCCTCGTAAGCAAAAAAAAAAATAAAAATTCGTAGTGACAAGGATATGCTGACGTATTTTGTTTTTCAATATACGCCTCTCTCCACCTTCCCAAATAAAAAATTAACGACGTACTTAAAACATGAGTGTTTTCCCGAATGTAAAAAACTTTTCCTTCGTATTTCAAAGCGTCTGTATCGGCTAGGCATGCAAATGAAAATCTAAGAGGAGATTTTACCCGTTTATTCAGTAAGAACAAAGTTGCTATCGAGATAGTGTTCTTGAAAAATCACACTTAATTGATTTAATAATTATGGCTTGAACGTAAAACGCCAAATTTTGGGGGAATGGGTTAAAATTTGTTTTGTTTTTTGTCGATGACAAAGGCTCATAAATAATAAATAGTCATAATAATCATTGAAAATAATAAGTGAAAAAAAAAAATATTAGGAATACTCATGGACATTCCTGAGCCTAGTATGGGACCATTAATTACAGTAATACCTGTAGGTGGTTTTTTGCACAGTATGAAACTGCTTCCCAGATTAACAGTATAGATGAGAGGCATATGTATTAGGTTGTATTATTCTTAAAACTATTTCCTCTTGATATTGCCGCGTTTCACTTATTTTTCTATGAAACAGCCAAACTAGTCAAACCTTTATCCAGATGTTCTTTGCCACCAGCCAACAAATGTGCTTCGCCTCTTGATTCATGCTACAGATAACATAAATGCTTACCGAGTGGAATGCTTTCCGAAGAAGCTCTTGGGCTCTCCAACAAGGATTTGCGAAGATATCGAGAGTACAATACCAGGAAAACTTTCCTTATCAATAATATCACTGATCTATGGCATTCATTATTTTTTTCCTCAGACCCATTCATATCAGCCATTCCATTGAATCGAAATTCAGCACCATATAAAGCTCGTAAAACATTATAAGCGTTTAATGATAAACTGAAAACCACTTTGATATTAAAGAAAACTTAAGATGCTGTTGAAGGGAGTTTTATAAAATTCATTAATATAAAGGTTTTTTGTTTTTTTTAAACTAGAGATAAGTTTAGTATTTTATTTTACTAAACTAAACAACCGGAGTGACTGGGTAAAGGCGGTTGAGAGGGCCAAAGGCAGCTTCAGGCACCTGTCGAGCCGAATAAACTAAACAAATTTTTCTTTATGTTTTTACTTCCTTATAAATCGTGTAATCGCGAAAATTTTCGGTTTTCAGATTTCAACGGAAATATCCATTTTGACCATCCCTGAATCCATTTTGACGAGTTTCGTCGTGGCGTCTGTACGTACGTACGTACGTTCGTATTTCGCGTAACTCAAAAACGGTTAGCCGTAGAAAGTTGAAATTTTGTATTTAGGATTGTTGTAAAATCTAGTTGTGAACCTCCCTTTTTGGTCACTGCTTTGTATTTAAACGAAAGCTAATGAAATTCCCTACAAAAAGAAATAAAAATCATTTAAATCGGACCATTATTAGCTGAGATATTGCGTAAGGAATTTCTGAGACTGATTCTTCTTGCGGCTAGTCATCCTGCTTCCGTACTTATTTATTGGGCTTCTGACTTCCACGTATCTCTCTGTTTTATTCTTCCTTGGATTATTTCTTTACTTCCTTTAGCTTCCTTAGTCGGAAACTAGTAACCAAATTCAGTATCACTTTTTGAGCCACGGATTTATAATTTAATGGGCGTACAAGGAAGTCATGTGTTGTCCACATCAGATATTTAAATAATATTTTAATACTGACTGAAGGTTAAAATATTTAAAATAGTTCTTTAGTTAAATAAATTTTAATAATTTTATATTTCATTAATATATTTTTATTAATTTTTAAACTTGCTCAACCTGGCACTCACCTTCTGTACTCAATTAAGATGTATTTGTTCGCCAAAATGGTATTATGAATTTTTAAAGTTTGATCTGTTGGTTATTTTGTGCCATTGTTGATCAAAGAAGTATTTTAAATTAAGCTATGAAGAATTTGAAACAGTTTAGGAATTTTGCTCTTTTCTATTCCCTAATTTTCTCCATTGTGCGATGGTGTGGGTTCCACGAATTCATCTTAACAACCCATCATTCGTCAAAACATAACACTTGAATGTTTTGTATTTTAATAACTTTTAGAAGGAGCAGTACCAGCAGGCGCAATCGATTGTCGACCTTTAACGACGAGTGCCCTAGGTCTGCTTTGCTCTCTCGGAAGACTACTGGTGACCTTAGGGAACACAATCTGGAAGACCGCTCACCGGTGACCTTTCTCAGCCATATTGGAACACTAACTTCACGATCAAGTTTTACGTTTTAAAGAGGTTAACCAGTTTTCCTTTTATTTTTTTTTTTAATATAGTCTTTCGCTTAAAACACCTAAGGTGATCCTGCAAAGATAAATGTAATTTGGCGATTTTGCTGCTTGGAATTCGCGGAAATATGGAAATATTACCTTGATTTTTTATGGACTGATATAAGTAGACTGTAGTCTTCAAAGCCATCATCTATTTCACATCATCAAATCTTAAAATAAATGCTCAATCACAAAAACAATATACTCTATTCAACATTTTGGAATACTATATTCAAGACCATTAAATGTAACAATTAAAATAAAGTTTTGGAGTAATCGTATCAATAATCACAGAAGATCAGAATGATATTAAAATTCTTTATTCTTCTATATTGAATATTCTTCTATAAACCTGGATCATGATTGTTTAAGAACAATCAAGGAACATTGTAGTTAGGGACATTGATAATACCGAAATATCAATATAAAAACGTCTTCGTTTTCTGAAAAAGTAATAAATTTAGAAGCTTTTTACACTGCATTTAAAAAAAATAAAATATCACCTTTTTTTTATCATCTATCTTATTTATAATTGAAAAATCAGCAAATTTACCATTATGCAATGATCTTTATTTAAAATTATTTAAAAACTACTTAAAGCAATTATTGTTTTTAGAATCAGCTGTTTGGAGCCTGTAGGAAGCAGACAAACTTCAGGTCAGTCATAAAGTACAAATGAACTTAGAATCTTAGGCTTGAACTTGGTCTCGTCCATGCTTTTTTTCAGGGCCGAATACCAAGATCCACGGTTGGCCCATGTGGATCTAAGAAATCTAATTTTACGATTCATTGAAATTTATTTATAGTAATGCCCGATTATTTTTTATAAATTATGTTTTATAGTAATTGAATGTAGTATTTCCAAATAATTGCATAATCGCCTTTAGTATCCTTTACTTCTCAAACTTCGAATGCAATTACCTAAAACTATAATTTTCAGATTCGCCCTTCCTTCCCCGAGGTCCTGATATCAAGAAATCATCTTATGTTAATTGGTATTAATAAGGATTCCGTTCCAGTTTTACTTCCTTTGTACGAAGTAAAGGAAGTATTGTAATCGCGAAAGCTTTCGGTTTTCAGATTTCAAAGGAAATATCCATTTTGACCATTCCTGAATCCATTTTGACTAGTTTCGTCATGACGTCTGTATCTCGCATAACTCAAAAACAGTTAGCCGTAGATGGTTACAATTTTGTATTTAAGATTGCTGAAATATCTAGTTGTGAACCTTTCCTTTTTGGTCACTATATGATTACCGGAAGTGGTACTTTACTGGAAGGTCATTATTGATTTTCATAAAAAAATATATTAAAATATAATTTATTTAATAATTTTTATTTATAATTTATTTATTTAATTAAATATAATCGAATTAGGCAAATAGTACTTTTATTTTAATATGAATGTATTTAATAGATTTTGGTTAAAATTGGTGCAGCCGAAAAGGTACTTTACTTGAAAGTGATAATAAACTTAAATCAAAAATTATATTAAAATTAAATGGAGAAATCATATGGTTCGGTATTATAGGCTACAAAAAATTATTGACAATTCTAATGCTGTCACAGAACACGAAAAAATCTCTTGGAAACTAGTTACCTAATGAAAGAAAACGACGTATAATAACGGAATGAGACCTCCAGAAACAAGAATGTGTGTGTGTCAATAGATAGATGTCGCGGCGCCGAGTGTCGTTTTTGAGATACTGCAATCTTCGGAAACAAGTAACCAAATTCAGGATCACTTTCTGAGCCACCGATTTATAGTTTAATAGGTATGCAAGGAAGTCCTGTGTTGTCCACATCAGATATTTTAGCTATAGAAAATTTACAAGTTGATAAACCATCGAAATCTAGTTTCAACTGTTAAATGTTAAAAAAAATGTTAGCAAATCTTTGCATTTATAGGCTCTAACATTTTCGTCCATATCTATTCCCATCCCAGTGGAAATATTTTTTCTTAAAGTAATAGAAATGATCTGAATCTCAGAATCGGATCGAAGACAGGAAACTTCAACTGATCCCTACTCGTTTGATAGTAGGTTGGGACTGAATGGAAGGAATAGATAGATCTCTGCATTCTGGCCGGACGTGATGATAGAATCAGGTGTCCATTGAGGAATCGACTATCAAAAATAAATCATAGGGAGGCCCCCTTCACTCGCGGCTTGGTGCAGTTCATTCCGGAGGCCGTCACAACTGACCCGGATCCAACGAGACAAAAGTAACCTACGCAGTGTTGAAACAACCTTCCGATGGATGATGAGCCGGGGAGTTGCCTCATACGAGGGTGAAAGGGGGTCAAGTTCCTTGGTTAATCCTTTCATAAACAAGTAACCTATCGATAATTAAAAAAATAAATAATATTATTTTTTTAATTCGGTCACATAAGCAATTGGAATCATTTTCTACCGAATCCTCTCAGTAGCTGAAGAAAACAAAATAAAAAGATTAAAACACTACTTTTATTCCAAACACTTAAAAATGTAACAGTCTTCTGGGAAAATAAAATTGCACAGAATGCTGTGAAAACCAGTGGGAAAAAAATAAATCACTTTCTGGGGACAATGCGGATCTTTACTACAGCTACAAGACAAGGAACAAACTAAAACATGCAAGCCGACTCAGTCGGAAGAAACTGCCGGTGAAAACAGAAGCACGAATACATACATACAAGAAAAGTTCTATTTTACCTGATTTAAAAATTATAGTTTATTCAAATTAATTGTTTTTTTCTTAGTTTCTTTCACGTATTTCACTTTGATCTTAAGTAAATAAAACAGTTCCATGACAGCCCATGAAGGGTGACTGATTCTTCTAGACGTGACTGATTCTTCACCTTACGGTATTGTTAGCTGGCGATTTGGTTCGCATTGTACTACAATCCCCTAACTAACCACTGTGCCGTTAAAACTTTACTAAGTTGTCCCAAAACAAAATCTTTTACTTATAAATGAACTGCTAATTGCTAGGGATTTTTGAATTGTTTATTAATTAAAAATACAAACTGTAGCTAGTGAGGAATTAACTAATTCCTGAGAAACCTTTCTGGGAAATAGGAACCGAGTTTCGAACTGATAGATTCTTACATAAGATATTTATAAAAAAAAAAAAAAAACATGGCGTTATTTAAGAAATTCTTTAATATGTTTTATCGTCAAATTATTTTTCTGTCACCTAAATTAAAAAAAAAAATTCTTGAGTTCTGAATGTCGATTTAATAATAATATAAATCAATTAATGCCTTATGATAATCAAGCATCAACAATCCAAACTGAGATTATTCAACAATAGTGAAAGATAATAACTGAAGATAACATAAAAATATAATGTATGAACACCCTAGAAAGCTGCTTGAATTGTTGATGAAGCCGTTGGTCGAATGGATGACTGTTCCCTTGAGAGATTGAGGAAGAGTGGTTGTCTGTCAAATCGGTGTGATGGAGAAATCGGTTGAAATTATTGTAATGGGTTGTGTGTGTTTGTGTTTCCTTTGCTTTTTTTTAACCTCGTTCATATCTTTGACTTATCTCTCCTCTTCATCAGTTGAGCTCTTCCCATTTTATTTTTTTTATTTTATTTTTTTTCTTATTATAACAAAAGTGTTGGGGCACACTTTATTTTTCTGTTTGTTTTTCTATACAACTAGTTTAATCCTAATCTAATCAACTTAACTAATACCTTAAACTAAATTTAGTGTCCATTTCACATTCTGTTCCCCTTTTATTTTTCCTTTAATAATTATATGCATGCCTTTCCTTATGTGGACCATGGACCAATCTTAATATAGTTTTATCTAGTACATTACACCACTTTTGCAACCTTATTTAACACTCAAAACAAGGATCTTAAACATTGGCGAAACAGTATAAGAAAAAAAAGTATTAAGTGCACTTATTATATTCTTGATGGTTGTCGATGATATAAACATGGCTCAGTGTGGTAACATTAACTGTAAACATTGTATTTTTCTAGAAAAAGAATACCCCAAGACATCTGAAGTATGAAAATTTAACATTAATCTTCTTGCTTAAATGAAGACAGTTGGTTCATGGTACTTGTTTAACTTATTTCTTTTATCACATCTACTATTTATTGATGCTAATCCACTCTCACGACCTTAACCCTATACGACCATGACGAATGATTATGGAGTACCTGCTCTTGTGTTTACATAAATATATTACTCATCTGAATATATTCTTAAAATAAATTAATTGATCTGATGTCATTCTCTTTTTTTCCTTATACCTAAATCGTTTTCAATTCTATCATCCTATCGCCCAGTGGAGTTCAGACTTTCATTAGAAGCTGCTTTCATAGGCTTTTTCTTTTAGGCATGTTAACGATAAACCTAAATCTACTGTGGTAGTAAAAATTATTTGTATGCCCAGTTTTTATAAGACTAGTTGATCCAACTTCACAAAAGTAAAAAAATATATTAAAAACTGAAAAAATTCCATGGGTATACATAAGTTATAAAATCCCTTAGCTTAATTAAACAAAAACTTAAAAGAATAAAAACTATGAAGAGCAAGGATACAAAAGAAACACAATAAAGAAAATATCAAGAATTATTTCATAATATAAAATCTGAAAAAGCGACAAAAAAAAAATATTAAATAGAGCATGAGAAAAGGTTAGACTACCTATGACTCTGTCATTTTTGAGATTTTTAATTTATATCTTCATACTTCATTATCCTGCATATTTTTATGACGTTTCGAGCCACACTTTGTCTATTTTCAAAGTTATGTTTGATGAATCTTTTTTGGGTGAGAGAGGGAAGTTTTCAGTCTCGTCCATTTTTTACACATATGTGTTGTACGTGCACTTGCGGATTCAAGGAGGTGGCTTTTCGGCTAAAGCTCCCCTCCAAAAAAGAAAAAAAAATTCATTGCATTCGTTCATTTTTTACCTTTACTTTTTAAAAGAAAATGTCGTGCGTGCATCTCACAAATTTCACTTACCACTCTGCTTGATAAATTTAAAATTTTCCTATTTAATTTCTATGGAAATTCCATTTAGTTTTTATTGAAACATTTAGTTTCCATTGAATAATATAACAATTGAAATTATTATATAGAGCAATTACTTAAGTTTATGCGTTTTTGATCACTCTTCATTACCTTTTACGGCCATATATGATAGATATTAATTTTTCTAAAATCTTTTGCTTTCCATTGGTGTATTAAACATATATATTATTACAGTTATGGTAAAAATAAAAAAATAGATCCAATTAATTAAGGTTACTTGATCCTTATTAGTTCAACTTTGAATATGATTGGTCTATTGTTCTGTTGAACTATTGCTGTTTATTTGTATTAAAAATATATTAATGAGCAAGATATAAACTTATCGAATCCAATTGGTCTCAACTAAAATAAAAATCATGTATATTTAGAAGATCCTACTTCTAGTTCACAAAGTAACTGCCTAAATAATGTCATTCTCAATTGAAAAAAAAAAGTGGAAGAACATGAAGAAGAATATTTTAAATACTCTATTCTATATAGAATCTGTTTATTTGTTATAAATTTTAAATTTTGTTAGTTTTCAGAAGTAGAAAATTAAGTGGTTCAGTCTAAAATTAAAAAAATAAATTTTTAAATTCAATTTTTCTTAAATTCCAATTTTTGTAACGTACTATGTTCCTCCACTTACCTCTTCAATTGTATTGTTAGTTGTTTATAAAAATAACTTAAATTTAGAATTAGACATAAATTAGAAATATTATTATTCATTTTTTATTTTACGTTTTTTTATTTAAAATATCAACATCTCAGAATAATATTATATAGGCCAATTTTTATTTAAGTATATTATGCCAGAAGACCAATAGGCCTAGGCATTTTTTTTTTTTTTTTAAATTTCACATTGATATTATAAATCAGAACAAGTATTATTTTTCATATAATTTAGACTTAATTAAATTATTTTTTCTGTGCAACATTCCCTTTTTCCATCTTGCACACGATAATTTTAAAAGTGGCCCATTATCTAAAAAATGGGGATTCCAGATGTTCTTGGTGACCTTGAGACGATCTGTATCATTTCGCACAATCCAATTCTCGAAATTTGACAGAGGTAAATGTCTGAGGTTATCGCGGTTGAGGAATTAGTTGAGAACTAGTGTTTCATTTTAACTGATGGCCTTGGTGGTTGGTAGTTTCGTCACACAGATGTGCTGCAAGTCCTCCCCCATCCACATTATCTTCCCTAGTCTTGGCCTTGGGCGCTGTTTCGGAAGTGTTGAGAACTGCTATGACGAAATGGAGTTAAATATTCATTCCGACATATTTTCGTGGGACGCGGTCTATAATGGCCTCAATTCTGAAACGTATGTATCACATTGCTGGACAGAGTGGTGAATATCAATTAAGTTTGTTTTTCATGGCAAATAATCCAATAACTTACGAATATTTGAGAAATTTTTTTTTCAATGTTTTACGTAAGAGTTTAAAGACTTAAAGGCGGGGCTCAATTTACATAATTGTATACTAAGCTATTGATTAATATTAATACACTTTAAATTTTTATATGAGAGTTTGTATTGTTCTAGTTTTCGGAATTTAGAATAGAGATATCCACTTTTGATAGAGATCCCTCACCTGTACAGCCAGTTTTAATATTTTCAACTCACAACCTCATATCTGCCGTTTAAGATCTAATTAAAAAAAACTGAGACGGTTTAGTAAACTTCTTATCCTAAATCTGAAGTTTAATTAGATCTTAAGTCTGATTGGACTTATTTTCTAAATCCAAACTTTCTCTTTCTGTGCCCAAAACTGCAAAAACTTAAACTATAATATTTACAGACATCTCTGAATCCAGTGATTTACGGATATTCCCAGAACATACTGGTCATTAATAGTTCATATATGGTAAATAAATTGTATCTATTTTCTAAAACAAAACTCTCTTTCGATGTCCAAAACTGCAAAAACTTAAATTATAATTATTACAGACATCTCTGAATCCAGTGATCTACGGAATATCCAGAACATACTGGCCATTAATCGTTCATATATGGTAAATAAACTGTATCTATTTTCTAAAACAAAACTCTCTTCGATGTCCAAAACTGCAAAAACTTAAACTATAATATTTACAGACATCTCTGAATCCAGTTATCTACGTAATATACATAACATACTGGCCATTGATAGTTCAGATATGGTAAATAAACTGTACCTTTATACGGTAGTTTGTATTATAATAAATTCTTCTTTCATCAATTACTCAAAGGATAAAGCCATGCTGTCAGCGTGAAATTCTATAGTTTTATAACTTAATTGTTGTATATTGTGTATTTATTCCTGATTGGTGTAAAGACACTAAATCAGAAATAAATACGTAATATACAACAATTAAATTATCATTCCATAGAATTTTACTCTGAAATTAGAATTCTAATTGCTTCATTAGCAGCTATTCTTGATAGTTAATCTCTAACGAAGCTTATGATTACAGCTGTGCGAATTAAGATTGGCAAATCTGGAAGGTCATTATAGCGATTCGAGTTTGTTTTTTTTTCTCTCCGATGAAATGGAGAAATTCAATAGTAGTGTTGCGGATATGAGTGTATATTCCATGCATCCATGGATTCATATGCATCCATAAATATCCATGCATCCACCTTTACGATACGTACTGCAACAGCTGTCCGTGTAATAGCTTGCTCAGAAGAGAGGATGCATTGCCTGCTGAATCTAATATAACCATTTATTATCGGCTGATATTTATGCCTTATGTGGGCTGTGTATTAGATATAATCTTATGTTTTTCTATAGGAAGTGGAGTCCAACACTTTCTAAGTAATGGCTCCTTGCCAAAATGGTTTTCCCAACATTGTTTGTTCACTCAACAAAATAGTTAATTTAGCTGTAAGCTATCAGCGCTTTAGTTTCATGTCTTTTTTTTTTATCTCTTTTTATAAACTTTGTAATTTTAATGATTAAACAACTAAACATTTCAAAATCTTGATTTTTACTTCCTTGTACGCAGTAAGGAAGTATTGCAATCGCGAAAATTTTCGATTTTCAGATTTCAACGGAAATATCCATTTTGACCATTCCTGAATCGATTTTGAGAAGTTTCATCGTGACGTCTGTACATTCGATCGTACGTACGTGTGTACGTGAGTATCGCGCATAACTCAAAAACGGTTAGCCATAGAAAGTTAAAATTTTGTATTTAGGATTATTGTAAAAGCTAGTTGTGAACATATATAAGATTTTCATATTAATATAAATAACATAGCAAATTTCGGTTAAAATTGGCAAACTGGATATGGTACTTTACTTGTAGGTCATATTAGACTTTCATAAAAAATTATATTAAAATATAATGAAAACATCTCAAATTTGGTAAATTAGACTTTTATATCAATTATATAAATGATATAATAGATTTTATTTGAAACGGAAGAGCCGAAAGGAGTACTTTTCTTGAAGGTCATAATAAACTTACATCAAAAGGTATATTGACATTTCATACGAAAATCATATGGTTCGGTGATGAAGGTTACAAACACGATTTTTTTTTCCACTTCTAATTAAACAATTTTATTACTTGTTTTAAGTGTTAAAATTGAGTGTAAAATACTTTTTTTCTCTCCACATTTGTGAGCTGAATAAGTCTGCAGCAGGAGATTAAGATATAAGTTAAACGGGTTCTTCCGCATAAAATCTTGAAACCGTCGGTTTATAATGCTTTATCTTGGTAAATAGACAGTTCTAATGCTGGCTAGGAATAAGAAATCCCTCGAGAGCTTGCTACCAACTGAAAGAAAACGATATATAATTTTTTTTTTTTTTTTTTTTTTTTTTTCCAAACCCCTGGATACTTATATTTACAGTTATTTACATTGTTTGACAATTTTCCTTTTGCTGAAGCTGAGCTTCATTTTAAGGAATTTTTGTGGTACTGGTGTTTACATTATTTCTTATTTCATTCTTATTCTAACAAAAGTGTTGGGGCACACTTTTATTTTTCTGTTCGTTTTTCTATTTACAACTAATTTAAACCTAATCTAATATACTTAACTAAAACCTTAAACTAAATTTTGTGTCTATTTCACATTTTGCACTGAGTTTCCCTCCACTATTTTCTGCCATCTAAGTGGGGGTGGTGCTGGTGTTAGAGTCTTAAATAGGGGGTTTGATAGGTAACCCAGCGAGTCCAGGAATTTGATATGCCTCCTCCTGATAAATTCCGGGACCGTTGGTAAATCTAGCAGGGTGTGAAGTTCAGGAGCCTTTTTCTTCTTCCACGCCGTTGTCCTTACCATCTTCCGGAGCATCGAGTCCTGAAACCCCTGGAGGAGCCGCTGCGTGCCACCGGTGAGATGTGTGAACAACGGTGCCCCGTATAGCAGTGCTGGCCTCAGTATACTCTTGTATACTTGTAATTTAAGGCGGAGTGACAGCGCTGGCGAAGTCAGTAGGTGGTGAAGACGGTAAGATCTTCTCCTGATGGTCCTGGTCTTTTGGTATAAATGGGTGCTAAGTTTGAGATGCCGGTCAAGCTTCATACCCAGGTATATTATGGAATTGGAAGGTGAGATGACGGTGTCTGCCACCTGGAGAGTCCTCGGCAGTGCTGACTTCTTGCCCTTTTGGTGCGAGAACACTACACAGTCCGTTTTAGCTGGATTGACCTGGATGTTGAGGTTTTTCAGCTGTTGTACTATTTCTTTACAGGTTTTCTCGGTCTGTTTTAGTGCATGTTTGGCACTCATACTGGTGCTGTAGATGGCTATGTCATCTGCATATGCAGCGACCTTCGCTATTCTGTAGTTTTTGCCAACTACCTCAGCAGTATATATTGAAAACAGTACTGGTGAGAGGACTGCTCCTTGTGGCACTCCACACTTCATATCGATGGTCCGGGATTGCTCATCGCGAACCCGCACAGAGATGGTCCTGTTGTCGAGAAAGGAGACAATAACACTGTAGAGCTGTTCAGGACATTCGAGGTCTATGAGCTTACGGCATAGAATACCATGAGACACAGAGTCGAATGCCTTTGTACAGTCAATGGAGATCATAGCCGTTGCCGTGTTCCGGTTGAAGCTGGTGTTCACCTCAGTTTGTAGCTTCATAAGATGATGTTCCGTACTGAGATGGGCTTGAAAGCCGGTCTGTTCGTAAGGAATTACGGAGTTTTCATCACAGAATTCCCGAAGCGATATATAATAACGGAATAAGACCTTCATAATCAAGAATTTGTGCGGGAGTGCGCGCGCGCGCGCGCGTGTGTGTGTGTGTTTCTGTATTTGTCAATAGATGGACATCGCGACGACGAGGCTTGTTTTTGAGATACTGCTATCTTCGGAAATCAGTAACCAAATTCAGGGTCACTTTTTAAGCCACCGATTTATAGTTTAATAGCTGTGCCCAGGGGAGTCCTGGGGTGTCCACATCAGATATTTACAAGAAAGTTTTACCTTTTAGGAATTTATATTTATTACGATATCATGGAGGATTAATTAGAAAAAGAAAAAGAAAATGATGAAATGGAAAATGAAAGTAAGAGGTAATTATATTAATGAATAAATTAAAATAGAATGAAAAAAATGTATCTTTATTATAATTGTTTTTGCAACTATAACGTTTATAAGAGGTTGATTGGCTTACTATATTTTATCTACTTAATGTATTTTTGCAGTATCGCTTTTGAATAAACTGTTTCTCAGTATTGTAAACAAAAATGATTTATAATTAATATTAATTACTTACTGAAAATTAAATATTATAAATGTTCGGTAGTGGACATTGCTCCAATAGTGACCACTTGAATAAATAAATTGTGAAAATAAGGCAGCTAGGCTTTGATTCAGCCTAAATGTAGCTTTGATTGGAGTAAATGTAGCTTATAGCATCCAGTAGTGGTCTAAGTAGTTTTATAAGTATTAGTTTTTATAATTGATCATTTATTTTCAGAATTCAGAAATTAGCTCCCCATCACATTTCTATATCATTTATTAAGCTTCTTTATCATAACATTGCAAACAGTTCTACCCATTTTCACGTGTTCAATTTTAAATTGAACACAATTAAGAAAATTTTCATTGTCTTTTCTGACACAATTGTTTTTCTGGGTACTTTTTAGATGTAAAACGTATCCAGTGATTGCACCAGCTAAAATCCTCTTTGAATTCATGGTAGATCAATTTATTTATCATACATCAATTTTGATTGATGGTAGTCTTACTTTCCTAAACATCAAATCTGCACTAACAGTGGATACTTGGAAATCACCTCTATGCTTTAGCGGAGGACAAACATTTGATCAACTTTTTCTTAGATTGAAGTTTAATTTTGTATTATTTGGAACAAATTAATGTCATGTTTTCTTATTAAATTAAATTTATTATTGTATTATATATTGCACTATTTATATTACATTTCTAAGTTTTCGTTATAATTACGTTAATTACTAATATTCATGCCTTCCATGTTCATTATCAACGGATCCTTGTTACCTAGACTAGCTTGTTACCTATATGATATTAAACTATTTATTTACTATTATTTCTCTTCTTATTTTTGTAACCACTTTTTTCTACAACCGGTACATTTACGAGTACCTTATTACGTCAAACATACTTATAATTTATAACATACTTGGAATTACTTTCCTTCTAATATCCGCCATGCTTCTTCTCTATTCTCATTCAATCCCTTCTTTTCCAACACCTTCTTTCTCTCCAAAATGATGCTCTCTAATTGCGAAATTTCAGTTTAGGATTAACATCTGGATCAGAAGTGAATAACAGTTTTTTAATGTACATACTTCAACTTTGCTAATCAATTCATTATTTATGTATTTTTCATTTTCTCTGTTTTTCTTTACTTTTTTCTTGTTTTTTTTTCTCTTTTTTTTTTGGTTTTGTTCAAATTAATTATATTTTTCGGTAAAAAAAAACTTATTTATTTGTTTATTTATTTTACTGAAGATATTGTAAAAATTAATTGGTCTGTATTTTGTTGTCTTATGGCCAGATAATGTTACTGTTTTATTTGTTCCTTCATGTTATTCTTAAGGAACCTAGTCCCAGAATAAAGTTCTTTTATCTATCTATCTATATTATGTTAAGGTATTTTAATTCTGTCATTTGTAATAAAAAGATTTAATCAAATATAGAAATATAACAAATTAAGTTGTTTAATTCCTTTTTGATAGTTTTTACCCGGCTACGGCGAAGCGATAAGGGTTCTGACGATTTTTTGAGAGAATGGCTGAACCAATTTTCAAGTTTAATGGGTCAAATAACTTGTTTTGATGTGAAGGTTTTGAAACATTTTGAGCTCTAAATAACTAAGAAATTAATGTTGTATTAAAGGAATGTGTATTAAATAAAATAAATGTGTTAAATCTGTCCGTTTGAGGGTATCTAACTATTTTTTGAGCGAACGCCTCAACTGATTTTCAAGTTTCATGGCTCAAATTATTCCTTTTGATCCCGTGAAGGTTATAAACATTTTGAGCTCAAAATAAAAAACAAATCTTTTATTAAATGTGTGAAATCTGTCCGTTCGAGGGGATTTAATGATTTTTTAAGAGAATGGCTCAATCGATTTTCAAGTTTGATGGGTCAAATTACGTTGTGATCCGTGAAGGTTTTGAAACATATTTAGCTCAAAATACTGAAAAATATTTCATTATATTTTAAGTATTTTCGTTGATGTTTCTAATAAATAGCCAATACTTGATAAATTAAAAACCTTAAAATAAAATTTAATTTAATAAAAAATAAAAACCCCGACTACTGAAATGAATTTTATATTTTGCATTCCCATTCGTCCTAAAGAACGTAATGTAGTTGCTTATCTACTTAAGAGCATTGGCGGTTAGTTAGTGATGTTGACGCATGAATGAAATATTGAACCTTGGTTTTGTAGTCGGGTTCCTTCCACTACATGCTCCGGCCAAGTATTCCGTTTATCTGTACATGTCAAAATACAGAAAGCTCCTTGCATCTGTACATGTAAACAGAAAGTAAATTAACTCTTTGAGTAAAGAAGAGTCATAATTTTCATTGTGGAATGAAGGTAAGTACATTCCGTTCCTTAGGATGAATGAGATTGTAAGATATAAAATTTATTTCAGTAGCCGAAATTTTTATTTGTTATTAAATTAAATTTTTATTCAATAAAGTTGTTTTAATGTTGATACATTTTATAACTTGTTTGTACAATTTATTACGGAATTTCAGAATAATAAGTTGGTTCAACTTTTTATAAATATCTACTTAAAGAGTTCTGAAAAATAACTGTCCATAAAATTATTTTTAAATAAGCCAGCTGTAATATGCTTCCATTGTATTCATTTTTTTTGTATTATTTGAAAAGTTCCTTCATTCAATGGATAATAAACTAGCGCTGATAAAAATTTATTGCAACAAGGACATATGTAAATGTTAGTAGAAAGTGTAATATTTCGTTTATTTTATCATTTCGATATTCTTTTGAAATAATTCTTCCTTGAAGAATTACTTCTTACATTTTATGTAAATGCGATACAGTACCAATATGACAAAAGACATTACCATAGACGTGACCATTGTTTCTTTTATTTTAACCTATAAATGTCAAACGAAACATTTGAAACATGTCTCTAAAATTATTACTGATTATGTTAAATGTAGTGAATTGTTTTTTTCTTGATTATTGTTTACTTTAGAAATAACTTATATTATAGAAATGTAATCTTGATATCATAATATATTTATGCAACATTATTCTATACACAAGGAACGGTATTGTTCTGACCGATTATATACACATGGCCTTATGGATGTGTTAGTAAACAGTTCGTGAGTGTTACGGTTTGAAGAATCTACTATTTCATCACTGACATATTTGTTCATGCGCAACTCAGAATAACAATACTCCTCTAAACTTGAACTTTGAGTTATCGTTATATATATATATATATATATATATATATATATATATATATATATATATATATATATATATATATATATATATAAAGTGATATTAATCGTTGTGCTATTTTTTGAAGGGAAATTATTTAGAAGCAGATTTATAATTACATTTATTATATTTTTTTGTTTAATGGAAATTTCTTATTTTCATTTGTTGTTGTTCTCACGATAATTTTAGGACACGAATAAACAGATTTTTGGTAAATTATACACTAGTGTTATCATTAAAAAAAATATAGTACTAGTAATTAATTCATTGAATTGGCAAGTATTTTCGAGTACCCGAATTATAGGCCAATGCCTCATGTCATACAAGTTTGATTATAGTTATTAAGATTAAATTTTAATGAGGACGATACGTTTTACTTAACGTAGGCGATTACGTTAATGCTTAGTAACATAAAATTTGAAGAGTCCACAAAAGAAACGAGAAGATTCAAATTTTTTCCAAAATGGAGTTTTACCCATCATTATGTTCATACTGTTCAGTAGAATAAGATGGTAAAAAAAACAGTCGCAAATGTGGATGGCCAGTTTGTTAGAAGCTTCAAACTTTTTGAACCTTCATCAGAACTCTTTGTTTATATATTTACATTTATATAAAATCATGATTTTATATATTTGTGCTTGTGATTAATTTATTTAAATGCCGATGAAAACAAATATATTTTCCTCCGTATTTTATAGCTATAAAAATCATTTTAAAAGATTTTGTTTTTGTTCAAAACTATTAAACCAAATTCTATGAATATTCGTGTGGTCATTCTTCATAATTTTTTTTTTTTATCTTTTAATAGCGCCTCGGTTTTCTTATTTCAAATAATACCATCTGATTCAGTAATTTTTTTAATTATCTATTATTTAAATTTTGAACTTTAGGATTTTTAATGCCTTCAGAGGACAATAAAAATCTTAATTTCTATATGTTTTTTGCATTGTATATATATATTTTAATTGCGTATGAAATTGAAAATTTTCTACAAAACTTATTATTTGTAATAAGGCAATGATTCAAAATAATGACTTTTGTGGAATTCACCTCTTATTTCATGCTAAAATGTCAACGTAATTGAAATTGTCTCACCTACCATTTACTCCTTTAGGAATTAAGCTGTTTAATGGGGTTGTTACGTCTTGAGCGACGTCTTAAAGAAGTCTATTCAGATTATGTACAAAGGTCGCTTGATGCGTTGTATAACTTTTTACATAGAGTGACATTCGTACAATTTTATTTCATAGGTTAATTTGAAGAATATTTTTTTAGTTATGCAAGGATTTTCCGCCTTTGCCAGCGGGTTTACTTTACCTATTCAATCTAAAGACTCCTTCAAACTTTTTCTAAAAACCATTCCTCCTGTGGACTAATTTCAATTGTATATCCTTCACTTTCATTGTCCCAGGTCTTTCTTGACCCACTTCTTTTTCTTCATATTCTATCCGTCATTCATTTTAAAGGTCCAAACCAATTTAGCCATTTTTTCTCAGAAATCGTGTATTAATTAACTTATATGCAGTAAGGATGATTTTCCTGAAGCTACCGTTTTTTAAAAATATTTATTTTGTTTAAGAACACTTGGATTGTGGGAAGTTTTAAGTCGTGGTGCACGGCTGTAATATATATTTCGCCAGGGTAATTATTGATGATCGTCATGTGATGGTAATGACACAAAATTTGGTTTATGATTTTCAATGATAGACCGTTGGAATCGACCAAGGAAAACATTTTGTAACTCCCTCCTCAACATTTGAGGTTTTATGTTTCAAGATACGTAGAATCCAAATATCGAATAAAAAAAATCCGTCCATCTCCGTGACTACTGGACCGATTTTCTTGAGATTCGGTACCAATGTCACAGGTCACACCCCAGGTTGATCCTCGGAACTCGACATTACCATCCGTCTGATTGTTTGTTGTTGAATGGCAACCGATTAGAGATCTCATAAGCCCATAACTCGGTCATTTACCAAGGTAGAGAGGAAATGGAAGGTGTTTTAGAATCAGCATAAAATGGCATTAAAAAAAAAAATGAAAAACAAAAAATTTGTATAATTACCGATTAAAGATCTTATATACCCATAACTCGGCCATTTATAAAGATAGAGAGGAAATGTAAGGTGTTTTGGAATCAGCATAACAGGGCATTAAAAAAAAATCTGTATAATTACCGATTAAAGATCTCATATGACCAAAACTCGGCCATTTATAAAGATAGAGGAGAAATGTAAGGTGTTTTGGAATCAGCATAACAAGGCATTAAAATAAGAAAAAAAAACGAAAAATAAAAAAATCTCTATCTGTAAATGCTTTTGGTTTATTATTTTCAATAATAGACCTTTGGAATCGACCAAGGAAAATTTTTTTGTAACACCCCCCTCAAAATTTGAGGTTTTACGTTTCAAGATACGTAGAATCCAAATATTGAAAAAAAGAAAAATCCGTCCGCAAATTTTGCTGATGAAATTCCCTACAAAACGAAAAAAAAAAAAAAAATCATTTAAATCGGACCATTTTTAGTTGAGCTATAGCGTAATGAACTGCGTAGACTGATCATCGTGACCCTAGGCCTCCTGACTTATTTATTGGGCTTCCGACTTCCTCGTATCGCTCTGCTTTTATCCTTCCTTGGATTATTTCTGCACTTCTTTTAGCTTCCTTAGTCTTTCCTTCTTTTTTTCCTACTGAAGTGCATATCAAATATTTCCTCTGTATCATTTTGCATCACAGCCTACCTTCAACGACATAGTTTTTAATTAACATTCTCAGTTCGCCACTCTCACGGCGATCATCTTGTGACAAGCTTGAAATTTCTTTTCCTTTGGTGCCTACTGCTGGTTTTTTTTTACTTGGATAGAAAAAATATTTTTTAAATATTACTAAGTTTAAATAATAAACTATTGTGTAATAATTTGTAGCTTTTTTTTTTTTAATGAATTTTAGAAAACAAATTAATCCATTAGAGGTCGGGCCAAGAGAATTATTACTCTGTTTTATTTCTTGCAAAAATAAGATATTTCTTAAAAAAGAAAATGTAGTAAAGATATTGAATTTATTTTATTCATACAAGTATCCTGTAACAACACTGTTGATTGGGTTACGTTACTACCACCTAGTCATAAAATTCACTTCAAACAAAATATTCTTAGCTTTAACAATTTCAGGATATCCAATCCTTTACCCTGTAAGAACTGATAGGAAATGGGTTTTTGAAAAATATAAAGTGTATGCTATAATATAACATATAAGAGCAAATATAATATAACATGTAAGAGCCTTATTTTATAATAATAATAATAATAATAAAAGGCTTAGCGAACCCGGAGGTTCGATGCCGATACCACTAATCGCTGTCTACAAATCTCGGTCCACCGACTACCTTCCAAACCCAAATTCATTAGATCACTCTTAATACTATCCTCCCACCTACGTTTCGGTTTACCCCTCGGACGTTTACCAGTTACCAGTCAGCTCAGCGTTTATTAACTTTTTAGGAATTCGTTCGTTACTGAGCCCAACAACTTTGCAAGCCCATTTCAACCGCCGCGATGATATCACTTCGATTATATTAACAGGGTGCATGCTCCGCAATTCCGCGTTGTGTAATCTCCTAAACTCTCCGGTTGACTCATCCTTTTTCGGACCAAATATTTTACGCAGTACCTTATTCTCGAATACCTTAAGGCGTTGTTCGTCCTTCAAGGTTAGCGGCCACGTTTCACACCCATACAGAACTGTAGGCAAGATAATAGTTTTGTATATTCTAAGTTTTAAGTTTCTGGACAAAATGCGCGACCTAAGTAATGTTGACACCGAAAAATAACAAGCATTTCCCGCCTTTAACCGCGCCTTTATTTCCTCTTGAATTTCGTTTTTTCTAGTAATCACAGACCCCAAATACTTAAATTTCTCAACGTGTTCAAACCTATTTTCTCCTATATCTATATCCTCAAAATCGTCTCTGTTTCTATTGCTAACCATATATTTCGTCTTATCCGTATTTATTTTGAGGCCAACCTCTTTCCCAGCTGTCATCAACGTTGCTGTATTCAGTTTTATAGTTTCCGCGTCCTCACTTAATAATACCAAATCATCCGCAAACCCCAGCACGGATATTCTACCACCCAGATCTAAACCCCTTTCGGTAAGCATTACCTTTCTAATGACATACTCTAATGCTAAATTAAATAGGACAGGTGAAAGGGAATCGCCTTGTTTTAACCCCGAGCGAACTTCAAATTTCTCCGAAAAATAATTACCTATTCTAACTTTATTGAATGTTTCGGTCATGCACATCCCTACTAGATTTACTAACTTCTTCGGTATTCCCTGCTCAATCAAAATGTTATACAGTCTCCGGCGATCAATGGAATCATAAGCCTTTTTGAAATCCACAAAAAGCTGATGAACTACACCGTTGAATTCTAATTTTTTTTCTAATATTTGCCGTAAGGAAAATATTTGATCGATAGTTGATCGGTTCCGTTATTTTATAACGATTATTTTTTTATTTTTTAAATTCTTGGAGGTTAAACTTTTTTAGCTGAAGTTCTTGTAATTTTAAAAAAAGAAAAAAGAACTTTAATGAGTATTGGGATGGATTTGTTTTGCTGTACCTTTTAAATTTTTTACAAATTTTGTTATTTAGATTTTTTTTATTTTTAGTAGTCTTATTTGATTGATGCTTTTTTTTTTTTTTTTTTCTTTTTTTTTCCTTACCCTTCAGAAATTTTATTTATTATTTTTTTATTTATTTATTTATTTTATTATTTGATTGATGCTGAATTGATATATCAATAATTTAATAATATAATGTTCTTATATTGGGACTAGGCTACAAATAACGATGTTAAAACTTTTTGTTCTAAAGTCAGTTAGATTGTAGATTCTTGTATGTGTTGATTTCTGGATATGATATAACTCACCATAAACCTGGGTTAAAAATCATATTTAATATAACGTTTTTATATAATTCCAATCATACTTTTTTGTGTGTTTGTTATTTAAATTTATTTTAATGGTTACTTAAACATTTGATATATTTGGTAATATGTAAGATTTAAATTAATTAATTAATTAAGATAATATAATATAATAATTAAATTAATTTTTAAAGTAAGACAAGTATAAATATTAGCTCAAGCAAATTGTTATGAAGCGAAGCGAATAGCAGTGAATTAATATCAAAATATAAACTCTATAAAATAAGTCTATTTATAAAATTCAAATTATCTTTAACCCAAGTGACATACAACAACATCTATCGGCAGATGCTAGAACCATCTACTCACGTGGTGTTTCTCAACATCCCCCATACGGCGCTGTCGCATCTACATGTTTCGCATTGAAACTATATAATTTAAAACCAAATGCTTACTTCAAAAATGATAAACAAAAATAAAAAATATTTATTTTTTATCAATCCGATTGCTTTCTTTAATGATTAGGAAAATGAATCTTCCGAATCATTTCTCAAACGTAAAGCTTAATTTTAAATTTTGTTCATTTTCGTAAAGTGTATGATTTACATAACCCTTAAAGTGTCCTAAAAGTTCCTGTAAATAGGCTATATCCGATGTTGAATATATTCGAACATAACTCGTTAGATTTTTTCCGACCAATTTTAATTCATAAAAAGTTTAATTATTAAATCTTTAATAAAATTATATAATAATTTCAGCAGGAAGAAGAAACTTGTTTTGACCTTTAACTATGTGGGTTTGATTTTAAAACACTTATAATTGTTAAAGTGCTATATGATTTAATTTAAATTTTTTATAAATTAAATATCAAGTAAATTAAGTTGAATAATTCATCTTGGTAGTTCATAGATAGATGATCTCGGAGATAACATTTTCATGGCTGCGAGAGAAGTTCCAAAATTTTGACTTATCGCTTGGGAGAATAACTTAATGCAACTAACTATATCTTATACAATGTATAAGGTATACACGTTGTAATTTTCAAGCTTCATTTGTAAAAAAATTTACTGCATGAGGTAAATGTGAAGGACATATTCTGAATAAGACTCGGATTTATTCAAGCGTTAATATCATATAGTTGATTTTATCATTTGAAATATCCGTTTTAGTCCGGGCACGTGCCATAACATGGACTTATTGATGAAAAAATTATGGGAGAGGCAACAATCGCTTCGTTTTAACTTATAGAATATCAATGGATGGTATGAATTAAATGGACAGTAATTCATAATATAATTTCTATTAACAATTAAACTATTAAAAATCTCCCATTAACCCACAACATTAGAAAATTGAATTAAAAAAAAATCGACTCATCCAAGTCCGGTAGTTGTAATTCTTCCTCCAATATCTTGACCTACGGGATGACATGATGAGTTGTGATTGGCGGCCTATTCTATTATATTTTGTATTGTTATAACTTGAGGAGATCATATGATAATTCAAACCATATGAGGTCTAACAAAAACATCAGAAAGAATTATGCCATTAAAAATATCTGATGTGGACAACAGTGACTTCCTTGTACGCCTATTTAACTGTAAATCGGTGGCTCAAAAAGTGATCCTGAATTTGGTTACTAGTTAACGAAAATTGCAGTATCTCTAAAACAACACTTAGCGTCGCGACTTGCATTTGTAACCTTCATTACCGAAACATGTGATCTCAAGATTTAATTTTAATATAATTTTTGATGTAAGCTTATTATGACCTTCAAGTAAAAAACCCTTTTCGGCTCACCAATCTAGTAATACAATCAAATCTAGTAAATACGAACGTACATTCATATTCACGTACGAACGTGGATTCAGAGATGGTCAAAATGGATATTTCCGTTGAAACCTTAAAATCGAAAATTTTCGTGATTACAATACTTCCTTTACTTCGTACAAGGAAGTAAAATTGTATATGAAAACCGTCCTAATCGGGAATTTGAAATTGAGGTTATTTCTGTACTTTTATTCGCGTACGCGCGATCAATGGTTAGAAGTGGAAAATTTACTCATACAAGCACAATCAAGATGGCGGCCTAAATGGTTGCTGATATATTTAAATTGTTTATAATTGAATTATTCTAACGAAATTAGTTTCAAATTAAATGTATTTTAATTTATAGGTAGAAGATAAGGTATTGGGAAAACCTAATTACGCACGAATGTTGATATGTTCGACATGGTGTCCAAGAGTGCCACCTCTGTAAAGTGTGTTATCAATTCTTTCAAGTTGGGTATTATGATGAATCAAATTATATATTTTTGAGATTTAGAATTAAAAGAAGTGAACTAAATTGTTAAAAAGATCAAACTTGATATTTGAAACGATGGAATCAGATTTATAGGATATCACAAATTATAAAATGAAAATGAAAACCTAGAAAAAAAAAAAAAAGTTTTCTAATCACTATAACAATCCTGCTGCAGCAACCAAGTTTTTAAACGTTTAAAGTTTTAAAACTATTGTCACACAATTCCGGATCACCATTTGCATTGCCAGATTTCTGTCATTTTCAATTGGTTCCTAACATAATTGTATGATCGGTTACATCTTTTCTACATCCACACCTACTAGCTTCCAAAATTTATGATGGAACACAAGGTTTCATACGTATAACATGCTCGAAATTATCCTCGACTTTCTTCGAGCCCTACCAAGGCATGTTTTATCTAGGTATTAAGTAAAATGTTTATGTTTATGTTCACCATCATTCCTTTTGGAAGGTGTGCATGTAAGCAGAAAATATATAACCAATCATATATTAATGTTTGGAACCTATTGAAATTCTCAGAAACGTTGTAATGCAATGGTGATCCAGAATTTTATGATAATTTTGTATCACTTACTATCATGAGGACACTTTTTATCAAAGTGATTATGCTGATAACATTGTCGACTGTAATGATTAAAGTAATGTTTAAAACCGGTTGCTTCTGTCGGATATATATTGTAAGATCCTAAAAAAGGGCCCTTTTCTTTTATTGTATAATACCTTTAAAAAAGGCCCTTCTGCTATGTCATTAACAATTAATACGTGATATCTCTTAAAAGAACACGTTAGTTTAATTAGATACTAAAAATTAATGTAATTCAAAGATTTATTGCAACACGCGGAACAGCTGTTAGTCAAGCCGGCAGAACCTCCTTGATCGAAGGCTGGTATAGAAATGACAAGGGCTGTGGACTGCGAGAGATAGTTGGCAGCGCGATCTACTGACCGCCAGGTGAACTAAGGCTGCACTGTAATCAGCTGACGAGGTCCTTCTCGGTCAAGAGCTGGCATAGAAATGACAAGGACTGTGTACTGCGAGAGTGGGTGGAAGCGCCATCTGCCCACCACCAAGTGAACTAACTCACTATACTTTTAGTAGGCTTTGTTTTTATCGACGATTAAATTATATGTAAGACAGTTATTAACTTTAAATGTGTTTTAAAATGTACTGTAATGAATATTGTACTTATAAAAATAAAAATAAGACCAAAAGGTATGCTGATATGGCCAAGAAAAATGTATTCTGAATCATAGTTTTATTTGCATGATGTGATAATGTTACTAATCTTATGTTTTTTCTTTTGTTTGAGGGATCCGGAAAAAAAAAAAAAAAAAAGGTCGAATCAGACAGATCACCTCTCTAATGTCGCAGTGGAAAACGTCCGTACGGCACGAACAATTACGCCGTACCCATTACGACCCCAAAAACTTCTGGAAACTAGTCAGAAGCCACAACACCAAATCAAAATCGGTGAGAATACAACGAGGCGATGAGCTTCTCACTCCCGCAGATCAGGCTACCATACTTGCTGACTACTACGTCGATAGAGACTCAGCACGCACCACCACCATCTACAACCACAGTCCACCGACTGATATAACACAGACCATATTCTCATCCTATAAAGAACTGACTGCAACCCTGAGAAATACGAAGGGAAACAAATCAACAGGAGAGGACAATATACCCTATGTCCTACTCAAACAACTCCCCAGAAAAGCCCATATGTTTCTCCTCAATATTTTCAACTCATGCTCACGCCTGAGATATTACCCTACTGAGTGGAAACATGCTATAGTTGTTCCACTTCTCAAACCCAAAAAACGAGGAGCGGTACCGGAAGAATACCGGCCCATCAGTCTCCTCAACCACATCTCAAAAATATATGAGAAACTTATTCTTATCCACATCCGAAAGCACTGCGACACACATGACATCATCCCCCCGGAACAAACCGGGTTCTCTCGCGGCGTTAGCTGCTATCATCACGTAGCAAAACTACAGTATGATATAGCTAAAAACCTCAATAAAAATCTTGCTACAGCAATGATCTCGTTAGATTGCACACAGGCATTTGATTCTGTATCCCACTCCGCCTTAATTGATCAACTCCGGCTTCACCGATTCCCGGACCATCTGGTCGACATTATTGGCTCATACCTCAGTGGCCGGACTTTTTCTGTCCGTGTCAAAACTGAGATCTCCACCCCGCGCCCAGTTACCTGTGGTGTTCCCCAGGGCTCGGTCCTTGCGCCAGTCCTTTTCAACATATACACAGCCCATATAGTAGGGCAAAAGATTGATGATGTACAAATCGCTGCATATGCGGGTGACATTGCTATATATACAGCAAGCATGAATGCAGATCACGCCATGCGCAAGGCCGAAACAGTAGCCCAAAAAATCACAGACCAACTTAAAAACATTAATATCCACATAAACACACAAAAAACTGATGCAATCACATTTTTATACAAGAAAACACTCAAAAAACAGCCAAAACTGAATGGGCAAACCATACAGATTAAAAGACAGCTAACATACCTCGGTATGAAATTGGAATCACACCTATCATTTACAGCTCACACAAAACACAGGATACAGATAGCCAAAGCCACTACACACCAACTAAATCACTTACTCTATTCACCAGGGCTGTCACTCAGACTCAAGATCCTGATCTACAAAGCCATCCTTAGGCCTACACTGCTTCACGGTGCCCCCATCCTGCACTACCTATACCCCTCAGCCCTGAAGTCTCTCCAAACTCGAAAGACGGAATATGGCACACATTCACAGTGAATTACAAATCGACACTGTTCAACAGCACATCACAAGGAGACACATAAAGTTCTTTGACAACATCCCTGCCTCATTTAACCCACTCTTCCGGGCCATCACCCCATCCTCCCTCCCTGCCAGATGGCAGGGCCGAAAGGGACCACTCAACCCGGTCAACACCATACTTTAAGCCGCTTCTAAAGCACCCCCACTCCCAATATCTTATCCCATCGCCCCGTCCTGCCTATTTCCTAGTCCCACCCCAGCACCACTCTCTTATATCCATCCTTTGTAAATATAACCATGTAAATATTGTAAATATTATCATTATTAATCCATTATTAATCCACCCCTACCTCTCTCTCTCTCTCTCTCTCTCTCTCTCTCTCTCTCTCTCTCTCTCTCTCTCTCTCTCCCTATCCCTCACCCTCTCCCTCTCCCTCTCCCTCTCCCTCACCCTCTCCCTCTCCCTCTCCTTCCCCCTCCCCTCCCCTCCACCTCCCCTCCCTCTCCCCCCCTGCCCCTCTCCCCACTCCCTCTCCCCACTCCCTCTCCCTCTCCCTCTCCCTCTCCCTCTCCCTCTCCCCCTAGAATCATAGATAGAATCAAAATTATGGTCCAAAGATATTTCTTCAAAACTCGTTATCACATCCATGTGCCATGACTAAAATACCGCTTGACCACACGGACTTCTTCATCAGCTCAAACAATAAATAAATTAATAATATTAATAAATAAATTACAAATTTTATGATTTCTGTGTGAAAATGCTCCGAAATTTGTTGGAAGGATACACGCAGAGCTGTATGTATGTGGTGGATTTTAAGTTTGAAGTATTGCAAAATTAGGGGGTAAAATTTTTACAGATAGATAGATAAAAGAACTCTATTCTGGGACTAAGAATCCTTAAGAATAACATAAATGAACAAATAAAACAGAAACATTATCTGGCCATAAGACTAAAAAATACAGATCAGTTAATTTTTACAATATTTTCATTATTGTTTAAATTTCATTATTAATTAAATATAATTAATTTGAACAAAACAAAAAAAAGAGAAAAAAAATACAAGAAAAAAGAAAAGAGAAAATGAAAAATACAAAAATAATGAATTGATTAGCAAATTTGAAGTTTGTACATTAAAAACTATTATTCACTTTTGATCAAGATATTAATCCTAAACTGAAATTTCGCAATTAGAGAGCATCATTTTGGAGAGAAAGGTGTTGGAAAAGGAGGGATTTAAATGAGGATAGAGAGGAAGAACGGCAGATATTAGTTGGCATCAGTTACGACTGATATTAAAATCCTATATTTCCAGGTTGCAAAATAGTAAACCTCTTATATTCATCCTAATCCCTAATATGGATGTGTTACTTCCAGGAATTAATTTTTGGAGATTACTTGCAAAATTTTATTCTAAAAAGCAAGATGCTATTTGTGTCATTTGTAAGCAGAATCTCTTCCTTCCAACACGAGTATCATACTGAAAACAAAAAAGGTAATGGGTATTGGCATCTTGAATCTATATCAATTTCACGATATTTAAGTCATTTGTACATATATGGTTTCGAGCCAAAGAACAACTGCTGATAACGCCCGCATCAATTATTTTTCTCACAATAGTGGATTTAGTGTTAATCTGTCTTAAATGTGGTACTTACATTTTTCTTGATCTGAGAATCTAAAACATGTCTACAGCTACAGCTATCCATGTATCGTTCCAACAAATTTCGGAGCATTTTCACACTGAAATCTTTCACTGACTCTGTATGTGAAATTTATGTTCTGAATATTACTTCGAAATGAAAATGTTTTTTAAAATTATAATTAAATTTTCTATTTTTTTGAGTTTGAAGACAAATCCAGTTTTATTGAGATAAAGTAATAAAAGCAAAATTAAGTCTATTTAAATAATTAAAAAAAATAAAAATAATAATTATTGGAAAAATATACGTGCAATTTCCTTGCCAGTAGGACCTCCTGGACAAGAAACAGAAGAGAAACCGCAGTGCGCGATTTTTGCATTCCCAGCCACTGTCTGGTTGAGCTTTTACTTTAACTGAAGAATTAATTTAAGTCATAATAGTAAAAAATCACAAAATATTAAATTAACAATTAACTTAGTGAACTCATAAAAAAAAAAATAAGTTAGAGTTTACTTTAATTGATCGACTAAATCGTAGCGAACGGCTCAAGCGATTTTCAAATTTCATGGCTCAAATCATTCGTTTGGTCCCGTGAATGGTTTGAAACGTTTTGAGCTCAAATACCAAAGCAATGTTTTATTAAATATCATTATTAAGTTCATGATCATATTGTAATACATTAAAAATAGCTAATACTTGAAAAAATACTTACTTTTACTTTTATAGACGTTCCAACAAGGGTTACCTTAACTGGTCAGTGCAGCGCTCCAAGCGCTTCGATCCAGCCAATCATCCTCCTGCAGACTCCGACCAGCCATTTCCTCCTGGATTCCTTCCATCCATCTGTTTCTGGATCGTCCGCGTCCTCCCTGGTGGAACCCAATGGACTCGGTTCGGCCAACATTCGTCCGACATTCTTTTCACAAGGCCATACCATCTTAGGCGGCGTGCCCCGATCCTTTCATTTACTGATGCACCCACATCCATCTTCTGGCGAATTACTTCATTCATAATTCTATCCAGTCTAGTGACACGGAGGCACCTCCTCCAGAAATCCATCTCAACCGCCTACACCTTTGAGTACAAACGGGGTTCATTGTCCAAGTTTCTGAAGCATATGTCAGAATAGACTCCACTATGACTTCGAAGATTCAGCGTTTGTTCCCGCTGGAAATCTCCGTATTCCAATATTGGATGCAGCATTCGGGTAGCCTTACGGGCTTGCTCCACTTTCTTTCTGACGTCATGCTCAGGATGACCTGGTAGCATCCAAATAAGAACCGAGGTACTTAAACATATTCACCTTTTTACTGTCCTCCCTGTTTACCAGGAGCGAATCAGTATCAATACCGCCAATGGCTACGTACTCGGTCTTCTCGAAATTGATTCTTAAGCCCACCGTTTCGTAGCAGATTTTTAGTTTATACACCACCATTTCGAGATAGATCTTCCGCCTTGCAAAAACGACCTGTCGTCAGCGAAAAACAAGGATAGCAACTGTTCGTCATCGATGAACGGTCCAACATTCCCACTTTCCTCGTACCAAGGCTTCACTGATTCGTGCAGGTATATCTTGAATAGAATGGGCGACATGCTACATCCTTCCTTCAATCCTTTAGTAATATGAAAAGGGTCAGAAAGCTGGTTCCCACATTCTTATCTGGTACATGTATAAGTGCTTCTCATTCCTTATCAATGCACCACTAATGCCTGCTTCTCTAAGTGTCTCTCTCTAGACACATTATCATAAGCCTGCCCTAGATCTACAAAAGACATATGGAGTTCCTGCTTCCTTTCTTGGGACTTCTCAATGAGTTGGTGAAGAACACATATGTTGTTCCGGCCCGCCGTAAAACCTGATTGCTCCTGAGGGGTAAAGTATGCCTCCTCTAACTTGTCCCGGAGCAGCCTGAATCATGATCCTGGTCACTGAACTTTGCACGCAGATTTCTCGATAGTTCCGGCACACTTTCCTGTAACCCTGTTTGTATAGTGACGATATGTAGCCAGCCCTCAGGTCATCCGGAATATCATCTCCCTTGAGAACACGGTTAATCGCATCCGTTAAAAGGGTTATTAGTTTCACACTTCCAGCTTTTAGGAGCTCTATAGCAATTCCATGTGGCACCGGAGATGTGCCTGTCTTCGTATTCAACAGGGCCCGCCGAACATCACTTTCCTCCACCTCAACCAGCTGCTCAGCTTCTTCAGGCTCGGTGTCATCTTCCTGATAAGCAAACTGAAGTCTATCTTTACATAGGAGGGTTTCGTAGTGGTTTTCCCATTCCTCCTCACCAATAGCCTCTCTTGCCGCCAAATGGACACATTCCCTTAAATGCCCATATTTCTCCTTCGCTGTTTGCCCATGCGCAATGTCAATCCTCTCATCCAATCTCCATCTGTATAAGATTCTAACACTCACGTCACCCAGAAGCTGCAACTTGTACTTACGAGCGTTCAATCTATGTGTATCCCGTTTCTCCTGACTACTTATAGACATCCTCCAGGGGAAGAGAATCTTGGCTCTCAGCATGTGGTGGTCACTACCACACTCCCATCCTCTGAAAATCCTCACATCTTCCACCTCAAATGAGCATGTTTGCCTTGTATGATAATAATTTAAAATCGAGGGCTGGAAACCCGGCTTGCTCCACGTGTATTGATGCATCTGCTTGTGCCTGAAGAAGGTAATTTGAATTTTTATATCGAATGACTCACAGATATCTATGAGCCTTCGACTATTATCTGTCACCATTTTCTCATCAAATCGTCCGATCACCCGACTGCCGATCTCCTGTCCTACTCTCGCATTAAAATCCCCAGCAAGGATGATCTCTGCCTTAGGCCGCACTTTTTCCAAAGCTTCTCTCAAGCTCTCCTCAAATGTATCGTTACTCGCCTGAGGTTCGTGGTTTCTCAGTGCATTCACCACCATAATCAATGTGAAATTTCCTCCCAATGTGTGATCCTATTCTTCAACTTTTTCTTCACCATCATAGAAACCTCTGCTTTTGCTCTTTCCTACTTTGCCACACCACTCCACAAATGAACATACATCCATTCCTGCCCCTTTACTTTAAGTTTGATCTCCGCAAGCACAATCACGTCCAGCTGAGAACCAGAAATCTCTCTTTGTACTTCCTGCTTCTTATCAGACAAACTCAGCACATTCTATGTTCCAAAATGAAGGGTCCGTTTCCGTTTCCAAAGTCTTTTTTCCGTATAATCCGATCGAATCCGAGGCTCTGTGCTGACCATTTTTAGCAAAGCAGATTTTATATCTTTGAGCAGCTAACCTTAACGATGACCTCCAATCTCGAGGACCAGGGTTTTCTTTCAGGGTCTTGAAAAACATGAATAACTAAAAATGTTAAAATACAATTTAATTTAATAAAAATCCAGACTACGGAAGTAACTTTTATATCTTACAACCTCCTCCATCCTGAGGGGCGGAATGTACTTGCATATCTTCTTAAGCGCATTGATGGGCTGTTAATGAAGTTGATGCCCATGAATATTGAATCTTGGTGCAGTAGTCGAGTGCCTTCCACTACACGTTTCGTATTGTCCATCTGTGCGTGTCAAAATAAATAAAGCTCCTTGCATCTGTGCATGTTAACAAACAGAATGTAAATTAATGTATTGAGTAAAGAAGAGTCTTAATGTTCATTTGGGTGTGGAAGGCATTCGACTGCAACACCAATATTCATGAGCGTCAACTTCACTAACAACTCACCAATGCGCTTAAATAGATATGCTAGTTCATTCCGTCCTTCAGGACGAATATGATTGTAAGATATAAAAGTTATTCCGGTTTTTATTTTTTATTAAATTAAATTGTATTTATTGTTATCACGATTTTTTTTAATGTGCATGCGGTATATTTAATTCATCTCATTTATTTCTATTTAATTAAAGGACTTTTATACCATCCCATTAAATACTATTGATTAGTTATGAGTAAATGAACATAAAAACAGATTGTTGTATTAATCTCTTCTCAAAATTAGAGACGCCCAGATCTGAGCAGCACCTAGCCTTAAGATCCTTGAGAAATGGCTGTGGGATGTCTTTGTTTACTAATGATGGGTGACGATACCGATTTGTATATAAGGAACTGATAATCTTCGGAGTGGAGAATCGAGTGAGAGCTTGCTTATATTAACCTGAAGGTCGTTTTAAGTCTATTGCTTTTAGCTATCTTCATTATAACTAATTAAAATCTCATTTGTATGATAGTATAAAATAATTTATTTCATGTCATTACTATAGTTAGTTAGTTATTTGGATGTCAAGACGTAAAACCTATTGGTCATCAACGCCTTTTATTTTTATTTATTCCTATTTATTTTTCCAAATTATGATATATTATCTTCAATATAAATAAGAAAGAAAAAAAAAAAAAAAAAAAAAAAAAAAAAAAAAAAAACCAATAATAATAATAAATAGATTAAAAACTATTATATGTTTATCAATAAACCTTCTTTGGATAGAAAGTTGACTATCTTGGTAGCCGTTTCCTCCTTATTACCCAGAGATATTGATATATTTAAAGGGATACCAAATTCCTTTAACTTTCTGACGTAGAAAGGACAGTCCTCTAAAATGTGCGATATTGTCAATATGTTGCCACATTTTTGACATCTGGGAGGAGCCTCTTTCGTTATTAGATGGAGATGTGTCAATCTTGTATGACCGATTCTCAGCCGCGTGAGGGCTACCTCTTCTCTACGGCTACTGCGGCTGGAGCTGCTCCACGGCCCTACGTCCTTTTTTATAGTCCCCAGTTTGCTAGCTGGGCTGTTGTCCCACAGTGCCTGCCAATCCTGGTGTATGGCTTCTCTTAGTGGCCGCGCTAGTTCTGATGCTGACAAGAAAGCTTTACCGCGCCCTGGAAGGGTGAGAGCTTCTTTCGCTGCCCTATCAGCCATTTCATTGCCTTTAATGCCTATATGACTAGGCGACCAAATAAAACATATTGATATTCCATCACCTTTTAGCTTTTTTACAAGTCCTAAAATGCAATGGATTCCTGGGTGATCTGGATACATGTTATTCATGGCTTTTAACGTACTCAGTGAATCTGATACAATTCCAATATTTTTAATTGGGGATTTTATGGCGTATCGGAGAGCCATTATAATGGCGTTGATCTCCGCTGTGTAGATATTACAAAGGTGGTGTAATTTACATTTGTGGGTTGTATGGGGAGTAACAAAGGCAGATGCTGTAGATGAGTTTGATTTAGACCCGTCGGTGAATATTATTAGGTGTTCGGGCATTGAGAGGATTATTTTGTGGTATTGTTCTTTATACTCTTCTGTTATTGTAGTTTCTTTTCTGAGTTTTGAGAGTTGGAGGTATAGTTCGGGTCGTATATACGTCCAAGGAGGTATTTCGTTTTCTATTGTGTTCAATTTGATTTGTTTCAGTTCATTAATTGCAATGAGCATTCTTTCTGCTAATGGAAATGTGGCATTCCTCTGCTGTTGAAATCGTGCTGCAAATTTGGATTGGAACACGTATTTGTGAGTGGGGTGTGTGGTTTGTGAATATAGCTTAGTTATATAGTTAACGGCTAGTTTCTGTCTTCTGAAGAATAAAGGTGTTTGCCCAGATTCGACACAAATGCTCAAGATCGGGCTTGTTCTAAAGGCTCCTGTCGCGAGACGAATCCCTGTGTGGTGTACTGAGTCCAGTTTGGCTAGGGTATTTTTTCGAGCAGACCCATAGACAAAACTGCCATAATCCATTTTGGAAAGGATCAAAGCTTGATACACTTTAAGCATCGTAGTCCTGTCCGCTCCCCAGTTGGTACCGCTAAGGACTCTCAATATTTGAAGTTTCTTAGTACAAGTTTCTTTTAGTGATTTTATGTGGTGTTCCCAAGACAAGCGTCTATCAAATGACAATCCTAGAAACTTGCAGATGTTTACGTACGGTAAGGTAACTTCACCTAGAAAGAGTTCTGGTGATTGTGGGGTGTTCCTTTTTCTACTAAAGTGGATACATTTTGTTTTTTCAGAAGAAAAACGTAATCCCGAAGAATTGGACCAGTCATTAATGCGATTAAGTGCATCTTGGAGCTTTTCTTTTATAGAGAGGATGTCTTTTGCACGGCATAGAATAGCGAGATCATCGACGAAGAGCATCACTCTAACACCACGTGGTAGATTTTGTCCCAGGTCTCTAATTGCCAGAGCGAAAAGCGTGGTGCTCAAAACACAGCCTTGTGGCACTCCACTTATTTGTTCGCATTGCTTGGACAATGATGTTCCTATACGGATCTGAAAGGAGCGGTTCGAGAGGAATTCTTGGATAAATTTGGGCAAATTACCACTGAATCCCAATGATTGCAGTTTCTTTAATATTGAGAGCTGGTCGGTTCTATCGAAGGCCTTCTGCATATCAAAGTAAACTGCCACAGCTTGTTCTTCTTGGATGAATGCGTACTGTAGTTCGGCTTCCATTTGAACCAGGTGATCTATAGTCGATCTCCTTTTACGAAAACCGCATTGGAAATTTTGGATGTAATGATACTTTTCTAGGATCCATATGAGCCTCTTATTTACCATGCGTTCAATTATTTTACTCAGGCAGCTGGTCAAAAAAATTGGCCTGTAGCTGGATGGGTAGCGCTTATCTTGATCAGCTTTCAGAATAGGGACGACTATAGATTGATGCCAGCTGCTTGGAAAGTCACCACTAAGCCAGATGTGATTGTAGAAATCTAAAAGCCAGTTCAGTGTAAGACTTGGAAGATTTTGTATCATAGTATAATGTATATTATCAGGTCCGGGTGAAGTTCCTTTGACGTTTTGAAGTACAGATTGGAGCTCCCACATAGTAAATGGGACATTATAATCTTGATAAGGGTTATTGCCGGAGAAGTCTAATTTCTGAAAGGTACTGTCTCTAGGAATAGCTGTGTACATCTCAGCGTAATAGTCGGCAAATTTATTTCCTATCATTTCTGGGTTGTCGCATAATTTCCCTTCGCATATCAAGGTGTATCTATAAGAAGAACTGGTTCCTCTTATCTTCCTTATTTTGTCCCATACAACTTTGCAAGGGGTAGAAGAATTAATGGACTCTATGAATGAATTCCACGATTCTTTTTTTGACATTTTATAATTCTTCTACACATAGCCCTTTGTTTTTTATATTCTATGTGATTAGCCAGATTCATGTTTTTTTGAAATTTCTTAAGCGCTTTTCTTCTAAGCCGTATAGCATTTTTACAATCGTCATTAAACCAAGGAACTGGTGGCCTTTTGCAGCATTCCTTACTTTTTGGAATAGAGGCTTCCGCAGCTGTCAATATAGCCTCGGTTATAGCTTGGCAACCGTCATCGATAGTCAGACTATTTGGGAGATCTCGAGGTGGGGCAGCTAGTGAAGTGAATAGGAGCCAATCTGCTTTTTCTAAAATCCATCTTGTCATTCTGTGATTATTGCATTCAGCATTCCTAAATTTTAGACGTATTGGGAAGTGATCACTGCCATAAGGTTCTGGTAGAACTGTCCAGTCTATAATATCAATCAGTGAATTGCTACATATAGAGAGATCTATACTTGAAAATGTGCCATAGGTGGAGCTTATAAATGTTGGCTCGCCGGAATTAAGTAATAGAAGGTCAGTTAGATCTAAAAAATTTCCAATTATTCGTCCTCTGGAATTTGTATTTTGTGAGCCCCATAATGAATTGTGGCCATTAAAATCTCCGGTGTATAAAACTGGTTTCGTCAATTGTCTATGGATATGGAGCAGGTGTTCTGTCTCTATGGTATTGTCTTGAGGAAGATAAATATTGCAGACTGTGAAAGTGGTATTTAGATGAAGTGTAACCGCTATTACCTGAAGTGGGGAATCTATTTCTACATGATGGGAATATACTGTACCTTTTACGGCTATTGCTACTCCCCTGCACGCCCGCTCATAATTTGGGCTACAATCAGTTCTGTAGACGTCGAAGCCTTTAAGAGTGAATTGATCTGAAGGTCTCAGATGCGTTTCCTGAAGACATATACAAAATGGATCTTCATCTTCGATTAATATCTTCAAATCATTGAAATGACTTTTAATCCCGTTGCAGTTCCATTGGAGTAGAGTCATAGTTTAGGTATAATATATATTTGCGAAAAACATTTGATCTCCATAGAAATAAATAGATGAAAATAAATAGAATGAGTGTAAAAAGATAAATCGATAAGGAATAAAATAATAATGATAATAGGGAAATGATAATAATGCGAGAGGAAGAAAGAGAGAAAAAAGAAATAATGATAATAATAAAAGCAAATAAATAAATAAGAGAAATAATAGATAAATAAACATAGACAGAAACAAAATAAAAATAAAAAATATAATAAAATTCTTATGTAAAAGTAAGCAATATGAACTATCTTTCTATTAATAGCTGGAGTATTTATGTTAGGCCTAAGTTGCGTTTTTGAATAAATATTAATTATAAGATAAAGTGTAAAAAATGACTGAAATAAAAATGATAAAAAATACAATATAAAGAGAAAATAACATAATAAAACTATAAAAATATGATAATAGTAACATTGAAAATAATATAAAAAATAATTATTCATATTATTTATTTCGTAATGGCATTTTTAGTTTTACTAACTGAATTTTCCTTTTTAATTTTTCCCTTTTTATATGTTACTTCGGTATATCCTTCATCTTTACCTGACGGATCTACGTCGATCGGTTCATCGCCTTCAGGGTGGCTCTTGTTTAAAGGAACCATATCTAAGGACGAGGATGACGGACTTAATAAGGATAGGGTGGGAGGATGGGAGAGGACGGGAGAGGGAAATGGGGAGGGGGGATGTGACGGAGAGGGGAGTGGTAGTGGGGGAGCATGGACTGGAGTGGGGCCATGACTCGTCGCCGAGGTAACCGAACGTGTCACGATCGTACGCTGCGGCCTTGGTTCCAGCACAACTGATGTGCTTGGAACAGGAGATGATTGTTTTGGCGTTACTTTTACCTGTTGATTTGTCGGAGCATCAAATTTAAAAAATATATCTGTTTGAGTACCTGTTTCCTCTGTTTTAAAAGTTTTCTTAGATCTAGTTATTTCAGAAAACAGTTTATTAAAATTTTGGGGATTATCCTGTTTATAAATTTTTTTTGCCTCGTTGTACGGTACTTTTTTACTAAATTGTATACATTTTATATCTTTGTTCATTTTATAAATAGGGCATGAACGGTCTAAACTATTATGTTCGCCGCTACAATTTATGCATTTTGGGGTTAAAGTGCATTTACCGTCTGTGTGTTTTTCATTACCACATTGTGAGCATATAATTTTAGAATTTGTGCATTTAAGAGTTGGATGGGAAAAACTGAGGCACTTATAACACCTCACGGGACTAGGTATATACTGTTGTACTCTGATATTTTGATACCCTATTTTGAGTATTTCAGGCGGAAATGGTGTGGGGAAAGTTACGATATATGAGTTGGTGAATTTTTCGTTTCCATTTATCTTTATTTTTATTCTTTGGATATCGTTAATTTTCCCATTCAATTCGGCCATTATTTCATTTTTATCTAAATATTGCAGATCAAAACATCTGATAACCCCCTTACTGTAATTCAGTGTCGAATGCGGTTTAACTGATATATTAAACTGCTCTGCAAATATTTTGCAGTCTAAAAGCTTTTTTGATTGTTTGCCATTATATGTTTCAATAAGTAGATCTCCGTCTCGTAATTTCTTAACGTTTTTCACATCTCCTACCAAACCATTAATAAATTTATAAATTAAAAATGGGGACACTTTTTGAAACCCCTCATTCCCTTCTCTATTTATTAATAAATAAGTGGGTACAATGTTTACAATTTCATTTAATTGTATTGGATCTGGTGGAGTTTTTATCCGACCTCGTTTTCTTCTTTTATTTGAGCTAAAAAATAGCTCATCCATTTTAACTTCCCAATATATTTTTTAACTACTTCCAATAGCAAATAAAATAAAAGAAAAATAAAGAATAACCTCTAATAAAAATATATGTATAACCAATGAAAAGAGTAAAATAAAAAAGAAAGGAACTGAAAATATTCTTATCTGTAGGCAATAGCTGGACAGGTAATCCTCTGGAGCTCTGTACACTATCAATGACTAAACACTACTGATGTCATTACTATATAGAGTTTACATATCTATAAACGTTAACACGTTCGTGAACTTGGCATAAGATGAATGCTATCCATGACTGAATGAAGAGGTAAATGTATGTGAATAAATTGACTTGTAATCAAGAATGTTAGATTTGGCTATCTTAATATATATTTTACAAGCCTTATATATAATTTGCGTTCAATCCCACTGCATGTGCTAAGGTCGTTTTTGGATTGGGCTAGGGTTTTTGACAACGAATGAAATGTTGTATAATACAGCCCATTTCCTTTCTAAGGTCCCAAAGACTACTCGAATTCAAGCTGGTATCTCTCGAGGTGAGTAGCCTTCAAATGACTGGCAGAGTAGAGTACGAGAATTCGGCATCTTGGTTCTTCCTAGACGTTCGCCCAACCCAGTAATAATCAAAGCTACTGCACTAGTCCACTCACCTGTCTCCACTCACAAAAAATACCTTCCTAATTGCAATATTTGTAACTTTTTATAGAAAAGTGGGTATAATATTTTTCTGAATGAAAAAGCTGAATTATGTTTATGTTGTAGCTTTCATTTTTCCTATAAATCCCAATCTGGCATCCTTTTTTAATTTTTATTAGACCTGAAATGATGGTTTGTATTTTATTTGCTTGTTAATTTTAATTTTGATTGAAAAACCAATTTAGAGATTAAAATAAACATTTCTTTACACCCTTCTGTATCATTTGATCTCTGTCAACAGACTTTACATCAATTATGCCCATTAGACTAAAAATTAGTTTATTGCTATGTATCGCATAGATAATAGCTGGATCAATGTATTTGCAGCAGTACTTAATAGATACTTTTCCGTCATGTCAATACTAAATAATCTAAAATCTTTTCCCATATTTTATAGCACATTAATTCTCAAAAGCTTACTTAAACTTTATTTTATTTATTTCTGATTTTCAATAATGATAATTTAATCCAGAAAACAATAACTAAGGCAGTCTGCACACGGGTCGTTCTTCAGATATGCGAAATTAGTACCTACACATAGTTTTAGCCAGGGGAATGATAGGAGAACCGCTAACGGGGCGTCTAACAATCGTCTCGTTGTTTCCAAGTTTCAAGGCCAACGACTGCTCGTACTGTCCCATAGGCTGATTCCAGAGTTAAACTAAGTGTAACACTTTTGTTTATCTACCTTTTATAGACCCACCTTTTTTAGAAAATAGATTCATTAGCCCTGATGCACTTTGAGACGCAGAGCAGGGCAGCACAGTTCCTGTGACTCTAGTGCCACATAGCCCACGTGCGACGCAGTGCTTCCTCTCAATTCCCGGTATCCTCTTCTCTGCTGCTCTGTATTGCCGTGCTCAGCGCTCAATGTACGCCGGACCTTACTCAGTGCTTTATTTTACCGCTACTTCTTTAGATTTTAAGAAGCATGCTAATTGAAGTTAATCTAGTAAATTATTTGGAAAAGCCATCAGCGAAAAATAAAACTTTTTTCTAATTGGACATTTTTAAGCATTATCATGCATCAAAGCCATATGTAGTCTAGTTTTAATACAACTACGTTATATGCAATAAATGTACTAAAAAAAAAAAAAAAAAATGAAGAATACACATTTTACGATTGACATTATTCATGTATAAAATTGCAATTCAGTTATAATTAATTACATTGTAACACATATTTATTAATTAATCAGGTTTGGTAGGTTATAAAAATGTATGTTTTAGCATAGTAAAGAATTTTTCTGAAAATGTTTTTTTTTTTTATAAGGGCCTTGAATTACCTCTTATTGCCACTCCTTTCTGATATCTTCAGATTTTCGCTCTATAAAGATTTTTTGGTTTTGAAAATTTGTATCTTGCAAATTCTTCAAGCATATTTAAGGCATCATTATTTTTTACAATCGTATTATTTTATGTAGATAACTTTAAGTAATAAATTATTCAATACTTTGTATGGAAACTAAAACTGATGTAATACTTTCACAAAACTACTGTTCTGTTTTGTGAGAATTTGGCATTTTACTGAACGAATTATAAATTATGTAATTGTTATGCCCTCTTTTGAGGCCATTTGCTTTTACGGCAGATTTCAGTTTAGAAAGGCTAAAACTTTTAACCAATTATTTTTAAACATTAATTTGTAACATTTAGCAAACTAATTAGTTTTTAAAGTGTTGAGGTATACTATCCTTTATTTTTTGAGATCAGTTAGATAATTATTTCAATATTTCTTTTTTTTAATTTGCTGGTTTAAAAGTAGGATATTTATTAAATTGTTTTTCTCATAGCTAAATCGATTCCTTGATAATTTTGTTTATTACTATATTATCATTAGTTATCTTACTAGTTATTATTATTATTTATTTATTAGTTATTGTATAATTATTTGATTTATTACTATACTATCATTCGCTATAAGTTGAAGAATTTAATATATTAATATTTGGGATTTGTTGAAAAAAATATGTACAATATAACGAATATATATATATATTTTTAATTATAACTATTGAACACATCTACAGGTAGGTACAGGAGAAACTTGAAGAGTCTTTTGAAAACTCCGGACCCTTTAGCTTCACAGCACTGATTCCACTTCCCATTTGGCACATATGTACTTGGGGTACTCCACTTTTTCAATTAGTTGATTACACTGTTCATTTTCCGGGTGGGAGGTAGCTGCTGCCTGGTTTGGATGGTCCTGATGGGTAGCCTGGAATTGAACAAACGAATGTTACTGATTCTAATAGATTTATTGTTAATAATTATAAGAAGCTATATTTTCTAATAGATTGTTTGGTATTGCTAGAAACAAAAAACGCCACGAATAAATAAGGGGTGACTTATTAAATTTTTCATCTGCATTCAGTAATTTGAAATTTTCTGAAAACAAGACTCATTTCCTCTTGCATGTACCACAAGTATTATTTAAAGAAGTTCGAATATGAAATGCGCGGTGGTTTAAAGTATATTATGTATGCATTGTATTTCGTGGATTATACATACCATTGCCTCCGCCAGTGCCTGTTGGGAATCTGTAAACCAGAATTCAAATTATATTAATGGTCATTAGTACATAATTAGTTAGATTAGTACATAATCAAACTAAAAAGGAGAAATTCTTACCCTCCTGCACTGGGGCCTGATGGGTATCCACCATTACCTCCTGATCCTGATCCACCTGGTGCGAATTTGGCCTCTCCTTCGTACTGAACGTCGGCATTGTATCCTTGGTCATCAGCGGTGTAGCTGACCTTTTGCTTCCTACCATCGGGCAAAAGGACGTTGTATTCTCCGCGAACAGTCTGGCCGTCGCTGTCGGCTTTGTGCGAGTAGTCGTTGCCGCTTTCTGCATCTTTTACTTCGTAAGAGAAGCTGAATGGTTGTGGCTGAAAAATGATCATTTCAATAACTTTTTAAAATATTCATTATAAGGAATAAGATCTGGAAGCCTTCTATTTTTAGTGATGGATTTTGGAGATAGTAAAATAACGTTTTATTGACGTTCTGCGAAATAAGTGATATGCAACTGACACGAGCTGGTGTTAATTATAGTTGTTATCCTTGACGTTAGATATAATCTATCTGTAACTAACTGAAATGGGTAAATTTATTGCTAAGCTTACCTTTCCGTCACCGCCATCTCCTCCGTATCCTCCGTTTCCACCTGCACTAGGCCCAGTACCTCCTCTGCCGCTCCCGTAGCCGTTACCACCGCTGGGAGGGAGGTAGGAAGCTGATGGTGCGTCTGCTGATACCAGGGTCACCAGCCAGACACAAGCTACAATCTGCCGAACAGATACCTTATTTTAGCGATGTCGTCGGCTTATTAAAGCCTCATTAAGCTCTTTTTTAATTCTTGATACGTGGTAATTTAGTCTATAAATTAGTTACCTAGGAATCATTTATTAATAGAATCAAAATGGACTTTTAGAAAACTTTAGAGACTGTTGATGGAAATAACCCAAACCAGTCCTATGACACACCGAATGTTCGAACAACCGTATCGAAAGAAAACGTAAATTAACGGAACTGGGTTTAGGTTACGTTTCAACGCTGCAACTTGCAGACAATGTTGTCTAGTGTTATTTATGATCATTGCTTTTATGAAATTACCATAATAAACCTATAATTGTCAGCATAAACGAGGCTGTGTCCACAAGTATTATTGAGATTACATGCATTAACATAAATCTCGGTTTTGTTACTGATTCAGATTCATGTCATGTTGATGTAGTGGGTTTTTTTTATTTTCACGCACATAAAATTTCAAGAAATCTTTTGGTCGTCTTCAGCCAAACAGGAGTGGAATAATTCAGAAACGAATTTGAATTATTTGCGTTCATTTGACCCGAGGATAACTTTAGCTGTAATTTACAAATATTAATAAGTGTTTCTGACCACCGCAAAAATATAGATATGCATGTTTTTCAACAGTTTTAATTGGCTGAATTGTAAATAAGCTGGCTAGCTAGTTGAATACATAATTGCAAGCCTTTATGTATAATTCAAGCCGCGTAACAAGAAAATTATTCGAGTTGTCGGTAATAATTCGACTCTTCTTTTAACTGCAGCAGAAATGGCTATCAAAAGGTATTCCGGATGGACGCCAGTTACTGGATAAATGCGTGATGTAATACTATTTACAGCGCTTCATAGTGGCTTGGAACGTACTACGAAACAAGAAGGATGTCGCCTGTTATGGGGTAAGATTAGTTACCTGCTCATGTTTAATTTTCTACTATTTCTTTCATGATCTTTCAGCTGCATCATACCATACAATTTATAAGCTAATAGTAGTTAAGACCGATAAAAGAAGTTAATTGGGGTACATTATGATAATTTTTGTTGACTACCGATTTGGAAGTCTTCCTGCCGAATAATGAAAAATAGAAAGAAAGCAGATGCAGCATGTTAAGAATATGGTGCTTTCTAAATTCAAGAAAACAGTTTATGTTATAGTTTCATCTCTAGTATGAATATTTGGACCGTAATCTATGCGGATATGAAGCTGCTAGTTGCACAATAGGCTCCTTGCGGTTTAGACTTAATGCAACATTACGTGAATTATTTGAGGTTATCGCACCATTTATGTAATATAAAGGTATCTTAATTCGGGTTCAAAATGTCAATTAAGCGGACAGAGGGGCAATTGGTGAAGCACCGTAAGCGTTACCTAATGCGTAGTTGATTCAGGTTCGGGACGGCGGATTCGAACAAAGGCAGCAGGTAACGGTAGGCATTTGAAATGTAAATGCCGGTGAGTCGAGTGTGATTGGAGTGGCCGCGAGAAGAAGCAGCCGTCGCGTCTATCCCTTCAATGACTTCAGTTACCTCTCTCTTTTGCGACAAGGTCTATCGTTTTTAAGTACTCTAGACGCTCTGTTACGAAGTAAATTCCGTCTCGAGGTCTTTGTAAGCTTCTAACAATCTTGCTTATTATTTTAACATATACAACAGTATTAGGTTCCCCTAAGTTTGGAATCTGAGCTTCGTTAGGCGGGTATTTACGGGCTAGATGAGTTGCAATTTAGTTTGATCCTTTTGGAAATGACCAAGCTGGTATAGACCAGAACATGGCACGAGATCATGAACTTTCCGATGGCGAATGGTTTTGAAATCTCGCACATTTAAGAGTTTAATTAGAAATCATCAGAGGACTTGATATACGATTATAGCTTTTAAAATCAGACTGGTGGAATAAGGGCGCAAAACTTGTATTCAGACTATAGTGCCTTCAGTCGATTATAAAAATTAAATAGATGTTAAATATCCGGCTATATCAGTTATAATATGCTGTATCAGAAATCGCTTCGAATAATCATTTATTGTACAACACCGTGTCCATATTCGTATATATATTAAAATTACTTTTTTAGCAAACTCGAAAATTAAAAATTTGTAAAGTATGATAAACATAACTTATCAATTTTACAATATACTAATTCGGAAAGAAAAGACTCAATAGGATCAACTGAAATTTTATATAAACGATTTGATAATTCGATTATTAATAATAAATCGTATTTTGCATCGGTTTTTAGATTTGTAATACGATTAAAGAAAACCTGCAGTATCATTTCATAAGTAAATATTAATTCTCAATCAACGTGCACGAAACGTGTACTTGCTTTTAGATGGATTTCCTATTAAATGATTTTAAATGGAAATTCCTATTAAAGATAATTTAATATGATACTAGTGTTATCATTTAAACTTACTAAGAAATTGATGATTTTCTGTTTGTTAGATACAAACCACAAAGAATTATTTTGTCAGGGAAACGAATTTATCCAAACTTACAAGAATCGACTATATTGTGTCGGATAAATAAACTTTTAATGTTAATTTTTCTTTCGAAGTTGGTACTGAATTAATAAGATAATTTTAAAGTGTAAACAAAATATTAATTTTGTAAAATATGCTGGATTAAATAAAGTAAAATTATAAGATAAATAAAAGTGTTAAACTTTTTATTTTGACTTTAGATGAGCCTAGCTTTAAAAATTTAGAGAACTTACTAAATAAAGTGATGACAATTCATAACCGGTGGGAACGGTTATTCACGCCTTGCTCACGCGTTATACCTGACCAGCAATACTTCTGCTTCTTTCTCCCTTTGGCTACTGTCTGAAGTTTAACCAAGTTCTCTAATCCTCGAATTAGTATCCAGTGCTAATATTAGTATTGAGATACATTTTTTACTATTAAAAATATGCGATATCATGATAAGACTTGATAATCATTTGATATTTTCGCTGTTGTAATACAAATACTGTTTATAATGTTAATATATTATCATTTAATTTCTTTATTAACTTAAGTAGTTTATGAAAAATTAAATATTTGAAGTTAATCGTTTATAAATATTTCTTGGTCTAGTTTTCAAGTTTTTATGCATTAACCGTTATTAAAATTAATATCGATCTTTTTTGCCTTTTAATATTCAATATCAATTTTATCCGTGATAGATGTATAAAATACAGTAAACTTTTTTTATATTGTTTCAAGTATTGTTTAAATTTCTTTACTCGGTCCCTATCCTTTGAGATGCTACAACTTAGACGTACCTTTACCAGAGGATGCATGTTGCCTAGAGAGGAGTGGATTCTCGAACTACCGACTGTGTGGCACTAGTATGGTATATATAGCGCTAGGGGATGGGGAGAGCGGGCAAGGCCGCGTAACCCTCTTCTTGGAAGGAGCATCGTGACATCACGACAATATTACACAAGCGGCTGCACATCCTCGCATCCCAGCTACCGTTCTTCAGGTTCTTGGGGTTAGTTACTGTCGGATTCGAGCCATTGGGTATCGTCCGGTATTACAGGTTTCACGAACATCGTGAGGTATTTGGATTTCTGAGTCGGTCTTGTGATATGTGACACGTTCGGCCAAGAGTAATTCTCTAGTTTTTCGGCTATGGATGGTATCCAACTACCTGAAGTGCAAATCTTGGTTGAAAATGCTTTTAACTGCAAACTACTATAATTGTTTGTTTTTTATCAAATCCTAATAAGATTTTTAGTACTTTTTTTTTGTTTTTTGATCACATCCTTTGCCACCTTAACTAGCCTGTTCAACTTTTTTCTATCTTGTTTACCAATTATCTGCATACAGTTCTATCGCATTTTAATTTATTTCGCATATCTTTCTAGCATCTAGCCTACTACAAAGACATTCACGGTTGTGTAGGAAAGCCCTGATCCAATGCTTAATTCACCATCCTAATCTGTCTGCCTCGTCTTGGAGACACGGATAAATCATTTTCCTAAAACAATTCCTTACATTTTTTACGAAATATTTTCAAGCTGTGTTCCTAAGCTGCTCTAGCTATCATAGGAAGATTTCTTTACGTAAATAGTATGATTTTTTTTTTTTTAATAATATGAAGAATGTGCTTGTCAGAAATATGGAAGAATATGCTTCCGGAATAGAGACTATCAACGAAGTTGTTGATGAGATTGTTATTGTATGTCAAGAATGGGGAACGAAGACGATGCATCATCACCTCTTCTTTGAGCTTATTTACTGAACCTCTATATCTGTGAAGCATATATCCATTTGGTTTTAAGTAGGCATTGAGTTTCTGTCTAACTTTATGCTTTCAAAAATTAACTTGTGGTTCATGATTTTTTTTCAGCTGGATATACCTACAACCTTTCTAAATATTTAAAAAAAATATATTTAATTTTTGAAAAATAACTTCCTAGTCCCATAATTGCAATATATATTGGCTATTATTGGTCGATAAACACCTTAAATAGAAAGCCCTTGCCAAAGAGAATTCGACGGGGAGAAGTCTTGTATATTATAAAAAGTCTTACTTGCTTCCAATTTATTATTGTGGAAGAAGTCTTCTTAATTATACAAATTAGCCATCCACGAATCAGCGTTTCCTTCTGACATGCTTTGATATTCTGATTGGTGACGTTATATTATATATGCTTTTAATATTTTAATATATACATATTTTTACATTTTTCATAGATGAAACCAGGACTCCCGTCAGGTGATAAGCTGCATAATAATGCTGTAGCCCCTCTCCGACTCAATATTTCATGTGCTTTATTTTTGTCAATAATATTATGATTAGAGAGATTATAATTAAATAATACGGATTAGATCTAGATCTAGATCATGGATGGGTTATCGGTTAAGGTACTTACTACTACATTATAATAACAAGAGTTTATTGTTTATAACATTACTTAATAATGATAGTATAGTTTTATAATAATTACTATAATGAAATGTTCATAATAACACTAGAGCTTGAACTATTTTTTATTCATAAGAACATGAATGGGCTTTATTGCTTATAAAAGAGTCTTTAGCTTCAAAAATTATGTTACTTAATTTAGCATTTATATAACAATCTTTATACTGTTACAGATGATATTTTATCTTTACAGAGAGTAATAAATATATTCCTTATTTAACGAACATGGAGACAAGAAATAGTGAAACAAAAATAACTCTATTTTTCCGTTCCATCTTTACCCCATGTGCTCAATGAGCCCGGGCCCAGAAACCCACGATCCATATATCCCACTTCCTCCTGTAAATGTTTAAGATTTTTGTTTTCTTTAAATATCTGTTACTTTTCAAATATTAAATACAATTGTGGCTTTAACTAATATTATGTTTGTTTTTGTTAATAACCCTAAGCTGCTCAGAAAATAAATTCTCTAGCCTAAAGGGCTATTCCTTAAAGTACTACGGGCCCCCACTTAGTTATAGAAGGCCCGGTTCGCAACATTCCTTTTGTCTTATTTTTTGTGAAAGTGTGATTATTGGATTGATTTCATTCGTGTAAAAATTCTATGTTATCGCTAATAAACTATATAATATAACCTGGGAGACCAAACTTATTTTTTTCTCTTTAAACGATAAACAACATACATATCTATAAAATAGGCTACTCAGCTGCTACTAGTCAGCAGTGCATTCATTAACCGAGTGGGGCCCATGAGAGTTTAAGATAATGATGGCTGTCTTCCAGGTTAGGGAATTTATTTTCTGGACAACTTTGGATTATCACTAGAAATAAGCAACACCTTCAGGAGGGAGCCAGGAGGGAGCTATTCATCGCAGGGTCCTGTGGTGATCTTAAGAATATGATTAAAGTAAGTGATATTATTAATTATAGATTGAACTCTATAATAGACTCAACACTTACCGCTCTCCCTCCCTTTCGGTTTTATACTAGATTAAGGGAGAGTAAATTGCATACAATTTTGGCTCTAATGATTTTTTTTGGTTAGGGACTCCGTTTTGAAGTCAAAATTAATTTTTTGAGCAAGGGGTCTATCCGGAAATTTTCGGAGAAATTCGCTCATTTATATTTATTTGAGTACTTACTACGAATTACAACTATGCCATCTCGAATTATTCTCGAAAATATAAAAAAAAAGTTTAAAAAAGCACAAACGCTTAATTTCTACATTCTGTCTAGTAATTTCGACTCGTGCCGAAATTTAAAGTTAATTTGAATTATAATCATTGCTGAATTAACTTAATGACAAATTATGTACCTGTAAACTTGATGTAACGTAATTTCCGTATCGTTAAACGAAGTAATGATTAAGCTAACATTAAGAATAAATTTTATTACATACCTGAAGATGGCTTGTTAACCGAAACGTTGTTGAATGTTGAAAATCGTTACAGAATTATTTTTTCAATTATTAACTTCTTCATCTAAAGTTCGATAATACGATTAATATATATTTTGTTTGTATACTTCCGGAAAACACTAATTTATTGAACTAAGAACGGATGCTCCTAAACGATGACACGGACAAAACAAAAATAAATAGTACTTACATGCAAGAAATTTACTCTTGTTTAATTTAGTATAGGTTGATGTGTCTTAAAAAAGAAGCATGATTTTCACCGTGAAAAATTCGTCAAATTCGTAATAATAATACTCAAAAAAACAAACTTTTATAACCTCTGCAAAACTTTCCACCGGCACCCCTTTCTGCTCCGCATTTGACTGAACCCAAACTATCCTAAACTGAACACCTTCGAATATGCTAGTTATACGAAACAAATCCCATCCTTTTTAGTTTTAGATTTTCATAACTAGCTACATTTTTTTTTATATATTGTTTTAAAATTACAATATCTGAGCTTTCTTCTTATAATTAATATTTATAATTATATATCATAAAAGTTTTCTGTCTAGAGTGGCTCTAATTAAATATAAAGCTTTATGTACTTCAATCAAGGACAGTCTAGAGCTATTCGGTGACGCTAGTAATTATTAATTAATCAATAAGAATTGATTAATTAATACGTGCCCTTGATATCATAAATTCACCGATTTTAAAATTTTAAGATAGGAACAGCTCAGGATAGAATTTGAAAAAGAAAAATATAATACTTTGAATTGATCGTGAAACAATATTTACATACTGTACTTTTAGTATTACATCAACACAGAAAAATATCTATTTACATTATATTGTTTTTGTCTATAGAATTGATTTAATATATACTTAAGATTTTCAAGAACCGAATGGACGAAATACTTATAAAAATTGTCGTTACTTGTATGTATAAAATTTGTTGTTTTTTTCTTCTATTTGTCGCTTATGTTTAATATCCAAGACAATCTTGGAGTAATATTTCCAATCTCTTTCTAACTTCCTTATCCTTATCTTTCTAACTTTTTTATTAATGCTGTTTTTGTTTTTTCTATAGAATATGATAAATTTTATAAATGTTATAAAATTATGAAGGATTGACTGCAATAAATGAGAATGCAATACGGAGTTTAAAATGAACAAAGATACAAAGAAAAAAAAAGTTTAAGTAATTTAAGTAATATTAATTAAAAAAAAAGTAATTTAGTGATATTAATAATGAAATTTGTAGTGGTAGTTGAATTAAAAAGAGAAATGTATTCATATAATATCTCACAATAGATCGATAAATATGCATATTTGCAACATGGCAACTTAATGTTTTTGGATAACATGGCTTGAAAATAATTTCTCTTGCTAGTTTCAAAAAGAGTGATAAGTATACTGCGCTTTAATGCAACCTATAAAATTCGCCAGCATAATTTCATTATTGTAATATTTAATAAAGTTTTTTCTCTCTTATGAAGACATTTGAAATACTAATTAATTTAGGGAAATGCCAGACATTAATATATAACAATGATTTGTTTCTTAACGAAATAAAGATGATTTCAAAAGCAAGGAATTTGGTAATTTTTTGGGGTTTTACGCAACGCATTCCTATAGTTGAGATATGAATACTGTAAGTGATGCCCCACTAACTGAATGTAGGTTTTTTGACATTTCTATTATGAAACATAGCCTGTACAAAACGTACTATTTCTTTCTGTTTGATTATTACCGAACCGCAGTTATTGGCAAATTGTTTCTAAATTTTACTCTCTTACCTAATTTTTGGCAATGCTACTAGACCACAAACCGTTGAACATCGATGTCACTGCATTCTCGGCATGTGTCTCTGTAGTTAATATTCCAACGATTGACACAAACTAAAACACGCTAAATAAATTAGTTTCTAAATGGAAGGAAGGGTATATGGTAGTTTAACTTGCATTTTCGTTAATTTAAGGTTAGGTTTAACCTGCGGTATTTGGTAACAATATCGCACCTTGTATTATTTTTGCTCCAGTAAAGGTACTATAATATAACATGAACTGAACAAGGCCAAACAATGATAACTTGCCTCCTTAACTGAATATCAATTGGAAAGAATGGGGTATTGTATCTTTTTTAAATGACATATTCGATCTGACAATCTCCTTAGGACCCAAGTAGAAAAATATTTTTATTATTGAATTGAATTGAAAGCTTATAGCCAGTTTAAGATAAAAACTTTTGATGTAACATTGCCTTTGATTGAATTGTATGTATACAAAAATTTAGTTCAATTTATACCGAACTTTATTACCAAAGTTTAGCAAAGAATTGGTTTTATTTTTTACTATCTCATCACGATCTTATGGATTTAGTCCACATGAATAATAGAGAGTAGTGGGCATAGATTATTTTTTTTTTCCTGTTTTATACCTCGTTCCATACCGGATGTCTAAGATGTTTTTTCAGACATACGTTCTATAAGTTTTTAGTCTTGATAATATTTACTAAGCTTCTAGTGAATATGGTCTTAAAGCCTCATGCCCTCTGTATTTAATAATTTCCATCTGTATTCGATTAAACCCTGCTGCTTCGCTAGTTTTGATTCTGTTTAAATTTTCCTTTTGCTATAATTTCTTCTTCACTGTCAAGGCTTCCTTCGTATATCGTCACAATTTGTATGACATGTTATCTGGAATCAAGTTTTATCTCCACCTATACACGATTTTTCCAGATTTTGTATACATATAAAAAAAAAAAAAAAAAAAAAAACTTATTACTTAGATTCCTTATTATTTCTTTAGTATTCCTGTTTTTTTTTTAAGCTTTCGCTTGCAAAATATTTGTATATTCTCGCAGTAATCATTTTTATTTAGTCGCCTACTGAACGCTTTCTATGATTTTTTCTTTGCATTACTAAAAATTAACTAGGTAGATTTCTTCTGAGCCTGTATTCTTCCAAGTTAATGGTTTACGATCATACTACTGCTCTCAGAGGAGCTGTAAACAGAATTATTGTTCAATTTTCTTTTATTTCTCGATCACTCAGGTCCATTGCACCATGTATCCTTCCATGATTCTTTCCAGTTACAAAGTTGATAAGTTTAATGCTATTGCCTCAGTCTTTGCAAAGGGATATTGCTTTGTCTCAGCGCGAATAGAACACTTCATTGGTAAAACAGACGAATCCTCGATTCCTACAATGTTGTATTGGTGCTGATTCTACAATTGGTGTTTGCATGCCCTCCAATACTTTTCTGGAGGATGCAGATAAAGCTTTTCTTTGTTTTGATCACTCAGAACGATGCGAGAAATGCAACCAACAGCTTTTCCCGATGATCTGAAAAAGGAAAAAATATGAGCTGCGTCTAACCATTCTTTGTTCTTTATTAAAAACTTTGGTCTCATTTGATGACCTGCGTAACACCTAGATTTATACTGACCTTTAAAACGAAAAATATCGAGGTGAGTTTTACTTTATCTATCGGTAAGCCAAGATGATTGAAAACATTTTCCTTCAACTCTTAACATTTGTCTTTCGGGTGATGAAGAGCAGTTTGAATCTAGAACAGGAAGCTGCAAAAGTGAACATCAGAACGAGAAATGCAATTTTCGCGAACGGTGCAAGTTTGTGCAACTATTTTTTTTTTACTTTGTACTCCTAGAACCCGCACTTTTTCTAATTAATAAGAAAGAGCATTGGAACACTTAGAAACCGAAAAAAAAGGATTTTTTTCCTAAAAAGAATATTAGAAAATTATAGTTTATTTTATTATACAAGGAGAAGATAATATGGAAAACTAAACTAAGGAGCCCCAAGTAGGAAATTGGAGAATGCACCCCGTATTCATTCAAAATCTAGTATTCGCTGATGATATCCTCATTGTCACAGAAATCAGAGAAGCCTTACAAGAAGTACCACAAGCATGGAAGGAAGGTCTGAGATATAAAGGAATGACTGTCAACCCTAACAAATCAAATTAAGTGGTTGTCCTTGAAAGTGGTTCTAATAACCCAGCCGTGACTTGCGGACGCTTGGGTTTGGAACAGGTGGACAGTATTACAGTACCTAAGAGTCAAAATTAGTAATGTTGGTCGGTTAATATAATATAGATATTAATATTGGTCCGAAATAAATCAAGTAACGGATATTACCAGTTTTGATTACACATTATCGGAGGGAAGTGGAATTGAAGACAAAGATTACAGTATATAAACAAGTCTTCGGGCTGTATAGGACTTCAATGGAAGTCTTAAGCAAAATTAAAACAAAACAAGCCTTCATCCCTAAGCTGACCTATGCTGTTGAAAGCTGACCTAGCATTAGGAAATTTGAGAGCCGTATACAAGCCACCGAGATGAATATGAGCTCTCAATAAAACAAGACTTGAGGTCAAGTCCTCGTAGGTTGAGGAATCAAAGGATAAAAAAGGAGAAAAGACAGGAACCTCTCATTGAAAACACATAGAAGGGAAATTATGTGGTTCGGCCATTTACAATTACAATCGGCCATTGCCGATAAATCGTCTACCATAAAAAGGAATGGTAAGCAAAAGCAGGACGAAAACGACATCGAGGACGGCCAAGAAACAAATGGGAAGGCTTGATAGCGGAACTGGCTTGGAGGAGAGGACTCTCTCTGGTGTAAATAAAGAAATTTGCTACAGGTAGAGAAATGTTTAAAAAATGGACACAGACTGCGCCGACACCAAAGGTATAAGGGAAAGACAAAGAAGAAGAAGATATCTTATTACACTTACCTTGAGATGAGTTATGCATAATAGTGTTACTAATGCGAGACCATTGGCCATCAATAGTACACAATAAATGAAGAGTACATGATACTGAAATAAACGAACAGGCAATCATTTGAGGCAGGATTAAACATTAAACTCATAAATAAATAAGTTTTCTCGGCGGACAATATAAGATTTCTGTTAGTTCATTAAAGGTTAGTGTTTAATGAAGTGAGTGAATTTTTTGGTAACTTTTTAGTTTGGGTAACTTTTTAAATCATTGGCACCACTGTGCGTCTTGGAGCAATTACTTCAGTTTTATTCATAAGATGGATGCCCGCTATTCCTCACAGTGTTGCATCCTTAAGTTAAAACATTCCAGAAATGTTTAGGATATGTTAAGCTGACAAGTATTATGCTTTTTATTTTATTGTTTTAACTAATTATCGTCTTCCACTAAATAATAATAAATGATGGCATCAGCTTGCCGGCAGATAGAAGATGCTCAGCCTAACTTGATACCCTTGTGAACTGAATCCTAATTAGACCTGGTCCGGTCTACTCCAGGATCCTTCCCATCTCCTCTACCCAGTTCCGTCAATAGCAGTCTTGAGGAACACCTTGCTAAGGCCTATCTCCATTTATTGACCTTTCCAATGATGTAATATTGATCACGAAGTATTTCGTCAACCTTCGGAGTAGCCGAAAGTATCTTCCTGTGGGCTGACTCTTCTAGAGAAACCTAATCTGATTACAGATTACGTAAATTGTCTTCTATTTTATTTTTGTTGTGGCAATGCTTTATTGAACTAAGCAATCCGAAATAGATTATATCCATTAAAACAACAACATAAAGCGAGAAATATTGCACATTTTATTTATCCATTAAAAGTATTTCTTTTATAAAGATTAGTGAAGTGAACAATTTATAACTAAACAAATGTGAGCCCCGCCATTTAAAAATACTTCAGAACAACATTTGCCCAAAAATATAACCAGACCCTATCTATTAAAATGTGCTATGGAATAAAAGGATTATAAAGTTGAAGAATCATTGCATAGGTCCAGACTAATGTTAAACAAGGAAGGGACTATATAAAAGGAGAAAATCTAGGTGTCATATTTTAAGTCGTGAAAAATGGATTAATAAAATATAGTCGAAATTATTTAGTTTCCAGCGCAGCGATTCTAATTTCTTCAGTATTCACAAAATCCTGTAATCGAGTTATAAAATTTTTGTTCATCTGTAATTGATTTCAAAGGTGTTCAATCTAAGAGAAATTAAATCTAAAATTTTATAAATGCGGTAAACCAAAAGTATTTTCAATTTTTTTATTTATTGCCTTTAAATTATTTTGCAGAATTAAAACTAATTTCAGTCAAAATGTTCAGCACAAAGTAGTAAGTAGTAGTAGAAATAGAAATTGCTGAAATAATAACTCCAGGTTTACAAAATACCATAGTTATTATTTAAAGTAAAGTAAAATGTTTATTTACGATAGTAATATTGCTTTGTTTTTTTCGACTCGTTTCATAGCCTTATTGGGCTAATGCTTCTAGATAAAATAGAGCTGTGAACATTGCTATATTTACCACGAATCGTGTATCTACAATAAATTCACCTTTTCTTTTTAGGAAATTCGCAATTTATATAGTCATCTTTAATAAATATTTTTAGATTGAAAGCTATTGGCATTAGCATAATAGTTGGTAAGAAACATAGTCTGGACATCTTTTATAATCAATTTGACGGATGTATCTATACTTCCCTTGTGGATTTCTGAAAATTGGCACCTAATTCTTTTTTTAGGCGTTTTAATTATGACAGCAGATGTGCAAAAAGTAATTCAATGGCACATGTCCTATTAAAGGAAATTTATGCTACGGAAGCCAGCACAAGTCCTTTCACTGAAATCGTAAATTCTGCGACACATGACAAAACGTTACTCAACTTTAATTGCATTACCTTCGCCAATAGAACGGGATTTCTATTGGCAATCTACCTGTCAGCATCTCATTAACAATCTATTGTACCATCTTTATATCCTCAATTAATAATACTCATATGTTCAAGAATATTGGAATTCTTTCCTTCTCATTTTTTCTTAAGGGGCCCCCATAGGCGCTCAGTTTTATAACTGAATTTTAAACAAAATATAGTAAATACATTCAAATCAATAAAAGTTCTATTTACCAAATTTGAGATGTTTTACATTATATTTTAATATAATTTTTGATGAAAGACTAATCTGACCTTCAAGTAAAGTACCGCTTCCGGTTTTCCAATTTAGACCAAAATCTAGTATGTTATTTAAATCAATATATAAGTTATAAATACTAAATTTGAGAAGTTTTGCAAATTATTTTAATATAATTTTTGATGAAAATCCGTTATGACCTTCAAGTAAAGTACCACTTCCGGTGATTAAGCAGTGACCAAAAAGGTAGGTTCACAACTAGATTTTATAACAATCCTAAATACAAAATTTCAACTTTCTACGGCTAACCGTTTTTGAGTTATGCGAAATACGAACGAACGTAAGTACAGACGCCACGACGAAACTAGTCAAAATGGATTCAGGGATGGTCAAAATGGATTTCCGTTGAAATCTGAAAACCGAAAATTTTCGCTATTACAATACTTCCTTTACTTCGTACAAGGAAGTAAAAAGAACCTTAGAACCAGAACTTTTTCAAAATAGAAGTGCACAGTTATTTCACAGCCCTAATATATACACATTATTTTCTCGTTTTATGCAAAATTTTATCGGAGTTTTGAAGACAATGCTTTAATAAAAATCAGTTAATTAATAATGAAGTTATAATTATTTTAACGGTGAAAATTTGGATAGTTTATTAATATATTGGAAAGTAGAAAGGAATTACTAAAAAGAGTTATTTTAACTAATGATTTTATTTTATTATTGATAATAATAGGTATTATAAAATATCTATTAAATAATATTTGTGTATTTTTAGTGAGTAGGAGATAAGGATCGTTATTTTTTTATTGTATTGTACAATACATATTTGGAATTTTATGGCAGCTATTTGATGTTTTTTATGCGTTAATTTTGTTTCTTTCAATTCTTTGTTAATAAGTCAGGCAACTAAATTGGATTTAACTGTTTAGGGACTAGGTCCTTAATAATGTTTTCGTAATATGTGAACAATTTTCTACAAGTGTAAGAAATTTTCTGAAATTTTGACCTTACCCTAAAATCGTTTGTGTGTTACGAACATTCTTTAACATCATGTAAAAAGATTAACTTTTGAGCATCTCATGGTTGATTCCTTTGTTGTTTAACTATCCAATTATTACTTTCCCTTACCTATATACGAAGTATATAGTAAGGGGAAGTATAGCGATCGTGAAAATTTTCGAATTCGAGCTTTCGACGGAAATTTACGTTTTAAGGTTCCCTGAGTCCAAATGACCAAGTCTCGCAAAATGGTCTGTGTGTATGTGATTAGTCTAGCTCAAAAACGAAAAGTTGTACGATACTGAAATTATGTATTTAAGGTTGGCACGTGCATGTGATGTTACATCAACATTTTCGTCAAAATCAACTTACCGGAAGTGGCACTTTATATAATTGATTTTACACTTTTTTACAATTTTCTCGAAAACGGCTCTAACGATTTTGATGAAACTTTCCTATATTATTCTTCATAAAGACCTTTAACTTTTCATATATGTGGTACATCACCGAGGAAATCCAGGGAAAAAAGTTATGATGAAAAGAATATTTTATTTACGTATAACTTCAAAAGCGTGCAATTTATAGTAAATTATCTATAGACTTGTATGAAAGGTAATTAAATTATCTAAAAAACAATAAAAGAATCATCATAATCGGACCAGTATTAGCAAAGATACAGCGCATCGGACTAATCGGAATTAGCTATTATATCATGGATTTTACACTTTGTTACAATTTTCTTGAAAGCGGCTCTAACGATTTTGATGAAACTTGCCTAAATTATTCTTCATAAATGCCTTTAACTTTTCATTTATGTAGTAAATCACCGAGAAAATGCAGCAAAAAAAGTTATGATGAAAAAAATATTTTATTTGTGCATGGCTTAAAAATCATACATTTTATGGTAAATTATGTATAGAATTGTATGAAAGGTAATTAAATTATCTAAAAAACAATAAAAGAATCATCAAAATCGGACCAGTATTAGCAAAGATACAGTGTATTTTATGAGGAGTGAATGGATAACCAAGCGCATCCGAAAGGAGATGGATGCGGCCGAACCTCCTCCCACCAATCCGCCAATCTGTTGTAAGCAATACGTTCTGTAACAAAGTAATTTAAGAATACAAAAGCGGAAATTAACTTAATAATTTCAACTTTCACATTATTTAATGGAAAGAAAATGTTTCCATGGAAACTAAACCAGAAACTTTTAAAATAAAGCAACTAGACAAAGTTAAAATATATAGGTAATATACAGAATTGTTGTACTATAATTGTTTAAAAAACTGTTTTATTGCACTTAAGTGGCAGAAGTGAATGCTGCGGAGTTTATTTGAAGCAGTATTTATGTGAACTCTTTAAAATTATATTAAAAAGATAATTATTATAGGACGGTAAGGGAAAGTTGTGTGATGCGCGCACCGCACCAGATTTTTTTATTTTCGTTTTAGCGGCTTTAAATTGAAGGAAAAAATTAATTAGTTCAATTACATATTTTAAAGTTGCGTTATTCGAAATTTAATATTTTTTCATTATTGCATTTTTTCACTATTGCATTTGATTTAATTTATCAGACCTTCCGAGTTTAGCGTTTTCGTTCATTGATACTTTAATTAAAATATTTTATCCTGAGGCATTATTGATTATTGAAGCTATATCATTAAATTTTATTACTTGATTGAAAATTATTTACATAATCAATTTGTTTGTTTTAATAGTTGAGGTTTCTACAACATTGTGTGGATTCCTGGATTTAAAAAAACTGAAGAACCTACTTCCCGAAGCTATAGCCAAAAAAACGGATGGCCAGGCGAAACGCGTGCGCAGTAGCTTCAGATATAGTTTAAATATGACTCATTGCCAAACCGATAAATGGACAGTTAAACTGAGTGTGTGTTAGTCCCTTCAGTACAAGATAGCGAATGGTCGGACGAAAAACTGATCAGTAGCTTCAGTTATCATTCAAATGTGAATCTCCACGAACCTTTATTTTGAAATAAAGTATCAGTAACCACCATAGCTATTCATATGAAGCAAAAATAAAATTGATAAACATTGTCAATATCAAATCTGAATTATAATTCCATTAATGTATGTTGTTGTTCTGATAAATAAATATAGAAAATCCAGCAGATTAAGTGTTTCAGATTAAATGGTCCAGACCATTAGTAGGTAATGTAATTTTATTATAAGAACTTCGGAAGTGAGTAGAAGGGCCAAGTACAAAATCCCAACTACATGAAAGTTTTTCGACATTGTAAAAAATATAAACATAAGTAATAAAGTATATATAATATATATATATATATATATATATATATATATATATATATAAACGTGATTGAAGATGGTGATAACCAACAAGTTTTATACATTAATTTAAAAATAACTTACTAACCAAAGTGAATCCCAACAGATTATTTAGAATTCTTTCACTATGAAGAAGAAAAATAAATAAATAAGATCCAAAGCATATCTGAAATAGATTAAGTCTATAAGGCCTTACCGACAATATGATTTTGAGATAAGTATTAAAATATACTAATATTAAAAAAAAAAAATTATTACAGAAAAATTAATTACGAAATCAATTGTTTTTGTTTCATAGTTATTAACATTTTAAAAATATTTTTTCAATTTAAAATGTTTGCTTATCTATGAAATTTTTACTTGCTCAAATCCTTACCAATTTCCGTTTAGAATCATTATATCATTTTGTTAAGTTAATAATCTGGTCGTCTTAAAAAATAATAATAAATAAATAATATTGATACAGGAATGCAATGAAGTTGATCATAAATATTAATTGTCGTATTTGATAATTTTTGGCATTCCAGGAAAACGGATTATTTTTTTAATGATAAATTTCAGTTAGTTTTATGCTTGTCATTACACAACTCTCTTTTTCTATTTTCTATTTCATGGTTTGTCTTGCCATTCAAGATCTCCTTTTGCGCATGCGTGACAGTATCTGCATATATACCGATCCCTTATTCCTCTTGGATTCATTTCTGCCCGGGCATTCTAGTTCTTCACCAGGACCATCGGACTCCTTTGATCTTGATGGGCTTAATTCCTTGCCGTTTTCCCTTATGTATCTCTATTTCTCATGTGCTTTATTTGGATTAATACTATCATAATGTTTCTTAGATTCTATACGTAATACTTATATTTCTATATTTTCTTATCTAATTCTATTTAAATTGTCCTATGTATTCTCCTAACCAGTGCAGATTCTTTCTTCTTAAACCTTTAATAAAAGGCATTCTGCAATTCTTGTTGAACAGATCCGCTAGCTTGGTCTACATCCTACCAATTTGGAATCCTCACACAAAACTGAAACGACAAGACAAACTGGTTATTCAGTCTTTTTAGAAAACCGGTCCTTAACATCGAATTCTTTTCAAAAACTATTTTACATTAATATTTTCAAGGTCTGGACATACGGATTTGGGATTTGAAACTCTACTGAACCATCAAATTCTTTCCGTTTCCAATCCTTAAAATATAAAATCCTTCATAAAATCATTACTTTTTATACTTCTGCAGATAAAATCATCCATAAAGACCTTCGTTTTCCATATTTTGTTGAAATAGACACCAATCATTTCTAATACAAATTCCCATACTTGCTCAAACCTGCTTGTTTCCAGGTGTGCTTTTTGATCGATCCCTGATAATACTCCGAGGCATCAATGAAAAGAAGTAGGCCTCGGGACTTCCTAATATGGTCCTGTTATTGAGGTGCAACCAATGAATAATTTTTTCACATGTCATTTTCATGTTTTATTAATCATATAGTAAATTTGCGTATCAATTTATAGTAGTGAATGAAGTGGAATCATCCCTGACTGTCTTGACTATTATCAGGGTGTCCGGCAGGCTTGAATTTTTTGCGTCGGGAAATTCTGGGATTTATGCTTGAAAAACAGCCAGTTATCAGGAATATTTAGTTTTTAGTCGTAATAATTCTATTTTTCCATTAGTACTTGATGAGAAGTGTATAAAATTCCATCAGTCCTTAACCCCATGACGCCACACCAAAATCTCATCACTCCAACCGACCGTGATTGTGAAAAACTGATGGAGTGGAATGATTGGACTGCACAGTTATTCTCAGTTTTTTTGTATATGCTATAATAAATGTGTTATAAATTGTTTGTCAGTAAATGCAGTATAGTTTTTATGTTAATTGTATCAAACATGTTACAAAAATATTGATATGAATATCTATATTGTTTTTAATGGATATATAGCTTCTAATATTCTTAAAATTTCCGCTATTTTTTAAATTTGTTTGGAGATCAAGATTAAATTATATAATGTTCTTGTATATTTAATTAATTCTCAAAAGTTATATTTATCAGTTCATTAAAATATTTGTAGACTGTATGTATTATAAAATACATGTTTATCTGTTAGCAGCGAGCTTAAGCACTGCCTGTAAGTAAAAAAACGGATGGATGCAGTTCATTTCAAGAGCCAGAATTCATTTTATATATTCCCATAATTAGGATTATGAGTAATAGTTATATTACTCTTATGCACGAAGTTTTGAATCTTGTGACAAAAATGCATACCAAGCCAACACAAAAAAAAAAAAAAAGAATTACTGGATCTATTATAAGCATATAATTATATTGCTCATATTTAATTCGTGGCTCATTCGGCAGCTTTTAATGCATCCTTGCGATCCAGGGACTGTCTGAGGTTTATGAGGTTAAGCATTGATTTATTTCAATTACTTTTTACAGTTTTATTAATTGTTTCATTATTTTCGTTGGTTTTTATTTCATTTGTATTTTCATATAACCAATTACGCCGGAGTGAGATGATCTCTTACTCCGCCATAATTTGGTAAATGAGTAAGAGACCATTATTTTTCCTTTGTTTATATGTTTACATTCTAATTAATCAATTTCCTCGTTGGAGACAATGTCTCCGAATATTTTTTCATGTTTACATGGAATTATATAGAATAAATTATAAGAAAATAAAATAAACATATAATGTATATATTTTGTAATGTGAATAAAACTGTGGTGATTTTTTTTGCCAATATGGAATTATACTTGAAATTATTTTTTCTGTGCTGCATTTTTTATTTATTTTTTGTCAGTGCGTTGAGCCCCCGGTGTAAGACATTAGGTAGCAATTTTTTATTATACCAGATACGACCTTTATTATTCGTTTTAATTATTCGCCTCACTCAATAATTTATCATAAGCCGACCTACAACAACATTTTATGGTTCTGATTTTGTTTTAAATTTAGTCAAAGAAAATTACGAATAGCATTATGAACTTCACAGTTCAAACAAAGCCTTAAGATTCTTGATTTTTTTTCATTCTGTATATATAAACCATGATTATTGAAGTATATCGAAGAATTTGACAAGATCTTAGTGCTGAAGCGGGATTTGAACAACTTATCATAACCAGGGACATACGCAGAATTATTTTTCGGAGGGGGATTTAAATTTATCTTCAGGGAGGGAAATTTAATATGAAGAAGGCAAACAATCATCTGAATGTCTATAATCGCCAAATTCGGTTTAAGATTTAAAGATAAGCATGAAAATATGATCAAAAACTATTGTTGAAATCATCCAAAATATTACTCAAAATGCAAATCTTATGTTGGTGGGTATGAAAATTAAATTTTTACCTATATTTCGGAGGAGGTGGAATATAACCCCCTGATCTTTCCTTCAACCCGGTGACGAACCGAATTTTTCATGTTCTGAGTGCCAAGATACTACATGCACAGTGCTCTGAAACGATACCTATCGCCTTTCTCTCTAATCTTAAGTTTTCAAACTGTATGTTAAATTGCTCAAGTAAATGTTGAATACATTATAGAAAGATGAAGTGTACAGTAATAAATTTCGTGCATCGACTTGCGCATGAAGGTTCGATATGTGCCAATGTCTCCGAAATAATTCCTTTTTCTTTGAAAACAAAGTTTAAAGATTAAACATGTTGCTTAGAACTTCACTCAAAAATTGCGTTGCTCAAAAATTCACCTAAAACTCTTTTGTAGCCCAAGAGTGTTAAATTTTAACACAAAAATTGTTTAAAATACGTTTTAGACGGCATATTCTTAAAAATATTTTCCAGAGGAGTAAATAATATCCCAGGACTCTCCACTCGACTTGAGAGTATAAGGACCACACGGCACTACGGTTCGTGCGCCCTCTGATAATGGATGCTGCGCACGCCTATGATTTCGTGCAGCAAAAATTTATTAACTTGTAGAATAAATAACTAAATCTACTTTGCATTATAGTATTTTATTTTGACATCCCAAAATGATGTAGTGAAATGATTTTCTTAGTATTTTCTATAAAAAACAAAACAACCTTTTGAAGATGTGTTTCAAATTTGATAGAAAATACTTAAATTTTTGTATTGTAATAATAAAAATGTTTTTTAAATGTTCGATATCGACAACCATGACCATCCCTGTCTACATACCTTCACTGAACCCCATTAAAACTGTTCTCCCAGATACATCTTGATCTGCAGTTGTCTTATCTTTCTTTTGGTCATTTATTGTACTTAATATTTTATGTTTAAATAATCTTAAGACTTTCTCCTTGCCTTGACGTAAGCGGCCAAGCTCCGTAGCTAATAAAAAAATAAACGTTGGAAATAATGGGATGTTCATAAAAAAATACCGTTTCTTGCTAGTTTGAAAATAACTTTATTTTAACACTATGTTTTTAATATTTAAAATATACACCAAACATTCTTGGCTTTGTTGCCATCTCGAGGTTGTCGGATTTCTTCACAATCCCATTCTTTGTGTTTTGAATGGAAGAATTTTGTAGCTCTGTTTCCAGATAATTGAAGTTTCTTAGAATATAGTGAACCATTTACTAGACTAGGTTGTAGTAGGAGGGTGCTAAGTCCGAGCTTCAAGGAGAGTTAGGGAGTAGTTCCATCCCATCCAGTTCTGAAATTTTTTGTTTCGAGTAACGAGAATTGTGTGGTCGAGCGTTATTTTGTTGAAACGAAACCCGATTTCTGTTCACGAATTTTGGGTAAAGCTGCGTCACAACATGTATCCCCAACACACATATCCACTTGTCATTGCAAGTTTCAATTCTTATGATCAAACGATGGCATTTGAGTTTTTAAAAAGTTGTTAACAAATTTCTACCTTAGCTCACCCATGATTCAGTGGCCAAATCATTGTGGACCATTCTTGATGAGCAATTCACATTTCTTAAGTTTTTCAGCACAAGATTTATATTGGATTGGAAAACTCCACTCTTGCCAATTCTTGAGTACTTTTCGTTGGGTCTGCCATCCCAAGTCTCGCAGAGCTTCTCCACCAACTGATTATTTTCGTCCAGAACCCTGATTCCTCTCGAGACTGATATTACAAGTTTCAATTTTCTGAAACAGTCCATTCATCCTCTTCATCGAATTTTTACAACAAATGGGCTGTTTCGAAGGCGGAAAACTTATGTTTCTAATAATGCCATAATGTTTCAAATTTTAGCTTCATTTTTTTTTACTGAATGCTAAGGCAAAACTGAAGGTATGGTGAGGTCTTTTTGTTTACATATTCATTTAGTATAATCTAGATAATAAAGTTGTATCAACCTTATTTGGACTTGAAAAACAATTGAAGCAAGTCACTTCAATTTCCAATAAAAAAATATAGATAATTTGTAATAGTCGTGTAAATCCTCACGTTCAGATTTCTGGACTTAGGTGGATTTAGGTGCTAACTGAAAAACAGCGGTGGAAAATAACGAGCGTTACTCGCTTGCATTTATTATACTGTAATTGTATTTATTTTATTGTAAATCTCAAATATTTAAAATCTAATACCTAACTGAACGAAGTAATTGTCGTTTTCGACTGATAATTCATTCCTTATTTTGTGATGTGATTGTTTTTCGGCAACGAATATGCATTTTGTTTAGTTTTAAAATTTCATATCAATTTTTTTCAGAGCATATAATTAAATTTATAGTAAATAACGATTCCTTTTCAGTTTACCTAACTTCAAAATGAATTCCCATCAAACTTTAAGCTCTCTCGAAGAATATCGATTTAATTATTCAATACAAATCAATAAAGGCAAAATGGATGAACTGACCTTCAGCAATTGCCATATCTTGTAAAATTACCTTCAGATGGAAGTTGATAAGCTATTTAGTTTTTGTAAAAGAATAAACTTTAAAAATTAATTATAAATTTAAATCAAAATTTCAATTTTGGTTTCCTATTTTAAAAAGAATTATTTAACCTATTAAAATGTAAGGATATAGGTAGGGACGTAAGATGGGGTACCAAAACGCTTCAATTGGAAAAAAATTATACGATAAATGTATTTGTTTGAAAAATTGGTTTTGCCTAAATAAGTATTCGATTCCTTTAATAATTTTTGTCAAATATTTGAGCGTTGTTCATAAAAAATGACATTTCTAACTGTGGAAAATTTCATAATTTTCAGTTATGCTCAATTATAATAATGATCTCAGATAATACAAAATCAACACTTGTTAAATATGAGTGCTAGAAATATATATTATATTATATTTCATTGATAAAAACTATTTATTTTTTTGTTCTGTGATGTGTGATGCTCCGAAACGACAGTATTAAATCATAGGCTTAGAAAGTTACATACGAAGTAGTATTTCCAAAATGTTATAATCTGTCCCCGTTAGGCGAGATGCCGTAACCTGTAAAGGAATTCGGAGCAACACAATCCTTGCAGAATTATTCACATGAAGATCGGCGCATATGATAGATACTTCTCGTGACCTATCAGGATTTTCTCCTACCCGTCACAAAATATACCTATTGTTGAAAATTGAGAAACACTTTATTCCCTTTATTATCGGCAATTTGACATGATAATTGATAGTTTTATAGATATCTCTTGTTTTGTTTTTTTCTCCGATTTCATTGGGCATTACTGGCCCTAAGCAAAGGGCTAATAATTTTTTGCGATCATTGTCGCAACCAATATTTTTTTATCCACTTATCTATTTTATAGGAAATTTTGTGGGATGATTTTTAATATAGTTAGTAAAAATTTTGGAATATTTAAAAATGGCAAGCTCCCGCTAATCCGAACTAATTGAAACCAAAGAGAGGATTAGCGAAAAACTCGGATTACTGAAGGAGAAAAAGTATATCACAATATAATAAAATTAATTAATAACAAATCAATTTAGAATAAATAAAAATCATATTAAAAATATTTTGTTCAGGAATATCTTTTTATTATTTCCTTGAGAAAAAGTATGAAATTGTTTGTTCGGAAGCATCTTTTTCACCTCTGACCTCTGACCGCAAATGCTTCGAGACGATGAGTACTACTTCGCCAAACAACGGCAAATAGCTAAATCAGTTTGTGTAACACTGTAATCGAATCTTTATTTATTTATTTTTTTTTTTTGTGACCTTTCGATTACAGGACAGTTCCATTAGCGAAAATCCACAGAATATGGGATAATAAATATTTAAAAACAAATATTAATTTTTTGTAAAATCTATTTAATAATTTAAATGATTAAAAAAAAAATCATGAACTTGTAAGTTAAAAATTTGTAAAAAGAAAGAAAAAATACAAATCACATTAAAATGGATCATTATTGTTCTCAGCGCTGAATTATCTATAAAATATTTATTATCTGTTATTCAGACCTAAACTGTAAGACACTAAGACCGATTATGAAAATAATACATATATAAAGTTTATTTTATACACGTTTGTCCATATTTTAAAATTTATTTTATTAAAATTTGCTAGTTCAATGGTTCTCACATGACCCTTAGCCGTATATGTAAATGAACCGATTGGTCAAGATTCCTTCTAAGATTGGTCTATCTTACAGTTTTTGAACTATCAAAGCGACTTTCGATGTAAGCTATATGTCAACATGCATCTTGTAATCCAGATTGTCTTTTTTTTCCCCCTGACTTCACGTTTCTCTTATTGCCTGACAGTTAATTTTATTTTATTTTTGAATTACATAAATTCATCATATATCTGGTCTAGGATTTGGTATTAATGGCTAAAAATAATCATAGATAATAGAAAAAAAATAACCCAGCATTGTTCTATTATATTTATAAAATAGTACATGAGTAGCTCCTACCAGCAGTGGTTGAATTGTTGACTCTCTGTATAAAATATAGTTCTAGACTTCCTTGGAATCATCCACCACCACATGCAAGGTATCCGATAATTTGAAAAATTATAGAGATGAAGGGTATGTATATATAGAACTATTCATTTATTTATGTTTTTATATGTATAATTATTTATTAATGTATGGATGTCAATTTTTTTAATATAATTTTTTTAACACTGTTGTGCAATATATCTCTAACATTTTATTTATTAATTATAATTATATTTTAGTTTTATTGTAAATTTAGTGATAATATTAGGTGAATTTTCATAATTAGATAAACCTTGAAGTATATGTATTAAATCTTATTGTAATTCAAAAGAGGTAAACAGAGAGCTTTTGGAATGAAAAAAGGGGGAACAATTTAAATAAAACGATTATAAATGTATATTAGGAAAAAAATAGGTATATCTACTATGTACTTTGGAATCCTGCTATATTTTATAAATTCTAAAAATTTGTTTATAAAGATCTCAATATGGACCAATGCCGGACGGATGCCAAGTGAGAGAGTTTATCTAGGACTCTGATAGCCTGTGCCCCCCGCGAAGTCTGGAAAGAGCTATGGAAATAGAGTGGTTAATATCAAGAGCGAAGGAGATGTTCTCTGCAACCTAGACGAACTTAATCAGTTTTTTTGCATCCCATCCTCTGGGTCCTGGAAGAGCGGCAAACTGTCTGATGCCGACAAATGAAGACGTTAATGACCTTATCTTCGATGAGGTCTGTGAAGATGATGTGGTCTGGAGTCTTGGTCGGGCGAGGTTCGGTGCAGCTGGTGCCGATGGGTTTACTAAGGTAATGGCCGAGAAAGTGGAGGCCATAAATGTCATGATAAATATTTTAAATGCATCCTTGCAGTAGTCTAAGTTCCCTGACGTGTGGAAGCGAGCAATTATCAGACCCATCCCTAAAAAACCAAAACTTCAGAATATCGTCCAATCGCTCTCCTGCCTATATTGTCAAAACTTCTGGAGAGGATTGTCGAGAGAGAGTTAAGGAGATTCCTAGGAGATAACAGTGTTCTATTTACATTCCAATCAGGTTTCAGACAGGGGCGGAGTACATTTACCGCAATATCCGAGTACAATCCACACAGTCTTAACTGAAATACGAAAAGCAATGGACGAAAGGTGGTTATAGTCTTTGTCTCATTTGATATTACTCGGGCGTTTGACTTTGTTGACCACGATCTGCTATAAAACAAATTTGGAAGCATTGACGTTAGAAAACATATCTATTGAATAGAAAGCATTGCGTTGGCTGAAGTCATATCTAAGCCGACGAACACAGCGCGTTAAGATTCATAACGACGCTTCAGGCTGGTTAGAGTGTTGTATAGGTGTCCCTCGGGCTTCTGCTGTTTCTTGTATACATGAACGATGTTGCCAAGATTCTCAAGCACTGCACAATCCATATGTTTGCAGACGATGTTTTCATTTGGGTTTCCACGTTTTCAGAAGATGTATCTGAGACCATGGTACAGGTAAATAGCGATTTCAAAACATTTCAACTCTGGGCTTTGCTGACATCTCAAACAGGCTTTGCCTAAGCTGCAGGAAATCACAATGGATCCTGATAAGGAGTTCAAAACTAGTTGGAAAGACTGAAAAGGATGTCGTTCTGCCTATGCAAACGATTTTAGGTCAGGCCATCCCCCGATCCAAGCAGATAAAAGTCCTTGGGTTATGGTCAGTTCCCCATTGTCTTGGCTTTAATCTTTCCTCTTATCTGGTATGTGACTTGGTCTACATCGACATGCCTGATATTGAGGACGCCAGAATTCAGAAAGCCCTTAACTCAGCTGTCCGGTTAATATTTCGATCCAAAAGAGACGACCATATCACCCCATTTATGAAGGAGTTTAGCTGGTTTTTAAGTGAAACAATATCTCAGGCTTAACTTCATGTGCTTAGCCAGAAAAGTATTAGACTCAGGGGTTCCTGAGGATCTATGAAAAGGACTTGTGGAAGTACGTAGTGAGAAGATGCAGAGGACATTCCAATTGCGAGCCTGCCGGCCTAATTCTTTTAGGAATGGTTTCCACGTTGCGGCAGCAAGAGTGCTCAACTGGCTTCCAGTAGAGATCAGATTTGCATCCTCCTTCCGCAAGTCTTGCCTTCGACGATTTCTGAGTGCGGACCTCGCCAGTGCTCCTTGAATCTTTCAATATACATCTAGTTACTCCCCTTCGTTTCCTTTCCCCTCCTGCGATTTATTTATTTCATTATTATTATTAATTTAGTTTATTCGTATTTTATTGATTTTAATTATTTTTTATTTATTTTTCGTATCCTTCATATCATTAGTTATTTTTACAATATTTATTAATATGTATATGTTTGTTGTAAAATATCATTGTTGAAATATATCTGATATTCAAATAGATTGTTATAAGTAGATTTCTATGCTTATACATTTGTTTGTAAGAAAGGGCCACTGGCCCTAAGACAATTAAAGATCAATCAATCTATCAATCTCTCTTTTTCTATTTTGTTGCAGAAATGTTTATGATCTCATCATAGTTTAGCAGCTCATTTGTGCTCTATAGAAATTATACTTTTACTTTGCTAATCTGCCTAGGCCAATCATGTTTCTCAAATAAATTTTAGTTAGTTTCTTTTTGCCGAATCTCCTTTCTCCAAAGGAAACAGAAATAAGAAAAAATAAAGATCGTAAAGAATATTCTTAAAAGGCTGGAGTAAGGTTAATATAACGCTCTACCAGTTTATTATTATATATTATACTTAATTTTTTCCTGAAAAAAAAGTTGAGAGGCTATTTTTTTCGAAAATAAGCCATTTTTTTAAATTAATTTGCTCCGTAACCGTTAACCCATTACAATGAGATTTTTGTTTTTATCCATAATCTTTATCACATTGTTTCTAATTGGCTCGGTCAGTAAGCCGTGAGTTTTCAAATTTTATATAGAGTCGATATTTTTCTGTCAGTGTAAACATTATAAAATACGTCGGAGTGGTCTGTCTGTCATAGGATGTAGTCTGTGACATTGATTTCTGCTATTTTTTCCGCTTCATCATTTCAACATTGCGGGCCCAGTCTGTGCTGTTCATCATAGTAGGTGTGATTATGCTAAAAATGAGATGTGAAATCACACTCCATGTTTGCTTCCGCTTGTAGAAATAGCGACAGGAGTAGAATTTTTTTCGGGTGTATTTAATTTTTTTTTTTGGAGGAGGTATTTAATTAGAAGAAGGCGAGATATCATATAAATATCTATAATCCCCAAATTGGGAGTAATTTTTAAGGATAAGCATGAAAATCATTGTTAAAAATAACCCAAAATATTATTTAAAATTCAAACTTAATTTTTTTTCGTACATTTGGAAGGATACATCATCAATCCTCCCTCTGCGTAAGGCATTAATTAGTAAGTCACAATGCTCTACATTTTGTTGTGATAGTTTAGCGTGAAGTTATGGGCGTATCCATTGTTTTGTTACTACTTCCCATCCATTGTTGTTTTGTCAAATTTCTTTTAATTTTATAATGTATCGTCAGTTTTTAATTTGGTATTTTGTCGGTATTATTCCCGCGAGGCGACGCAAGCTGCATCGTAAGAAATCGTGTGGAAGGTTCTGCTGAGTTTTATTCTAATTAATCTTTGAATCCTTTTTAATTTCCTAAGGTTTATTTTCTTTGTTGTTTCTTATTTCCAGGTGGGTTTATTATAGATTGTACTTCTGATGATATTAATTATATATTATATTCCTATTTTACTACGGTATACAGACTACATTCGACGACTTACGAACTATAAATTGGTAACTATATGAGGGAATGTTAGATAGAGATAATCATAACTTAGCTCTTATTATTTTAAGGTAGTGCTCCTGTGATTGGAAGTTATAGAAAATGCTGGCGTTTTATGGTTCAATTGCATTTTACAATTGTTTAATATTTCAAACATTAATTAGGATTAGATATAATAATAGGTCCTAGTTCCATGGAATTTTAATTAAATTACTTTAAGCTAATAGCATGTTTGACTTTGAAGTAGTAGGCATTACTTATAAATTTCGTATGAAATTACTGTGAAATATATAGTGGAAAGTATTGCGATCGTGAAAATTTTCGAATGCGAGTTTCAGTGGAAATACATGTTTTAAGGTCCCCTGAGTCAAAATAACCAAGTCTCAGGAAATAGTATGTGTGTCTGTGTTTATGTGAACAATTATAGCTTAAAAACGTTAAGATGTACGATACTGAAATTACGTATTTAAGGTAGACACATGCATGTAATGTTACAGCAACTATTTCGGCAAAATCGAATAACCGGAAGTTCCATACCGGAAGTGCCACACCGGAAGAATATTTTATTTGTACATAACATAAGAAGTATACATTATAAGGTAAATTATTACGAGTAATAGAAAAATTATCTTGGTAACTGACTGATATAACTCTGCATACCGACTTACAGCTTCACAGTCAACCAACACATAAAGAATCTTTTACATATGTTAGTTTGCTTACAATTTTATTAGATAGTACGCTCACGAATATACCATATTCAATAGTTTTCCAGGAATCAATATATACTATTCGTCCGATTTTTATGGTAAATTAACTAATGTGGCAGATTCGTAACTTTACCAAATGCTAATTGATAAAATCTTTGCAGATCAGTAGCAGCAAACAAACGAATATACCAGATACGCTACTTTACCACATCATTCAATGGTAAAATTGAAAATAAAACAAACTATCTAATCTTCTGATTCGCTACTTTACCAAAATCGCAATTATAAAAAATGTATATTCGTAAAAATGAAATTGTTTATTTAACTAGGAAGGAATAAAGATTGAATCGTGAGAATTTGACAAGTTGTAAAACATATAAAATGTGTGCTAAATATCTCAAAAATCGGATTTTTTCAGATTCTTTAGTTTAACGTACATCTGACAAATATCTTCACAAAGTTTTTTTTGTAATTGCATTGAAACTGTTGTTAATTGAAGTGGGCTTAACTTTCTTAAAACATAGGCCATTGACAACCACTTTTTGTCTTTTATTGCATTTTATTTTTCTTATCCATTTAAATTTATTTTGGCCTTTCTAAAAGTGAGACAGTTTGCTCCTGTGATCAGGGCTAGGCCAACTACCCTAGATTAATAGAGACCTGACAAGAGGAAAGAAGAGCAAGGTGCAGGACACGGATAAAGTGGAAGGTTGCTATCAAGATGGACTTGAACTTAACTTGTAGGATTGGGTTGGTTAGGGAGGCAGCAATTGGTCTTAGAGCCCTCTGGTCTTAGTTTTTGTCGCTCTTTGTACACTTCACGACTCTACAGTAGCCGGTAGAAAATAGTTCAATTAGGAAGAAGATATCTTTCTACTTTCTTATAAATATTAGCATTATTTCAAATAAGTAACTCACTTATATCACATTTTTTTTTTTTAAATTTATTTATTGAAATTTACAACTGTATTACATAATACAACAAGTAAATGGGAATTTGAAGTACAAGACATGAGAATTACTTGTGAAGGAGCCACCCATTGGTAGCACTTCAATGTCTATTTTAACTTAGAAGGTCCCGTGGCCATCTTCTTTTCAGACGCCTCAGAGGATTATCAGGAATACATGGGGATGAAAGGCTACGAATAAGAGGGTTGGTATGGGCAAGGAGTTTGGAATTAAAGGAGGTATATCTATTTCGGGCTAAATCTGCAACAAATGGGATATTGAGATCTTTGTGGATAATTTTATTTGTGACAAAATAAGGAGCTTTAAGGATTTTTCGAAGGATTTTGGATTGCAAGGATTGGATGAGGGAGGAATTTGATGGTTTAGTGGTACCCCAAAGCTCTATCCCGTATGTCCAAATAGGCCTGATAATGGTGATGTAAATGAGCTTTTTGTAGAAAATCGGTAATTTGGAGCGTTTGTCAAGTAAGTGTTGCAGTAATCGGAATCTTCGAGCAGTTTCTTGTCGTTTCAGTCTTGTGTGAGGATTCCATGTAAGGCGTTTATCAAGATGGAGTCCTAGGTAGCGGATTTGTTCGACTGGGATAAATGGTATATTATTAAAGGATACTGTAGGACAGGATGTAGTGGGTTTACGACGTAGGGTAAAGGTGATTTGATGGGATTTGTTGGGATTTATTTGGATTCTCCAGTTTTGACACCATTCTTCAATGGCTGTGATGTGTGACTGCAGGGTTTGAGATGCGGCAAATGGGTCATTGTTCACAGATAACACACATGTGTCATCAGCGTAAGTAGTGAGGATGGTGCTAGGATGGGTTGGGATATCAGCTGTATACACCGTGTAAAGGATGGGGCCAAGGATACTACCTTGAGGTACACCGGCGGACTGAGAGAATAGTGATGAGTAGGCAAGATTATGGTTTACTTTGAAGGTTCTATCGGTGAGGTAGGAACGGATTAATAGAAAATATGTCGGGGGAAGGAATTGACGGAGTTTGTAAAGCAGTCCCGGGTGCCAGACTTGGTCAAAAGCTTGTTCTACATCGAGAAAGGCTCACGTGCAGTACATTCCGCGCTCCAATGTGGAGAATATCACATCCACCACACGATGACACTGCTGAATAGTAGAATGGGATGTTCGAAATCCAAACTGATGGTCGGGAATCACTTGATTTAATTCTAGGATTGGGTACAGTCTCTTTAATATGAGTTTTTCTAGGATTTGCCCATAGTGGGCAAGAGGGAAATAGGACGATAGGAGGATGGATTTTCAGATGTTTTTTTTGGTTTTGGTATCATTTTTATAATAGACAGTTTCCAAGGATCAGGGAAATAGGTGGTTCTGAGTGATGCATTGTATATATAGGTTAGGAATAGGACAGCTTTTCGAGGACAGCGATGTGATGAGATCATGGCCAGGAGCTTTTTTGGAAGATAATTTCTGAATGATGTTAGTTATTTCGGAAGGATGAAACGCTTTAGGAGGAAGGGACATCTGAAGTGGAATAGTTAGTTCTGCCTCAACATGCTCAAGATGGGCTGAGTTAAGGATATCAGGATGAGGATTAAATGTTTTGAAAAGGTGTTCACCGAATATTTGGGATTTTTCCTCATCTGATCTAGACCAGGTCTGAGATTCAGTGAGAAGCGGATGATTAAAGGTTTTGAATTTTAATAGCTTTGCTGTAGTTATCCGTTATGATTTATCGTTAGAAGTTAGGTTCTCTGTTATTTTTCTGGAAATTTTGAATTTTGTATTTTCTGATTTCTACTTTTAATTTGTTGGTCAGTTTTGAATAATGAATTTTGTCTGATGGATATCTTGTTCTATGCCACCTCGCTCTTGCTCGGCGTTTTTCAGTTAATAAAATGCGAATATGATGTGGCAAGTTGGTTTCATGGATATTTCTAATTTTGTGGTGTGACGTGTTGCTGTAGATAGTGGTACCTATTGCTCTTGTGAATTCCTCTATAGCAGAATCAATCTGTTGTTTAGTTTTTAACGGATTTTTTAAGTCTAGTTTGTTTTCTAGATCGTACCGAAAACTGTTCCAGTTTACTTGTCCTTTAATCAGGGAAGGAGGGGAGGGTTTAGGGAACAGGATTTGAATGCAAGAAAAGCAGAACCGGACTGTGATCTGAAGATAGGTCATCTATGGATTTTATTGTAGATTGGAAGTAGGGTATCTGGGAAGTAATGAATATATCAAGGATATCAGGATGTTTTTTAAGGGATGTAGGCCAATAAGTAGGGTTCATGGGAGAGAGGATGGAATAACTGTTGGAGGTTGTGATACGAGAAAGAATTCTTCCACGAGTATTGGAAGTTCGACATCGCCATCGTTGGTCTTTGGCGTTGTAATCCCCTCCAGCAACGAAACGCGGACCAAGGGATCGGAATAAGGAATCAAGGTGGTTACAGAAAAGGGAATTTCCAGGAGGGCAGTATACAGCTGAGAATGTAATGTTTAAAGGGCGGGAGAATAAGGTTATTGAGGTTGATTGAATGGTGTCAGTTGGAGTGGAAGGAATTACTGAGTGAGGTAGGGATTTGTGAATAAGGATGCAAGAACCTGCGTGGGATGTGTTATCTGGATGATCTGATCTGTATGTAATGTAGTCTCGTATGTAAAAGAAAGAACGCGTCGTGAAATGAGTTTCAGTAACTAGGGCAATGTCAATGAAATTTTCGTGGAGGAATATGTCAAGTTCGTCTCTGTGATTCTGTAGGCCATTTGCATTCCACAAAAGGATAGTTAGGGTATTTTTGTTCATCGTGAGATATTGAGCGGAATTTCAGTTAGGACTCTGGTAAGTATTGTGATAAGAGGTCTTATTGTATCTTGAAGATCACGAAGGAAGGATGAAAGGATTGATGTTATATCGGAAGGATTTTGGCTAGAATAGGAGTAGAAGGAAGAGTCGTGAGGTGGAGGATTATTCTGTCTTGGTGGAGGTTGAACCCTTGTGTGGGATCGTTGTGTGGATTCCACATTTAATGGAGCTTCTTGTGAAGGATAGGGCAACTGGGATAGTTCAGGATGTTTGGGATAGTAAGGAGGTTGAATCTGTGGCGATAACTTTACCCTTAGGGATGCGCTTTTGGAAGAAATTTCATTTCTAGGTATTTTAGGCTGAGGATGGGAGGTCTGACGTTGAAGATATGAAGACTGCGACTGAGAATGGGAGGGGCGAGGCTGAGGATGAGAGGTCTGGGGTTGAGAACTGAAGGTCTGAGGATGTGGGATCTGGGGTTGAGAATGGGAGGTCTGAGGCTGAGGTAAGGAGACTTGAGGCGCCTGTGGTCGAGCCAGATGTCTTGTGGTGACGTTGGAATACTTTATTCTACTCCTGGAGCTCACCTGTCTTCGTTTTAACACACCTGGCCTGATGATGACAGTAGGCTTTGGTATGGCCTAGACTTTGGCATATAGTGCACTGGACAATTTCTGGTCTCTGCCTCGGTTCTTCGAAACGTATACACGAGTATACTAGTCTATTTACTAAAAGTATTTCTGCATTATTTGGTCCTGGCTCAAGGTCGACGAAAAATAGTGGCAATGGATATCTTTCAGTAGGGTGGAAAACGTTGGAAATGCTTCTAACATTGTGCCCTAACTCTTCTATATCCTTCTTGATAGCGGTAGTGGGGGTATGAAGACCACTCAAGACAACTCTGTATGCTTTTTCTTGTTTTAATTGATTGCAATGGAAGTCATATTGCTTTTCTGTCAAATGTTTGACTAGTGTCTTTGTTGGTTGTATTAATTCTGATGTCCTTTAATCGGGAAAAACATTTGAAATTTGTTTGTCCAATTAAATTTGCAATTTCATGGCCCAACGACTTGAAGTCTTGAATATTGCTTACAAATATTGGAGGTGGCTCTGGTTCAGAGAACTGCCGGTGAGTGGTAGATTCGGTTGTATTACTTAAGACTACAAATTGGTTGCTTATTGGAATGGTAGAAACTGTTGATGTAGATGCTATTTCAATAGGTGCTGCAGTTTTACTGCGGGTGTTAGGTTGGGAAGTTTGGCTTTTACTTTTTTATTTTTTTTTTTATTCGGCGAATTCCCAGCAGAGCCAGGTCAGCGTTTCGTTGACGCTTCTGGAGGGCCCTTCTCTTCAAATATTGGGAATCTGTCTCGCTTATTTCGGAAAAAGCCGTCTCCTCGTCCGTGTCCATATTCGACGATTTATCCATATTAATTAAAATAAATAAATTTTAGAGAATATAAAATTAAATTTTAACTTCTAATTATTTATAATTATGTGCATGAAAAAAATAATACAAAATAAAACATTCTATGAAATTAAGGGAGAAAAAAAAAAGATTATTAAGTCTATGGATTCAAACTCGTGACTAACCAGAAGAAGAGAACTGGTGTACAGCGCCTAGTCCACTGAGCTACCTAAGATGTGATAACAGACTGTTCCACGCGATGATAGCCAGAAGCTAGTAGCGTGCAGGTTACAGATTGCCTTGCCACGTGGGTGATCTCTCTGCCCTACGAGTACATCTTTTCACTATTAAAGTTAATTAAGGAGCACTCACCTCACTCAATGTTATTGTAATATTGTTCACCTACGTATAAAGGCAATATTTACAAAGTTTCTGAGCACAACTTGTGCTAATACCACTACGATTACAGAATCAGTGCAGAGCATATAATTATTTCCAAATAATTATATATTAAAAACAAATTATTGGATTTTTTTTTCTCAAGCCTTTTGTATAAAAATTACAAAATACTTATATTTTTTCTTCATAAATGACAGAGATATGGTCATATGAATCTTGTCAGCCGTCATTAAACAACGGCTGATGGTAATAACGAATTTCTAGGATCATCCTGAGGCGACCTGTGTCTTTGGTGCCGAATTAAAAAAAAAATCGGACTATCTCTGAGAAAAGCTGCGGATGACTTTTTTTTTTTTTTTTTTTTTCAATTTTTGGATTATTCGTAATTTAAAACGTAAAACTTCAAATTTTGAGGAGTGTGAGGGTTGACATTTTCGTTGATCACAAAGTATTATTACTGCAAATAATAACCAAAAAAGCGATTGATGTGTTAATTAGTTAAGATTAGCATAGTTGTATCATAAATTATATTCGTTTATAATATATTCGTTAAAACACTGCCCATTTTTATTTCAAGGTATATTACAGTATATAGGATTTTTACTTTACATTTGTTTGTAAGTTTGAAAAGCAAACACTTGTCATTTGGTTTAAATTTATTTATTTCGAATGTTTTTTTTTTTTAGCTTTTTGTCACTACTTAATCTCTGCTTTATGCGAATCTTTTCTACTATAAATTATTTTTATATCTACGCCGTTTTTATTAACCATTGTTCACTTTTTGTTTCAGACATATTTATTTATTGATCTAAGATCTGTTTTTATGTTTTGAACTTTTATCACGTCCAGCTCCATTCTTTTTTCAGTGGACCATTCAGTTTTTTATTCATATGTTTTGTAATTATTACTTTTGGATATCCTATAAATAATTTTTTTATCTTATTAATTTTAAATATTTTCTTTGCGGTCTTTGGGAGCTCGTTGGCCCGCAGACAAATTCCTTTTTTTTTCAATTCTTAAAAATGTAATTTAAACTGATTTGAAAACACACATAAAGTGCTTTAGCAGTAGAATTAAGTGTTACTTCATACATGTTTTTACTTCTAGAATTCAGTTGAACATAAAATACACAGGGCCTGTAAAATAACGCTGGGTAGTCTGTCGCGTCAGATAAAATAAAGGATTCTCCTTCCTATAAAAGCCTTTTCTAGCCTCCTAACGTAACGTAATAACGTAAATCTTGTGACGTCTGTCCACAAAATTCACACTATTGCTTGGAGCGTTTTGCTGAAAAACATCTTACAATTAAAATTTTTTAAAAATATTTATAGGATATCTAAAAGTAATAATTACAAAATATATGAATAAAAAACTGAATGGTACCACTGAAAAAATATTCATATAAAACATAGAAAAAACATACCCATATCATTTTTCAAACTCGAGGTATAAAATAAAGCATTTTCAGCATGTTTTTTTTCTCAGGATATGGGTCGACTTTTTTCAATAAAGAATCACTGAAAAAATTTTGATCAAAATTGGCGACGAACACATCCCCTTGTTAGATAAACAATGTTGAAATTATAATATAATATGTGCGTATGTTTGAACTATTTTTTTAATCCTTCAAAATTTTACAATTATAAAAAAAAAAAATGTTCGTAATAGCAACAAAATTTTAAAATGTTTATTAATAAATAAAATAACTTACAAACAATATATATTTTTGTTCCAATATCCGAGTGATACTGAATTTATTATATATGTATGCTTATATGATTGCAAAACAATGATAGTAATTGTTCATAAAATAAATAATGAAGTAAATTAAAGCCAACATAGACGTAAATTGACAAGAGAATGTGGTATTATGTAAAAAAAAATAGTAAAGCAATCGGATTTTTTTTTTTTTTTAAGATTCCATGGACGAACAGGATTATGCTATTCATCGGAACCAATGCGTAAATATCAACTTAAACGCGGTGTCCTGGGCTAGAGAGGAGATAAGAGAAAATAAGGCAGTGCAGTGCGTCCCAGAGCCCGCCTTGGTCCTTCGCGCAGGTTAGCATGTAGTTCGAGAGACCTAGTTGGGGCTGAACGTGTTAAAAATGCAATATATTATTTCTCCACAAGTGTCATTATCGCATTATAATACAATCGTTTGTAACAAGAGGATTATGCCGAAACAGTTTGTCCCTCACAGATTTGCTTAACATATATTATGGAGAGGTTCCTAATAGTGAGATTTATTCATGACTGTCAATATTTGTTTAATTAGGTTAAACAAATTAAGAAATTAATTTATCCTCTTTTACTATCTTTCTAGACATGTCGCACGTCAATTTTACAAAGGCCAATTTTATAGAAATTAAATGGACTAATGAAATTATTTTAAATTGACAAATCTTCTGGTTTCATGTTATAGTCCACGGATAATCTTTGAATCCAGGCTATCCATCCAATTCACCTACATTTTTATTATATACATTTTCGTATGTATGAGATCTATCTCTGTTGACAGTTAACACATCTTGAGCTGGTGGCCAGAAGGAAGGGTGCATTTGCTTTCTCTCAAGATTGGAGATAGCTTTGGCTCACTGTCACGTCATCTTAATTTTTATGCCGCAGTAACATTCAAAGAAGGTGTATTTTCATGTAAACATATGTGATTTTATTGGCGCTATCTTCCTAGACCTTCATAATTATTTTATGGCAAGCTTATTTTGACTTTTACAAAAACTTATTTGCGTGCGTTTAATATTTGAAATGAAAAACGCAGTGCAAAATCTCTATGGATTCTTTGTTGCCTGTTGAAAACTAAAAAATAGCGACAATCTATGTCACTAGACACAATCAACTAAAATTTGAAAGTTTATATTTCAAAAGTGGTTTCAGGAAAGAAAAATACAGCTTGATACATGCATACAGGTATACCTCTTTCAATGCATTGAAAAATATTTAAGTCAGTTTTTGCAACATTATTGACTATAACACCAGCTTTTTTACTTTCACTTACCTATCGATGAAATATTATTTATTATTGCTTTTTTAGCCATAGTATCGGCTAGCTCATTTCCTCTAATGCCATAATGACCTGGTAACCACAAAAACTGAACCTTGCGTCCAGCGCTCAACAATGTTTTAAGTGAATTGAGGTGTTGATAACCAGAGGGTTCAATGAAAAAGTATTTTTCAGAGTCTTAAGAGCAGATTCCGAATATGTAAATATGTATGCTTGCTTGGTACCGATATTACATAAACATATACAGCAAGGTTTATTACTAACAGCTTAGCGTGGTATGAAGAACAATAAGAGGGCAATGAATACATTTGTATATCGCCAGAAATAATGGCGGCACCCACTCCATCCTTCATTTTTGACCCATCTGTATTAACCCGGCTTTGACTAACTTGTTTGAGCAACTTGTTGCGTTTGACTGCATGGATGTGAGGAATTGGAAGTAGTCAGGGTTCTATTTACAACTGCTGGTTTCATCAGTGATGGTAAGAGTTTGAGGCCCAGATATGCATTTGTAATATGCATTGAACATCTTTCCGATAATGACAATTTATTAAATGGGTTTTGGTGAGCTACTGTTGATGAACAGAATAAACTACTTAATGGGTGAATGGGCCGAAAAATTACTTTTATATAGTAGGCTAAGTCTAAAATTTGCCTCCATATATGCTATGGCATTATACCAGCTTCTACTTGTAGGCTCGGTATGGGGCTTTAACGGAATGTACCTGTGGCTACTCTAAGTGCTATATGCTGGATTGCATATTTTGTGTCCATTGTATTTTGGATCCATCTCGAGGGTCCGAATACTTGTGAACCATAGGCTATACACGAATAGTAAAATTTTCTCAGAATAAGGCTCCTATATAGTCGGATTATACTCATTCAAACAGCTCCCCAATTGTGGTTACTAACAGTTTTTAATATATTTAAAACCAGCAAACAATTGGATCTAAGCTATTTAATATAGGGTATCCATGATATTAAATATCTTGGTGTTATTTTATATTAACAATGATTAATCTTTGTGGAATAAGATACATCCTCCGCATTAATTTTGACATTTTTAATGATTAGATTTCGTTTTCTCGTAAATAGCATCGTCTGTAATTTGGAGATGAATACTAAGCCACGAAGCCCAAATAGGGTTGGAACATCGAAAGAAAAATATCGATAGTCGATATTTCGCAAAACCAAATATCGATATCCACCGATAATCGGTAGAAAAATATCGATATATCGATATATCGAAAGGAAATGGATTAAAAAGCAAAGAAGCCGTGCATTATATGAGTATAACGTTGTGAAATTTATGAGAAGGTTATGAAATAATATAAATATTATTTATAGAACAATATTTTTTATTATTCATGAATCATTATAAAAAAAGATAGAAAAGAATAATATTTTCGTAAAAAAAATAAGTATTATAATACATTTTTATCTTGAAGGCTTTTTGCCATATTTCATATATTATATAATTCTACAAATTTAAAAAAAAAAAAATTGTTTTATTTTTCTAAAAAATAATTGTATTTTATATAGTTTCCATGCATGCATTGAGCATTCTCAAAACATTTATCTAAAAACATGTATTTCATCTGATATATATATTTCAGTACAATCACCAATTACCTGTTTGTCTTTACATAGCATTAATTAATAATATATGTGTTTCAATCTTATCTACTAATTATTGTTTGGCAACTAAATATTGTTTATTCTCATATTTACCCCATTATGTTTATAAATTAACATGTGCTATATTTTAACCAATGATTATATGCAACAATTTATTTACATTTATAGTATTGTCTATTTTATTTCAATTTGGTGGATGATTGATCCAGATTATTTTTTGTTTTGGTAATCTTAAACTCTTAAGTTTATTTGAAAAATAAGGAGGAAAAACCTGGACCCTATTTCATAATAAAGTACAATTGCGAGTGGACCTATGATTTACTATGCATATGACACACTGTGAAATGTTGAAACACAATAAAATTTAAAACTAGTTGTTAGCATCTACCTAATGTGCCTCGATTCCTATTCTTGAATATTCTGGCCTGTGTCTTCACTATCTAGTAATACTTATGGTAGTGTTCTCTTTCCTTTTTGTAATTCTTCTAGATCTTATTTTTATTTTAAATTCACTATTTTCATTACAATTATTAGTTCTTTCATTATATATCTATTTTATTTATTTTGTCTATGTAATGATTTTCAATTTCATATCGATTTTGAAATTGAGCACTTCTTTATTACTATTATATTACCATCACTCCATCGAAGACGAGGTCTTCCTCTTCGCCTTGTTCCATATATCACCTCCGTCATTATTTTCCTTGGCAGATCATTCTCAGCCATCCGAGCAACATGTCCGGTCCATCTCAATCTACTGAACCTCAAACACTGCACCACGTCTGGTTCCTTAAATAAATCTTTGAGCTCCTGGTTTGTTGGACGTCTCCATACCTGGTCAACCTTCACAGCTCCAAAGATTATACGCAGAATCTTTCTCTCAAAGACCATCAAATTCTGCTCACAAGTTTTGGAGATGGTCCACGTTTCTGAGTCATAAAGGAGAATTGGCCGGATAATTATTTTGTATAATATAACTTTTGTGTCCTTAGTCAATGCGTGGCTCCTAAAATATAGACTGAGGCCATAATAACAACGGTTGGCGCTTAGCACTCTTCGTTTAATTTCTGAATCCACAACATTGTCTTGGGTTATGAGGGACCCGAGATAGATAAACTCGGAGACTTTTCCAATAGTGTACTCTTCGATAGTGATTTCTTCGCCAGGCTTGGAGATTTCCCTCTGTGACCATGTATTTGGTCTTTGCTGCGTTTACTGTAAGTCCCATTTTTCTCGCTGCTTCTGCTAGTTTAAGGAATCCATCAGAGACAGCCGGGAAGGATCGTCCGGCGATATTAATATCATCAGCATAAGCCAGAAGTTGTACTGTTCGGCTGAATACTGTTCCGCCCACTTGAATAACAGACTCTCTAATGGCCCTTCTCCAGAGCTAGATCGAATAGGAGGCATGCCAGAGCATCCCCCTGCCTCAGTCCTTTCCCAGATGTGAATTCCTCAGATCTTGCTCCTCCAATCTGCACCATACATCTCACTTCTCTCATGGTGAGTCTTACCATTCTAATAAGCTTTTCCGGGATTTCAAGCTCTACAGTTGTTCCCAGTGGACACTGTCGTAAGCTTCTTTAAAATCCACAAACAGATGGTTTTAAGCTTATATTCGCGCCCTTTCTCAAGAATGATTCGTAAGCGCAATATTTGGCCAATTGTGGATCGTCCTTTTCGAAAGCCACACGAAGTTCTAGGAAACGTTGGATCATGTAATACTTGCTGTTCCATCTGGTAAGAACATCTGAAATTAGCTTGTGTTTAGTGCCACCTTCAGTGGCTATTCTTAACTGGTCACAGCCAACAACACTGTGTTTAAACCACGTTGTAATGCTACGAAGTTTTCTGAATAAATCTTCCAACTCTAGCACAGACACAAAGGCCTTTTCACACACTAGATTTAACAAGTGAGCAAAACAGTGTAAATGTTTGGCTTGTGAGAACGTATCCACTGCTGCCTTCACAATGTTTGCCCCATTGTCAGTGACGATTGTTGTTACTTTATCATTCGAGATGTTAAAACTTCGGCACACATCTTCCAAAACATGAGATATGTATTGCGATGCATGTCTGTCTGTGAGTTCTCCAAGTTCTAGGAACACTGAGGACATCTCATCATTTTTTTCTAAAATATAATGTACAGTGACACCAATGAAACTTTTCATCTGGTGGGATTCCGTCCATATGTTACAAGTCAATGTCACTGAATTTATTTCATTCAAATGTTTTTGAAAAATAGATCGCAGATCTGAGTATTTTTCATTCAACAATTTTTTAATGTATTTCTTGAAGGTACCTTATATAAAGGGGCTAGAATTGTAATCAAGCTGAGAAAACCTTGCTTTTCAACTGTGTAGAAAGGCATAGTATCCTTACAGATAAAATATAAAATTGCATCATTAATTTTTCTTTTTCGTTCGCCTTCCTCATCAAATGATGCTATATTTTGGAAACTACTTCTTATGTCTGAAGCTTTTGATGGAGGAACTGTTTTATTAGCTTCTGATTTAGAAGTAGACGGTGTTGCAGAAATACCTGACCCTGATGGAGACGAAAAAATTTGTCCATGGAAAGCTTTGAGGTGTGACATTAGGTTTGATGTGTTTCCCGAAGTCTGAAATATTTTGTGACAATATTTACACTCCGCACTTTTACTGTCTCTCGATTTAAAATGTTTCCATACTTCACTTTTTGGCGGCGACATTTTAGTTTCTATTTTCACTTGTATCACCACACTAACAACAACAACAATGAACAACAGTCAACTGACCGTTAGTGACGCCAATGAGTTATAACAGTAAGGAAGTTACAACAGCTCAGAGACAGAGTCTTAGATTGATTAAATAATTAAGCTGTAATGTTAAGTACAGCTCACGGATAAAATTAAAAATATGATAAAGGATAAAGGAAATTTTTAATTAAAATAAAATAATAAAATTTAAAATATCAATATCACCGATATATCGGTGCAAAATATCGATATCTCGATATATCGGGTGTTAGGATAACGATATTTTTCAAGGTTAGGTTTTTCAAATCCGATATATCGATATATCGCGTTCCGATATTCCAACCCTAAGCCCAAACCAAGACACAATATTTAATAATGCCTCTTGGAAAATATCGGGAATAGACGCTGAATGTTTTTCCCCATAAACCACTATATCATCCATCGTCTTATTGGTGTAACTACCACTACGTTACATTGCAGGCTAAACAGTATTGGACTTAGCAAGCTGCCTTGGTGGGCACAACTACACTTCTCAAGCTCTCTTGATATAGCATTACCGGATATAACATAAATTATCCTATTATTTTAAAAAAAATAATATGAATCTAAACATTTCATCAGTAATCCCGATTTCAGCCATCGATTTTAAGATATATTTTTTGTCTAGAGAATTGAAGATATTTTCAATATCCAAAAACGCAGCTAAAAGGAATTTCATTGATCGAAAAGCTCCTATAATATCATTTTCTAATTTTATTGGATTATCTAATGTATATCCACCACTCCGAAAACAGCTTTGCCTAACGTTACGTGCAATTGGTCGGCAACTGGACATTAATTCTTTAGGTTTACTTTTTTTTAGAATACTGGAAGTTATGTGGTCTGGTCCAGAGGAACTCTCATGAAAACATTTAAAATGTATTTTAAGCTTAACAAAATGTTTAAAAAAATATTTTATAGTCATTTTGTGAGAAAAACCATCATGAAATGCATGCTGCTGAATATATTTTATGTAGTGTTTATGTGAATTCATTTAAATATTTTTTAGAAAATGGATACCTAATTATGATGGGATGGTAAGTGAAAGTTGTGTTTATTTTAAAAGCTTTTGTTTATTTTTTTCTAAAACTTTTTTCAAAGTACATTTAAGGGAGTTCAGAAGCTCCATGAGAGAGGCTATAACTCCCACGAAACATTAACAGCAGCATCACCTGTGACTCTCCCATCTTAACTCATCACCTCTATCCACTACATCTTATCTCAATAAACAGCAGTATTCTTAATTCTTCTGTGGTAACAGAAGGTCCAAATCATAACTCTCCAAAAATACCTGTGCCTCAAATTATGCGAAATTCACCATCGAATTATAATCCAAAAACATTCCGATAGATTCACCATTAAAACCTTGAACACTTAGCGACTTTGAAAACCACGTCAGTAGAACGCACATTGAATTTCTAATGATTTGGAAAAAGCCTGTGGTAATACCGATTCCCAAAAAAGACAAAAGAAAAATCTATCCACAAGACTATCGATCTATCTCATATTCTTTGCTTCAAAGTTCCAGAAAAAAATAGTAAACAACAAATTACTTGAAACTTTAGAGAGATAAAAACATTACTCTCTATAAATACCTCAAAATTGAGCGAAAATAATCGGAACTTCACGAATGAAAAAGGAGCGAAAGGAAATCAAGGCGAGAAGATATTATTTCATGCCGTTTTTGCATGAGCAACTTCTGCGAAAATCAGATCCATTCATCTACTGACAGCGCTTGGTGAACCCGGCCATAGAACGCATGTTAATATTCAGCATTAAGTGCAAAACCATACGTTCTGAAGTCGACAAAAAGCTTCTAAGATCGTGTTAATAGTATTAAAAAACTTATAAACTTCTGGAAGAAGATTGGGCTATATCAAGAGGTGTGACTAATCATAAATAATTGAACGGCGCCAAAGACCCTGTAAAATAGAGGCGACATATGAAATAAAATAATGTTTTCTGAATATGTTTATAATAAATTTAATTTGTAAAGATTAATTTGTAATGTTAAACGATAAACATAAGTATTGTTTTATTTTCTTAGATCAGAATATTAAATATTTTTACATCAGATTATATTCAGAGGGCTTTTAACTGTTTTGACATATTGCTAATGCCATTTTCTTGATTATACCATAACGTTCTGCTGTTGGAAGCTATAAATTTATATGCACACTTTGTTGGATAATTACAGGCTCCAGTAACTGTCTAAATAACGATTACTGAGATCACTACCATAAAAAGTGATGAGTTCCATTACTAGCGCGTTCGAAAGGGTTGTTATCGTGCTAGGGAGTATAGTTTTACCTTACCTAGGACGCAATGAACATGAAGTAGAAAGACCTATTATTGATTTTATCTGAAGTGAATACCGATAGTAAGAGGCCGTGGTGACCGATAATGTTAAGGCGTTATCTTAACAACGTCGAATCTTTTGCGGTGCCATTTTGAATCTGTTGAATCTGTTGGGTTGAAATTTATTTTGTTGCGGGTCCACGGAATGAATCTCGGCCTTTCCAATCTGATTTAAATAGGTTGCTTACCTATAGGAATAATTGCCTTAATTACCAGTTTGCCTTAATTATCGTAGTAAGGATGTTAAACACCGAATAAAAAAAAGTTAAATACCAGATGGCATATAAATTCCTGTCCTTCATTTGTTTTGGCTGAATTTCAGGACTGTTGAAGCCGTTGCATCGTTTTGGCATTGAATCCAATTTCCATCCCTATGATTGTTCAGGTCGTACTTGAATTTATTTCATTTTAGTTGATTAGTTGTTTTGTTTTTTAATTATCTTCAATAGCATTATCTTTTTCTCGAATCTCATCTTTCTCAACATTAGTCTTGAAGTACATATTTCTTCTTATTCATAATCATTTTACTGCATAATGGATTTAATTTTTTTAGGAGAATTGCTAAAGATTCATTTGTGGTAAACTGTCCCAAGAAATTATTTAGTGACAGGGTTCATCTAAACTCAAGAGAATTTATATATACTTACAGTATGGTAGTCGACGTAAATTCTACCATTTCTCTGAGTTAAGGTGTTGTGCTGTGATTTTTCTTCAATGAATTTAATATTCAATAATTTAAAATAGTCATGTAGTAACGAGTAGTGTCGGGGTGGATTCTCCATTTTGTGTTTTTTAGAATAGTATTGCATCAGAACGATTTTCAATGGCCTAGTGTTGTAACCTTTGGGTATTCCAAAATGGGTTTCAAATATTAAGGAATGATATGTTGTGGTATACATTTAAACGCCATTGGCGGTTTGCGGTAGATTCTCTGACATTTATAAAGATAGTTGAGAGCGAATATTAGCTCTTGATGAACAATATTCAACCAGAAGTTTAGAAATTTATTGTTATCTTGTTCTGTCAAACACATAAGAGTTGATGAAAATGATTGAGTTTCATAATATTCTCCAACATTTCCATTGAGCTCTGAATGAAACTGAATAAATTAGTAATAAAATTTAAAAGAAACAAAACTATATTAAAAATTATTCCAGTACTCCTGCGTCAACAGTGGAATTTTCTATTTAATTAATCTGTAAAATATAAAACCACAAACAAAGACCAAAGGAATAGAAGAGAAAATAAAATTTGTTTGTTTTGAATTATAATTACAAATTTTTATGTTTGATTGTTGTATTTTTTAGGGAATTTTGTATTGTTAATTTACAGAACCTTGAAAATGCCTTGAAAGGTGAAACTTAGCAACAAAAAAAAATTATTGATGAAAAATTTAGTAATAAAAAAACCTCAAAAAAAAAGAAATATTTAATCGTTTGCTTAATTTTGAGACTTACCTTCAAAATCTACGAATTGATTAAAGATCTTTTTCCCATGGTCGTAGACACTGATGTTTCATTTTGGTTGGTTTTATTGAAAAAATTATCCTTTATGGAATTTAAAAATATCACCCGACAATGTGTCATTTTGAAATAATTAGAGTTTGTGTGGAAAATTATTCAAAGAAGTAAAAAGTTATAGAAAGACAACAGATCAAGACTTTTTTCTGTGAAAAGTAGAGTTTCGAAGATTAGAACCTCGATTATTAAAAAACTATTTACCTGGCTTTTATTTATTTTTCCTACAACTAAACCCGGTTATTAGTGGATGTTGCTCAGTTGAAAATTTAAATGAGCCGGCCTATGCAACAACTTAGTAACTTACATAAAAACAAAACAAATTTATTTTAAAACGTTTATCAAGTGTTCGTAACTCGTAATTTCAATACATACCGAGTCAAATTTCCTGATTATTTCTTCATTCTAAATTAATGGATCTATCCCTCGTTTCTTTGGAATCATCGATGTTAGTTTGTTTACAATTTTTTTATATAGTACGCTCACGAATATTCCATGTTCAATAGCTTTCCAGGAATCAACATATACAATTCGTCGATTTTCATGGTAAATTAACTAATGTGGCAGATTCGTAACTTTACCAAGTGCTAATTGATAAAATCTTTGCAGATCAGTAGCAGCAAATAAACGAATATACCAGATACGCTACTTTACCACATCATTCAGTGGTAAAATTGAAAATAAAACAAACTATCTAATCTTCTGATTCGCTACTTTACCAAAATCGCAATTACAAAAAAAATTATATTCGTAAAAATGAAATTGTTTATTTAACTAGGAAGGAATAAAGATTGAATCTTGATAATTGGACAGGTTGTAAAACACATAATATCTCATATAGTGCTAAATATCTCAAAAACCGGATTTTTTTCAAATTCTAGTTTAACGTACATCTGACAAATATCTTCACAAAGTTTTATTGTAATTGCATTGAAACTGTTGTTAATTGAAGTGGGCTTAACTTTCTTAAAACATAGGTCATTGACGCTACTTTGATAACATCTATTGATACTTTCTGAAATTGGAACAATCCTATGAAAACTTCTTGTTCCAATTATTCGCTGTCAGGAATCAAAACGGGTTTGAAGTTAATCATAATTTCTGAAAACTCCTTCTTTCCTTACTAATATAAATTTGATAGATTTTAAACATCAATTCCAAAATGTATGCATACCGTATATTGTTAGTATTTGCTCTCCAACAGCTCTTTACAAATTTGCAATAGTAACTTATCTTTTTTTTTTGTTCCTCACATCAGTTTTTTCCAAGTGATGAGGCAAAGAAATTCCACTCTACGTCTAACCAAAAGTTGTGACTACAAACATCGATTTTTTTTATACTGGCTTGAGGAACCATCAGTATAATAAATTAACTTTGATACATTTGGCAGGGTCATGCTGAAGATGGTCACTCACTAATCGATAAAATTTAAAAAAAATCATAACAAACCAACGATACATTTAGTAGGATTGGTATCTATTCAGGCTGAACTACTATTGAGGGCCTACCCTAAGAATACATTTTTATCTTAAAACATATTATTTAATATGATGTCTGTTTAATCTTTCTAAGTCATATAGTGCTTGAACTATCGACGAAACTGCGAATGCTCGCAGTTGTCAACATTTTCGGACATTCGCCTAGCACTAACTTAGCAAATAAACAAGTGGCGTTTCAATTTGCCATAAACCTTTTCTGAAAAACTAACTTTTGTGAATTTCCAATTTTTAACTCTCATCGGATATAGTTTACATTTTAAAAAAATTGAACATTTTCAAAATTTAAACTTTCATGAACTACTATGGATACGCTTAGTAGAATTGTTATTTATTCTGGCTCACCTACTACTAAGGACTTAACTACCACAAAAATAGGTAAATTGTTTATATCATTCCTTCTCAAAGAAAAAATAATTTATAAACGGGCATTTTTAAACGCAAAACTTCAGGCAAATTTTTTTATTATATTAGGAGCAGAATAAATCAAATATACTAAATCATCTACGACGAGTAATGATTTTGTTTATTTGTATGTTTTTGATAAACTATCTAATACATAACTTATTACATAGAACCAAAACAACAAAAAATGTTTTCAAACAACTTTACACATAAATATGAAGAGAGAAGTACTTTAATACATCACAAAAAAAAAAAAAAATTAAATTTGTAACATTTATATTGTTAAAAATATATCCAGAAGTAAGTAAGTTAATGTCAAATTACAGCCTTTCCCACCTGTTGTCTTGTAACCTCTCTTTTCCCTCAGTGGGTTTGTGGTTGTTTTGGGATGGGGTGCTGTTTCTGGTTGTTTTGTTTTATTTACTATCGATGTAGGATGTGCTGTATTTTGTGTTTATGTATACATGTATGTTTTTAAATTTTTTGTTCTATCTTTCTATACTAATGATGCCTGAATTGGCAAAATATCGGCAGGTTAATTCTTATCCCTCAATTTAGAGGCTCTAGGCTTCGTATATGGAACTTTCCATTTATATTCTAACAATTATTTTATGTTTCTTTTTGAGTGTTTGCTCGTATATATTAATGACCAATGGTATAAAGAGCTTTGTAAAGTGAAAATAATAATTTATTATTACTACGAACCGAAATTAATGATCCAACAGTAAGCTAATAATTTAATGTAAGAATAACAAAGTCAAGGAAGAGTAATGAATTTCCATCAGGCAGGGCTTAATCAGATAGTAACAACTCATTTTAGTCATTAATATTGGAGCGAGAACCTGAAGAACCTAAAGACCCTCAATTAGTTGGTTCTAAAGCTCGTGATGACTGAGGATCGTAGGTGAAAGGTCAGGATGGTGGAACTGGGTCACGAAGACGGAATGTGGGAACACGACTAGATCTTTACTCCATCGTCTATCCAGCCGAGGAATGCAAATGAAATAGCTAGTTTATTCTTTGTAGAATAAAAAAAAAATACAAAAAATTAGCATATCTAAAAGTAATAACAAAAATATACTAAATATTTATAAGTATAGTCACAAAATGAAAGAATTATAATTAATATAATGGTCCCCACCAAGGCGTAGCCAACTAGTCTTCTGTGCAGTGATAATTTAGAGCGCCAATTCAGGATTTGAACTGGGTTCGATGAGCAAAGTAAGCAGCGGATCAACTTCCCTCTCACTCCCTGCTACCTCACTCCCTTTGAACTTTATTCTTTTTTATTATCATTCAAAAGTGCTCTAATGTAATTATTATTAATTAATATTTATCTAATTTCAATATAGATATATTTTACATGTTATACAATTCAAAGATGTTCAAAACACAATTATAAATAAATACATTTTTAAAAATTTGGAAAGTTTATTTATTTTCAAAAACAAGAATTGAGGAATTTAAAACTCATCTACACAGTTGTAGTACTCCTAATGGACCAGTGACCTCCTAAGATAACGCTTCCGGAAACGGACACTTATGTTTTACAAGCCTATTATTTTCTAGCAAAAAAAAAATTGCAATACTCAATAGTTTTGTCCAATGTTAATCAAAATATCAACAGGGTCAATCCATACCAACTGGTCCAAAATAAATTAATTTGGTTGCTTGAACATTTTTTTATTTTTTAAAAATAATTTGTATATTGATTCCTCCATGTTTCTAGAGATAAAAACCGTTGTGGAAATATTATTTTTCCTTAACCGTTTATAAATGACAGCCATTTTTCTATAGTTCTACCGACCAGTAAATGCAGTCATTTGCGGTATCATCGATTGTCCAAAAACTATATGACTTACAAAGATCAAACAGGCACTATTTTAAAGATGATGATTTTTACTAAAAAACACATTCTTAGTTCATTTAGTGTGTTACAACTCCTAATATGATCAAAAATGATCTGAAGTTTACTTCTCAAATTAAAAAATATTGGGTTTTCAAACCATTTTTTCTATGGGAAGAAGTGCTATAAATAATTTGCCTCTTAGTGTCCCAGAAAGGTACCTAGTGGTAGGTCAACCAAAATAAATAAAAATTCTACTAAATGTGTGCTTGCTTTTTTATGATTTTTTCAAGATTTTCATTTTTTATTTTTTTTTTAAATTCGGCCTTTAATATCTCCGATGGAGCTGGAGTTAAAAATCTGAAATTCACACAAGTACCAGAATTTTGGTAGAAGTATACGGTAAATAAAACCGTTACTTGCTTATTTGCTTTGTCAAAGCTTGGGGACTGTTCGAAAATGAGAAAATACCAAATGCAAGCATTTGCGGTTTCGTTGATAGTTCTGTTCATTAATAGTTCAAAAACTATACCGTTCAGACACATCAAACAAACACTTTTTAAAGGCAATATTATAAGCTAAAAAATTTATTTTTAGTATATTTGATTTATTCTGCTCCTAATTTGCGTTTTGCGTTTAAAAATGCCCGTTTATAAATTATTTTTTCTTTGAGAAGGAATGATATAAACAATTTACCTATTTGTGTGGTAGTTAAGTCCTTAGTAGTAGGTGAGCCAGTTAACCCCGCCTATTTTTCGTAAACTTTTTGGGATTATCTAAATCTTCTAATTGACCCCAAACTAACAAAATTTTAAACTAAAACTAACAAAACTAAAAAATAGAATTTATTGAATTTTAAAGTATAAAAGGTTATAACAAAATTAGTATAAAAATCTAAAGTTTACTCGCTAGAAATTAATACGCATGCATTCACTTTATAAAACAGCTTGATAAAGCACTCTTTCCCAGGTGAATATTCGCCAGAGAGCCCCTTTAAGTTGTGATGGGCGTTGGTTACCGAGCTGGGAGTCTTGAAGTAGTCATTGAATACGCCGAGACTTAAGAATAAGTCTTTCTTTAAGGCGATCGTAGAGGTTTTGAATGTTTGGATCGTCGATGATATCGGATACTTGCCCAATGACGTCAATTTCTAAGTTCGCCATTTTCGATTGTTACTTCATGATTTGTGAGGTTACTTTAGAAGTGTAAAAAACAGCTTCTATATGGGCAAACTACAGCTTCGGATTAGCCTTATGAAATAATGCTGGGAGCCTGTTTTGAG